>CM048749.1:252024551-253300384 GCA_026315105.1 Locusta migratoria
CATATTGTAACCACTTTATGACTTTATCAATACAGCAACCTATGCAGTTTATTGCAGACTTTATTTATTATTAATCTTGGCCTGCCTCCTCCATGACTTTATGTCGCAATTATGTTAACTACTTAAGAATAAACCTAATAAACTTAACTACTTAAAGGTTGAAACATTTGTATTACTATTCAAGTAATTACAGTTTCATTCTACCGATACTGAGCTTTTTAATATTGCGTTGTATGGGGGTTCTGCTCGCTGCAACATTATTCTCCTGGGGCATCGTGGTAGAAATGAATAGTCGATATGTACAATTTTCACTTCTTCTTTAATCTGAATCAAAACTTCTCCACCAAACCAATACAAATTCAATACTTCAGAACTTAGCTGGTAGTACTGACATGGATTCCAGAACACTTAACAAACGACTCAAACTCGAACTCTGTCAAAACTCGAACTCCCCCACGCAAGGCGGTGAGGCAAATATATAACATCGGCAATAATGATGTTGCATTAAGCATTGTTCATAACAATAGAATATACTGATTTACAATTAACAAACATAACAGAAAAACATTTCATGTACACAAGAATAATAACAATATAAAATGAAAACTACGCATACAATAATTTTAGATGGCATACGTATTTTTAAGACGAAATTTCCGATCTTTCTGTTGACAACAAAGCCAAATGTAAAATGTCAATTAATTAGTTAATGAGTCCATCATACATGTTCCTAACATATATTGAGCTATCAATTATCTTGTCAATTCTGAAACTAGGTTTAAAATCTCAAGTGAGTCAATATATACGAAGAAACACAATATACAGATTTCGAATTTACAGTAATTAAAACAATTAGCTGATCTACACAACTTGTTTATGAGCCTAACATACATACAATGCTATTAATTTTCATTTCTTTTTTTTTTTTTTTTTTTTTTTTTTTTTTTTTTTTTTTTTTTTTTTTTTTTACAATTCAAAATATCCACGGGTGTACTGCCGATCTATAGTGTCCAACGGGCACAATATTTCGGCGATCAAACATGTCGCCATCATCAGGTGAACTGACGGACTGAGCTCCTGGAAACGCGCCGGCACGGAGATCCGCACGCTACGGCTGCTCGACGGGAACTGGGTTCTAGCCCGGTAGCGGGCCATCGGCCCGCGGAGCGACCCCTCCGCGGTCCGCGCCCCGCGCCGTGGCCGCGCAGTGGAACCGATTGCGCCGGCGTCTGAGAAGACGTCGGTGTGAGGGCTCTGTCCGCCGTGGTCGTCACTTCGTTACGTTTGCTAGATTTACTCTTAATTAACACAACCGCTGGTTCCCAAGCTTTGCTAAGATTATAGCCAGAGTCACGGTTTATGAGGTCGTCACTTGTGCGAATTTCAATGGCCTCTCTAACGACGCAGTCCCAGTATCTCGACGTCTGTACCAGAATCCTAGTGTGTTCATACTCCATGGCGTGATTCTCCGACAAACAATGTTCAGCGACCGCCGACTTGCTGGGATAATTCAATCGTGTGTGCCTCTGGTGTTCAACGCATCGATACTCGACGGTACGCATCGTCTGTCCAATATATGACTTTCCACACTGACACGGAATCTGGTACACGCCCGCCTTCCTCAAACCGAGATCATCTTTAGCGCTCCCCACCAGTGCACGAATTTTATTCGGCGGACAAAAAACAGTTCCAACCTGGTGTTTTCTGAAAATGCAGGCGATCTTCCCTGAGAGTGCGCCGGTATATGGAACGAACGCAGTGTCTACATCCTCCCTTGCGTTTTCATCCGTTTCCACAGGTTGTGTTGTAGTGGTTGGGCGGAGAGCCCGCTGAATCTGCCACTCTGAGTACCCATTTTTTGCGCCACCGTAGATGTCGTTTGCTAAGTACTCTTGCTTTTCTAAAGAGATGTCGTTCCGAGAATGTTGTTCCAAACTTTGCTAAGGTTACGCATCACATCGATTCTGCAGCAGCCAAGAGAATTAAAAAACGGGCCGGCCTCGCATTGCTTCGTGAGAGAGTGCATTTCACCCGCCGTAGTCTCGAGTTCGTCTCTCTGGAACTATTCCATCTGCATTTGCAACTGGCTAGTCACTTCACGTCTTTTTCCTGGGATTGGATTGATGGTGTTACTTCGGTTGCAGCCCATTCCGCCCATAAGAAAGCAACGGGACGTCAAACAGCTAAGTTCTCACGCCTCCTTGACAAGCCATCTCTGCAGGTTCCGTGCAAGACCGTCGTCAATCTGAGTGGCATGGAGTTGAGTGATGATGCGGTCTCAGTTTTAGAGAAAGGACTCAACTTTGCTCCTACCCCCAAGTTCACACCGGTCGCAGAAATTATTAGTGCTGTTGAACAGGTTGCAGCTCGACTTCCGCTTGATTCAGCTGAGGAAATACGTCGTGAAACTTGTCGTGCATTGACGAAATCCAAGCCCATAAAGTCGAACATCACTAGTAAAGAGAGGGCGGTCATTCGTGACCTGAGGGAGCGCCCTGATATTGTTGTCTTACCGGCTGACAAAGCCAATGCTACGGTTGTTGTCTCCCACAAGGACTACACTGAAAAGATGCAGAGCCTGCTAAATGACGATTCCTACCGGAATATCAGCGTTGACCCCACAAAGAAGGTGGAAAACAAGACGAGGGCGCTTCTCAAGGATGCGGATTTACCGGAGGGTGTCGCCAAGAAACTGCTACCTCAAGGTCCGGTACCGCCAAGACTTTATGGACTCCCTAAGGTTCACAAAGATGGGGTGCCGTTACGTCCCATTGTCAGTAACATCAGAGCACCTACATATTTGTTGGCCAAATACTTGACGGGAATATTAAGTCCTTATGTGGGTAAATGCCCTCATCACATCCGCAATTCCGTGGATTTTGTGAAACGCCTTAACAACTTCAGGCTGGATGAGTCAGATATCATGGTGAGTTTTGACGTCGTTTCATTGTTTACGAGGGTGCCCCTTCGAGAGTCACTAGATTTGATTGGTCAGAAATTTGACGTGAAGACCACCGAACTTTTTAGGCATGTCTTGACCTCCACGTATTTTCTTTTCAATGGCGAATACTACGAACAAACGGATGGGTAGCCACTCTCCCCTGTGGTCGCAAATTTGTACATGGAGAATTTCGAGGAGGAAGCCCTGGCATCATCTGAATGGAAACCCACTTGCTTTTTCCGTTATGTGGACGACTCTTTCGTCATCTGGCCACATGGTATGGATAAACTCCTTGACTTCCTTACACATCTGAACTCCAGACACCCCAACATCAAATTCACTATGGAGACTGAAACGGAGGGTAAATTGCCGTTCCTTGACGTCTTGGTCAAGAGAAGAGCTGATGGCACCCTGGGTCATAGTGTATATCGGAAGACAACGCACACTGATCTGTATTTACACGCAGACAGCTGTCACCACCCTTCACAGAGGAATGGGGTACTTAAAACTCTAGTACATAGGGCGCGCACTATCTCCGACGCAGAGAGTCTACCCCAGGAATTGGAACACCTGAGAACTGTATTTCGAAAAAATGGGTACTCAGAGTGGCAGATTCAGCGGGCTCTCCGCCCAACCACTACAACACAACCTGTGAAAACGGATGAAAACGCAAGGGAGGATGTAGGCACTGCGTTCGTTCCATATACAGGCGCACTCTCAGGGAAGTCGCCCGCATTTTCAGAAAACATCAGGTTGGGACTGTTTTTTGTCCGCCGAATAAAATTCGTGCACTGGTGGGGAGCGCTAAAGATGATCTCGGTTTGAGGAAGGCGGGCGTGTACCAGATTCCGTGTCAGTGTGGGAAGTCATATATCGGACAGACGATGCGTACCGTCGAGTATCGATGCGTTGAACACCAGACTCACACACGATTGATGTATCCGAGCAAGTCGGCGGTCGCTGAACACTGTTTGTCGGAGAATCACGTCATGGTGTATGAACACACTAGGATTCTGGTACAGACGTCGAGATACTGGGACTGCGTCGTTAGAGAGGCCATTGAAATTCGCACAAGTGACGACCTCATAAACCGTGACTCTGGCTATAATCTTAGCAAAGCTTGGGAACCAGCGATTGTGTTAATTAAGAGTAAATCTAGCAAACGTAACGAAGTGACGACCACGGCGGACAGAGCCCTCACACCGACGTCTTCTCAGACGCCGGCGCAATCGGTTCCACTGCGCGGCCACGGCGCGGGGCCCGGACCGCGGAGCGGTCGCTCCGCGGGCCGAGGGTATTTAAATGGCCCGCTACCGGGCTAGAACCCAGTTCCCGTCGAGCAGCCGTAGCGTGCGAATCTCCGTGCCGGCGCGTTTCCAGGAGCTCAGTCCGTCAGTTCACCTGATGATGGCGACATGTTTGATCGCCGAAATATTGTGCCCGTTAGACACTATAGACCGGCAGTCCACCCGTGGATATTTTGATCATCAAATAAGCCGGGAGAAACTGAAGAATCACATTTTACAATTCGTCTGTTTAAGTCTTGGAATAACATACAATGATGCCACTATTGTTTATAGAACTGTCTGGAAAGAAAATATGTGAATCTCTTAAATATCGTTAATTATCACTTGTTTTAATCACAGTATCACTGAGACACTGTCCTACACTGATTCCTACGCTATTACGTTTTTAACTTCAAACGCAACATATATCCCAACTGAATCACACGATTCCGGATCCGACGCGGACGGTATCGTAGGATGACATTGAGATGAGAGGACCAGGCAGACGGTATCGTACGGTAACATTGAGATGAGGGGGTCAGCAGTATCGTTACAAGGTGAAACTAAATATGTACAAAATATACCAAGAAACTACAAACAAAATAAATACGATAACCTACCTTAACAGACAGTCAGTCTAACATATACATATATCTAGTACCTCACAACCATATATATACATATATAAATAACTTATCAATGGTACTCAGCAAACAGCATGGAAGCAATAGAGTTAAAATAGAGGCAAGACATAATCTAAGGGTATGAGGACAGTAAATAAAAAATTTATGGATAGCTCACATAGTGGTAAATATATCGGTATATATAAAGAGATGTAATAATAGGAATAGATTGAATTTGAGTACCTCATATCTTCGTTTGACATATTGTGAGCGAGATACACAGCCTGGCAATACGAGGAGTTGCACAATATTTAACAGCCATGAATTGTTAGATTTATTGTGCTATGGCACGTGGCGCCTATTTGCTGCGTCTATGGCGGATATTTGCAAGATGGTATCTAAAATGAATAATTATGGCCTCCGCAACTCTGACTTTTCTATAATTTGGTCTATGAGTAGGTGTATGGAAGTGTGAATGTATAGATTTAATGAGTGCGAGGGGCACCCAAATGAAAATTACATGCCTGTCAGAATAACAAGATATTTGTTAAAAGGCAGAAGAGATGAGCTATTGAAACATGAATCACAAATACACATTAGTTACATATGGTCCCTGAAGGTAATGCACAATCTCACTCCTAAAACACTTTATGAGAAATAGAACAGATGAACCCAGTTTCTCCATATCTGAAACAAAAGTTGTCCATATGGCAACCAGTTAGCTGAGTAAAATGTTGTTTTTAAAGAATATATTCTTATTACACAAGTACTATGAAGCCAGTAGTACAACACAACTTTTACTTTGCTCTTGTGCAATGCTTTTAAGTATTCTAAAACAGTTATTAAATTTTCTTGTAACTAGATTCCATTTTTGTGCCAGCCCACCACAGAATTATAATGAAATAAAAGGTTTTCGCTTGGTAGGCGATGTGAGATGTTTCTTTTATTTAACTTTAAAACATATCGTTTTGTTAAAAACAAGGTACCTTGGTCAGACATTGAAATTAAAATAAGATTACATACACCAAGAATGTTATAAAATAGAATTACATACCAGAATTGCAAGTCATGATGACCTATGTGCTCTGCTTAAAAACATTTTTATCGGTCATGTCATAAAAAACATTTAAAAGGTCTTGCCGGTACAAGTCACAACAATAAAATCAGGTAACCGCTTACGTACACATACGCAGCTTAGCTTGTACATAGATGGTGCCTGGCGCCCTCTTTGTTTAAATCAGTTACATTGTGACATTTTTTAAAAGAAAATGGGTTCAAACATATTAAAAACTTAAAAAGATGAATGGTGATTCTAGGTGAATTAAAGTTTAACAACTAACATACACAGATTATGCATTATATGATAAAAATATAAATAACCATTTATCAGCGCCCTCAGGCGGGTAGGTATTAAAACATATCTTTAAAAATTTAAAATTTTTTTGTCACCATCAATTGTTAAAATAAGTTACATTGTATCACGTATAAAATACTATCTGTTTAAAAATATATACATATATATATATTTTTAATTAAGACTAGCATAAAAGGTAAAGTCGTTACAAAGCACCAATGCGTGTGAGTGTGTTAGAGAGAGAGAGAGAGAGAGAGAGAGAGAGATACACAGCAGTTCACGCCATCTAGTTTTTCAGAATGATACTATGCTGGCCGTCTTTGCTTAGTACAGTGCGTCAAAATCAAAAATATACAAATGTACATGAAGGTTCAAATATGATTACATTGCGTCTAAACATAGAATATAGAAATATACATGAAGGTTCAAACATGATTACATAGGAGAGAAACAATCGGGCTAATTTTTTTTTTTTTTTTTTTTTTTTTTTTTTTTTAATGCCATATGCGCTTACATTATCCAGGTGACATTGGTATATGTGGTTCTTATAGGTCACTCAACATAACTACAGCTACTGTGACTTTATATCCAAACTACCGCATGAGCACAACGGATGATTTGTTTTGAAGTTAAATTAAAAAAGATCTCACATCGCCTACCAAGCGAAAACCTTTTATTTCAGTTATTATATTGACTAGAATTTTATGAAGTTTGTAGAATACTTGCTCACCAGTTTAGACATATAAGTCACTGTCTATGTGAAAGTAGACTTTATGCTTCCAAAGTTATACACTCCCAAGCAAATTCCAAACTATCCTCCCAAACACTTCTCAACTACACATCCTTCTAGACTTTGGATAAGTTTCTCATTTCATAAAGTAGTTGGAGGGTGAGAAAATGTGTAGCAACCAATGGTATCTGCAAGAAGGAAAAAAATCTAATGAGAAAATATCTAATTTCTTATTATTTCATGACGAATAAATGTTGATATAGTCTAATAATAAAAAAGAGAAGCTGCGGTGAAGTAGAAAAGCGGTCTAAGGCGCCTCGCTGCAGAGCACGTGGTTGCTCGCCGTAGGAGGTTCGAGTCCTCCATGGGGCATGGGTGTGCGTGTTGTCCTTAGGTTAGTTTACTTAGTTTAAGTAGTTTATAAGCTACGGCCTGATGAGCACACAGTTTGGTCCGATTGATTTACAAACATTTGATACAATGAAAGAAAGAGAAGAGAGAAAAGGAGACTGGTTAAAAATCGTATTTCTGTTGTATTCTGTTGATATATTTTAAAAATGAGCAATCTGTCTATTGAGTATTGTGGCGCTGACATATGTATATATCATTTTCGTATCTTTATAAACTCCTGGCCATTAAAATTGCTACACCACGGAGATGATGTGCTACAGACGCAAAATTTAACCGATAGGAAGAAGACGCTGTGATATGCAAATGATTAGCTTTTCAGAGCATTCACACAAAGTTGGCGCCGGTGACATCACCCACAACATGCTGACACAAGGAAAGTTTTCAGATGATTTCACAAACTGCAGTTGACTGGCGTTGCTTGGTGAAACGTTGTTGTGATGCTTCATGTAAGGAGGAGAAATGCATACCATCTTGTTTCCGACTTTGATAAAGGTTGGATTGTAGCCTATCGCGATTGTGGTTTTAACACCACATTACGATCACATAATTAGAATCATCACTTTTCATCACTTTGTAATTTTCATTTTTTTTTTAAGAGACAGAGATTTTGCATTTTTCCAAATTTTAGTAAATTCAAGCTACATCAGTGTAGTTCGGAATAGTAATGTCCAGTGAATAAGAGGATCTAAACACGTTGTATTTCAGAGATCATTTGTTAGGTTTCTGTTATAAATAGTAGCCACAAATGGGTTATCGGTACTCACTCTCTCTATGCTTAGTTCCCTCCGAGTTCAATTCTCTCTGTAACTAGCTACGTTTCTGTAATTACTTTCAAAGTATTAGACAGGGACCTTTTCAAGATAGAAAGGGATCCGATAAATTATTTATTTCTTACAATAAATATTAGTATTGAGATCATACACTATCGAGTTGCAAGACTTTTGATCGGGAGAGGCTAGGAAGGAAGAATTAGAAATTTTTGCCTCCCATTAACAGGCTAATTCATATTAGTGATATTTGAACATGAACTTATTTTGTGAGTTTAAAGAATTGACATTAAACACCTTATCTTGAAGAATTAAAAGTTAATGGACAATGTAATACAATCCTGAGACTTTTTACAAAATATAGTCACGCATTGTGAACGTGATTTCATCATAACTCTGTTAATTTCAGAATATAGAATCAGTGAAACTTTAAAAAGTGTCTCAAACAGTTATTCAAGTATTTAGATCCGATATAGTCTACGATTAATATAAAAGTGAATCTGTGGCAACATCTTTGACTTTTGTAAGAAATCATTTAATATGTGCGAAAAAAATATTTTAACAGTTTCGGGTAGGAGAGACTTTGAGTAAAATCTTACTAAAGAATAATTCAAGGGACAATTTGATAGGAAAAGATGAGGCATAAATAATATCGTTTGTGACTGGCTTCAAATTGTCTGAACTACCGGGACTTAATTATTCAAAATATCAGTTTATAAAATATCAGCCCTTGAGTGACAGAATTTCATGTTCAAACATTGCAGAAAGGCTTTAAGTTTCAATAGATGCACAGAACCAATATTTATGGTGTAAAAATACAAGAAGGATAAAAATCTTATTCATTATGAAAGAAGTACCAGGCCTACCAACTTAAATTTCATACTGGGATGACAAAATTTAGAACTCGAGCTTTCTCTACGAACTGTAAAAGCCAAGCCAAAAATCTACGACTTATAAACTGTTGCCTTAGAAAACATAAGCCACAAGCAAGCTATACAAGTCACAAACTGTCCTACAACATGGAAACAAGTCATCACAAACTGAAGCCAAATACATCAACAGAAGCCGAGTTACACGGTTTTTCATATCGTGACATTGCTGCTTGCATTGGTTGCGATCCAATGACTGTTAGAATAATATGGAATCGGTGGGTTCAGGAGGGCAATATCGAATGCCGTGCTGGATCCCCAACAGCCTCGCATCACTAGCAGTCGATATGACAGGCCTCTTATACGCATGGCTGTAACGGATCGTACAGCCACGTCTCGACACGTTAGTCAACAGATGGGGACGTATGCAGGACAACAACCATCTGCATGAACAATTCGACAATGTTTGCTGCAGCATGGACTATCAGCTCTGGGACCATGGCTGCGGTTACCCTTGACACTGCATCACAGACAGGTGCGCCTGCGACGTTGTACGCAACGACGAACCTGGATACACAAATGGCAAAATGTCTATTTTTCATATGAATCCAGGCCCTGTTTACAACATCATGAGGGTCGCATCCATATTTGTTGACATCGCAGTGAAAACACATTGTAAGTATGTATTCGTCATCGCTATACTGGCGTATCCCCCTGCGCGACGGTAAGGGGTGCCATTGATCCTATGTGTCTGTCACCTCTTGTTCGCATTGAGGGCACTTTGAACTGGCCTTTACATTTCACATGTGTTACTACTCGTGGCTCTACCGTTCAGTCAATCCCTGCGAAACCATACATTTCAGCAGGATAATGCACGACTGCATGTTGCAGGTCCTGTATGGGCCTTTCTGGATACGGAAAATGTTCAACTGCTGCCCTGGTCAATACCTTCTCAAGATCTCTAACCAATTAAAAATGTCTGGTCAATGCAGGCGGCTGAGCAACTGGCTCGTCACATATACCAGTCACTACCCTTTATGAAATGCGGTATCATGTTGAAGCTGCATGGGCATCTGTACCATCCAAGCTCTGTTTAACTCAACTCCCAGGTGTATCAAGGCCATAATTATGGCTGAGGTGGTTGTTCTGGGTACTGATTTCTCTGGATGTATGCACCCAAGTTGTGTCAAATGTAATTACATGTCAGTTCTAATACAATATATTTGTCCAATGAATACCCACTTATCATCTGCATTTCTTCTTGGTGTAGCAATTTTAATGGCCAATAGTGTATATGTATAGTGTCATAGACCTAAACAGAAAGTAAACAGTTAATAGGATACAACTTAAGGGTAAAAGGGTTCGACTTAAAAAAATGTTGAACGACATTAAAGAATATGTAATGTGATCACCACCAGGGCCCGGATTTTAATGACAAGTCATATTGTTTTCTGAACTTCAGGTGAATTTTAGAACAATTTATACACAAATCTAGGCATTTTAGTGTAGAAAAAATGTATTTTAATTGTGCATATAAAGTCATATTTCAACATATTTTAGTAAAGGTCATATTGTGGCTAACTTATTATAACAGGTCATATTTCCACCATATTTTGCCAAAACGCATATACTGTTTCTCTTGTATCTTTCGGGATACAGGAATAAGAACATGAATATGTTGCTCATGAGACAATATTTAACGTGATATTATCAAACATAAACAGATAAATTAGGAACAAAGCTTTATTTCTCAGGCCTGTAATAGAAAAGCAGTGAAGCACAACAGTCGTTTCAAGAACATAAAACACTGTTGCGCAGAGTCGACAATATGCTCTCAGAGCCAACAAAGGCGGCTTCTGTCGTAATAATAATAATCGCAGTCGTGCAGGTGTTCACAGTAACCAATTTGAATACAGCCTGCGCCTTGTTCATCATGCCTAAAGCGAAGTGCTCAGACAGCGTGAAGTTGCGAGGATTTGTTTGAGAATTTGGAGAGAAATTCTTTAGTACTGTTGGGAAAATACTATTTTGTAAACTGTGTGAATTTAAAGTTAGTGCAAAAAAGCACTTTAATGTGCTACAACACTGTTAATACCGCCACACACAGCAACTGTGTGAAACGAAGTGATGAAAATAACAGCAGACAAATGTTGTTATTTGAACACTCGGTCAATCTTCAACTGTGCAATCATTCTGCAAGGATTTGTTTGAGATGGTGGTGTCCTGCAACATCCCATTGGAAAAGCTGAAGAATCCATGCTTCAGACGGTTCTTGGAGAAGTACACAACACACCCAGTTCCAGATGAATCTACACTGAGAAAGAACTATTTATCGGTATGCTACAATGATGTGCTCAACAAAATACGAATTACTGTTGTTGAGCAAAAGATCTGGCTGTCGATAGATGAAACTACGGACGATAGTTGGTGATATATATTGCAAATGTTGTTGTTGGTGTTCTAAAAGATGATGGGCCTGGAGATATTTTCCTACTAACGTGTGAAGCTCTCGATAGAGTAAACAATTCGATAATTGCTATTTTGCTTGACAACTCTCTGAAGCTACTGTGGCCGGATGGTGTGGAAAGAGAGAACATTCTGCTGCTTGTAACAGATGCCGCTTCATATGTGGCTAAAGCAGCCATACACTAGTACGGTGTATGTAACTTGCCTTGCACATGCGTTGCACAGATCAAATTACCCTGACGTGGATAAATTAATTCCCTGTGGCAAGAAAATCTATATCAAAGCTCCGCTACAGGAGCGGAAATTCAAAGAACAGGCACCTTCAATACCCCTCCCATCAAAACTTGTTCTTACATGATGGGGTTCTTGCCTTAATGCTGCTGAGTATTACTGCACCAACTACACCCAAATAAAGACAATCTTCTGTGAGCTTGACAGTGATGAATCAAGTGCTATCAAAACTGTGAAAGACTTATTTACAGATACATTGTCTGGAAACTTGGTATACATCAATGCAGAGTGAGTTGGATCGAGCCCGTAGTCATGAGGCTGAAAATAAAAAAAATGCAGTGTTCTACAACGAAATCCTGGTTGTTCTACAATGTGTAAAATTAGTGACAGTCTTTCTGGGAATGCTGCAACATTTGAAGATAGTGTAGCAAAGCTGACCTGTAGTGACCTGGCTGCTTCAAATACGCTCCAGTGACGTGGAGAGATTTTTCATGCACAAACTACCCTCAGCGACAACCGTAGATCTTTGACAATAGAAAACCTGAAAATGCACCTTGTGATCCAGTCCAACTTTGCAGATACTGAAGATTAACAGACAGTATTAAATAATGTAAAGTACTTTAAACAATTTGTGTGCAGAAATAAAAATATTGTTTTACTGTTTCAATAGATGATCTCCTGTTCTCTGTACTATGTGTTTAGAAAATAAAAGATTCAGACATTTAAAAAATAGGTGCTAATTAGCCTCAAACCCTACAGAAAGAAAGAACTGTACTTACAATATTTTGAGAAGGGAATTTTGTATTGTTTTATGGTAAATAAAAAATAAAATAAAGAAACATGAATGCTTGAAATAAACTTGTATTAGGTCATATTTTAATTTTTAAGGTCATATTTATATAAGTTTTAGGTCATAAATGCTTGCATATTTTACTGTTTTTTAGGTAATTAAAATCTGGGCCTTGGTCATCACAATAGCCATTGTCTACGCCGTGAACCAAATTAAAATTACGCTAGCTTCGTAAATAAGTGTTCAAAGTGAAGCCACAGCAATAGTAATGTAGGGACAATAATTCTTAGTGAACACACCATCAGTGGTGAGCTAAGCGAAAGGAGTAACAAGTGTTCAGTGTTGTACCACATGGGCAATATCAAGGGTGAGGTCAAGTGAATCTTTAAAGTGCTTACCTGCATATTCATTGTACAGCATGAAAAGGTAGTGGTTGCCAAACTATTCCTCAATGAGCAGTCTAAATATTCAGATATGTAAGGGACAACACTTAGATCAACTAACGATAATCCCATGCGCACCATGCTGACCCGTTTAACACTGAGTGCCAACTAGTGGAATCATGTGACCTGGAGCAGTCTGCTGGTATTGCACACTTACCAGTGAATGTGTAGAAATATTAACGCTGGATACTATGCATGCAATAGAATCCATGATAAATATCACTGGACGCCAAATAGGTGTTAAGCCAGAACAACGTATGGCGGAATGTTTGATGTTATAAAAGTCATCCACCAATTAAACAGAAATGCCCTGTGGCAGTGTAATAAATGAAATGGACATAGATAATAGCGCCTTGTGGTGTGGAAATAAAATGTACACAGTTCTGTAATTATTCTTGTGTACTTTCTGTGTATTTCTATATGGTCTCTATATAAACGAAATATTCTGAGACAGATATGTTACTAATACTGAATATTTTGATGTGTCAATATATATACGAAGATTACTCACCAGGTGAAGGAGCACAGGTGTGACAGCATCACAAATAAATAAATGAATACACACACACACACACACAATCGCAAGCTTTCGCAACCCAGTTGCGTCTTCAGGCAGTAGGGAAGGAGAGGGAAAAGGAAATGATGAGGGTTTTAAGGAAGGGGGTAAGGAGCCATTCCAATCCCGGGAGAGGAAAGACTTACTTTGGGGGAAAAAATGGAGGGTAAACAAATGCACACATGCCCACACATTCACACAGACACAAGTACACCTAGGCAGACATGGTAAATATCAAAATAAACGTACTAATAGGAAAAGGTTTGGAATCACTCCCAAGGGCCTCACACTAAAAGTTCCCATCTCTGGCTGTAACCCATCCTTTCATCCCGCCCTATACCAATTCCAAACTGAACAATCAATAGCCCTCACCCGACTAATCCTTAACCTACACATCAACTCCGCTAATGAACACACCTGTCAACTCCTATCGCTAATCAAAATCCTCAACCTTTCCTCTCCCACATCCACACCTACTGTTCAGAACATCCTCCTTCAGGCCAACCGCAAATTAGAACAATATGCCACCCACCACCTCAAAAAACGCTCCAATCTCCTGGTCACCCACCTCCGGAAAGGCAATACTCTCTCCCTCAACAACCTCTCCAATAAACCTCTACCTCCCCTTATTGCACACAAACCCAGTCTCTCCCATCTACTCAATCTCCCACTCCCAACTCCTCTCCCCCCTAAACCTCAAAACTCCAATCTACACAATCCGGAACCACAACATCCTAATTCAGTAATCAACCTCTCCTCCAAACCTCTCTCCCAATCTGAAACCTCTGTCCTATCCAAAGGCCTCACCTTTAGTCCTACTCCCAAATTCAACCACACAGCTCTCGTCAAAGATCTACTTTCCTATACTCTTAGTCTTTGCTGGAGATACCACTTTGCCACGAAGAAGAATAATCCTACTCCCTATGACCCAGCTCCCCAAGACATCATTCCAATTGAACCCTGCCTAGAACAGTTCCGTCCTCCATCACAGCGAGACCCACCTGCTCTTCCTCAAAACCACCCTCTTCAAACCTTCCAGGAATTCCTTACTTCCCACCTTGCCTCCCAGTCGTTCCTGAGAAACCTTAATCCTACTCCCAACATTACCGCAGCTGAATCCCGAGCTATCCGTGATCTGAAGGCTGACCATTCCATCATCATTCTCCCAGCCGACAAGGGATCCACGACCGTGGTACTTGATCGGCGGGAGTATGTAGCTGAGGGACTGCGTCAGCTCTCAGACAGTACCACATATAAAGTCTTTCATGGCAATCCCATCCCCGATGTCCAGGCAGAGCTTCAAGGAATCCTCAAAACCTTAGGCCCCCTACAAAACCTTTCACCTAACTCCATTAAACTCATGACCCCGCCGACACCCCGCACTCCCACCTTCTACCTACTTCTCAAGATTCACAAACCCAATCATCCCGGCTGCCCCATTGTGGCCGGTTATCAAGCCCCTACAAAACGAATCTCTGCCTACATAGACCAACACCTTCAACCCATCATGTGCAGTCTCCCATCCTTCATCAAAGACACCAACCACTTCCTCGATCGCCTGAAATCATTACCCAGCCTGTTACCTCCAGAAACCATCCTTGTAACCACTGATGCCACTTCCCTATTCACAAATATCCCACATACCCAGGGCCTTGCTGCGATGGAGTATTTCCTTTCACGCCGACCACCCACTTCCCTACCTAAAACCTCTTTACTTAATACCCTAGCCAGCTTCATCCTAACCCACAACTTCTTCACTTTTGAGGGCCAGACATACCAACAACTAAAGGGAACAGCCATGGGAACCAGGATGGCCCCCTCGTACGCAAACTTATTCATGGGGCGCTTAGAGGAAGCCTTCCTGGATACCCTAGCCTGTCAACCCAAAGTGTGGTACAGATTTATTGATGATATCTTCATGATCTGGACACATAGTGAAGAAGAACTCCAGAATTTCCTCTTCAACCTCAACTCCTTTGGTCCCATCAAATTCACCTGGTCCTATTCCAAATCCCATGCCACATTCCTCGATGTCGACCTCCATCTGTCCAACGGCCAACTCCACACATCCGTCCACATCAAACCTACCAATAAACAACAGTACCTGCATTATGACAGCTGTCATCCATTCCATATCAAACGTTCCCTTCCTTACAGCTTAGGTCTTCATGGCAAACGAGTCTGCTCCAGTCCTGAAGCTCTGAACCAGTACTCCAACAACCTATAAACAGCTTTCACATCCCGCGGATATCCTCCTAATCTGGTAGAGAAACAAATTGCCAGAGCTACTACCTCATCCCCCCAAATTCAGAACCTTCAACAGAAGAATCCCAGAAGTGCCCCTCTTGTCACCGGATACTTTTCGGGACTGGAGTGGACTCTAAATGTGGCTCTCCAGCAAGGATACGACTTCCTTAAATCCTGCCCCGAAATGAGATCCGTCCTTCATGACATCCTTCCTACTCCACCGAGAGTGTCTTTCCGTCACCCACCTAACCTCCTAGTCCACCCCTATGAAATCCCCAAACCACCTTCCCTACCTTCTGGCTCCTACCCTTGTAACCGCCCCAGTTGTAAAACCTGCCCTATGCACCCTTCTACCACCACTTACTCGAGTCCCGTAACCCGGAAGGTGTACACGATCAAAGGCAGAGCCACTTGCAATAGTACCCACGTGATCTACCAACTGACATGCCTGCACTGTGAAGCGTTCTATGTGGGAATGACCAGCAACAAACTGTCCATTCGCATGAATGGACACAGGCAGACAGTGTTTGTTGGTAACGAGGATCACCCTGTGGCTAAACACGCATTGGTGCACGGCCAACACATCTTGGCACAGTGCTACACCGTCCGGGTTATCCGGATACTTCCCACTGACACCAATCCTTCAGAACTCCGGAGATGGTAACTAGCCCTTCAGCATATTCTCTCTTCCCGTTGCCCACCTGGTCTCAATCTCCGCTTTATTTGAATTCCCACCCACCTTCTTAACATCTTTGCATCGGTTCTCTGGACAGAGCCTCTGCCTCAAGTGGTATCTCTGTCTAACTTCTTAACTTCAATAACTTAACTTCTTTGCTTTCTACAGTATGTCTGCCTAGGTGTACTTGTGTCTGTGTGAATGTGTGGGCATGTGTGCATTTGTTTACCCTCCATTTTTCCCCCCAAGGTAAGTCTTTCCTCTCCCGGGATTGGAATGGCTCCTTACCCCCTTCCTTAAAACCCTCATCATTTCCTTTTCCCTCTCCTTCCCTACTGCCTGAAGACGCAACTGGGTTGCGAAAGCTTGTGATTGTGAGTGTGTGTGTGTATTCATTTATTTATTTGTGATGCTTTCACACCTGTGCTCCTTCGCCTGGTGAGTAATCTTCGTCTATTTTTTATATTTTAAATACGGAGTTAAATATATAAAAAGAGTGGTTTATTCTACAAAGTACATAAACTAGTGAGAAAAGACCAATTCATTTGGTAATTAATTAATGACTAAAGTACTTAGAGGCACAGCTATTGCTGAAGCTCATTGCTTCAGGATTTTCATATTTCGAACCTTAAAAGAAGTTTTAATAGATGAATTTCAATCTTCATAAAGAAGAACTGTCAGCTTGGAATTCATTAACTGGTGAATTACCAAGCATCTATAAAAATATAACTATCACACTGCTTATGTTGAAAGTCATTCAACTCAGGGTCAGGCAGCTGTGATAGTTCAACTCTTATTAACAGTTACTTGTTACATTTATTTTAGCTTATAATTTCAATATCTGCAAATATAAATAATAATAATAATAATAATAATAATGTGCTATACAGTTTCATTATCAAACAGAAGTATTTCATTTTTTATAATATACAGAACACACACACACACACACACACACACAACACACACACACACACAAATTAATGTAGAGGTACAATAAAAAATAGAAACTTCACAGGGAAAAAACTTTTTTTTTTCTTTTTGTACAATGTTACACACACTTTTTCACGGTACAGCAAGATTATACATAATAACAAAACTATTAACATAAATTACATGAAGTAAGTCAATCCATAAACTGTAAGAACTCTGTTTTCACTTCATTCTCACTCTCAACTGGTGGTTGTTCTGTATTCAAGTCACTAAATGATAAGTAATGATGAGGTACTCTCAGAGGATTATAGCCTTGGAGTTCTAGCAGAAAGTCTTCCTGCTGATGTGGTGCCTGTTGATAACATCATTTGAGTAATAAACACAGAGACAATGTTTGTGAAACATTGAAAACCATAGTATTTATGTAATTTGTTACAATTTCACTGTTTGATTTGTGCACAATATCTTGTCTTTTTTATGACAATTACAAAAGGTGACAAAAACCTAACTATTATCAATTGCAGAACAATATCTTCAAAATCTGTAAACAAGCAAAGGGGGAAGGAAAAAAGAACATTAAAATAAAGATTGTTTGACTTACCCAAAGTACAGGCTCGCCGATAAAAAAAAAAAAAAAAAAAAAAAAACACAAATAAAAACACACAAACATTCAATCTTTTGCCACCGCTGGCAGCTTCCTCAGGAAAAAGAGGAAGGAAGGAGAGGAGAAAGGGAAGGATACGGGTTTTAAGGAAGTGGAAAAGGAGTCATTCCAATCCCAGGAGTGGAAGGACTTACCTTAGGGGTAAACAAACACACACACACACACACACACACCTAGGTGTGCATAAGCAAAGAAAAAAATTACCAGATAATTTTTTAAGGAATATACAGAATAATAAAACTGACAAGAAGAACATCTGTGTGTCCCATATAACCAACAAGATACAATAAAATTAAATGAAGAAAACTACATCCATAATAATTTGATACATGCAATGTAAAGAACCATCCAATTGTAAATGCAGACAAAATACACACTGCAAATCTCAGTGGAAGACATCTTAATTAAATTATATATATATATATATATATATATATATATATATATATATATATATATATAAAGTTGAATATAAAAAATAGACGAAGATTACTCACCAGGCGAAGGAGCACAGGTGTGACAGCATCACAAATAAATAAATGAATACACACACACACACACACACACACACACACACACACACACACACACACAATCGCAAGCTTTCGCAACCCAGTTGCGTCTTCAGGCAGTAGGGAAGGAGAGGGAAAAGGAAATGATGAGGGTTTTAAGGAAGGGGGTAAGGAGCCATTCCAATCCCGGGAGAGGAAAGACTTACCTTGGGGGAAAAAAAGGAGGGTAAACAAATGCACACATGCCCACACATTCACACAGACACAAGTACACCTAGGCAGACATACTGTAGTATGTACTGTAGCTTTCTACAGTATGTCTGCCTAGGTGTACTTGTGTCTGTGTGAATGTGTGGGCATGTGTGCATTTGTTTACCCTCCTTTTTTTCCCCCAAGGTAAGTCTTTCCTCTCCCGGGATTGGAATGGCTCCTTACCCCCTTCCTTAAAACCCTCATCATTTCCTTTTCCCTCTCCTTCCCTACTGCCTGAAGACGCAACTGGGTTGCGAAAGCTTGCGATTGTGTGTGTGTGTGTATTCATTTATTTATTTGTGATGCTGTCACACCTGTGCTCCTTCGCCTGGTGAGTAATCTTCGTCTATTTTTTATATTTTATTTTTCCTGCTAGGAATTTTTCGTCTTAATAATCGTTTCATATATATAAAGTTGTGTGTTTTTGTGTGTGTTTAGTGTTCCTATCGACCAGCCTGTACTTTAGGTAAGTCAAAAATCTTTATTTTATACCATTTTCGTACCTGGAAGGTCTCCTTATATATATATATATATATATATATATATATAAAATGTGGTGTCTGTTCTTTCGGAGATGTCAGAAATAACAGACACCACATATATATATAGAGCTACGTGAAATTCGTATATGCTATAAATGTTACGGAAGTGCTATAAATGCTAAATAAGTAAAAGTCAATGACATTTATTATAATTAGTTATTTCAGCAGAATTTATTGCTCAATTGATAAAACATCTTAATAAACAGGCAACAGACTGTTACTGATTATAATATAGCTACAATTATATGTGAAATCTCCAGATAAAGTGACCAAAAGGCTGAAAATTAAGATTGGTAATGATTACTTGTTGTGTAACTATAATGTGTTAAACTTTCCAAGACACATTTGTGCACTACTGAGCTACCACAGAGTACACGAGATACCTTTTTTATGATATAATAATAGAAAGTCCAGGTTGGAATTAATAATATAGTGAGGACAGTTTACAACGCACCGCAAAGACATGGCGACGAGCTGCGACAGGCACATACAAAAGACACACACATACAACACATTCAGCTATCGGCCATGGCCTTCTTCAGAAAATAGAGCACTCACGCAATCACACAGGCACACAACACAGTCATACAAACATCACCTCCGACTGCCGCACTTCGAATCACGCTCTGCAGCGAATCGGGGACGGGAGGGGAGAGGAGGGGGAGGGGATAGAAAGGTTACGTCATGGTGGTGGGGATGGGTTAGATGGGAATAACGAGATGCAGCTTAGGAATGGAGTTGGGAGGCGGGTGAGGGGAGAAAATAAAATAAAGTAAAATAAATATATATATATAGAAAATGCATGCACACTGCAAATACACAACACCGCATACACATACATACACATGCACGCATGCGCGCGCGCATACACGCACACACACACACACACACACACACACACACACACACACACACACACACACAATCACACACACACGATCACACATCACTCAAAATAGGCGAGATTTGGGATAGAGAGGTAGGAACTGTAAGGTATGGAAAAATATATATATAGGGAAGTTATCGTAGGTTGAGGCCTGGTTGATTTCGGGATCGGAGAATGTATTGTAGGGATAACTCCCATCTGTGCAGTTCAGAAAAGCTGGTGGTGGATTGGAGGATAGTCTGACTAGGTCTGTGGGGTAGTTTCTGTTTGTGAAGTCCGCAAACAAATCTCCCGTGCCATATCCTCACACACCCCAAATCCTCTTCCTAACACCAGTAACCATCCACAAAAGAGCACTCCCCTTGTCACCCAGTACTACCCTGGTCTCGAACAACTAAATTCCATCCTTCGCCAAGGTTTTGATTTTCTATCCTCGTGCCCTGAAACGAGAGATCCTGCCCAAGATCCTTCCCACCCCTCCTAAAGTGGTGTTCCGTCACCCTCCCAACCTTCACAACATCCTAGTTCATCCTTATGCCACCCCGAAACCCAGCTCACTGCCACAGGGATCATATCCTTGTGGAAGACCCCGCTGCAAGACCTGTCCAATTCACCCACCCAGCACTTGCTATTCCAGTCCTGTCACAGGCTTATCCTACCCTATCAGAGGCCGGGCCACTTGTGAAAGCAGCCACGTAATTTACCAACTGTGCTGCAAGCACTGTACAGCTTTCTATATTGGCATGACCACCAACCAGCTGTCCATTAGGATGAATGGCCACCGCCAAACTGTGGCCAAAAACAAGGTGGACCACCCTGTGGCACAGCATGCAGCGGAGCACATGCTTGATTTCAATGGCTGCTTCACAACCCGGGCCATCTGGATCCTCCCATCCACCACCAGCTTTTCTGAACTGCACAGATGGGAGTTATCCCTACAATACATTCTCCGTTCCCGAAATCAACCAGGCCTCAACCTACGAGAACTTCCCTATATATATATATTTTTCCATACCTTATAGTTCCTACCTCTCTATCCCAAATCTCGCCTATTTTGAGTGATGTGTGATCGTGTGTGTGTGTGTGTGTGTGTGTGTGTGTGTGTGTGTGTGTGTGTGTGTGTGTGCGCGCGCACGCGTGCGCGTGTATTCGTGCGCGCCTGCATGCATGTGTATGTATGTGTATGCGGTGTTGTGTATTTGCAGTGTGCATGCATTTTCTATATATATATATTTATTTTACTTTATTTTATTTTCTCCCCTCACCCGCCTCCCAACTCCATTCCTAAGCTGCATCTCGTTATTCCCATCTAACCCATCCTCACCACTGTGACCTTACCTTTCTATCCCCTCCCCCTCCTCTCCCCTCCCGTCCCCGATTCGCTGCAGAGCGTGATTTGAAGTGCGGCAGTTGGAGGTGATGGTTGTATGACTGTGTTGTGTGCCTGTGTGATTGCGTGAGTGCTCTATTTTCTGAAGAAGGCCATGGCCGATAGCTGAATGTGTTGTATGTGTGTGTCTTTTATATGTGACTGTCGCAGCTCGTCGCCACGCCTTTGCGGTGAGTTGTAAACTGTCCTCACTATATTATTAATACCTTTTTATGACATATTTAACATCAGAGAAAGGCCAAAGGTATTTCATTTATACCTGGAGGTATAAGAAAATACGGGAAGATAAGAACAAAAACACCAATCTTTACTAGAAGACTTAGAACGGTATATTATCTTGCTTTGTTGCTTGTGAATGATGTTTTATAGTGTAGAATTTTTGAATTTCGTCCTAATCGTTTTCTTTCTCATTTATTTGCTTCATTATCTAAACAGATAAAAATTCAAAAACTTTGCACTAAACACAGGACTATTTGTTAGAAAAATGGCAAATATATACCAATTACTTAAATTTGGGAATGGCTGCTATTTTTCCTATTCTCAATTTATAAAGCTGAACTGAATTTAACAATTATGTAAGTTGCTTTAATCTGCACTTTGAGGTACCTACTTGCAATAGTGGCCTAAACAAATTTGTACTGACAATAATAATAGTCACAGAAGCCTATACTTAACTGAATGAAGTGTGTTAAAAATGGCTACACATGAACAAAGTTTTAGGCGTGATGCAATGTCTATCAGAATAAGGTTCATGGCTGAAATTCCTTGGTGTCACTTTTGCAATGTGAAACATCTGTGACGACGAAAATGTAGAAAACACATTTAAAGTGCCAGTTACTGATATGTCAAAGAATTAAAAAACTGTAGCTCATTTAAATGTTTAAACACTTTTAAAACTATAAACGCTAAATAAATGCTAAATCTGAATTTCAAAATGCTAAATTTTCAAATTTTATTTGCTAATTTCATGTAGCTCTACATATATATAACTTATACAATTTGCCGATGACGGGCAATGATCCTTTCTTCAGTGAGGAGGCACTCCTAGGCCCTTACTCTTACAGGAATCAGTACTAAGTGACTACGAGTGAGTTCTAGTGGGCATGGTGAAGTTGCAAATTTGTATCTGAAGGGAGGCGTGCTTGAGTAATTTGATGTAGGTGTGATGATCGCTGTGTTCCCAGTGGTGTAGGGGTCAGCGCAACTGCCTAGAAAGCAGGAGACCCGGGTTCGAAACCCAGCTGAGTACACAATTTCAACTTTACCCATTCGCAGTTAATGTCATACATTCCGTGAATAGAAATATACATTTGTATTAAGTAGCTATTTTATTAAGGAAATATCATGAGATAATCACACTGTAAAGCTGTTGAAAAAGATTGGTTTAACTTGTAAAGGGAGCAAAAGAGTGTCTCAGTAACAATATCCCAAAAATGGAATTTCCAGCCCCCCTCTTTAGAACATGAAGAGAAACTTTTTAGGCTAGGAGCCTTAATTATACTTTAAATTGGCAACAGAATTTTAAAGCACCAGAGTACCAGTTCTGTCACATTCCACTATAAACTTCATGATTTTCTCTCTCTCATATTTATTCTACTATATAGGTCATACTTCTAGCCCAGTAATTCTTTCTTAAGTTGTTAGATGTTGTTGTTACTAAGACACTTGTTTTCATTTATTTCTACAGGTTTACACACTGATTTTGCTCATAATTTTTAAACAACAAACAGGTTTAGTACTTTCATCTTTACTAAAAATGGCAATTTATGTAAGACATGTTCACTTATATTTGCAGTGAATATTTTGGTCTCGTTTATGATTGAATGGTACCTTATTTTGTGGCAACAAATTGCTGTATCCACTGTTTTATTAATTTCATTGTATAGTGCTATTATTTTCCTATTACTGAGGTAAAAACTAGAAATTGGATAACTTACCCCAAGCACAGGCTCGTAGATAGACACAAAAACGCACACTAACACAAGATACGAGCTTTTGCAACTGATGCCTGCTTCTTCAGGAAAAGAGAAAGGAAGGAGGGGAAAAATGAAAGGTTGCAGGTTTTAAGGGAGTGGAAGAGGAGTCATTCCAATCCAGGGAGTGGAAGGACTTACCTTAGGGGAAAAAGAAGAAAGGTAAACAAGTGCATGCACACACACACACACACACACACACACACACACACACACACACACACACACTGCACACACACACTGCACACACACCGCACACGCACCAAGGTAGTGTGTTGGCTTGATAAGTGTGTGCACTTGTTTACCTTTCCTTGTCATTATACCGCTGACGGCCCTTCTCCTGGGTGTCCAGTGTCCGTATGCGAGCCAGCTGTCTTGCTTCTTCGACCCTGGTACTGAGCTGTTTCACATAGTCATCCTCAGTTTTGTCCGGTTGGAACAGGAACAGTGTATCCATTATCGTCTCAGCTTCACAGCCGTGGAACATGAAAAAATGGCGTGACGCCGGTGGTGTCCTGTCTTGCGGTATTATAAGCAAATGTCAAGACTGGCAGTATTGTATCCCAATCCTTCTGCTCAACATCAACAGCATATCTGCTAAAGTCTTGTTAGAACGTTCTGTGAGATCATTGGTCTGAGAATGGTATGCAGTTGTCATTCCGCGGACAATGTCACAACATGACATTACCTCCGATATATTAAAAGGTCGATTCCAGTTCGGTGGAATGGAGCTGCTACAGGTGAAATTGGTACAGGACGCCCTGGAGGTAATTGCGGCACATGCTTCTGTCGCTGGCACTCTTTACATTGACTCACATAGTGCTTGACGGATTGGTAGAGACCTTTCCAGTAATACCTGCATATCATTCTGTCTAGGGTCTTCACGAATCCCAGATGAATGGATATTGAAGCATCATGGAAATACTTGAGAATAGCTGGCTGAAGATGAGCTGGAATGACCAGTAGCCATTTTGGGCCCAGTGGATCGTAGTTGCTCTTATTGAAACGCTACAAATAAAAATATAAATGAATATAGAATAATTAACTTCATGAATCTAAGATTATGATACCGCCAATGATCGTTTTTCTTTCTCTCTAAAGAAAAATCATCTTTGAAAATCCTACATTGCCTTGTTTTACCGCTGGAGAGAAAGAACAGTGAACTGCTTCATTTGTCCATCTTTTACCGCAGTTAAGGTGCATTACTAGCAGCTCTCCCTGAACGCCATTAAAATTGCTGTAAGTATAGTGCTAATTGAGAAAATATATTACTTGAAATATATAAGTTCCTTAATTAAATGGCAGGTGTGTTCTTATTTGATTCCCCGCATCCTAGTGGCTTAGATGGTTCATACAATTTGCATGTTACGGAATCTGACGCCATTACGGCTGATAAATAACAGTGCAGTGATTGTTAAACATCTTATTACCATCAGATTCCAATTTCTCCTCTCCACAATAGTATTCATTATTTTCTTTAAGAACCTGCAGTCATTTTATTAAGCTATAGTATATGACGAAGTCTGAATTTTCTATCCCCGCAACATTTTACCAACTACAAATGCAGAGCCCACAACTAAAATTTATCAAATGGTCCACTGCACATAAAAACTCCATCCATCGAATTCCGGGTCACGAAGGTGTCTTACCTTCAATTATTCTCATTTTAATTTACAGATTTCTGGGCTGATATCATTGAAATAATGTATGGTAACAATGACGGTAAAGCCTGTAACTTTTTTAAGAAGTAGTTGCCGCCAATATTCCCCTTACTTCTGACGTTATACAAAATGAATCAAAGAATATTTAAAATCATACCCTCCATTCATCCTCTGGTTCTTCCCGATTCAAAGCCTTCACGTAATATTTTAGTTAACATCTCAAACCCTAACAACTTATAGGCACTACATTATATTATACAATGTCCCATTTATAATTTGGTACTCTCCATTGGTCATTCTCCTTTCTCCACCGTCTCTATGGTTTTTAATAGTGCTGGATCTTCCCTCTGTTCAGCTGTAACGTGACCTAATTCAGCGAGTTCTGAAATTTTATTCATGCTGTTGTGTTCCACTAATGGATTCCTCAAAAGGCAGTTGGTTCCTTGTGTTAGCACCCATTCTTGAATACCACTGTGATGTCTTACTCTTGAGTCTTAGTGCCCATCTTGCTAGTCAACCTGATGGATCCTTTAAGCCAAAATAAAGAATGGTGGTCTGTCACGACGGTGAATGGCTTGCCAAATAAATACGGGCCCAACTTTTTGATAGCCCAGATAACTGCGACACATTCTTTCTCAGTTGTAGAGTAGTTTATCTCGGACTTTGATAATATTCTTGATGCATAGGCTATCACTTCAGCACCTTCTTGAATTTCCATAAGCACTGCACCAATCCCATACCCACTAGCATCAGTGATAAGTTCTGTTTCCACATTCTCATCATGTAAGGTTAGAAATGGTGTAGAATTTAGAGCCTCCTTAAGTGCCCAGAAAGCTCTTTCTTTTGTCTCGTCCCAGTAAAACTTGGTGTCTCCCTGCTAAAGTTCTTGCAAAGGATGTGCCTTGTTACAAAATCCTTTTATGAAACGTCAGTAGTATGAGCACAGCCCGAGATAACATCTCACATCACGAATGTGCTGAGGATTTGGAATCTGTGCGACTGGCGTTACTTTTATCTGGATTAGGACAGACACCATCTCCGTTGACTAGGTGCCCAAGGTTTTTATCTCTTTGATAACAAAAAGGCACTTCTTTGCAATGAGGCGGAGTCCTACAGTCTGAACACACTTCAACACAGTTGACAGGCCACTCAGATGTTCTTAAAATGTTTTTGAGAAAACGACATGTCATCCACTTAAAGTGTTGAAGCAAGTTGTCCATCATGCATTCGAATGTGGCTGGAGCATTACATAATCCAAATGGCGTTACTTTGAATTCATAGAGGCCGCCAGGTGTAATAAAATCCGTCTTCTCCCTGTCAGCTTCGTCAACCTCGATTTGCCAGTAACCTGTTTGCTTGTCCATAGTTGAGAAGTATGTAGCTCCTTTCAAGCAGTCTGAGGTGTCGTCAATGTGTAGCAATGGGTAGACATCTTTCTTTGTGATTTTGTTCAGCCGTTAATAGTCAACACAGAATTGCCACGTGCCAAAGTCCTTCTTCACGAGGACCACCAAAGACTACCAAGGACTCTCCAAAAGTTAGATAATGTCATTGTGCAACATCATCTCAACTTCCTCCTGAATTATCCGTCTTTCAGCTGGCGACACTATACAAACACTGAATAACTGGTGGATGGTCCCCAGTATTGATTCGGTGTTTTATCGTGGGCAGTTTCATCTGGCTTCTACCTGCCTGGCCTGGATTCTACCTGAAAATTGGTGTAATATGGTTAACACCTGCAGACGTTGTTCCTGTGTCAAACCGAGCCCTATATGCAATGCCATAGTAGTGTCCTCTAGTGTATTGTAGGCAGTAACAGTAGAGCATGGGTCTTCATTGATGACGTTGAGGTCACCGTCCTGGATTGGTTCAACTGCCCCGATACATATTCCTTTGGGGATAAGTTGCGACTGTTTGTGACAATTAGTGATCCAAATCTCTCCTTGACCACCAGTAATGTTTATGATAGCCGCTCATGTGTAAATTTCTTTGGTGAGCCTGATAAACGTTTTACTATCAACAAGCACTTCACAGTTTAATCGGACATCTGTGTTTGTGACTGCAACTCTTCTCAGTGTCAATGGCGGGGTCGTCACATTGTCAATGGCAAAAAACTTCCCAGAAAATTCTGTATTACGTGTACCCATCGGAATGACTTCCTCCATTTGCAGCTCAAACCTTCCACAGTCAATGATAGTTTGGGACACCTGAAGAAGTGCCATCCAAGGATAACATTATGACTACATTCTGTTAAAACGACAAATTCAAATGTCTGGTTCCTGTTGTTGATGGTTATTCTTGCGACACAAGTTCCTGCTGGATGGATGTACTTTCCATTCGTGACCTTCAGCACAGTTGCCCCCGTATCACAGAACATTGTATTCTTTAGCGTGTGGTGGTAATTATCAAACAATACAGAGAAAGAAACTCCTGAATCAACCAGTACTCCGACAGGTTGGCCATCAATTATGACGTTTATGAGATTACCCGACATCTTAGCGACTGTCGTCCATGGAGGATTTTCATCTGCAAAGGCCTCACCGCCTCGCTTAGGAGAGCGGCTGGTACCTCTGTATGACAGCAGCGTGTCATGAAGTGACCTTATCCAGGGTACAGAGATTGCCTTCTTCCCATAGGTCAAGTGAACTCATCAGCAGGTGACTGCCTGGGAAGAACTGCTCTAATGGCTGACAACTTGCGGCAAGATAATCGTTGAATACTCACCTTCTCTCTCTGCAGTAGTGTACGACATGTCCAGGGTGCCCACACTGGAAGTACACTGGAGTGTTGTCTTCTGTCCTGCAGACGTCTGTTGTTCTGCGGGTGCGTCATAGTTGCTGGGGGAGTTGGTTTTGGCCACGTCGGTTGGTGGCTGCAACTGCCGGGGCGGACAGGTACTGATGTCTCTTCCTCAGTGGTGTCCACTTCCTCATGATTTACAGGGCTTACATCCATGGCCATAATCTGATGCTTGCTTGGTTCAACAGTCCCAGCTGTCATGAACTGTTGTAATTTTTCTCTCAAAATTTGTCATATGAGAGAAGCAAAGTCATGCTGGTTTCCCACAATGGCCATAGCGACTACATTGGGGAGTCTGTCATACTTCTTTCGTCCAACCCTCTTCTGTTGCAACTCTTCAATCCACTGGCACAACTTGAACTCTTCCATCTTAGAGACGTCTTTTATAAGAGCAGCTTGGTACATGTCTTCTGCAGTACCCTTCATCAGGTGTGTGATTTTGTCGGCCTCAGTCATATCTGGGTTAAGTATGATACATAGGGCCAAAAACATTCTGTATGTATGACTGTGTTGGCTCACCATGTTGTTGGGCCCAGTTCATCAGTTCTTCCGCTGAGCAGATTTGTTGCTGGTGTTCTCCAAACGTCTTCTAAAGTTCCATCTGGAATGTTTCCTGGTCATTCAACTTGTCTTCATTGTTTTCAAACCATTGCTAGGCTGTTCCGTCCAGGTAGAAATAAACGTTGGCCAAGCACATTGTAAGATCCCAGCTGTTATAGTTGGCAACTCAGTCAAACCCTTTTAGCCATTTGTTGCGGGTCCTGTCCAGCACCTCCAGAGAACACTGATGGGTGTCTGATATGCATCTGGTTTACCGCTGATTTCTGTCCAAGGGTCTTTGGATGATACGGACTTCCGGAAGGACGTACTTGGTATATCCCTTGTATTCCGGTTCTAGTCCATGTAAGTGACAGCTTTTACGTTGCCCAATCGGAGCCACGGTGATGCAGCTGTCGCACAGGATACCCGGCGCCTCCACCAAACAATTTCGCATTGAAGAAGAAGCAGGCTTGACTCTGAAGGCAGAGTTGTGAACTGAACACAGCATTCATACTGAAAGCAGGTTTATTGCGAACTGAAATATACACGCAGCACTGACTGCCTCTCTGGCAGATTGCTCTGCTATTTATATAAAGACAGAATGTACCAGAATTAGAAGAATAGTTAACATAAACATGTAGGACATTCTTGAAATGAGAAATACAAAGAAATAAATTTTTGCTGACGGACAGGATTGAACCGGTGACCTTCAGCACTGCAATCTGTGACGCTATTCAATGTGCCAAGCCGGCAGTCCATGCGACAATATTTTGCAAACCACTGAAAGAATGTCTGAGGTGGTTTTAACCTCTGCTTGTTTACAGATGTGAAGGTACTGTAACTGTTACTCCATCATGTTTTGGTTATCTACTGTAACAATGATCTATGCTTTAAAAAGATAAATAAAAAATTAACATTTAAGAACTACAAAACACTTTGATGTTTTAAAATATAAATATAATACTGTTTCTTACCAGTTGTTTTTTACCCGGGTACTTTCGAACTGATGGTGGGTAATGAATTTTTGATACTTCCCGCAACACATCTGATCTCTCTGACATTTGAGGTTTCGAAACAAGTTTTGTCAACTCATCAATTGTATTCTCAAAGAAGTCTATTGTTGCATTATTCAGTTGCTTCCCAGGCAAACCACATAGCATGTAATATAGGGTTTCATACAGACTTCTGAAAAAAAAAAAAAAAACAGCAACATCAAAGAATGTAACAAATGTCCAATACACAAGCAAGTGAACTAAGCTAAATTTTCCCATCACAGTGAAAAACCTGAAGTCATCAAGCACTGTGAAAAGATAGAAATAATGCACAAATTGGTAATATTTATTACTACTTCATCTGGCAACAATGAAGTACTCGTGGTATTAGGGCTCCTGTTAATAATATGTTCAAGTTAATGCTAAGACTAAGAACATATAAGTGACTGCAAATACTGACTCCATAGTTAACATACATTTCACCACTGTTCTTTAAGTACCCAATATCCTTGGTGATACTTTATTATTACTATGATTATAATAATTTCTTTTATCTTCACATAAATACTTCAAGAATGCAAATTTCATATATATTAGGAGAAAAAATGTGATGCCAACAAACAAGTGAGCTGTAATAACACAGTAATAGCAATAACTGTGTGTGGAAGGAGGTGGAAAAGTAATTATTATTGGAATTGAGTGAACAGTTTATCCTCTAAGCTAGATGGCAAGGAATATAAAAGGAAGTAAATGGGTAGCTAATAATTGACACAATGTGAAAAGAAACTGCAATCCTTTGTTGTAAATAAATTTTCATCATCTGGAACACAATGTTTCTGTATAAAAAAGAGATCATTTAACTTACCCAAAGCACAGGCTCGTTTACAGATACAAAAACACAAATAAAAACACACACACATACAGATTCAGTTGTGTGTGTTTTTATTTGTGTTTTTGTATCTGTCAATGAGCCTGTGCTTTGGGTAAGTTAAATGATCTCTATTTTTTATACATATTTTCCTACCGAGAAATTTTCCCTCTATAATATTTGTTTGTGTATTTATTAAGACAATAAGAGAAAACAATGCTGATAGGTTTCTAAGTGTTTAATTAACAGAACATTTTTATTAATAGCTTTGACCTTGTTGATTATCAGATAACCTGTTTAAATATACAATCATTAGCCCACAGGTTCTGCACAGTCAGTCATGAAATGACATTAAAATAACACATGCAAACCATTTCACATTCTTCACAATATAAAAAAGAAAGCTAACACATCAGTGATGTGTAACTGCTACACAAGTGTGAAAATCAACTTTCTGTGGTGAAGTAAATTTGAAGCTTACCAGATGGTGTACTGAGCATGGTTCTTTTAACAGTCCACAGACAATTTTAAAAACAATATCTGAAAATAGATGAAATTTCTTCTTTTTAAAATGAAAATAAGTTTTCCTAAAATAATGGGAACTATGGCCACATGCTACAATAAAATAGTTACATGACAAAGATATTAATTTTTTTAAGTAGCTTAGAGGCACTGTGTGAATAGATACATGACGGGGTTACAAAACATAAAATAATTATAAATTTATTTTTATAAAAGTATATTTGTTTGTGAAAAATATTAAACTGTAAATGAACCAACAGCCATGGGGGTGGCATGAAATAATACACGAGAACAGCAGACCACAATAAAATCATTGAACTGACAAATCATCTAGTGATAAAATAGAGAATAAATGTATTACATAGACCAGAATGGCGTCAATGGATACAAAGGCTTAGGAAGAAAGGGATTTTAAAACATGATTTATATAAAAGCTCAACAAAGTGACAAGCTAAAACCACGTAAAATACAATTTTAAAAGTAACACTATCATTATGCTGTCGCAGAGTAGCCTGCTGCACTCTGAAATGGAACCATGGCACTTGCATAGCACATGCTTTTTCCAGGAGTCAAAAAGTCAAATCATGTGGGTCCTGTGATGGTATTTATGTGGCTCAGGCAGGAAGGGACTTGACAAAAAGATAGAGGAAACATACGTAAAAAAAGTAACAACAGTCTTGTAGGAAACACACTTTTATATTGCACCAAAGCTGCTTTTATTTTAAACGCTGACTAGTTTAGGGCTTTGCCCATTTTTTTGAGCCACTTATTGAGAACATATTTTGTTTTAGAGGAAGATACATGAATGTGGCAATGTTACATTGTTTGTACAAGTCTTAATTACTTACATTCTTATGTATTGTAATTGGTTACTGTGTAGGTCATGCTGTTTGTTTTAATTACTTTGGTGTAATTTATTAAGCTTTTGATGCAAAGGTGTATTTGTTAAGTTTTAAATATTCTTTTTTTTTATTTTGTTAGTGGCAATATTGCTGGTTATATGCAGCATGACAAACAGTTCGATTACAAATATTCAGACAATAAACTTTTAGTTTTCATTCCGATCTATTTTAAGTGTTATAAATTACTCTTGTGTATTTATTGTCTGAATATTTGTAATGGAACTGTTTCTGACATGCTGCATATAACAAGCAATTTGCCACATACAAAATAAAGCAAAGAATATTTAAAACTTAATGTATACTTCTTTGGCTCAAAAGCTTAATAAATTACACCAAAGTAATTAAAACAAACAGTGTGACCTAGAAAGTATCCAAATAAAATATATATGAATGTAAGTAATTATGACGTTGACATACAATGTAACATTGCCATATTCATATATCTTCCTCAAAATAAATTTTGTTCTCTATAAAAGGTGGCTTAAGAAAATGGGCAAAGTTTGAAACTAGTCAGCATTTAACATAAAAAAAGTTTGGTGCAATATAAAAATGTCTTTCCTCCAACATTTAAGAGCTGCAAACACAATGTATCAAAAACTTTTAAAAACAGTGTGTTAGGTTGTCATTTAAAAACTAAAGGTCATATTTTATCCCTCATGAAAGGTCGTTTAAAAATACTTCACATAGAAGCACAAGGTCGGGACCTTGATAGTTTGCAAGATCTTGAAATATTTGTGCACCACAAGTTGAAGCCCGAGGGAGTAATAAATGAGCAAATAGTATGCCCTGGTTCTTGAGGTGATGATTTGTTCGTTCAGTGATTTCAGTTTTTGCATGCTGGCTTTAAGATTTGGAATCATCTTTGGATTCATCACACTCCCTGATTAGGATGGTTGACTGAAAAATTGTGTGATATGTGAATGCCGTGGTTCTGCTGTCCTGAGTTCAGCAAGCTGCTCCATGGCAGCATGATTTTTTCACAAACAAATATACTTGTATTTGCAATCTCTATTAGACTCAGGTGAGATGTAGTGACAATTTGGGTGTACATAAAAATAACGTGTGTCTTGACCAAACTTAGCACTATATGCCTTAAGAATTTTGACTTTGGTCACTTTGGACAGCAAAGCTTTGGTAAAAATTCCACTTCAAAATAATGTGTGTCACACACATGTCATTATACATAAAACAAATGTTTAAAATATATATCGCCCAGACAACCTCTTTGTTAAAAAGCCAAGTAACAAAGAGATGATCTGGGGATATGTATTTCAAACATCTGTTTTAATATAATGACATATCTCTGTGACAAAAATTATTTTAAAGGGGTACTTTCTAACAAATCTTTGCCCTTTGAAAATGCCAAAAGGCAAAACGTGTAAGGCATAAGTAAGTTGCTCAAAGCGGTCAAGACTATTGCTTGCATGAAGAGCCACAAACCCACCCAGCCTGTCCTAACATCAGAGATAAAATCTTATAGCCAAAAATAAGAACTGCTTTCACGGAGAAACCCAAGGACACTGTCAGCCATCCATGAATCATCTGCCAAAACCGAGGACAGTGAGTTCGGTATTCTGTATTTGGCATGGAGCACCAAGAGGAGTGATTTTTCACTATGAGACATAGATTGTAGGGCTCCACAACCACAATGTCAGGGGAGCATCATTGTGTGAAATAAAACCATGGGTCAACCTGCAGTGCTCAATGTAGACACGACAAAGGACAGTGGGATTCCCTCCGAGAAGGGTGCAAGGAAGAACTATAAGTTGCACTGGTTGACGTGATGAAGCAGAGTTTATTAGGTAGCCTGTCAGTTGCTGTTCCAGTCTTGTGTGAGCAGAGATCTCATGTGTACCCACAAATCTGCAGCCGGGATTGCCAAGGGAAATAGGTAGTAAGTAACGGCTACTCTAGCCAACTGGTCAGCCTGTTCATTCCCTAGGATAGCCACATGACTGGGAACCCAGGGAAACACAATGGGGTAGGTGGTATGACTAAAGTTAGCAAGGAGATTATCGATACCAATGACCGAAGGGTGGGAGTAGCAGCATCAGTCTATGACCTGTACGCTGCTCATTGAGTTGGTACAGATTGAAACATTGTCCAGGGCCTGTTAGATAGAATGCAGTGTTCTACTAATAACCATCTGTTCTACCGTAAGCACACTACATGATTCTGGCAGAGAATGGCATTCCATACCAATGGGAGATGTAAATGCATATCCTGTATGGCCAGCAGATTTCGATACATCAGTGTAGAAAATTGTGGCACCCTGCAATTCTGTGAGAACTGTGTGCAACAAATGCTGAAAGATTATGTGGGAGACAAACTTTTGGACCTTGGAAGAGATCCAACCAGATTTGTGGCCGGGGTACCATCCAAGGGGATGTGCACAGTACAGCAGAGAAGGGAGATGGAAGTCATTACAAAGGGAAATGAGCCACAATCTGACAAGTAAATCCACTCGAGAGCAAGTATCAGGAGGTTTAAAACCATCGCCCGCAAAAAGAATGAGGTACATGTGATGAGCAGGGAATAATTGAATGGCAATGACGTAAGACACCTAATCTGAAGAGGGAGGATTTCTGCTCCGGCAAGGAGACTCAACAGGGCTGGTCCAGAAGGCACAATGGTGAATTGGATCTGTTTCAGGACAGAATGAGCTGCCGAGCCATAAATGTGGCACCCATAATCTAATCAGGCCTGAATCAGCGCCTGATAGATATTTAGGAGTGTTGTACGACCTACTTCCCAGGATGAGTGGGCTAGGAAAAGAAGGGCATTAAGCTTCCGCTAAATATGGGCAGCCAAGTCAGTTTTTTACCAAAAAGGAGGCCCAAGAAATGATGCTTTTCCACAAATTCCAGATGCTGAGTACCCAAGAAGAGTTCTTGATCAGCGTAAAACATAGTATGATAAAAATGCTCACCCTCGGTTTAGAATGGGAGAACCATGCAAGAGAACCCATGTGAAAGCCTGCTGAATGGCACCTTGGAGCTGGCATTCAGCTGAGGCTACCAAGTGGGATTTGTACCAGATGCAAAAGTTGACAATATACAGCACAGTGTGACAAGTGGCCCCACAAAGCTCACCAACCCATTTATGTTGATTAGAAAACATATAACACTTAACACAGAATTCTGTTCTCCTGGATACATATGGAGCTGAAGAGAGCTGAACTTTACCTGGAACTTGTGGCAGGATGAAAACTAACTGATAGAATTGGTAGGGAGCCTTGTAGGTCCTAGTCATGAAGGGTACATAAAATATGATGATGCCAAGCGGTGTCATATGCCTTACGTAAATCAAAGAAAACAGCAACAAGATGTTGACTTTTGAGAAGGCCTTTCTGACTGCTGTTTCCAGTTGAAGTAGACTGGCTATAGTAGACTGTTCCTCCAGAAACTCACATTTACAAATGCACTTGATTTGTGTACCTGGCATAATCTATGGGCAACCATTCTTTCCAGTAAATTACATGCTACGTTTGTCAGGCTAATCAGCCGGTAACTGTCCAGGGATGACAGATCCTTGCCAGGCTTAAGAACAGGAACCATTATACAGTCCTCTACTACGAGAAGAAATCCCTTGGAAGAGATATTGCCGTTATGGAGGATTGAGGTGCTGGAGACGTTGATGGAATCAGGGCCAGGAGTAGGATCATGGGAAAAGGAAACGGCCAGAAGTAGTTCTCATTCAGTAAAGGGTTTGTTACAAGGTTTCTCCTAGTGAGTGGTAAAACATAAGTTTGAGACTACCTGCCAAGTAGGAAGCCATGCTGATATCATAGCAAAGTGAGCCACAAGGTGCTCTGCAAGAACCAATGGATCAGGACAGGATTGACGATGGCCACTAGCAACCTTGGATGGAGTGGAGCATAGCCCACACTTGTGAAAAGGGTATGGAAGAGCTCATGGAAGAGAGAACACACTGCCAGCATACCCACTTGCTCTGTCTGATTATATAACAACCCTTAGCATGAATCTGATAAGAGCATCATGGGATGGGTGGGGCTTAAGATGTTGAAAGGCTTGACAGCACTCACAAATCACCGCAGAAATTGTTGCGTTCCACTATGAAACTGGGCAGCGGCGAATAGGGCCTGCCGACTGGGGAACAGCAATGCTAACAGCTTGAGTGATCACAGTAGACAAATCACTGATGACATCATGGTGTGTAAACCACCTGGGACATATACAAAGGCAAATTACCTTGATGGAAAACCCAATGGGGTAGCATGTCCCTTGTCAGGGGGAAGGCGAGTGAAAGAATCAACGGAAAGTGGTCACTATTGCAAAGGTCGTCATGCGGTGACCAGTTAAATGAAGGGAAAAGGGGAAGAGAAGTGAGAAAAGTCTATGGCGGAGAAACTGCCGTGAGCAATACTAACATGGATAGGGGGAACCATCATTGAGAAGGCACAGGTCTGCAAGAAACTTGTGTATGGGCAGCCCCGACTTGTTGCATGAGCAACTGCTCCACGAAGGATGATGGACATTGAAATCCCCAAGAATGAGGAAGGGAGAGGGTAGAAGTTGCTGAAGGAGGGCAGTTAGGGCAACAGACATATGTGACCTGTCAGGAGGGAGATAGAGATTAGAAACTGTTAACAGAGTGTTTAAGTGCACCTGAACAGCAACCACTTCCAATGTATTATGGAGAGGAAACCATTAACAATGTCCATATGAACTAGGGTGCAGAGTCCACCAAATGTTTGTAGGTGGCCAACAGGGTTCCGACAAAGCACAAAAGCCACAGTGGGTCAGTGACTGGCCATCAGCAAAATGTGATTCCTGCAGAACATCAGAAGCTGCAGAGTAAAAGGAAATAAGTTGTTGTAACTTCAGGAAGTGACGGTAATATCCATCACAGTTCCATTGGATGAGAAGACATCGAGGATCCTGATGAGAGGGGAAAGAGTAGGGTGGGAATGCGATTTAGAGGGGGAAGGGGTAGAGGATATAAAAAAGGCAAAGATAGATAACATTTTTATAGGGTACACACACTCGAATTTTCAGCGGGACTCCTGATACATTAAGCATGAGAAGAATGTGCCCAGAGCGCATACATCAGAAACATTGCATGGGAGGTGGAATGCATGGCTTCATGTCACAAAAATAGATCATGACCTTTACCATCTCTGGGAGAGTATCTCCATCAAAGTCCAAGATAAATGCACCAGTAACAACTCTATTGACCTTCGGACCTCTCTGCATTTGGCCAACAAAATGAACACCTCACCATTGTTCACTGAATCAACTTTTCCAAACTTGTCTCAAATGTTTTCCACGAAAAACAATGACTTGGTGGTAGTGAATGTTCCTCCATCTGTCCTGGTGCAGACTAGGTAATGTGGAACAGGTTTCAACCCTAACCGATGAACCATGCCCTCCTCCCAGGAGGTAGACAGGGAAGGAAATACCCTCTTTTTACAGGTAGTGAATATTCCTGCCTTCAGAGACGGCTGTAGTATGATCATTTTTCACTTTCACACATTTCATTGTGCAAAATGTCTGCCCTGGTACCACCCACTCCAATCACAGGCTGTCCCCATGGATGCAATCCAGCCAGAGATGGCCACCTGGCATAAAAGTCATTGCCAGGAGTCCTGATACTGCAGGAGGATGGGTATCAACTCCTTGGCTGCATGGGGGGGGGGGGGGGGGAGGATTAACAGCTCCGGTAACAGCAGTGTGATCCCTGCATTTTCAGGGGGCTAAGCCATAAGGGTACAGAACAACCCTCCCCCCCCTCTCCCAAATGGACTGGTGACACTTTCAGGCGACCTAGCATGGAGGGTGCTACAGCAAGTAAGGAAATTGGAAAGGAAGCAATGGAGATCCACGCCGTAGGGGCTAGGTCGGGAGTTCTTCCCCAAATGGCTCACACCATTAACTGTGAATTTCTGGTAGTGGTCAAACCTCGAGCGGGACTATAAGTAGGCCAAAAATGAGGGTAAGAAACATCTAAACCAAAAATGCTAAAATCATCATCACAACCATATTAAGAGCCAGGCTGTTTTAAAGGGAAATACCTAGAGAGGGGATGAGTGGAGGCAGTGAGGAATTAGGATGGGGAGGAGGGGAAGTGGGAGGGGTAATGCAGCCTGGGAAAATCTGAAGAAAGGCTGCAATAGCTCAGGATCCGTGTGTGATACATACCCACAAAAGAGCTGTGGTCCCCCCCCCCTGGAGGGTCATTAGGAACTTTATTAATTTGTATTAATTGTCATCTAAATGCAGTAGTTATTTTCATAACTATGATCTGTTTTCTTCCCCTCTTGATTAACACATAGGAAAAGGCATTGAATTTCTAATTGTATTTATTAAATGTAGCAAAAATGACAAAGTTTCAGTCGTATTTGCTAATACTGACTTTTTATAATGTAGAAACATAACTGAAAATTAATTTAGAATATTTTGTTGTCACAGTTGATTTTATTCCAAGGTATTCCTGAAGCTAATCTACAAACCAGATTGAAAACAGCAGTCTGTATTTGTTTACATAGGTAGCTCTGAGAGATGAAATTGTGAAGACAGCAAAGGGTGTAACATGCAATGAGAAAAAATTGCAGTAGAAATACGAGGATAACATTCAATATACTGAATTTAAGTGGTCAAACCATTAAAGTAAATATGTATGAAATGAAGTAGAGAACGGGACCATATAAATTTCGGAAATTAGATAAAAAGACAATGCTAAATGACAAATGGGGTATGGCTAGAAGACTTCAGGAAAAGTTTTAAAAACTGACTAGGTAAGAGACAGGTGCAATCTACACAAGGAATAAAGTCATTTGCAGAGAAGGTAACCACTACTATTGACATCAGGAGCTCAGTTTGCAAGTCCTTGAAATGGGGGGGGGGGGGGGGGGATTCTAAAAAGTTGAACAAATATACAGAAAGGCAATACCAGCAAAATAAATGCTAAGACAAAGATGAGATGGAAGATATAGTACATTAAAATTTGTTCCAGATCAGACACAAGCTGAAACAAGATCTCTGGCGTAAACAACATTAACACAAAATTATTGAGATTCTTAGTATGGGGGTGGGGGGGGGGAAGCTTCACATGGCAGTGAAAATACCTTGACGCTATTCACTTCAAAAATATAATAATAAAATTCTAATATCACAAAAAAAGGAAGCTTCTGATATGTGTGAACACTGAAACCATCCATTTAATAACTCATGATAGCAAAATACTGACTAACTGATTACAAAAGGCTGGAGAAACTCTTACCTCTGGGAACATCAGCTGGATTCTCAAAAAATGTAGGAATACAATCATTACACACTTATTGGGGGCCGGTGTGTGAGGTGGAGGACAAAACAATATTAACACCCTGCAACATGATACCTCTTGTAGCAAGTTGGCAACACTGCATGTATGTTAAAACTGGGACGGGACCACAGTGCACAACTGACGTCCAGTCTTGAACATTACCTTTCAGTATATTACATGTTTTGTTCTGTGACAGTTGATACAAATGATCAATAAAATGCGTGGTTCTCAGACTTACAAAAAGAGACCAACCTGATGCTTTGCAGTCAGTAGGAGCATTTAACATTTCACTAGTGACAGTATTCTCAGTAATGACAGCAACAAGGTGAAACATCATTGGGGAAGAGAAACAGTGGGCAAAACTTGAAGTTAACTGTCAACAACCAGAAAGCAATAAAAATAATTGTGACCAGACAAAATAAAACAACCACAGCAAAACACTATTTATTACAAGTGTTTTTAGTGAAACAGTATGGCTGGATCATAACATTCATACAAGTATGGCAGTTTCTAAGCCCCTAATAATGGAAGCAAATGGAAAGCTGCAAAGGGAGTGGTACCACAATCATAAAACCTGGACACTTGATAACTGGAGTACGTGGTATGGCCCAATAGATCACCATTTACATCACTTCCTACTAACAACAGGGTTTACGTACTGTAAACCTGTGAAGAAGCCTACAATTTTCAAAGAGTTGCAGCTTGAAATGTGCCGCCACTGACTTCCATATTTTTGACCTGTGCCTATGAATCTTGTGGGGCTGTGTGGTCTTTGCCTAGCTCTGGGCCAATGTGTTTTCTCGACCGGTGTATCAGTTGCTGACAAGAATGGAAGTGAGGAGTTGGTAGTGCCATGACCAGCCGGAGTGCAGTGTTGGGATGTCTGACTTACCCATCTTGTGGCTTGGCAGGAAAAGCATTTAAATACAAAAGCAGATGTTCATTACGTTCTGACCTCCTAGTGGCTATTGCACATAACAGAGACTCTTTTCTAATACCTTCCCCTTGGATGCATTTGGTGCTATTGTATTGCCTGAAGTTAAGTGTCCCTTGTTAAGTACTCAATTAAATCAATTATTTAATTATATGATCTTATGAAACATTGTTTTATTTCAGCTGCACCTGTATCCACCACTAAAAATTAAAAGTAACTGGATCTGACATTCTGAAGGAAAAAAAAATTAAAGGAAATGAAATTGAAGCCTCCACTATTTCTAATTAAACTGTCTTTTGTATGTTATTCTTTTATGGTCTGAAATTTATGGTTCTTAACAATTTTGTGGCTAACAATTACTGTGACTGCTTCAATCCAAGTACTATTCCACCTGGTGTGCAAGGGATATTAAGACATACAAAATACCTCCAGACTTAAAAAAAAAAAAAAATCTAAACATAGCAGACACACAAAGGTGTGAAAATTCAGAACCATTAGTCATTAGTTTAATAAGTTGTGGTTGCAAATTTTAACAAATTATTTACAGAAGAATGAGCAGGCAGGTAGAAGCAGACTTCTGGGAAGATCGGTTTGGATTTAGGGGAAATATAGGTATGCACAATGCAATACCCACCTTAACACTTATCTAAAATAGATTGAAGAAAGGCAAAACTAAATGTCTAGTGTTTGTAGATTTAGAGAATGTTATCGACAATGTTGGCTGGAATACACTCCTTCAAATTCTGAAGACAGAAGGGGGTAAAACATAGGGAACAGATCATTATTTACAAGCTATACCCAAACCAGGCAGCAGTTGAAAGACATGAAGTGATGCAATGGTTGGAAAGCAAGTAAAACAGGATTGTAGACTTTACCCAATGTAATTCACTGTATATATTGAGCAAGCGGTAGAGGAATGAAAGGAGAAATTTGAAGAATAAATTGAAGTTCATTTGAAGAAATAGAAACACTGCATTTTGCTGATGACATCGTAATTCTGTCAGACACAGCAAAGGACCTGAAAGAGTAATTGAACAGAATGGACAGGTCTTGAAAGCAGAGTACAGTATAAGATGAACATTAACGAGGGCAGAACAATAGTAATGGAATGTAGTCTAAGATAACCAAAAGTGTTCAAATGTTTGTGAAGTTATAGGACCTAACCACAATGGTCATTTGTCCCTAAACTTACAAACTACTTGAACTAACTTATCCTAATAACAAACAAACAAACAAACACACACACACACACACACACACACACACACACACACACACACACACACACGAGGGAGGACTTGAACCTCTGACATGGAATGACCCCACACACCGTAGCAAAGTGCCCCAGTATGCACGGCTATTCTGCTGCGGCTTTAAGATAACCAGACAATGCTGAAGGAATTAGAATAGGAAAGGAAACAATAAATGTGGTAGACAAGTTTTGCTACTTTAAAATAACATACAATGGTCACAGTACACATGATAGGAAATGCAGAAAGGAAATGGCAACAAAAATATTTTTCAAAAGATTAATTTCGTGATCTTGAATGTTAATTTAAGTGTTAGGAAGTCTTTCCCAAAGACATTTGTGTGGATTGTTGCCATAAAGGGGAGTGAAACCTGGACAATTAATAGTTCAAACAAGAATAGAATAGAAGCATCTGAAATGCAGTGCTACAGACAAATACTGAAGATTAGGTTGGTAGACTGCACAACTAAGGAGGAGGTCCTGAATAGACATGTGGAGAAAAGGATTTTCTGGCATACTTCAACTAAAAGAAAGGACCGATTGGTAGGATACATTCTTAGATATCAATGAAACATCAATTTAGCATTGGAGGGAGTAAAATTAAAGAGGGAGGCCAAGAGACAAATGAAGTAGGTAGGTTCAAATGGATGTGAGTTACCATTCTTATGAAGATGGATGGTTTGATTTTGAAAGGGACTAAATGACAACCTTTTATCAGTCCCTTGTTCCAATCCTACAATAAAAATCACTACAATGCTGTAAAAAAGAATGTGTTAAATTTCATAAAGCAAAGGATTGAACAGGTCAAGAATTAAAAGTAGCAAATAAAAGATGAATAAAAGGGGAAGATTGTAAGAGAATTGCAGAGTGTCTTGGCCAGATCACAGAAATAAAAGCAGAGCATCTGGCTGCTCTGTTAATCATTAAAACCACCTGCCTAGAAGTGTTAGGCAAGTAGAGAAGAGGTAGATAATGGACACTGCACTAAAACTCATATGAATCTATACAAACCATTCACACAAATAAAATTTAAAATACCATCAGCCATAGAGGCATTGTCAGCTAAAACAAGAATTAAATCATCGGGTAGATAAAAATTCCACTTCTGAGTGGCTAAATTGGGACATTCCAGCGAGATGTGGGCGACTGTGAAACGTGGACCACATCAACACTCAGGAGGATCCTCACGATGGAGAAGGTGACCCTGCTTAAGGCAAGTATGGCCGAAATGGAGCCGGCAGAGAACAACGGAGTCCCTGCGAGGAGTCTGCAGAGAGATCCTCCACACGTTGGTTGTCTTCTTTATACACCTCAATTTGTTGAGCACTTGTAGGGTGCACCATTCAGTACTCCACAAACTGAAAACTCTACGGTGTAATGTTGACCAAAGATCAATAGATGGGATGGCTACATTGAGGATAGGTTTATAGGTAACCTCTTTTGCCAGCCTGTCAGCCAGCTCATTGCCTTCTATCTTGACATGCCCTGGAGTTCAAAGGAATTCCACCGACTGCCCATGTTGCTCGATGGCATGTATGGACACTCTTATGTCAACAACCAAAGGATTGCATGGGAAACACAGATTGATGGCTTGTAGACCACTCAGGGAGTCACTACAAATGACGAAGGACTTCCTGAGGGAGGAACGGACATGGTCAAGTGCACAATGAATGGCAACCAGCTCTGCAGTGAATACGCTACAGCCATCTGGTGGGGATTGCAACTCATTGTGTGCTGCAAGCATATAGGCATAACCAACAATCCCTCCGCCTTTAAGCTGTCGGTGTAGACTACTATAGAGCCCTAGAATTCATCAATAATTGATAGATTGGTGACAAAGGATCTCAGGGTGAACTGAGCTTTTGGAGTACTGTGATAATATTTTTAGTTGATGGTGAGGCCAACGTATACACCATGGTGGTGTACATGACTGGAATCTGAAGAGAGATGGTACGGGCATGGACACCAATTGACTCAGAAGAGACCTAACATGGACACAAGTTGTTACACCCAATCTCAGCCGCCTTTGCAGAATGTGGAGTTCAGTATGAGAAAAAAGGAGATTGTGGTTCAGGTGTTTAGGTGAACCATGGGCGGTAGCAGCGTAGTACACCATCAGTTGTTGCCACCAGATTAACGGAGGAGGCACCCCAGCTTCCACCAGGAGACTATTCACAGAGCTGGTTGTAAAAGCTTGTGTCATAAGCCTAACCCCACAGTGATGGATTAGATCCAACATATGCATTGTTGAAGACGATGCCGAAACATAAGCCAAGCTGCCGTAGTCTAATCTGGACAGAACAAGTGCCTTATAGCACTGTAGCAGCGTATTGCTGTCTGCACCCCAAGTGGTGTTACTAACGCAGTGGAGGGCATTATGGTGCTGCCAGCACTTCTGTTGGAGCTGATGAATATGGGGAAGCCATGTCAGTCGGTCGCTGAACACTAGCCCCAAGAAATGATGCGTTTTCACTACGTTAAGTAGTTGGCCATCAAGGTAAAGCTCTGGATGTGAGTGAACTGTTCAATGCAGATGAAAGTGCATGACGCATGTCTTGGTGGCAGAGAACTGAAACCCATGGGAGCGTGCCCACATCTGCGCCTTGAATATGGCTCTCTGCAGCTGGCATTCAGCAATGTGTATACTTGAGGAGCTAAAGTAGATGCAGAAGTCATCAGCATATAGAGAGGGAGATACTGACAACCTACTGTAGCTGCGAGGCCATAATAGCCACTAAAAACAGGGGAACACACATCATAGAGCCATGGGGAACCCTATTCTCCTGAATGTACAAATAACTATGAGAGACGCCAATCTGCAAATGGAAAGTACGCAGTGCTAAAAATGTTTCGATAAAAATGGGGAGCAAGCCCCGAAGACCCAACCCATGTAATGTATTAAGAATGTGCTGTTGCCATGTAATGTCATAGGCCTGAGAGAAATTAAAAAAAAAACTGCTATCAAATTAGGCGTCTTGCAAATGCTGTCCTAATGGCGGGCTCAAGGTGTCCAAGGTTGTACAAGGCTGAGCGCCCTTTGTGGAAACCACCTTGACTTGGAGACAGAAGACCGCAAGATTCAAGGAGCACATTTTGGTTCCCTATGGACACACCAGAAAAAGTGGATGCCTCATTGCTCAAAGTTGGCACACAACTCATTGTCAGACTGTAACAGCAGATCTTTATGGAAAACGATGCTTTGGACAACAATAAGGGACTTATGTGGTGTGATGATTACAGGGACATCACACAGCTTGTCGCAGGCAAGTAGCACCCACGATTGGACAGGGGATGCTGCTTCTATGAACACTGCACCACTTTCTCATCTTTGACATACCTAATACTTCACCATACTTGTGTTCAAGATGTTCTACAAAAAAAAAAAAAAAAAGAGGCTTAGTTGCTGTAAATGAATAGCCAACAGTTCATGTACATACCAGGAATTTGGGATAGTATAGCTCACCCGTATTTTTAGCCCTACGTTCCTCCCATGGCGTGGCCAAGGAGGGAAACGTATGTGGGTCATCTGTCTCAGCATTAAATTCAATCTTTTCTCTCTTAGAGATGGCATTTTTGCAACCGCCCAAACTATTAACTGCTCATTTCATCCTGTTCCCAGGTAAGTCCAGCAAGGCAGAGCCCCATTTGCCTGGGTGAGCCTTATACAACTGAGGTGCAGCAGGTTCCCAGAAGTTGCTCGCTAGTGACTGTTCAACATCAACAGCCATGCATCTCTTCGGCATGAAGCACGCCTTGAAATTGAGATTTTTTTTCTTTTCTTTATTTATTTTATTTTAGAGATGACCCTGGCAATTAAGCCAAGATCTCCGGACTCAGAAACATACAACGTTCCACTGTCTCACTGAACAATGGTTGCTGAAGCGCACACAGAGCTTACCGCGCGACAGACTGCTGGTGCGACAGTCCACAGCTCAGGAGCCCAGATTCACTAACCCTGACTCAGCAAATTAATGCTTTGCCCCTGTGAGGTTGCTCAGGATGAAGTAAGGTGGAGAGCTGCATCAAACCAGTAAATGAACTATAGGCCATGACAACATTTCTGCCAATGCTATGAGATGTATCTAGTAAAAAATATAGTAAATGCATTAAAAAAAAAAAAAAAAAAAAAAAAAAAAAATATTGCCACAAGGAAGAGCATATCTTAAACGACTTTTTCGTCATTGGTAAGGCATTTGTCGTAGCAGTCTATCAAATTATCTAGTCCTACCTCAGAAAGATATCGCCAGTGACGAGAAATGTTGCTGCTTGTTGAATTTATCCCAAAAGGTGAAACCATCAATGTAGCCAGATACTGTCATACTTTGAAAAATATTCAACGTGTGATACATAATAAAATGAGAGGGAAGCTCAGCAGAGGAATCATTTTGCTTCACAATAATGCTCGGCTACATGCTGTAAGTGACACACAAACTTTTATTCAGCCGTTTTTGATAGGAGTGATAGGAGTGGTACAGCCATGACTAGGTGCCATCAGACTATCATTTGTTCTTACACCTAAAAGGGGAGATTGGTGGAAATGTTTTCAAAGTGATCAGCAAGTGAAAATCTGTGTGCAGCAATGGTTCACATCACAGGCAGCATCATTCTATGATGTCGGACTAGGTAAGTTGATCAACTGCTACGACAAGAGACTCTCCAATGGTGGAAACTATGTGGGAAAGTAGTTTAAAATCTGCTTTTACATGTGACAATTTTTTTGAAAAAAATATATTTACTACATTTCTTCCAAAAACAGAACTTACTTTCTGGTTATACCTTGTATTTCACCTTACAAATATATACATTTTTCAAAAGAATGAAAAGTATTAAACAGTGAAATTTTTCCAGAAGTTTGGAAAGTAGGAGTCAAGGTACTGGCAAAAGTAAAGTTGTGAGGACAGGCCGTGTTGTTGTTTGGATGTTTGAGGGGGACAAAACTACGGAGGTCATCAGTCACCCATTCCATCATTAGGCGTCACAACAAAAGACGTGAATGCGTAAAGGAGCCTAGAGTGGAGAACAACTAGGGGGGAAGAATATTCCCAGAGTCAGTTAAGGGACAACAAAGTCAGCGAGAGACAACTAAAACAATGAAAATCACTCAGTATAACAGAGTAACGACAAGAAATAAAATGTAAAAGCCGACTTCTGTGGCTGACCAACCATGAGACTAAAAACAGGAAAAGTCAGCCACACAGAAACAAACGGAAACCTCCAATCGGAGGTCATGACAGGACGGACACAGACACTGAAGAAAAGCTTAAAATGGAGGGGTAAAAACCACTGTCCTGAATAAAACTTAAAACCGTATCAGCCATTTTGGCATCGTCACTTAAAACTTGGGATGAAAGTGCAGGAAAATTTAAAACTCTGCCGCAGAGGTGCTAAAACAGGGCATTCATCTAAGATATGCGCCACTGTCAGGCGGGGCCACAGTGACACACAAGTGGTTCCTTGCCACGAAGGAGATGGGTGGCTTGACGAGCTGTGCACGAGCACTGCATAGGCTGCTAGCAGTTGTTGATGGTGGATCGGCAAAGGTGGTACCCCGGCCTCAGCAAGTAAGCTGGTCACAGGGCTGGTATGAAAGGCACCCGTCGTGATGCGAACCCCACAGTGGTGAATGGGGTCCAGCAAGCGCAATGCAGAGGGTGAGGCAGAACCATAGGCAACATAGCCAAAATCTAGATGAGACAGCACCAGAGCCTGATAGAGCCGTAACAGGGTGGAGTGGTCAGCACCCCAGGAGGTATGGCCCAGGTGGCGGAGAACATTGAAGTGGCACCAGCACTCCTGTTTTAATTGACAGATGTGGGGGAGCCACGTCAGACGGCAGTCAAAAACAAGCCCCAAAAAACGGCGAGTGTTCACGACCTCTAATAGGTCGTCACCGAGATACAGTTCGGGCTGAGGGTGAACCGTACGAAGCCGACAAAAGTGCGTAACACTTGTCTTTGCAGCAGAGAACTGGAAGCCGTGAGTAAGAGCCCAGGACTGCGCCTTCCTAATGGCTCCCTGCAGCCTACGTTCGGCGACGTGAGTGCTGGAGGAGCTAAAATAGATACAAAAGTCGTCAGCATATAGTGAAGGGGATATTGACGACCCAACTGCTGTAGCTAAGCCGTTAATGGCTACTAAAGATAAGGGGACACTCAAAACAGAGCCCTGAGGAACCCCATTTTCCTGCACATGAGAGGTACCACGAGAGGCACCTACTTGAACACGAAAAGTACGGCCAGCTAAAAAGTTTTTAATAAAAATCGGGAGTGAGCCAGGTATAAGACGGCTGACTTGATCAGCTAGGTACAAATGCGGCACATATTGTACGGGAATCTGAGCAGATGAGAAACCATGTGCCCCAAATCTGCCGGATTTCTTCCAGTGCCTTCAGGATTGCAATGAGCTCTGGAGGGGGGGGGGGGGGGGGAATGGAGTCAGCATTGGGGAGGTAAATCCTTGGGGCTCTGGAGGTGAATCACCTAACCTGTCAAGAATAACAACATCAGTAGGGGCTGATGGTTTACTTGCAGTTTTCACATACGTCTGAGACTTGTCCTCTTTTTTTTTACCTTTAGTTCTTTTTTAGGCAATTCAATAACTGTGGTGTAGCTGCACTGGCCTGTTGAATGGGTTCCGACATGGAAGGTGGAAGAACATATACAATGTTGGCATCAGTATCTTTTCCAGTATGTGTGGTTTTTTTCCTCTCTCTTCACTGGCACGTGCTGATGATCATAATGACATTTTCTTTTCTTCCAAGTAAATGCTGCATGCTCCAAATAGGGTTTTCACCAGAGCAATTCACTCACTCAGGAGGTGGTGAACAAGTGACACCAACATGAATGTCCTTACCACCTGTGCTACAGGTAGCTCGTCCATTACACTGCTGAGTTGTATGCCCAAAGTGCTGGTACTTAAAACATTGCATCGGGTTGCGGGCAAATATCTGTACTTTTAATCATAGGAAGCCATCGTTGATGTATTCATGGAGTTTCAGCCTATTACAGGTGAGGATATTCAAATGAGTGATTTTACTAAATCCCCATCCACCCTTTTCTCGGTGTTCTGCACATCAATCTGCATCTACGTAGATACTCTGCAAGTCACATTGAATTGCATGGAAGAGGGTTCATTGAACCACTTTTATTATGACATTTCTCTATAGTTACATTCTCTAATAGCTCATGGGAAAAAGGAACACCTAAATCTTTCTGTTTTTGATCTGATTTTTCTTATTTCATTGTGATGATCACGTCTCCCTATGTAGGTCAGTGCTAACAATATATGTTCACATCCAGAAAAGAAAGTTGGTGAAAGAAATTTTACAAATAGATGTCACCACAACAAATAACGTCTTTCTTTTAATAATTTCCACCCCAACTCATCAATCATTTCCGTGACACTGTCTCTTCGATATCGAACAACACAAAACAAGTAGTCCTCTCAATTTTCTCTAAATTGTCCATCAGTGACATGTGGTGTGGATCCTACAATGTGCAGCAATACTCCAAAATAGGACGCTCAAGAGTAGAGTAGGCAGTCAAAAGATGATTTCATCGAGGTGTTTACATCAAGGTTAATTGTTTGCAGATTCTGTGTCATCATCTTATCTTTGGTGAAATAACTTATTAGTTTTCGAACTATTGAATAAAAACTTTCTTTACACTTTCAGTAACTTCGAGGTTTATTGTAACCCTGGACATATTACATTTGACAACAGTATGACATAATACATGTCTGAACTGTTCCTAGTTTATATTAACAATATCAATATTTTTTTTTCATGGAATACTAATTTCTTGCTCATTCATGGTGCAGCAAAGAGAAGTTGTTCCACCCACCATGTTCTCATATATAATCTCAGAGTCCAGTAACCTGCATAGACACAGGGTTTTGGAGCCAGTGAAAGTTCTTAACTCAAAATATACATAAAGGAATGTAAGTAAGGGGAAAAATAAATTTTTCTTGAGCCATCACAGAAAACCATGTAGTTCAAAGTGTTACACCACAAACCATAATAAGAGAAATCAGTACAAAAACAAAGATTTAGGTTTTCCGTTTTCCCACAAGCTATTATGGAATAGAACCATGGAGAAATATCTTAAAAGCAGTTTGATGAACCCTCTGCCATGCTCTTCTATCTGACTTGCAGAGTATTTATGTAGTGGTAGATGTAGACATTCTAAGTGGCAAAGACAAAGAAATTTTAAAAAATGAGTAACATACAAAAATATAATATTTTTTTAAAAAATGAATACTGAAAACAAGCAAAATACCATGCATGGCATCTAGTAGTTATATTTCCTTATAGGACATCTCAAATGATGATAGTAATACCAATCATCACCCTTATACAAAACCAATAGCTTAGAAACAATGTCAAATATTTAAGTTAACCAACACAGCGTATACCTAAAATCAAGAAAGTGATACTAATCAACCCCCACCCAAATCCCAACTACATCAGTCATTTCAAATGTTCCATTTTAACATACTCTTCATCACAACTGCCTTTTTTCTTTCTTTATCTTTCTTAATACCCATTTTCTTCACCAACTCACAACCAATCTGTTGCCTTACATCCTAACCTAGACCTCGGGTTATGCTACAGTTCAGTCTGTCAACACATCCAGTTTTTCACATTTGTTGGCATTGCCAAAAGCAACAATCACACCACCTACATGCAATATAGTATGTTGCTAATTACACATACCACAGAAATGCTGCTGAAAATCCCCCTTTGAGTGATCTGAACCTTACACAAACATCCTCAAATACCACCAACACGGAAAGAAACTACACTACAAAAAATCAACCAAAAGGAAAAAAAGGACCAAAGAGACATAAGTACAAAAAAGTGCTTGGATATAAATCGATTTAAAGCTTTTGTCCTAAAAAAACTGAGTAGTTTCTAATAATACTTTGTGATTATTTGTATGGTAAATAAAACGTTATTTCATTCATTGCTTCCCCCCCCCCCCCCCCAGCTGTTACATATTCCATTCTCTCAATAGATGCTAATCATGTATATAGTCATGTCAGGATGATCCTAAAAGGGTATGGTTAGATAATTTTTACAGCTATTTTATTCATGACGATTTTACAATCAACAGTACTATGGTTTCCATAAATGATGCATAGTAAAAAACAAGTGTCAAATCCATGTCCAGATTAAGGTTTTTCGTGATTTCCCTAAGTCACTCCAGGCAGATGCCAGGATGTTTCCTTTGAAAGAGCACAGCCAAGTTCCTCCCGTATCCTTAACCAAAAAGGTACTGATGACTGTAGGCTTTTTGGTGTCTTCAAAACCTCAACCTCCACCCCCAAAACCAATTAACCAATCAAATGTGGAAAAATGTTCAGCACTTAGGAAAAAAATTACTAGTGGTGAAATGATGAAATGTTAGGACTTCACTGCTATGTAGTCATGTAATTGGTTCCACAGGTGTCAATATTTAATGATTCTTAATTTGTAAGATGATGAACAAATACCGCAATATGTATTAGATGTAGTACATATAAGATTCTTATAACATAGGACAGCCTCCAGTCCTTGAGTTATAAATATGATTTTAAAACTGATTCCAATCCATGCTGGTGGCCGGTACAGCAACTGGTTATGAATATATCACAAAAGGCACTCTCAGTTGCAAATTTTTTTTCTTATTACTGATGCATTTCACCCTTTTGAGGCATCATTAGATTATATAAATATGAGGTGTGCTATTAGTCATCAGAAAAACCATCTAAGAAAAAACCTATTGTCACAATTGTTTAAAATTATTTTAAAATTTTGGCCTGAAATGGATGTGGGCAAATGAAAAGTGCTCCACCAAGCTGCTAAATGTGAATGCGCAACATTATGACGAAAATAGAGTGACTTACATTAGCTGACACCAAACACTTGTTGCGCACAAGACTCGGCGGACAGATAAAATGCGGCTGGTATTGGCTGCCGACCTTGTTGCAGACCAAAACAGATTTGCAACCGAGACTGACTTTTGTGATATAAATATGATTCTCTCACAGCTTCAAACAATATTTCTGTATTTTCATTTTGTACATTTGAAGAGTGCACCTCGGTTGCACCGTGGTAGAGTGTCAGACTACAAATCCAAAGGTCCCGGGTTCGATCCCCGCCAGGTCCTAGGATTTTTATCTGTCACTTTCCACTTCTTTCACCTCTGGCTGTATTGCTCATGTGAAAAATACCGAGTAGCACCGTGGTTCGGCACTCACGTTAAACTGTAGGTCCCCCTATAACTGGCTGGGTAAGTCAGTTCGAAGGTCGGAGGAAGGCAACGGCATACCACCTCCAAATAGGACAATGCCTAGTAAAGCACTGTGGTGTTCAAACCAATCTTTGGATTGTTGACTGCTTTACCTACCTTACATTTAAAGACTGTATGAAAACAGTATATAACATCATTTGAAAATGAAGGTACAGATCATAGAAACAGGTGAAAAAAAAAAAGGCATTAGCGAGTATAGCATTTGACCCGATTTGTATAAAGTCTTTAAAAATTATTCACCATTTGCATTTGTGAACTGTAGAAAATCTCTTTTTTGTTGTCTGTTAGGCCCACAGCATTATATGTGTTTTCAAAGTCATTATGTAATTAAAACTCCAAATGCAGCTTCTTTAGCAGACCATTTCTGTTTATTACTATAGGCACCTACTTCGTCTTTAATTACATAACCAGATTATTTGTGAAAATATGAAAATTTACGACATCAAAAAATCACAAACACCAACAAGATTCCAACTGCAAATATTACAAAAATTATAAGTTAACTTCATGTAACCGATATAAAATCTTTGATTTATCTGTCAAGGAACTGTCAAACGGTAATTATGATATATCCTCCCAAATCCAGAACCTTCCACAAAAGAAGCCCAGAAGTGTCCCTCTTGTCACCAGATACTTTCCGGGACTGGAGCGGATTCTGAATGTGGCTCTCCAGCAAGGATACGACTTCCTTAAATCTTGTCCCGAAATGAGATCCATCCTTCATGACATCCTTCCTACTCCACCGAAAGTGTCTTTCCGCTTCCAACCTGAACTCCGTAACCTCCTAGTCCATCCCTATGAAATCCCAAAACCTCCTTCCCTACCTTCTGGATCCTACCCTTGTAAACAACGTTGTTGTAAAACCTGCCCTATGCACCCTTCAACCACCACTTACTTCAGTCCCGTAACCCAGAAAGTGTACACGATCAAGGGCAGAGCCACTTGCGATAGCACCCACGTGATTTACCAACTGACAGGCCTGCACTGTGAAGCGTCCTATGTGGGAATGACCAGCAACAAACAGTTCATTTGCATGAATGGTCACAAGCAGACATTGTTTGTTGGTAATAAGGATCACCCTGCGGCTAAGCATCCCTTGGTGCACGGCCAGCACATCTTGGCACAGTGTTACACTGTCCGGGTTATATGGATACTTCCCACTAACACCAACCTTTCAGAACTCCGGAGATGGGAACTTGCCCTTCAACCGTTATCCACCAGGTCTCAAGTTTAGTTAGTTTGAAATTCCCACCCAACATTAGACAACATCTTTGCCTCCAATCTCTAGACAGAGCCTCTGCCTCAACTGGCATCTCTGTCCAACCACTTTGCATTTTGCATATGTCTGCTCTGGTGTGTGGGTGTTTGTTTACCTATCCTCCCCCCCCCCCCCAAGGTAAGTCTTTCCTCTCCTGGGATTGGAAGGACTCCTTACCCACTCCCTTAAAACCCTTGTCCTTTCCTTTCCCTCTCTTTCCCTGCTCTTTCTGATGAAGCAACCTTAAGTTGCGAAAGCTCAGTTTTGTGTGTGTGGGTGTATGTGTTTGTTTTTATTTATTTGTGTATCAACAAACCGGTGCCTTCTCACCTGGTAAGTCCAACTTAGGAAAAGACCATAGTAGGAAATATTATAATATAATAAATAAAGAAAACAACACACAAAAGCAAGCTTTCGCAACCCAGTTGCTTCTTCAGGAAGTGGAGGGAAAAGGAAAGGATGAGGGTTTTTAGGGAGTGGGTAAGGAGTCATCCGAATCCCGGGGGAGGAAAGACTTACCTGGGGGGGGGGGGGGGGAGGAAGGTAATGATTTTGTATGTCACTACTGGTGCTCGTTTGCCTGTTAAGTAAACTTTATCTGTTTTCTATATATAAAATAGATGCGGTTCACTTACCAGGAGAAAGAGCACAGGTATGCAGATAGAAACATAAATGGGCACTCGTTTTGCAACGGAAACACCATCACAACGAGGTAACAAAATAAATTTGCAAATAATTGACAGTATTTCTTAAGTTTAGGATCACCTAGTCAGGATTGGATATGGACAATTGGGATTATAATTGCAAAGCAAGTGAGCTTTAAATAATATCAATTTATGTCTTTGTACATACAATTCTACATGAAAATTACTTATGTAATTCCTACTGTAAAAAATAAGTTCCTAGTATCAGAACAGCAAACAGTTGCTCATCTGAAATTTATACAATCTAAGTGTATCGTTAAGACCTTGGAGAATACCTCAAATCTAGGTGGAAGACAACTTGGGAAAAGAGTGAGAAGTTTCCTAGTCTGTGCAGCTCTCAACTGCAAAGTAAAATGAATGCAATATGCACCAAATAAAATGGCAACACTGGATGTGTACTGTATCATGCAAATTGTGAGCTGCTCAGAGACCAGATAGCGCAAACACAAAGTGTGGAAAGTTACTTAAAAGTAAAGCCATGCTAAATGCTGCAGCTGAAGCCCCACAGAGCCGCAGCGACAGCAGTATCCTACAGAATTTCGTTCCTCTCTCCTCCACAAAAATCCTCTTTGAGGGCAGTACTCCAGCCAGACTCTTACTAAAGATCCCAGCAAATTCTGTCGACACAAAATGAAGCTTTCTTCCACATCCAATCAGCCATAAAGTTTGCTCCAATTTATTAAACTAAATAAAGAATAAAAATGACAAAAATGTTGCAGGTGACTGAAAAGCCACAAAATATTTTCATGTTCAAATATGTTCTAATGTTTGTAACTCGATCGGACCACACTGCGTGGTCATCAGTCCATAACTTACAAACTACTTAAACTAAGGTAAACTAACATAAGGACAACACACACACACACACCCTAGGGAAGATTTGAACCTCCATGGCGAGCAACCGTGCGCTACGCAGTGAGGTGCCTTAGACCGCTTGGTTACTCCATGGCATATTTTCATGATATAACACTGTAGATGTAAAAATTACAATTTATCTTACTCTCATTTAGGTAAATGTCAAATAACCTATATCACCTTTGAGAATTTTTGTATGACTCTAGAAATGTCCTATTTTAAGGTTGTCATCTGGCAACCCTAGATTAAAGTTGATTGGTTGAAATAAAAGTGTCATTAGCTGTTCTCAGCTAGAAATATTACATATTTGGTCAGAATAGAAGTAACTGCTTTGGCTGGTTTTCGGGGGGGGGGGGGGGGGGATGGATTTAGACATCATTAAAAAAAAATTATTTTGTCAACTTAAGTACACCACCAATATGCAGTAAGCTCTATTAGCCTAAATCCATTTTTTTTTCTTTCTAGACAACCAGCCAATAGCAGTTACTTCTATTTCGACCAAATCTCTAATATTTCTAGATATGAACAGCTAATGATAAGATAAAGGTTTTATATGCATAGGCATATTTTCTCCATACTTAATGACGACATACCTTACCTTAAAATACATGTTTTGCAAATGTATTTCAAGCACCATTATATTTAATCTGCCCACTTTCGTAATATTGAAGTATAAATAAAAAAATCCGCCAAATACGGCACATTTGCTTCCAATCGCCTGAATTTAAGGCTATGGAACGTGATGCTCATTTGTTGTAGACCACGTGATTATGTCATCAGCAAATCAGAGCACAAACCTTACCGCCACGGTAACATAGAAATAAGAACTTTTTCCATTTGAAATTAGATATGCCGTAATGTTTTAATACACGAAAGCACGCTAGGTTTACACGATGTGCAAATTAACGTGTTAGCATGGAGTTTCAATTATTTTATTTTCAAAATTACTTGCTTACACTTTCATACAGATGATAAAATAAATGAAACACACTATAACTGCTCTATGGTTGACAGGTTCTTGTATGTTCCTGTGGGAAAATAATAATTCATAAAGTGCTTGAATATTTATATTATTCTTTGGCCGACCAGCTGAGTAGTAATGTTTTATTTATTCTGCGAGTTTTATTATCCCGTTGTTACAAGCTAATGTATTCCACTTTTTCCGGTTTGCATAAAAGTAATAATGTTAAGTTTTTTTCAGTTCCTGTATTTCGATCTATTATCATAAAAATGCAGAAAGCTTCCTACAAATTGGTGACCCTGGAATCATGAAGAGAGACAGGAATCACAAGCAATACGCAAAACAAGAAAGTGTTTTAAGCCGCGAAATTCAGCAAAGGCAAATGGAAGAAGAGTTTTTACATCTGCAAAATGAGTTGCAGCAGCAGAACAAGGATCTACAAACACGAACTGCTGATCAAAATAATAGCTTTTTACGAAACACAACAAATACGGCAGATAAATCTTGCGCGGACTCAAATTTGGGTTCCACTACGAAGATGAAAACAAACACCTAAGTTTCTGATGGAAAATCCAGAATTGTGGTTTGCAATGCTGGAATTAGCCTTTACAGAAGACAATGTTACCAGTGATTATACAAAGTTCACTGTAGCAGTTAACAGTTTAGATGCACGGGCAGTGGAAATTGTGTCTGATGTTATTTTGAAACCCCCATCACAGCAGTGGTACTTACACTTAAAAGACACTGTAATTAATAGGATGTGCAAATCGTTAAGTCAACGAATGCAAAGAGTGCTTCAGTTCGAGTGCATTAGTAACAAAACACCATCAGAATTCTGGCGACACATGACGAGCATAGTAGAAGAGGAAGCAATGTCAGATGAAACATCACAACACATTTGGCTAATGCAACTACCAGTTTCAGTGAAAGAAACAGTGGTGGCGAGTGGTAAGAGAGACATTATATCAATGCTTGCAGTGGCAGACAGTGCACGCTATAGGTGTGACGCAGGTAATTAGCGATATAAGTAATGATGAAACCGCAGCTATACACATGGCCAACAAACATCAGTGAACAGCTGCATAGTTTACAGCATAAGATAGACATGATACAGCAAAAATTGTTGGAATTGACATTAGACAAACAGGTCAGCACTAAGTCAAGTAAAGGGTAGTATCCATACAGCCTACAAAACCAAGTCGACGTGAAAAGCGCACAAGAACAGAATCGACCAGTATGTTGGTACCACAAACGTTTTGGCGATAGGGCTACAAGATGCACTTCTCCCTGCGAGTTTCAACCACGCAAGATTGGCATAATTTTTGTCGACAAAACAGCTGTGCAAACAAAAGCAATGAATCAAGCTTGTTTGCTCCCGTTATCACGACGTTTATACATACAAGACAGGAAGGCAGATCGATGCTATCTTATAGATTCAGGTTCAGACGTGAGTACACTACCATTCAGCAACAATAAGACAGCAGCAACAGACTTAAATTTTCCTCTCATGGCAGCTGACAACTTACCCATCAGAACCTATGGCGAGTGTGAAGAAACTGTGGATCTAGGTTTCAGAACAAAATTTGTTTGGAGGTTCATACTGGCAGATGTTGGTGAACCAATATTAGGTGCAGATTTGATACTGGCAGATGTTGGTGAACCAATATTAGGTGCAGATTTGATACACCAACACAGGCTGGAAATAAAACTAAGTTCAGCAGAGATTAAGATGGACAATGAAGTGATACTGGGTGTCCTTGGCAGAGGTACATATAATGCTGTGCCCTCACCCTGTATGTAAATTAATCAAGAAGATGTACATGAAGATACCACCAAATTACAGAAAGTTTTACACACCATGGCGCACCACATTGAAACAATACCTGGTCCACCTGTTTTTCAACAACCTTGAAATCACCTGACTGATACACAGAAGTGAAAGCAGAATTTGAATGAATGCTACAAACAGGCATAATACGGACGTCTGACTGTGTGTTGGCATCACCATTACATCTGGTTAAGAAGAAAGATGGCACATGGAGACCTTGTGGGGATTACCGTGCACTGAATGCACCAATCATATCTGATCACTACCCTGTACCTAAGGGATTTCACGAACGTTTTAGCTGGCACTACAATCTTCGGCGTGGTGGACTGCAACAAAGCTTACAACCAGATTACAGTAGCAGAAGATATCCCCTGACAGCTGTGATAACACCTTTTTGTCTGAATACCTGTGCATGCCTTTTGGCTTTAAGAATGCAGCTCAGTTATGACAGAGGTTTGTAGACGAAGTACTAAGGGGCCTAGATATCTGTTTCGTCTACCTTGACAACATTTTGATATTCTCAAAGACAGCAGATATACACAAAGAGCACCTTAAAGCTGTGTTTGACAGGATACATAAGTATGGCCTAGTAATAAATTAGGCAAAATGCATCCTACATCAAAAACAGGTGACATTTCTTGGTCACACCGTCTCAGCTGCAGGTATTTATCCTCTTAAAGACAAGATAAAAATCATTAAAAGCATTCCTTGGCCAACAGACTGCCAGCAATTAAGAAGAATCTTGGGGACCATAAATTTTTACTGACACCACATACCAAGAGCAGCAGATGTGCCTTGCCATGGACACCTGCAATGCAACATGCCTTTGAAGAGGTAAGAACTTCTTTACAAAATGCATTTCTGTTATCCCACCCAGTACATAATGCGCCATTAGCAATAGTATTAGATGCTAGCCAACAGGCTGTAGGTGCAGCCCTTCACCAGCAAGTTAATAGTTGGCAGCCTTTAGGTTTTTTCTCACAAAAACTGACAGATGCACAAACTAAGTGGAGTGCCTATGATCGTAAACTGTTGGCCATCTATTAAGCCATAAGACATTTTCGGCCATATGTTGAAGCTAGACCGTTTACAGTATATTCAGATCACAGGCCTATAACTTTTGCTTTTTTAAAATTCAATGAAGGCTGTTCGCCTCGGCAGTTCCGGCAATTGGAGTTTAATGGACAATTCACAACCGACATAAGACATATACAAGGAGCAGAAAAGATAGTGGCTGATTTCTTGTCTAGAGTAGGAACAATTTCTTTTGCTAAAGATTACAATCAGCTTAGAGCAGCACAGACCACCGATGAGCTGCTGCAAGAATATTTGCACGACACATCAACAGGTCTTCAGCTCAGACAGGCTAGGCACAGAGGGCCTTATATGGTGTGTGATGTGTCTCGAACTTCACCTAGACCATTTGTGCCCAAGACATTACAAACAACAGTTTTTTGACAGCATACACAACCTTGCGCATCCCAGTGCTAAGACAAACATTAGATTGTTGACAGAAAGCTTCATGTGACCAAGTATTAAGAAGGACTGCTGCCAGTGGTTGAAGCCTGCATAGCATGACAGCGTTGCAAGGCTGGTAGACATGTTCACAAGTCAGTAGGAGAATTCCTGAGATATCAAGTTGTTTCTCCAATGTTAATTTGGACATTGTTGGCTCACTTCAACCATCAGAAGGGTACCGCTATTTACTCACAGCTATAGACAGATACACACATTGGGCAGAAACAACACCAATTAGTGATATTTTAGCAGAAATGGCAGCAAGAGCTTTCTTGCAGACATGGATATCGCATTTGGCTGCCCTGCTCATGTAACCACAGATTAAGGACGTCAGTTTCAATCAACAATGTTCCTCAAACTGTGTGTGTATTCCAACATCATCAAGCGACCAGCTACCATCCTGAAAGCAATGGAATGGTAGAGCGGTTTCATAGAACGCTGAAAGCGGCGCTTAAGTGTCATGAGAGCAGCTGGTCAAGCGCATTACCACTGGTTTTACTAGGCCTTCACACAGCATATAAGCCGGACGTAGGAGCATCTACAGCTGAGTTGGTGTATGGTGAGACACTGAGACTGCCATCGGAGTTCTTTTCAGTGGAACTTTCTGAAACGGAGCCGAGTTGCCATTTATGCTACAGCAGGTAAAGTGCCAGATAGATAAGCTGCATCCATCACCAGCGTCTCATCATGGACAGAGAAAAGTGTTTATTCACAAGGGCCTCCAGACATGTACAAATGTCATGTTAAGGACAGATGCAATATGCCCTTCACTGCAGCCGCCATTCTCTGGTCCTTTGTATGTGCTACAGAGGGAAGAACATACAGTGAAAATAATGTACAATGAAAAGCCATTGATGGTGTCAAGGGAGCGAGTAAAACCAGCATATGTGCTACCGCCAGACACTACCACACAACAACAAGAGACCTTGGATGTTACATTAGCAACTAGGCACTAGGAATCATCAGTAGGCAGGCCTCTATCTAATCTATGTATCAGCATTCTGCAGTCATGAAACTTATGAAAGATAAATATTGTAATCTCTCTATGAAATATATATCTCGTTCTAATTTACTGTAGTGTTTCTAGTTTCTGCTGTCCCACTGGCTGGTCACCTCCGTACCTGCACACGCGTGCATCCTTTATTCCTGTGTCAGTCGAGACACAAAAGCGGCGACGAGGCTGGGACACACAAGTGGCGACGAGGATGGGATACAAAATCCTCAACAAGGGACTCTAGTCCACCTCGAGTAACAAGTATGCCAGTGACCAATACAAGAGCAGGACAACGAGTGAGACAAATACCGCACATTCCACGAGCTCTGCTCTACCACTGGGGGTCTGTGTGGGAAAATAATAATTCATACAGTGTTTAAATATTTATATTATTCTTTGGCCGACCAGCTGAATAGTAATGTTCCATTTATCCTGTGAGTCTTATTATTCTGTTGTTACAAGCTGATTTATTCTAGTTTTTCCAGTTTGCTTAAAAGCAATAAAGTTAAGTTTTTTCAGTTCCTGTATTTCGATCTATTATCATAAAAATGCAGAAAGCTTCCTACATACTCTTGTCTGATCAGTAACAGCAATTGGCCTCATAAAATGAAGATTTAGAATCACTTCATCCTGTTAACCATAGAGAAAGTATAGCATGTTTTATTTATTTTATCAACTGTATGGTAGTGTAATCAAGTGATTTCAAAAATAAAATAATTGGAACTTCATGTTAACACGTTAATTTTAACATCTTTTAAACACTGCATGCTCTCGTGAATAAAAACATTACCACATATTTAATTTTCAATGTCAAAAATTCTTATTTGCATGTTGCCACAACGGTACGGTTTGGTTACCATTGGCTGACCACAATATTCTTCCTTTGTGCTGTGACTCACTGACTACGTAATCACGTGGTGTGCAAAAATGAACATCACATTGCGTAGCCTTAAATTCAGGCGATCAGAAGCAAATGGAGGATTTTGTATTTATACTTCAATATTATGAAAGTAGGCAGATGAAATGCAATGGCATTTGAAATAAATTTGCAAAACATGTAATTTAAGGTCAGGTGTGTCGTAATTAAGTACAGAGGAATTATACCTACATGTATAAAACCTTTACCACCATATCTGTAGTAACATAATAGAATGATAAAATTATTTTTTCCATAAAATTTGAAGGTGGGGTGTTTTGAGATATTCAAGGTCAAAGACCTTTAGAATAAAAATAGCTAAGCCTATTCAGAAACTGGCCATGTGGCATATCAGTGTAAAGATCTATTCATTAGCTTTCCAATGGTACCATTTTCATTGCTGTAACTTAATTAAAACCAGAATTAAAGTCTTTTATGTTGAGACAGACATGTAAATTTTGCACAAATTCCAAATTTCCGGCCCTCTAACTTACTTCACCGTTGTAATACAGCCCTGCAAATTGGTATTTCTCCATCTCTTATCTAGGTCATTATTGAATGCACCAAATTTGAAAGAAATCTGAGAGGGTCAGGTTGAAAGGTGTCTTGAATTGACATGGAATGACCCTTAGGAAAGTACAATACATTAATAAAGGAATTCACATACAGTACCTTAAGCAACTAATCCAGAGTTAAGTTTTACGTATGACATCAGCAGCATAGTGTCCTATTTAGGAAACAAAATGATCACTTTACAAGGATATTTAACTTACTGACCAGACAATGGTACATACAAGAACGTGTCAACCATAGGGCAGAAACGCATTAATTACTTTTTTGTTGGTCAATGCAAAAGATTATACCACTCATTATATGTGACTGTGTATTTAAAAAGTAACCAATGTTCACTGCCAATATCAACACATTACACTGCTGATGACATGAATAAAATTTTACCCTAGTCTAGTGTTTTGAAGTCATTGTAAACAGAGAATTCAACATACTCAGCCACACTAATGGAGGACCACACAAATGATGCCCATAAATAATACATATATCAAAGCTCCTCATCCAAGTGGTTCTAAAAACTCTTAAAAAATAATATGCCTCCAGGATCATAGACAGAAATATTGTCAAGAAACACACATGAGAAAGGAGAGGAAGTCAGTGAGTAGTATATGGATTGGATATATGAAATCTACTTATGCAGAAGATGTCACAGAATTAAATACATATATAAGACAGGCCTACTATATTACTAGCTTGCTTACATACAAAACAGTGTACTTATTATTAAACTTACTGTAATGCAAATATACATAGCCTAATCAAATGCAGTGTCGGCATCTGTAATTTCTAGTCACACTTGACAGGATGTAGAGCCTACAGTGGTATAATTTAATAACATTAAATTCCCATCTTTTTTCAAGTTACTACATATTAAACTTTATACTGATATATGGAGAGAGAGAGAGAGAGAGAGAGAGAGAGAGAGAGAGAGAGAGAGAGAGAGAGAGAGAGAAGGAAGAAGAAATTGTAGGCTACTTACTTGAAATCAACTCCTTCACAATCCTTTGGATCTGGATGTTCTTCATATTTTGAAATATACAGAAACGCCCTTGCTATTGGCAAACTCTTTAGTTCACTATAACCGGGTGGTTCTGCTGCATGCAAATGCTGGAGCCACAGATCAATAGCTTCATCTGTAACATTAAACTTATTTTTTTTGTTTTTACTACCTTCTACAGAGGTTTTTCTCTTTCCATTTTTCTTTTCCATTAAATAACGCGCATTCTTCGTGCAATGAGTAATAAATAACTTAATGGCCTCTTCACTTTTCGTCTGGACTTCTCTCTGCAGGGCTGCAATATTTAAACATCCATGCTTCTTAAGTGCGTCCAAAAAACGCCTTTTTTCTTCTATTGTCCACATACCTCTCTGTGGATCATACCCGAATTGAGGCTTTATAATTTTCCGTTTTTGGCGTGTCATGTTAGCTGTAGGAGGCACCTGAAATTACACCAATATTTATTAGTTGAAAACGATTCCTTGTGAACTACTTACAACCACTGACCACTGTTCGGTATCAGAATACATAACTGGCACCACATTAGTACATTTTACATTATGATCTAAGTTCATAGTAACAAATTAGGCGATTTTAAACGTAAATTTTGACTTATGGCATCGTCGCAGTATGATGCTCATATTGAAGACTGTTAAATGCTCTCTGAAAACACTATAGCATAGAATGAGGAGAGGGGGGTGTAACCTTTCGTTTTGACCATGAAATGAAATAGTTAATGCTGTTCCTTCACTATGGTTTATATCTATTGTGTACCCTTAGCCTTTCAGCAAATCAAACACCTTTCTACTGCGAATATTATGTCCCCAATATTTAAACACTACGCCGCCGTAAAACTAATCTGTTTAGTAATGTTTGAACTTCTGTTTCATGTTGATAATATCAATGTTAAAACTTAATTCTGCGGTGTAACTCAACATGTAGTTTATGGATAACATACAAATGATCGAAATATAAACTCGAGGTACACTGGAGATATCGGTTGCAAAATTCCTATAATCAATACTTCATCCTTGAACTTTTAAATTTCAATTCACGATGCGAAATTTAATTTTCAATGAGGCACTACATCGGTTGTACTTTTAATAAATAAACCAACAATTTTCATTTACACATAAACATTTAATTTCAGTATTAGAATAGATCAACAAGTTTACTAACATCATCTCCTCTTGATTCCTCACTTCCATTATTTTCTTCCATGTTCCTAAATGAAATCACGATATTCTTCGTTTCAATTTGTAATTGTTTTTGACAGTGTTTTCACAGATGTAGCATTCTAGCGTGTTCTCTTTGACGAAGGGTGAGCTTGTCTCGCTCATCTGTTTTGCGTACCAACGTTTGAAAGTTAATAACCCTGTCTCGCGTCAGTGACACGTTTAAATATAGGACTTGGGACAAACTGCTGTATACAGCCGGCTGTAATGACAGATGACAAGTTGAGCTCTCACCGAACTTAGCATTTGAGTAGAATACGTCTTTATATTTATAAGATGTGTATACTTTTCCTCAATTTGCCACAACGGTTATCGAATATATACATGTAACAAGTTCGAAAGTATCCTAAAATAAATAGCTGCAGTTACAAGCAATTGTTGTTGCTGATGGGCAGTCCCACAGTCACGACAACCAACGCTGTAAAAGTTACCAACTGAAAGTTGCAACGACACTAGCGTTTCTAGTGGTGGGCAAGGCGCCCTAAGAGATATATTAGTTTGTAATTACTTTTCTATGTAATTAACCAAATACTTTCTGTGATGTTTGTGTTCAAACCTCGGTAAAATACCGAGAGACATAAATTATCGTGAAATAAACGTAGAAAAGAGCCGAATTTCTCTGATTCAGTGATATGAACAACAACTTATTCACGAGGAAATGGATACGAATATGTGTATATTTTATTGCTTACTATGCTGAAAGTGACCGAATATAAACACACGGGAAACTTTAATTCATGTTGTGGTCTGTTCTATATACCACGAACTTTCTTGATATGGAGTCTCATGATGTGAGCATTTTTTTTTTTTTTTACTTCAATCGTCTTTCTTATAAACCCATATACTTTTCAGTATAGCCTAATTACTTTTGATTATAAAAAAAATCTCTTTAAGATTCTTGCCGTTTGTGGTTCTGATGTAGTAACAATTGTGAAATTGGTTTCTACTTTGCTGGCAAACTGTGTTTTTGCTTTCGATGTTTTATTGTCACGTTTGTGAGGATTTCCCTTGAGCTACAGCTGTAGTGGCTGATCTGGTACATTTAATTTGTAGGTAATGCATTCCATATAATTTTCTTATGTTTCTTACTGATTTGGCTGGAACTGTAGTGAAGAAATCCTGACGTTTCTGGGTAGAAAACCGACATCTTTCTGTAGAAAGTTAGATTACTGTTCTTTATTAGTAATTTTCGCTCTTGATAGAAACTGAAATTCTTGATTGAAAAGTCGTAGAATTGAAGATAATCTTAAATAAACTGTATTGCAAAGTACAGTACCATTTCATACCTACCAATGGTTCTTAGGAAACCTCATAAAGACAAATGTGGGGTTATTTTCTGTTTATTACGTATTTTTATGACAACACATATATTCCGCATTGTAAAATGGTTATTAAAATCAATTTAAGCAACACTATTCACACTCATCCGATATAGTATTCAGAAATGTACTTTGCGCAGCCGCTTGGAGAGTTGTTGTTATGGCATATAATAAAAATCAGTGGCTGTGTCATGACTTTATATGTTAGACTGTGGTACATGACGTTAGTGGCGGAAAAATACCAACTGGAGGTGCCTGTAATTTCGCAGTCAGAAGTATAGTATCTGTGTCTTCAAGATCATCACTGACAGCTCAGAATGAAAACAAAGCAGATCGTGCAATTTTATGTTGACACTTGGGTAGTGTTTACCTCAGTCTGTTCATTACTCGCGAAATAGCTTGGGGTTTCTTTAGATATTACGTAATTTTCTTTCCTGTCCGAGTGAAAAATAACTACGTATCTTTCAGTGAACATTCAACTGCTTATTTTTTAAAATAAATATTCAATAATAACGTTCTTTAAATCGTGTATCCAGCCACAATCTATGTTGTACATAGGCCCTGCTGGCTTCTGTCTAGGAGTTTTCAGTCAACGTTTGTTTGATTTTACAACTTACGTTTCGCTAATACCAATTTAGATTCATATTGGCTAGCACTATTAAAATTTCATACTTCATTGCTCTTGGAGGGTGAAACTTGGGCAATGTCAGCAGCTTATAATGGGGCGAAACGTCTGAATAACCTCAAACTTCGATAGAAAATCTCGATACAGAAGCCTACAGACAACGTGTCAACAAACGGCCATAAAAGCTTAAAAAGTGCAATCGATAAGAACTTGGGAAACGTCTTTAAACATCTATGTTTCTCAGTATCTTGAAGTTCCAGTAGCTGCGACCGTTATTTATCTTATAATTGCCGATGCCAACAGTTTGTTTGGATTGTACCTATGTTGTACCCACAATAAAACACTTTAATGCACACTGTGTCATTAGTTCCTGTTCTGCAGATGAATAAGAAGCATCCCACCAATGAATAATGTCTACTGTAAAGTCTCAAATAAATAAATATTTAACCTTCTGAGTGTACTTTGTTAAGTGATATTACCCATCCGAAAATATTATTACATTTACACAGTGATTTGTTATTAGGACAGTATTCCCCTAAACACACACTCGGAAATCGGCACATATTCGGAAATTACTATCCAAATAACTTTCGTTCTTTGATTTCTAATCAGTTGTAAATGTAAACACAGAAACGTAGAACTAACTTTTAATACATTCAGAGAAGTTCATTTAAAAACGGAAAGACGAGTGGAAACAATCCGGACCTACACTTATACGTAGCCCAAATTACTAATCTACGATGCTAGCCATTACGCTACGATGACATATGCTGAAAAAGTCTTTTGATTACTTATACCTACACTTGAACAGTTACGTTGTTAATTTGCTACAAACTACTATTTATTTGAAACTTCCTGGCAGATTAAAATTGTGTGCCGGAACCGGGACTCGAACCTGGGACCTTTGCCTTTTGCGGGCAAGCGCACTACCGACTGTGCTATCCCGACACGACTCACGATGCTGCATCACAACTTTACTTCCGCCAGTACCTCGCCTCCTACTTTCAAACCTCAAAGAAGCTCTCCTGCGAACCATGCAAGAAAGTAGGAGGCGAGGTACTGGCGGAAGTAAAGTTGTGAGGCGGCATCGTGAGTCATGTCGGGATAGCACAGTCGGTAGTGCGCTTGCCCGCGAAAGGAAAGGTCCCAGGTTCGAGTCCCAGTTCCGGCACACAATTTTCATCTGCCAGGAAGTTTCATATCAGCGCAAACTCCGCTGCAGAGTGAAAGTTTCATTCTTCTACTATTTATTTGTACGGTAAGCATTTTCGTAATTACTCTTAAAGGCATCGTAATTGCATTCTTAATATTTAAAGTTCACAATTTCTGAATAAGCCCAATTTAAAATGGCGCCTGTCACATTGTGCCAAAGATTCTATCTGTGCTGTGTATAGTCTCTGGTCCAAAGTGGAAGTGGTATTTTTCCGCCGCTAACGTATACGAAGACTGTGGCAGTCCTATATCAACGCCACCTGTTTCTAGGTGGCGTTGCCTATATCTCCCTTGGTTGCGAACTTTTAAATGGTAGTTTGAGGAAAGGGCATTTGATTGGGTAGAATTGAAACCAACAGTCTACTAGTGATGTATGAACGACACTTCTGTAAGTGACTCCATGTGGAAGATGAATTGTCACGTTTACTGCAACATCTGAATTTGATGCACAGGAACATTCATTTTACGATGGAAACAGAGAGGGGTGTCAGTCTCCACTTTCTGAACATCGTAAGGCCAATTCACAATAGCTGTCACGTCATGACTCCCTCACATCAAGATGTAGACACAATGGAACACCACATCAATTCACTTAGCCCACACCTGACTGTGAAGTGAGGTAAAAAGTGAGTGATGTAAATTGTCAAAGTATGGTATCAGAATAGAGGAAACAACAACGATAAATTTTATTGACGACAAAAACAAACTTTATATATGCATACAAACACATCAAACAGTATGTCTAAGAGAATACATAGATATTGTTTTTGGTGGCAGTCTACAGTCACAATATATATTTTTTTAATCGTTCATTTGTGTATAGCTGTATAATACTTTTATTTGCGACATTCGACAGGTTTAGCAACCTGCGCATGGTATTTCCACAGGATACTCTGTGGACTATTAAGACACAGAAATATTGACTAAGACTAGATCCTTTTGGGATTCATTGGTTAAAGAACATGTGGAGATACATTAGGCACAAGATCTATTTAATACCTTCAGAGATAAATCATATTATTTATAATGGCACATCTAACGAGAGTCAAAAATTATTATTTGATGTCTGAGTCATAGTGTAAATTGTGACAGGGGCCAGACATGAAGTGAAATTCTGCTACTGTTATGGACGTGTCACTGTTCCAAACACTAAGCGAGGTGGCGCAGTGGTAATGCACTGGACTCACATTCGGGAGGATGGTGGTTCGAATCCACATCCGGCCGTCCAGATTTAGGTTTTTCATGATTTCCCTCATGGCAAATGCCGGGATGGTTCCTTTCAAAGGACTCGGCCAATTTCCTTCCCCAGCTTAACCAAAACTCTGAGTGTCAGCTCCATCTCTAATGATGAAGCTGTTGACAGGATTTAAACCCTAAGCTTCCTTCCTGTTCCAAATTCTGCTATAAAGGTGTCACCACTACCTATCAGTCTCCAATGGCTCACGCACAGCTGAAGATGGCTGAATGATTTACCGCCGAAATATCACGCCAGGAGGTCTACGTTACCCTCCTGCATTCCCGAAACTTAATTGAATACTCCTTACACCGGGAAATCTTCAAGGATGACAATTCTTGTAGTTGTTGTTACAACCAAAAAGAAGGCCAAGGTGTGATTAACAATATGTGCAACATCATGACAAATTAGAGTGGTTCATATGACGTCAAAATACTCTCCCATGCTTCCAGTGGAGAGGTTCCTAAGTTGGCCAATGTCACAGTGGCATTACTATGCCAGCTGGTCCGGTCAGTATCATTCGAGAGAACAGTTAACAGCGTGAGTCACATGGCCATAACTGACTTACGATTGGCTCTTAATGGGTTTATTTGGATTGTGGCTACTCACAAGGTTTGCGTCATCGGAGGTTGAAGTCCTCCCTTGGGTATGGTTGTTTTTGTTGTCCGTAGCAAAAATTATTTTAAGTTAGTTTAAGAAGTTTGTAAGCCTAGGGCCTGATGACAAACATAGGTAAGGTCCTTAGATTTACAAACATTTGAACATTTTGATTAAAAAAAATGAACAAGGAAATATTAATTAGCTTGTTACCCAGCATATGGAGCTCTATTATTTGACCAGTAAAGGCCAATTCACACTGTCCGTCACCGGACCGTCACGTCACGTCAACGTCCGTCAAGCTTTCCCGAGAAGAATGTTTTGACGGAACGGCCGTCTGCTAACATCGGAAGTTAACCTATTTTCGACACGCGAATTACATGTTGCAGACTACTAGTGCACTGTTTATATGCAAATGTGTCTTATTCATCTTTATTTTGTTGTTATACTTCGTTTTAGGGGTAAATCTCAAATGTTTCATGACGACTTAAATATTTTTGCCAATTGAATGTCCCCTTAAAATCGAGGTCTGATATCTGAAACCAAAAAATCGTTTGTCACGTGACATTGTAACATAAAAGACTAAAGCAAACTGTTTATTTGAATAAGGTTGTAATTTGATTACGCATTTTTCATTAAATAACATTTTAAATGAAAAAGTCAGTTCTAATGAAAGACAAAAATTCAGTTGTTTACGATGGTACTAACAATGTCAGCGGGCAAATCGTTATGGATAATGTAAACAGGTGCTATCCGTGCTCTTACAAATATTGTTTGATGTTTTCATATGTTTATTTTTTCGCTTGAAAATAGATGTCGATGTTTTGAAATGTTGTTTCAGTTCCCAGTAAGTTGGCCAAAAACATACGTTGTAAAGTTTTCTTTGGCCGTCAATAACATTTAGCATTGTTGTTCCCTCGATTCTAGTGTTAAACTATGACTTTCTACATAACAGATCGCCACTCATAACCTTACTGTCGACATCGCGTATTGAGATGGACGAATTGACGTGACGGACACGGACGGACAGTGTGAACACAACTTGACGTGACGGTTCCGTGACGTGACGTTGACGTGACGGACAGTGTGAATTGGCCTTAAAACAAGTTCACACTTTATTATTATTCTAAAAATGAGTTTGAGAGATGGTTCTCTGCCTCTTTTCATTTATTTCAATGTTTGCTCACCTCCCTTTGAAGTTATGGAGGTTTTGCACTTGTTACATTCTATTTTCAATTTAAAAACTTATTGATTTTTTTTTTTACTATAAGTTAAGTATCAACCTGCATTGACATGTTGTCATGCTCCCCACCCTGTATTTACCCTGTGTGAGTTGATACGCTTCTACTGCGTTCTGCGCTTGCCTCGTTTCGATGCTGGGAGCGTTGGTGTGCACTCCGCGCCAACCTTGTTCAGCCACTTCCCACTAGGGGCGCTGCTATTAGTCGCGCGTGCACCGATCTACCTCGCGCAGGCAGCTAGACTCTTTGCGCGAGTACGGTATGTCTCCACGGTGCTCTTTGGGAGCTTTGGCGCGAGGATTCGTACGTATCGGAGTAGCGTCGTCACTCTCTCTCCGGTTTCGGCTGAGGTAAGATGTTTTTAAGGTTTAAATGGTGAGCCACAGCTAGGTCCATGCTACTCTTTGTAGCAGTAATATGTTACGTGTGCTTTATGTTATTCTCGGGAATGTGGCGTATTCCTCTTGTGTATGTTTTCCGGTGTCACTTTGATTTCTGTTAAAACGGTAAATGATGACTAGAGAGTTTTAGTTTTGTGTCCGTTACGGCACGTGGAACAAAGACCTATACTTTGTTCAACGTTTTCCAGCCCTTCAGGCGTCGAAATAATGCTACCTCTTACTATTTCCATAATATCTTTCTGCGTCCTTCTGGCTTTTTATCAGTTCGTTCGTGTGTAAGGTTTGTGTGAAATTTAGTGGTACCTTCCGGGTATTGGAAGTGGAACAGAGTGCATGTGGTTATGTATATCGTAACTTTGCAGATTCGGCTTATCTGCCTGGTTGTGCATTGTGCTGTATTTCATGTTGCAGTCTTCTGTGAGAGTAAGTGTCGCAGCCATGCACTTGTGAATGATTGTGTCCCATGTCCTACCAATGCTCCTGTTTCTTGTATGCTTTACATCCTCGTTTTGCTTATCTGACCCCTCTTGGTGTGTGAACAAAATTAGTATGTAATAAATTATAGTGGGATGCACTTTTATTGTGTGTTTAAAATCGGTGTTGCCCCCATTTCCATATAAACTGGCAATAAACCCTTGTTTGTAATTTAACCTCAGATCCGTTTTATTATTGTGGTTTCCCTCTGCTTCCCGGAGGAAACCTCATGTATTCCGTTGCACAAATCTCTTGTCTTGGATCCCTTTTGCTAGGACTTGTTAGTTTTAAATAACTGCAGCTCTTTTATCTGGCAGTTCCCTGCCAGGATCAGTTATTTGAAATTAACAAGCCGCTTTTACGTTTGTGCAGGACAATATATATACATTTACTTACTGTTGTTCAACTGTTACAATATGTTAATCACTGTAAACATTATTTATAAACCAACGCTAGCTAAATTCTGTACAGTGGTGAAGACAGGATTTTGGTTTGGAAATGTTTGTGAAGCTTAAGGGACTTAATTGTGGGTTCATCAGTCCCTAAACTTACAAACTACTTATGAACTACCTTATACTAAAGATGAGACAAACATCCATGCATGATGCCTGAGGGGGTATTCGAACCCCCAACGGGGAATGACCTCGTGCATTGGAACATAGCACCTCAATGCACTTGGCCAGTCTGCTGCGGCTTTTGGTTGTAGGGGGAGAGGGAGCTTAGTGTCATTGTATAAAAATAGATTAAGAAGACTGTCATCGCTCTCTCTATCTCTCTCTCTCCCCTCTCTCTCTTTTCCAAACAAACAGTTTAAGAAGAAACAAGTGTAGTCTTGGGAGCAACTGCAGCCCCATGTCCCCTGTCTTCACCACTGATAATGTGTAATATTAAAGTATGAAGGACATTAAAAAAGAAACACGCCAGAGTATGAAAGGTGCAAACCTTGTGTAATGAGATGTGGTTCCAATCAGAGCATGGAAGTTCAAATCCCATCGCTAGAAGGCACGAGTGCACATCAAGTAACTATACAAAGATAGAAGCAGCATGCATCAATTGTCTAATGCTGTCAGTTGCATTAGAAACAGTGACATGGAGGCATCAAAGAAATAGCAAAAGGTGTTGTGAACGTACAGCATTAGTTGCAAACATTGAGCACCCTTTGCCAAGTTACCAAATCAAAACGATCAGGCAATCTCAACCATGGGGCCATTCTGCTCCATGGCAATGCAAAGTCTCATATGGCCAACATACCCATGGCACTCCTACAGGACTTCAAATGGGAGCTTCTTGGTCATCCTACATACAAACCCCCTCTCTGCCTGTGCGTACTCCATTTTTGGTCCCCATAAAAAGTAGCTAAGGCAAATGATTCACCTCGAACAACAACGTTCAGCCATAGATGAGTAACTGGTTCACACTGCAGCCTCGGAAATTTTATGAAACAGCAATTCACCACCTTGGCTCAAAGTGAGACAAGCGTTCAAATGTCTGTTAAGCTTATGGAACTTAACTGCAGGGTCATCAGTACTTAAATATACAAACTGCTTACAAACTAACTTATACGAGGCGCGTCCAGAAAGTAAGTTCCGTTTCAATTTATCTCTGCTGCAGCGCTGCGATTGCAGTTCCGCACATGCACTGTAGACGATGTGTATCAAGGAGAAGAACGTGCGCCATTTGGAGATCGCTGTCAGTTACGTACACTTTGTTGTGCTTCTTTGAAATGTCGGCGTTGATTGAAAATCCCGCCGCCTGTGAAATCAGGTCCGTGATTCGGTTTCTGAATGCGAGGAAAGTGAAACCAAGTAAGATTTATCGGCAAAATGCGATGTTTACAGACCAAATGCGATGAGTGATTCGATGGTACCGGTCGCGGTGGCCACGGGGACTGAGGCGCTTCAGTCATGGTCTGCACGGCCACTACGGTCGGGGGTTCGAATCCCACTTTGGGCATGGATATTTGTGCTGTAATTAGTATAAGGTAGTTGATAGGTAGTTTGTAAGTTTAGGGACTGATGACCCCGTAATTAAGTCTCATAAGCTTAACAAACATTTGAACATTTTTTTGATTCGATGGTGAGAAGATGGGTCAGACAGTTCAATGGCGGACGTAGTTATGTGCTCAATGAAGAGCGAAGTGGGCGTCCACCTTTGGTTACAGAAGAACTGGTTCACGTGATTGATGACAAGATCCAGGAAAACCGTAGGTTTACAATTAGTGCTCTCGCTATGGACTTCCCCCAAATTTCACTGTTTCCAACTGGTTGAAGACACAGGCAGCAGATTTCTATGAAGAAGGTATACAAAACGTGGTGCCACACTATGACAAATGCCTGCAAAATTTCGGCAGTTATGTGGAAAAGTAGTTTAAGAGTTGTAGAATTTTGTGCAATTAAAATTTCTTCTGATTCTATGTACAATTTCATTTTATTACCAAACCGAACTTACTTTCTGGACGCGCCTCATACTAAAGACAGCACAAACATCCATGCTCGAAGGGGGATTCGAGCCCCTGATGGGGAATAGCCTCGCACATTGGAGAATAGCGCCTCAATGCGCTCGACCACTCCGCCGCGGAGGTGTGGAGGGGGGGTGGAGGACAAGTGTCTCAACTGCGAGGGTCAATATTGTCTGTAATTATGCTTCCGGCTCGTTTCTTTCTTTTGTAAATACCTTGTTTCATAAAATATGTAAAAATGCAGAGGAAAAAGGCTGTTTTATTGATCCTCCCACTTATCAAAGAAAAATCGCTCTCTAAATATTTGTAAAATGACAGCTTCCATGTCCCTATACAGTGTGAGAATTTTGTATTGATCGCCTAACGAGTTTGTTTCTCGTCAGCTAAGTCAATTGGAATCATAGTTAGTTCTTAAAGACTACATTTCATGTTGAACATTCTTTGAACAAAAGACACTATTGCAAGTTTCGAAATACACACCAAAAGATGTTTGATCTTTGAATCCCATCCAGTGGGAACACATGTGGGTTTGACGTATGAAATTACTAATGTTGGTGTGATGTTACCCTCAGTGTGAATCTAGCCCAATTCATACTTGCCATCACATCACCATCTCTTTGTGGTACATCATGTTATGCTACATTAAATATGGCGGGAATGAGAATTGTTTTATGCACATTTTGTCCACAATAATCTGGGATAGTTCTGTAATCTCGTTTTTTGCAATTTCGATATTTAGTTGCTGGTTTCCCTATGTCACTGTTATGTGTTGAAAATCAGTGCCCTAGGATCTCTGATAGGGCATGGTGCAGAAGGGGAATGCACATTGTACCAAGCTGGGGTATGGGCCATGCTGTCTGAGAAGGTGGTGGGACGTAGTGTAGCCAGTGGCTGTTGGCAGATGTTATGCCCAAAAGGAGTTACTCCGCTGATTTGAACTTCTTGTGGAGGCTTTTGTGATTTGCGCTGTTGAAGACTGAAAAGAGTACTGAGCGATTTTGACTGGAGTGCTGGATCAGGAGCCAGATTTCTGGGGTGATGGTCGCAACAGTGTCCTGTTTTCATGCCTGCTGGCAGTGTGAGAGATATAGGAAGACGTATAGGCGTTCATGTCTTACTGTGTACAAGGCAAACTCCAAAAGAAGTATAGGTTCACGCCCTGCTGCATACAAGACAATTGATGACACTGAAATCAAAGCCTCAAGTGGATTAGGAGGACATGTTGTGCTTCAAGGTCCTTCTGTTATACATGGAGATGTTTTCAGTTTCACTGTTACTGATTTGGGTGATGCAGGTCATAGTAATGAATGGATTACAGCAGCTATAGTATGTTATAATGATTCTACAGTGAAAGCATTATCTGGTTTGGAAAATTTCAATGACAGATATGTGATTGCATTATAACATTTCAAGTATGTGAGGTGTACAAGGACATGGGAAAATCTTATTATTCTAGTTATGCCTTTTTTGTGATGACAAAGAATCACAGAAAAGAAGCTTTTGGTGTTTGGATTATAGGTCCTGATAATTGTTACAAAATAAGAGTTGTTGGAGACTTCGTGTATTATTACAGAAATGAAATAAAGACTGTGTCCTTGAAGCTTTTTCATTATAAAATAAAATTAAACAAAACATAGAGGGAGGTATACCTTACCAGAGAAGTTTGTTAGTACAGTAGAGTCCCGAAAACTTAGTCTAATGTGGACCGAAGATTGGCCGAGTTTGTGAAAATGCAGGGTTATCAGGAACTGAGTTAAGAAAAAGAATAGATGAAGTTGTTTTCTTATAAAGTACTTTCTATAGTTACTCTGGAATTCAATACAAACGATGGAATACAGTAACACAAAATAAATTTAAGACAATGTTTTGCAAATGACATTCGTTACATACAGTCACTTGGACTTCACAAAACACAGTTAAGAAAAGAAAAAGGCTGTAGGCAGACTGAGCAGCAGAGTGTGCGCGGCCGCGTTGCATGAGTGTCATTGTTGTCTGCTGTAACCAAGTTCATTATTTGTCCATCACGCCAAAGCTGATTTTAAACGACACTATGAAAAAAATACACTCCCATAGTTTTCATCATGGCTGTTTTTAGTATGAAAAAGCATCTACATACTGCATCATTGAAACTCAAAGGACCTTTAAATAGAGTTTGGTGGCACAGGAAAAGATGATGTCTAGGTCCATACATATCATAGCCTATAACTGCTATACACTACGATTTCAGTTCTATCCTGCATTCTGCGAGCAAGGAATAATGTCAGGTGGTGTGCCAGAGTGTGACCGAGTTACCCGATCTGCCAGGTTACCGAGTGCCGAGTTTTTGGGACTCTACATATAGTTTAAATATAAAATGTGTGACCTTGACACTCAAATGTGATTTCAGTTGACAGCACTGCATATTTGAGTGAGTGGAATATCTTCGTGGCATGCTCTCTGAAAATATGGCTGCCACAAAAGATGGCTGGCAAAGACCTTGTAAAAGTAACTAGACTTCCTAACGGCGCTGCTTCACAGGGATAATTTGAACGTTCAACTGGTTGCCATGATAGTGGGAAATGTCAGATAGATACGCGTATTGTTAGGGGGTAAATCGAGTATTATGTCCTGGATGTTAAATCCTGAGCTCCCTTGGGTCGTGAAGCGTACAGCTGCAGAAAGCAGAGTCACCAAGTACGTAGTGCTGCTACTAGTTGTCGGACGCAACGATTTGTTTTTTCCATAACATCGTAATACGCGTCATGCATTTAAGCTGTTGTCAGAAATAGTACATAATCTGTAGGCCTATGTGTTTGTTGTCTGGTTAGTCAGTACGATGTACTACTTTTTCTTCAATAAACATAAATATAAGCGTTTATCACATACAGTCAACTTCTGAACATACCGTACGTATTTTCTCAAAACCACGGTTTAGTCCCCTCAAAATAACAACAACAATCAATACCATGGCTTGTACTGGTGGATAAATGGGTACAATGCACAAAACTGCGTTCTGACAACTTCATTTACTTACTTTCGTTTCAATAGCATATTTTCTGTGAACTGTAAATTATAATGAATAGATGTGGATCTACAGTCTTCAACAGAGTAGCCTACATGCTGAAAAAAAATTTCCTTCCAGAATGAATTGAGATTTATCTGCCAGGAAACTTTATCGTCAATGTTGGTGAAATATGTACAAGTTTGTTTTCTCCTTGGAAGGAAGGAACGAAGAGAAGATTTTAGGACATTGGCAGAAAACAGAGGAGATGTCAAATACCTGTGCAAAATGCACATGCAGTTGATCAGCAGAGCATTCTCCACATACTAATCATAAAAATTCCGAACGCTGTACAGAATCTTCAGTAAGCTCTGCAGATGAACCTCAGATGCATTTTTCTGGATATTTCATACTGTATCTCATCTATGTGAAGCTAATGTGCAGTAATTCCCTTCTTCTGTGGCGAAAAGAGGATGTACGAATTCTACTAGTACTATGCATTCATGCCACTGAAAAGTGGGAATTATTCTCCAGTAGCTATTATTGGTGTACACAAGTCATTTCATGTGTCTGTGTCGAAAAGTTTTACACAATCCACAATACAAAAAAAAAAATTCATTAGAAAATTATTCACATGATTTCCAGATGACAGGAAACGTAGCATTGAAATGAAAATAAGTAAAATAATTAGTCAGTAAGCAGGTTTGAACATGAGACCTTTCATTTGACAACATTTGACACTCTTCATTACACCACTGTAAAACTGCAAATCAGCGTTCTATAAAATGTCTTATATACATGCCATGCAATAATCACTTACATTAACGTTTATTGAAGTAACCTGCATGTTACCTATTGTCTTATCAAATAACAGACACACCCAGTGTGTGATGAGTGCAGTTCTTAAAATACGCTGCATCATGAACTCGTTGTGCCTGACATCTAGTAGCAGCATTGCATACTCGCAGTGACTACCGTCCGCGACGGCGATTAACTGCACAGATCGATTTAAGAAAGGAATAAAAAGAATGAATACTCTCTTCCCATTTATATTTCTCAGGAATACAAGAAGGCCTACTAGTTACTCTTGTTTAACAGACCGTTAGTCAATACAATAAAAGATTTTGAATGAAATAAATAACAAGCTTTTACAAGAATAGTAGCTCTTAAAAACTAGCTCCTTTAGGCACTACTGCTGGACAGGAAGTTCAAATGGTTTCCTTTTATGATTGTGTAAAATAAGTAATGGGGGCATGAGGTTAGTTGCCACACTGCAGTTGGGTTTTTGGTTTATGAAATTAATATTAGCAACTTGTAATACAGAGTTTAAAGGTATGTCTCATAAATTATGCTCTTCCATAGGGATTAAATCCGACGATCGTGGCGGCCACGCGGTTGGACCACCACGGCCTAACCATAGTTCACCAAATCGTCTGTTGAGATATCTCCAGACAGCCAGTGAAAATTGAGGTGGTGCACCATCATGCCGAACCCACATTTCCTGACGGACATTCAATGGTACATCTTCCAAGAACGAGTCCAATACGTGTCGTAGGAAGGCTAAGTATGCGGGACCCGTGAGCTTGGATGGAAGAAGGTATGGTCCAATCACATGACCGTCCAGAATACCTGCCCACACGTTAATTCCACACCTGTATTGAAATCCCGGAACATGCGTGGCATGAGGGTTTTTGTCCGCCCAGATAATGGCCATTTTGAGTATTCAGAATACACTTTCTTGTCCCGGCCGCTTTGGCCGAGGTGACTGAGGCGCTCCAGTCACGGTCAGCACGGCCACTACGGTCGGGGGTTCGAATCCCCCCTTGGGCATGGATATTTGTGCTGTCCTAGTTCGTAAGTAGTTCATAAGTAGTTTGTAAGTTTAGGGACTGATGACCCCGTAGTTAAGTCCCATAAGCTTAACAAACATTTGAACATTTTTTTTTGTAATTGTTGCTCATGCAGGACGTCGAAGACGGTACTGTGACTGACAGCCATTGCAAGCGCAATTGTTCGAGAACTCGTTGACGAGCTATCTTCAATACGATGCAGTGCCCCATCTTCAAATTCGCTGTCTTGAGGTAAAGCACTCGACTGGAAACCGAAGGGTCGCGGGTTCGAACCCCCTCGGACCTCGAATTTTTTCAGGCTGCACTTTAACCCATCCTTCATCTCTCAGCGATGTGAGGAGTCGCCAGAAACGACACGTGGTTCGGATTCCACGTTAAGCTGTAGGCCCCTTTCCCGGTTGGATAACTGCGGTAGGCTAGGGACACGCAAGTCGCCGAAGTGGCATCCAATTGAAAGACTTGCACCAGGTCAATGAGCCACACGAAATTATTATTATTAAAATTCGGGAGTTCGGCGTCGCCCTGGAGCCCCACAGTCCTGCCTCCTCACGGTGAAGGTAACCGTTTCTCGTAGCCGTTGTGTAAATTGGATAAACAGTTTGTGCGATGGAGTGTGACGTTGTGGAAAACGTTCGTGATGCAGCCGATTAGCAGCTCGTCCGTTACCTCCAGCTTCGCCTTAAACAAGGAGCATGTCTGTGTATTCCGCAAACGTGTACTGCACCATTGGTGATGCACAGGTGTTGACTCGGTCTCAAAGCAAAGCAGACGATAAGTGACATCTGGTGATCGTTTGACGTAGTATACGTCATTGTGTCTACCCTGTTTCATACCAGGACAGGGAACTCTGAGACATTTCTCTGTCCCTAAGCAGACGTTGACGAGTTACACATCTGAATTGATACCTGTCGTAGAACGGAAACGATGTTCACGGACATGGGTTCCTATTCAAAATGTTATGTATTCACTACCCTCTACAAGTCCTAGAAGCTTGTAACGGTAATCTCCGACCACCCTGTATATTTTCCTGTTAAATTTATCTCAAACCTTCAAAGCAATTTGAGTCGGGGTTGTTGTTAAGAACTTGTGTACAGGAGAAGCTGTTTGTAATATGATAATGAGGTTACTGTAATTCAAGGAATTTTAATCATATGGCATTGCCCCTTTAGAAATAAAATAGAATTGTCTGCATTTCAAAGTGACAAATATGTTTGGTATCTCTTCCTGGCCCTTCCACTCCCATATTAAAAGTTATATTTATTTATCGTACTCAATAGCTTTAAACTGTGTCTTGAAATGCTGAAGGACAATCCTCATCAAAAGGATGAGTGTTATAAAGTTGTATAACACAATTTATTGGTTTTGTACATTATGGCAAATTACACATTGGTAGTCATGCAGTTCAACAATGTTATGAGAACAAACCTGCATGTTTATAATCCTACAAATAATCCTTGAAGAAAAGGAAACATTCTTCCTCAGCAAACAAGTCACATAAGTGTGCTTTTGACAGCAGCCAGTAATAATCTTAGAAATTTGTTTCACATTTGAATCTCTCACACATTATATTGGAATGTGCTGTGTAAGTATTTTCTTACATTTAACAGGGAAAATAAAATTTTTGTCAAGCCACAGTTGCTTGTTAAAAAAATCTTTTAATGAACTCACATTTAATGCACAACTAGTACAACATACTATGCCGCCTTTCCCAAGTGCTCAGCATTGCTAAAATAAACCACAAAAGGAAGATTTATAAAAATACAAAGTTAAAATATTTATAAATGTTCCTTATTGTGTTTGATTTTAGAAATGCTGAGCACTTGAGAATGATGGCATAGTACTAGCTGTGAGTTAAATGTGAGGTCCTTAAAAGATTTTTCAACAACCAACTGTGACTTCGAATACATTTTATGTTTTCTTATTAAATAAAATATCCAGTTGCATTCCTAACTGACATTATGTCAGATTATAATAATTTTCTTAAATAACATTACAAAAGACATACATTTTGTAAATTGTATGAAAAATCGAACTATGTATAAAAGAATAAAAAAAGTTCTAACATGTAACATGAGTTTACTGATTATGTGATTGCTCTGAATATGTTTTACACTCAAAGTAATTTCTTTTGCAGCTTACTACATTACTACATGCTCAGTACCAAATGTGCCATTTTACTATTTGGTTAAATTAAAAATATGTCGTTAAAAGGTTTATATTACGTTTTGGACGAATCTTCAAGGATATATATTGTAATGCTTTTGTATATAATGAAAGTGTAATTACATATACAGTTTTGAGTTGAGTGTTACCTAACTATAAACTCGAATTTGCATTAAGTTGATGACGGTAAATACTAACTGATCAAAATCACCAAAAACACAAATGGGGTTGACTGTATAATTTGCTTTTAAAAACTCTTTCTTACACGCTTCTGAGATCTTTTATTATTCAGAAACTAGTGCAACAGGATATGGAGTACTTGTTTAGTTGTGGGTTACCTCATTTCCGTTCATGTATGTCTATTTCTAAACAGTGACTGAGACAGCATCCACTCACATGCAATTTGCCGACTCAGCTACAGAGTGCGATGTCACAGCACGCACGGTAAGGTGGCGTTGATATCTATTACACGTATTTATTTTGTTTTTTACTCTGTTATTTTTTAGTAGGCATAATGAAATACCGCTGTTGCTACTAGGGAAAATGGAAAGAAGCACATTTTCTCAGATATTCAAATTTTTGAGCGATTTCATATGAATAAAAATGTTAAAAAATAGTTTATAAAAAGGCAACGTGTCCAGAATGAAACATTTACTCTGCAGCGAAGTGTGCGCTGATATGAAACTTCCTGGCAGGTTAAAATTGAGTGCCGGAACCGGGACTCGAATCTGGGATCCTTGCCTTTTGGGGGCAAATGCTCTACTGACTGAGCTATCCCGACACCATTCACGGTGCCGCTTCACAACTTTACTTCCGCCAGTACCTCGCCTCCTACTTTCCAAAATTCACAGAAGCTCTCCTGCAAAATTTACAGACTAACACTCCTGGAAGAGAGGATATGGTGGAGACAGGGCTTAGCCACAGCCAAAGGAATGTTTCCATAATTAAACTTTCACTCTGAAGCGAAGTGTGAGCGGATATGAAACTTTCTGGCTTCTGTGAAGTTTGGAAAGTAGGCGGCAAGGTAATATCGGAAGTAAAGTTGTGAGGCGGCATCATGAGTCGTGTCGGGATAGCTCAGTCGATAGAGCGCTTGCCCGCCAAAGGCAAATGTCCCAGGAACGAGTCCCGGTTCCAGCATACAATTTTAATCTGCCAGGAAGTTTCGTATTAGCGCACACTCTGTTACAGGGTGAAAGTTTCATTCTGGAAACATCCCTTAGGCTGCGACTAAGCCATGTCTCCACCATATCCTTCCTTCCAGGAGTGCTAGGTTGCAAGGTTCGCAGGAGAGCTTCTGTGAAGTTTGGAAAGTAGGAGGCGAGGTACTGGCGGAAGTAAAGTTGTGAGGCGACATCATGAGTCGTGTCGGGATAGCTCAGTAGCTAGAGCGCTTGCCCGAGAAAGGCAAAGGTCCCAGGTTCGAGTCCCAGTTCCGACACACAATTTTAATCTACCAGGAAGTTTCATATCAGCGCACAGTCCGCTGCAGAGTAAAAGTTTCATTCTGGAAACATCCCTTAGGCTGTGGCTAAGCCATGTCTCCACCATGTCCTTTCTCCCAGGAGTGCTAGTCTTGCAAGTTGCACAGGAGAGCTTCTGTGAAATTTGGAAAGTAGGAGGCGAGGTACTGGCGAAAGTAAAGTTGTGAGGCGGCATCGTGAGTCGTGTCGGGATAGCTCAGTCGGTAGGGCGCTTGCCCGCAAAAGGCGAAGGTCCCAGGTTTGAGTCCCGCTTCTGGCACACAGTTTTAATCTCCCAGGCAACGTATCGATAACTGGTACATTCGCAGGAAGACAGCAGAACATTGGGCTGCTCTTATCTTACTTATCTTGGAGTAGAGAACGCTAAGACATATTTCCAGCCATCCCTTACCGCACACTGCCGATAAGTTTTGTAAAAATAATGGCAGTGAAGTACTGCGGAGGCAATCAAAGATTGTTACGTAATGAAATCTTTATTCTGATATAGTGTGCCGCAGATGTTGAATGTCTGCCAGAGGCCATGGACCTGGACTTTCTATAGGGGGCCTTGAATGCGAGCGATCGGTAGCGCTACACTCTGTGAAGGGTGCCACAAGTTCTCCGCAGCCAACAGCGCTTTACCTGGTCGCTATTTAAGCAGACTCATATCACACCGCCAGTCAGTTCTGTGCTCGCGCTTATCGTATCGTGGTTATGTTGCCTACGTGGCCACCTACGTGTCACCTCCTTGTATGTCATTGTGGTTGATTTCTTTGTTTGCAGTCTGGTGTCGTACCGACTTACTTTTTTTTTCACTTTTCATTCCTTCCTCTTATGGACGAGGGCGGGCTGTTTGAGGGCGTGCTTTGCCCTTTTCAGCATTTATTGGGTTTTGGGTTTCATATTTATTTTTTCTTTTTCGGGGGGGGGGGTGGAGATTTTGTCCCATTTGGGAATATACCGTGGGCATGGGGACAGCTCCAGTATTTACCTTACAGCCAACAGGGAACCACGGAAACCTGGGCCAGAGCTGTTGGTGGTTTTCCACCTTCTTCTTCCTTCTTGATGGAATGAGCGCCGCTACTTTTCGTACTCGTAGCGTTCTCTTTCTTCAACGGTCATCAGGGTCCGAACGGCCCCATCGACTTCGGTCGTTTGTATGTCCTTCGTGGACATCTTTGGGCTGCTCTCGGGTGTTTGCTGCATATGTGTCGGCGTGGAGCGGCGGTCGGCGAGCGCTGTCTAGACGGTGGCGGCGATGCGGTGTGATTGCGCCTCCTTATCCTCCTGCATTGGTGTCGCCTCCACCCCCAGTCGCTCGAGGGCAACCTCCTTGATCGCCGTGAGGGCGGCCTCCTCTATCGCCAGGCAGGCGGCCTCCATCTCGGCCTTTATCATTTCCCTGAAGCGGGCCTTGGCCTCCTCCAGGGCGATGATGATGGCCGTCTCCTCGCTGTGGTCGCTACTTGTCGCAGTGCTCCTCTCCTCTCGGTGGCTGGGCACAGACTGGCCACGCGCCGCAGCGCTCGGCCGGGATTTCCCACCTCCCCTGTCACCGGAGGGTGGGGCACCCGGACGCGCGGGCGGGGCTGCCGTCGACACGCCGCCGGCGGGCTTCTCGTTGCTTGGATCGCCGCCTGTAGCAGCAGTGGCGGCGCTAGACGCAGACTGGGCGTCGGCGAACACGTCTTTGCGAGGCCCCCTTTCATTTTTTCATTAATGAAGAAAATGTTAAATGAGCTAAATTACACATCAATAATCATTATACTAAAATTCTATTAGTATAATATACGAGTATAATTGCAATGACAAAAATTACAATAAATAAAAAAATTAGAGGAGCTTTTCACCTTTTCGACTCACTGAATTTTTAAAGACCACATCTTAATACTAGCCGCTATTTCGGCTTCAGTTGATAGTACTGAGAACACAGATAGTCTCTCTTGGATCATTGTGCTTTTCAAGTTAGTCTTAATCAATTTTACCTTTGCGAAGCTTCTCTCGGCCGAAGCTGTACTGACTGGAACTGAGCATGATTCTGATTGTTATATAAACATTTGGATATACTTCTTCCAAATCTTTTTCTAAAATGTAGTGAAGATATTGTTTTGTAAGTATTTAACTAAAAATTGCATCACTGCTGCACTCATACGGAAATAAATATGGACAACTAAATAGCTGCAAGCCAGGAATGGCCGAGTGCACTAAGGGATCATACCACTGTGAGGGAGATCGCTCTCGCCGGGGGTCGAATCCCACCCTTGGGTACGAATGTTCGTCCATTGGTTAAGCTAGTGTATATTAGATGTAGGTTGTCGCTACAAAACCTAGCAGTTGGAAAGCGCCGTTAAACATCAAATATTAAAAACAAAAGAAACAAAAAACTAAAATTTAACAATGTTTTGCGAGGCCCCCATAGGTGCGAGGCCGGCGGTGGTGGCCGACATCGCCGACGCCTAGCGCCACCACTGTAGTAGCAGCAACCCTCTCCTCTCGGTGGCTGGACACCGAATGACAAAGCTCTGTTGAGCACGGCCGGGTTTTCCCCCCTCCCCTGCCACAGGAGGGGGAGCACCCAGCTGCGTTGGCCGGGCGGCCGCCGATGTGCTGCATCCGGTCTGCTCGGAGGACGTCTTGCATCGTTTCCTCCGTCATCGTCTCTTCTTGGGCGCCCCCTCTGCGGCTTGTGTTTGTGGCGCCATCTTCTTCTTTCTTGCTGGGTTCCTCTTCTTAGCGTGTCTGTTTGCAGCTACGCCAGCTGGCGACGTGTTCGCCGCCACAGCGCGCGCACGTTGTTTTCTCTTCTCTGGGGGTAGTGCAGGTGCGGCTGGCATGTTTGCAGTGCACTTCATGCAGACCTCTTGATTCCGGCAGAATCTCGCAACGTGGCCGACCTCCTGGCATCTGAAGCACTGTGGCTTCATGTTGAGCTCCGCGGGCAGACGCTCTATCTTCACAATGATGCCAAGGAGTTCGTCCACGCCGAAGATGAGATTCGGCGGTGCGTCTTCTCCCCTCCACATGTGCGAGGCGGGGTCAACCGCCAGGACGTATAGCGGAGGTTTCTTCTTGTTGGTCCGGTTATGGAGCTTGAAGGCCACGTCAGGGAAGCCGTGACATTCAAGCCCCTTCCGGGCCATTTCCTCGTCGAATTGCCAAGGGAGCCCTCTGAGCCGGCCGAGGTTCTCGACGGGACTGAGGCGCTCCAGTCACGGTCTGCACGGCCACTACGGTGGGGGTTCGAATCCCCCCTCGGGCATGGATATTTGTGCCGTCCTTAGTCTTGGCTAGTTTATAAGTAGTTTGTAAGTTTAGGGACTGATGACCCCGTAGTTAAGTCCCATAAGCTCTACAAACGTTTGAACATTCTTTTGAGCCCTCTGATGAGCGCCTTGACAATCTTAGTGCGCTTTTTCTTGCTGTTCTTCGCAGGAAGTGGTGTCTTCGGTGCTGCGATGACGTACTCTTTGAAGATCTCCCTCCGGGCCTCCTCGTCGTACCGGTCGATGGCGAGAACCTCCAGCACGTTTCCGTCGTCCACAGTCCGTATCTTCGGCATTTCGTACCATCCTTTAGTTAAGAGGAGGTCGTGGATTTCCTCCCATTTTTTATCCGGATAACGGATGTAAAATGGCAGGACCTGGTGATTCGGCTGCATGTCCAGAGTGCTGGCCGCGTCGTTCGCGTGGCTGTATGGGTCTTCTTCATACACGTAGTCTGGATCTGCCTAGCCTCAACATGTATGTAGTGCGAGGCCGGGTGGATGCCTTCTGCTTCTTCTTCTGCGTCCTCGTCTTCTGTCCGCTTCGACCGCTCTTGCCCATGGAGCGTGCCAGACAAACGACAATCTTACTTCGTCGCTGTTAAAACAGCAATTGGGCAAACACGACAATTTGCTTTTGTGCGCCCACCGGACAACGACCTCGCAGCCTGCAGTAGCGCGCGCTCCACCAGCGTGACCCGCTCGCTACGGCTGCCCAGGCGGAACTGTGTTAGCATTCCGTGTTAATTAATCTCTGTTGTTGTCTAGTCCCTGTCCGTTGTTGTGTTCACAGTTGTGTTTCCCATATACAGGGACCATCTTCTGCAGACGGCTCCACTTCCTGGCGGTTCTTGTGCGCCTCTGGACCACCAGTGCTCCGGCAGTGGCGACGTTCAAACAATCGCGGACGTAGCAAATGACGACGAGAAATAAGGAAGTTGTTCAGCAGTATGGAGTACAGACTTTTTTTGAAACAACAGCAGCAACTCCACTTGGACATGATTCTAAAGCCCTTTTTAAACGATGACTGAAAGTGAACAAGATAGATAATAGTCTACTGAAGCGCTCCTAGCGTACTAGCCCTGAACTACTAACTCATGCAAGATCTTGTGGCAGCGTGTTTAGACGATAAACGTAATCAGACAATAATACCCGATCTTGAAAATGAGGTTATGACTGGCGATCTGTTATGTAGGAAGTCATAGTTTAATACTGGAATTGAGAAAACAACGCTAAATGTTATTGACGGCCAAAGAAAACTTTGCAATGTATGGTTTTGGTCAACTTGGTGTGGTAAAGTGCTGGGAAGTGAAACAACATTTCAAAACATTGACATCTATTTTCAAGCGAAAAGAAATAAACATATGAACACACCAAACAATATTTATAAGAGCATAAATAGACCATTTTTACTTTATCTACTACGATTTGGCCACTGACATTTTTAATAACGTCATACACAACTCAATTTTTGTCCTTAATTTTGATTAACTTTTTCATTTAAAATGCTATTTAATGAAAATTGCGTCATCGAATTACAATCTTATACAAATAAAGAATTGGCTTCAGTCTTTTCTGTAACAATATTGTAAAACATAAACCATTTTTCGGTTTGAGATATACGACCTCGCTTTTAGGTGGACACTCAATTGATAGAAATATTTAAGTCGTCATGAAACATTTGCAATTTACCGCTAACCCTAAGTATAATAATAAAATAAAGATTAATAAGACAAATTTGCGTGCAATCCGTGTAATCGTCGACTATAATATGAAAATCGCGTGACGAAAATAGGTTAACTTCCGATGCCAGCAGAGGACCGTTCAATCAAAACAACCTTCTCGAGAAAGCTTAACGTGACGTTGACGTGATGTGACGGTCCGGTGTCGGACAGTGTGAATGCTGCCATTAGAAATACATTGTGGAATACATTCTGATCATAAACTCCGACAAAACGCAAAATATAGGTAAATACGAAGGAAAATGGCGGACTAACTGGAGCGGTTACTGCAGCTGACAGCTACTAGCTCGCGCATGCACAGTGAACCCACTAGTACCGAATTTATAACTTGCCCTATTTCTTTATCGTTATAATTATCGCGCTTCGATACTAGCGCGATCATACTAGTGTACCAGTTCAAGCGACAGACGGCCGCCATTAACGCAACTTGTTATCAATCTATAACAAGTTCGTTCATTAAAACGAGCTTAAGATCCCTTCAGTAGTAGACAGAAAAACTTAGAACACTGGAGGTTTGGTCATAACATGTTTCAACACCTCTGGCTAATGAGCATCTCATATGTGCCTCCCTTGTTTCCAAAATTCAGTGCCCTCCAGGGCGCTCAGGGTTCTTTTATTAGTATGGTGAGCATGGGGCACTGCAGTCTTTCTTCCTTCTTTTATCCCCGGACTGCATTTCCTTGCCCTTCACTTCCTTTTCTATCCTCTCTCCATCCCCTCCTCAGCGGGGGACTAATGACCTTATTAATTTGGTCTCCCTATCCCAACAACCAAACACTCTATAAAGTTTCGGGATTGCAGCCGGATTCCGAAGACTTCTTGCCACGATATTTCGGCTGACAACCGTTCAGCTGAGTTATTTACAACTTGTACAAAAGCCAGACGGCAGTTATTAGACTCTAAGGGCATGAAAGGGAAGTATCAGTTGGGAAGGGAGTAAGACAGGGTTGTAGCCTTTCTCCGATATTATTCAATTTGTACATCGAGCAGGCGGTGAAGGAAAGCAAGGAAAAATTTGGAATAGGGATTGAAGTTCAGGGGGAAGAAATAAAAACATTGCGTTTTGCTGATGGCATTGTAATTCTGTCAGAGACAGCAAAGGACCTGGAAGAGCAGTTGAATGGGATGGACAGTGTATTGAAGAGAGCGTATAAAATGAATATTAACAATAGCAAAACAAAAAAATGGAATGCGGTCTTAGAAAATCAGGCGATGCTGAAGGAATTAGATTAGGTAACGAAACAATGAAGGTGCTAGATGAGTTTTGTTACTTGGATAGTAAAATAACATGCGATGCTCGCAGTACAGAGGATATAAAATGCAAAATGGCAATGGGAAGAAAAGAATTTTTGAAAAAGAGAAATTTGCTAACATCGAATATTAATTTAAGTGTAAGGAAGTCTTTTCTGAAGGCATTTGTGTGGAGTGTTGCCTTGTACGGGAGTGAAACATGGACGATAAGCAGTGCGGACAGGAAGAGAGTAGAGGCTTTTGAAATGTGGTGCTACAGAAGAATGTTGAAGATTAGGTGGGTAGATCGCATAACTAATGAAGAGGTACTTAACAGAATTGGTGAGAAAAGGAATTTTTGGCATACCCTGACCAAAAGAAGGGATCGCTTGGTAGGACACATTCTTAGACATCGAGGAATCGTAAATTTAGCATTGGAGGGAAGTGTGTGGGGTAAAAATCGCAGAGGGAGACCAAGAGATTCGTATAGTAAGCAGATTCAAGTGGATGTGGGTTGCCGTTCTTATGAGGAGATGAAGAGGCTTGCTCAGGATAAAGTAGGGGAGAGAGCTGCATCAAACCAGTCTCCGAACTGAAGACCATAACAACAACATCTTCAGGTGAGTGCGTTCCACTGGAGATTAGGGATGCAAACAATACATCGATGTTTTGAAAACATCGATGTTTCGTCCATAAACATCGCTGTTAACATCGATGTTTTGAACAGAGATGTATCGCCGATGCATCGACGACAGAAGTCCAGAACTATCGACATCGTTCAACAATTGATTGGCAACTCCATTATTACTTTATTAGTTGCTCAGCCAGCGTCAGCTCAAGTGCGGTGCTCCTGCTATCGCCGCTCGTCGCTGTTTTCATACTTTTGAAATAGTAGGTAAGTGAAATATGAAACAATCTTATGATTAATCTGGTGTTTGTCCAGCAGGGGTTGCTGACATTGTTGAAATTTCACCCTCCAACATCAGTGGAATCGAATCTTTGACAGTGTTACCCAGTCAGACTGATATCGTACTGTCAAAACGTCAGATAAAACATAAAAGAAAGTCGACGAAAAATCCGAGACAAAAGCCAACAATCCAAGTATAACGTAGATTTTCATTTCAGGAAGGTACATGATTTTATAAACGTCATTGATGAATATTCACTTTAAAAATACATTATTAAGTAATAACTGACAGATGCATAATGTTTAATTTTATCCACGTCGACAGCTAAGAAAAATGCAATACGTCAACAAAACACAAGTTATTTTGCATGTAATGGACAAACCGATGTAAATCCCAAGTAAAATCAGCGCAACAGGTAGCGAAACCTTATTCCTCACTTCTTTTTCATTTTAATCTGCCATTTCGCTGTGTATTCGTAGCCTAATGAAAGAACATGATAAGGCAGATACTTTCTGGCAATACAGCTTCATTTCAGTGTGTTTTTCCTAATATTTCTTAAACCTATGGAAACATCGGAAAACATCGATGTATCGTTTTTGAGGAGCGATATTTTTTCACATCGATATTTTTCTGCAGGAACATCGATGTCTTAACATCGATGTTTTTATCAACGATTTTGCATCCCTACTGGAGATTGTTAGCTCCCGACGACGCCTATATAGCAAAAATTGGCGCGTAGGCGCGTGCGCATCAGTGGCCGTCACAAGCGGCGCGCGGGTGTCTGCGCGAAGTTGAAACTGCATTTCCGACATCTATCGGAACGCGTCAGTACTGCGTAAGGTGGAAAAACAGTACGTGTTCGCACTCTGAAAATGTTGAAATGTTTGTAGAGTCCATGGGACTTAACTACAGGGTCATCAGTCCCTAAACTTACAAACTACTTATGAACTACTTACAACTAAGGACGGCACAAATATCCATGCCCGAGGGGGGATTCGAACCCCCAACCGTAGTGGCCGTGCAGACCGTGACTGGAGCGCCTCAGTCCCCTCGGCCACCGCGGCCGGCTCCGCACTCTGAACGCGCACTCAATACATTGCTTGTCAGATGTAACAAATTTTTAATTATCGCTAGAAGCGTCGTCCTGGATAAGATTAAGATAAAATCAAGTAAAAGTCATCTTCCAGCCACCTGCGAAGATTAGTGCACTTCTCGGCTCGGTTAAAGATGATCTGGGATTGAGTGAAGCCGGAATTTACAGAATACATTGCCAGTGTGACAAAGCTTACGTCGGCCAGACGACACGCACTGTGCAGGAAAGGTGCGTTGAACATGAACGCCACACGCGTCTGATGCAGCCCAGTAAGTCGGCCGTAGTCGAACATTGTATTACGACAGGACATTGTATGGATTATTCCGCCACCGAAATCTTGGCCACGACGAGATCCTTCTGGGATTTACTAATCAAAGAAACTGTGGAAATACGTTTAGCCCAAGATCTTATTAATCGTGACGGCGGCTTTCATCTGGACAAGGCTTGGGGCCCTGTGATTTCTTTAATATCATCTCAGAGGAAACATTTCATCCAGGACGACGCTTCTAGCGATAATTAAAAATTTTATACATCTGACAAGCAATGTACTGAGTGCGCATTCAGAGTGCGGACACGTACTGTTTTTCCACCTTACGCAGTACTAACGCGTTCCGATAGATGGCGGACATGAAGTTTCAACTTCGCGCAGACACCCGCGCACCGCTTGTCAACCTGTTTTCACAGAGGGCGGTAAATTCGAAAGAGGGCGCGCTTGTGACGGCCACTGATGCGCATGCGCCTACGCGCCAATTTTTGCTATATAGGCGTCGTCTGGAACTAACAATCTCCAGTGGAACGCTCTCACCTGAAGATGGCTGAACGGTTGTCAGCCGAAATATCGTGGCAAGAAGTCGATGGAATCCGGCTGCAATCCCGAAACTTTATGGAATATTCCGTACGCCCGGAAAACTTCAAGAATCACAACCAAACATTCTTCAATGACACTAAGGAGAACTGGGATAGTCGTGGTGGAGAGGTCGAGCATTCTAATGCGCTTCACTGCGGAGCACGAGGTTGCTCGCCGTCGGAGGTTCGAATCCTCTCTGGGGCATAGCTGTGTGTGTTTGTCCTTAGGTTAGTTAGTTTAAGTACAGTAAAACGTCGTTAACACGAATCCAAAGGAACCGAAAAATCAGGAGTTCGTATTTAAAAAAATCGTTCTAAGGGAAAAACATAGATTTTAATAAGTATACATGTACAGCAGTACACTAATGTGTAATACTCTACACTATCAATCACATTATTGTATATATTATAACACTATAAAATGACTGAAAATTACAAGTACTCACAAATTATGTACGTTACATTCTTGGAAAAAATTCAGTCATTGTTCGCTGACGTTCATGGGAAGATAATATTTTTTAATTTCACAACTAATTTTAAGGATAGCGTCCGTAAACCCAGCAGTGACATACGTTGAAGCGAACCGTTCTAAACAGTCCAAGACTAAACATCTCCTAACGAGTAGGTGGAATGGTATCTGTATTTTCTTCCTCTCCACGTTCTTCTGAAGGCCATTCTTGCACCTCATTCACAGCTTTTGGCACTTCCGATTCCACAGAAGCACATACGGCAACATCGTCGTCTACACTAAAGAAATTCTTCGAAACTAATCCCACGGTTCGCAGGGTCCTGTAGAACTGTCCATTCATCAGGTGAACTGGCATCTTCTAACTCATGGACATCTTCAGTGATGCTATCTCTCCAACCTCTGTTACAGCACCTCCCTATATGATGTGGCGATACTCTTCCAGGCTGCTGCGATGGCTCTTATTTCGTCAAGCAGATTCCAATTCTGGGTTGCATTATTGTTTTCAGCAGCACGAATTGTAGCTCTTACAAGTCGCTTACGATAAGCCCTCTTTATGAGAGAGATTATGCCTTGGTCCAAAGGCTGAAGGTGGCTTGTGGCGTTGGGTGGGAAAAAAAACTGAACCTTTATCTTGGATAGGTTCAGATCATGTACGTTATGGGCAGTACATCTGTCCAATGTAAGAAGAACATTTTGAGCAACCATTCGAATGTTGAAACGAAGAAGCCACTTGCGAAATGATGTGCCAATGATCCAAGCTTTCTTATAGTGAGAGTAGATGCAAGGTAAAATGTCCATATTTATGTTTTTAAAACTGTGGTGTCGCACAAGTACAAAGTGCGCGCCACCTACTTTCGCCGCGAGCCGCCATGCACGCACGGCGCGGCGTTCTCACGACGACAGCCACGAGCGCCCTCTGCTGGAACTCCTCTCGTGGCTCCCACTGAACGACATCGTTCACTTGGGACTGAGTTAGGAACCAGTAAAGACTTCGGAATCCGATAGGCACCAGTGAAGACTTGGCTATCAGTTAGGCACTAGGCAGGACTCTAGCTCAACTATGTATCAACATTCTGCAGTACTATGTAAAAGTTAAGTATTGTATAAATTCTGTGCAAAATATATCTCATTCTAATTTACTCTAGTGTTTCTGGCTGCTCCCCTCCGTACCTGCACCAGCGTGCTGTCTTTATTTCTGTGTCGGTCTCATTCCACTCGGCCACCGACACCTACAACGGAACGAGACACAAAAGCGGCGACGAGGCTGGGACACAAAAGTGGCGACGAGGATGGGATACAAAAGTGGCGACGAGGAGTGATAGACGATCCGTGGAACAGCCCGCTTGCAGCAGCCAGACAGCAGTAGTAGTCGGAGCACACTGAAATTGCTCCCGCCCACCCACCCTTATTATAAGAATTTTGGGGGAAGATATTTTGTTACGTGTTTTGTGGACTTTTTTGTTGCAGCGCGTCCTCTTTCACATTGCATTTGTGTTTTGTTATAATTTACTTGTATGCGCGGCGCCTAATCGGTCAGCATGGCCACTACCCCTAACCCAAACTTAATGGAAATTATTCAGTTACAGACGGCGCAAATAACACAACTCCTGCAGGCTGTGGCCCAGCTCACAGCGCAAGCAGCTAACCAACAACAACAGCCGCCGCTTCAGCAGCCCACACCTGCCGCCGCAACGCTTCCTACGTTTCGCCAGTACAACGAACGTGAGGAAGAATGGAGCGACTACTTCGCACAGTTTCAAGAACTCGTCGCGGCTCATCAAATTACAGGTCAGAAAGTGAAGCATCTGCTATTATCTGTGGTGGGCACCAACATCTTCGTGTTACTGAAAAAACTTTTCCCCGACGTATCTCCTCGTGATGTAAACTTTGAACAAATAGTAGAGGCACTAAATGCTCATTATGAGAGAAAAGTTCTCGTATCTGCGGCACGGTACCGATTTTTCAGACTTAAAAATTACCGCAGCAGTCACACCAAGAGTGGATTACGGAATTGAAGGGCTTAACCCGCAAATGTAAATTTACTTGCTCTTGTGGACTTTCGTATAGTGACGTGATGTTGAGGGATGCGATTACGCAGCACATTCAGGACCCCAGAATTAGGGCAGCAATTCTAAAACAATCTGACCCTTCATTAGACAGTGTACTGCAGCTTATTGAAGCGCATGATACTTTTGACTTAGCTGACGTAGAAATGCAAAGCCACAGTGTAAATTCAGTGTGCCGTAACAGACACTTTCCTAGCCGTCGTTCTCAGTGTAGCACTAGTGATTCTTTAAATTCTACCGGCCGTGCTGACCAGACAGTGAACAGTAGCCAGTGTAAAAGTGCGACACAAAGGTCGCCCCGTCGTGTTAGTAACAGTAATTTGAATAACGGGCGCCAACGCCCATTTCAGAAAAATGTTCGTAAGTCTTGCCCCCAGTGTGTATCTCGCCACAAACGTGCACAGTGCCCAAGTCGCAACGCAACCTGTTATCAATGTGGCAAATCGGGACATGTACAGTCTGTGTGTATGCAAATTAAAAACTCAAAGAACGGTGCCTTTCGGAACATTGCTTCGCAAAGTGCGAGAACAGTGCATGCAGTAAATGTTAAAGACGCTGTGGAATTGAACAATGCTTTGCTTGGTTCTCAATTGCAAGAAAGTTCTTCTGCGCCTACTGCAAAACTATTTAGTGAGCCATGTAGCAAGCGTCGACGAGCGCGTAAAACTGTGCAACGGAAGAGGGTTCGGGACAAGCAAAATGACTATGAACAGTGCATTCCTGTAGTGAAAATAGTGCCTTCTGCAACTGCTCCTTGTAATAGCGCCCAGTACTATGTAGCTAGTGACAGTAGACATCAAGTAGCTACTCAAAAGTGTAGTGTAGTAGTTAGTACATCTGGAGTAGCTTCGCATGCTTGCGCGGACGCCGATCCGGCGGTAGTGCCATCTAGTGACAGTGTTGTTAATCCGCTGCGTGCCGAGTCTACGCCGCTTCCTTCACTACGTAGCCCGCGCATGCGCAAGTGCAGCAAACTACCGGTGTCATATGTTGCCCACATTCGTGCACCTGTCGAGCGCCACAAGCAAAAGCTTTTTGTGACTCTTTCTATAGAAAATAAGACTGTCCAATTTCAGCTTGATACTGGTTCCGCTGTCACTTTAATGAATAAAGACACTTATGAACTTCTGGGTGCACCAAAATTGTCGCCGTCACAGCAAGTGCTAACAGCGTACACAGGTCAAAATATTCCCGTGCTAGGAACGTATAGCCTGCCTGCCTCTTTTCAAGGTGTAACAAAAACAGTTGCTTTTGTAGTTCTTCAGGCGAAATCTACACATAACATTTTTGGACTAGATGCTTTTGACTTGTTTGATTTATCAGTTCAAAGAGATGTGCTTCAAATTTCGTCAATAGTGCCTCAGGATAAAATCAATGCATTGTGTGACAAATATAGTGACTTGTTTTCGCCGGAACTAGGTTGTGCAAAAGACTTCTAGACGCTTTCAGCAAGTTTCCTTTTGTGATTGCCATGAACTCAACGACAGCTTCTAGTACAATCAGTGCCTTAACATCAGTGTTATGCATCGAAGGTTTGCCTGAAACTATAGTCAGTGACAATGGACCTCAGTTTATTAGTGCGGAATTTCAAAAGTTTTGTCGTGTGAATGGCATTCAACATATCACCACCGCACCTTTTCACCCTCAGTCCAATGGTGAAGCAGAACGTTTCGTTCGAACATTCAAGTCTCACATGGAGAAGATGAAAGGTCAGCACTCCAGGCAGCAAGCTCTTCAAATTTTCCTGTCTACGTATCGGTGCATGCCCGTCTCCTGCCGAGCTGCTACACGGCCGCCGTCACCGCACTCTCCTTCACCTGCTGCAGCCTCCCACACACCGAGTCTGTTCGTATGGCGCTACGCGGTTTCAGGTTTCCACTCCGGTGCTGTACAGGGTGTTTGCTGGAAACAAGAAGAAACTATGGATGCCGGGCACCATTCAGCGCGTGCTCGGTCGCAATATGTATGTTGTACGTTCTTCCACAGGGTCGGAGCTGCGGCGCCACGCAAACCAATTGCGCTTGCACAGGCCGCGCGATCCTGTCTTCGGTTTCTTGATTCCAGACCCAGTTCACCGCCAGGGAGCACAGCCACATCGTTCGTCGCCGGGTCCAGCGTCCCTGGACTACGAGATCGTCCCGATGGAGATTGACGCGACTCCGCCGCTGTCACCGCCGCAGATAACAGCGTCACCGAGAGGGACTCCGGTAACCGTGCGTGCCCCCGCCGCCTGGGCCACGCACCTCAGAAGAAGATGACCTGCTCCATCTGGGCGGAGGGGTGCGCCCTTCCCCTCGTTTTGGCGGGTTTTCCGGGGGATCGCAAGGCGGATGCCGGGGCGCGGACGGCGTCTCGATCCCAGCCTCTGCTACGACGCCCGTCCCACCAGTAACGCCCCCGCCCAGGCCCTCCTCCCAGTGCCGTCGCCGTGGCCCTCAGCCCTACGCCACGACGGCGCGGCGGTTTGGGGGGGAGGGGTGTGGTGTCGCACAAGTACAAAGTGCGCGCCACCTACTTTCGCCGCGCGCCGCCATGCACGCACGGCGCGGCGTTCTCACGACGACAGCCACGAGCGCCCTCTGCTGGAACTCCGCTCGTGGCTCCCACTGAACGACATCGTTCACTTGGGACTGAGTTAGGAACCAGTAAAGACTTCGGAATCCGATAGGCACCAGTGAAGACTTGGCCATCAGTTAGGCACTAGGCAGGACTCTAGCTCAACTATGTATCAACATTCTGCAGTACTATGTAAAAGTTAAGTATTGTATAAATTCTGTGCAAAATATATCTCATTCTAATTTACTCTAGTGTTTCTGGCTGCTCCCCTCCGTACCTGCACCAGCGTGCTATCTTTATTTCTGTGTCGGTCTCATTCCACTCGGCCACCGACACCTACAACGGAACGAGATACAAAAGCGGCGACGAGGCTGGGATACAAAAAAAACAACGTGGTTTGTCGGATTTACCGATTACCCAGGGACAAACTTCTCATTGCCGTCAGCATTACAGCAAATTACAACAATCACACGTTGTTTCCTTCGTGTTCCATCGTGACGCTTATCACCTTTTATCCCCAGGGTGTGATTTGGAAGAAGATTGTAGAAAGTCCAGTTTCATCCATGTTGAAAACATCACACGAGGCATACTTTTCCTTCACTCGGTTGAATTCATGCAACCAGCTGTTCGGACTTTCTACGTAAACTTTATTTGCTTCACCATAAATTTGTACCGATGAAATTGAATGTCTCTTTTGGAACCGAACAACCAACCAGCAGAACAACGGAAGTCTTCAATGCCCATATCTTTAGCAATATCATTTGCTTTCGACTGAATCAAAAGGGCAGTTAAGGGTATGTTAGATGCAGGCATATGACTCAACCATCCTAGCAGTAAAGTCTCTTATGTCTTCATACTTGGCAGTACGAAGGCGTTTAGACTTGTTTCCAGAACCTGATACCGCAGCATTAATAATTTTTTCTCGATTCTTAATAATCGTAGATAAAGGAAATTTAGTTATACATTTTTGAAGACGTTACAGAGTTCATTTAATGAAATAAATCGCAATTTGCGATGTTATGGCTTCACTGTAGTAGGTTTAAATGGAATACCAAAATGCGGCGAATGGAAATTCGTGTCTCGATACCTCATGGTCTGTTCTCCTTGAAGCGGGAATACAGTATAGTGGCTGCGAGCATTACAGAACAAATAGGCTGTGGTAATAGAAAGAGACAGCGTGGCGAATGGAGATTTGGGTGTGGCGGGAGACGTGCAGGGAAGAGTCCTCTGCAGTCGGCATGGTCACTGTGTTCTCGGTGCCGGTCAACGCGTCTGCCTCGTAAGCAGGAGATCCCGCTTTCGAATCCCGGCCGGGCACAAATTTTAATTCGCCGCACTTTGGTATTCCATCTAAACCTAGTACAGTGAAGCCATAAATATCGCAAATTGCGATTTATTTCAAAGTAGATTTAGGTATTCCAAATTGCTCTGCAGTTGCTGATTTCTTGGTACCACGGTCCACTTAATCTAGAATCTTAAGCTTTAACTGTACATTTAGAGCTGTCTGTTTCCTCTTTGCCATTTTCGCGTGATACGGCACCGATAGTAACCGTAGTTTTTATTCAGTATTCCAACTCGATACGGCTACGACTAACAGAAAACCTATTCCTTCAAACCGTCTTGATTTGCAATCAAGACGGTTAGAAGGAATATTTATTCTAACTGATTGCTGCTGTAAACCATGGATTGGAAATCATTTTAACAGAAAACCTGTCTAATCTGGCACTGAGAACGTTCCTAAATGCTGCTGCACACATTATAGAATGTCTTACAATGTACAGCATACGCTGATTGTTGAAGTGATAATCGCAGCTACCGAACTACGGTACGTTTAAAACGAGTCACTAATGAGGTCGGAAGTTTGTGTTACAGTGAAATTTAATTACGCCAGCAACTGAAAAACAGTTCGTAATTTGCCTTAACGAAATTCGTGTTAACCAATAAAACATACCATAAGAACTGGCGGGATCAAATTCTTTTCGCGTTAACCGCTAGTTCGTTATATGCGAGTTCGTGCTAACGAGGTTATACTGTAGTATGTAAGCCCAGGGAGTGATAACCACAGTAGTTAAGTCCCAGAGATTTACAAACATTAGAACATTAGGAATAGGATACATACTTGCATAGGCTTAAAAACCATTTCACAGACGATTCATTTGGAATGGTCATTGTTTTTGTCTTGGACGTCGCTGGACATATTCTTTCTGCTCAGTAAGTTGGCGCCATTGTGCAATGCTGTCGCTCTGTCCTTTCGCGAGATATGTGTTTTGGTGACTAGTTATTACTCACAGCGATATCATTTGGTAGCCTCCGGGCTTGAATTCCATCATTATCACAGACTGGCCAAACATATCGATCCTGGGTCACAAGGTTGTTCAAGGTCTCAGCAACAAATGCGATTTCACGAGCACTAATCCGAACTGCAAGGCTTCCTATGCAGACTCCTTTATTCGTAACGTTGTGGTTCAGATAGCTCCTAATCCGGAGGTCTGCACTGCAGTTTTGAAATTGGATAACCCGTCACTGAAGAAGAATGTGCGTCTTGCACATTCGTTTGGTATCACTCAAGCGGCAAGCGAACCACTCGGGCTGTAGTCATCGCTCCTGCATGTTCTACTGCCGTAGGACGGCTGCCAGGTTATAGGGTTATTTCCTTCACGCCCACAGTGCTTTTCCACTCACGCCAGAGCGGATTGTCAGTACCGTTGGGGGGTCTTAAACACTTTGTGACAAAGGGGGTCATCTGTGATCGGTGTGTTGCAGCTGCAGAACTCACTTCCCTTCCAACCCACGATGTCAACATGGTACATTGCATACATTGTAGTCAATAGTCCCAACAAACGATCACTTCATGTGCGCATACTGGATGTGGACATACGGTTTCACTGATGCCCCTCTCTGATCAACCTGGGGCATGACTGGGTGACCCAGAATCATATCCACCCATATAGTGTTTAGTGACATGTGGGGGAAGTTCCATTCCCCCCACAGGGTGAAACACGTCCACATAATGATGTGAACCTGTTCCATATTATTTAATGAAGCAATTATATTTGTTGTGTTGCTAGACGACTGTGTAAACTCGCTATGCAACCTGACTAACAACGCCACCGAATGATTGTGTGTGTGTTAGAATGTGTCGCTATCTTGCGTGTTGCAATATCAATGTGAAGAGCTGCCTCCGCGCTGTGCAGACGACTGGTTACATTTCTGTAACCATGTAATGGTCTACTACAGTCCCCTCTCTGAAGCACCGAAGTATCTCCTGTCCGGTGAGCTGCAGAGATGCTGATACCGAGACTAATCCTCTGGTTCTGGCCGTTGCTGAAGGGCTCGCTAGCTGGCCACAACCCCCACCCCTCCCGTTAAAGACTCGCAAACGGTGAATCGCACAGGACACGCGGCGGCCGAGGCACTCTTCCGTGGGACGCGCTCGAGGTAAGCGGCTTAACTGGACTGCTGCTCTGAGGAGCATTGCTGAATAATTTGATGGTGTTAGGTGCTGAGTCTTAAACTGCTTCAAGATTTCGTTCGTAATACGCGGTGGATATTTCGGTTAAAACTAACGAGTTTAGTGTTTTGTTATCTAACGTGTGGCTATGATAGCCGTACCGCGTGTGCCTTTGTTCATGTTAGGATTTCAGCCCTTGAAAATGTTCAGTTTGGTTCGCGATTATAATTAAACAGTGCCATTCTATTATCTTGTTTCCGCGGTAGTTTTCCTGTGATTTATTCAAATTTTAACGAAGTTGCTTTGTCTGTTAGTCATGCCACGTGTGTTAGCTATTATGAATTCGATACCGATCATCAAATTGCTTTAAGTCCCCTCAGGCAATACAGGTTAATAATTTGCTTCTATTTATTCAATTCTTCCGCGTGTCCTGTTTTAGTTCCATGTATTTCAAGTTTGCGAGTTGAGTTCTGAACCAGTCCAGTAGCCTGTGAACAACCACGTGTCCCGATTACGGAATAACAGTCGAGTTTTACATTAATATGTGCGCGTGCTTCAAGCTTGCTCTTCCTCTCATTTTCTGCTGCAGTCGCTGGTCGCTGTTGAGTAAGTGTCGTGAGAGCTTTGATGAGTGTGTGTGAATGAATGTATGTCTATTCACGCACAATTGTACCCCATTTTCTGAATTATTAGCTTTATGGATAGGTGAGCAATCAAATGGGCCGTTTATCAATTGAGGTGTGTGCTTTTAATGTTTTAAATTGGTCTCTCCATTTCATAAGCGTTTTCAGAATACATACTTGTTAAACGTATTTTCTGTTCCTTAGCACCCCTCTCAAATTTAAGGTAAATATTAGTCAGATTTGGCTCTCCCCGTCTGGGAGTGGCGAAGCTTTCCGTTGCGCTTTAACCTTTGTCTGTAGATAGGCTGTTCCTAAACTGTGTTGTGAGAAGGGTTAATTGATTAGTTGTTCCACTTCGGAACCTTCAGAGCAAGTCATTTAATCCCCTAACTAGTAATACAAGCATAGGGCAGTAAAGATTCAAGGGTCAAGTCTATGTCACAGCCACCTGCAAACAGATTACATGGCACATTATGTAATTGTGGTTGATCATCCATCAGCGATTAACGTTTTTCGCCTGGACGCTTCCATACTGTTTGTATTTTCCATCTCAGATGAAGGTCATATCGACAGTAGTTCTCTTCAAGGAACTACACGATTTTCGCCCTGCTATTTAAACCGGATTTGGGGTGTGCCGAAGATTTTCAGACACACATCACCCTTCAGCCGAACGGCTCGCCGCATTTTTACCGGTCTAGACACACTCCCATGGCATTATGTACAGTGGTAATCCAGGAATTTGATCGTCTTCAGGCTGCCGTATTGAGCCAATTTGGGTCACCTCACTCGTTATAATCAGAAATCCCTATGTTCGATGATATGCCGATTTTAAGGCCACAACCAGTTATCAATCAGAGGTCGAAATTAATCCTATTCCCCGTCATACCTTGTCAAGGACGTCTAGTTTTCATGTAGGAACTTGAATATCGATTGCAGAGTAATATTTTTGGATTTTTTGTTCGTGTATTGTTTTTAGGCAAATAAGGAAAATTAGAACCTCAACAGAATATTAATAACCTCAGACACACAGCCATAGGCCATTCTAGAAAATGGTGTCGTGGGTAAGGACACCTCCTATATTACAGGGTGAATAAAGTAGGATAATAGATATAATATATGTCGTATGGTAGGTGGTAGGGGGCGTGAAGGGTGGGAAAAGCGGATAGGGATATCTTTGTCATGTGCTATATTATCTTTGGTTATTCTCTATAATATTACAAGTGGATGCATTCCGGGATTTCACTTTAGGTGACGACATACCTTGTCAATGACGTCTAGTTTTCATGTAGGATCTTGAATATCGATTGTAGAGTAATATCTTTGGATTTTTGTTCGTGTATTGTTTTTATGCAAATAAGGAAACTTAGAACCTCAATAGAATATTAATAAAGTCCTTCCTCACACACAGTGGGGTGGAATATTTCTATCGACATTGCAGATGCTTATTTTCAGTTGCCTGTAAATTAGGAATCTCAGAAAATTATGGTTATCACCACACCTTTTCAGTTATATAAGTACAAGCGACTCCCTTCTGGTGCTGCCTCTTCTCCTACAACTTTTAGAAATTATCTGGAGCAGCTGACCCAACACTTCCCGCTTCTGTGAATTACGTGGCTGATGTCATTGTTATTGGAGCGTCCTATCAAGAGAATTTGCGCAATCGCTGCATCATTTTTACACCCCTTCAGGACCTAGGCCAGCATTGTTTCTTGGAGAAATGTCGATTTTCTTTCAACCAGAGGCAGAATATTTAGGATATTGGCTCAAAAAAGATGAAATCAGTGCTACCGACTGCAAGGTCGCTACAATCGATAATTTTACAGATGTTTTTGGGGAAAATATATTATTACCCTAGATTCTTACCTCAAGCAGCTCACCTACCACAACCCCTTACTCACGTGCATAAAAACGGGTTATCCTACAAGTGTATACCTGCCTGTGACCAGGCTTTCTCTCAGCTAAAACTATGCTGAAGTCAGCCCCTTGTCTCACGTCTTTGTCTCCCGACCATCTATTGGTTATGGTGGCAGATACATCTGCCTATGGCACTGGGGCAGATTTGGCACATAGTCATATTCATATGCTTCTAAGATGCTAACAGCGGCTCAGTGCAGTTACTCACAAATTGAGGAAGCGTTGGCCATCGTGTTATCTGTCAAACATTTCCATTTGCATCTCTTGGGGAAAAAATTCGTCCTGTCACTGATCGCACTATTCGGACAGCGTCCAGCCTCTGAGAAGGAACAGCTCAACGCTTTCATTGTTGGGCAGTGAGTTGCTACAACTAGTCAAATCCACGGCACAACACTCTAATGCAGACGCTCTGTAGCGTCGTTGGCTTGCCCTGATCCCTATAGGCAACGAATGAGAACAGATCTCGCCAGTAACTCGCCTCATAGTTACCAAACTTAACAGAAGTTCTCCTACGAACCTTTCAGGACTAGCACTTCTGGAAGAAAGGATATGATGGAGACACGGCTATCTTACAGCCTAAGGGATGTTTCCAGAATAAAACTTTCACTCTGCAACGGAGTGTGCTCTGATACGAAACTTCTTGGCAGATTGAAATTGTAGGCCAGAACCGGGATTCGACTCTGAAACTTCCTGGCAGATTAAAATTTTGAACTTCTACCTCTTTAAGCTATTTTAATATCTCTCCCATCTTTTCATTGTCTTTAAAACATTATCAGTATCATGTCGTATCGCATGCCCAAGACACTGTTTGCTTAGGAACACGAATCTCTGTAGAATTGGAGAATATTCATGCCGCGGTGGAGTAGCCGAGCGGTCTAAAGCGTCTCGCTGCGGAGCGCGCGGTTGCTCGCCGTGGAGATTCGAGTCCTCCCTGGGGCATGGGTGTGTGTGTTGTCCTTAGGTTAGTTTACCTAGGTTTAAGTAATTTGTAAGCTACGGACTGATGACCACGCAGTTTGGTCCGATAGATTTACAAACATTTGAACTTTGAACATTTGAGAAAATTCATGACACGATTTACACTATCAAAAAACATCGATAATACGTGACAGAACACCTGAAAATAACGGCAAACGTGGCCTTCAGAGACAGTCGTGAGTCGTGACATAATAGCCAAAACTGACATGGAACAATCCTGCCCGATAATGTCGTGGGAAAGGCAAACCAGAGACTGCGTTCTATTGGCAAAACCCTTAAAAGATGCAACAGAACTACAAAAGAAACTGCATACACTACGCTTGTCCGTCCATTTTTGGAGTATTGCTGCTCAGTGTGGGATCCTTATCAGGTGGTTTTGTCGGAGGACATCGAAAGAGTCCAGAGAAGGGCAGCTCGTTTGGTATTGTCACGATACAAAGGAGACAGCGTTATGGAAATGGTACAGGATCTGGGATGGGAGTCATTACAACAACGGCGCTTATCGCTGCGGCGTGGGCTAAGTTCGAAACTCCATTCGCCAAGATTCTCCTCCGAATGCGAAAATATATTGTTGACTTCCACTTACATAGGTAGAAATGGCCATCAGAATAAAATACGAGAAATCAGAGCTCGAACAGAGAGATTCAGGTGTTCTTTGTTTCCGCGCGCTATTCGAGAATGGAATGGGAGATAAATAGTATAATTGTGGTTCGATGAACCCTCTGCCAGGCACTTAAATGTGATTTGCAGAGTATCCCATGTCGATGTAGATGCAGATTACAGGCAATGGTCACGTCGTCGACCATGCCACTGACCACCGCACAAAAATGTCAATACCAAATCTCATCACCTGTAACGATTTCGATCAAAAATTCCGGATCACATTCAATCTCGTTTTTAGGTTCTGGCTCAAATGCCCTGCGAGAAGGCGAGAAACGTAATATTAATGGCAACAAGACCCATTGGGAAATCCTCAGTAAAAATCTAAGGCCGAGAGTGTAGCTCATTTTTGTCTCTTTTGCAGTTTTGTCTGTCGTGAGGGACTATTCTCGATTTTTCTTGGGTTTTCACGAAGTTTTCATCGTTTAGAGATGTTGAAGAGCTTCCAGAACGGGGAATGGTCTCCAACAATCATCTCACGTCGTTCAAAGCACAAGAACTACTCGAATACTGCGGCTCTTAACATACTCCTTGGGCGTCTATTACAGTGTTTGGTAAGCTTCCGTTGCCGATTTTTCTGGCAACAAACACAATTTTTCACAACTCTTTATTCTTATTAATCAGTCATAACATCAATAAGAGAAAAATAAAACTACAGTCAAACGTTCACATACGAACTGACGCCGTCCATGTCGTTATTTCGTGAAGGTGACCATTAGCGTTATGTAGCGGGAAAACTACTACCTCCACAAATGGCAGTGCGCAGTTATTTTGTTGGAGTAGGGAGGGAGACGGGGGAAGGGTGCCCTCGTACGTTGATGTTTTATAGTCGGTAAGAAGGCGCTTCCGCGCATTGAGGTGGGACGATAGCGGTTGAGCCTGCGGGAGAAACATTGTGTAACTCGCGCCAGTCACATGCCTAAATAATGAAGATTATTGGCTACGAGTGCGGCAGTGGAGGGCGATGCGCACAACGGCTGAAAACTGGGCCACCTTCGTACGTGACGCGGACTATAGTGGTCACTCCTCTGACAGCCTAAATGGAGGTACCATGTGGTCAAACACCCCCCCCCCCACCGAAAACAAACAACAAATATGAGCGCACTGCCATTCGTGGAGGTAGTAGAAGTTCCTCGCTACATTGTGTTAATAAATACCTTCACAAAACAACTGCCCAAATGGCGTCAATTCGTTTGTGAATGTTTGACTGCAGTTTTGTTTTTTCCTTACTGTTGTATTACATTTGCGAAGTCGCTCTGACAGATTCATAAGAATAATGAGTGTGTTGAAATTTTGTTTTCATCTTGAATAATCTGCAACAGAAGCTTACCATACATGTGTTTTGCGACACTTGTGTCTTGTATGTAAGACATCCCTGACACTCACTTATTGATAGTATCTAATAGTATGTATATCTGCCCTTTTGCTGGGAAACTGGAGGAGGCACGGTGGCAGTGGGATGAGGATATAAGAGTGTGCACAGCAAGCAGTGGAGATTAGCTGTTAATAGTAATGTGGGAGATGCAGGTCCAGGTGTACCTAGCATGTGTGATCACCCCATTGGGCTGAACATAGCTGGTAGGTGGAGGTATACCATATCCTGTGCGGTGTTATTGACATCAGCATGTCAGTTGGAATTTAAATGTGAGTTACTGCACCGTTGGAGGAGGCGACCTACTCAGGGAGCGGGGGCATGCTTATATTGTGGACATTCAGGTGAGGCTGTTTCTCAAATGACAGATGATTTTGTTCTAAACTGACGTTTAATCTACTTCATCTCTGTTTATTCCAAATCTAGCTAGTATTTATACTTGTATGGTCGTTTTCACGATTTTATGTTGTGACTAAGAGTTCAGCCAATTTTTGAAACTATTTGTTTTGTGGTGAAAGTGGATTGTACTTTGGATTCCATCCTACTTTCCGTATTATAGAAAACTGTAGATTGGTTGACTGTGCACTCAAGTACAAACTTACTGCTCAAAAACGTCTACCGGATTAGCCATTGTTTAATGCCTTGTTTAATTGAATTAAAAGCTAAATAGCTTTATTTCAATGGCCATCTTGGTTTCTGGAAGAGAAAGTTTGCATGTACAATTAGTATTTATGAAATTACCAGTAATACACCTCTAAAACAGAAAACTCCCCTTCCCTTTTTGGCCCACTTCAGGTTACGCCAGTAACACTAGAAGTGGGCCTCTGCGATGGTCTTTTGACTGCTCGAAATTTAAATGAAAATTACGGCCTAACCATTCATCTTACACGAAAACTAAATAAACGGATTTGTAGGAAAGAACATTCTCTACAACTTTGCTCTGTCATGTTTTTTTAGTGTCTCACATCGTTTCAGAGATACTTGCAAAAATAAACGGCGATTTGACACTGCCAGTCTGTAACATGTTCCCACTGTTTAGGTTGTGCCATTCAATCGATCGGCACCAAATGTTACAGACGGTAGTCATTGGCCGCCAGAGACCAGAACCTTCGTTTTTTAAAATATTTCGGACAAAAAATAGGTTAGTAACACACACACACACACACACACACACACACACACACACACACACACACATATATATATATATATATATATATATATATATATATATATATATATATATACCGTTTATGATAGACTTTTGACAGCAGGAAATTTATTTGCAAATAACGCCTTAACCTTTCATCTGAGACAAAAGTTGAATAAACGTATTTGGAGAGAAGAAAATTGTCAACAAATGTGCTCTTTTATGTTATTTCCATAAGTCACGCCGTTTCAGAATACTTGCAAGACAACGGCGATTTGACACTGTCACTTGATTTTACATAAGCCAGGCGTTCGGAAATCAGTCACGTGACATTCCGCGCCCAAAAACTCTCTCAGGTATATACCATCTTGCTTTCTGTATTTTTTTTATTTTCTTATTGTAGCTCTTGCGTTGGCATTTCAAAGCAATGGTGCACCGAAAAATTTACAAAAAATATCTCGTTCTTAGTACGATAAATTCCAATCCAGAGTTTAAAAATGCCATACCAGCAGTTAACACCTGCCACCAGTGGTACGAGAATTACTGAGTATTTTCGTTGCTATTCGACGTTGTAGTGTTACAAAATAAACTACATTTTCCTTCTGGATCGACTTGAGTTTATGAAGGTATTAATTTGCATACGAGCAGACTAGTAATGCAGTAGCTACTACGAGGATCTGTCTTTGTTGCAGGTATGACAAGCGCTTGGCCACTGTAAAGTGGATGCCAGGAGAAAGTTCACAGAATAAACGATATATAAACTCTGTTTTTGTGTATAAACTCCGTGTGTATTACTTTTTGTTTTAATTATAGCTGTTGATCTGTTAATGTTGGAAGTTCTGTAGAAGTAGATACATGTATTCAACTTGACTTTGTAATAACGGACAATAAAATGCAAAGTGAATAATATACAAGACTTATGTATTGTGAGAAATTATTTGATTACTGTTTTCACTCTCATGTTGAATATATAAATGAAGAAGGTGTTTGATTGCCTTGACGGCATAGAGGCATAGAGTTTGGATGCTCAGCATAGGAGGACCTCATTTTATTATTATTTTTACTCAAGAGATAAATGAGCGGCTACAACAAGGTATTACTAGCTGCACGCACAGACCATAGGTGCGTTTTACCTGTTTAATTCTGAGCAAATTGGTATCCAAGGGAAAAGAGGTGCAGTTGCAGACACCAGTAGGGTTTCTTATACCTGAATCGTCGTGCAACAACACAACGTAGTGAAGTGGGCAGCACATTAGGTGGTGACGCACATGACCGATAGTTCGAGACCTGCCAGTACAATTTGCTTCTAAAAGGGTTTTGGGCACTCTTGTTAATTAAATACAGCTATCTTCTGCGATATTTAGAGTTCTGCATATTAAGACTGCTCCCTCTAAAATGGTTGTTTGTTTTATTTCGTGAACATGCCGTGAAAAACGTACCAATGAATTGAACGAAAGTCCTCTGAAGCACATTCACATAAATTGGAGAAGTACTGTAGTAATGAGTATTCTAAACAACGTGCTGATACTGATAGTTTCATATATAAATGAAATCCTAGATTTCTGTGGCAAATGTCTTCCTTGTTGAAACGGAAGCGAAGTGTATACATTGCAACAAATTACCTTTTTGTTTGGCCCATTTTCAGGTTACGGTGGTAACGCTAAAAGTGGGAATTTGCGATCGCTATTTGACAGCTCGAAATTTCAATGAAAACAACGGCTTAACCGTTCATCTGACACGAAAATTGAATAAACGACTTTCTAGAGGAGAAACTAAACCACAACTTTAATTAGGTTAGTAACAGTAAAAACAAATCCCATTGGCGTGTTTTACGGCCCAATTTAGGTTTACTTCTAGTTTTATGATTTTTTCAAACTTTCAAACTTTTCGGATTGAAATCATAAAAATATAAATAATAAAAACTATAGACTCTGACCATAACTTGTTAGTCATGAACTGTAGGCTGAATCTGAAAAAACTGCAGAAAGGTAGGAAAATAAGGAGATGGGATCTAGATAAATTGAAGGAACGCGAAGTTCTGGAGAATTTCAGAGGGAGCTTTAGGCAACAATTGACAGAAACGGGGGGAAATAATACAGTAGAAGAGGAATGGGTAGCATTGAGAGATGAAATAGTGAAGGCAGCAGAGGACAAAGTAGGTAGAAAGGCAAGACCAACAAAAAATCCTTGGATATCACAGGAGATACTGAATTTGATTGATGAAAGGAGAAAGTATAAAAATGCAGTAAATGAAACAGGCAAAACGGAGTACAGACGACTAAGAAATGAGATTGACAGGAAGTGCAAAATGGCTAAGCAGGAGTGGCTAGAAGCCAAATGCAGATCTGTAGAAGAAAGTATAAGAAGGGGAAAAGTAGATAACGCCTACAGGAAAATAAAAGAGACATTTGGGGACAAGAAAAGCAACCCTACGAATATCAAGAACTCAGATGGGAAACCAGTTCTCAGCAAAGAAGGGAAAGCTGAAAAATGGAAAGAGTACATAGAGCAGCTCTACAAAGGAAATGAACTTAGAGACGATGTTGTAGGAAGGGAAGAGGAAGTAGATCAAGATGAAATAGGAGATATTATACTGAGAGATGAATTTGACAGAGCCCTGAAAGACCTAGGTCGGAACAAGGCCCCAGGAGTAGATGACATACCCTCAGAGCTACTAAAGTCCCTGGGAGAGCCAGCCATGACAAAACTATTTGAACTGGTGTGTAGGATGTATGAGACAGGCGAAATACCCTCAGACTTTAAGAAAAATGTAAAAATCCTCATTCCAAAGAAATTATGTGCAGACAGGCGCGAAAATTACAGAACCATCAGTTTGATAAGTCATGGTTGCAAAATTTTAACAGGAATTATCTACAGAAGAATGGAAAAGCTGGTAGAATCTGACCTCGGGGAAGATCAGTTTGGGTTCAGGAGGAACGTAGGAACCCGGGAGGCAATACTCACTTTACGTCTTATTTTAGAAGATAGATTAAGGAAAGGCAAACCTACATTTTTAGCTTTTGTAGATTTGGAGAAAGCGTTTGACAATGTTGACTGGAATACACTCTTTCAAATTCTGAAGTCAGCAGGGGTAAAATACAGGGAAAGGAGAGTTATTTACAACTTGTACAAAAACCAGACCGCATGAAAGGGAAGCATCAGTTGGGAAGGGAGTAACACAGGGTTGTAACCTTTCTCCGACGTTATTCAATTTATACATCGAGCAGGCGGTGAAGGAAAGCAAGGAAAAATTTGGAATAGGGATTTAAGTTCAGGGGGAAGAAATAAAAACATTGCGTTTTGCTGATGACATTGTAATTCTGTCAGAGACAGCAAAGGTCCTGGAAGAGCAGTTGAATGAAATGGACAGTGTGTTGAAGAGAGCGTATAAAATGAACATTAACAATAGCAAAATATAAATAATGGAATGCGGTCTTAGAAAATCAGGCGATGCTGAAGGAATTAGATTAGGTAACGAAACAATGAAGGTGGTAGATGAGTTTTGTTACTTGGGTAGTAAAATAACATGCGATGCTCGCAGTACAGAGGATATAAAATGCAGAATGGCAATGGGAAGAAAAGAATTTTTGAAAAAGAGAAATTTGCTAACATCGAATATTAAATTAAGTGTAAGGAAGTCTTTTCTGAAGACATTTGTGTGGAGTGTTGCCTCGTACGGGAGTGAAACATGGACGATAAGCAGTGCGGACAGGAAGAGAATAGAGGCTTTTGAAATGTGGTGCTACAGAAGAATGCTGAAGATTAGGTGGGTAGATCGCGTAATTAATGAGGTGGTACTGAACAGAATTGGTGAGAAAAGGAATTTTTTGCACACCCTGACCAAAAGAAGGGATCGCTTGGTAGGACACATTCTTAGACATCGAGGAATCGTAAATTTAGCATTGGAGGAAAGTGTGTGGGGTAAAAATCGCAGAGGGAGACCAAGAGACGCGTATAGTAAGCAGATTCAAGTGGATGTGGGTTGCCGTTCTTATGAGGAGATGAAGAGGCTTGCTCAGGATACAGTAGGGTGGAGAGCTGCATCAAACCAGTCTCCGGACTGAAGACCATAACAACAACAACAACAAAAAATTATGTACGATACTATTATGACTCTACTATTGTGGTAATATCTATGCACCCAACACCTAATATTCTCTCTAAGCGTATTTTAATATACAGTCAAAATTATTTGATATTAGAGTTTAGCTTTGAAAAATATATTCTTTTTTGAACTTTTACCTCTTTAAACTATTATTTTAATCTCTCTCCCACATTTCATTATCTTTTTCCGTTCAAATATTGTCACCTATTGTGCCTTGGTAGTTTGTTCTCTTTTTCAAGTTTCTTTTCTTTGCCTGTACTGTTTACGAATGAGTATGGCCTGGAAGGAATATAGTGTACATTTTGCGAGTGACTATAGCTTGGAAGGAACACAGCGTACATTTGGCGTTCGAAATCGGTCACGTGACAGCCTCCGACCGAAACCTTACCCGAAACTCTCTCTTCCATATGCCCTCTTCATTTCTTTATTTGAGGATTTTCTTATTATAACTCAAGCGTTGTCATTATAAATCAATGGCGCGCTGGAAATTGTCAAAAACGCGTCGTCCTTAGTACAATAAATTATAATCTGATTATACCATGTTAGCAGTTAACATCTGTCGTCAATGGTACGAGAATTACGGATTACTCTCGCAGCTGTTCACTGTAGCGTAATGGGTGCCACATTAGACTGTGATGTACGGACATGGTATACAGTGGTTCAAAACCCGCTATGTCAATTTTTGGCAAACTTTAGGTTACGCCGGTAACGCTAAAATTGGGTCTTTGCGATTGCCTTTTGAAGCTCGAAATTTAATGAAAATGATGGTTTAACGTTTCATATGAGACAAAAATTGTTCGTATTTGTAAAGGAGAAAACTCTCTACAACTTCGCTCTCTTATCTTTTTTTCATATCCCGCATCGTTTCCAGATATTTGCAAAAATAACGACGATTTGACAATGTCTGTCTGTCTGTAACGTGTTCCTACGTTTTAGGTCGCGCCGTTCAACCTATCGGTCTTAAAACAGATGTAATTATGGCCCGCCAGCTACCAGAACCTTTGTTTTGGCCCGTATTAGGTTACGGTGTAACACTAAAACTGGGCCTTTGGGGTCGCCTTTTAACAGGTCAAAAATTTAAATGAAAACGACGGCTTAACCATCCAACTGAGACGAAAATTGAATAAACGTGTTTGTAGATGAGAAAGCTAGAACTTTGCTCAGTAATGTTATTTCAATAACTCGCACCGTTTCAGAGGTATTTTGAAAAATAATGGCGATTTGACAGTGTCACTTGATTTTACATGAACCAGTATAGGCAAAGAAAATTAACTTGAAAAAGAGGTCAACTACCACGACAAGGGAAAAGATAATGAAAATATGGGAGATTTATTCCAGTAGCTTAAAGAAGTTTAAAAAAGGAATGTTTTTCAAAGCTAAACTCAAATATCAAATAATTTTGGCTGTTTGTTAAAATACGGTCAGATAGAATATTATCTAATTAAATAATCAATTATTACTTCTCAATTTACGAAGTCTGCCGACTTAAGTTGCATTTTTAACGTGGTCTAATACTTGGTGACAAATGAAAATTTGTGCCGGAACGGGTCTGGAAGCGAGTGCTTAAGGCGACTGCTAGCGACAAGAGGGAGAACCGGGTTCGAGTCTCGCTCCGGAGTCAATTTTCATGTGTCACCGTGTATTAGACCATCTTCAGAAAGCAGTTAAAGTCGGAAGACTGCAAATTGAGAAGGAATAACTGATTATTTAACTTCCTAAGTATGTAGCTGCGGACCATCTAAAAAAAATCTGTTTCTTCGGAATAGACGTTTCATAATAGAATATTACTTGCTGAGTGCATATATATTATCACAATAGCAAATTCGTTATCGTATCGTTCATAAATTTTTATTTACTGTTACATTATTAAAATTTTTATTATATTGGTCGGAAATATTCGCAAAAAATTATTAAACTACAGGATAACCTAAAGTGGGCCGTAAAACAAACCAGTGAGTTTTTTTAACCGCGATCACTTCTAACAACACTTAATTCATGAGATCCGTAATACTAATTGAAAGTTTTCTGTATTCTTATCAAACCTTCAATAAGTTTCAGCTGGTTTCAGCTGGCCCTCTTCCTCCCTATACATTTTTTTTACCAGACTTTAACAGCACTGTTTAATTTTGTTATGCTGGAAGGACATTAGCAGTTTTACTTCAGTTTTAAGATCGTTTGTAAAATCTAGCTTTTTTATACTTTTTTATTTCAGTCTAATGTGGTAGAGCACATTAAGTTGAGCAGTTCAGGACCGTAAGTACATTTCTATACATATAACATCAGAGTACTTCACTGTACAACAATTTTTTTAAATAGTAGCCTTATACGATGGCTTGTGACTTTTTTAAAACGTTTTTTCCTTACAAGATCCGCTGATCTACATGCAAGCTACTGAGTCCAGCTTGTAATGCATCAAGTAAGTACGTTTATCTTTTTTTATTTCTTTTAGTAATGTATGATAGTAAAAATATTACAACAACTAATTTAATATTTAGGGTCATTTTCACCTTCTAAGGCGATAATATTATAGTCTAAGTGTATGGAATGTTTAGAGAACTAAGTTATCCATTCACTTGTTATATTCATCTATCGTTTGACAGACAAAGTTTTCCACTAAATTGAAATGAGAACTTACTCCTCTCACCTTGTTATCATCTTACCTGCTGTCATTTTACTCTTTTATGCATACGGTCGCCATATCCTGAGCAAACGAATTTAGAAATATCAGTTTCTCTAATGAAATTAGTACCAATACTGAATTTGATGTTTTGTGAAGTTAGTAACTGAAGTTCAGTGAACCAGAATAAAAAGACAGGATTTAATTTAATTCAGAATACAGCATTAAGTTATTAAATGAAGAGCTGTTAAATCAGTTCTGGCATTGCGCGGCGACGTGCCGCAGTACACTCGGCCACCGCGGCTGGCCCTTCTTCAAAAACCATGAATTTAATAACTCTAGCTGTCCAGTATAGCTCTCCTATTCGGTTCTCCTGCAGTGGGAGATCAGTATTAAGTTTTCATATTTATTGCATAGTTCAATTCTTAAAGTTTTTTTCATGTTCAGCATTGCTTATTTTCGTATTTAAGAGGACTAGTATCCTTTGTTCCTGTTTTGTACTTTTAAATGCACATTTACTTTGTCGCTTGTCTTTTGTTTTACAACGACTTTAACTTACCTTTTTAAATGCAGCAATGATGACGAGGTATGCTGAATTCGTCGGCCACTGTGGCCGAGGGGACTGAGGCGCACCAGTCACGGTCTGCACGGCCACTACGGTCGGGGGTTCGAATCCCCCCTCGGGCATGGATATTTGTGCCGTCCTTAGTGTTAGCTAGTTCATAAGTAGTTTGTCATTTTAGGGACTGATGACCCCGTAGTTAAGTTCAAATGTTCAAATGTTTGTATAGATTATGGGACTTAACTACGGGGTCATCAGTCCCTAAGCTTACAAACTACTTATGAACTACTTACAACTAAGGACGGCACAAATATCCATGCCCGAGGGGGGATTCGAACCCCCGACCGTAATGGCCGTGCAGACCGTGACTGGAGAGCCTCAGTCCCCTCGGCCACCGCGGCCGGCCCGTAGTTAAGTCCCATAAGCTATACAAACATTTGTATGCTGAATTACTCTTACATTTCTTTATGTCTCTAACAACTTGCCTTATAATTATCTCGAGCTTCATAGTTTATGACGTGTTGTGTAATTCATGCAACACTTAATAATGGATTAAAAAACTGTGCATCCATAACACAATACATATTTGTATAGTTAGTAATCGTGGGTAGCATGTATTATAAACAGATTTTTTGATGGCTTTACTAAGAGTATAATTCAGCATGGATATTTTACGAAAAAAATTGCTATCCATTATGAACACTGTACAGATCACATTTCCCTTAAAAGAGGAAGGAAAAGACTAATCCGCCACTCAAGATCGTTCCTAGTAGCGCAGTGTATTCTTGAAACAAAGAGCTTTTTCAGAAAACTCACTGCGTAATCACAATGAGATTTTCCAGAATTTAACTGACAAACGAAGACCACAACAAAAAAGTGGAAGAGAATCATATTAGAGAGAAAACTTCTGTTTTTTTTTTTCTATAATTCGCAGAAAAATGCCCTTTTAAAAGTGCTGGGGATTAACTGATAAATTAAAATGTAAAGAAGAAAACCTTAAATATGTTATGATGATATCGTTCAGTAGTAATGGTTTCCAGTGCACTTCAAGTACACCTGTTCATTTACATGTACATAAATTCTCTGCAAATCACATTGAAGTGCTTTGCAGAGGCTTCACCGAACCGCTTATATGATATTTCTCTACCGTTCCATTCTCTAAATGTGCGCGGTAAAAAGGAACACCAAAATCTTTCCGTGTACTATCTGATTTCTCTTATTTTAGTACGGTGATCGTGTCTCCCTATGTAGGTGGATGCTAAGAAAAATGTTAAAATTAGGAAGAAAAAGTTGATGACAAAAATTTCAAAAATAAATCTCCCCGCAACGAATAACGCCTCTATTTTATTGACTTCCACCCCAACTCGTGCATCACTCTCTCCATATATCGCGATAATACAAAAAGAACTGTCCTTCTCTGAATTTTTTTAAAATCTTTCGTCAGTCCCGCTTGATGGGGATCCCACAATGCGCAGCAAAACTCCGAAATAGGACGCACAAGTGTAATGTAGGTGGTTTCTTTAGTAGAACTGTTGCATCTTCTAAGTGTTCTCCCCATGAAATGTATCCTTTGGTCCGCCTTCCCTACAATATTTTCTGTGTGTTCTTTCCAATTTAAATTATTCGTAATTGTAATTCTCTAGATATTTAATTGAATATACGGTACGTAGATATAACTTATTTATTATGTAAATTAAATTTAACGGATTTCATTTAGAGCTCATATTTATGTCTTCACACATCATTATTTAGAGTCAATTGCCAATTTTTGCACCATGCAGATATCTCATCTAAATTATTTTGCATTTGCCTTTTATCTTAAGGTGATTATACTAACAAATAAATGATAGCTTCATCTGCGAACAGTCGAAGAGAGCTGTTTACAGGAACATTAGGGACCCTATAACACTTCCCTGGAGAACGCTAGATATCAAATCTGCTTTACTTGATGAGTTTTTGTCAATTAGAAGATACTGTGTCTTTACTTATACGAAATCACGAATATAATCGTACAACTGTGGCGGTATTCCATAAGCAAGCAATTTGATTAGAAGACGCTTTTGAGGTACAGTGTGAAAGGCCTTCTGGAAGTCTAGAAATATGCAATCGATTTGAGGTACCTCATTACATCATGTGAGTAAAGAGCTAGCCGTGTTTCACAACAACGATACTCACTGAATCCGTGTTGAATATGGATAAAGAGGTCGTTTTCTTCGAAATAGTTCATAATATTTAAGGAAAGTATATGTTGTAAATTCCTGATGCAAACTGACGTAATTGAGATTGAGGATCATTTCTGTTGCCTTAACTGAATATTGGGGTGAATTGTGCAACTTTTAGTCTTTAGGTATGGAACTTTCGCTGAGTGAGCGTTTGTATTGATAGCTAGATATGGAGCTATTGCATCAGTATACTATGAAAGGAACCTAATTGGTCTACAATCTAGACCGGGAGAGTTACATTTGATAAGTGATGTAAGTTGATTTAATACTCTAGATATATCTACTTCTAAATTACGCATGCTGGTGGTTGTTTTTGATTCGAATTTTGGTTCCTTTTATTCACAATGAATGCCGAACCGATTATCCAATATAGGAATCTCGGCTTCGAAGTGTGTTTTTTCTTCTACTGAATTTTCAGATAGCTCCTCGACTTACATGAGGACATTATATGATACTACTGAGGTGTTCCGTATTAATTGAGTGAGGTAAGGATCTTGAAAATGTAAGCTTTCTTTTTGGCATTTTGTATTTTAAAATAAAATCTTTTAGTTTTTTTATAACATTTTATTTGCATGGATACAGATCGACGTCATTTGTTTTGTCCTGCGGACTTGAAATCATCCAGTCCTTAGTGTACACTTTTAAGTGGCAATGAGAACGAGATATAAAGCATTTTTGAAATATTAGAATATAGTTTAGTTTGAAACAGCATTTTTTAAATTCTCGCTCCAGCTCAGTTGCACCGCTCAGATAGTTTTCATATGAATTTTCAAAATTGCTTGTAACCTGAAGAAAGTATCTGAACAGCATCAATTGCATTTTCTACGATCTTGGATGATGACATCTCTGCGTTGTTCTTCATCGAGAAATATCTAGCGATATCCTGTAAATGCAAGAAAAGTATTAGTGAATAACCTGTATTTTAAATTCATTTACAACTAATACTGTAAACGTAGGTATGTAAGATAAAGTGTTAAACCTACTAATGTTCCACAATGCAAATATACCAGAACTCTAGGTACTAAATAAACACTTTTTACAGATGTACTATATACGATGATATTGGTAAGAAATAAACTGTATATTTGTTACTTAAAAACTTTATTACATTGGCCAAACAAGAAGAATCTTTCAAGCACGATGTAAGGAACATCTGGATTCCCTACGGCTGAACAACTTAAGCAACCCAATCTTTGTCACCCGTCAGACTGGAAATAAACGCGCAGTGAATAACATAGAGAACAACGTGCAAACCTTACACGTTATAGACAAAGGTGAAACAATGAAAATTCTTAAGCACATTGAGATCTACTTGTATATACATTAAACACATTTCGTTTTTTCATTCTGAATGATCAGTCATCCAACATCCCCTCCCTAAAAACTTCCAAGAGGTCTTTTCAACATTTAAGCCAATATGACAGTCCAATAGGCGAAGCATCGAAAAGTTCTTTTACAAATGAAAGTAATTTTGCACCCATCTTACATGGATTCAGTATAAAACTAATTATTATGAATCTTTCACGTAAATACGTCTTAGAGTGATACTGAAAATTACTTCTACTTGTTACAAATGAAACTACTTACCAATAAAACATAATCTAGTAATACTTACAATACGGAAGCTGACCATAGATTTAAAATTCAGTCACAGCTGATTCTGCCTATGAACTGCGCCCTCTGTATCATTTTGTTCATATCTTTGTATGTGTTATCTCAGCCACTTAGCAGAATGCCATATTATAAATATTGTAAGTAACTTCCAAAATTCAGTTAATTACACTACAATAAGTATGGCATTTGTTCACGTTACTTATGTGAAGCTGTGAACTCATAGTGTGCGCTGCTTTTAACTATAGCATGCTGTTATGTAAAGTGCCTATCAGTAAATTTAACAGCATTCATAGAGTGCACATCCGAAAACGTCTAATGTTTAAAATATAAGAGAGAAACGCAGGATGATTTCGTCACAGGGAAGGACACGCCACGTAAATTTTTCGACACACTTCATGTGTTTCTAATTTTAAAACCTTTTCATAAATGTGACGATAGAGGGGAAAATGAGTAAACCTAACGTAAATTTCACAAAACAGTGAACAAATATTCTCCCTATCTATTGTACGAGAGCGATATATAACGAGACCTCAGCTGTAAAGCATGCAAATCATCCTGGAGTTTGTAAAAACAAAGAAAACAAATGTATATATATCTGAACAGCATACAATAAGACGAAATACACTTGTAATTTTGTCTATCAGTGCAAAAGAAAGGGTCACAAGGTTACAAATTGATCATTATACAAGGTAGTCAGAAATAATGTGAGGAGCTTGTAAGGAAGTTGCGGGATAAACTGTGCTGAGAAATATAGTTGACAAAAAAAACTTCTAATAACTTTTACAGCAGTGATGGAATGGCCGAGCGCTCTATGGCGCCTTATTGTGGAGAGCGCGGTTGCTCCCCGTCGTAGGTTCTAGTCCTCCCTCGGGCAAGGGTGTGTATATTGTCCTTAGTTAGTTAACGTTAGTTGAAGTAGTTTGTAAGCCTAGAAACTGATAAACTGTGTAGTTAAGTCCCATAGATTTACAAATGTCTCATTTGATCACTTCGTCGACTGAGGTAGTTCAAGCACAATTTAAGCACTCTACCGGACGTGGTGACGTCAAACGTATTATTCAGTCTGTGAAGTGAATCAGAAAACAAAAGTCGTAAGGCACGAGACTGCTGATTTGCCGGCTCGAGTACGAACCTTTGCAACAAAATAATATTCAGTTATTGTATTATTGTTTTGTTCGGACTGAAGAAACCAAACGTAGAATACGACGTTCAGTGTCCGTATTTAGCGATATAAGCAATGCAAATGTCCTGCAGCTGTAATCTCATACAAGTCTGCAGGACATTTTCACTGCTCACATCGATAATCATGGACACAACATATCTTATTTAAGCCAAAGCAACGCTTGTAAGATTTGTAAAAACTTCTCTTTCTGTGCGAAAATCACATAATGAAATGTACGAGACATTATGGGTAGTAGACGATGTGTAGCACATGAAAGTTTAGTTCTGTCCGCAAGCCGTAGCATAATGGTAAACACGACCGCTCTCAGAACGCGGGAAATCTGGATTCGGATCTAAGAAGTCCGGCATACATTTTGGTACCTAAACAATAAATTCCACAACTGAGGCTGATGGATATTCGGAATTTCGATTACCTGTCTTGTAAAAGTAGAACACGTTTGGAAACTACATCATCGGTAGGCCGCTTGAATTTGCATGCGCAACGACCAGATTGGCTAATTTAGATGTTAAATTAATCAGAAAACGGCGTAACGTATGTTGTTGTTTTTTTTCCATGAGAATATTTCCCGGCATAGAGTTCTTTGCAACATTCAGCAAACTATTCTCACCGTTTCTTAGCACGATGTACAAGGGACCTCACAGCACCTAGAAATTTGGTCCAAGTCATTCTGTATCCTGCTACAGTCCGAAAACAAAGAAAGTAGATTACAGTACACTTGTTTGCCCACTGCTTGAATATTGCTCATCGGTGTGGGATCCGTACCAGGTGGGGTTGTTAGAGGAATTTCAAAAGATCCAACGGAGAGCAGCGCGCTTTGTTACAGGATTATTTGGTAATCCAGAAAGCGTTACAGAGATGATCGATAAACTCCAGTGGAAGACTCTGCAGGAGAGACGCTCTGTCGGTCGGTACGGGCTTTTGTCGCAGTTTCGAGAACATACCTTTACCGAGGAGTCTAGCAATATATTGCTCCCTCCTACGTATATCTCGCGAAGAGATCACAAAGATAAAATAAGAGAAATTAGAGCCGACACAGAGGCATACCGACAATCTTTCATTCCGCGAAGAATACGTGACGAATAGAAGGGAAAACCGATAGTGGTACTCAAGGTATCCTCCGCGACACACCATTGGTGGCTTGCGGAGTATAGATGTAGATGTAGATGACGACTCCTTCCTGTACACCACAGCATCATCAGCAAATAGCCACAGATTGCAATTCCCTCTGTCTGTCAGATCGTTTATGTAAAAAGAAAACAATATCGGCCCTATCACACTTTCCTGGGGCAGTCCAGACATTCAATTTGAATAGCTACTATTCCTTCTTTACTTATTTTTTTTGGAAATGCAGGATTCAGGTTGGAAGCAAGTAGCCGCATGCCAATACATTTCAATAAAATTTTAAAACTTTTTGAGTTTAGTTACTTTGTAAACACAGTTTGTAACACCACATCGCGACCATAGCATTAGAATCACCATATACCAACATTTTCCATCGTTACGTAATTTTAATTATTTTTTTAGAGGCAGAAATTTCTCATTTTTCAAAATTTTTGTAAATTCAAATTAGATAAGAGTAATTCAGAATAACAGTATCCAGGGAATACGTAGGTTAAAAACACCTCGTATATGAAAGATCATTTGTCAGGTTGCTATTGTAAATAGTACCCGCAGTTGAATTCCTCTCTCTCTCTACGTTACTTGCTCTCTATATTACTAGATTTCAAAGTGTTTAACTCTCTATGTGATAGCTCTCCGTGATTAGTTTCAGAGTATCTTCCGCGGTTTATTCCCAAGATAGGAAAGATCCTGAGAAAAAGTGTTTATTTATTAATATAAATTTTCATATCGTGATCGAACGCGAATGCGTACATTATGTTTGGACTTTGATCGGAATAGGCTAGGACGGAAGATTTAGAAACTTCTGCCTCCCGTAATAAACTGATTAATATCCGGATTTTGGAATTTGAACTTATTGTCAAGTTTAATGAAAGAACTTAAAAAAAAACGTATCTGGAAGAGTTAAAGTTTGTAAGCAATGTAACAGTATCCAGGGACTTTAATGTAAATGAGACTTTGACGAAAATCACACATTGTGAACTCATGAAGTGTTTTCTGTGAAACTGATTTTGTTGTAAATATTAAATTCAAAATAGAGAATTTGTGGTACTTAAAACAAGTCTTAAACAATTATTCAAGTATTTAGTTCCCTAATATTGTCCAAGAAGATTCTAAATGTGAACGTGTATATGTGAAATTCGTAATGAAACATTTAATATGTGAAAGAAAATCTCTAACAGTTTTGATTAGAAGAAACTTCCAATAAATTTTTTTCTAAAGACTAATTCGGTAGAAAGGAAACAGGTGCAAATAATATCTTTTGTGATGGGGTTGAAACTGTCTGAACTGCCGGGACTCAATGATTCAATTTTTTCGATGTATTAAATACTAGCTTAAAACCCAGCGCTGCCCGGGTTTTTATTTATTTATTCCTGCTTGGAGTTAGTACTTCTCCTACCCTTCTATCTCTGTCCATCTTCTTTTTTCTAAAAACATGTTATCTTTATCGGAGAACATATAAGAAATAACGCTGTCTTGGATAATGTACAAATTATAAGCGCATTATTCAAACAGAGAAAGATAGAAGTCAAAACACAAATGACATAGAAAATTCGCACGATCTCATATTTATTCAGTTATACGTGGTACAATTGTATAATTTTTCAGGTATTTATTCATTTGTATAAGTGCTGCATGTCTGTAAAATTTCTTGGAAATACAATTGGTGTAAAAGAAGTAATAGATTACTACTTGATGCGTTATAGGGCGGTTTTCTATGAACGTTACTGTTTTATGTGCTCATACCTCATGAACTACAGGTCGCACTGTGCTACAATTTCGGAGGCACATTCAACGATATGTGTGTATATTGCCTATAAAATTTCCTGCGGCAACAATTTGTAGTGTAGAAATTATAAATTGTAACGTCATACTGAATGCCGTAGTTTTTCCCCATAAACAGCGGAAAAGTAGTAAGCGAGAAAATTTTTTCATCATTTTACTATTGTTGCCAGCGAGAAAAAGTTTAATAAAGGTATGAAATTACGTTTAATGTTTATTACAAGTCGCTAAGTACTCTCATTCTCATATAGTGTATGTGTAAAGTCTCATCGCATTATGGCAGTTTCTTGCAACTCCTATCGTTTATGGAGATATGTCTCTTGAACCATGTGTCGTATGTGGTTCGTACTCCTACAGAAGATGTTATCTCACGTGAGGAATATGTGTTCCAAATTTGGTTGAAATCGGTCCAGTGGTTTAGAAGAAAATCAGCAGCATTGTCGCTTATGGCAGCAGTTTTCCCCCTATCTCATTGTTTATGACGTCATATCTCGTGAACTATATATCGTATGTGATTCTTACATTTACGGCGACCGTCCTCATGGATTGAAGCTTACGTGTAAAAAATTTCATGAAGATTGGATCAAAACTGTAGATTTGAATGTTACACGTACAAAAATACAGACACACTGCTTTATATATTAGAAGACAAGACCCTGAGAAACGGAATTTCATGCTCAAACATTATAAAAAAAGTCTTTAATTTTAGATGATACACAGAATCAATATTTACAGTATGAAAAATTCAACAAAGATATAAATTTTATTAATTACGAAGAAGTACCAGGTCTACCAATTTAAATTTCACACTGAGGTGACAAATAAAATTTTGAACCCATCCATCTACTACAACCACAGTGTAATATACACAGTCGCGACACTCACTGCTGTGAAATCTGTTACCATCTGAGATTTGGAGCGACACTAGCGCTCCAAGCGGTCGTAAAGCCGGCTGTCCCTTAACGCCGTATACGACACATTAATAATGCCCGCTTGTAATTACTTTTTGGTGTAGTTTGCTAAATATTACATATATTCTTGCATTCCAAGCTTTATTTAAGTATCTTTGCACATGCCTGAGTCTAAAAGAAACGTTAACCGAGCAAAAACGCGATGTGATCTGACACAAACTGCAATATATTACGAAGTACTTCGTTAGAAATTGCTTGCAGCGTACTTAGCTGGTAGTGATAGATAAACATAGTATTTTGCACAGAAAATCCTATAATTAAACTTCCAGGGGACAGTTAAATGTCAATAAATGTAAATTTAGCAAAAAATCTTGAATAAACCGACGCTAACTGCAACATATTTATGACGAAATTCTTCAGACATTGCACCTTACTTTGCTGGTAAACAAAGTATTTCGCAGATGAGAAGCATGTATTTAGCCCTCCCGGTGTTAAAAGGTGCGAAAAAAGATACCCCCCTGCTTTTTACTTATGAGAACACCCACTGGCAATGAAACGTTCGACTAATATAAATTTCCTTCGAGGCTATTTCAATTATATGTTATTTTAAGATAAAACGTCGATTACACGACAGTGTAAATGTCATATTATATGGATGATCCTCAGTCATTATCACAGTATGTCATTATATGGTTAATAGAAGAGGGAGAAGTGGGAGGGGGCGGGGCGACTATCGTCTGCTCTTTGATTTCAGGTAAATAGGTTTATGTATTAGACTGTGGTTTCCATTAGATAAAACAGAAAACATATTTAACCTTTCAATTATTAATAATGGCCACACTGAACACTTCTTTTCCATACATTTGCCTCAGTAGTAAATTATTTTCGAATGCCCACGCAGAAACGCTCAGCAGTAACAACAACCAACACACGTCTCGTATACGATATAGAACAACGTGGCTTTACGTCCGCAAGGAGCACTGCAGTCGCCTAGTATAACAAAAATGAGCGGTAGTGTCGCGACTGTATATATTAGACTGTGCTACAACTGTGAAAGAGAAGCCGAATATACAGCTTACAAGTCACAAGCAAAAACCAAAATACAAGAAAATCAAAGTGAAGCCCCTCTACGAGTCACAAGTTGGACGGATTTCTACCGCATGCAGTACTGTTGTTGTTGTTATGGTCTTCAGTCCGGAGACTGGTTTGATGCAGCTCTCCACCCTACTCTATCCTGAGCAAGCCTTTTCATCTCCTCATAAGAACGGCAGCCCACATCCACTTGAATCTGCTTACTATACGCGTCTCTTGGTCTCCCTGTGCGATTTTTACCCCACACACTTCCCTCCAATGCTAAATTTACGATTCCTCGATGTCTAAGAATGTGTCCTATCAAGCGATCCCTTCTTTTGGTCAGGGTATGACAAATATTCCTTTTCTCACCAATTCTGTCCAGTACCTCTTCATTAGTTATGCGATCTACCCGCCTAATCTCCAGCATTCTTCTGTAGCACCACATTTCAAAAGCCTCTATTCTCTTCCTGTCCGCACTGCTTATCGTCCATGTTTCACTCCCGTACATGGCAACACTCCACACAAATGCCTCCAGAAAAGACTTCCTTACACTTTAATATTCGATGTCAGTAAATTTGTCTTTTTCAAAAATGCTTTTCTTCCCATTGCCAATTTGCATTTTATATCCTCTGTACTGCGACCATCGCATATTATTTTACTACCCAAGTAGCAAAACTCATCTACAACCTTCATTGTTTCGTTACCTAATCTAATTCCTTCAGCATCACCTGATTTTATAAGACCGCATTCCATTATTTTTGTTATGCTCTTGATGATGTTCATTTTATACGCTCTCTTCAACACACTGTCCATTTCATTCAACTGCTCTTCCAGGTCCTTTGCTGTCTCTGACAGAATTACAATGTCATCGGCAAAACGCAATGTTTTTATTTCTTCCCCCTGAACTTTAATCCCTATTCCAAATTTTTCCTTCACCGCCTGCTCGATGAACAAATTGAACAACATTGGAGAAAGGCTACAACCCTGTCTTACTCCCTTCCTGACTGATGCTTCCCTTTCATGCCCTTCGAGTCTAATAACTGCGGTCTGGCTTTTGTACAAGTGGTAAATAACTCTCCTTTCCCTGTATTTTACCCCTGCTGACTTCAGAATTTGAAACAGTATATTCCAGTCAACATTGTCAAACGCTTTCTCCAAATCTACAAAAGCTAAAAATGTAGGTTTGCCTTTCCTTAATCTATCTTCTAAGATAAGACGTAAAGTGTATTGCCTCCCGGGTTCCTACGTTCCTCCTGAATCCAAACTGATCTTCCCCGAGGTCAGCTTCTACCAACTTTTCCATTCTCCTGCAGATAATTCGTGTTAAAATTTTGCTAGTTTATCGAATTCTGCGACCCCCGGCTGCCCTTTGGCAGAGGCGCTGTCAGGAGGCCACTACTGGAACTGACCTTGCGCGGCGCCGTGGCCCTAATGGTGGCGCGACCTCTGCAGCCGGCGCGCCTGCTGCTGCCTGCCTGCCTTCTGGTGGTGGCGGGACTTCTGCTGCTCCACACGTCTTCCTGCGCCGGCCGAGCTGTGCAGACGGCGGCTCGAAGAGGTGTCCCCATTACGCGCCGTGTAACCTGCACACGGGGCGGAAAGGATATTCACTCACTGACTCCAATGTAAATACTCGAATAAACTTTTCGTAAGTTGAGACATACTAAATTTAATCGATGAAAGGAGAAAATATAAAAATGCAGTAATGAAACAGGCAAAATGGAGTACAGTCGATTAAGAAATGAGATTGACAGGAAGTGTAAAATGGCTAAGCAGGAGTGGCTACAAGGCAAATGCAAGAATCTACAGGGTGTCCAGAAAAGGACTCCCTGATTTCAAAATTAAATATCTCGAAAACAAAGTTCGATAGAGGAATGTAGTAAACGGTATGTTTATTGTGAAAGCTGTAAGAAGTTTATACAACAGTTTGAAATGGCGCTTTATCACTCACTGAGTCCAATGCAAATACATATACATCTACGTAGATACTCTGCAAATCACATTTAAGTGCCTGGCAGAGGGTTTATTAACCACTTTCGTAACTTTTCTGTACCGTTCCATTCTCTGATAGTGCGCGGGAAGAAAGAACACCTAAATCTTTCCGTCTGCGATCTCATTTCTCTTATTTTATTGGGATGGTCATGTCTCCCTGAAAAATTATAAGTTCGTGGGTGCTAGCAAAATATTTCCACATTCAGAAGTAAACGTCGGTGATTGGAACTTCGCAAACAGATCACGCCGCAATGAATAACGTCTTTCTTTTAATGATTTCCACCCCAATTCATGCAACATTTCAGTGACGTTCCCCTCCCCCCCCCCCCCCCCCCCCCCGTAACGTGATAAAACAAAACGAGCTGCCCTTCTCTGAACCTTCTCAATGTCTTCCGTCAGTCCCACCTGGTGAGGATTCCACAAGGAGCAACAGTACTCCAGGAGAGGACGCACAAGTGGGATGTAGGCAGTCTCTTTGGTGGAGCTGGTGCATCTTCGAAGCGTTCTGCCAATGAAACGTAACTTTTGGTTCGCCTTCCCCACAATATTTTCTGTGTTCTCTCCAGTCAAAGTTGTTCGTAATTGTAACTCCTAGGTATTTTGAAATAATAGTTACAAAAGCTGATAACAGATGGCGCTGTAAACGTCATACGGAATGCCTAGTATAAATAGTGATCCGAAGCCTAGAGCGATCAGTTCCACTATTGAAACGTGAAAGGAGGTTAGCTTACCGAAGGAAGAGATTAAAACTATGTACTCCATTGAACAACACATTTTTCTGGTGCTAGAGTACCACAGGTTAGAAGACAGTCCTACGGCATCAAGGCGAAGTTTTCAAACACGATTTAATGTTCCAAAAGGACTCAATGCGAAAACGATTCGTACGCTCTTCGTAAAATTTCAACGAACAGGCAGCGTATCTGATCACCTAGTGGGGCTTGTTGGCCACAAGCAAACCGCAGTTACGCCTGAAAATATCGCCACAGTTTCTGGAATTATTCAGCGAAATCCAATGTCATTAGTCCGTAGAATTGCATCTGAGACTGGTTTGAAGCGTTCCAGCACGCAGAAAATACTGAGAAAGAGTCTACACATGTTTCCATTCAAAATTCAAACGCCCCAGGCCATACCTTTACGAACTGTGCAACGAAGGTTTGCCATTGCTAATCAGATGTTCACAATGATTGATAGTGAAGGATTTGATGTTGGCTGCATCTGGTTTACAGATGAAGCACACTTCCACCTGAATGAATACGTGAATAAGCAGAACTGGCGATTTTGGAGTTCCGAAAAGCCATATTGGTGTGAAGCGAAACCCCTATAATCTCCTAAAGTTACTGTATGGGCTGCAGTATGCAGCAGAGGCATTATTGGCCCTTTTTTCATTCGAGAAACTGTCACCGGTGCAATTTTGGAACAATTTGTCGCCATACAGCAAGCGTTAGAGGATTGAGCAGGTACTGAATGGTTTATGCAAGATGGAACCGGACCACATCGGACCGAACAAATGTTTCGCTTGTTTGAGGAATACTTCGGCGATCTCTGTGGCATGTGAATCCATTTCGGTTGGGACACTAAGAAATGCCGGCCGCGGTGGCCGAGGTGACTGAGGCGCTCCAGTCACGGTCAGCACGGCCACTACGGTCGGGGGTTCGAATCCCCCCTCGGGCATGGATATTTGTGCCGTCCTAGTTAGTAAGTAGTTCATAAGTAGTTTGTAAGTTTAGGGACTGATGACCCCGTAGTTAAGTCCCATAAGCTTAACAAACATTTGAACATTTGATTGAACACTAAGAAATGGCGAATTTCATTCTTCGTTTGCACCACCTCTGTAGTGTCAATGGTGAACATTTTGAAAACATTGTGATGTGATTCTTTGCAAAGAGTGTTTTCATACGATTATTTCACTTATGTATGCTGATATGTTTTGTGTCTCGTTGCCGCCGGTTGTCCTAGGTGTCGGTGGCCGAGTAGAGAGAGACTGACACAGGGGAATAGGATGCACGCGTGTGCGGGTACAGAGTCTGAGGTGACCAGCCAGAAACTAGAAACACTGAGCTAGATTAGTACAATATGTATATTTCGAAGAAATATTACAATACTTAACTTTGGTAACTGAAGACTAGTGGAATGCAGATACATAGTTTAACTAGATAGAGGCCTGCCTACTGATGAGAGACTTCCCTAGTGCCTGTCTGATTCCCAAGTGGCCGATGCAGTTCAGTGGTGGCCACGAGCGGAGTTGCAGCACTACAATATGAACTTTACAGCGTACAGCGCTATCTGTTAGCAGCTTTTGTAACTATCATTTCAAACTGCTGTATAAACTTCTTACAGCTTTTACAATAAACATACCGTTTACTGCATTCCGCTATCGAGCTTTGTTTTCGAGATATTTAATTTTGAAATCAGGGAGCCCTTTTCTGGACACCCTGTACTTCATCGAAGTTAATGTTATAGTACTGTTTATCGAACTTAAAAAGTGTCAGAATGCAACGCAGTCCAGAATCGATATGTCAATGGGGCGACATCTCCATGATAACGGAGGCAATTATCTCACCGACGGACCATGTTGAGACTACCCAATTGTTGTATTGGTGTGGTGTCTGTTCTTTCGGACGTCGTTGTTAAAGAAGGCTAGTAAGGAGAGGATTGACACTGGCCGCATTTGGGCGTTGATATTAAGCAATGACAACAAGTGAAAATGTGAGCCGGACCGGGAATCGAACCCGGGTCTCCCGCTTCGGGCCAGCGGTCCGGCTGACATTTTCACTAATCGCCATTGCTTAATATCAATGCCCAAATGCGGCCACTGTCAATCCTTTCCTTCCTATCCTTCTTCCTTCCTTTCCTTTAACAATCATTTGCAACTACCCACTTGGTAACGAAGGTGCCCTTGAGCGTCACGTCAGGAATTGCCGACTACACGTAGTCGTCCGACAGGAAGTGTTTTTTTTTTTTTTTTTTTTTTTTTTTTTTTTTTTTTTTTTTTTTTTTGTTTAGTTTTTTTTTTTTTTCAAGGTTCCGGAGCGTGATAATCGCTTGGGGAGAGAACTTTACGGCGTGACCCTGAGCGTTTGACACATGTGATATGACGAAGCAGCAACGTTCCACCGACAACAGAGGTTTTCGTCAGACATGTTGTCGCATACACATTCTTCATTCTCCGATACGTGTATATCGGTACTTGGTCTTCAACAGCGATGATAGCAGTAATAGCACTTTGATAAAAGCTTGCCGGCCGCGGTGGCCGAGGGGACTGAGGCGCTTCAGTCACGGTCTGCACGGCCACTACGGTCGGGGGTTCGAATCCCCCCTGGGGCATGGATATTTGTGGCGTCCTAGTTCGTAAGTAATTCATAAGTAGTTTGTAAGTTTAGGGACTGATGACCCCGTAGTTAAGTCCCATAAGCTTTACAAACATTTGAACATTTTTTGATAAAAGCTGCGCCATGGTTCACATTTCTGCATTTGTCACACGCACATCGGAGACAGCAAAGAACCTGGAAGAGCAACTGAACGGAATGGAAATATAAGGAAAGAAGGATGAGAACGAGGTACTAATTTTAGAAGACCCTCCCCTGCAGTTACTTGCTACCTATAACGTCGATCGGTCTAAGAGATGCAATCTACACCCGTAAGGTATAGGGCCTTCAATGGCAGTACAAAGTCTGTTCATTAAATGTTCACCACTTTTTCTGAGCACTGTTTACGTAGCAGATTAATTATCAGAAAAAAGAAAACTCGAAACTTACCCAGACGAATCACTCTAATATGACAAGTGCTATGGCACGTTGGATTCACACACACAGAATATACACGTGTGGCTCCCTAATAATTATCGCGAAGCGGTTCCTTTCCCTAATTACAACTTTGCATACTCGAGACCGAAAACTAACAACCTCGTATTACGTGGTGTCTGCGCAGATGCCCACCCACGATAGTACTTAACCAACTATCAATTCTTGGCGCTTGAATTCAAGAAGGCGCTATGCCATTGGGTGAGTGTGACTGTAACATCAAAATGTATCTTGTATTTAATTAATATACTTCAACTTACATTGCTCTTGAAAAAATACGAAAAACGGAATTAGATTCAGGTAATAAAACAAAAGAAAGTAGCAGATGAGTATTGTTATTTGGTTAGCAAATTGTAACGGCCGAACTAGGGACAGCTTTGTGGGGACCCTTGTAGTCTGCAGTTTTGTGGTAAAACGCGCACACGTGCGGGAATCGTGATTTGTTTTGAGAGCTATTGAGTCGTCGTAGTTCAGGAGTTAGACAATAGATAGCAGCACCTCTCATCTGTCAATCGCGTGTATGGCCACTCGCTTTGTGTATAGACACGTGATAGGAAAATCCAGACAGTTATGGATTTAATGGCGGACGGCATGAGAAGCCTTGTTTGACCTTGGGGAAATATGCAATAAACTACTTAAAATTAATAACTATTGATATGTATATGCTACTAAGGAGTACGTAGGCTCATTTTAAAGCTGACAATTAGTTGCGCTCATATAAACGCACCTCCTGTCACTTTAATAGTTTTTGAGTTTTAATAAATCAAAAATCATTGTAAAAAAAAACAACAATTTTGTAAACGATATATCTTGAAAACGGCCTAGCCAAATATTACATACAAGGTGTCAAATGATAGATCTAAGTGAGTACTAATGAAACTTTTCCTCTTTCCTTTTTTTTTTTTTTTTTTTTTTGCGCATTTTCAGTAAATTTGAATAAGAGGCCAAAAATTTAGTTCCCAGGTATAAAGTCTGAATTTTAAATAAAAATAATAACGATATTATTAGTGGCAGCACCAGAAACCAGACTTAAGTAAATAGCTAACGAAATAATATCAATAGTTTAGTGAATGATCTGTGTTTTAAATATAAAAAATCATAACCGAAAAATTTGTTAATTATGTGAAAACTAAGCTATGTACATGTTTTTGATGCTATATTCTGTTTCAGCGGAAAAATTCTCCGTTAAGTACTATCATCACATGTATTTGTTTCATAAGTATTATATGTAAAAGTGGTATTCTTGTGAAGATAAGACACTGATTTGACTTTTGAGTAAGCCAGCGAGGGTATTTAAGGCGGCTATTTTGGTTAGTGGAAAGGGGGGTGGGGTCTGTTAGTGTTGGTCAGATAGACAAGACGTGTGCATTATGATGGACGACTGCGGAGTCGCTTGAAGACTTGTAAAATTTTAGCGAAATATTCGAGTGTGGAATTTAGAAAATTTGTTCTGAGGTGCTTCGAGGACTTTAACTATATTTTGCGTCTGTGGGACTTAGAGTAATTTTCAGTGGTGCTTCGTGGACTCCATTCTGCGATAGTGGAACTTATAATTTTTCAGGATTGTTGCTACACTTTAATTTTATTCAGCGACTCTGGGGATAGATACGATTCTGCTAATTTTCAGTTTAATTTGGCAGCCTCAAAGAAGTCAGGGTTTAATTTAAAGTCAGGCCTGGTGTCAATTAGGTGAAATCCGTTTAGTCGAAGTTAATGTGTCGTTTGTATGTTTATTGTTCCTGCCTGAATTTATCTAAAGTAAAATATTTTGGGGACATTGCACCAGGTGTGGTTGTTACCTCTAGACACAAAGCAGCCAATTTATAGAGCAAATAGGGTTTATAGCCGCACTTCAAGGAGCCCCAAGGAAACTCAGGATGTGAGTGGGTGAATTATTTGTATTATTATTTCGTGCTGTAGCACTGGGGGCTCGAGCCCACTGAAGGAAGTAACTGAGTATATTGTGTATAATTTCATCACGCTGCACAAAACAGTGTCATTTTTTATTATTATTACTAACAGTTTTTTAATAGAAAAAATCCATATGTAAGCTCGCATGATGCTAAAGACGAATGCTGAAGATTAGATGGACAGTTCGCGGAACTAATGACGAAGTAGCGCACAGAATTGGGGAAAAAAGAGATTAGTGGGAAACATTCTGACACATCAAAAAATTGTCGGTTTAGCTATGAAAGGAAGTGTGTTGGGTAAAAATCATAGTAGGCAACCGAGAGACGAATACAGCATGCTGGTATAAACGGAAGTAGGTTGCCGAACTTATTCAGAGATGCTTGCACAGGATAGGATAGCGTAGTGATCTGCATCAAAAGAATCTTTCGACTGAAGACCACAACAAGAACAACAACAACGTTGGAAAAATATGAAAAGATACTAATACCGTACTGATCCCTTGCCTGCCTGCACATCAAAGTTGCACTATGTTGCAGATACGATGAAAGAACGCTCTTAGATGGAAATGTTCTGAATGCTCCTTATATATTCTTACAAAGTTCCTGAACAACTTATCGATACAGCATACCAAGGAGTCCCGAGTGTCTGATACCTCAGAGTTCCATATGTAGGATTAAATTCGTCTACAACAACTACTGTTATCGAATTTTAACTTACATAGCTTGATCTTTACCACACCATGATTGAGAACATTCTGGGTAAGCAAAACGTATTATCACGGGTCCATGTTTCATATAAATGTAATGCACTCACACAGTTTGCCTCATTAACTGCCAATTGAGTACATCATTTATTATTCCCATACCTTAGTTATGGTATAGTTGATTTTGTAAATAAGGGACCTCATTCTGTAAATGAACTGTTACGCAGTTGCACAATCAAAATTTTTAAACATTTATTTTTTGTCACCACTTATTGGGATCTCTCAACTATGCAAAAAATTCCATCTTTGATCCCTGTCAAATGTTCTCACTGTTGGTGGAACACTCAACATCGATTGACACTAAATAAAGAAAAGTCTGAAGTAATACACATGACCACTAAAAGAAATCCGCTGAACTTCAGTTAAGCGATAAATCATCAAACCTTAAGATCGTAAATTCTACTGCGTACCTAGGAGTTACAATTTCAAACAACTTAGACTGAAGAGAACACACAGAAAATATTGTGGGGAAGGCGATCCAAAGGTTACGTTTCATTGGCAGAACGCTTCGAAGATGCACCAGATCCACCAAAGAGACTGCCTACATCACACTTGTGCGTCCTCTTCTGGAGTACTGTTGCCCCTTGGGACCTTCACCAGGTGGGACTGACAGAAGACATTGAGAAGGTTCAGAGAAGGCCAGCTCGTTTTGTTTTATCACGTTACGGGGGGGGGAAGCGTCACGGAAATGTTGCACGAATTGGGGTGGAAATCATTAAAAGAAAGACGTTATTCATTGCGGCGTGATCTGTTTGCGAAGTTTCAATCGCCGACTTTTACTTCTGAACGTGAAAATATTTTGCTAGCACCCACCTACTTAGGGAGACATGACCATCCCAATAAAGTAAGTGAAATCCGATCGAAGACGGAACGATTTAGGTGTTCTTTCTTCCCGCGCGCTATTAGAGAATGGAACGGTAGAAAAAAGTTATGAAAGTGGTTAATGAACCCTCTGCCAGGCACTTAAACGTGATTTGCAGAGTATCTATGTAGATGTAGATAAGCTATGAATGCTTAACAATGGGACGTACTGCAGAGGAGAAGAATACCGTCGCTGTAGGATTTTAAAATATGCAATGCAGTTTTTTGACTTACAAATTGAATTCAGGTCTGACGTGTCAGCGTTGAAGTATTCCAGCGGGACTGTCAGCGACTCGTAAACGTTCTTCAAGAAGCTGGCAGAAGCCTTAGGGGTCCTCGTGCGTTGCGGATCACTCATGTTCACCTGGTATACTCCGAACTTGCTCCTGCGAAGAATGGCACAACGGTCTCATAAGTTACCGAATCAGTAAATGTACAAAACTTTAAATATTTGCAACAGCTGCAGAATCACATAGCGACGTCTGTTCTTTCGGACGCGTGCCAAATTATTCATGTATGCAAAATTGGCCAATCATTAGACTCCATACCGACTTTTTACTTATCAAAGAAAGAGCTTCTCATAATGAGAACAGAAAGCAACAGAAAATGTGTGCCTCATGTGTTACTATCAGTGGCGTGAGCTTCCATTAGGCACATATTGGAAACATATTTTTGGAAACATATTTTTGGAAACATTTTTGTTTTCACTTATGGGGAACAGCACTCTTATTTAAATTTTATTTTTGTCGACTAGTTTCGGTCTTATTTTAGGCCATCTTCTGGAAATTAAGCTCCATTGGTGTTGTGGAGCTGGCAGGGGACTTGGAGGCTTCTAGTGTCGCTTGCCAGCTCCACAACATCAATGGAGCTCAATTTCCTGAAGATGGTCTAAAATAACACCGAAACTAGTCGAAAAAATATTTTTTTTGCACTTTAAATTGTTCTTTATATATAAACATATTGGAAAGTATTGCTTTATTAATAAGTTGTTGTACATGAATCAATGAGATTGTGATGATACTGCCGGCTCTCTCATCTCAACGTTATTGTACGATACCGTCTGCGTCGGACCCGGAATCGTGTGGTTCAATAGTGATACATGTTGCGTGTGAAGTTAATTGAAATAGCCAGCCTAGGAATCAGTGTAGGACAGTGTCTCGGTGATACTGTGATTAAAACAAGTGATAGATTTCATTAATTAAGAGATTCCTTTAGATGCTTTCCAGACAGTTCTCTATTAACAATAGTTTTGTCATTGTACATTATTTCAAGAACTAGATAGACGAAATTTTAGAAACTTTATGTAAATGAAAATAAATAGCATTGTATATATGTTAGGCTCATAAACAAGTTGTGTTGATCAGATAATTGTGTTAATTAATGTAATAGTCGAAATATCAATATTGTAATTCTTTGTATATATTGACTGACGTGAGATTTTGAACTTGTTTTGAGAATTGGCAAGATATTTGGTAGTTCAATATATGTTAGGAACATGTATCATGTACTCATTAACTAATTAATTGACATTTATCATTTTGGTTTGTTGTCAAACAAAAAGTAGCGTGATTAAAACTTAAAAAGATATGCGCAATCTAAAATAATTGTATGTATAGTTTTCAATTTATATTGTGATTATTTTTGTGTACATGAAATGTTTTACTGTTGCGTTCGGTAACTGTAAATTAGTATATTCAATTGTTATGAAAAATGCGTAATGTAATGCCATTACTGTCAATGTTATATATTTGCCTCACCACCTTGTGTGTGGGAGTTCGAGTCTTGGCTTTTCTAAAGTGCACTGGAAGCTATGTCTGTGTTTTGAATTGGAAGTACTACCAGCTAAGTTCTGTTGCTTTGTATATGTTTTGAAGTTGTAATGTTTTGGTGGAGAAGCAGTTTCATTGGAAATTAAAGAAGTGAAAAATTGTACCTACGAGTATTTATTTCTACCACGACGCCCCAGGAGAATAATGTTGCAGCGAGCAGAACCCCAATACATCGTAATGTTGAAAAGCTGAGTATCTTGTTCGAAATTGGAAGTGGTAGAATGAAATGTAATTACTTAATTATCTACTAAACGTTTCAAGATTCGGCTGATTTATTTAAGTCACGATTGTTCATGTCTCTTGATATTTTACTAATACTTGGAACGCAAAAAATATATCTCTATCGTTAATTATGCACATCCGAAAGTATTAGGTGGAAAAATAATTAAATACAAGAATTACTCTTATGGCGGCTCACCCATTCCTAGGTGCGCCAGTGTCGTTTTAGCTGTCAAACGGTAATAAGTTTCACGGCAGTAAGTGTCATGACTTTACGTGTCAGACTCACATGTTATCGAGGCAGTGAAGCCACTTGCAAGCAGTTGCGTTGACTTACGTGTATCCCGATTGCCATTCGAAGTTGTCAATCAAGGACCAAACGAGATAGGCCCTGACATCCACCCCGTCCTCGTGAATAGCCCGCAAGACGTCCGACATGTAGCACTGCGAAAGAGAACGGTTAGAGTAACACTGAAATCACAATTAATAAATCTAGCTGCGAAACGCGGCATTGTCCGAGTATATGTTTTTCCAGTCTTATATTAAAAACAAAAATAAAAATTCGGATAACGTTTAAAGTATTCATGAAAACATATTACAAATTTTGACACATTTCGACACAAATAAATATGCATATTATACAGAGTTATAATTAAATGTTCAAATGTTCGTAAAGCTTATGTGAATTAACTGTGGGGTCATTAGTCCCTAAACTTACAAACTACTTATGAACTACCTTATACTAAATATAGCACATTCATCCATGCCCGAGGAGGAGTGGAGGATTCGAACCCCCGATGGGGAACGGCCTGGCGCATCGCAGCATAGCGCTCGGCCACTCCGCCGCGGCACAGAGTTATAAGAGTAGTATCTAAAGAAAGAAAAATAGTTATTGAAATACAAATAATTTGTAATAATCACTTGATTCAAAACTTGACTTTAAACAATATTTCTTCTTACTTATGTCCCTTTCTCTATGTCCTCTTCCTGCGTCACTCTTTTCCATATCCTTCTGCCACTTTTTCTGTCAACATACCGACTTTTTACTTATCAAAGAAAGAGCTTCTCATAATGAGAATAGAAAGCAACAGAAAATGTGTGCCTCATGTGTTACTATCAGTGGCGTAAGCTTCCATTAGGCACATATTTGAAACATATTTTTGGGAACATTTTTTTTTCACTTATGGGGAACAGCACTCTTATTTAAATTTATATATAAAAAAGTCTAGAATGCAAAACATTTTATTTTTTCTATTAGTTTCGGTCTTATTTTAGACCATCTTCTGGAAATTAAGCTCCATTGATGTTGTGGAGTTGGCAGTAGACTTGGAGTCTTCTAGTGTCGCCTGCCAGCTCCACAACATCAATGGAGCTCAATTTCCTGCAGATGGTCTAAAATAACACCGAAACTAGTCGAAAAAATAAATTCTTTTGCACTCTAGACTGTTCTTTATATATAAACATATTGGAAAGTATTGCTTTATTAATAAGTTGTTGTCCCCCCCTCCCCCCTTTCACCATCTCCTCTACGCCTGCTCTATGATCATCCATGACCATCTTGTGGCATTCCTCTTGTTAAACCACACATAAACCAATGTACGAAGCGTGATATGCCCGGCTGTTAATGTTCATTTTTTAAATTAATGCTTCCATCGGCAGGAATACCACAACAAGCGCTTTCTCGGAATCGAAATTAACTAACTGTTCCCTCTTTTAGTAAACTGGTTTGGATTTAAATAGTATTAGACTCCACTACTTATATCCGTAATTTAACATATAAATTATATCCAGAGAAAACAAGTGCGTTGCCTAGCAAAACTCTAACATCCATCAAACAGTACATAAAACGGCGAGATCTGCATAATTAAAAATTTCTGATTACATTTCACGCTCTGGAATAATATTATGTAGTTCATAAGCTTGAAAGTACTGCACTTAATATTACTGAATCTCAAATTCCTGTGGAAACAGTCCGATCGAGTGTTTACATGCGTTAGTTCGTTCAGTCAAAGATAATATTATGTAAATAAATTAACGTACACACACACGTAACTTTTTCTAGATTCTTCGAATATATTCAGTCAATTTTGAATGTAATGATATGAATGAAATGTTCCTAATACCCAAGATAAGTTCGACCAAGTCCCAAAATGTAGTTTCTATAATTATCAAGTCAAATCCACGCCTAAACCAGCACACAATCATTCGACTGATATTAAGTATCGACTGTAATGACTAATTTCGATACTGTTAGTACCAATCACAAAACTATTACGCGGTACTAAATCTTTCGTACAAAGTCTATTAATAAAGCATAGTAACTCGTATCACACACATTTCATCGATTTATTCGGCTAAAACATGAGACTGACTTTAACAATGCGGAAATATTGCTTTTATATGACCCCAAGGAACAAATAACTACAATCTTATTCGCCCTCCATGCTTGTACTCCCGTAATATTCACAGTAGTTTGAATTCTAACTTTCCCATTACGAAAGTTGACTACTGGTCCCTAAATAATTAAAAATATTAACTGAAATACAAACGAGGTGTTATAATCTGCACATGTGACTCATGGATGCGCATCTCATCATCAAACTACCTGTCCACCTTCCTATCTCTTACTCCAACCATCCGTTCCCCTTCCCCCTGCCCCTCTTTCTCTTCTGCATCTCCTTCTCTCCATCTGCCAACCTTCTCCTCCCAATGTCCCGTGCTAACACCTCATCCTTTCTCTGTCCATCTCTTCATTCACCCCAACCTCTCAGACCAATTCCCCTCAGCTCTTACTTGTATAACTTTGGCCCATTTTTCATACCCCTCTCTTATCTCCTTTCCAGCGTTCATATCATGTTGCCCTCTGTCTGTCCTTCTCTCCCAAGCATCTCATCCTCCTCTTTCTCTCTGTTCACTCATCTCTCTCTGTTGCTGCCCCTGATTTGTAGACTGTCCTGGAGAGCACATCGATAAGGTAGGCTGATAACTACGAGTATCTCCACAGATTACACCGACTGTGCAGTACAGCGCATACGGCGTTGGCAAAAACATGTTTTTGTCCATATCTCCACTCTTATTGGAGCTAGGAGGTTATAAACCCCCTATGGTGCTGATTTTCGTGTTGCAGTTAGGATGTGTAGAAAATCTGGTTGAAATCGATCCAGTAACGTCGGAAGAGACGTGGAACACCCCGCCCCCCCTTTTTTTATGGGGTGGTCCATTGATAGTGACCGGGGCAAATATCTCACGAAATAAGCACCAAACGAAAAAAACTACAAAGAACAAAACTTTTCTAGCTTGAAGGGGGAAAACAGATGGCTCTATGGTTAGCCCGCTAGATGGCGCTGCCACAGCTCAAACGGGTATCAACTGCATTGTTTTTAAATAGGTACCGCATTTTTATTACATATTCGTCTAGTACGTAAATTAATATGAATGTTTTATTTGGAACACGTTTTTCGCTCTGTGATAAATGGCGCTGTAATAGTCACAAACGTATAAATACGTGGTATCGCGTAGCATTTCGCCAGTGCGGACGGTATTCGCTTCGTGATACATTACTAGTGTTAAAATGGACCGTTTATCAATTGCAGAAAAGGTCGATGTTGTTAAACCACTATACAAAAAAGGGGATACGACTGATGTCAACAACTACCTCCCAATCTTATTTCTGACAGCCTTATCCAAAATTCTTGAAAAGTAATGTATTCTAGAGAAGTTTCACACATAGGTAAAATAAAGTTGCAACAAAATGACAGTTTGTTTTTCAGAAAGGCTTTTCAAAAGAAATATTAAATGGTCTGAATAACCGGACATGACCCTTTGGGATTTTATGTGATCTCTCCAAGGCTTTTGATTGTATAAATCATGGAATTCTTCTAGATAAACTAAAGTATTGTGATATGAATGGGACAGTGTACAAATGGTTTAAATCGTACCTAACAGGAATAGTGCAGAAAGTTGACATAAGTAATTCACATAATATGCAATAAACAGCTGATTCTTCAAACTGGGGAACAATGAAAAATGTGGTGACACAAGGTTTGGTCTTGGGCCCTTTGCTGTTCTTAATATATATTAATGACTTGCCATTTTATATCGATGAAGATGCAGAGCTCGTTCTTTTTGCTGATGATACAAATATAGCTATCATACCTGACAGACAAGAACTAAATGAAGAAATTGAAAACGACGTTTTCCAGAAAATCATTAAGTGGTTCTCAGCACATGGACTATCATTAAATTTTGATAAAACACAGTACATACAGTTCCGTACAGTAAATGGAATGACACAATTACTAAATATAGACTTTGATCAAAAATCTGCAGCAAAGGTAGAATATACAAACTTCTTAGGTGTATGGATTGATGAGGGGTTGAACTGGAAAAAACACATTGAAGATCGGCTGAAACGTTTGAGTTCAGCTACTTATGCTATTAGGGTAATTGCAAATTTTGGTGATATATATCTCAGTAAATTACCTTACTATGCCTATTTTCATTCTCTGCTTTCGTATGACATCATTTTCTGGGGTAATTCATCATTGTGTAAAGAAGTATTCATTGCACAAAAGCGAATAATCAGAATAATTGCTGAAGTCCATCCAAAATCATCCTGCAGACACTAATATAAAGAGCTAGGGATCTTCACAGTAGCTTCACAGTATTTATATTCACTTATGAAATTTGTTATTACCAATCACACCGAATTCAAAAGCAATAGCAGTGTACATAACTACAACACTAGGAGAAAGAATGATCTTCACTATTCAAGGTTAAATCTAGCTTTGGCACAGAAAGGGGTGAATTATGCTGCCACAAAGTCTTTGGTCACCTACCAAACAGCATCAAAAGCCTGACAGATAGCTAACTAGCATTTAAAAATAAATTAAAAGAATTTATGAATGGTAACTACTTCTACACTACAGATGAATTTTTAGATATAAATGAGTAAATCTGAAAAAAATTAAAAAAAATATATTGTGTCATGTAATATTTAGTACACAGTAATAATTTGTAAAGACATCTTTCATTAACCTGACACGTTCCACATCATTACGAAGTGTCGTATTCATGATCTATGTAACGAGTACTAATCTAATCGATATGGTATTTATATATGGCTATTGTGATCAAAATGCCCAACAGGCCTGTGCTATGTATGTTGATCGTTATACTGGAAGACATCATCCATGTGTCCGGACCTTTCGTCGGATAGTTACGTTATTTAAAGAGCCACTAATGAAACGTCAACAACGACCTGCAACACATGATGATGCCCAAGTAAGTGTTTTAGCTGCAGTTTCGGCTAATCCGCACATCCGTAGAAACAAATTGAGCGAGAATGGGGTATCTCAAAATCGTATGTGTTGAGAATTCTACATTAACATAAAGTTCATAAGTATCACATTTCTATGCACCAGGATTTGGATGGAGAAGGATTTGAACGTCGTGTCCAGTTTTGCCACTGGCCACAAAATAAATTACGGGACGATAACAGATTTTTGTCATGCGCACTGTAGAGTGACGAAGCGTCATTCACAAGCAGAGGTAGCGTAAACCGGCATAATATGCACTATTGGGCCACGGAAAATCCACGATGGCTGCGACAAGTGGAACTTCAATGACCTTGGGGGGGGGGGGGGGGTTAACGTATGGTACGGCATTATGGGAGGAAGGATAACTGGACCCTATTTTATCGATGGCAATCTAAATGGTGCAATGTATGCTGATTTCTTACGTAACGTTCTACCGATTTCACTACATGACAGAATGGTGATGTACTTTCAACATGATGGATGTCCGGAACATGGCTCGCGTGCAGTTGAAGCGGTCTTAAATGGAATATTTAATGACAGGTCGATTGGTCGTACAAGCACCACACCATGGCCTGCATGTTCACCAGATCTTACATTCCAGGAATTCTTACTGTGGCGAAAACTGAAGGATATTTGTTATCGTGATCTACCGACAACGCCTGAAAAAATGCGTCAGAGCATTGTCAGTGCATGTGAGAACATTACTGAAAGCGAACTACCCGCTGTTGGGAGGAATTGCGTTACGCGTATTGCCAAATGAATTGAAGTTGAAGTACATCTTTTTGAGCATTTACTGAAGTCATGAGGTAATTACAATTACTCACTCAGTAACAGCATGTGTTCTCATAATGTATGGTAATTTAACAAAAGTACATGTATCACATTAAAACAACCGAAATAAAGTTCAAACGTACCTACGTTCTGTGTTTTAATTTAAAAAAACCTACCTGTTACTCTCTGTTCATCTAAAATTGTGAGCAATATGTTTGAGAATACTGCAGCGCCATCTATCACAAAGCGACAAAAGTGTTCCAAACAAAACATTCATATTTAGTTACTTACTAGACGAATATGTACCTATTTAAAAATTGCAGTTGATATCCGTTTGACCTATGGCTGCGCCATCTAGCGGGCCAACCATAGCGTCAACTGTTTTCCCCCTTCAAGCTAGAAAAGTTTTGTTCTTTGTAGTTTTTTCGTTTGATGCTTATTTCGTGAGATATTTGGCACGCTCACTATCAATGAACCACCCTGTATATAGATTAAGAAATTGCTGCGTCCGTTCTTTGAGACAGGTGCGAAAGAACAGATGTGATACAGCAGCCGTTGTTAACACAGATTTTAAACCTTTTCTTTGTCTCTCTCTTTTTTTTTATTAGACTTAACTTCTTGTTGGTGTTTTCAAACGTTCATTTGTTTGTAGAGCTTATGGGACTTAAGTACGGGGTCATCAGTCCCTAAACTTACAAACTACTTATGATCTAGCTAACACTAAGGACGGTACAAATATCCATGCCCAAGGGGGGATTCAAACCCCCGACCGTAGTGGCAGCGCAGACCGTGACTGGAGCGCCTCAGTCCCCTCGGCCACCGCGGTCGGCTGTTGGCGTTTTAATAATAAAAAATGGATATATGAAAATTTGTGCAAGTGACTAGGGGGCCTTGGGTTCAAATCTCGGCCTAATAAGGAATTTTCAAAAGATCATGTTGTAAATTCAACACCTTCAAGAAGCTGAAAATGTTTAATTTACAAAAGATAATTTACAAGCGCCTCATGCTTTGAGATTGGGCTACAGAACGTGACTGTTGGGTTTTTCTGCTAAGCTTACTCAAAATATAACGTGCAGTTCTGCGTAACTTACTAATGGCAGCTATCATTTACTCATCTACATAAATAAAAGGAAGTTGGGTTAGTTACACCATTTGTTATTCAAGATGGCTTGACCGATTTTAATGATCTTATATTTGTTGGATTCGTCTGAGCCCCGAATCAATATCAATATACATCTATAAAAATGGGTCGTGGGACTTGTGTTCGTATATTTCACTTGGTAGCCAAAATTATTCACTGTACACCAATGGCGGTTATGAATGAGAGTAGGTTCGCGGTGTGCACTATGGTCTTTTGGTCGCGGTATGTGGTGGTGGGTGAGTGTGGTGAACAAAAATCCGTAAAATGTGGAGTAATACGACGATCAACAGATGTTCAAAGATAAGAAGACTCGAAGATAAAACACTGGGAAACACAGACATACATTAACTGAGAATTAACTACACTGGCAATACACCAATGATCTCATTATAAACACTGGAAAGACAACTGCAGTGCTTAGGATCAAAACACTCACAACTGGATTAGAGAGACAAATATACGTCGATCGTCACGGTATCATAATACATAGTACCATCTCTGTATTATTTTTGAGCTCACTGAACTCACACTGTAGACATACGGTAATGTATGTCTCTGACGGAAAGTTCGTAAGTCATATATAAGTATATGCTGCTCATGTGGTAAAATTGCATTGCCAGTTTCAAAATTACCTCCATGTGAATTCTTTGAATATTTTACTATATATATATATATATATATATATATATATTGAGGTGTTTGCGCCTATATTTTACTATACAGCGAAAACTGCACGGCCGAGGGTACTGAGGCGCTTCAGTCACGGTCTGCACGGCCACTAATGTCGGGGGTTCGAATCCCCCCTCGGGCATGGATATTCGTGCCGTCCGTAGGATAAGCTAGTTAATAAGTAGTTTGTAAGTATAGGGACTAATAACCCCGTAGTTAAGTCCCATAAGCTTAACAAACATTTGAACATTTTCTTTTGAAAACTGCACATCGCAAACGAATAGTGTTTGTATGTGGTAGTAGATATCAGTCTTCCATTGTGCACTATGATGGTAGAGGGTTGAAAACGATAAGGGGGGGGGGGGTGAAAAATACGGGAGTTGAAAGTTACCGACTTACCTAAATTCTACGTGTGGATGGTCTTCAGCAAAAACTACACAATGGAGACTAATGATCTCTCTGTGTTGTTGTAGTACAAAGTCTCCTATTATACATTATAGCGGTTACGTGTCGTTAGTTACAAGAGGGTGGAAGATATAGTGGTTGAAAGTCGTCAGCTTATATAAAATTTGGACTGAAGACTAGCGATGACTTTTGCCACTATATAGCAAAGAGGTTATATACAGCGAAACATAATGCACATTCTTCAGTTGTTTTTCTGCAACAAGCGTACGAATAAAGAAAAATAGGTGCATATTGCAGTTTGAAAAGTAAGACTACCAAGAAAGATGCCAAAGCGTACAAAAGACATTTCGCGTTCTCGATCCCTTTCTAAAAGACAGAGAACAGCGCTAGAAAGTGAATCTACAGACGTTAGAAAATTTGTAGACGTTGTATATCTTATACTGTAAGCATCGGCGATTTTTCGATTGAACGGTTTTTTGAAAATACGTTGTTATTAAAGCAATTTTAAAGCAAGAAATACAAAACTTCGGATTTAGATTTTTGATTGGAATTTTAAAAACACGTGTGTCGATATTTTTGGAAATTCTATAATTAAACGGGTGAAACAAGGAAAAATCTTTTAATGGGAATACTAAGACTATTTTGATGCTAGAAATGCGAAAATTTGGATTTCGAACCATGGTTAGAAGTAAAAAAAAATTGTTTCTGGATGGTTTGAATTCTGCATCAGTGGTGCAATAAAAGGTGGCAAGTTGTATGAAAATATTTGATTAGGAGAGCATTTTTAAAGCTAAATCTATGAAAATTAATATTTAGAAGTAGAAATAACCAATGCAGACCATCCAGTCTACACATGCGAAGCAGCGGGAATTAAGCTAGTAGCATGATAAATATTAAAATATCGATAAATCCACAGAACAAATAATAGAAAACATCATTCATTCATATTATTTCTCAGCTCGGCATCCCTTTTTCTCGACACAAATTAATCTTAGAAAGGTGAATGAGATATTTGAAAGTATTTAAATTTCCGCGAAAACCTACTCTTTCTGAACATTTTTACATGAAAGATATTGATATTCCAACTTGCAACTGTACATTCAGGTATCTTGAGCAATATCGTACGGTACGAGGACGTACCAAATGTAATGTTCAAATGTTTGTAGAGTCTATGGGACTTAACTACGGGGTCATCAGTCCCTAAACTTACAAACTACTTATGAACTACTTACGAACTAGGACGGCACAAATATCCATGCCCGAGGGGGAATTTGAACCCCCGACCGTAGTAGCCGTGCAGACCGTGACTGGAGCGCCTTAGTCCCCTCGGCCACCGCGGCCGGCACGAGGACGTACCTGCCCCTCGGGTGCATTGGAATATAATTATTTATTTTTGACGACGTTACAGCGTTCATTTTAATGAAATAAATCGCATTTTGCGATCACTTATGGCTTCACTGTACTAGGTTTAGATGGAATACCAAAGTGCGGCGAATGAAAAATTGTGCCCGGCGGGGATTCGAACCCGGGCTCTCCTCCTTACTCGGCAGACGCGTTAATCACTCGGCCACCGAGGACACAGTGACCAACCCGACTGCAGAGGACTCTTTCCCGCACGTCATCCGCCACATCTCCTATAGAGTATTGTAGCTGCGAGCATTACAGAACAAATAGGCTGTGGTAATAAGAGAGAGACAGCGTGGCGCTTGGAGATTTGGGTGTGGCGGGACACGTGCAGGGCAGAGTCCTCTGCAGTCGGGCTGGTCACTGTGTCCTCGGTGGCCGAGTGGTATCCGGGCGCCGTGGCTCAGCGCGCCCGGTCAGGGGGCTAAACGCCCTCTGTAATAGAAAAGCTGAGCCAAATGTACAACGAACAAACGAGAACGAACTGAAACAACGACCGTAAAACTTAGATCCACCTCAAGGAAGGGGAAGAAAAGGTGGTCAACGCGCCCGAGTTCGAATCCTGGCCTGGCAAAAATTTTCATTCCCCGCAGTTTGGTATTCCATCTAAACCTAGTACAGTGAAGCCATAATTGATCGCAAATTGCATTTATTTCATTGCATAGGAGTAATTTTAAAAATTCTTCGTGTGTATTTTGCTCAGCCTGGCTGGCCTGGCCGCACACGTACCGTGTCTCTATCCTGCTGCTGGAAGTTTCCGCGCCCATGTTCCCGACACCTGCCTGTTTGGTGGGCGATCCTCGGTGGCTCGGCTCTGCTGATGAGGGTACGCCACCTTCGGGGCATCGGCAGAACTCACCCACCAACCGTGAGCCGGACTGATGGTCACGTGGGACACGCTGTGCCGAGACCTGTACGACTCACCGAACGGACGCTGTCTTGCGCCTCGGCCTCTGACCGTAATAGACCTTTCTCCTTCAGCTCCGATGTTACCATTACTTTGTCTCTGATGTACCTTGAGGAACCGGGTCCCATTTAGTACTATGTAACAACCATTTCCAAATAAAACCCATTCTTATGTCACCATAACTTAACGTCTTTCTCCTTTGAACTCAATGTCCACTCCTTCGCTCGTTCATCTTGGCGCAATACATAATAACGTTTACAGCATTGTTTTTGTTACATGTTGTCTGTGATTTGTTTAAATAAGACAATATCCCTTCTCCGCGACACGAACTAATCGTAGAAGGATGAATGTGGTATGTTTGGAAGGATTTCAATTTGAGCTAGAACTTGCTGTTTCTGAATGGTTAAGTGAACGAGCAATATTGGAGGCTACGTCTACATCTATATACATACTTCGCAATTCACCGTAAGGTGCGTGACGTAAGGTACACTGTAACACTACTAGGCATTTCCTTTCCTATTCCAAATAGAACGAGAAAAAAAGAATGCTTATATGCCTCCGTACGAGCCCTAATTTCTCTTATCTTGTCTTTGTGATCACCACGCGATATGTAAGTAGACGGCAGCAAGATCGTACTACACCCAGCTTCAAATTCCGGCCCTCTAAATTTACTCAACAGAAATTCACGAAAAGAACGTCGTCTTTCCTCCAGCGATCCCCAATTGAGTTGCCGGAGCATTTCCGTGACATTCGCGCATTGGTCGAACCTACCAGTAACAAATCTGGCTGCTCGCCTCTGAACTGCCTCTATGTCTTCCTTTAGACTGATCTGCTGCGGGTCCCAAACACTTGAGCAATACTCAAGACGTGGTAGCACAAGCGTTTCATACACGGTCTCCTTTACAGGTGAAGTACATCTTCCCAAAATTCTCCCAATAAACCGAAGTCGGCTGTCCGCCTTACTCACAACTGTCCTTACATGTTCGTTCCATTTTATATCACTCTGCAATGTTACGCCTAGATATTTGAGCGACGCGACAGCATCAAGAAGCTCACTACTAATGCTGTATTCGAACATTATAGGATTTTTTTCCCTACTCATGCGCATCACCTTACATTTTTCTACATTGAGAGCTAGTTGCCATTCTTCGCACCAACTAGAAATTTTGTCTAAGTCATCCTGTATGCTATCACAGTCAGTTAAAGACGACATCCTCCCATACACCACAGCATCATCAGCAAACAGCCGCAAATTACAAGTTACTTTGTCCATCAGAACATTTATATAGATAGAAAATAATAGCGGTCCTATCATACTCCCCTGGGGCACGTCTGACGATACACTCTCGTCTCTGATGAACACTCGCCGTCGAGAACAACGTACTGCGTTCTATTACTTAGGAAGTCTTCCAGCCAGTCACAAATCTGTGAACCTATTCACAGGCTAAGAACTGAGGTATGGATAACTTCATAATTTATAATCATATCGTTGATATCTGTATTAATTGAAATCTATTTGTGTAATCAACGAAGACGTAGCTACCAACTATCCAAAAGATTTTTGAAACTCCTTTGATGTGTTTGGCTTATCAAATTTACAACTGAAGGTTTGCTCAGTAATCACCATACTTCGAAATATAAAACGACACAAGAGAACGCGTTTGCTTATAAGAAAACTGATGATCATTATGTTTACCGCAATAATATTCAAAGAAAAACTGAAATGAGAGGAAGTTTTCATTCCGAAGATTCTGATGATCCCAACCAATATGGCGTGTGAGTTTAAACGAATTGAATTCCTGATTCGTCTTGCTTTAGACATTACAAGGCCAGTCCTCGAGTGTTTGTGGTCTGAACCTACAAAGGGCATGTTTTTAGTCATGGTCAATTGTACGTGGCATCTTCACGTGTCGACAAACCATCCGTTTTATTTCTTCTCGCGCCTCATAACAACACAAAAAATATTGTATGTGAGAAGGTTCTTCGGAGAAGAGAATCCACCCAAGTGCAACCCATGAATCAAAATACATAATTTCATTAAAACAAACATCTTGCTGATACGCCATTGGAATGCTTGATTTTTGTTCTTCTATTCTCTTTAAACGTCGGTTTATTTTCTGAATAAACTATGAACTTAACACCTACAGTCATGAATTATTTGAAAAATAGAATAAAACATATTCTTACACTTCTTCATGTTCTATAAGACCCTATATATTGTATATTTGAACAAAATTAAAAATTTGCATATTTGGTTTGAGAAATAAAAAAAAGTCAAATAAACTCGACTCCGGATCTGGAAAGCAGTGAATGATATGAAATAAGAAGGCAACAGTTATATATGTCACTCCATATTTATTGTGGAACTTACATAGCAAAATGGATTTGTGCAAAATTCACAAATTAATAAATAAAATAATTTCGATAACTGATATGTTTGACGAACTCCGCAATGGGTCTGCTTCGTTCACTGGTTTCCATTCTGTTGACAGTTGGCAGCAAGAAGCACAAAACTAAAAGCGACAAAACTCCAGTAAACATGCCACTGGGTCTCAAAGCGAAATCGTATAGTGTTCTAAAATGAATAAAAAGTCGGTGTCCAATATGTTGGACGCAAGGTCTGATTGAGTTAATTCATTTTGTTCAGTTAATAAATTCCTTAATTAGTTTTAGCTAAAAGTTACCACGATATTTATTGTTCGACGGTACGATTTCAGCTAGTATTAAGGAAAACAGATTAGTTTGAAAGACAAGAAGGAGGAACTTCTTATTCACAGGACATCTACATATGTTCTGCAGAAGTGATTAGTATTTGAACCGTGCCAGTGACTGGGTTCAAGATCAACATCGATATCATGGCGCGAAAAATATGCCCACGACGCTTGCTGCCAATGTAATCCGAAAGTAGTGGTCCAGTGTGACTTAGGCAGATGTGCAGGATGCCTCTCGCAAACGTATGCGTGAATCGTACCGTCTCATCAGTGAGTTCGGAAGAGGTCTCAATATTGGCACGTTAGAACGTGATGTATCCATCCGCGAAATTGCTGGAAATATGCGCAGCTGATGAATGGTGTCACAATGTATTCAGCATTGAGTCATGGTTCTCCATCGCCACTGAGTATGTCATTGACTTGGGTTGCGAGTTACATTCTGACAATGCCTGGTTTGACTCCTGGTAACGGCTGATGGTGGTCGAGAGATTTATGATGGATAACGGCTAGCTACGAGCATCTTGCTTATGCAGTGGTATGGTGTCGTCAGTTTTCAAAAGGGCAATAGCCATGAACATATGACATGTGGCTCTATGAATGTCTATTGTCAAGGTACTCCCATCAGCAGATCTCTAGATCTGTCCAGCTAGAACATATATGGGTCCAGCTACGGTTCAACTCTGTGCCAGTGTCCAATGAAATCAAGGAAAGTCACAACTTACTCTCTGTCACCTTACCTAACTGAAGCAGGCCGATGTGCTGCAATGTCATACTGACACGTTCATCATCTTCTGCCCAACAACGTTACTTCTAACGTTACTCGTGGAAATTGGCACAGAGAAATGGCCAATGGAAGGCTCCACAGAAGGGAAGCGTCATCCAGGGAATATCAAACTTACGGAGAAGGGTTTCACAAGCGCTTTCAGATGAAGGGGTCAATTGGCTCCACGTTTTGTTGAATCCTATGACGTCATAGAGCCATCAACCTCAGGCTCTTCACCCATATGAGTCAGATTAAGAAAAGTGAAATTTATCAATATAATTGTTACCACTTCTTTGGTGTTTCTATTTTGGGGAGGAGCGATTGGGGTCGGGGGGAGGGGAGGCTGTGTCGTTGCTCGTGCCCACACTAAACACAGTCGAAGTGAGTTGCAAAACACACTCACTGGGGCATAGCTTTAGATCGCGGGAACTCTGATTAGGTTCCCCGCAGTCCACAGTACCTTGTGACCGGTCGAAAACTTCTCCCGAAGAACCTGCACAACGACAGCACCTGCACCACGGCAGATCGCTAGCTGTCTTCATTCGGCACCAGGAAGCGTGGTGCAGTGCTCGCCTTCCTTCCTTGTTGCCCTCCTGTCCACCATTGACTTGCCGTCGGCAGGCTACGGTTCAGAACGGAAATCAAAGTTGGCATGCAGCTGTAGCACGAGATATCGTCAGGTCACATATTACCAAGGTCTTAGTAAATTTGACCTTATTTTTTAACCAGTGAAATAACATTACGAACTCTCTGAACTTGCGAATTTTCGTTTCCTCTTCTGTGTTTGGATGCTCCAGTTTTATTTTATTTTTTGTCCGACAGTGTAGTAACTATCACCCACCCAAAATTGTGGGCCTCATAGCGTATTGTCGGCCGCGGTGGCCGAGGGGACTGAGGCGCTCCAGTCACGGTCTGCACGGCCACTACGGTCGGGGATTCGAACCCCCCCTCGGGCATGGATATTTGTACCATCCTTAGGATTAGCTAGTTCTTAAGTAGTTTGTAAGTTTAGGCACTGATGACCCAGTAGTTAAGTCCCATAAGCTATACAAACATTTTGAAATCATAGCGTACTGGTTTCGGCAGCGCGGGACACAATATGTTGCTTTAGAGCAATAAGCATCTACATACTCTCCCATGTATTTCTCCGAATGCCCTGTTACTCAGCACAGGTGTCTTTGACTATGAAACCGACTGTAAAATATTCTGCAATGTCTTAGGTATAAGAAATAAGTCAACAATAACTCCTCGTGTAGCTTGCTGTTCTAAAAGACCACATATTAACTACGGAATTCCAATAATGTTTCCTCGCGTTCATCGCTTTAGGCGCCTTGAGACTTTTCTTAGACGTTTTACTATATTATAAAAAGTTACATACGTCTGTCTTTCTTTTTTCTTATACTAATGGTTGTACATGACTGATATTTACAGGAGTTTAAGGATTTTCTCTCATAATTCTTAGCATGAAAATTTTGCACCTTGCGCCAAAAGGTAAAAAACTGAATATATGTGAAAATATACACATATATAAAAATTGGAAACAACACAGTAAATCGATTCTGAAAGACCAATTAGAAACTCGAGATCACAACTTTTTCGATATTTTTATCTGAGAGGAAATCAAACTCCGATACATAACTTACCAAAATTGTTACAGTAATATTGTGTTATCCTTAGTGTCCACGGATGTAATTACATTGGCCCCCTAGTACCTATTGGAGCATAACAGCAGACACTATCTTGGTTCACTTAGTGAACAACTGTATGAAAGTAGTATACTTGAAATAAATGGTATGTATATAATTTAGGAAAATTTTTGTAGAGACATCTGAAGATGGCACAGCTAGACTGCCGAAACTACTTATGTAACAATAAAAAATTACAACAATGCATAATAGGTATTATATATTAAAAAGGAATTCATGAAATTAAGATCTAATCTGTCTCTTCATATTATGGTTTGCATTCCTGTGTAAGATAAATGTAGGTTTTGCTGTGATGAACTTGACGCTATAACTTCTCACAAGAAACCGTTCGAGACCTTTCATAGATTTTTGTATATGGAGGTTGGGCCAAAAGTCATGGAAACTATTTTTTCTTGCAGATACCTGTCAGGTTGGAAAATGTGACATATATAGACGAAAGGACAATGGACAATGAATAGCACTGAAATATCGTAATTTATTACGGTAGTATACAGGGCAATATGGCCTTCACGGCGCAAAAGAATGACAACACAAAACATATACAATTATAAGAGAAATCTGGGCCTAGAGACTCTCAAAGTATTTCCCTGCTACTGTCACCACACGCAGCCAACGACGTGGGAGGAGCTGAGTACCATCTGCTTTAGCATTTGCCGCACCATGTCTGTGAATAATTGGGTCACTTCTTCGCGCACAGCATTAACAATGTCCTCTCGTGTTGCAAAGCACCTACCACATAGTGGTTCCTTAATCTTTGGAATGAGATCAAAGTCACAGGGCTTCAATTCTTCCCATCCCGAACGTCCCAGTAGCTGCCCTACACACTCTGCTTTACACAGGAAATAGAATACCAACAGCCGTATGTTTAACAGAAACATTTATTCCTTTACTACCAGTTTCGGTATTCCATTATGCCATCTTCAGGCCTCTGCGTATTAAACACAAACTTAAACAAGTAATTATGGCCAAAACATTAAGAAATATAAAAAAAATAAATGTATTGTACGGTAAAACACTGAAAATACAGGTATGAAAGCGCTATTCAATGACATATAAAACGTGGTCAACTTTAACATGACCTTTTTTAAATTATTTTTATTTTTTTAATGTGTATATTAATCTTACACTAGCGATATTTTGATTCCCTAAGCTGACAAAGGGAATTATTGTATACGACTAAAGATAGTCACTTTTGGTGATTTAGACATTATCATGCTTGTTGGCACACATAAAATCTTAAAGCTAGGCAAGCTCAAAGTATTTTGAACCATATAATCTAAGGAGGGAGACATGCAATATAATTGTTAGCGGTCACTTAGCAAATATGAAACAACTGTGTCATAAAATAAAAAAATATATAAAAACATTAATAAACTAGCATGAACGATCTCAATAAAATGACAATCACAATATGAAGACGAGAAAAGGTAACAAGTAGGGCAAAACTGTAACATGCAACTTTTTACCACGTGCATGATACATACCCCGCCCGACAGATTCGTGGTAATTAACTGATTATAGAAACAATCCAAGATTCCAACATTAAGACAACGAAGAAAAAACAAAAATATATAATTGAAACACAAGGCACCAAATGCCAAAGAGGACCCTAAAATTAGAAACATGTACAGAACTATACCTACAAAATATTGAAATCAATACGTTGGTACTATAATCATAATTCCAACTAAAATTATGAAGACTAGTAAGGCTTTAAATAGGGCATAAAGGTAACAACGTACAAAAGCATATGGGAGGACAAATAATACTATCATCATAACGACAGTAATAAGGCAAAAGAACATGTTATTAAAATTAATTATCTCTGCAATCAATACTGAGATCTAAAGCCAGCGGTGTACTGATATAAACTTACATTATCAACTTCATTGTCAGGCCATCCTCAGATAACGAAAGGTCATAAAATAAAGCATGTTGTAAGAGACTAGAACGAAAGAAAACTTTTAGAGCAAAACGGAATATAAAGAAACATCACAATAAAAGTCACGTTAATCCATGAGCTGCAACCCACGATAACTCTATATAGTCAACAGATCAATATATAGGTATACAAAATAGCAGCATGATTCAAGTATGATCTCAAAAACTTACATAAATCCATGTATTGCAAAACACTGTTAAAATAATCGACAGATGAGAAATACGCATATAAAACCACAGCAAGATCCACAAATCACATTTCTAATATTGAAAATACCAAGGAAAAGTCTAGTATCCATACTATGGCAGAGTCATCATCCACGAAAGTATGATAGTGAGCTAATGGACACTCTGATTTCAGTAATACTATACCGTAATCACTAAGAAATACAAGGACACAAAACACCAGTATTTAACATAACGGCAGAGCGAATAAAATCTGAAAAAAATATAAACAAATATATTGTGTCATATAATATTTAGTACAAAGTAATAATTTGTAAAGACATCTTTCATTAACCTGACACGTTGCACATAAAACCAATCATAATTAGAACCTAAGTACCCCAAAATGATGGGTTCAATAACACTCTACTTTATGTGGTCTTACATTGTCGAGTAGAATTACTGCACTGTCCACAAGATCCGGAAGTTACTCCCGAACGCCACGTCTTACCTGTCGTACCAGAAGTCCCTGTAGTACTGTGCGGTCACTGTTCTGCCGTGTGGAACTAAGTGGCAAGTGAAGACATCCCTGAGTTATACGCGACGGACACCATCAGTTTGACTATTGGAGGGTTCTGGCTTCCACTAATTCACTGTGACATTCCATCGCATTTCTCCCTCGGAAGAAGACTGTTTTGATGTAAGTGCGCGGCTAAACATGGGTTACTTCCATCTCTTGACCGCGAAAGGCAAAGGTCCCAGGTTCGGGTTCCGGTTCCGGCACACAATTTTAATCTGCCAGGAAGTTTCATATCAGCGTACACTTCGCTGCAGAGTAAAAGTTTCATTCTGGAAACATCCCTTAGGCTGTGGCTAAGACATGTCTCCACCACATCCTTTCTTCCAGGAGTGCTAGTCCTGCAAGGTTCGCAGGAGACCTTCTGTGAAGTTTGGAAAGTAGAAGGCGATGTACTTGCGGAAGTAAAGTTGTGAGGCGGCATCGTGAGTCGTGTCGGGATAGCTCAGTCGGTAGAGCGCTTCATGAAACTTCCTGGCAGATTAAAATTGTGTGCCGGAACCGGGACTCGAACCTTGGACCTTTGACAGATTAAAATTGTGTGCCGGAACCGGGACTTGAATCTGGGACCTTTGCCTTTCGCGGGCAAGCGCTCTACCGACTTTTTATTTTTTTATTTTTTTTTTTTTTTATTTTATTCCTCTATAGGTGGTTCTGTTCATTGCGGACGCTGATCGTATTTGTTCGTTGATGTTCGAAGTGTTGTTGGCTCAGCTTTTTTATTACAGAGGGCGTTGAGTCCCCTGACCGGGCGCGCTGAGCCACGACGCCCGGCATACCGACTGAGCTATCATTGTCGTGTAGGCAGCATCGGCTTTGGAACGACAGTATTTTCACCGACATGATGGTCGTGTTAGTCTCTGACGAAGTGGGGGTGAGAGACTGTTGGACTGATGCCTTCCGCACCCCCATGCTGATCCTACACCGGGAATTATGGTTACACTAAGCAACCAGTGTTACATCAGAGCCTACTTCATTCCATGTTGAGATGGGTAGCAGTGGTTGTAACTGGCCGTGGCGGCGACACTCAATACTGATTACCTGATATCTCTAACTTCAGATGTTAAGATTACCTGACATAGTCGGGTTTGGAGGCGATCTGATCGTTTTATAATTTTCAAAATGAAATGCCAAGATCGCACCTTAATAATTTATTCACTGACGACCGGTTTCGGTGAACTGTGTCACCATAATCTGGACACATACATATTACAAGCTGGCCATCTTGTTAAAATTTTGTAAGCTGTCATGTTTTTAACTTGTGTAATTCGTATATGGTGACTGAGTGCAATGTTTCACTTGTTATTTTATACCAAATTTTTTAAGATGACCAGCTTGTAATATGTATGTGACCAGATTTTGGTGACACAGTTCACCGAAACCGGACGCCAGTGAATAAATTATTAAGGTGCGATCTTGGCATTTCATTTTGAAAATTATAAAACTTCAGATGTGTTTGATTTTGAATCGTGTGCTCTTTTTATACCGTGTGAGCTCCTAAATAAATTTGGTGTATTTTGGACGGCCAGAAGCGTAATTTCCTTTCTGCTATTGAAAGTAAAGAACATAATTTTGTCCTTGATCTCCCCTGTCGTGTTTATAATTACCTCATAGCTTTATTAAAAGATTTCCAGGCTTTAAGGCAGGGAACTGTACTGTGTATCAGAAAATAGTGAAGCTCACCCCAAGGTAGGAGATGCGCTGGTAGTCTTCTAGGGTGCCACCGTCCGAGCATCCATTCTCGGCGATCATTATGGGGTAGCCAGGGTAAGATGCTGCGAGCCAGTTGAGTACTCTGCGCAGTCCCCATGGCACAATTTGCTAGGATGAAAAAAAAAAAAAAAAAAAAAAAAAAAAAAACATAAATGGTTAATAAAAAAAAATGCTGTCAACTTGCAGTAGAAAGAAAGCATACAAAATATTATAAAAATTAAGGATCTTTGAATAGAAGCCGACGATTTGAACTAAAATTTGAGCGACGACCGGAATCCGAACCCGCGACCTCCTGCTTACAAAGCAGTTACTTTTTTTCAGTTGTACCTCGATGTTCCCCTATTTATTTATAGTTTGTTAATAATGTCACCTACATCGTCGACTCGAACACACTCTTCCAAATTCTGAAGGTATCTGGGGTAAAATTTGGGAGCGAAGAGTTATATTTAACCTATACCAAAACCAGACAGTGATTATTAGAGTCGAAGGGCAATAAAGGGACGCAGAGGTTGGGAGGGAGTAAGACAGGGTTGTAGCCTTTCTTCAATGTTGTTCAATCTGTGTATTGAACAGGCAGTAAAGGAATGGAAGGAGAAATATGAAGAGGACATTAAAATGCAGGGAGAAGAAATAAAAACATTGCGGTTTGCCGATGGCATAGTAATTATGTTAGAGAATGCAAAAGACCTGGAAGAGCAATTGAATGGAATGGACAGTGTCTTGAAAGGAAGATATAAGATGAACATTAACAAGAGTAAAACGAAGGCATTGGAATGGAATGTCAGAAAATCAGGCGATACTGAAGAAATTAGATTAGGTAATGAGACAATAAAAGTAGTAGATGAATTTTGTTATTTGGGTAGCAAGATAACTTCTGTTGGCCGAAGTAAAGAAGATATAAAATGTAGAATGGCCATGAGAAGAAAAGCGTTTCTGAAGAAGAGAAATTTGCTGACATCCAATAATAATTTAAATATTAGGAAGTCCTTTCTGAAAGCATTTGTCTGGAGTGTAGCATTGTATGGGACTGAAACGTGGACGATAAGGAGTTCAGATAAAAAGATAATACAAGTTTTTGAAATGTGGTGCTACAGAAGAATGACGAAAATTAGATTACGTAACTAATGAGGAGGTGCTTAACCGAACCGGGGAGAAAAGGAGTTTCTGGCATATGCTGACCAAGAGAAGGTATAGATTGGTTGGACACATTCTGGGACATCAAGGAATTGTCAACTTAGCATTAGAAGGATTCGTGTGGGGTAAAAATCGTAGAGGAAGACCGAGGGACGAATGTAGTAAGCAGATTCAAAAGGATGTAGATTGCCGAACATATTCTCAGATAAGGAGACTTGCTGAGGACAAGGTAGCGTGGAGAGCTGCATCAAACCAGTTTGCGGGCTGAAGACCACAACAACAACAACGCCTGAGGCAGAGGACAGGATTGTTCCTATTTAAGTTCAATGCTGCGGTGCTTTTCCGTTGTTGATGAGCCTCGGGAATATTGAAACGAGTACATTAGACGAACATCGAGGCAGAATTGGTGTTGCGGAGGGAGAGGTGCTTAGAATATTCCGGGCATTTGCGTTAGCCGCGCTGAATGGTCGCGTGTTGGAATTCGCCATGCTACGGACTGTGCGGCAGTTCCCGCCGGAGGTTCGAGTCGTCCCACGAGTATGATTGTGTGTGTTGTCCTTAGCGTCAGTTAGTGTAAGTAGTTTGTAAGGCGAGGTACTAATGACCTTATCAGTTTGGTCCAATAGGATCACCAACATTTGAATTTCATTTACGTTATTCAGGAAGCCATGGTGTGTGTCTGTCGAAAAAAATGCATAGAGTTACTGCATAGTAAGGTGGAGTTCCCGTGTTCGAATCCCGGCCGTGACACAAATTTTAATTCAATATCGGTGTTACATTGCGACAATATATGCCCCTGGTAAGAAAATTACTGTCTGAAGCTAAGCTTTAATAGTTCGCACACGTTAAAAAGGAACATGGGATACTCTGCAAATCTAAGTACCTGGCAGAGGGTTCATCGATCACTATTGTACCATATATCTCCCATTCCATTCTCAAATAACGCGCGGGAAGAAAGAACACCTCAATCTCTCCGTTCGAGATCTGATTTCTCGTATTTTATTCGGATGATCATTTCTACCTATGTAGGTGGGAGTCAACAATATACTTTCGCATTCGGAGGAGAATGTTGGCGATTGGAGTTTCGTAAGTAGGCCACGCCACAGCGATAAGCGCCGTGACAATACGAAACGAGCTGCCATTCTTTGGACTCTTTCGATGTCCTCCGTCAAACCCACCTGATAAGGATCCCACACTGGGCAGCATCTTACAGGAAACGGAGAAGAAAACAAATAGAGGGGGGGTACCATCAATGGGGAGAGTTATGACTCCCCTGGGAAGCGGATTATACTTTGTCGGACATTTTTCAATTTATCTTGATATATATCTTCGATAAGTTAGCTTCGCTATGTTAAGATCCCACACTGAATCTTTTAAAATAATTGTAAGTTTGAAAACTGATTAAAAGTTCCGATGTTTTATTGTGGTTCTTTTAGGATTTCACAACCGGTCCCTTGTCTTACAGACACATCATCAGGTGATTGGAATACAAAACTTACTGAGAATTATAGTTTCTCATAAAAACTGTTACCGCATGTTGCAAGTTTCAAAGCAGGGGCACTGATACGTTATCTCAGCAGTATTTCCTTTTCTATGGTAAAATGTTGGGATCTCATATTAAAATCAAAGTCCATATAGCTTTATAATAGTAAATGTCGTCGACGTTTGGTCAGAGGACATGGTCAAACCAACTAATTCGTTGCACTGACTTCGGAACTATTGTCAAAATCGGGTATAGGAGCCAGATTTCAAAATATGCATGTATCAAAAACTACGATTTTCTTTCACAAAATATTAGATCTAGCAAACAGTCTACACCACTACCTTAGTCACAATTCTCTTAGCATGGTACCGGCACATAGTAATGCGGCTAGTAGTGCTGCTGCATATCCTGATCATTATTGAACCAAGGTGGGCCTGCTTACATGAGAATTTTATTTCATATCCTTAATTCTTATTAGGCACTGGTATCTACAGTTGTGGAGCGTTTACTGGTAGCGTCAGTTAAACTTCATTTACACGATGAATCAGTCAAATCTACAGGCCATAAATTCAACTAAATACCTAGGCGTAACAATTACGAACAGATTGAACTGGAAAGAACACATCTAAAAGATTGTAGGGAAGGCAAACCAAATACTAGGTTTCATTGCCAGAACAGAAGCCGCGGCGGAGTGGCCGAGCGCAATGCCCCGATGCGCGAGGCTGTTCCTCGCCGAGGGTTCGAATCCCCCCTCGGGCATGGATGTCTGTGTTGTCTTTAGTGTAAGGTAGTTCATAAGTCGTTTGTAAAGTTTAGGGACTGACGACCCCTCATTTAAGACCCATAAGCTTGACAAACATTTGAACATTTGAATTTCCATGGTAATAAGTTTTTAAATTCTTTCTTTTTGTGTTTATGTTAAGGTATTTAGTTATAATTGTTTTTTGATCCCTATCTGTTTATTAATTAATTGTTGATGATTAATTCATTCTTTAATGTTTTTATTAAGCTTCATTTTTATGATTTCATTGTATTGTTATTCTGATTTAAGAATAATTGGTTATTATTTTGGTGTTGATTTTTGTTCTTTTATATTGATCTTATTGAGTTTTTGAATTTGTTGTTTAATAAGTACTGCAAGAAGATCAATTTAATTGTTCTTATCATTCCTTTTTTTGTTGTTATTGTTTTGTTATTATTAATTATATAATTTTGTTCTTTTTCTAGTTTAAATTTATTTTCTTTATCTAGACTGGTCCCTACTTCGTTTTTGATTTTGGGAGAAGAATAAGCAATTAAAGACTTCAAATCAACTTGATGAAAACAAACAAATCTAATAACACCACCACCAAAAAAAAAAAAAAAATAAAATTCCAGGGAAGTGCATCTCGGTTTGTATTATCGCGATATAAAGGAGAGAGTGTCACGGAAATGATGCACGAGATGGGATGGAAGTCATTAAAAGACAGGCGTTATTCGTTGCGACGAGATCTGCAAAATTTCGTTCACAGACTTTCTCTTCCGAATGCGAACATATTATGCTAGCACCAACCTACATTGGAAGACATGATCAACAAAATTAAATAAGATAAATCAGATTTAAAATGGAAAGGTTTAGGTTTACCTATTTTCCGCGATATATGAGAGAACGGAACTGTAGAGAAATATCATCGGTTGGATGAACTCTCTGCCATGCACTTCATTGTGACTTGCGTAGTATTTAGGTAGATGTAGATGCAGATCAAGACGATCTTCATTGCAAGGAATGACAGCATTATACGGTCGACCGGGCGTGGCTTGTGATACACTCTTTTCACCTAATTGAAAGTGCCTTACCTGTCGACCCACACCTATTGTATAGTCTTCATAGACCTTTAGCAAGCGTGGATTTCAATCACCTCAATTTCTTTAGCATTGAGGAATTCAATCACACATCGCTGTTTTATACGCGCGTTCATAGACCCCATTTTGGAACACTCCCCTGATAGCGTCAGATACCACAAAACAACGGAACCATCTGCTAATAAAAGAGGAAGATGCAAGTTTTAGGACTAGATTAGATTAGATTAATACTTGTTCCATGGATTATATACACGACATATCGTAATAATGTGGAACGTGTCGGTTTAGTAAATGTTGTCTATACATGACAATCAATATTTTAAGAATTTTTTATTTTCATTTTTTTATTTTAATTTTTTTATTTTTGTTTTATCTAAAAATTCATCGAAAGTGTATAAGGAGTTGCCATTCATAAATTACTTTAATTTCTTTTTAAAAACTAATTGCCTATCTGTCACTTTTGATGCTACTTGCTAAGTGACCGAAGACTTTCGTGGCAGCATAATTCACCCCTTTCCGTTCCAAAGTTAGATTTAACCTTGAATAGTGAATATCACCCGTACTCCTAGTGTTGTAGCTATGCACACTGCTATTACTTTTGATTTGGGTCAGATTATTAATAACAAATTTCATGAGTGAATATATGTATTGTTAAGCTACAGTGAAGATCCATAAATCCCTAAATAAATGTCTGCAGGATGATCTTTGGTGGGCTACACCAATTGTTCTGATTACACTCTTTTGTGCAATGAATACTTTTTTACTTAATGTTGAATTGCCCCAGAATATTATCTCATATGAAAGCAGTGAATGAAAATTGGCATAGTAAGCTAATTTACTCAGCTGTATATCACCAAATTCTGCAATGACCCGGATAGCATTAGTAGCTGAACTCAAATGTTTCAGCAGATCTTCAATGTGTTTCTTCCAATTCAATCCCTCGTCAATGCAAACACCTAAAAATTTTGAATATTCTACCTTAGCTACAGATTTCTGTTCAAAGTCTAAATTTATTAATGGTGTCATGCCATTTACTGTGTGAAACTGTATATACTGAGTTTTATCAAAGTTCAATGAGAGTCCATTTGCAGAGAACCATTTAATAATTTTCTGAGAGATATAATTTACAATTTCATCAGTTAATTCCTGTTTGTCAGGTGTGATAGCTGTACTTCTATCATCTGCAAAAAGAACTAGCTTAGCATCTTCGTGAATTAATATATATTATGAAGAGCAAAGGACCCAAGACAGAACCTTGTGGGAACTCATTTTTAATAACTTCCCAGTTATAGAAATTAATTGTTTATCACATGAACTGCTTATTTTAACTTTCTGTACTCTTCCAGTTAAGTATGATTTAAACCATTTGTACACTGTCCAGTGATATCACAATACGTAAGCTTATCTAGAAGAATCTTATGATTTAGACAATCAAAAGCCTTTGAGAGATCACTAAAAAATCCCAACATGTGATGTTCGGTTATTCAAAGGATTTATTATTTTATCAGTGAACGTATATGTAGCATTTTCTTTTTAAAAACGTTTTTGATAACCAAACTGACATTTCGTTAGAACTTTATTTTTACTAATATGTTGAGAAACTCGAGAATACATAACGTATTCAAAAAATTTTGGATAAAGCTGTTAGAAGTGAGATACTATACCAACGTCACCTACCGCGAACGTAACAAAAGAAATAGGAGGCATTACTTTCGGAATGACCCTCGTGTAAATACGAAGTTAGCCGCATATGAAGCGTGAGGTTAGCAAAGGGACTCTGCTCTTGTTTACGTTTGGCGAAATTACCATATTAATGTGGGCGTAAACTCAGAGGAGCAGACGAGATTGCTAAACGCTGGACCATCTCAATCATGTCCACGGCTTCAGGCTACCGGAGGCTCGGGTGCGTGCACTCCGTGCTACGAGGGAACCGACGGCGCGTGTAAACACAAACACAAACACTAACACAAACAGCGTGGCACTCGCGGCTCGCCCTTCCGCCACTGTTACACGGGCGACGTGTCGATCAATCACGGACGGGTCATCCGACTGTCATTCATCAATATTTGCGGCGATAAACGCAGGAAATAGTGTCTTTACGGTATCGAAAACTTTGCACTGCGCCGCAGATCCCAGCCATTGACGGAAATGGTCCCATACAGCAGGCAATAACGTATCGTACGATCCTGCAAGATCCGGCGCCGTAGCAGAACCGAGGTTCGCATGCCATTGAGAGTGGTGGTGAAAGAGGCCAGCGTCAGCTTTGGACAATGGACGTCGCACAAAGCACGCGAGGAACAGTATATGCCTCCGATCAACACTCAGCGTCAGGGTTGGTGCAAAGAGCCACCCTGGCTGTTAGTGAAGCCCAACCTCATTTTAGATTTGACTGAATGCAACAAACCGTTCACTCCAGATTATGTTTTTAAGGACAAGTTTCGTGCCATTTTAAATAGCCATCATTCATTTAATGTTATTTATACAGATGGGTCGAAACAGGGTGCTCTGTAGTGTTCCCTACCAGAATCCTCAGATACCGTCTGCTTGTCAGTTCACGGTATTTGACGCAGAATGTTCAAATGTTTGTATAGTCTATGGGACTTAACTACGGGGTCATCAGTCCCTAAACTTACAAACTACTTATGAACTGCTTACGAACTAGGACGGCACAAATATCCATGCCCGAAGGGGGATTCGAACCCCCGACCGCAGTGATCGTGCAGACCGTGACTGGAGCGCCTTAGTCCCCTCGACCACCGCGGCCGGCATTTGACGCAGAACTTTACGCTGTTTTGAAAGCAGTGGAGCATATGAAACGTCATACTGGGTCTACCTTTCTGCTTTGCTCCGATTCACTCAGTGCTCTGCAGACCATTCAGCATCTGTACCCAGCAGATAAGACCGTCCAGAATATCCAAGATATCCTTTTGCAGTTGCAACGGCGAGGGGTATCCGTGGAAACGAGTTGGCCGATACCGCTGCCAAAGAGGCCTGTCGACTTCCGAACGTAACTGATTGTCCTCTCCCTCTCCGTGCCTCGCTGTCATTTCTTAGGAGCTCTGTCATGCGCCTCTGGGACCAAGAATGCTTCGCCGTCGTGGATAATAAGCTGCGGTCAATAAAAGACACAGTTCGGCCGTGGCGTACATCCATACAGACGGCCAGGTGTCCTGAAGTCTGCTCAACAAGACTTTGAATAGGACACTGCCCCCTGACGCATAGATTCCTTCTTTGTGGCGACGAGCCCCCTACTTGTGATGCTTATGGTGTGCTGATAACCGTTCAGCATATTTTAACTACTTGTGTTTCCTATGATGCCGCGAGGGAACAAGCCAGTTTGTCGGATGACCTCTGTTCCATGTTAGGTGATAGTGACATGACAGTGGCACGTGTTTTACGATTTTGTGTTTTGGCCGACCTCCTACCAAAGATCTCAGGCCGACTGTTCTAAAATATAGATAGGATCGTTCGATCCATCCCTCCATGTTTAGCCCGCCGTCGTTTTAGCCTTGTCCTCCATTTGTCTGTTTTGTCTAGTGTGTTATTAGTGCCACTGTACCTTTCTTTATTATGCATATGATGTAGGAGGAAGAGCGAACGTCCTTTCGTATTGTCTCTTCCCTTGCCTGTCTTCTGCACCATTTAGCGGTATTAGACTCATCTCTTTCTAGTATGGGCGCTGATGACCACGATGTTGAGCGCCTTAAAGCCCCAACAACAACAACAACAACAACAACAGGAACAGTACACATAACGCTGTATCCATCAGCATTTTGTAGAACCTAAATTGCAAATATCTGACAAGATATCACGAAAAATTTCCCGATGACTCTGCCTTTTGTAAGAATCGCATAAAAATATCAGATAAAACAGTTTCACGCTTAAAATATATCCAACTAATGCTGGAAAATTAAAAGCTGCATAGGAAATGTCATTTTTGATATCACGAATTTACGTTTTAAGAAAATCTTTAATTGGATACTATTTAACTATTTACATCCCCGGAAACAACACATTGCAAACGTTAACACAAAATAGACTGAGTCACCACTTTATACTGTGAGGAGGTGATAGAATGTTGTGATACGTTCCAAGCCAAGATCGCTGGTTGTTGTTGCTGTTGTGGTCTTTGGTCAGCAGACTGGTTTGATGCAGCTCTTCACGCTATCCTGTCATGTGCAAGTCTCTTCATCTGAGAATACGTTCGGCAACCTACATCGTTTTGACTCTGCTTACTGTATTCGTCCCTCAGTCTCCCTCTACGATTTTTACCCCACACGGTTCCTTCTAATGCTAAGTTGACAATTCCTTGATGTCTCAGAAAGTGTCCAACCAATCTATCCCTACTCTTAGTCAGGATATGCCAGAAACTCCTTTTCTCCCCGATTCGGTTAAGCACCTTCTCATTAGTTACGTGATCTACCCACCTAATTTCCATCATTCGTCTGTATCACCACATTTCAAAAGCTCCTATCATCTTATCTGAACTCCTTATCGTCCATGTTTCGCTACCATACAATGCTACACACCAGACAAATGCTTTCAGAAAGGACTTCCTAACATTTAAATTAATATTGGATGTTAACAAGTTTCGCTTCTTTATAGACGCTTCTCTTCCCAAAGCCATTCTGAATTTTATCTCTTCTTTACTTCGGCCATCAGAAGTTATTTTGCTACCCAAATAACAAAATTCATCTACTGCTTTTATTGTCTCATTACCTACTCTAATTCCTTCAGTATCGCCTGATTTTCTGACATTGCATTCCATTACCTTCGTTTTACTCTTGTTAATGTTCATCTTACATCTTCCTTTCAAGACACAGTCCATCCCACTAAATTGCTCCTTCAGATCATTTGCGGTCTCTCACAAAATTACTATGTCATCGGCAAACCGCAATGTTTTTATTTCTTCTCCCTGCACTTTATTGTTCAAAATGTTCAAATGTTTCTATAGATTATGGTACTTAACTACGGGGTTATCAGTCCCTAAACTTACAAACTACTTATGAACTAACTAATACTAAGGACGGCACAAATATCCATACCCGAGGGGGGATTCGAACCCCCGACCGTAGTGGCCGTGCAGACCGTGAGTGGAGCGCCTCACTCTCCTCGGCCACCGCGGCCGGCACACTTTAATGCCCTTTCCAAATTTCTCCTTCCATTCCTTCACTGCCTGTTCAATGTACAGATTGAACAACATTGGGGAAAGGCTACATACCTGTCTTGCTCCCTTCCCAACCTCTGTGTCCCTTTCTTGCCCTTCCACTCTAATAACCGCTGTCTGGTTTTTGTATAGGTTGAATATACCTCTTCGCTCCCTATATTTTACCCCTGCTACCTTCATTATTCGGAAAAGTGTATTCCAATCGACATTGTCAAAAGCTTCTTCCAAATCGACAAACGCTAAAAACGTAGGTTTCCTTTTCCTTAGGCTATCTCCTAAGATAAGTCGTAATGTATTTCCTCCCGTGTTCCTACATTTCTCCTAAATCCAAACTGATCTTCTCCGAGGTCGGATTCCACAAGTTATTCCATTCGTCTGTAAATAATTCGTGTTAGTGTATATAATTTTATCTGGACAACCGGTTTAGACGGTCTCTGTCATCATCGTCTGGTCCAAAAATTGTTTAACATAGCCGCCATCTGAACTGGTTGCCTTCAGGACCTTAGGTTAATCAATATTCTCACGTAACTGATCTATTAAACACTTTTGATCCTCGATTGAGACAGTTATGTAGCTTCAAGCATGAGCACATCTTAAATCTTCCGATATTGTAGCCATTGCGCCCATATAACAGACGGCGTACATGTTTCACCGTAAGATAATCATCTTCAAACAGCTGTCCTATGTCCGACCGAACTTTCGAGATATCTGCATGCCACAGGCTGTTATCCCTGGTTCCGTACAGTACCGGGCCACATTCGGCACGAGCCAGTCGCAGAATACACGCGTCACGTGACCGGGGCTCGCCCCTGTCCATTTCTCACGCTGTCCATGGAGACAGTATTTTATAGAAAAATACATCTTTGGACTATTTATAATCAGTATAAATAACATTTGAAGAAGGTAAATAAATAATCCAGTCTTCATGAGATTTACCGCTCATCCTACACAATATTTACCGAAAGTTACTGTCAAAATAGACAAATATTCATTAAATAGTTACAGGAGGAACATGAGAAAAAGAGGGGCATACCATGCTGCTTCTATCTGCTACGTTACTGTGGAGGATGATGACAAAATTTTACATTTTTATTTTTATGCAAATTGTGAAAATATGGATGTTTATGCTTGATTTTGTCTTAGTTTTATGGAAATATTCGATTATTATTATTTTAAATAAATATTGAAAAATAACAATGCACTGAGATTTCTGAGACTTTTGTATGTTATCATTTCGCATATTGGCATTTTTCTCTGGAACTATATAATCTAGAAGACTGTGTTTTATTTTGTAGAGAACTGTCCGTTTTGTATGTTCCCTACACTAGCGGTAATTCGCAGGAAAATCTTGCACCCTTAAATATGTTTCTGTTTGACAACAACAGTTATCCACTAACCGTGTTTTAGGTCCTGTATTTGTTGTAAGATCAGTCTTTGAAATTCGTGTTTTTATGCCGTTCTTCATCTACATCTACATTTACGTCTACATAGATACTCTGCAAATCACATTTAAGTGCCTGGCAGATAGTTCATTAACCACTTTCATAATTTTTCTCTACCGTTCCATTCTCTAATAGCATGCGGGAAGAAAGAACACCTAAATCGTTTTCGATCTGATTTCTCTTATTTTATTGGGATGGTCATATTTTCACATTCTGAAGTAAAAATCGATGATTGAAACTTCGTAAACAGATCACGCCGCAATGAATAACGTCTTTCTTTTAATGATTTCCACCCCAATTCGTGCAACATTTCCGTGACGCTTTCCCCCCGTAATGTGATAAAACAAAACGAGCTGCTCTTCTCTGAACCTTCTCAATGTCTTCCGTCAGTCCCACCTGGTGAGGGTCCCACAAGGGGCAACAGTACTCCAGGAGAGGACGTACAAGTGTGATGTAGGCAGTCTCTTTGGCGGAGCTGGTGCATCTTCGAAGCGTTCTGCCAATGAAACGTAACCTCTGGTTCGCCTTCCCCACAATATTTTCTGTGTTCTCTCCAGTCAAAGTTGTTCGTAATTGTAACTCCTAGGTATTTGGTAGAATTTACGACCTTAAGGTTTGACTGATTTATTGCGTAATTGAAGTTCAGCAGATTTCTTTTAGTAGTCACGTGTATTACTTCAGACCATGTAGAAATTTTGTCTAAATCGCTTTGCAGTTGCTTTTGATCCTCTGTTGACTTCACTAACCGATAAACGACAACATCATCCGCGAACAGTCTAAGGGAGCTACTCACATTGTTTCCTAAATCGTTTATAAACACGAGGAAGAGTAGGAGACCTATAACGCTTCCCTGTGGAACGCCAGGTATCACTTCTGTTTTACTCTATGACTTACCGTCAATTACAACGAACTGTGTCCTTTCTGATAGGAAATAGTGAATCCAATCGCACAATGGGGGAGATATTCCATAAGCACGCAATTTCATTAGAAGCCGCTTGTGGGGTACAGTGTCAAAAGCCTTCCGGAAATCCAGAAATATGGAATCGATTTGAGATACCTTGTCGATGGCACTTAATCCTTCATGTGAATAAAGGGAAAGCTGTGTTTCGCAAGAGCGATACTTTCTGAATCTGTTTTGACTATTGGTTAATAGGACTTTCTCTTCGAGTTAGTTCATAATATTCGAACAAAGTATATGTTCCAAAATCTACTGCAAATCGACGTCAATGAGACTGGCGTGTAATTTTGGGGATCAGTCTTATTGCCTTTCTTGAATATTGGAGTAACTTCGGCAACTTTCCAGTCTTTGGGTACGGATCTTTCGCTGAGTGATCGGTTGTAAATTATAGCAGAGTATGGAGCTATTGCATCAGCGTACTCTGAGAGGAATATAGTTGGTATACAATCTGGCCCGGAAGATTTGTTTTTGTTTAGTGACTTAAGTTGTTTTACTAGTCCAGGAACATCAACTTCTAAGTTTCGCATGCTGGCAGTTGTTCAAATGCTCAAATGTTTATAAATCCATGGGAATTAACTACGCTGATCATCAGTCCCTAAGCTTATGAACAATTTAAACTAACTTATGCTCAGGATAACAAATACACCCATGCCAGAGGGGGGACTCGAACCTCCCACGGCGAGCATCTTGGAATCCATAAAGGTTACAACATCACTAAAAGAGTGATGGACCAACTGCGAATCATGATGGCAGAGATTGCAACAAACAGTATGTCAAAAGAAGCAGATCCAAGAGGGAGCACCACTGGGTGAGGAAGATGAAGGAGGAGATGAGGACTACCATCAATTGGTTGTATATTAATTTTTTTTCTTTAAACGCAAATTTTTCAATATGAAAAATTTCAATATAAATGCCCCTTTTTCACAGAATCTTCTGAATCTACAGCAATGAATCGTTTACGTAACATAGTACAATGATGTAACTCGACTGTAGTAATGTTTACTGTAGTAATTAAAATCTAATAAATTCAAATTATGAAAATTTTACACAAAAAATATATGTTTAGGTAAAAAAAATCATAACTTTTCCAGCTGTTATTTTAAAGTGCTTGTAGCCAAATACAGTCAGAAAACACGCGAGAACATCTGATAACAACACCACATTTATATATTCAACTGTTCCTGAGAAAACGAGGTATTTATATAGCCAATTTGACATTGTCCAGATAGGCGGAACGACTTCCCTTAAGTAAATAGGTACAAGTGTGTTGCTTTCAAGGTGATAGTTTGAGATAATAAGGTATCACATAAGACACCGCTTCTTGAAATCGTATGATGCAATCAAAAGTGGGTTATTTTAATTTTGCTGTACGTTTAGTTATTGGGAACGTTAACTTTTGCCGTTTTCAAGATATTAAAGATATTGTTGTTTCATGAGATGCGTCTAATTGATGAGAATTTAACAATGATATTTATTATGTACTAGAAGACCGTGCGAATACTTCGCACCGTTAGTGGAAGTTGGGAAAAATGAAGTTGAATGTTCACGCATAGCTTTCTTCAGAATCAATCAATGCAAGTGTTTAAAAGCGCAAATGAAAAAGCATGACCCGCTGAGTGTTGTTAGGTCAAAAATAACTGCGTATCTTAATTAGAACCGCAGATATCGTCAAACAAACCGATTAACATGTTCAGTGGAAGGATAGAGCATTTGAATAAAAATAAGGGATGGAGAGACTTAAATCAATTCTGTTACTTGATGACAAATCTACCAATGAATACCTTTCGTTCAAAGCAAAAATTAAGGAAATCAGTCGGATAGAACGGCCTGACCGACTGACTTTAGTTTATAGCAAGGACATCCCAATAAGAAATATACAGAAGAAAATCGCGTTTGAGAATAGAACAAGGAAGGCGACAGTGATATAAATTCTGATAGTTGATGACAAATCTGTGGATGAATTCTTTTCGTTTAAAACAAAAATGAAGGAAATAGGCCAAGTAGTTTGGTCTGGCCAATTAACTGTAGTTGTCATAGATTCTTAATACAGGGTGTCTCACGAAAGACGCCTGCCAGGCGCCCGCGGATCGCGCGGTACGGCTCCCGGCCACCGCCGCCGCATCCGCCGCCCTCGGCAGCGCTCGATTCTCGGACTCTGTTGTGCCGTGGGCGCATACATTGAGTTAAAGTGTAAAAATCATTGTCATCTGATTAATCTAAGCTTGCCTTTATTTACAGTAGATGTCCCTCTATGGAAAGAGCGCTCTGACATCTCTTGAACACATTTGCGAACTCTCGACGAATTTCAACTCACGAACTCAGATAATGTTGCTCGATGTCTTTACTGTAACTGACTGTTACAGTCTGCGCACGATGGGGAAGTTAATCCTGAGATGCTTTATTTTTCTTATGAAGCATGGCTGCATTTGTCAGGCTACGTAAATTCGCAGAACAATCGATGTTAGAGCTCAGAAAATCCACATGAGTTACATAAGGAACCTCTTCATGACGTGTAAACTGGAGTGAGGTGTGCAATTAATGCGAGGCGAATAATCGGGACAATCTTTTTTCACGAAACCATAAATTCTGACAGGTATGTGAACAATATCGTCCATCCATTTCTTCAAGAAATGTCATCCAACGAAATGCTGTACGGTTAGTTCATGCAGAACAATACAAGACCACACATTGCCAATGCTTCTATGGCAGCAATACGAAGTGTTTTTGATGATAGGCTAGTTGACTGGCCTCCTCGTTCTCCAGATCTAAATCCCTGTGACTTTTATCTTTGGGTAAGACAAGGTCTATGCAAGCAATCCCTATACACTCGAAGAGTTGGAAGACAGGATTCGACTAGTCATTTCCCAGATTTCAGCAGCCGAAATTCGTCGAGTGTTCGCAGATGTGATCAAGAGATGTCAGGCCGTTCTTTTCATGGAGGGACATCATTTTGAACATGTATGTGTACAAGGGAAGATTTATCCATCAATTATCTGAGGCAAATGTGACGGACCAAATGATGGAGCAAAACGTAGTGGTTATCAGTTCTTAGACTTACAAGCAAATTAAACTAACTAAAGGCAACACACACACACACACACACACACACACACACACACACACACACACACACACACACACACATGCCCGAGGAAGGACTGCAACATCCGACGGGATGCAGACGCGCAATCAGCGGCAAGGCACCTTAAGACTTTTACTACCCTGAGTTATTGGTGAGAACCGAAAGGAAGGTCGCATGCTTATGGCATAATGATTACAGAAAATTGAAAAAAAACATAATTAAAAACATAGTTGTAGCAAATGAGTAGCCTAATATCAAACCTGGACATCTGACGTAATGGTCGAAATTTAGCTAGCAGTCGATCTTAAAGGAAGTTTTTCTGCTCTTTTCATTGGTGAAGTCCGTTTTTTTTCTTTTTTTTTTTTTTAATTTTTCAAAAATTGACATAAATGTGATTTATCACACGTTAAAATTGACTGTTCATATCAAAAGCGGACACCTACATAAGAACTTGATATCAAATTCGGACACTTGTTCAATGAAGCAGTGTGCACCAATGGGAACACAGTATATGATCACTTGATCTCGAAAATCAGACATGGCGACAGCATGTGCCAGGTACTAAGACGTATTAGCCCGTACTTAAGTTTTTTAGTAATTTTTTATAGTTTTTTTTACTAATAACCATCTTAAAGCGAGTGAAATGGAACATAATAAATCACCAGCTAAAAAGCTGTTGAGGCAACCTGAAAAGTGGAAAATAAACATAGAAAAGAAACAAAGATAAGACTAGCTTGTAAACTACGCTGTTCTATTGTAAGGTGTGTTGTACGAAATTATCACTTGTTGGAAAAAAGTTCGATGTCAGAAATAACGTAAGGATGTTTAAGGAAAAATCTGGCGACAGTTTCATCAGACCTTATGCTAATAATTTTAAAGGTTCAGTGCCGTAACATTTCATTTTGTATATAAAATTAAAGAGATTATTATGATTATTGTAGTTCTTAATTTTTTCTTCATTTTTCCAATATATAATTGAGTTCAGAATTTAATATCTTCCACTTCATGTCGATATTCCTACAATTTTCCAGATTATCCACCTGTAAAACATTCTCGTCAGCTGTCAGCGAATGTTTGAGTATCAAAAACGGACATCTGAAACCGTGTTCACATCAAAAGCGGACACCTACACGTTTTGGTTTCAAAGACGGACATCTATATTTTCATACACAATTGGAAGGTGCTTGAGTAATCAAATGGGCATTAGCCACTTCAAGGTATAAATCCTCGTGTATTAAAGTTTATAATGCTGAAATCAGCTTATAAATATACTAGCTGAACTCCCGCTGCTTCGCATGCGTAGGCTGGTTGGTCTACACCAGTTGTTTCTTTTTAATCCTGATGAAGAATCCATATCTTAAGTTTCGTAGTTATACCTTGAAATTCGAGTTAACAGCACCATATTTTTGAAAATAAATTTTTGCATCTCGTATTTCACCCCCTTATTGGTCGATTTTCCAAAAATACCGAAACACGTATCATTTAAATTTGAACCCCGAATCCAAATCCGAAAATTTGTAATTTTAACTTCAAAATTGCCTAAATAGTAAGAGATTTTCGAAAAACACTGCCTCTTCAATTTAACCCCCTTGATGGTTGATTTCCAAAAATGCCGAAACATGTATTTTTTAAATCATAACGAACAATACAAATACCAATTTTTGCAGCTATAGCATAAAATTTGTCTTGACGACAAAGTGTTTTCGAAAAGTATTTTTGATCCCCTCTTTTACCCCCTTAGTTTTTGAATTTCCAAACATACCGAAATTCGTGTTTTTTTAATCCTGACCAAAATTCCATATCAGAAGTTTCGTAGTTGTAGCTTAAAATTTGTGTTAACAGCAACATATTTTTGAAAATCAATTTTTTGCGTCACCTATTTAACCCCCTTATTTGTCGAATTTCAAAAAATTCCGAAACACATGGCTTTTAATTTCGAACCCTGAATTAAAATCCGAAATTTTGTAGTTATAGCTTCAAAATTGCCTAAATAGCTACGTATTTTCAAAAAACGCTTCATCCCCTGTTTCACCCCCTTACCGAGGGAATATCGAAAAATCGCTTCTTAAATGACGCCTACAGAGTAAGATCAACACCCTCCACAAATTTCTAGTTTCTATTTTCAGTGGTTTGGGCTGGGCGTTGATGAGTCAGTCAGTCAGTCAATCAGTCAGACAGTCAATCGGGACACTTCCTTTTATATATAGAGATTAGCTCTAAGTTTCGCAATAAAAAATGACGTTTATCTCAGTTTCTGGCAAACGAAAGATGTCCGTCTTTGATAATAGGTTACTCAAATTTAATCGTTGACCTCTCCCTTTCGTTGAGGAGTGGCTTAATTGTCATAGTGAAAGAGGAAGCAATCAGATTTTGCATTTGATCATAAATATGATACTGTCACTTCTTCTTTTCCTCACTTAAGATGTGAGACGTGTGGGCTCTTACGTGTTGGTTTGCTGAAGCGTCCAGTACTGGGTAGCCATCTACGAGGCCGCTGGTAGCTCCGGTGTCGTGTGTCATGGACGGAATGCTGCCTGACGTTCCATCGCTGACTACATGTGCAGAGTAGTGAGTGATTCCCAGGAAGTCCGCACTACCTGTTAACAGTCAAACGGTTTATTGTTGTCGTAGCTACCTGGTTGACATTATTAATCGTACTGTACATTTATGAAACAAGCTTTATGATTTCAGCAACTTTTTATTGGTATTTATCACCACGATGGGTTCGGCAGCATGCTGCTGTCATTAGTTGCACGGGTACTGTAATAGACGGCAGGGGTCAACTGCCGGATGTAGAGCACTGTATAGTACAAGCAGAACAATCCGTCATTTTGAATCCCACAATGAAGGTGCGCATTTAAAGGCTACGGCACACCTACGCTTTTTGATATGCTTTTAAGGCCATTAAATATACTTCCATAGCGCAGAAAATTTACAGCATAGTAAATTTATTGGCTTACATTTGACTGTAAGAGAAAAACAACTTAAGGTTAGTGATTAGAGGGATATTTAGAGATATGATACATTCACTTACACTCTAAATTAAATCATATGTTGCCGTTCTAAATATATACCAAATATAGTTAAAATACGTTACAATTATCGTATTTTCTAGTTCATAAGTAGTACATCCACATACTTTTACGGTAACTAAGAGTTGCATACGAAAACAGTTACAAAATAATGTTAAATTGCGTTGCTGTACTTCCCGTATTGCCCCCTCGAATATTTTACACACACCGTATTTCAGAGAAGATTTTACGTCTTTCCTGTTCCCATTCTTTGCGAAGTTCAATTTATCATTTATCTCTTTCAGACATCCTGTTCACGACTTGGCTTAGGTCTACATACTCCATTTTTAAGAGTCACATTTAATTTAAACAATAAAGTAATGTGAAATAATATAATTTAAAAACCAATAACTGGGTAAAGCCAGCTGCACTCATGCATCACTTAAAAATACAATTAATAGACCCTAGAATAACTACCTAGTTAGACTAAATAATATCAAGAAAAGGAACTTTAAACACACTGTATGTCGTGGTATATTAACAGTCTATCAAAATTAAAATAAACCATTGATTACATGTATAGGCCTATATTTTCTTTACTACCTCTCTGTCAGCATAACTATTTTAATACAAGTAAAAGAAGGTTTAATATTACACAGATAGTTACTCCAATTCAGCGTCCATACTTGGCATCTTTACAAGCCATCTTTTACACCTGTCTGTGATTCAAGAAAATCGATTAAACTTCTAGCGACCATGTCTGCTATTATTTGAGCAGTTTGGAGATGCTCAACCAACCACTTCACACTGTGATACAATAAAATCACAAACAGTTGGCTGATTCATTTCGCCGGCCGCGGTGGCCGAGGGGACTGAGACGCTCCAGTCACGGTCTGCATGGCCACTACGGTCGGGGGTTTGAATCCCTCCTCGGGCATGGATATTTGTGCCGTCCTAGTTCGTAAGTAGCTCATAAGTAGTTTGTACGTTTAGGGACTGATGACCCCGTAGTTAAGTCCCATAAGCTGTACAAATATTTGAACATTTTGATTCATTTCGCTGCACCAGGCAAAGCATACAACTGTGTCGTCGGATTGTTCAGCTCGGTATATCTAGAGCTTTAGCCGGATGCGCAGTCGTATGCGGCGCCACTGACGTCACCAGGAGACCAGCACAGTATTCCCGCGTGACCATAGCGTTGCTGTTATGAATGTATCTCCACAGGAATGGTTTCCAACTGGCCCTTTATAGTTTGTGTTTGTATTAAGTAATTGTAAGTTTCAAAATTCAAATGTTTGTAAAGCTTATGGGACATAACTACGGGGTCATCAATCCCTAAACTTACAAACTACTTATGAACTACTTACGAACTAGGACGGCACAAATATCCATGCCTGAGGGGGGATTCGAACCTTCGACCGTAGTGGCCGTTGTAAGATTGCCGCCCAATAGAAATACTGGTAAATTAATAGCATTTGATAATTAAACAGTATGAAGTTCACTGCAAACATTGACCATACCAATGCCCTAAATGTTACACAATTTTAATCTTATTAATTATGGTAGCAATGTATGTATGCAGTTGGGTCACAACATTTATAGTTAGGCCATAGGTAGAAATTCTCCACGTTGAGATTTGCTGTGTGCTTGTAGCTGACGGGAGGCCAGCGAGCAGGCCGACGTTGGTGGCTTGTTCCAGCTTAGGATTTTCCGGTTTTCGTTTCCGGTGAGGGGAGAGGGACAATGGCGAGTGCCAGGTGGAGTGCAGTGCATAGCGTGAAATAAAATATTCTAACACTACTCGTATTTGAAGTAATACGATGCAGTTAGGAACCTTTAAGACCCTCATTACAAAATAGCCTGTTGATAAATAAACAATAAATTAGCTGATATCGTCACATCTGGCGTAATATGTTTAATTGACAATGAAAAGTAATAAAGTACCAATGAATACAAGACAGTTACACAACTAGCATGGCAATGTTTGTTTATAAAAATAATATATTAACTATTTCTCATTTTATTTTCAGTTAATCTTGTGTATTTTATCTTGAAGTATTCAGTTAAATCACTTATCTGTGACATAAGAAATTGCACGATTATGATAAATAGTACAAAGGATGTTTATACCAATATAAAAACCTAAGAAGACATTTATTTAATGTGTAGTGTAATTATTTTGTTTTGAAGTAAAGTTTTAAAATGTTTTGGCTGAGCGCTGTACGTTGGCAAATCGGTTTGAACAGCTCACATGGGGAAGTTGAAGACGTAGGGGAAAAAACCCCGGCAGTTGAGCTTTTGGCGCGTGCACGCGCGAGGGCAGGAAGTGACGAGTCGGGAGCAACTGGGGTAGCTGACCGGGCGGCGTCGCTCTGTATGAGTCGGCATGTAGATCTCCAGGTGGAGGTTATAGATTTGTGTGTGGCAATCGCCACATGTGGCTGCTCATCGTACACTGCACCAAGTTGAATCGAGTGCTACTGTGTGTTTGTGAATATTTAGCCGGTGGAACAAGGTGTGCATCACATTGAATTAAAGTGACTGTGATTTGTTAATGTAACACGTGTCGTCGGATAGGTATGAACATAAACGGTGTTTGAGACAGCCACATGGTGTTAAAACAATTTGCGACAACTATTCATTTTGTGCGGGGGCTCACAAGCTATAACTTTATTTGATAAATGTGTCGACGTACAGACGTATCAGCCACAGGGTTCTAATATTGTGAAATAAAGAACATAAAGTGAACTTTCACGTGTTTTCAAAAATAGTAGTTAGTACATCCTTTTCTCTCATGAACTTGATTTTATTATGAATTTGTTTTGTTAATCATATGCAGGGTGTGATATCATCCCCTAGAAAACGAGTCAAACAGTCGCAATCACAGTTCCAATGTTTTTGCATGTTTAGGAATTTGGTTCGCAGTTGGTGGTTGTGAGTTTTAAAAATTAAACTTCCCCAATTTTAAACTCTCACCCAGATCTTCACTCTCGCACCGTGCAGACCGTGGCTGAAGCGCCTCAGTCCCATCGGCCACTGCGGCCGGCTATTTGTAAGTGATAAGTGATGGCTTATTAGTGACGATGGTGTGTTGTGCTGTTTCGTGCTGTACGAACCACGGCAGATAGAAGAATGCGATATTTCACAGATTTACGAGAGATAAAGATGTAAGGTTAAAGTGGATAAACGCGTGTAAGCGATTAGATGCTCTCAACCCAGATACTGGTCGTGTTTGTTCAGAACATTTTAAAAGAGTCTGATTATGTTCGGCCGGCCGCGGTGGCCGAGGAGACTGAGGCGCTTCAGTCACTGTCTGCACGGCCACTACGGTCGGGGGTTCGAATCCCCCCTCGGGCATGGATATTTGTGCCGTCTTTAGTATAAGGTAGTTGATAAGTAGTTTGTAAGTTTAGGGACTGATGACCCCGTAGTTAAGTCCCATAGACTTTACAAACATTTGAATTTTGATTATGTTCGAGACTTGAAAAATGAACTTTTAAACCTTCCATTGAAACGTATATTAAAGGCAGATGCGGTCCCTACTTAGAAGCAGCGTAAGTGCATCGACGTAGTCAAGACAGGTTCTTCTGAATGAATTCAGAAAGACAGAACAACCGAAAAGAAGTACAAATGTTATTGTTAACAACAAATGACAAGGATGACAGCGTAAATTGTATAAGCAATTACGTTGAGGAAATCAGTAGGTGTACTGATTCCCAAACCTCTCAGCGAGCACTGCCGTCGACAGTGATGGAACAATTGTAGCTGAATTAACTAAAGAAGTTGACCATTTAAGAAGTGAGGACAATAAACTAATTGTTGAACAACGCACGATTCTACGATACTTCAACTAACAGTTTTCAGAATTGTATGTTCCGCAAAAGCGTCCCTGAGATTTCTGCCGGTTTATTAATTTTCAATTTCTTTCACATGGCTAGCCGTGGTGATACGATAAATCGGCATTGTCAATCTGCAGTCCAACAGTTAATTTTTGTGTAGAGGTTCGTGGCGCCCTGAATACCAACCTGAGACAGTATAGAGTGCGCCGCCATAAATTAATACTCTCTGACGAGGTTTTTTGAAAAAGGAAATTCTTTTCCAGATTATTCAATTCTTTAGGCACTTCTTTCACGTTGCAAATGTTCGGCGTAACCCATGTTGAAATATTTCTCCCTGTTGTGATTTCAGCGCCGTAATTTCAATTGCATTTATTTTCATTATATTGCGGAACATAATTTTCAGTCGCTAAACATTTTTATTTATATTTCTCCACCATCTGTGTGTGTGTGACTACTTTCAAATCTCGCAGGGAGGAGTATTTCATGCGTTTTTACCTCTACAAAATCATAAAATTTATTGCAAACATGTACTTCATTTATGCAGCACAAAAAAGGTTGCAGAATAATTAAAAGAAGTTTAGTCCTTCAGTGAGCGGAGATGTCAAGCTGTAATATGTACAAAAATCAAATTTTTTCACCAAATAGTTTTCCTGCAATCGTTTGATAAGTTTTTCGTGGCGGCCGTTCGTGTCGGCTGTGGTCACCAGGTGACGTCACAGCTCACGGCCTGTCCCACTCCACCTGCGCGTCACCCCTACCGTCTGTTCCAGGATCCTTGATTAGTTGCATCGAGTTACACGTACATTAATTCCAAATGTGATGAGGCTTATTTCTTAAATGTGCGTGTTTAGTCAGGTACGCATTGTTATCCCAGTATAGAAAGATACATTTGCAGATGAATCCAGGTGACGTTCATGTTTGAATCATTTCATCAATACAGGGTGTACATAAAGTCCGGGAACACTTTCAATTATCAATTGTACAAGAACCAAACATTATGCAGATATCATACATTTGGTATGTCATTTTCAAGAGAAACCCAGAAATTTTGGCCCACTTTACGTTACGGTAGTAACACTAAAAGTGGGCCTTTGCGTTCGTCTTTTGACAGCTCGAAATTTAAATGAAAATAAAGGCTTAACCATGCATCTGAAACTAAAATTGAATAACCGAATTTGTAGAGGAGAAAATTCTCTACAACGTTCCCCCCCTCTCTCTCTCTCTCTCTCTCTTTTTTCTTTTTCTTTTTTTTTCTTTTTTCCAATATCTCGTATCGTTTCAAAGGTATTTGCGAAGATAACGGCGATTTTGGGATGTATGTCTGTCTGTCTGTCCGTAACGTGTTCCCTGTTTTTAAGACGAACCGTTCAACCGATCAGCACCAAATTTTGCACACATAATTGTAGGTCGCCAGAGACCAGCTCCTCCATTTTTCAAATTTTTCGGACAAAAAATACGGTAGTAATACAAAAAATGCCGTTTGTACTATAATTTTAATTGCATCTGACACGAAAATTGAATAATCTAATTGGTAGAGGGGAAAATTCTCTACAACATCGCTCTATTATGTTTTTTTTTCATATCTTGCATCGTTGCAGAGATATTTGCAAAAATAACTGCGATTTGACGATGTCTGTCTGGCTGTAACGTGTTCCCACTTTTTAGGTCGAACCGTTCAACCGATCGGCACCAAATTTTACAGACATAATTGTTGGCTACCAGAGACCAGAACCTCGCTTTTTCAAATATTTCGGACAAGAAATACGTTAGTAATACCAAAAAAAGCAGTTTGCAATGTAAATTTAATTGCAAATAAACCGTTCATCTGACGCGAAAATTGAATAATCGAATTTATACAGGACGAAATTTTCTAAAAATTTGTTCCCTTATGTTTTTTTCATACCTCGTATCGTTTGAGAGATATTTGCAAAAATAACGGAGTATAGACACCTTCCATTGAATTAACGAAAACCAGCCGTTCGCAGATGTCACGTGACATTCCTCGTCCAGAACTCTCTCTGAAATACGCCATCTTGCGTTGCGTATTTTATGATTTTCTTATTGTAACTTACACGTTGTCATTTCAAAGCAATGACGCACTGTAGAATTAACAAAAACACGTCGTTCTTCGTACGATAAATGATAATCGAGTGTCAACAAATGCCACATTAGCATCAGTTACCAACGGCCATCAATAGTATGAGATTAAAGAAATCAATTCTTAACTGTTAGCTGCAGCGTAGTGGGCAATGTATTGAACTGTGAGGCTGAAGGTCAGTGATTCGGAACCCGCCAGTCCCTAAATTTTTTTCCTACAAGGGATTCAGACACTGTTGTTATTTAATTTTTTATTAATTAGATTATTATTTTGGTCCAAAATGTTTGCAAAAACTTTTAAAACTACAAATCTAAAGTGGACCTTAAAACACGTCAGTGCGATATTTTCCCCCACAGCATAGTTTGGTCATTTGTCGATAGTCAGCGCTAGTCGCAAACACGGCGAGTGCAGGTGCTATACCGGCCATGTAATGGTCCCAGTCGGTAGGAAACACTCTCGACACACAGTGTTTTGCCGGATAACATACTCAAGAGGCTGCAACATGTCCAAGTACGAATATCCAGAGACAGTGCTCTCAGCTAAGAAGAATTACCCGCACAGTTTTCGAATTGAGAGAGATAGAAAAAACATTTACCTTAGGAGAATCACGCTCAAAATCAATGCATTTCTGTTGACGCTTTGTACCCAAAATTCGAGAATTATGCCTGTTCTCCTTCCCATTAGTGTGAAAAGTGGCTTCGTCGCTAAAAATTAAGCGATCAACAATGTCATCCCTATCCACATTCAGTTATTGCAGCTTCGAGCAAAACTAATAAACGCTTGTCTCTGTCGTCAATGATCTTCTGCACTAGCTCCTGTGCTGTCGCACAACTTTACTTCCGCCAGTACCTCGCCTCCTACTTTCCAAACTCCACAGATGCTCTCCTGCGAACCTTGCAAGACTAGCACTCCTGGAAGAAAGGATATGGTGGAGTCATGGCTTAGCCACAGCGTAAGGGATGTTTCCAGAATGAAACTTTTCACACTGCAGCTGAGTGTGCGCTGATACGAAACTTCCCGGCAGATTAAAATCGTGTGCCGGAACCGGGGCAGAGTGAAAGTTTCATTCTGGAAACATCCCTTTGGCTCCAGGAGTGCTATTCTTGCATGGTTCGCAGGAGAGCTTCTGTGAAGTTTGGAAAGTAGGAGGCGAGGTACTGGCGGAAGTAAAGTTGTGGGGCGGCATCGTGAGTCGTGCCGGGATAGCACAGTCGGTAGTGCGCTTGCCCGCGAAAGGCAAAGGTCCCAGGTTCGATTCCTAGTTACGGCACACAATTTTAATCTACCAGGAAGTCTCAGATTGCATGTAGGTTTTGTTAGTTCGAAAGTTTGAATATTTGTAAACGTATGGATCCAAACTACTGTGGTCATCATTCCGTAGACTTTGCCAATTACTCAAACTAACCTAAGGACAACAGACACACCCATAATGGTGGGAGAACTCGAACTCCCAGCGAGAGCGGCCGCGCAGTCCCTGACATGTCGCCTAGAACCACGCGGCCATTCCCCCACGACTTGTTTTAGTCCATTCAAATCCTCATAAACTGTTTCTAGCAGCGACGTAAATATTGCAAAACGTTAGGTGAGTTACGACATTTGATTTGCGCATTTTCCTCCCTTGTTTTTCGCATCAGTCATAAAATTTATTAGATACTAAATAATCATATTCAAAAAATATGGTTAATCTGATGGCTCTGGGAAATGAGGTTCTCAGCTACAAATTACTTTGTTTTGTAACACAAGAGGTATTTTTATACGATTTATTCTTGGCAGTTTTTATCACCTTTTATGGCTCCATATGAAAGTAGTTAGTCACAGATATCGAAACTAAATAGACTGTCAACTAGATACTACAGAGTAGATGCTGTGATTCAGAGGTAGCTGTTTACGTTATTTAAAGGCTTACGTCTGATGTAACGAATTTCTTCTTCAGTGAAGTATGGCAGACGCGACCGTTTGCGTCCTTCCAGCTTGCTGTTCCTGTCGACTCGCTCACGGACCACCTTAGGGTAGTCTCCTTCTTCAGTGTAGATGGGGTGCAACCATAGACCAATCTGTCAGAACAAAGAAACCCACAGTATAAAGCTTAAAATCTTCGTAAGAGATTGGAATACATTCTCAAAATATTATATAATCTCCTTCTCGTAAAATTCTTTCTATATTCCGGCAATGGACTACAATAACTGCACTCAAAATAGATTGCAATATAAGCAAAATGCTATCAAGTACAGGGTTAAACGGTATTTTAAGAGTGATGGTAAATATTTTGGGAGGTGGTACTATGAGTCCAGTTTTTACTAGGTACAGAAATACAGGTTTTATTATGTAATCGAATAAAACTTCAAGCAGACAAGACGTGAAAGTTTATTAAATAAATAAATCCATCACCAGTTTCAATGCACCTTTGACCTTCTGTACCGGTTTCTCGTACTTTAAGGACACAGTGACCAACCCGACTGCAGAAGGCTCTTCCCTGCACGTCTCCCGCCACACCCAAATCTCCATTCGCCACGCTGTCTCTTTCCTATAACCACAGGCTATTTTGTTCTTTAATGCTCGCAGTCCCTCATCAGGGAGAACAGACCATGAGGTATCGAGACAAGAGTTTCCTCTGCAGTCGGGTTGGTCACTGTGTCCTCGGTGGCAGAGTGGTCAACGCGTCTGCCTACTATGCAGGAGATCCAGGGTTCGAATCCCAGCCGGACACAAATTTTCATACCCCGCACATTGGTATTTCATCTAAACCTAGTACAGTGAAGCTATAACGGATCGCAAATTTCGATTTATTTCATTAATTTGAACGCTGTAGTGTTGTCAAAAATATATAATTGTACACAAGCCGAGGCTGGGCTCATGAGGACAAACTGTATCTGAAGAGCGAACACGGCGTAGACTATAGAGATTAGGATGAACAGTAAGAACAAGAACCCACTAGTCATGAAAAAATAGGAGATTGAGCATGTGAAGAACTTTTGGTACCAGGGAAGTATTGTTTCCAAAAATGGGGGGGGGGGCTACAGAAGACTTTGAAAGTAGGATCAAAAAGGCAAAGGGGTCTTTGCCCAGCTGCGACCATTTTGGACATTTGAATCAAATGTGATCAAATGTCAAATGTTTGTTAAGCTTATGGGACTTAACTACGGGGGCATCAGTCCCTAAACTTACAAACTACTTATTTACTACCTTATACTAAGGACGGCACAAACATCCATGCCCGAGGGGGATTCGAACCCCCGACCGTAGTGGCCGTGCAGACCGTGACTGGAGCGCCTCAGTCCCCTCGGCTACCGCGGCCGGCAATCAAATGTGGAATCTGTTCTTTTTTACAGGTGTGAGACGTGGAAGGTGACAGCACGAATTAAAGTAAAAATGCAAACCTTCATCAATAAATGTTTGAAGGTTATACTGGCCAAATGTTCATCTCCAATCAGGAACTAAGGAAACGCACCCAGCAACGAAATGCCGAGGCGACAGTAAATGAAAGGAAATGGATAGGACATACCCTGAGAAGAGGTCCGCAACATATTAGAAAGCAGGCTTTGGACAGGGACCCACAAGGAGCAAGGAAGAGAGGCACATCAAAGTCGACCCGGCGCAGTACTGTTGAAGCGGAGGTGGCAGCCGTTGGCCACTTTTGGAGTAACATCAAGAAGATGGCAATCAACAGGGTCATATGTCCCCTATGCTCAACACCAGAGTAAAAGAAAGTCCAAGTCAGCTAACAGAAGTAAACAACGCCGATTTAGGATTCTCGCAAGCCAGCTGTCGGCAGTCAGCTGATTGGCTTACTCTGCTGCTGGACTTGCTGCAGGTCGGATCGTTTCTGCTGGTCGCTTGGGTCCAGTACGCTTCTAAACGCGGGAAAGGGGTCAAGGGGAAGTCCAGCCTCATTCTCACCATGGAGCTCTACAGCTGAGTTGCTTGACTGGAAGAGAAGGAGTTGCAACCGGCGGAAGACGGAGCAGTGTTACAGGTGTCAACGCCTTGGACATATCGCCAAATACTGTAAGGGCACGGTGGCATGTATAAAATGTGCCCCAGCCCACGAAACACTTGTGCGAACATCAGTTGATCCTACGTCGAGACCTTCTGCAAATTCCCCTATTTCACAGGTTGGCTCCGTCCAGAGATGACCAGAAGGAAGGAACGAACCGGGGATTCTACAACTCCTGATCACGAGACGGTGCCGGTCTCCCTCTCCCAACTGTCACATGGGGATGACGACCTTGGCCTTTGCGCTACACTCGACGCCGTGGTCGCTTTCAGCCGCTTTTGCTGCCGAGACTGCAGTCTGGGTAGCCGGATTGTCCGCAGTCCATCGGGAGCTGCAACAACTGTGATCTGTCAAAGCGATGCCCCTCCATGCTCCCCGCGCTTCGGTGGGTGCGGAGTGGAAGAAGCGATCCAGACGATCTTCTTCATTACACCTGCCTCTCTGCTGGTGCCCGTGGAGACCGTAGGTCGACTCTTTCAAGCCGCCGCACGTCGAAGGGCGCCCTGCGACGCCACAGACTGCCTTATATGTGTGTCCTCAAGATGCGATGTTGCTCACTCCTCCTGGGAGGAGTCATTAGACACATCGTGGGCATCCCTAAAAGTCGACCATCCTGCGGATGAAGATTTCCTGCCACTTCCCTGAAAGCAAAGTATAACCCTGACCCTCGCCATGTTTACGACTTCCATCTTGGATGGTACTGGCCTTCACAGGGGCAATCCGTTTTCCGTGACGAGAAACCTCTTTTACCTAACCAGAGAATGGATATATCATGATACAGTTTTCTCCGCCTTTGTCCATTTACCTGCTATGTTCAACCCGAACTTCAGTCGTGTCTTTATCCACGACCATTGGGAACTCAAATTGTGCAACCTCCTGTATGTCTGGTTGCGCTATGGATGTTTCTGTCAAGATCGTGGAACCTCCCCGATTGGGAAAGTTCATGCACTCCAGGAGGCTGCCACCGATTAAGCGCCCGAGGACCATGGACAGTAAACATCGGCGCTGTTCTCGGTCGATTGGTCGGCCCGCGGCCCTCCCACCCTGTGGGAAGTGGGACCCCCAAACTGCTGCCCACAGATGGGGCCATCCCATGCGATGCCCACCCCAAACCGAGTTGTAGACGGAATCCCTCCAGGTTTAAAACTACACCCATGCTATGTATGAGTCACGCCCTCAGAAGAGCTTTGAACATCGGGCATTAACCTCCCGCCATCGTTCGCCAACCTCCGGGAACCTTCTGTAGCCTCACTTGGTACCTCCAGGATTTGGATAGTAGATAGTGACTATTGTGGTGGCATCAGGTCATACTATGCCACTGTATTATGACAGAGTAGATTTGAGCGGTGATTAAATCGTTATCTTGCATCTAGAACATTTTATAATAGTAACGCATTGACAGAGAAGAGTTCTTTAAAATGTGACTCCTCAATGTACGTGGATTTTCTTTGAATCTGCCGATTACTGATGCCGTTAGGAGTGAAAGTGGCTTGATTACTAAACAGTAAAAATGAGATTACTTGGCGATTTTAAATGCCCAACAACAAAATTCCTTCTATCTTCACCTTGTGCTCGAAGGTGATGAATCAGCTGTAAATGATGCGGTAGGAATCCGTACATACCAACAGGCTGTTCATTTACACGTTAAGATGCAATATGACTGTTTGGCACTGCACTGGTTTCACTCAGTGCAGAGTAAACAATCTTGAATTTGTGATTAGGACAGCGTATGCCACATTCTCCTGTCATTTCCTGCATACTCTGACTTTAAAATCATATTCTTCTCATCAAGATTAATGAATGCAAGCTCGATGAGGTATGGGCATTTTTAACAATAATAATTACTGTTTGATATGCAAATTACGAGCTCATGTCACATGTGCGACAAGATAATCGAGGCTGTTGTCATACACTTGTTTTTCTAAAGTGAGGCGAGGTGCCTGCATGACGTTGGCCAGGGTTTTGTGGAAGGGTCCACACTCTACTGCCTTGCCCTGGTCGGTCTTTAGCCCGAAAGCCACTTTCCTTCTCGGGAAAATACGGATGCTTAAAATCCTTTTGAAAGCCACACAATACCGCTCTCAACAAAAGGCGTTTACTTGCAGCTTTTAGCCGCAGGTGGAATGCGAATACCAAAATAGCGCCGTCAAGTCTCAGAGGAAAGATCAAAATGAGACGTTAGCTGACTCACTATTGGCCGGCGAACCATATGGCTTTTTAAGAGGCACCATCTGATTGATATGTGAGCCACTGGTGTCATCGGAAGATATACACAAGCAGAACGAGAAAAATTAAGGCAGACTTGCTCTCTCGCCCATACCTGCTGTGTTTGTTAATGAGCATGCAAGCCAGTGGTGCAACGCTCTCACAGCGATTTCTTGTGTGGGGAGGCAAAAAAGATTCATGTACAGTATTGCACTGTAAAGAGCACCTCGTTTGTGGAGTAGATGTTAGTACTAAGGATTGTGCATTGTTAATAGTGTTGACCGAGATACTTAATATCCAGTGTGAAAATAGAGTGCATTAGCTAATGCTTGCGAGCATATATTTGAGTGACAACATGGTGGGTTAGTCTGAGACTGACATATCATGCTCGTTTATAGCCAGGCTATGATTTACAGGTCGTTCTTGACTTCATCAAGAAGCAGTGAAAGTGTGACCGGCAGTAGTCGATCAAGATAGAGAATATTTAGTTTCGATTTCAATGAAGACGCAGCTAGCAGCCGTCAGAACAGTTAACAGTTTTGTGTACAAATGCTTTAGGCAAACTCCAACCATCCCCAAACAGTTATAACAAATACATTTTTTTATCACTGTGTAACATTTCTGACATTGCGACAGCCTCGACCATAAACTGACGAAATTAAATTAATATTAAAGTTAAGTAGGCGCCATTCTTCAGCTATTCTACCAACTTTATTTTATTTTGAAATTGTTTATACATTTTCACTATCCTGTCAATGTATCTAGAGCATGGAAATTAAAAAAAATGTTTCTTTACTAATCTGAGTTTTTTAAAAGTAAATACAGGCAAAGTTTACAATCACTTTTTAAATACAGTAACTAGCGACATCACTTTAGTACCCGAACTGATCCTCACAAGATGCGCTTTGTTAACTTTAAGAATTTTCTTACAGGAGATGTCATCTACGTCTGTCTCTCCATAAGTGATTAAGTTTCACTAATTGTAGGTAGACAAGGAGCATCTTTCTGAATTCTTCATGCCATGCTGTTGATGTCTTTCTTGCAGGACCCTAGGGTACATTAGATGGTCAGGTTTGTCCTTTGTGCACTACAAATAGTTGGAACAGTATTATTAAAATCACAGCAGTATAGTAACTGCACGTCAGAACTGTGATACGGTTTGAAGGAAATTTCATTAAGCTAGATTGCTTAGAGGAGCCATCAGCTTGATTTGGCTACCTGAAGAACCATTTGCTCCAGTATTTATGTGGTTCTACTTTCTTATGCAGGGTGACAATACTATTAAAACCTTCTTCTGCATTAGGTATGTCACTAGATGGCACTGTTAGTGAATAGCATGGAAGCTGGGCTTCCGGTTATTGCTATTATTTAGTTTCCAGTTTTACTTAACTGATTTTTAAATTTGAGACTGGCGCAGGAGTTTGTGTAATTAATTATTTTTCATTCAAGATACCTTGTTCTTTGCTTATCATGATTTTACATTTTAGTTTGGAGTATTGAATGCATTGTATTCTGTCTTGGCGAATCTGATTCTGATCCCGTGTTTGTGTATTTACAGGTAACTTCTGGCGAGAGGAGTGAGTGGGTCCGTGGATCGGAATTACGTATGTTGACCGGCGATTTCGATGGCATTCTTGATAGCGTCCTCAACAGGGCATGTCATGGCGTGCTCGCTCTTGAGATCTTAGTTAAGTATTCATTGATGTATTTCTGCTTTGAAAAAGTCAGAGACCCTCTTCTGTTAACCTGCATTAAACTGTAAGTCTGTTTGTTTGTGCGTGATTGATAATGTTAACTAGTACTTTAAGGTAAAAAAAGGCTCTTAACTTTCATGTACAAAGTGATTTTATGGGGATGTTTTCTTTAAAATCAGTGTACTTGTAATTTTAATTTTCTCCCACCTGACGTGTGTCATTCAAACTGTAGCGTTCCTTAAATTCTTAATCTCTAATGTGAAATTAAAAGCCTTATATGACGTAATATTGTATTGGCATAACCTGTGAATCTATGGTACAGAGTTGAAAGAATGTTAACTATTTATAAATTTTTGTTAATAAATACGTTACTTCTGTAAACCAAGCAACTAACGACGTCTATTGATGGGCCATCCTTCCATAGGGGTTTCTTTCAGTAATTCCCGATCCTGTAGTGAGGGTTACAGGTAGTGCATTTTTCCTTCCCTCGACAGATACTGCCCGACAAGTGGATGTATGTTAGTACTTCCTTAGTCTAATTTTATCTGGTCAGTCCCGTCTGTTTGTTGCCTGGCCGAGCCGCAGGCGAAACAGTTGGTGAGGCCCTTTCCTTCCTTCTTGGTACAGAGGACTTGATCGTACTCCTAGTTATTGTTATTACTCGTAACCGTGTGAAGTGTATTTTTATCTGATTCACTACCTAGTGGGGATGTGGCATCGCGTCGTGCACAGAATGCATGTAAGAAATAATTGTAAGTGTATGTTCAGCAATATAAACCGCTAATTTCATTTAAAGAAAATTTGCATTTATCACTTTTTTTATTTATTTAAAAAGCCATCTCATTATTCCTAATGGTACAATATCTTAATAGTGTGTACTTTTTTCAGATTAACTTCAGCCGCCATTTTCTTGCAGTGTGCGAAATTCTATCTACATCTTCATCTACATGGGATACTCTGCAAATCACATTTAAGTGCCTGGCAGAGGGTTCATCGAACCACCATTATACTATTTATCTCCCATTCCATTCTCGAATAGCGCGCGGAAAGAAAGAACACCTGAATCTCTCTGTTCGAGCTTTGATTTCTCGTATTTTATTCTGATGATCATTTCTACCTATGTAAGTGGGAGTCAACAATATATTTTCGCATTCAGAGGAGAATGTTGGCGATTGGACTTTCGCAAGTAGCCCACGCCGCAGCGATAAGCGCCGTTGTTGTAATGATTCCCATCCCAGACCCTGTATCATTTCCGTAACGCTGTCTCCCTTGTATCGTGACAATACGAAACGAGCTGCCCTTCTTTGGACTCTTTCGCTGTCCTCCGTCAAACCCACCTGATAAGGATCCCACACTGGGCTGCAATACTCCAAAAATGGACGGACAAGCGTAGTGTATGCAGTTTCTTTTGTAGTTCTGTTGCATGTTTTAAGGGTTCTGCCAATAAAACGCAGTCTCTGGTTCGCCTTTCCCACGATATTATCTACGTGTTCTTTCCCATTTAACTCTGAAATAATAGTAATTCCTAGGTATTTCGTGGAGTTAACGGCCTTCACGTTTCATTGATTTATCTTTTCGTACTCATGTGGACGACTTCACACTTCTCATTATTTAGAGTCAATTGCCAATTTTTACACCATACTGATATCTTATTCAGATCGTTCTGCAGTTGGGTTTGATCTACAGATGATTTTACTAGACGGTAAATGACGGCGTCATCTGCAAACAACCTAAGAGAACTACTTAGATTTTCCCCTAAATCGTTTATTGTAAATAAGGAACAGCAGAGGACCAATAACGCCCGATATCACCTCTGTTTTAGTCTATGCCTTACCATAGATTACTACGAACTGTGTCCTCTCTGACAAGAAATCCTCTATCCAATCGCAAATTTGGGGCGATATACCATAACCATGCAATTTGATTAAAAGCCGTTTGTGAGGTACGGTGTCAAAAGCTTTCTGGAAATCAAGAAATAAGGAATCGATTTGCAACCCTTGTCGACAGCACACATCACTTCGTGTGAATAAAGAGCTAGTTGTGTTTCGCATGAACGATATTTTCTAAGTCCGTGTTGACCTTGAGTCAATAGATCGTTCTGTTCGAGATAATTCATAATATTTGAATACAGGATATGTTCCAAAACCATGCTGCAAATTTACGTCAATGAAATAGGCCTGTAGTTTAGTGGGTTACTCCTACTGCCTTTCTTGAATGTAGGTGTGGCCTGTGCAACTTATTTTTTGGTACAGATCCTTTTTTGAGAGAGCGGTTGTATATGGCTGTTAAGTAAGGGGCTATCGCTTCAGCATAATCATATAGGAATCTAATGGGTAGTCAGTCCGGATCATAAGACTTGTTCTTGTTAAGTGATTTTAGTTGCTGCACTACTCCGATGATATCTATTTCTAAGTTACTCATTACGGCATCTGTTCGTAATCGAAATCTGGAATATTGGATTCGACTTGTTTGGTGAATGAGTTTCTAAAAGCTATGTTTAGTAACTCTGCTTTAGTAGCGCTGTCATCGGCAAGATCGCCATTACTATCACTTAATGAGGGTATTCTTTGTGTTTTGCGCCTTGTATATTTAACATATGATCAAACTCTCTTTGGGTTTTCAGTCAAATTTCGAGAAAGAGTTTCGTTGTGATAAGTATTGTAGGCATATCGCATTGAAATCCTCGCTAAATTTCGAGCTTCTGAGTACGATCGCCAATCCTGGGGATTTTGTGTTCGTTTAAATTTAGTATGCCTTTTCCTTTGCTTTTGCAACAGTGTACTGACTTGTTTTGTGTACCAAGGGGGGGGGGGTACAAATTAAATGTTGGAACGATGCACAATACATCATGATAATCTTAGAACCGTTTGTTCCGCACCAAACGTCCCTGAGATATACGCCAGTTTATCAAAATTTAACTATTTTAACTTTTAGCTAGCTGTGGACTTAAGATAAATTGGTGTTTTACGAGTGCGTTCCAACAGTTAATTTCTGTGAAATTTATAGGTGGTGAGCCAGTCTTCTATTTAATCAGACAGGATTTTAGGCAGGTTGCTAAAATTAAATATTTCTGCGCCGTTTTACCACATTAATTAAGTTGCGGAAATTTTCTTACAGACAGAAATTTTTATTATAACAGTTATATACAACCTGGCCATTAATTAGAAATATTTCTCCCGCCGTAATTTTAGCGCCCTTGTTTTCGTATCAAAATTTAAGATCAGTTTCAAACTTCATTTGCTTTGGTTCTAAACATTCTTGTCGCGGAACATTATTTTCTTAGGCGCTACCTTTTATCATTTTTAAGTATTATTATTATTGCAATTATTTACCAATACCAATTAAATTTTAAGGGAGGAATATTTCAGTGCCCGAAAAGGTTGCTACCTCTACCTTATCATCTATATATACACGTGGCGTCTGTTCAGAAAGAACAGACGTCATTTCTGATCCTGCAGTTGTTATTCTTTAATATTCACAGAATATATGACATCAACTGCGATTGGGCAAAGCTGAAAATGTGTACCCAGGCGGGATTCGCACCCGGGTCTCCTGCTTTCTAGGCAGTTGCGCTGACCCCTACACCACTGGGGACACAGTGATTACCGCACCTGCAAGGACTACCTAAGCACGCCTCCCGTCAGATACAAATTCCTAGCTTCACCCTGCCCACAGTACTCAAACTCGTAGTTATGAAACTAATTCCCGTAAGAGTAAGGGCTTCAAACTTGCCCACCCCTCCCCACTAACGAAAGGATCATTGCCCGTCACCGGAATATTATATATATATGGCATCTGTTCAGAAAGAACAGACGTCTCTTCTGATCCTGCAGTTGTTATTCTTTAATATTCACCGAATATATGACATCAACTGCGATTGGGCAAAGCTGAAAATGTGTACCCAGCCGGGATTCGCACCCGGGTTTCCTGCTTTCTAGGCAGTTGCGCTGACTCCTACACCACTGGGGACACTGTGATCACCGCACCTGCGAGGACTACCTAAGCACGCCTCCCGTCAGATACAAATTCATCTATATTCGGAATTATTCCTTCGTGCTTGCCGTTATTTTACTGTAAGCGAGTGGCAATTGTCCCTTACGCATGTACTCGATTTAACGACCCTGTTCCCGGATTTAGTTACTAAGGGCATCGCTGTGCATCCATCCTGTTCACCAGCTCTTTGTTTTATTGGATCACTTTTCACTTAAAATATCTTTCCTAAATTGTTCACGTTTGTTTTACGTGTGTGTTTGTCATTTGGGCATCGGACGAATTTGTTTGAAACGTCCAAGTTGGAGTGCTCTATAGCCACTTCACCAGTTACGAAAATTACCTGACGTTACGTGCTCAGCACTGTAACCTCACCTGAGAGTTTTTTTTTCTGTTTTTGAGGGGGAATCGTTTCTGTCATATTTCATCTTATTAGCATTACTCCAAAGTCATAATTTTAACCATTGTATTGCAACTGCCATGTTAATTATTTAAAGAATTTTTTCCCAGTCGGGTTCCATTTTAGATTTTAATTAATTTGGAGCTTGTCGTAGCGAGATATCTTGCATCTTGCGTGAGACCATTGCCACTGTTCTCAATTTGTAGTGGGACAATATAGTCGTACTACATTTTCCTATGTCAGCCCTGTTTTGAAGTTATAAATAAAAAATGAAAGAAAACGAACCTTTTATTTAGAATGCATACATATTTGATGTTTATTTAAATATTGTTATTTTTTATAATATGATTCTTAAAATGTTTTGTTTCTGTATGTTTCATGTACGATCGAAGCGCTGCAATCAAGGGCAGCGTCGTCGCCGCCGCAGCCAACATAACAGCCACTATTAAACTTTAACCGACAGCTATGGGGCTACGAATGCTGCTGCGCCTGCTTTATTGCCGCGCTTCAATCGTTTCAAAGAAGAAAAGAATATTAGATTATAGTTAGTCTTGTTTGAGATTCAGTCCAAGCTAGTTGTCCATGTTCACGTTTCTTGCTAAACTGACGCTGTATTAACATGAAGAAGAATAAATATTTATTAATGATGAAAAATGTCTTGCATTTATGAAGATTTATTTATGATCAAGAATATTTTTTAGCAAGAGAAATTTGATTCTTGTGAAGACTCTCGAATAATTTCCGAAAACAATTTAAATCTGATTGAATCACTACTGAATAGATTAAAATGTGACATTATATTTGTATTTAGTGTGAATGTGGAAAACCATTGTTTAGAAGCAGTGGATTACTAATATTTTTTTCAGTACGAGTTAAGAACAGCAAATAGAAGTGCCTGTGTTTAACTCTGATGAAATTTTAGTAACGGCTACAGACAATTTTGCATACCCCGCTCGTACAAGAACCTTATTTATTTTTGATGAACTATTTAAAGGAATTATTCCTACAAATTTTAATTTATGTAGTGGTGTGGGACACTTCGGAGGAAGTCTAGAGAATTTACACGGTTAGCTTATGACTGTTGGTGTTGCTAGGAAACTGTAAATAACTAATCAACAACATTCTAGCAACTGATAAAACTTTTTCTAGTGTCAGAATAATTTCATAATCAAAGACTAAATAAGAGCATGAATAACAATATTAAACATCGCAGTTATCCTGTCGCCGTTCCACCACAAAGTGTTGTCTTTTAAAATTTTCTTTAGTCAATGGCATTGAGGGGCTTGTGTTGAATACTTGAATTTAACCAAACTATATACCTTTTGCCAGTCGGCAATATGTGCAAGGTCGTTGCATTTTTAACTGGCATGTAAACATGTGTTTCCAAGTTTTGTTTAATTTATCCAAGAAGTATTGCATCCTGAGCGGATTTATTGCTCCTTTTTATCTTTTAAAAGGTTCCTTATGCATGTTATTATTATCTGAGTTAGATCAAGGCGGAATAAATAAGTGTTGTACTAAATAGTAATTGGTTTCTATAAACCAGAGGTCGGCAAGTAATCTCTGATGGGGTCCAGATACTATTGAAAATTTTTATCGAGGTCTGCAAGTAAAATCTCATATTCCATATTATTTTTTATTCACAAAATAATATTAAATCAAACAAAAAGGCGTATTTGTATTCAAGAATACAGAAAATTAATATTCTTCTCTATTTTTTCTTTAATTTTCACTCTCAAACTAATATGAAATACAATAAATGTAAAATAGAAATATATAAAAAAAATTTAAAAACTTATATTATTTCGCAAAGAATCTTCAGGCTTTCGTTCGCTAGGAGCACAAAAATGTTTTCATGGATATGACCTGACCGCTGAAGTAGTGGTTTCGGAGATTGTCAGAGTATGAAGTCGATTTATAGAATTTCATTGTTTATTTAAGTTCCGGCGCTGCATTCGTGTGTTCAGAGCTTTTATGCGGATCACCTGCCAGCCGCTCGTCAGTGTACTCTTAGGCGTTGTACCCATGATAACTATTTATTTACTCTACCTATAATAATCATTAAGGGTTCTAATTATTCAGCAATTAATTGTCAAATTCTAGACAAAAAAGTAAGGGTGGCTCCCATATGAATTGTTATCTACAGAATTTCTTTTTCTTTTTTTTTTTTGTTTTAATTTGAGTGTATAACATACTTTTTGGAGGTCCAGTTTTTGGGCTTCCACGGTCCGGACTTGAACCGCGTTCCGGCAGTTGCCGACCGCTGCTATAAACTTTGCCTTGTCCTCCCACTATTGATAGTTGTTCTTTCCCCATTTGAATGTTTCATATTATACTATATTATATTGTTGGAATATCCATATTAGAGTTGTAGGATAACAATTTTAATCCTGCAAGAGTAAGCTGACAGAGCCCACAGTTTCGGTATGCAGAGGGGCAGATCAGGTCGCTAGTTGCTGGGAGCTGCGTGTTGGATACTCACGTTAAACTGCAACGCGCGCTCTGCTGCCTCCTGGTCTTCAGTGGAATTGGTCTTGGCCTGTTGCCAGTCGCAGTTTAGAGCCACGCCGACATACCCTGCAATGAGAATCATTGTTTTAAGGCAGTCCTTTGCATGTCATCAACAAATATATTTGCAGGATGTGGACGAAGGTAAATAGAATACATTGGCTCACAAAATAGTAAGGATTGTAAAATGTAAACTTTCACGGCCGGAATGGTCAAAATTACTTAAATTTCCGGGCTATTATGCCGTGGTCTAGTGGATTTATTATCGAAACCCAACGATTCGTCCCCGACTGTGGAGGACATTCTCAAGGCACTTTGAATGTCCGATACACACCCTGCCTCACAAATGTTCAAATGTTTGTATAGCTTATCGGACTTAACTACGGGGTCATCAATCCCTGAACTTACAAACTACTTATGAACTAACTAACACTAAGGACGGTACAAATATCCATGTCCGAGGGGGGATTCGAACCCCCGACCGTAGTGGCCGTGCAGACCGTGACTGGAGCGCCTCAGTCCCCTCGGCCACTGCGGCCGGCCACCCTGGCTCGATACTGATTAAGCCAAACTCCGTTTACGAGGGCTCGCGCGCAGAGGTGTGACGTTAGATGTTTGACATTCGCGCGCAATTCGTCGTTGCCGATTGCCGCCGTCCGTTAATATCGTCCCATGGTGGAAGACTGTTACATTTCTTCTTCAAAACAGGAATCCAGATTTCATTTAGTTTCACACCCTCCTCCATCCTACTGAAATTATTGGGGTGTTTTACAATTTCTATAGCCTCCCTGTACAGTTTTTCGTGGTATCCATTTGTGGCTGCTAAAACCTGAGTCTTATCAAATTGAATAAGGTGGTCCCCTGGTTGAAAACCATGTTCAGCAACAGCTGATCTGTCAATCTCTCCCCTTCTACAGTTCCCCTTGTGTTCATCTAGTCGTTTTTTGAAGTATACGTCTCCACTAGCTGTGGAGACGTATACGTGGGTACCACAAAAATAACAGTAAAAAAACGACCAATAATTTCAATAGGATGGAGGAGGGTGTGAAACTATATGAAATCTGGATTCCGGTTTTGAAGAAGAAATGTAACAGTCTTCCACCATGGGACAATATTAACGGACGGCGGCAATCGGCAACGATGAATTGCGCGCGCATCTCAAACATCTGACGTCACACCTCTGAGCGCGAGCCCTCGTAAACGGAGTTTGGCTTAGTCAGTAGCGAGCCAGGGTGTGTATCGGACATTCAAAGTGCCACGATCCCTCTTGAGAATGTCCTCCGCAGTCGGGAACGAAACGTTGGGTTTCGACAATAAATCTACTAGACCACGGCATAATAGCCCGGAATTTTTTAGTAATTTTGAAAATAGTAAGGAGTGATTGAAACTTGAATTATATGTGTTACTCTATTCAACTGATTAAAATGTGGTATGGAAGAGACGAGCACAGTCTAAAACAAACGGTCGCTAGATTGTGTAGAGTCTGCTACTTTTTTGACAGCTGACGCATCCAGTAGGTAGTAAACAGTAGGATGGCATTATAGAAACAAAGAACTTGCTATTTCTAATGCAGTTACTTACTTACTTCCTACTTACTAAAAAAGGTTGTTAATTTTCCAATACAGATATGAAAAGGTAATTTAACCTCTTGGGTTGATGTGAGTCTGTAATAAGAAAAATATGTCACTCCACTTTAGCTAATACGTACGGCATACAATAGCAGAGTCGTAATCGTATCGTCCAAAAACATTTTAAGACAAATGAATTTCAACCTGATGTGCTCAAATTCAAATCGAAAACATTATGACTCTCGGCGTGTACTTTCAGGAGTTTCATTAAGCGGATTTCGGGCTTTTTCATAGATCAAAAGCCAAACACTTTCTTTATTTTTATTTATTTATTTTTGAACGCCCTTTACTCCCTGTACTGACTCTTATTGCCTTGCGTTTACCTACCACATTTTTCTTACATGCTTAGCTAGTACGAAAATATATATTTTAAGAATCTGACTTGATAATATTAACACTAGATCCGCTAGAGTTTTTAACATCCTAAAACCCCCAATGGGATAAAAGTGTCCCATTTCAGATCGATACGTTACTGTTTGATCCTAGTCTTTTAATTTTAAGGCATGGGTATGTTGTTGTTGTTGTTGTTATGGTCTTCAGTCCGGAGACTGGTTTGATGCAGCTCTCCACCCTACTCTATCCAGAGCAAGCCTTTTCATCTCCTCGTAAGAATGGCAACCCACATCCACTTGAATCTGCTTACTATACGCGTCTCTTGGTCTCCCTCTGCGATTTTTACCCCACACATTTCCCTCCAATACTAAATTTACGATTCCCTGATGTCTAAGAATGTGTCCTACCAATCCATCCCTTCTTTTAGTCAGGGTATGCCAAAAATTCCTTTTCTCGCCAATTCTGTTCAGTACCTCTTCATTAGTTATGTGATCTACCCACCTAATCTTCAGCATTCTTCTGAAGCACCACATTTCAAAAGCCTCTATTCTCTTCCTGTCCGCACTGCTTATCGTCCATGTTTCACTCCCGTACAAGGCAACTCTCCACACAAATACCTTCATAAAGGACTTCCTTAGGCTTAAATCAATATTCAATGTTAACAAATTTCTCTTTATCAAGAACGCTTTTCTATCCATTGCCATTCTGCATTTTATATCCTCTGTACTGCGACCATCGCATGTTATTTTACTACCCAAGTAACAAAACTCATCTACCACCTTCATTGTTTCGTTACCTAATCTAATTCCTTCAGCATCGCCTGATTTTCTAAGACCGCATTCCATTATTTTTGTTTTGCTCTTGTTAATGTTCATTTTATACGCTCTCTTCAACACGCTGTCCATTCCATTCAACTGCTCTTCCAGGTCCTTTGCTGTCTCTGACAGAATTACAATGTCGTCAGCAAAACGCAATGTTTTTATGAAGTTTAATCCCTATTCCAAATTTTTCCTTGCTTTCCTTCACCGCCTGCTCGATGTACAAATTGAATAACCTCGGAGAAAGGCTACAACCCTGTCTTACTCCATTCCCAACTGATGCTTCCCTTTCATGCCCTTCGAGTTTAATAACTGCGGTCTGGCTTTTGTACAAGTTGTAAATAACTCTCCTTTCCCTGTATTTTACCCCTGCTGACTTTAGAATTTGAAAGAGTGTATTCCAGTCAACATTGTCAAATGCTTTCTCCAAATCTACAAAAGCTAAAAATGTAGGTTTGCCTTTCCTTAATCTACCTTCTAAGATAAGACGTAAAGTGAGTATTGCCTTCCGGGTTCCTACGTTCCTCCTGAACCCAAACTGATCTTCCCCGAGGTCAGCTTCTATCAGCTTTTCCATTGTCCTGTAGATAATTCGTGTTAAAATTTTGCAACCATGACTTATCAAACTGATGGTTCTGTAATTTTCACACCTGTCTGCGCCTGATTTCTTTGGAATGGGGATTATTATATTTTTATTTAAATCTGAGGGCATTTCGCCTGTCTCATACATCCTACACACCAGTTCAAATAGTCTTGTAATGGCTGGCTCTCCCAGAGACTTTAGAAGCTCTGAGGGTGTCATCTACTCCTGGGGTCTTGTTCCGGTCTAGGTCTTTCAAGGCTCTGTCAAATTCATCTCTCAGTATAATATCTCCTATTTCATCTTGATCTACTTCCTCTTCCCTTCCTACAACATCATCTCTAAGTTCATTTCCTTTGTAGAGCTGCTCTATGTACTCTTTCCACATTTCAGCTTTCCCTTCTTTGCTGAGAACTGGTTTCCCATCTGAGTTCTTGATATTCGTAGAGTTGCTTTTCTTGTCCCCAAATGTCTCTTTTATTTTCCTGTGGGCGGTATCTACTTTTCCCCTTGCTATACATTCTTCTACAGATTTGCATTTGGTTTCTAGCCACTCCTGCTTAGCCATTTTGCACTTCCTGTCAATCTCATTTTTTAGTCGTCTGTACTCCATTTTTTGTCTGTTTCATTTACTGCATTTTTATATTTTCTCCTTTCATCAATTAACTGTAGTATTTCCTGTGATATCCAAGGATTTTTTGTAGGTCTTGCCTTTCTACCTATTTTGTCCTCTGCTGCCTTCACTATTTCATCTCTCAATGCTACCCATTCCTCTTCTACAGAAATATTGACACTGATGGTCTCATATGTTGTTTTTATTCTAAATATTAAGTACAAACGTGCTAGATACAAGTTAATACAAAGCAGTTTCACGTAATAACATAAATATAAAATATTTTCTTTACTTTTAGACAAATGAACTACAGTATGCAAATACTTGAAAATTGTTCATTACGTCATAAAGAAATCAAGTTTTTTAAATATAAATCCAGCCATAAAATGAAGTTTTCAGTTCAAAATGATATTTCCTACAACTAAGAATAACATAATACACCATCAATACATTATCGTAGTCTAATATTATTATGCACTTCGATATATTTTCCAAAGATAAAATTACAGTCTATGTAATTCATTTTAGACACCTACTGGTCATCACTGTCTGTAGATTGTATTTAGAAATCTACACAGACATAGGGAACTACAGCAACACATTTCTTGAAAACTGGCTTGCCACACGTTGCACATTTGTATAAACGTTTTCCTTCTGTGCAGGATCTTCGAACCTGTCAACGACAGCAGTTACCACCTACATTTGATGCTTCAACGTGAACTGGTAGAGCTCTGACCCTGGTTTTTGTATAGTCTTTGTCAAATTCATTTGCATGCTACAGAAGGAAATCTCGTCTTGCTATTCTGATGCCTGCTAAATCTAAAATATTATAAAAAGTATGAACAGGCCACCTTCTTCCACCAGCTTTCACTGAGTATTTGCGGGCCATTTTGTCAACAACATTTACTCCATACTCGGATTCATTGTAACTTGTCACAGTGTCAGTCTTTGGTTTCATATCATTTCCAATTTGTACATCTGGATGCAAGGAACTGAGAATTATTACGTTTTTTCCTGGCTGTGCTTGATATACTGTCAGCGTTATATCGGTGTTTTTGAAAACTACAGTTTTGTGTAGGTTATCACGAGCTTACTTCACGCACTCAGGCACTTCCCGTCTAATTTTGTTCATGGTACCAAGCAAGCTGGTTCGATTTCGTTTCAGCTCTCTTGCAAGTGAAAGTGAGGTGAAGAAATTGTAACTATCAGAATGTTCTTCCCTGACCTCTGATTTGTTCGAGAACTCCGTCGAAATTTTTTTTTTTCATCATAATCAAAATCAGTTGAAATATCATCTACATAGTCCTCTTCTGATTCATCTCCAATACTATTCAGCAACGCTAACAGCTGCTCATCTGAGAGACCGAGCCAACGAGCCATGTTTCACTACCTCACAGGCCCTGTCACCTATATTTCTATAAATTTTTACTGTCAAAGGCACTGAACTAATTGTCTCACTTCAGCTTTGTAGCAGTAGACAACTGTAAAAGCCTCTAACAATGTATAGCAATCGGCAACGTTTAGTGTATACAGTGGGACAAAAATGTCGCATCGGTATTTATTGTTTTTTTTTTCCTCGATAACTACATAACACATAGCGATGACTTTCATTTAGACATGGACTATGGTAAGAAACATTAAAAGTCATGAAGCCTCATCCACCTAATGAAACAAACGAAGGGGAGGCATTTAAATATTGCCACGGGACAAAAATGTCGCATCGGCGGTTCTAGTGTTAAAGGTTTCTTGGCAGCTTATACACGTCGCCATCAATTATTTACAGCTACGCATTTACTTATTCAAACGAGCAGATAACCGCAATTATATGGGAATATGGACCTATAATTTTTGGGAAGTTGAACTATGAAAGTACATTCTATTGAAGAAAGAAGTGGAACCATTCAGATATTAATTTTTATAGCAGTAACTAGCTTAAACCCGCGGCTCCTCTCGCGTGTTTGTTGATTATGATAGATAATGCGCGAAACGTCAAATATATTTTTTTGTAAAGAAATGATTTAAAAGACACTTCTTTTTTACTGGTTTATTTATTTATTCTTATATTTCCTTATTCGTATGCTTATCCTTACAGAGAAAGAGCTCAAGACTTTGTAGCACGCATAGACAAAAGACATGGTCTGTGGCATCACGTTTCGCTGTATGCAACCTCCTTGCTATAGAGTCACATACGTCATCGCTGGCTTTCAGTTTGAATTTTTTTTATAATTTGACGACTTTCAACCACCAGACCTTCCAACCTCTTATAACTATTGGCATGAAACTGCTGCTGTGGTGTACAACGGCAGACTCCGGACAACTACACACAGACCATTCTTTTGCGTTCTATAGTTTTCGCTGCAGAGCCAAATATTAACACACATACACGTAGAATGTTATATACACCAATAACTTTCCATCCCAATATACTCCACCATTTTATCATTATCAGCCTCAAGCAACAATGCAACTAATAAAACCATTTTCAAAGAGTAAATATAATTTTCAAAGAGTAATTACTGTTCCGCATTTCGCGTTATATTCTTCAAATTACTAAATATCTATCAGATCGCTATAAAACCGTGCCTAAAACCATCCTCAGGTATAAATTAGTAACTGTTCAAATATTTAAGTCTCTGCGTCTTGTCGTTCGGACGTGATACGCGTACACCGAGCAGACACTCTCAGTAATATGTCTATAGATAAATAGCTGCCCGATCGCCTTAAAACCGTGCCTAAAGCCTTACCCGGGTAGACATTAGTAACTGTACAAATTTTTAGCTCTTTATGTCTTGTGGTTCAGACGTGATAAACGTACACCGAGCAGACATTCACATTTATAGGTATAGATATCGTGCGATTTTCATTAAGAGCCAAAGTTATGAACATATTACGAGTTAATGAAAATAATATAATTAACCATCGTAAATCAGCACTTGTCATTGGTAATATTATTCTCTTACTTCTCAGCATCCTTTTCCAAATCAAAAAGAGAGAGATTTGCAGATTGTGTTTGTGATAGGTATGACAATTAATAGCGCCTCAGTAAGCCCCGAAATAGGACAGTACTTTGGGTGTACTGTTGTACACATTCGTTTCTTTATATGTTTACACAAGGCAGCTGTTCGACAGAGCTGCAGTGGCTGCAGACATTCTCTGGGAGTTTCGTGACTCTTAGGCCGCGCTCTACAGGGACAGCCTTAGGCGACAAATCTCAACGGTATGTGCAGTTATGGATCTGACCTACGTGTGCCACATAGGAAGATGCCTGGCGCGTCCGACTTGACAAAGTGCGACGTTTGAATTTCAAATCTGCTTGAATCTTGTCGGTGTCGCACGCGCTACAAAGTGCCGGGGTTCGTTGAGAGTCACCTGCTTCTAGAGATTATAAAGGACGTCGCAAGAATTCTATGAAATAATAATCACAAATAATTTTCTAAAAAGGGCAACCACAGCTTAAATACATTTTGATAAAATTCGATACACAAACACCACAAAATCTAAAGATTAAAAGTTAACTTCAATAATACGAGGCGCGTCCAAAAAGTAAGTTCCGTTTGGTAATAAAATGGAATTGTACATAGATGCAGAAGAAATTTTAATTGCACAAAATTCTACAACTCTTAAACTACTTTTCCACATAACTGCCGAAATTTTGTAGGCACTTGTCATAGCGTGCCACAAGTTTTTCCATGCATCCTTCACAGAAGGTTGCCGCCTGTGTATTCAACCATGTGGTAACAGCTCTTTATCAAGAGTTGACCACCAAGGACAGATTTTAGGTGTAAGAGGAGATGAAAGTCGATAGGATAGAGGTCCGAGCTGTATGGAGGATGATCAAACAGGTTCCATTGAAACTTCCGTAAGAATTGTTTGGTCACATTCGGTGCGTGAGGTCAGGCATTATCATGAAAAAAAAAAAAATCTTTTGACAGTAATCCTCTTCTAACACATAAAATCTGTCCTTGGTGGACAACACTTCAACGATGATGACGAGCTGAAAGAACATGTTACCACAATTGCCTACAAAATTTCGGAAGCTATGTAGAAAAGTAGTTTAACAGTCGTAGATTTTTGTACAATCAATATTTTTTCTGTATCTGTACCCGCTCGTTTTATATAACAAAACGGATCTTACTTTCTGGACGCGCCTCGTATAAAGTCATGGGTGCACATGTGTAGAGAAAATCGCAAAGCTGTTAAGACGTGTGTATTTAGACAAAACGAGTTTCACATCGGTATAGATGCATCTTCAAGTGACATCTGTGAATAGTAAATACATCTGAACTAACAACTGGAGTATCTAAAAGGACCAATAAGTCAGCGTCTCGCTGCGGAGCGCGCAGTTGCTCGCTGTGGAGGTTCGAGTCCTCCCTGGGGCATGGGTGTGTGTGTTTGTCCTTAGGCTAGTTGACCCAGGTTTAAGTAGTTTGTAAGCTACGGACTGATGACCACGCAGTTTGGTCCGATAGATTTACAAACATTTGAACATTGGAACAATAAGTCAGAATTTTTTAAGTAACTGTTTAAATTTTTTTTGAAAAGGAGTGCCGAAAGTACTTACTTGCAAAATGATTACTTGATATTTAGAAAACAGCGTCCAGCTTTCAGGAGGCCTTGCTAAAATACTCTCACAGTAGGGTGTGGTCGTCATTTGATAAATAACATCCTCGATTTGTCCATTACGAAGAAATCAGCAATGTGAGTCTTATATCGAGAACAGATTACGGTCAGAATTGCTACCCACGGTCAAACAATACATTGCTGGTTTCTTCGTAATGGACAAATTGGGCATGTTATTTAGCAAATGACAACCACACCCTTTTGGGAGAGTATTTTAGCAAGGCTTCCTGAAAGCTGGACGCTGTTTCTAAATAGCATGAAATCATTTTGCTAGTAAGTACTTTCGGCACTCCTTTTCAAAAAAATTTTAAACAGTATCTTAAAAAATGTTATCAAATACTTACAAAATTCTTACTTATTGGTCCTTTTAGATACTCCAGTTGCTAGTTCAGATGTATTTCCTATTCACAGATGTCACCTAAAGATGCATCTATACCGATGTGAAACTGGTTGTGTCTAAATAAACACGTCTTAACAGCTTTGCGATTTTCTCTACACATCTGCACCCAGGACTTTATATTATTGAAGTTAACTTTTAATTTTTAGATTTTGTGGTGTTTGTCTGTTGAATTTTATCAAATAATGATCAATCAAGTACAAGGTGCGTATGAAAAGTTCCATGAATGGTCCCATGTTTTACGAACCGCGATGGCGAGGATAAGGTGTCCGCGCATAGAAACTTAGAGACGTGTGAAAAAGCACCTCCTATCGTGTAAAGCACTGCAGTGCAGCGGTGGTACACGACGCGACCCAGTAAACAGGGTCAGTGTGAGAACTCGTGTCATTTCAAAAGACAAAACGGAGCAACGCTTTAACATAAAGTTTTGTTTCAAATCAGGCAAAACAGCCTCGGAGACCCATGAGATGTTAGTGAAAGTTGTAACACCACATCGCGACCATAGTATTAGAATCACGGTATTCCGACATTTTTCATCGTTACCTAATTTTAATATTTTGTTAAGAGACAAAATTTTCTCATTTTTCAAAATTTTTAGTAAATTCAAATTATATCAGCGTAATTCAGAGTAATAGTATCCAGGGAATACTTAGGTCAAAACATCTCGTATATCAGAGATCATTTGTCAGATTGCTATTATAAATAGTACCCGCAGTTGAGTTACTCTCTCTTTCTCTATGTGTTTAGCTCTCCCTGTGTGTTCAGCTCTCTATGTGCTCAGCTCTCTATGTAACGAGCTCTCAGTGCTTAGCTAAAATATTATCCGCTGTTAAATTCCAAGATAGGAAAAACACGAAAACGTATTTAAACTTTAATATAAACTTTCATCGTGATCATACGCGAAAACGAACATTATCTTTGGACTTTGATCGGGATAGCCTAGGACGGAAGAATTAGAAGCTTCTGCCTCCCATAATAAACTGATGAACAGTCAAGAGAGATTAATACAATCAAACTTTGACAAAAAAACGAATTGTGAACTTATAAAGTGTGTACTATGAAAGTGTAGTGAATGCAACTATTGATTTCAGACTAGAGATTCTATGAAGCTTAAAAAAATCTTAAGAAAGTTATTCGAGTATTTAGTTCCCTAATATTGTCCCAGCATATTCTAAAAGTGAAGGAATATATCTAACAGTTGTGGTCAGGAGAAACGTATGGTGAAATTTTCTAAAGAATAATTCTATAAAGGAAAAGGATCAAGCAAAAACATTATCTTTGTGATGGGCGTCAAATTATCTGAACTACCGGGACTCGATGATTCAAATTTTTATTCTTTGGTGTATTAAATATCAGCCCCTGAGAAATGGATTTTCATCCTCAAACATTAAATGAAGGTCTTCAAGATTTAAATAAAATCCTGAACCAATATTTACAGTGAAAAATTCAACAAAGATATTTAATTAACTGCGAAGAAGTACCAGGTCTACCAACTTAATTTTCATACTGAGGTGACAAATAGGATTTTGAACCTATACACCCAATATAACTGTGACAATGAAGACGTAATCTACAGCTTAAAAGTCGCAAAGTTAAAACCCTAATATAAAACGAAGTCAACACAACTGTCGCCCCAGTCACCAAACCAAAATATGTCGCCGCCCAGCCGCAAAGTACGTAAAAAGTATATGTTTGAGTGGTTTAACCCTTTAGTGCCCAAATTATTTCCAGAAGTTGTAGACTTTTTATGAATACTATATTGGGCTAAGAAGCCATACATAAAATCATAGTTTAAATCTTGAAAGTGAAAGTTTAGCCTACAGGTGTAAAAAAATTTGTGAGAACTATCGTTCCCACCGAACTTTGCAGTAACTGTACAATATAATTAAAAAAAAAGTATATCCTTTATTGTTTAGTACAAAAAGCATTTTAATTATTTGATTTACTTTTATATTAGTTCATATTGTCCATTGAGTTGACTAAGGTGACGTACTATGGAACTTAGAGAAGCTTGATGCTACACACAAAGGTACACGACAGTTGCTACACATTATTTTTGTCTCTTTTCTTTGTTTTTGGTGCTACATTGGTGGTACCTTCGGTTTTTAGTACTTTTTGTTGGAAAATTGGTTTCAACTTTCGTCAGACGAACTTCATCTGGAACTCCAGACACGCCTCTTTTTGGTGTCTGAAAATGAACGGGCCTTCCTCTTCGCTTACGACTTGAGAAGCCAAAGATGAACTGCCTTGCCAAATGAAATTTGCAGCTGGTCTGCTTCTATAATTTCACATAACGTAGGCATTGACAACTGCCAAATCTACAAGAAAGAAAAATAGTCTGTGCCACCACTTCCATGAACTACGACCTACAGCATTCCGTTCGCCCAGCTGATCAAATCGATCCACCCCTACCGTTATTTTATTGTACTTTTCCACAGCCAGTGGACAGAATACTTCACTTCTGCTTCCATCTTTTGTCCAAAATATGCGAAGTATTTGGTGACTCGAAATCTTAATCAGAGTCCGCATCGACACATGAATCTTCAACATCTTCTGGTAAAGTGTACAAAATTTTCAAACCCTCTTCTGGCATGAATCCAGGCATTCTAAACAACAAAAAACAATAACTACAATGCAGATTGCACACTGCACTTCACACACGTTCAGAGGGAAACATAGTTCCCACTAACTTACCTTGTAATATTTATGTTATTTTTATTGATATCCAGCAAATATACACGAATACTAACTCCCACATAAATATAAAAGTAGACAAATACAAGTCATTTCACACGCAAAAGGAAAGCACACTATACAAAAAACACTGTTGTGGTCAGTTATGGTCGAAACAATGGCTTGTTTTCCCGCGAAAACTGCGTTCCTGCACTGACTAGATAACAATGCAGAAATACAAGCAGAAATACAAGCACAATCCACATTTAGTTATCCCACTCTAAGAGAGATGGTAACACAAGTTAGAAATGGGAACATTGAACCTATAGTGGAAACAAATAAGTGGAAATTATAGTTACCACTGGTCACTAAAGGGTTAAACGCTTTAGTGACGGAATGGAAGGTATCGAGGATGAGCACCGTTCGGTTCGACCGTCCACAATCACAGTCCCAGACAACATCCAGCGAATGCGACGGATGCTTGCGTATGATCGGCAGCTGTCTTTGTGAATGATAGCAGATGAGTTGAAGATCAGCAACGGCTGCGGAAATCCTAAAACGCATGACCTCAGAGCCTGGAGGGATTCCACAAGAAGCGTTTGCTGACAGTTTCCAATAGCTGGACAACCGATGTCAGCGATTAACTTGAAGGTCAGTAAAGGTATTTTGTTTGTAACTCTTGTTTCCTATATTTCCTTTTCCTGAGACCATTAACCGAGCTTTTCAGACGCGCCTTGAATGTGAAATTAGACTCGTGTAAAAATTACGTTTCTGAGTATAATATCTGGATATTATGTTTCATCAGGAATTTAATGTGTTTTGTACAGTGTTATACCTGTGTTTGTGGTTAAAGATAAACTACATTGGAAAAAACTAAAAATTGCTGGTTGGATATTTAAACTGTGTAAAGGAAAAGTTTCTTCTAATTACGGCCTGATGTTCAAATGTTTGTTAAGCTTAAGGGATTTAACTACGGGTCATCAGTCCCCAAACTTACAAACTACTTATGAACTACCTTCTACCAAAGACGACACAAACATCCATGCCCGAGAGGGGATTCGAACCCCCGACCCTAGCGGCCGTGCAGACTGACTGGCGCGCCGCAAACCGCTCGGCCACTGCGGCCAGCAATTACGGTTTGAATTCTGTGCATTCTTAAGGTTGAAATTTGCCAAAAAAAAGCCAGAAAAAAGCACGATTTTTCTTAAATATTACCGCGTACGTCATCCCCTTTTCAATTAAAATGTAATATTCATACAACAAATAAAAGTAGACATTTCAACGATTGCGGCGAGATATAAAACATCGATGTTTGTCGTGCGATGTGACCAGAATATGAGTTCAAAGTCAGAGGTCAGTCATTATGAAATGGACAATAGATACTGAACCAGAGTACTTTCTACATGGGATACTCTGCAAATCACATTTAAGTGCCTGGCAGAGGGTTCATCGAACCACCGTTATACTTCGAAAATCTTACGGGTATGCTGCCAGGTACCAAAATCGACGATATATATATATATATATATATATATATATATATATATATATATATATATCTCGGCAGGAGACCACCCTGCAATTTTCAAGGCGAAACTGCAGTAAGAAAGCAATGTGCAACGATCTTTAAAACCTTTAGGCCACCGTAGATTTTGGTACCTGGCAGCTTACCCGTAAGTTTTTCGAAGTTGTTATTCGCCAGGAGAAATTATGGAATCACACCGTTATACTGTTATCTCCCATTCCATTCTCGAATAGCGCGCGGGAAGAAAGAACACCTGAATCTCTCCGTTCGAGCTTTAATTTCTCGTATTTTATTCTGATGGTCCTTTCTACCTTTGTAAGTGGGAGTCAACAATATATTTTCGCATTCGGAGGAGAATGTTGGCGATTGAAGTTTCGTAAGTAGCCCACGCTGCAGCGATAAGCGTCGTTGTTGTAATGATTCCCATCTCAGATTCTGTATCATTTCGGTGACGCTGTCTCCCCTGTATCGTAACAATACGAAACGAGCTGCCCTTCTTTGGACTCTTTCGATGTCCTCCGTCAAACACACCTGATACGGATCCCACACTGGGCAGCAATACTCCAAAAATGGAGGGACAACCGTAGTGTATGCAGTTTCTTTTGGATTTCTGTTGCTTCTTTTAAGCGTTCTGCCAATAAAACACAGTCTCTGGTTCGCCTTTCCCACGACATTATCTACCTGTTCTTTCCAGTTTAAGGCGATGTAACAATACTGTTGGAGTAGTATGTGTCGTGAGTGAAAGACTATGAGTATTTCCCAACTCACCATTCTGCTTGGCGCGGAATTCCTTGTCGTATATGTGCCAGGCGAGGGCGTGAGCCTTGATGACCGAGTAGGAGACCAAGTAGTCACCCACACCTGGCGCGTCTATATTTGGAGCCATATTACCGCTTGAGGCGTAGCCTTTCGCGAATATGTTTGCCTCGTTGAATGTGGCCCAGTATTTCACCTGTAAATGAAAATGCAATCCTAAACGGTTAACAGTTACTGAAATTTATTTCCTTTAAAACAAATTACAATAGATGTATGTCTTATGCCAAAAGGTAGTGACGTGACGACGAACAGAATGTTATGAACAGTTAAGGAGTATTCATCTTCATAGATACTTTGCAAATCACATTCAAGTGCCTGGCAGATAGTTCATTAACCACTTTCATAACTTTTCTCTACCGTTCCATTCTCTAATAGCTCGCGGGAAGAAAGAACACCTAAATCGTTCCGTTTTCGATCTGATTTCTCTTATTTTATTGGGATGGTCATGTCTCCCTAAGTAGGTGGGTGCTAGCAAAATATTTTCACATTCAGAAGTAAAAGTTGGTGATTGAAACTTCGCAAACAGATCACGACGCAATGAATAACGTCTTTTTTAAAATGATTTCCACCCCAATTCGTGCAACATTTCCGTGACGCTTCCCCCCCCCCCCCCCCCCCGTAACGTGACAGAACAAAACGAGCTGCGCTTCTCTGAACCTTCTCAATGTCTTCTGTCAGTCCCACCTGGTGAGGATCCCACAAGGGGCAACAGTACTCCAGGAGAGGACGCACAAATGTGATGTAGCCAGTCTCTTTGGTGGAGCTGATGCATCTTAGAAGCGTTCTGCCGATCAAACGTAACCTTTGGTTCGCCTTCCCCACAATATTTTCTATGTGTTCTCTACAGTCAAAGTTGTTCGTAATTGTAACTCCTAGGTATTTGGTAGAATCTACGACCTTAAGGTTTCACTGATTTATCGCGTAATTGAAGTTCAGCGGATTTCTTTTAGTGGTCATGTGTATTACTTCACACATTTCTTTATTTAGTGTCAATTGCCAATTTTCGCACCATGCAAAAATTTTGTCTAAATCGCTTTGCAGTTACTTTTGATCCTCTGTTGACTTCACTAACCGATAAACGACAGCATCATCCGCGAACAATCTAAGGGAGCTATACAGATTGTCTCCTAAATCGTTTATAAACACGAGGAAGAGTAGGGGACCTATAACGCTTCCTTGTGGAACGCCAGATATCACTTCTGTTTTACTCGAAGACTTACCGTCAATTACAACGAACTGTGTCCTTTCTGATAGGAAATCGTGAATCCAATCGCACAATTGGAGAGATATTCCATAACCACGCAATTTCATAAGAAGCCGCTTGTGGGGTACAGTGTCAAAAGCCTACCTGAAATCCAGAAATATGGAATCGATTTGAAATCCCTTGTCGATGGCACTTAACACTTCATGTGAATAAAGGGCAAGCTGTGATTCGCAAGAGTGATACTTTCTGAATTCATGTTGACTACTGGTTAATAGGCCGTTCTCTTTGAGGTAGTTCATAATATTCGAACAAAGTATATGTTCCAAAATCCTTCTGCAAATCGACGTCAATGAGATAGGCCTGTATTTTGGGGATCACTCCTATTGCCTTTCTTGAATATTGGAGTAACTTGTGCAACTTTATGAAACAGATTCCTTTTTTTTCTGATGCCATCCAGGGGCTTAGATTAAGGGGGCGGGGGTTAACCCTCGCCAGAAGTTTTTTTTATTCACTTGTGAAACAAATTAAAAATTAAATAATTTCTATAATGAATTTGAGAGTTGGACTGAAAACTTTGGAAACAAATAGAGGTACCAGGGTGCCTGTAAGTTGTAATCGATGCTTAGTTGAGCTTTGACTTCTTACTTGTTGGGCGGGACACTGTCTTGAATGTCTTATGGGTGACCTTCGTGAGGCCTAGTCAAACATCGTGTACAATTTTCACCACAGTAAATCTGACCAATTAAAAAATAATAAATACTCAGCTAACCACCACCTAACCATCAGTAACAATGAACAAGTATTGTTGAATTCCAGCCAGAAAGACGCTCCACAGACTATTTAAAGCACCACGCGAGGCTTGCCTAGCGTGTAACGAAGCCCACCGTGTCTTATGTTTACTACTGCTACCAACTTCAGTGATCTACTAACTTTATTACTACAGTAGGGTGGCGAACTTGTATGTAACGCAGACAAATATATTTTTTTAACGAGTCATGTTCCCATCCTCGGCTTAGAAGAAGCAACCGGTACCTTCCTCCCACTACTGTAAATGCACACAAATATCATGTTATAATTTCTAAACTGTCATTTCGCCAAAGTAGTGTTACAAAGAAGCGACGGATGTATATCATAGGAGACGACAGTGGACTTTGTTAATCACTGTCGCGAGTCAGCTTGCTCACATTCATCAGCACTGCAACTTCACTACGGTAATTTGGGTTTCCAAAGGCCGATGTGCAGGTGCTGAAACGTAGGGGAGATCAGGAACCCGGGGTGATGGCGCCACTGCGTATACTTTCTTAATATATTTTTAACAATAAAATTTAACAAAATACATGTATGAAAACAATTATAATAAACTAGTATTGGCTGACGAAGCTGTAGTATTATTCTTTACGAAAAAGACACACCTTTCATACGGTAAAAAAATCTGGTTTCCCTTAAGGTAGCACCATTCCCCTGGTCTCCCTTATATGTCATTTGTCTGAAGGCTTCAGATTTTTTATGACTGCTGGCAACGGACGATTTGAGCCAGATGTGGTAGTGCGGAAGGTATTTCTAATTTACTAATCCCTACAGCGATTGCTTTTGCTGTGAAAATTGGGCTTATTCTGTATGTAATGTTAAAATAATTAATTTATGGGAATATAGTTGGGCAACATCTTCGACAACAGCCAGTATATCGACAGGTGAACGCCCGTCATTTTCAATACCACTATACCAGAAAAGACTGCTTTTCATGTCTACAATCTTTTTCAATAACGCTTCATTCTTTTATCTACTATTCGCAAAATTCTGCAAATTAATAGAAAAAATTGCAAGTTTTTTTTGGGGGGGGGGGCGTCACAGCTTTGCCACCTGTCAACAGTACTGCGACGGCACCTCAGTATAGCTCTGGGTTTGAAACCCCTTCCAGAGAAAAAATTTATCTACTCCCCTGATGCCATCGTACAACTGTATCGAAGTACTGAGGCACATTACGCACGAGTTTCTAATCAATACATGTTTCGAGAATTCATTATCCCATTTTCAGGGACTAAAAAACAAGGAACAGCGTATTAGAATACAACGCATGAATTCGACGACTCACCAACCAAATATGCAATTCATCTTAAAAATTCATCTGCCATTAGACAATAAGATATCTATACGCAGTATGCATGCCTTCTCGTCATCACCACCTCATCTACGAGGGTTGGAACTTAAATAGTGGCAAATATTTATTCACAACCCATACAAAAGCGTTACATGTTTGCACCTGTTACTGTCCTTCAATGTAGTCACCAGCGTTGTGTAGAACCCACTCTGTCGAATCTCTGGAACAGTTCTGAAGCGAATGGCACTAAGTTGTTTCTGCATCTTTGGAATCAAATCAAAGCCATATGGACTCAAGTCCGGGGAGTGTGGTAGGTGATACAGTACTTAACAGTCCCGTCGAACGAAAAAGGCAGCGAGAGCTTGCGCTGTATGCGTCCGCGCATTGTCGTGCAAAATGATGGCTGGGTTGTGCAGAAAGTGTTGCCGCTTCTTTCGCAAAGCTGGTCGCAGGTGATGTGCCAAAAACGAACAGTAATTCTATGCACAGACGGTCTTTAGTGGAGGAACACAATGCGTTAGGATAACAGCATCACAATCGTACAGTCGTATGCTCTAATCCGGTTTCGTGGGAGCCCCGTGAACGCATCATCCATTTTAACCTATTTTAAATTTCAATGTAATCATGTATTAGCAGTGGACAGCGTACAGATTTTATCAGTAATTTGCTTCATGCAGTGCATTGTTACGGTTGAAATGGACGAACAAGTCCGAAACTAGTTACCAACTTCTAAATAGTTTTCATTACATATCCAGTTGCTGATCCTGCCCCATCTTCACGATGAATTTTCATAAAAAATGTATTATTGTTGATACTTATACTTTTGACTGCGTACAAGATTATTAACAGGTCATCAATTTAAAAAAAAAGTATTTTCAAACTGTTACTGCATGTACACTATGAGTAACAACGGATTAAGACACCAACTAGTAGATATTTTTAGCTCCAATCATGTGTAAAAGGTGTCTGATATTCATTAATAGAGAACATTTTAAAGTAAAGGTTTATATATAAATAACAGTCTAGAGTGCAATATTTTTTTCGACTAGTTTCGGTCTTATTTAAACCATCTCCAGAAAATTAAGCTCCATTGATGTTGTGAAGCTTGCAGGAGACTGGGAGCCTTCTAGTGCGTCACTGCCTCAGTGGAGCTGGCAGGAGACTTCGAGCCATCTAGTGCATCACTGCATCAGTGACTCCAATTCTCCTGCCAGCTCCTGCCAGCTCCACAAGATTAGTGGAGCTTAATTTCCTGAAGATGGTTTAAATAAGACCGAAACTAGTCGAAATAATAATAAAAAAAATGCACTCTGTTCTTTATATATAAATTTAAATAATAGTGCTGTTTCCTCTAAGTGGTACAAAAATGTTTCCAAAAATATGTAAAGTAAAAATGCCTATTACAATTATAATGAAACATAAATACTACTACCAAAAACATACCACATATAATTTATTTTTGTTTTTTTGTTTTTGTATGAACCTTAGTCGCCAATGACGAAGGCTGACGTCAGCTGTGTAAGAATTCTAACAGCTGCATCAGTACGAACGCAACCTCCAACATGGAGGTCGAGATGTTTTATATATTTTAAATATGGGTAGATCATGTAACTAATGAGGAGGTGCGTAACCGAAATGGGGAGAAAAGGAGTTTCTGGCATATCCTGACTAAGAGAAGGGATAGATCGGTGGGACACATTCTGAGACATCAAGGAATCGTCAACTTAGCATTAGAGGGAAGTGTGTGGGGTAAAAATTGTAGACGGAGACCGAGGGCTGAATACAGAAAACAGATTCAAATGGATGTAGGTTGCTGAACGTATTCTCAGATGAAGAGACTTGCACAGGGCAGAGTAGCGTGGCGAGCTGCATCAAACAAATCTGCGGACGAAGACTACAACAACAACAATAGTTTTTTAATGTATTTATTTACCGTTACTATAATTGAAACCTGTACAACTAGTTTATGACTTCACATGTATTTTATTTAATTTTTTTGTTCTTGTTTTAGCATTGGTAGTGATTACACAGTGGTCGAAATCTACAGCTGCCGATAAATAATACTTACGGCTGATTGCTGGAAATTTCTTCTAGTCAAAGTAAAGTCGTTGAGCACAAGGTCCACCATGCAATCGAGCCGTCACGATAAATTCCGGGTGCACTTACTTTCCATTGTTCAAAAAACGCAGGATGTATTCTGCCAGTGCGCAATTGACTAGTAACTTCCTGGCAGATTAAAATTGTTTGCCGAAACCGGGATTAGAATCTGGGACCTTTGCCTTTCTCGGGCAAGCACTCTACCGGCTTTTTTATTTTATTTATTTTCCAGGTAGATCTATGCTTCGCGGTCGTTGGTTCAATTGGTTCTTGGTTCTTCGTTCATTGTTTGGCTCAGCTTTCTTATTACAGAGAACATGTAGCCCCCTGATCTGTCGCGCTGAGCCTCGGCAGGCAGCGTTCTCTTAGTTTCCATGCCGAGCTATCCCGGTACGCTTCACGGTCTCTCCTCAGAACTATACTTCTCCCAGAACCACAGCTCCTACTATCCAGACATGGCTTTGCTAGAGCCTAAGGGATGTTTGCAGACTGAAACTTTCACTCTGCAGCGGAAACTTACTGGTAGTTGGTGTGCCAGAGCCAGAATTCGAGACTGGGACTTTTGCCTTTCGTGGGGAAGCGCTCGGAAGCGCTCTTCTGAGTACGGTTTAGGTGGGGCGGAAGTGCTACAATAAGTGCGTTTGTAAAGGATGGAGATTTCGGAGGATGTTTTCTTGGTATAGGTTTTCTGTTTCAGCTAGGATCACAGCGTCAATTTTAATTAAATTTATTTTATCTGATTTTTACTTTATTTATTTATTTGTGCAGCATGACTAAAGGCTCTGTCAAACAGAGAGCGGGCAGCCCATGCGGTCTCTGTGTTGCACCACAGACAAACATATACAGACGGGAAACCTCCGTAAGGGCCCGGTCCCATGCTCAGGGGTGCGGTGCGGGGGGTTCTGAAGCAGTTCTGTAAGATGTCCCATGATGGCGCTGCGGTCAGAAGCAGCCCTTTAAACTGGCCAGAGCAGGCGGCAGGTAGCGGCTGTCCCCACCACCACCTCCCCTCAAACGGCAGCAAGCCTGACACAGCCGTGGCATCGTGGCAGGCGGCCGAAGCTCTCCCCTCAGCCTCAGCCCGCGTGAAGCGGGCAGACTGTGGTTTTTTACAGAGAACGCGACGGGCAAGCGGGAGCAGTGTGGCGGAAAACAGACAAACTGATCGATCTGGTGCGTTCGAAGCCATTCCTCTACGTCATACGTGACCCAGAATACAAAAATGTGTCTAAGAAGACAGACAGTTGGAAGGAGATATGCACAAGTCTGAATCAAACAGGTATTAATTTATTTTTCAATATTACAAACCAATGTATACCTACTTGTCTAATCCAAACTATTACATGAAAATGAATTAAGCGAAATATTGAAAATTACAGTACATTTCTGGTTGTGTTCTGTAAAATACACTTAAAAAACGTAAGAACGATGTGGATGGGCAAACATCATCGCAGATGGTGAAAAAGGTAATTGTTGGCTTCCAACTGTACATTGAACTTGATGATAATACCTTGTTACTGGTTACTGACAAAATACTCAAGAAATTGGTTTCTGTTTTAGTCTTAGCGTATTCAAAAATGAGTTAGCATATAGGTTATAAATCTGCTCCTCTTGTTCAGTAGGCACGTAGCTAGCATTGCAGCGGAGGAAATTATTAGACAGCACGCTGCTTCCAAATCTTTATTTAAAGTTTGTAGGTCTATTAGCCTTAAAGAGACACGCCATTTTTCAACAATAATTTCCACTACATGCCGTCTCTTGCAGAGACATTTATTGTAAATGGCCTTTTGAGGATCTTCCAAGGCTGCAGCTTTAGGAAAGGGACATATTAATTAATTCTGCAATTTAAAACCATCACCTACTAACATGCGAGGCACACGAGTGCTTGTATCCTGCAATGAATTTCGAGGCAGAATATTTTCTCCTTGTATAAATCCGTGGAGAAACGTAGTGTTTAAAAAAATTACACTGTCACTGCGCCTGCTCTAGCTGCCCACATCAAAACCACAAAGATGTCATCACGATCAACAACTACAAACGAGACCACTGTTTTTTTTTTTTTTTTTTTTTTTTTTTTACAATAATAACCTGAGCCACTCTTTTCTTGGACATTTTATCCGTACATGCTTTCTATGTAGCTGCCAATGCAGTTAGCGAGACATTCGAAAATAATTGAAAAACTGTCTTCACACAATCAAAGCTCTTTGCAAAGACGATGAAATTCACCATATTCTTCTCGTTTCATATTAATTTCATGAACTTTATTTTCTTCGCTTCTCTGGAGCAAGCAAAGTGAGAAATAGAAATTCATCCTCGTCTGAACTAGTGTTCATGTTTACACGGTCCGCAGCTGCCTTACACACTACCAGCGCCAGTCAACAACCGGAACGCCGAGCGCTGCCCACGCTGTACCTGACTGCTGCGGAACGCGGCGGACAACAGCGCGTTCTGCCAGCACCCCCTATAGAAGAAAGCCTGCGCACTATGTCACAACATGGCGGCGGTGAGAGGCTTAGAGTCATCTGAAAGATTGTAAACATTAGCAGTGCACACTGTTTATAGTGCATTCTTTCGTTCAGGAGTGTAAATTGCTGTTGTGTGATAGCTACGCTGGACGATTTGTGTGTGTCAGAACAACGTGTGATCTCTTTTTTACTGACAAAATGCCGTTTCGCTGTTTTGTACCGAAATGTATAGGAAATTACGACTGTGGCCCAAAAGTTACCAACGTCCGGAGAAGAATAAGCTAATAAGGATAGTTACGTAAATAAAATGAATCGCAATATCCAACGGTAAACAGTCATCACTTAAAACTCTTTTATGAGGTTAAAGAAATACGAAAACTTACTCATTAACTTGAAGAAGGAGCCAAGTTATCCTGAGAATTCTTGATATCCATTTCTTTTTCTCCGGACCTTTAAAGACGGTTACTTTTGGGCCACAGTCGTAATTTCCTCTACATTTCGGCACAGAACAGCGAAACGGCATTTTGTCAGTAAAAAAGAGATCACACGTTGTTCTCTCACACACAAATCGTCCAGCGTAGCGATTACACCGTACACAACACCGATGTACGTGATAAATACAGTCCTGAACGAAATAATGCACTATAAACAGCGTTCACTGCTAATGTTTACTGTCTTTCAGAGGACTAAGCCTCTCACCGCCGCCATGTTGTGACGTCGGGCGCAGGCTTTCTTCTATAGGGGGTGCTGGTTCTGCCCGCGCGGGCTGCCCGCTCTCTGTTTGACGGAGCCTTTAGTGTGGCCATTATAACATCGCTCTACTGCATTGTAACATAAATATACAGGGTGGCGGTTTGCATTTAGATTCAAAGTCCACAACTGTCCGCTCAGCATGGTGGGAAGCGCCTTGTTGCTATCGGACATTTGCACGTGATCATGTGACCGTACAGTGTGACTATCATATAGCGCTGGGGAGGACAGGCAGCGTTGGAGTGACGACAGTCCAGGCCGCTCTGCCTGCTCACAAGGAAGGAGAGTTGACCTTGTAACATCACGAGCTCTGTACCGTGGCACAGAGTAACATATACAGAGAAGCAGCCCCCCCCCCCCCCCTAAACCACTGTCCTACGCTTCCCTCGTAGTTCCGTAAGATGCTAGCAGGTGTCAGGCGGTTCCACGTTTTAGTACCGGTAGACCACACTAGACGCACTTCTGAGGGTGCCTCTCGCACGTCAGAGGGTAGCGTGGAGGGGAGGCTGAGGGGAGAGTTCGTGCCGCCTTCCACGAGGCCATGGCTGTGTCCGGTTTGCTGGCGTTTGAGGGGAGGTGGTGGTGGGGACAGCCGCTACCTACCGCCTGCTCTGGCCAGTTTAAAGGGCTGCTTCTGACTGTAGCGCCATCATGGGACATCTTACGGAACTGCTTCAGCACCCCTGAGCTTAGGACCGGGCCCTTACGGAGGTTTCCCGTCTGTATACATTTGTCTGTGACTGTGGCCTACGAGAAAAACAGGCCCCAGCGCAGTTGTCATGCCAAGTAAGCGAGGTAGTTCCGAGCCGGCGCGATCGCTAGCTCAGTGGCTGCCCGCTATGACGCAGTGGGCAGTGCCCCAGCGGCCGGCCAATCGGCTAGCGATCGCGCCGGCTCGGAACTAACTTGCTTACGTGGCATGACGACTGCGCTTGGGCCTGTCTTTCTCATAGGCCCCGCTCTGTACTGCTGCCGCGGGGGAATAGAATATAGCGTGTGGAGCGCAGCAGTTTAGGAAAGGTGGGGGACACATCAGGTGTGAAGAATACAGTAACGTCTGCGATATCCCAATTTTAAAACATACTCTTTTCATTAAATAATAGACACCTATTACAGACAATTGTATATGTCTGTGTACCATGAGAACATTATAATGTAGGTGTAATTTAATGTAAGAATAGCACTATTACAAAGTAAAGAGAATGCAACATAATACAGTTTTCTCTACAATTTAGAACAAAGCTGTACAGTACAATTAAGTAGACATTATGCAACATTTTTCATTTAGTTTTTCTTTGGTTAGTTTTTCAACGATAGGATGCAATGTTTGTGATATTTTTAATCGAAGACTGCATGTTAGGTTATGATCTGACACGCTGTTTCGATATTGGGACTTTGCTAATTTTATAACAGAAAAATATAGCTCACACACATAAGCCGAAGCGAATATACACAATATCCGTGAAGCAAGGGCATACAGCCTCGGAAATCTGTTTTGAGGATCATTCTTATAAAAATTGGGCAAGCCTTCATTGTGTTTATATTTGTACAATAAATCGTCACACTGTAAATTTAACAGTTCCATTTGAAATCTGGTAGGAACATTGTTATCATCCTCTAAAAACGCTGTTGCAAAGAGCCGAAACCCAATAGACAGTATTTCCAAATTTTCAAACCTGGACTCAAACTGGTTACGAAGTTTTTCCCACACATAGACTGATTGCTCTGTTTTGCTTGTACTCGCTATGTTACTGTCGACAGAGCACTATTGCTTTCTGAGCCCTCCAGGTTCGTACTGTGCCCCGTTTATCTAGGCAACATTGCGAACACAGCTGTCGCCTGACGTCACACGTATTTAGACAGCACCCCCTATAGAAGAAAGCCTGCGCACGACGTCACAACATGGCGGCGGTGAGAGGCTTAGAGTCCTCTGAAAGATTGTAAACATTAGCAGTGCACGCTGTTTATAGTGCTTTCTTTCGTTCAGGAGTGTATTTATTACGTAAATTGGTGTTGTGTACGATGTGATCGCTACGGTGGGCGATGTGTGTGTGTGAGAACAACGTGTGATCTCTTTTTTAGTGACAAATTACGACTGTGGCCCAAAAGTTACCGTCTTTAAACGTCAGGAGAAGAAGAAATCGATAACTGGGCTCCTTCTTCAAGTTAATGAGCAAGTTTTCGTTTCTGTGTAACTTTATAAAAGAGTTTTAAGTCATGACTGTTTACCGTTGGATATTGCGATTAATTTTATTTACGTAAACACTCCCATTAGCTTATTCTTCTCCGGACGTTTAAAGATGGTAACTTTTGGGCCACAGTCGTAATTTCCTCTACATTTCGGCGCAGAACAGCAATTTTGGCAAAACGAGATCACACGTTGTTCTGACACACACAAATCGTCCAACGTAGCGATCACACCGTACACAACACCAATTTACGTAATAAATACACTCTTGAAGGAAAGAATGCGCTATAAACAGCTTGCACTGCTGCTAATGTTTACAATCTTTCAGAGGACTAAGCCTCTCCCCGCCGCCATGTTGTGACGTCTAGCGCAGGCTTTCTTCTATAGGGGGTGCTGATTGAGAGGCTTGCTCTTCCTGCTCACACTTCACACCGCCTGCAGTTGTCTTCCTCTGGTACAGCGCTTGAGTAGGCCCATTATGCGAGCTCAACTGTGGCTTAATGGAAGTTAGTGACCGAGTTCAAGCTGAAGTCAACATGTCCCAGGGCACTAAGTATCAAGAACGAGAAGTGTTCGTGATGACAGTGTTGAAAATGTCGATCGTCCGGCAGGGATGAAAACGCCAGGTAACGCGCCAGGTAACGCGCTGCTTTTCAAACCTGCCCCAGGAAATCGATCAGATGATCTGCGCAACAGGCGAGAATCGACCGGCAGACACGGATAACCAGACCACGTGGGTATCGTGTTTTAGAATTTATTTATATTTATGGTACGTGACGTTCAGAACTTGAATAACAATCAGCCAAATCCATTTGACGCAACTCTAAATAATTCTAAAGAAAATCGACTTTGAAGTTTTGCAAGTACACGTAAGTAGCAGTAACTGAAAAAAATGCATATCTATCGCTGTAGCTCAGGCGCGCTACAACCATGGAGTCGGTGGTTCGAATCCCGCTGTGACGTAAATTTTTTGTTTTCGAATTCAGTTATATAAAACACTTCGGGGTCTCTATTCCACGTGTTGTCCCAGTTTTTGTTTATGTAGACGAGCTGAAAACATGTCACGTAAAACGATGGTGAGTAGGTTAGCTGTTTGGATAACCATTAGCAGCTACGGAGATGACTTTCCCAAACACTTTCGTAGGTCTTCACACAGACTGAACAATCGAAGAATACCGTCGTCAACCAGTAGTGAAGTCAATACTGAAAAACTATGTTTTTTGATTGAAACCATCATTATTTTATAAAATATAGAAAAATACGAAGAAACAAAAAGCGAGCATTTTTCATAAAAATTACCATTACATATTAAACTTGTGTAAGTATTCGAACGTAACAAAAATTATAATAAAAGGATCTGCAGGATTCGAACCATATATCCGATGGTTCTGTTTAGAACGCTACTACGCACTACCATAAATCACAAGAAAACTTGCCATGTCCCTCGTACAGTAACATAAATCGTGACTGTTAATGTTAGACTCTGGTGAGACTATTACTTGATGCTGGTAATGTGTTAAATGATTGTAGTGAAACAGTTATCGATAAAACGAAGACAATACAGAATAGTGGAAAGAGCCACAATAGTGTAAGTATTATCTTACTCGGTCTCCAAAGTTTTCAAAACAAATTCGTGCGAAGTCTCCGAAGTTGGGTACCACGACCTCTGGGTTGGTCCACCCCCCTAAGTCCTGCAGTGGTTGTGGAAGATCGAAGTGATAAAGTGTCACCTAAGGAAAGAAAGAAAAATAATAAGTTTTGTTTTACTATTAATCTATAGGCTACACACTAAAAATATATAAGAGAAAACATTCATATCTAGAGTAACAAGTGACAAAAAAAATTAGTTTTATGCCAATGTTAAGGTAACAACATAATGAAGAGGAAAATTAGCTTTTTTCTAAGAACAGTGATGAAAGATTTCAAACTTCGTAAATGCAAGTTCTTCTCTACATGCATAGGCATCAGAATCTAATGCTGCATGTAATTAAGAAAACGTCTTATTAAATCAATAAAAATAATACAATGTTTTCATATTTCTTATTTTCACTTTTTTATTTTTTATTTAATCTTTACGAAACTAAAACTTTGACACATCACGGCAGCACGCACATGGGTAACAGTTCGTAACATAAATGAGCGGATGGTTCCTTTCAAAGGTCACGTCGGATTTCTTTCTCCATACCTGATCAAAACTATCAGAAAGTGTGCTCCTTCTCTAATGACCACTATGACGACTGGTCGTTAAGCCCTAACTTTCCTTTCTTTTCATCATAATTGTGGAATGAGTAACTTCTTTTCGTCGCGATGGAGTGGCCGCGTGGTCTAAGGCATGATGCTATGGACTGGGCGGTATCTCCCGCCGGAGGTTCCAGTCCTCCCTCGTGAATGGGTGTCTGTGTATTGTCTTTTAACTTAAGTTGTTTGCAAGTCTTGGGACTGATGACCATAGCAGTTTGGTCCAATAGGTTTACTAACATTTGATTTGAAATCCTTACTGAAGCTGACAATTTGGAGAATTGACATACATAGCTTTAACTATAAAAACGTGAATGGTATTTGTGAACAAATCTGATTAGAACCGTGCACTTCTACATTCTTCGGCGCTCATGTGTTATTGAATTTTGTTTACTACCTGACATGATAAGGTACCGTATAATTTTTTGACGTTAAGGAATGCCACCTCCATTAGCACATATCCAGACGGTATAATGTATTTTTTTGATCCAATGCTGATGTCTAATCTCATTGAAATCGGTCATCGTTTGTAAAATTACGAATAATAAACAGGTTTAAATCAAGTGAAAGTACATTATTAAAAAAAAAAAAAAAAAAAAAAAAAAAAAAAAAAAAAAAAAAAAAAAAAAAAATTAAGTTGTCACTGTCTTTAGTATAATACTGTCGCTACACAACTGCTGCAGCAATCACAACAATATACTCATATTTTATTGCCAACAATAAGAAACAAGTCTCTGACGACGTAGCCGGATCGCAGAAAACATCTTAGTTCTGCACTTCCACCAACGAGGACGCTTTTAGTGGTTACTTTAGTCCGTCGGCCACATTGACTTTTGATGCATACCAAGGAGGTTAGAATAATCCCGAGCACATACGTCAGTTGAAGCCTGTCCGCCATCTAGGTCAGTTTTGGAACGCTATTTCTCCGTTAAAACTACGCGGTAACTCGATCCTCTTACTGTTAATGCATTTAACTGACTGCCACTACAAAGTATGTATTTTCAAACGATATACTATCTTGAATAAATAGTAATAAATACACATCATAATATATTTGAAAACTAAATTTTTAACGGCTAATTTTCACTCTTTTAACGCGTTGTACATCACGGCAAAACCGCCGGGCGTTTATTTCTGTTTTAAGTGACATAAAACATTTATAATACGAACACTTCTCCAAAGCTTACAACATGTCGGAGGCAGGCTTCACTTTTTTCAGCGTAAGGGCGTCTCCCTGTATTCTAACCTTGGATGCATACGTGGGACATGAGCCATGCGCTACACTCCGGGTGGTTACAATTGTATTAATACGTTACAACACGGTAATGCCGTCCTCTCACGGGACGTGTAAATGCACGTGGACGAGGAACTGGTGATGTCATTGCTTGGAATTCCACGTCCCACTACCTTGCGAAACGTGAAACGAAGGATCTGCCATGTATGTGATTGGACCTGACGTGACAAGCAGAATTTTTGGGCCGTCATATTGCATACGGAACTCCGTATTTCGTGCCTTCTTTATTTGTAGCGTGCGATCTATGAATATAAGCTTTTTAAAGTTTCAGAAAATGGAGAAACTTTTGAAGACGCGTCATTTTAGATATTTGTTACAATAAAATTACCGGAAACTGCATATGGATAACTTTAAAGGTTTTCGTACTTAACGTGTGTTAAGTTTATAATTTGTGTACCGTCAAATAATATCCTTCCTATGCTACGATACAACGTCATTTTATTAAAGGAGCATTTTTATGGTGCTATGTCATACCTAAATACCAATTTACAAGATGTATTATATACATGTGCATTAGTATGTATAACGCATCAGAAAAGCAAAAGAAATTGCATGAATAGTGTAGTTGATAGCGTCGTAGGATACAGAATCCAAGTCGCTAGTGTCTCGTGTTCGTATTTTCCTATTTCCAATTTTTTTCTTTTTTTTCCTAAACATTTCTGTTTATTTCTTGTTAAAGTAATATAATATACGATGTTAATCGTTATTTTATCTTCAATTGCGTTTACACTACTGACCTGCATACAATCTCCCAGGTATTTATTTAAAGATTAAGTTGAATTACGTTTTATGGGTCGTTTTAATAGCTTAATAAAATTTTATAATATTCAATATTCGAACGTATTTATTACAAACAATAGCGAACACTGATTACGAGATAATTTGCTGAGATTTTCGTGATAGGGCTCATGAACCAATAAATTTCAAGACACTAACCAACGACAGACGATTTACCTCACAGTGTTTAAAAACTGTTGCAGTTCACTACAATGTTGAAATAGACTAGATTTACAGTACAAAGAGAACATGGGTAGCGTGTGGTCACTGAAGCAGATGCAATAAAGGAGGAACAGTGTTTACGTGCAATACCAAAAGCGGACATTATCACAATAAACATCTACGATATGAGACGTTGACCCACATTTATGAGCAAGTTAACTGTATCAGGCAGAACATATTATCTCAGAAAGAATGCCAAACTAAATATTTGAAAATGCAAAATATGTACAACGTGGAAAATAGAAATACATGAGAGAGCAAGGTGCATATAATGTATTTCACCGCGGATAGTTCCTAAAGATTTTTGGTAAATTGTCATTATCAGCTGCTTTTAGATATATCTACCATCCAAAATTTTCTTGAAAAAGAGTTACAATTTCTGGAAGAGTACTGCATTACACGCGCAAGCAAAGGTACAGCTCTACCTGTGACATAAGTAAGCTACAGTATTCCGGTTTCTTTTCTGTCGATCTCTAACAAAGATACCGTGCAATTTTACGCACATCCATATTAGTGTGCACATTGATCTGCGCGTCAAATACATCCCGTAATGGGCTCTGGAGAGCGCTGCGGATGCAAATCACGAAGAACAGCACCTTCCGTGAGATGTAGCAGGTCGTTTCAGAGCGTGCAGTAGTTATATAGGAAGCACGTCTAACGTGCCCCACCCAGAATAACACGTCCCGTGTGAGCGCGGCTTCACTAATTACTGTACGAGAGCCCGACTTGGTAGCAATGAAGTCAAGGACACGGGAAGAGAAATAATACAGAGTCAATTCAATTGAAACAATATCAACAATAATACATATCCTTGAGACAACATTGTCTCGTTATACCAAAGGTATTAAATATAAGGAGGCAGTGTCTGATGGGAATTTAGGGAATATTAGTGCCGATTGTCGGCGTTTCCGTGACCGTGTCTGTAGATATCGACGCCGCGGTGGAGTAGCCGAGCGGTCTAAAGCGTCTCGCTGCGGAGCGCGCGGTTGCTTGCCGTGGAGGTTCGAGTCCTCCCTGGGGCATGGGTGTGTGTGTTTGTCCTTAGGTTAATTTACCTAGGTTTAAGTAGTTTGTTAGCTACGGACTGATGACCAGGCATTTAATCAAAATTTATGCTGAGTGGTCTAAAGCGCCTTCCTCGTAAGTAGGAGGTCCCGGGTTGGAATCTCGGCCACAGCACAAATTTTAATTGAATGCCTCTCCTTATATTTAATATCAATTGAAGCACATTCAGTGCCTTGCTACGGTACATCACGTCATTATATACCGGTACAATTTCTGCTACAAAAGGGGTTCAATATGGCACCCATGCTTCTTTTATCGGAAGTGGCAGAGCGGTCTAAGGCGCCTTGCTGTGAAGCGGTTGCTCGCCGTCGTAGAGTCGAGTTCTTTCATTAAAATCTATTTAATTTGAAGAGAACTGCCGCGGCGGAACAGCCAAGCGCAAGCGCATTGAGGCGCTATGCTACGATGCACTAGACCGCTCCCTGTCGGGGGTTCGAATCCCTACTCGGTCATGGATGTTTGTGCCGGTTTTAGTATAAGCTAGTTCATAAGAAGTTTGTAAATTTAGGGACTGATAAACCCGCAGTTAAGTCCCATAAGCTTTACATTTGAAGAGAAAATCTTTAAATAAATAAGTCTAAATTTTCACTCTTATGTTGTTGTCTGATTAATAAAGTAATTGGTTTATGATGTTATTGTAATTAAAGTAAATTTTGTTTAATGGGGTTATTTATTTTTTACAAATAAAATGGTATTGTGTAAATTCAAAATGGAAATGATGTTAGGTGTTTCAGCCCACCCCTTCCACTCCTATGCTAAGTCTTACACGTACGAGGGTTGGAACTTATTCACAACCGATACAAAAGTGTTCCATGTTTGAACCTTTTACTATTCTTCAAAGTAGTCACCAGCGTTGTACAGGACCCGTTGCCAGCAACGTGGAAGGAGTAGTATACCGTTAGCAGAGCCTGTTCTGTTGATGGTGCGAATGGAGTGGTCTACTTCCTGTCGAATCTCTGGGACAGTTCTGAAACGAATGCCATGAAGTCGTTTCTTCATCTTCAGAAAGTCAGAGGGACTTAAGTCCAGGGAGTATGGTGGATGGTACAGTACATATACATCTACATACATACTCCGCAATTCACCGTAAGGTGCGTGGCGGAGGATACACTGTACTACTACTAGGCATTTCCTTTCCTATTCCACTCCCAAATAGAACGAGGAAAAAAGGAATGCCTACATGCCTCCGTACGAGCCCTAATTTCTCTTATCTTGTCTTTGTGATCTTTACGCGAAATGTAAGTAGGCGGCAGCAAGATCGTAATAAACTCAGCTTCAAATTCCGGCCCTCTAAATTTACTTAACAGAAATTCACGAAAAGAACGTCGTCTATCTTCCAGCGATCCCCAATTGAGTTGCCGGAGCATTTCCGTGACACTCGCGCATTGGTAGAACCTACCGGTAACAAATATAGCTGCTCGCCTCTGAACTGCCTCTATGTCTTCCTTCAAACCGATCTGCTGCGGTCCCAAACACTTGAGCAATACTCAAGACGTGGGCGTACAAGCGTTTTATACGCGGTATCCTTTACAGGTGAAGTACATCTTCCCAAAATTCTCTCAATAAACCGAAGTCGGCTGGCCACCTTACTCACAACTGTCCTTACATGTTCGTTCCATTTCATATCGCTCTGCAATGTTACGCCTAGATATTTGAACGACGCGACAGCATCAAGAAGCTCACTACTAATGCTGTATTCGAACATTATAGGATTGTTTTTTCTACTCATACGCATCACCTTACATTTTTCTACATTGAGAGCTAGCTGCCATTCTTCGCACCGACTAGAAATTTTGTCTAAGTCATCCTGTATGCTATTACAGTCAGTTACAGACGACACACTCCCATACACCACAGCATCATCAGCAAACAGCCGCAAATTACAACTTACTCTGTACATCAGATCATTTATATAGATAGAAAATAATAGCGGTCCTATCACACTCCCCTGGGGCACGCCTGACGATACACTCGTCTCTGATGAACACTCGCCGTCGAGAACAACGTACTGCGTTCTATTACTTAGCAAGTCATCCAGCCAGTCACAAATCTGTGAACCTATTCCATAAGCTCGTATCTTCGTTAGCAGTCTGCAGTGTGGCACCGCGTCGAATGCCTTTTTGAAGTCGAGAAAAACACAATCCGCCTGTTGCCCTTCATCCATGGCTCGCAAGATGTCATTTGAGAAAAGGGCAAGCTGAGTTTCACGTGAACGATGTTTCCTAAACCCGTGCTGATTGATGGAAAGAAGCTTTTCCGTTTCAAGGAAATTTACTATATTCGAACTGAGAATATGCTCTAAAATTCTACATGAAACTGATGTCAACGATATTGGCCTGTAATTGTGTGGGTCAGTTCTCTTTCCTTTCTTATAAACGGGAGTCACATGTGCTTTTTGCCAATCACTAGGACCTTTGCGCTGAATTAAAGATTCGCGATAAATGCAAGCTAAGTGGGACTTCTTAGTCCATCGACCGAACAGAGCAGACACAGCTTGGGCTGCATGCGTCCGCGCATTGTCGTACAAATTGATGGATGGGTTGCGCAGAGAGTGTAGCCGCTTCTTTCGTAAAGTTGTTCTCAGATGATGCTCCAAAAACTAACAGTAATCGTGATACAATTTTTCGCATGCTTTCAAGATGCGAAGCACAGTAATATGCGCTAATCCAGTTTCGCTGGCGAGTCATCGTTTGGTGTCGATCACTGTCCACTAACGTGGCAACAGTACGCAATTCTTCCTCAGAGACGCTAGGACGACCTGCCCGATGCATGTCTGTCACAGATTCCCTACCTTCGCTTGGCTTCTTACCCATCATGCCACTGTTATGTACGGCAATACCGATTCCCTCAGGCCTCTATAAGGCCTTGATGATACTATCGTGCTGTACGACATCTGACACATTCAATATTGATCCAACTCCGTTGTTCCTGTTTCGGAAACATAGTGACCCCATTGCGTTAGACGCTCGCTAACGACTATTTCCTTCGATTGTGCAGACGCCGGTGACGTGTGATGGGCGTGTCCCTTTACTCGGAGGTAATATAGGTAAGTCAACAAAGTGTGGTATTAGCGACAATAGTAAAATCCATTGCATAGTGTATCCACACCTGTGTTGCCTCTATTTAAGATCCAACCTCGTATTTATCCTGTCTTGAGCTCTCAACTAGTTCAAAATGTTCAAATGTTTGTTAAGCTTATGGGACTTAACTACAGGGTCAGCAGTCCCTAAACTTATAAACTACTTATGAACTACTTACGAACTAGGACGGCACAAATATCCATGCCCGAGGGGGGATTCGAACCCCCGACCGTAGTGGCCGTGCAGACCGTGACTTGAGCGCCTCAGTCCCCTCGGCCACCGCGGCCGGCTCTCAACTAGTATGGAGATTCATAAGGCAATTGTTTGACAGTCTCTCACAGACGTGTCTCCAGACCACTTTGTCGGTGCTTTTGTTGCTGTGATAATGGCCATGAGAACGACATTATTGTGGCCAATGAATCCTGATTCTGCCTACACCACGATGGTCTGATTAGAGACTGGAGGCACCGCTGTGAGGACGGTGAGCTGTTGCCGTATGCATCTTTGTGCTGATAGTGCATCCGATATTATGGTTTGGAGTGATCTTGATTAACTGTTTATTTTATAAAGGTTTACTCTTGACTTATAGTTGAGAAATTGAGAAATTGTACTTACAAAGGGCTCGATGTTATTTTCCCGTATGCTGTCGATGAGTTTGTTGTAGTATTTGACTCCATCTTTGTTGATTTGGTTGGCGTAACCGGTAGGTAGAATCCTGGACCATGATAAGGATATCCGATACATGTTAGACTGAAATAAAAGAAACATAATCACATATCAATGTAATATCTATGTGTTCTACTGAAAATCAACTTTAATATCATATGGACAAAATCAACCCTTCATATTTTCTTCGTTTATGTCGTATGTATGCACAATGTTTTCAAACTATTGCATACGAGTATTTCGATCAAAGCTAAACTTAAAGAGAACCTCTGCAACATAGTACCCGGTCCGTTATGTTTTAGACCAATGACAACAAAGAACGAAGGCTAGAGTTATACTGCCGGAAACAAAAATGTGTCCACCCTTTTCGAAATCACTCAAAATTTTCCGTTGAAAGGAGTACATCAAGTAATTAAATATAGGGGAGACCAATGCGAAACAATCCCTTTAAGGAGTTCAGCCCCATAGTCTGCGTAATATTCATTATTTAAAAAAAATGAGAATAGGTTTTGCACATATTTTACATGTTATTTAACTTACTTATAAGATTTTGAAAAATGAACGATGTTTACAGAAATATATAAATGTTATAAGGGATCATTTTTCCCCGGGGTAAAATGATCTCTGGCTTATAATTTGCGGTTGATTCCAGTTTTTTGTTGTTGTAATTTTATGTTTGTTATTAAATTATTCACGTACATGCATTTGTTACCCAATTTTTAATTTACAAGGTAGGTATATAATTTGTTCTACATGAAATGCACTCAATCTGAAATGATATTTTGTACCTTTATCATAAACTCAAAAATAAAATCTATAAGACTGTTATTGAAAATGACAAACTGAATAAAAATAATATAATTATATCTAAATATTCAGATTCATTCCCCTTGTCAGTTTCTACAGAAACGACATGTAATAATTTTTCTCAGATCCTCGTCTTGTACAGTGCTGATCTTGCATGTTAAGAAGAAAGTGAATGCAATCTCCCAAAAAGTTGCCTTACAAGATTAAATATTTGTGACTAGCTTCAAAACACACGGCGTCACATAGACAGAGATTTAGAACTTAACTTTCATCGGCAGTGCATAAAAAGATGTTTTATTTTGTAACTCTTGTCGCAGAAAACACAGCGGAACTATATGAGAGGTGAAACTTTGGTCTCGTGTGAGCTCTTAGTTCACTATGTCTCCGCTGTGTGACAGCACTAACTGGGTTGATCTGAAGCGTGATCGTTTAGCTCCGAGGGATCGTTTTGCCCTGGTCTCCCCTACAGAACGACAGCTGAAGTGGTACTGAAGTACCATGACTCGAACCGTGCTGAAACACCTTAATAGTAGTCTTCTCGGCGAAAAGGCAGCATCTGTATTTGGCATCCGTTAGATCACATAGATGGCTTACATCGTCCTAGGATACATTATTTTACACGGCTGTAAGTTTTGAGTTGACGCGTAAAACGTGTCATATATCGTACCATCACGTACGACGTTATTTTTTTGGCTAACTAGACTGATACAAACAGGACATTTTTGGCTCAGAAACAGGTGGTTCGAGCAATATGAGGTGGAGATTCGCGAACTTCGTGTCGACCTCTTTTCAGAAGTCCGAGAAGTCTGACATTGGCGTCACAATACGAATTTACTTTAATGTAATTTGTTATTAACAATACCAGGTTATTCCCACGAGTTATCAGCTTTTACTCGGTGAATAGTAGACAGATATCGAATCTACATTAGGATCAGATCTCCTTGACTCTTGTGCTGGAAGGTGTCCAGTATTCTGCAGCATCCATTTTCAATAAGCTGCGACAAGAACTCAAGAAACTTTGTACTAAGCCACGCATTTTTAAATTTAAAGTGTTACCTCATGGCCCACTCCTTTTATTCTGTCGAGGAACTCCTGGAAAAATTATAAAATTAATCTAGTTGCTTTTATTCGTTAGTGATTCTTTTTACTTAGGCTTCCTACTGTCATGTGTATAGGACTACGTTAAGTTTTTACATTAAACTTTATGTACTGACTTGTTACATAGCCACGGAGTTTTGCTCCTCAATAATTAGGCCCTACAGAATAGAAAACCATATTATTATTATGCAATGAAGGCTTTCACGACCGGATGCCATAGTTACTGGTAGAACTTCCAGGTTATAAGGCCGTGTTCCATAAAACTTTTCAGTTTTTTCCTAACGTTTCGTCCAGAGCTGCGCCGGACATCTTCGTAGGTCTTCTTACTTCCGCTGAGTCATTCTGACTGACGGCAAGACTCAGCGGAAGTAAGAAGACCTCCGAAGATGTCCGGTGCAGCTCTGTACGAAACGTTAGGAAAAAACTAAAAAGTTTTATGGACTACTGCATTATTACCAAATTATTATTATTGTCCTGGGTGCATCCCAGGTCTTTTGATTAGGGATGCGGCAACCCACGACTCCCAACTTTGATGTTTATGAACACTGATCAGCACTCTGTACATGCAGAATGTTGTAAGACCCGTTCTTTTGCCATTCTAGAAACAGGAAGCTGATGTGTTCTTCCAACAGGACAATGCTCTCCTACGTACCATGCGTGAAGCTCGAAGTGCTCTGCAAGACGTGCAGCAATTTCTCTGTCTTGAGTTGACGCGTAAAACGTGTCATATATCGTACCATCATATCCCACACGTTCTCGATTGAAGACAAGTAAGGAGATCTTGCTGACCAGGTTAGTACAAAGATTCCAAAAACTAACGCCGCAAGTCATAATTGAATGAAAGTAAGTATAGTAGACTACTTTTCGTATTGAAAACTCACTTATTTCAGATACTCTTGTAATGGTAGATAAAGCAGAATTCAGTTCTTGAACAAGATCCTGAACATAGATTTTCCACGACTACTTACTATCTGAACATATAAACATTACTTATCATTTGTCCATTATGTGTAATCAAAGTGTCAGCGTTTGTTAAATTATGTGTTAGAAATTGTAAAAACTAAGATTTACTGTAACATCAATTTATTTTCTACAAGCTATGAAATTATCTCTTGAAGTGCAGTATTTGATACTGTGTCAGTATTACAAAAGACATCCTTCACTACCAAGCTGGTATCATCAGCAAACGAAAATATTTTATAATCACCTGTTATACTCGAAGGCATATTATTTATATAAATAAGAAACGACAGTCTGATGCCACCTGCAGTGCTGGCCGCACACGCGACCCTTAGCGTCGTGTTGTCTCACTTTAAAAAAAAAAATTGCAATGATCAAACATTTTAATTTTTTAATGTGAGCGCTATCGCTCAAGACCATCATCTCAGTATACATTCATATCTTACAAACAGTTTTATTTCTGATGAAGGCTCCCTTAGTGAAGTAAAAATTTTACCAACGTTTCGCAACCGAAGAGCTGTTTTTAAACTTATTATTTTATAAATAAGAAACAGAAGCGGCCCCAAAACAGGCCCCTGTGGCATCCCACACTTACCATTGCCCATTGTGACTGTGCGTCATAGTCATTTTCAACAATGTCTTGAATTAAATTATGCTGTTATTAACTACGCGAGAAAGCGTTCGCCTAATCTATGTCGTACTCGCAAACGACCATCACTTGCACACAGATAGAACCTACTTTCATAGGTGAATATAATAATAATTTCGTGTGGCTCATTGGCCTGGTGTAAGTCTTTCAATTCGACGCCACTTCGGTGGCTTTCGTTTCCCTAGCCTACCCCAATAATCCAACCAGGAAAGGGGACCTACAGCTGAACGTGGAATCGGAACCACGTGCCGTTTATGGCGACTCCTCACATTGTTCAGAGGTGAATGTTGGGTTCATACGCAGAGTGAAAAAAATCAGAGCTGCGACCGGGTTTAGAACCAGCGTCCCTTCCGTTTCCAGTCAAGCGCTTTACCCAACACCACCGGTGAAGACATCGATGGCACGTCGATGCTGTGGCAGAGATGGAAGACGGATGGATGTCTGCGTGTGCTGTAGGATCTGCCACTACTGCCCTTACAACAAAACATTCTTGGAGGGACCCCACCAGGGGACTCAAGGTTCTTTTGTGATTACATTTTCTTTCCCCTCTCGTCCCTTCCTATTCTCACTCCTTCCCCTCCCCACCGGGGGGACTGATGATAACATTTGCAATTTAGTCCCCCTATCCCTACCAAACAACCCAACCCGACCCTCTTGGCATGAACCGGTACTGAATGGGTGAACAAACCGGATGTGCAACCGGGTTTCGAACCCGTGACCCTTCCGTTTCCAGTCAAGCGCTTTACCCTAAGACCACCAAGACCACCTGAGGCCCTTCCCCCCGGAGGCTCATGGTTCTTTTGTGACTACATTTCCTTCCCCCTCCCCTCCTTACCTATCTCCACTCCTTCCCCTCCACAATGGGGGACTGATGATAACCTTAGCTGTTTAGTCCCCCTATCCCAACCAAAAAACCCAACCAAACCCTCTTGGCTGGAGCCTGTGCTGTATAGGCGAACAAATTACCATCTTTGGGTGTGAGAATATTCACTTGAACTTTGCATGCAGCATCAATGTCTAGGTCCAACTCGTGTGGTAATTCTCCGAAAGGATCACGCCGCCACTCGGAAGGCCATCATTTGACGCCATTCCAATACTCTCAGTTGGATGTGAGAAACACTTGTGCGTCTGTGCTGCATGGCAACTGTTTACTTCAGACCCTGAAGTCACACTGAGCCTTACGCCTGTAAACATCCCCTATTAATGGGTACAAGTAGATGCTGCTCTGGGAACTATCTGTAGGCGGTAGACGTTGAAACCATCATAAGTACATAATCATCGGATCAAAATGATTTTTCCGGGAATAGAAAATGTTTAATTCCAGCAGTGCATGACGAAAATCTGTTTTCTTTTATATTAATGCTTGTTACTGGACTATTCACACCAGTAGTTTACAAATTCATTTTTATTTATATTTCACTACTCTTTCGTAAATTGTTGATAGGTCTCTCAGAATAATGGATCTAGGTATAAAACGGAATTCTGAATGTCTGGATTACAATTACCAAAACAGAAATAGTCATTACTTTCATGTTCTTGAAAGTGTTCTCTTGTACTCAATGCAGGAAAAACAAATATTCCAAAATCAAGTATATTATTATTATGCGACATTCTCGGTTTGGAGAGCGATCCTAAAATATTTTTTAAGTGTGGTGACTTCAATGAGAAGATAAAGCGAAGATTGCATGTATAAATTACTCATATACTGTAGGTCATTACTAGTTTCGGCAAGCTATGTTGTCATTATCAAATGGGCAATCATTACTTCATCAATATAATAAAATAATAAAATACTTATTATAAAATGCAAGACACATGAATTAAAAACTGATATAGAACTGTACATATCACATGTTGCTTGGTACACAATGGACATATTATCTTTGACATCAGGTTCTTGCACATTCAAAGTTAGAATTGATATAGCACTGTACATATGACATGTTGTGTGGTATACCATGTGATGCTTGCATACTTGAAGTTAAAATTAGACAAGTACTTGCGTTCATGATAAAGCATTTGTACTCTTGAGTTCAGCGTCAAGCATTACTAATTGATCGACATTTGTAGCTACTAAGCTTCAATTGAAATAACATCACCTATATATCTGGAACTATGTGCCACTGACACATTATTTCGTGACAACTTCAGTTACCTGTGGAGCTCATGTCTGTGATCGCTAAAGAATAGATATACATGTGGAACACAGTATAGTACTATGTCTAATTTAAACTTCAAGTATGAAGGCATCAGATGACCAAGATATTACGACAAAGGTGTACCAAACAACACGTGATATGTAAAGTGCTGTATCAGTTTTTAATTCATACGTCTTGCATTTTATAATAATTATTTCATGCGTTTTATGAAGTAACGTTTGATTATTTGATGATGGCGACATAGCTTCCGAAACTAGAAATGACATACAGTAAATTAGTAATTTATATGTGCGATCTTGGCTTTGTCTTCTTATTGAAGTCATTAAATTAAAAAAAAATATTTTAGGATCGCTCTCCATAAAGTTTTTCCTGCTTTGAGTACAAGCGAACGATCTCAAGAACATAAATATGATGATTATTTCTTTTTTGGGAATTTTAATCTGGACATTCAGAACTCCATTTTACACCTAACTACATTATTCTGATTGAAATATAAAATAAATATAAATTTGCAATCTATTAGCGTGAGTAGTCCACACAAAATAAACAAGATAGAGAAAGAAAAATGTCTAGCGACGTAGGGTAAATCAGGGTGATATGGTCAATAAAAAATTGGAGCCTCATAGAAGACAAGAAATGGTTTATTTAAACTAAATAAAAACGCTCCTTTGACAAAATATATAAGCAACAAATTAACAGTACCACATCCTCTTTAAGGCACTACAAAAGTTTTTTTTTAATTTTTTTAAACAGACTTTTTTTATCAATTTCACTATTTCACCCATATATATGGGTGAAATGGTGAATGCCCTTTGGGTGAAATGGTGAACTTATTTGCCCTGCTTTTTGCCACACACATTACATATAGATTCATATTTTGAACTATCTTCATGCAGCCAACGTTGGCAGCTGATACATTTGATCCAATCCACATCAATTTTAGTACAACTGTACAGTGCACCACACCCTACGCAACAGCATTCTGCTCTACCAAAATGTTCAGCAGCAATGAAAAATTGTCTGAAACGTTTTTCTTAATTAGTCCCCTAGACCGTGCTTGTAAAAACTCCTTCAGATTTGCGGATTGAGAGTTCCCGATTTCTTTTTAAGAATAAATGTAGCCATACCATTCCGGCTATTTCTTGGTTAAATTGTGATGGTGATTATATTTCTCAGCCAGTTTATACGCCATTGTACGTACTTCTGTCCTTGTCGGTGCAAATCCTAATTTTTATAATTTTATGCTATCTTTTACCAACATTTCCTCACATTCTTGTATTAGTACAAGCAGCCAACGCAAAGGTTTTTTCGTAAAGCACCCGTTTGCTATTCTCTTCAGCGCTGAACGTGGAACGTGAAACTCCTTTGAGGCTTTATTCAAGCTCATTACATTTTACGGCATCCTTAAGTTGCTCCTCCGTCCAATCAGCAGGACTGGATCATTTTTGTCTGTTATAAAATGTAGGCATCTTTGACTGGAACAATGGCAGTCGTTAGAACATTTACTTTTTTAATCAGTGACAAACCAAACTGTAGTAGCAAAAAATATATAAAAACTAATTTTCAAGTTAAACGATTTTATTGAGACGTCGGATAAAACAGAATATAACTCTGGCATGGGATAGGAAACGCTAAAATTTCATGACTTGTCAAAAAACCTGGTTGGGCTGTACCTAAATAAAAGCTTTACAGTTTACACATAAGTAAAGTCCTTCACCGTATCACCCTTGCCCGAGTTCACCATTTCTCCCGTTTGCTATGGGTGAAACAGTGAATAGCACGGCAAGAAGTTCAAAACACTAGACGCAACGATTTCTAGGTTATGAAGTGCATAAACAGTATAAGAAGGCAGAATATATAAAAAAAACACCCCGCGGACTAAACTACCTGAAGTAACATCTACAAATGCATGCAGCATATAAAAATTATTTAGCATCGAAAACAGTTTTGTACAAATTACGTACGGTTTTTAAAACTGAGCTGGTTTTCAACACGTGTACACTGCACAGATGATCAGAGACTGTTGGCATGCAGACATACAGAGACATGTATTTAACCAGTAAAGAATTAAAGCAATTCACCATTTCACCCGATTCACCATATCACCCTTACATACCCTACACATTTTTATGTGGGAAGTGTAAAGAAAATTCATAGCAGAGGTTTAAGCTAAGACGTTTACTGGGAATCGTTGGAAGCACAAGAGAGACAGAGGAAAGAGTTATCGTTATCAATAAGAAATTCCTATAATTCCTATAAAAGATAATATGTCTCACAAAAATAGCTACGTACACCATCATAGGAAGATTACAAGTCAATATGACTAGCTAATTCATAATGGAGAGTACGAAAGACAACAAGTATATGTTTCATTATCGTTAAAAAAATAGTAATCTAGAGAACAAATTCAGACTTTGTTCTGCAGTCATTCTCACCTTTAGGTCTTTAAGAATACGGATGTCCTCCTCGTATTTGTGGTAAGAGTCGTCAGTAATGTCTGCATTTGAGCCATCGGTAGTGAAGTTTGGTTGTGTGTGTAGCAGATGATCCCAGATGTTTACTCCCTTTCCTGTGAAAGTAGAGCACATCAAACCGATGTAAAAAGAAGTACCTTTTTGTAATGTACACGAAACCCACATCACTACAATTAATATTTTTTTAAATAGCTGTGACATATGATCCATGTTCCAGTTATTGATGCATTCCCACAGAATATCTACATTTGGAAACACAACGAAAAAAAACCCCACTTAAGATGGATTTATGATCAGTAATTGATATATAAGTATATTCAAACACATCATAATTTCATCGTGATGTTGAAACGTCCCTTTCCAATAAATACTAGAAAGGAAACTAGAATGGACGAGAGAAAACAAATGTTCAAATGTTTGTAAAGCTTATGGGACTTAACTGCGAGGTCATCAGTCCCCAAACTTACAAACTACTCATGAACTAGCTTATCTAACGACGGCACAAACATCCATGGCCGACGGGGGATTCGAACCCCCGACGGGGAACGGCCTCGCGCATCGTAGCATAGCGCCTCAAATCGCTCGGCCGCTCCGCCGCGGCTCAGAGAAAACGTTGTTTTATAGAGATACAGTGTGTCCAGAAAAGGACTCCCTGATTTCAAAATTAAATATCTCGAAAACAGAGATCGATGGAGGAATGCAGTAAACGGTATGCTTATTGTGAAAACTGTAAGAAGTTGATACAGCAATTTGAAATAATAGTTACAAAAGCTGCTAACGGATGGCGCTGTAATCGCCATACGTAATGTCTAGTATAAATAATGATCCGAAGCTCAGAGCGATCAGTTCCACAATTGAAACGTGAAAGGAGGTTAGCGTACCAAAGGAAGAGATTAAAACCATGTACTCCATTGAACAACGCGTTTTTATGGTGCTAGAGTACCACATGTTATAAGAGACTCCTACGGTAACAAGGCAAAGTTTTCAAGCACGATTTAATGTTCCTAAAGGACTCGATGCGAAAACCATTCCTACGCTCTTCGCAAAATTTCAACGAACAGGTAGCGTAACTAATGATCTAGTGGGGTATGTTGGCCGCAAGCAAACCGCAGTTACGCCTGAAAATATCACCACATTTTCTGGAATTATTCAGCGAAATGCAATGTGATCCGTCCGTAGAATTGCATCTGAATTGGTTTGAAGCGTTCCAGCACGCAGAAAATACTGAGAAAGAGCCTACAAATGTTTCCATTCAAAATTCAAACGCACCCGTACGAACTGTGCAACAAAGGGTTGCAGATACTCACAATGATTGATAGTGAAGGAATTGATGTTGGCTGCATGTGGTTTACAGATGAAGCACACTTCCACCTGAATTGATACTTGAATAAGCAGAACTGGCGATTTTGGGGTTCCGAAAAGCCATATTCGTGTGAAGCGAGACCCCTGTATTCTCCTAAAGTTACTGTGTGGGCTGCAGTATGCAGCAGATGCATTATTGGCCCTTTTTTATTCGAGAAACGGTCACTGGTGCACGTTACGTTGCAAATTTGGAACAATTTGTCGCCACACAGCAAACGTTAGAGGATCGACCAGGTACTGAATGGTTTATGCAAGATGGAGCCCGACCACATCGGACCGAACAAGTGTTTCGCTTTCTAGAGGAATACATCAGGAATCGAGTCATTGCTTTGGAATATTCCAAATTTACTGGTGCAGGATTGGATTGGCCTCCATATTCACCGGATTTGACTCCCTTTGACTTTTTATTTGTGGGACACAGTGAAAGACATGGTCTACCCGAAGCATCCAGCCACGCTGGACGAGCTTGAATCGGCGATCTCTGTGGCATGTGAATCCATTTCGGTTGAGACACTACGAAATGTGATGGCGAATTTCATTCTTCGTTTGCGCCACCTCTGTAGTTCCAATGGTGAACATTTTGAAAACATTGTAATGTGATTGTTTGCAAAGAGTGTTTTCATACGATTATTTCACTTATGTATGCTGATATGAGCTGTAAAGCGTACAGCGCCATCTGTTAGCAGCTTTTGTAATTATTATTTCAAACTGCTGTATAAACTTCTTACAGCTTTCACAATAAACATACCGTGTACTGCATTCCTCTATCGATCTTTGTTTTCGAGATATTTAATTTTGAAATCAGGGAAACCTTTTCTGAACACCCCTAAAACTCCGAGCGTTAGCTCCGTCTCTAATGGCCAAGCTGTCTACGGGACGTTAAACCCTAAGCATCCATCCATCCTTCTGGACACCCTGTAGGTTACTGGCTGTGGTTCACATAGGAATGGAATCAATTGGAAATTAACGAAAATTGGTTGTAGTAAAAATTTGGAAAATAAAAGAAAAAAAATATCAACAAGAATATGGTTACTGGAAGGAGAGAGAATGGATGGTAAAGGTGGTAAAGGGTAGAGTCGGTATAACTGCTGAGGCTTCCTAGTTGTACATTTTACTAGACAGGTGAAAGAGAAGAAGCAAAACATGATAATAGTTGAAATTGATTAGACATTATCTTGTGGCAAATTTTACTTTTCTCACCAAGCTGTATGCAGGTATGACAGTGACCAATAACATTAGCGCAGTAAGCTTAGTAAGTGCCAACCAAACTGCTCTATGGTTGTAGTTTTTCCCTTAGCTGACTCACCGTCGGTGTTCCACGCTCCCTCGATCTGATAGGCTGACGTGGCGAAACCCAAGTAAAAGCCGTCTGGGAATTGGTTGCTGCTGTTGTTCGCAGCTTCAGCGGTGTATCCCAGAAACTGCATTACAAGTCCAAAGCCCAGTACAAGAACGACATCTGAACAGGTCGCTCTCCTCTTACACCAGTTTCTTGCATTCATTCTGTAAAAGAAAAAAAAAAAAAATGTTGTCAGAATGGAAACGCTGTTTGAGCCGGGGCTTGTCTTGTTTGAAATCGACGAGCCGCTCCCCCCCCCCTTTTTTTTTCCTGTGGTGGCACTAGTTCACGTCAGGTTTTCCGTCTTCCCACAGCCGGCGGCATCCGGTGAAGGTGTAGTGGGTCTGCGGCAGCCGACGGTGACGCTTTGACCATACCACAGAGTAACAGATACAGAGAAGCAGCCAACCCTAAACCACTGTCCTACGCTCCCCTCGTAGTTCTGTAAGATGCTAGCAGGTGTCAGGCGGTTCGCTGGCTTAGGGTGCCTCTCGCATGTCAGAGGGTAGCGTGGAGGGGAGCCTGAGGGGAGAGCTCGTGCCGCCTGCCATGAGGCCACGGCTGTGTCCGGCCTGCCGGCGTTTGAAGGGAGGTGGTGGTGGGGACAGCCGCTACCTGCCGCCTGCTCTGGCCAGTTTAAAGAGCTGCTTCTGACCACAGTGCTATCATGGGACATCTTATGGAACTGCTGGAAACCCTCCCTCCCTGTACCCCGGAGTGTAGGACCGGGCCCTTACAAGAAAATTGTAATTCTGTTGATGTGGCATAGATGGTTGAGAAAGCTGATTTTATAGCCAAAAGGGCGCAAAAATTAAACAAATTGGAAAAAGTACCCTGTCGTATTTTGCACTAAAACACATGATTAACAACATATTTAAAGAATAATTGAGAAGAATCAAAAACATCTCATGTGGGGGGAGGTTCTAGGAAACCCTCTTGGATAACCAACTAATAAAAGATGGACCAAGAAGAGAGACAGTAGCAATATTCAGCCTGACTGCTGGACACGACTGTTTGGCCGCCCACCTGCACAAGATTTCCATCCCGCCGTCTCAAGAATGGTACCATAATGAACAGTGATAATTTGAAACAGTGTTCAGAATGTACAGTTATAATTTAGATTTAACAACATTGTACTGGCAAGCAAGAAGGCGAATGACGATAAGTCAAGTGCCGGAACATTAAAGTAATAATATTTATGGTATTTTAAGTTCAGAACTTAAATAACAATCAACCAAATCTATTCGACTCAACTGTCAAAAGTACTCGAGAAAATCGACTTTGAAATTTAGCAAGTAAATAAAATGCCACATCTGTCGGTGTAGCTCAGTTGGTAGCATTGTGGCCTGCCAAACCTCGGGTCAGGGGTTCAAATACCATTGTGAGAGATCTCTTTTTCCTTTTTCGAATTCAGTTATATACAACATTTTAGGATCTCTAATTCCATGTGTAGTGTCCGTTTTTGTTTATGTGTATGTAGACGAGCTGGAAACTTTGTCACGTAAATCCATGGTTGAATATGTTAGCTGCTTCGAAAGCCATTAGTAGCTATGAAGATGACTTTCCAAAACCAGTGTCGTATCTTTCCACAAACTGAACAATTAGAGACTACCGTTGTCAATTAATAGTGAAGCCAATACTGTAAAAAATGTAACTTACGCTTTTTTGATTGAAACCATCATTACTAATCACCTTTTATAAAATACAGGAAATTATGAATACAAACATTAATCGTAAAAATTGCCATTAGATATTAAAATTTTGTAAGTACTAAAAAAACGAAAAAAAAATAAAAAATAAAAATCGATAGGATTCGAACCAACGACCCTATGTTTGTAATGTCACAAAGCTACCACCTGAGCTACACCGACAGATATGGTATTTTATTTAATGGTTGGTACTTAAGCTTACTTGCAAAACTTCAGAGTTGATATTCTCAAGAATTTTTTAGAGTTGCGTCGAATGGCTTTGGCTGATAGTTATTTGAGTTCTGAACTTCACATACCATAAATATAAAAAATTATAAAATACGATACCCCTGTGGTCTCCTATGACACGAAAATCGAATAAACGTATTTGTAGAGGAGAAAATCTACAACTATGCTGTCTTATGTTATTTTCGTAACCCGCACCGTTTCAGAGATATTTACAACACTATCGGCGATTTGACACTGTCACTTAATTTCACGTAATCTAATACTGGCAAAGAAAATAAACTTGAAAAAGAAGACAAACTACGACGGCAAGAAAGATAATGAAAATATGGGAGAGATATTAAAATAATAATTTAAAGAGGTAAAATTTAAATAAGAGTACGTTTGTCAAAGCTAAGCTCAAATATCAAATAATTTTGTCTGTTTATTAAAATACGGTCAGAGAGCATAAAACGTGTAGAGTGCATGGAGATAATCACACTAATAGCGTCTTAATCGTATCTTTCATAACTTGTATTATTTATATTTTTATTATTTTTGTCCGAAATGTTTCCAAGTGTTATAAAATAAGGAGAAACCTAAAGTGGACGTAAAAAACGCCAGGGAGATTTTTTTCTGCTTGAAATATTAACTTTCTTATAACTATCACCTTTCATGTCCTCTAAACTGTTTCATTATTTCTTGTTGGAATATCCGTGTATTAATATCTTGCTGTAAATTCGTCAAAACACCTATGTATGAAATGGGACACAAAGCACGAGGGTAGTTTAGTAAGTATTGCTCCTGCTTTTTTTTTTTTTTTTTTTTTTTTTTTTTTTTTTTTTTTTTTTCCCTTGGAAGATATTAATTGTTCAGAGTGAGAAAGAATTTCAACGGCCCAACGCCAACGTCGTTATATTCCCTTCTGGTAAAAGGTGTTGATTTCTAGGGGTAGCCATGTTTTCACAGCATAAGTGACACTCTCGTCATCTTCAAAGTGTGTTTTTAGTAGAAATGGTAGTCTGAGGGTGCCGGGTCTGGACTGTAGTGTGGATGAGGCAATGATGTCCAACCAAATTTGGTGATGCGTGGGCGCGCATTATCGTGTTGGAGCAAGATTCGTGATAGATTTTTGTCCGATCGAACACGCCGGAAACTGCTCTTGAGTTTCTTCAGAGACTTACCGCAAGCCTCAGATTTCATGGTTGCCCCGCTTGCCGTTCACGAGAATGACAATAACAGAAGATTGTCACCGTGACTTTTCCGGCAGAGGGAGTTGGATTGAATTGCTTTTGTGGTAAATGACGATGAAGATACTCGATGAACTGCCTTTTTGTTTCCGGGGTAAAGCGGTGCACTCAGCTTTCGTTTCCTGTAACGATCTGTAACAGAAAGACTGGAAAGTTGCACAGGTCACAACTATATTCAAGAAAGGCAGTAGGAGTAACCCACTTAACTACATGCCTATTTCATTGACATCAATTTGCAGCAGGATTTTGGAACATATTCTGTATTCAAACGTTATGAAGTATCTCAAACAGAATGATCTATTGACCCAAGGTCAACACGGATTTAGAAAATGTCGTTCTTGGGAAACAGAAATAGCTCTTTACTCACACACGGGATCTCAAATTGATTCTATATTTCCATAACGCTTTTGACACTGTACCTCAAAAACGAATTTTAATCATATTGCTTAGTTATGAAATGTCGCCCCAGTTTGTAGTAATAGATGGTAAGGCATCGACTAAAACAGAAGTGATATCCGTCGTTCCACAGGGTAGAGTTATTGCTTCTCTGCTGTACCTTATCTACCTACATAAATGATTTTATCTACATAAACGATTTGGGAGAAAATCTGAGGATCTCTATTAGGTTGTTTTGCAGATGAGGCCGTCATTTATCGTTTAGTAAAGTCATCTGACGATCAAAATCAACTACATAACGATCTAAATAAGTTATCACTATGGTGTAAAAATTGGCAATTGACTCTAAATAATGAGAAGTGTGAAGTCGTCGACGTGAGTACGAAAAGAAATCCGTTAAACTTTGTTTACAAGACGAATCAATCAAAAGTGAAGGCCGTAAACTCCACTAAATACCTAGGAATGACTATTACATCAGACTTAAACTGGAAAGAACACGTAGATAATGTCATAGGAAAGACGTACCAGATACTGCGTTTTATTGGCAGAACACATAAAAGATGCAACAGAACTACTAAAGAGACCATACACCACGCTTGTCCGTACTCATTTGGAATAATGCTGCCCAGTGTGGGATCCTTATCAAGTGGGCTTGAAGGAAGCCATCGGAAGAGTCCAAAGAAGGGCCGCCCGTCTTGTATTGTCACGATACATGGGCGACAGCGTCACGGAATTTATACAGGGCCTGGAATGGGAATCATTAAAACAACAGCGCTTATCGCTGCGGCGTGGTCTACTTACGAAACTTCAATCACCAACATTCTCCTCAGAATGCGAGATTATATTGTTGACTGCCACCTACATAGGTAGAAATGATCAACAGAATAAAATACGAGAGATCAGAGATCGAACGGACAGATTCAGACGTTCTTTCTTCCCGCGAGCTATTCGAGAATGGAATGGTAGATTAATAGTACAAAGGTGGTTCGATGACCCTCTTCCAGGAACGTAAATGTGATTTGCAGAGTATTCCATGTAGATGTCTGTGTAGAAAGGCCTTTCCGTCGGTCACAAAACAAACAATTCAGATGAAATGGCCTTTCTTTGAATCTTGCGGTTCGCTGTGAGGATTCCTGCAACTCATCGTATTAACCTCCTTGAATATCCGAGAGTCTCGATCATGGCAGACGTGCTTCCGATACTGACCGACAACTGTAAAACCAATTGTTGAGACGTGGTGCGCCTTGCGCCACGAATAATGACAACCGTATGACTCAGCATGTCTGTGGCAGTGGCTGTGACAGGAAGTCACGAGTGTGGCTGGTTGTGGAGCTCTGTTTCCGCATTTACTGAGGTTGTAACTCACGATTTCTGCACACTACAATTTAATAACTGCAAGTTGCTTGTAATATTAGTCGTTTGTAGGTGCCATTTTGACACAGTACCAAGGCTCTGCCATCGGCCGGAACGCTTCTATTCATCTACCATTCCATTCTCGAATAGCGTGCGGGAAGAAACAAGAACTGACAAAGACGATTATGTATATTAATGGAATATTTTAAAAAATCGCGGGCATTAAGTATTGAGAGAACCTCGTATGATATAAAATGTAAAATGCTAAATTACGCGACGTGTTTTATAATAATAGCATGACTGCTGATGCAATGGCTAAATACCAAGATATCATATGCAACCGTTTTCTCAGCGAAAGGTTCGTACCTAAAGGCTGGAAAGTTGCATAGGTCACTCCAGAAAAGCAAAATGTATCCGCATAATTACAGGCAAAATGTATCCGCATAATTACAGGCATCAAATCAATGACATCGGTTTGTAGCACAATTTAGGTAAATATATTTTTCGAACACTGTGAAGACGTTGAAAAGAATGACACATTGAGCCACAGTCATCACGTATGTAGGAATTATCATTGTTGTGAAACACAATGAAACAATGAAACCATGAGTGCTGTTGACAAGGGCTCTTCAAAATTCAAATGTTTGTCAAGCTTATGGGACACTGTACCAAACTAGCGGCTGCTACCAAACTGTGTACTTACGGAATATCATCTCAGTGGTGTGATTGTGTTCGTGATTTCCTGTCAGATAAGAGAGAGTATGTAGTAACTGACGGGAAGTCATCGAGTAAAACGGAAGTGAATCTGGTTTTCGGCAGGAAAGTGTTATAGGGCTTGTGTTCCACGTCTTTATAAATGGTTTAGGAGACAATCTAGCCGCGGCGGAGTGGCCAAGCGCATTGAGGCGCTATGCTACGATGCGCGTGGCCGTTCCCCGTCGGGGGTTCGAATCCCCGTCGTGCATGGATGTTTGTGTCGTCTTTAGTATAAGGTAGTTCATAAGTAGATCGTAAGCTTTGGGTCTGATGACCCCGCAGTTAAGTCCCTTAAACTTTACAAACATTTGAACATTTGGTGACAATCTAAACTCCTCAGACTGTTCGCGGACGAAGCTGTCGCTTATAGCTTGGTAAAATCACCAGAAGATCATAAGCTTCTGCAAAACGATTTATATAAGTGAATGGTGCAAAAATTGTCAATTGACCTTAAACAATGAAAATGTGAAGTCATCCAAATGGGCAAAAGCAGAAATCCGCTAGACATCATTTGCACCACAAATCAGCCAAATTTACAGGCCGTAAATTCAACTAAATACCTAGGAAAAACAATTAATAACAACTAAATTGGGAAGAACACACAGAAAATATTGCAGGAAAAGCGAACCACAGGCTACGTTTTATTGGTAGAACATTCAGAAGATGCAACAGTTCTACTAAAGAAACTACCTACACTACACTTGTACGTCATATTTTTACGCATTGCTGTGATCCACAAAAGGTGGACTGACGGAGGATATAGAGAAAGTTCAGAGAACTGCAGCTCGTTTTGTATTATCGCGATACAGGGGAAATAGTATTACGGAAATAAATGCACGAGTTGGGATGGAAATCATTAAAAGAAAAGCGGCAAGATCTATTTGCGAAATTTGTTTCACCAACTTTCTCTTCCGAATGAGAAGATATTTTGTTAGCACCCACAAAGGAAGACATGATCACAATAAAATAAGAGAAATTAGATCGAAAACAGAAAGATTTAGGTGTTCCTTTCCCCGCGTGCTATTAGAGAACGAAACTGTAGAGAAATACCGTAAAAGCGGTACGATGAACCTTCTGCCATGCACGTCAATGCGACTTGCAGAGTACTTATGTAGATGTAGATATGAAGGGCAAAGATATCCTCATTTCACGCCACTGACAATTATTACTAGACTGGCAACGCCGTACAATGTAATTGGTGTCGCTGAAGTCTTGCCGCCATATTTATATCCTACAAACGTGTCAGGAGTCGTGTGTGTAAGCAGGCGTGTGTGTAATTAATGAAATCAGTGTAAAAATACGAATGAACTGACTTAAATAAGCTGTCTTTTAGAGTTTTGACGTAATAGCAAATTCGTGTGTTGTACATGGCTGTAATTTTTCGCGTAGGAAACTAAACATACATACAGTAAACAGTTGCAATGGTATGCTGTTTTTATCTGCACCCAATTTATCTCCAACTAATTTCATTCAACTGCGGCGTTTATTTCAGAAGAGTGGTCGTTATAAATAGTGCTACTTACTTAGATAACAAGTATCTTCTTACGAAATCTACAGTCTGCTTCGACACATGCAGTAATGAGTTGCGTTTATTTCCTGTTTTCATTATCAGTTATGAATTTCCATCAACTTCGGCCTTACTTTCAGTAGTATGACCGCTATGAATGTGCTATTGTTGTGGATGACAGCTATCTTTATTCTTCTGAGTGTTTCTCCAGTAAGTACAGTCTGCTTAAACTGTACGTAATATGTTAGTATCATAACAAGATTCTAGAACGTATTGGTTAAATTCAACTACTACGGACGTATTAGCTCAAATGCAAAGCATGTTTAAACCAGCTAGTAGAGCTTACAATGTAATCTTGTGTCAGAAGATCATAGCAGTACCATCCGGAAACTTTTTGACATGAGGTAAGGCAAGATGGCGACAGGCTACAGTGATAGAGGCAAATTTGCCAGTAATATATGTCTGTCTTCTAGAGCTGTAGCAAACCGTATGTATTCGGTACGGAGTAACGAATACTTTGGCTGATACGACATACTGAATAGTATTTTGGTGATGGGCATGCTGCTTAGCGGTGGTAACTCACTGAGTTAAGCATCAATGAAGCTTAATTACTATCTTATTATTTTTATTGTTATTATTATCATATTATCTATTTTCATTTGTTCAAACATAAGTAATGATTAAACTGTACTAGAGTAGATTGCACAGCCATCACCATCGAATATAGTCGATGATGTATTCGGAGGTGACAATGGTGTGAGTAGCTGGTGCTTACTGGAGTAAGGAAGTGCTCTTCATATAATACACAGAGAAATTCATTAAATTATCAACTGGGAAGGTTTGTTTGCAAGCAAGCTTAGTCAGTTTTGTGTTAATACGATTCCCATCAAGTATATTCACTCCATCTGGCACTTGACAACGCAGCAGTTGTTGGCCAGAATTGGGTGGTAACTGTAACGCTATTCTTCATAACTCCGAAAAAGAACGTTTCACTTTGCGGTTGAAACAGGTATTGACAATATTAAGGAGGCTAGTTTGTAGGTTTAGCCCATAATTTTGTGAATATTGTTGGTGTTCATATATGGTACCAGTTCATGCACAGGCTTGTTTTCAAATTCTGCGATCAAATCATATTTTAACTTTACAAAATCGAACAGTTCAGAATACGGACTGTCGTTAAGTTTATCTAGTAAACCGTCTGGAAAATTTCGGCTGTGAGACGAATATGTCTCTTCGCTTAGAAGAGTTATGAACTGCAACTTGATAAGAGACGCAAACCTGTCGGATATTTGATTGGAAATGTTATCGATAATCTTAAATTACAATCGTCTTACATCGTTATTGTCAATACAAGTTCTCTTGGTGGACAAATTATTTCTGTGTTGAATGACATTTTTCCCAAAGTGCTTCAAAATCATTTTTCTGCGAAACAAGAAAATCTGAAACTTTTTGATCTCTTTATTAGAATATGCTATATCTAGTGTCTTCTTTCGTAGTGTATCAAAAAGTATATCTGTGTGACAAAATATCCGCGAGAAAACATCAAGAAGAAAGCAGTCTTGTACTCAGAACAGAAATGAAATGAATCCATAAGCCTGTGCTACACACACAGCATCCAAACCATCACAATTCTCCGTTATGTCTTCGAAAAACATAATTAACTCATTTCTCATTTCTTGAACTGTTTTATCAAGTCTTTAACAAAAGTTCCACCGTGTAGGTGCGACTTTAGGAATATTTTTTTCCACGAATTGTTTCAATGCATTTCTTTTTGGAGAAGTGGAAAAAAAGCAGACAACCCAGACATTGTCTTAAAAAATAAACGGCAGTCCTTATTAGCACTAGCAGATTGCTGTAAAACTAAATTTAAGACATGACTATAGCAATTAGTGAATGTAGCCCGTGGGTACTTTTCCTGTACGTGTTACTGCAGCACAGTCATTTGGCCTGCCATAACTGCCACTCCGTCGTAAGTCTGACCAACTAATTTTGATTCCAAATTAAATTCTTCTACAGTTTGGACGACATGTCTGAACAAAGCTTCAGCAGAGCGATCTGCACTTACATCAGAAAAACCTATGAACACTTCCCATGCTTCTCCTCTATCATTTACATATCTCAGGCATATAGATAACTGAGACTTATTGATCGAATCTGTCGTTTCATCTAGTAGAATGGAAACAAACTGAGAATTAGCTATTTCTTCTTTCAGTGGATTAAGAAGAAAATTTGAAATACATATTTTAACTTCATTTTGAATAGTAGGGGACGTTCCATGGAAAACTTTACTTTCTTTCATGTGGTTAGGAAGTCTATAAGCCGCTTTAAAATTCCTCTGTTGTTTGTTACAGCCTCGTTGTGCAGTAGCACAGAAGTTCTCAGTTGTTGATTCAGCTGATCTATTCTTTTTCGACCACATGTTAAAAGCTCTAGACTTGCTCTAATGTGTCCAAGGGCTTTTTCATGTCTTGAAATTGACACTGACAACACATTCAGATTACTGAACTCTTCCATAGTCAACAAGCTTGTTCTATCAGCAACATACAAGAGACAAGGCCAGCAGAACAACCTTTGCTTAACGTCACAATCACTTAACCAACTAGTTATCTTATACTGTTTTGTTTGAAAATGCCGTATGTATTCTTGCTTCTTATCTTTATGCCTAGTATAAAGTCCAGTGAAAGCAGGGCAAGGTCTTCCTTTAACAACTATTTCCTTTTTTGCTAAAAATGATCTTGAACTAAATGGTTTTCTAATTAATTCCTGTATTACAGAATTTTCAGTCATTTCGAAAGCTGGAAAAGGAAGGAAGTTCACTGAGTCCTATTGACAGGCTTCATTCAGTACGAAGACCGTTAAAAATAAATCAAAATAAACAAAATATAAGAGAATCATGTAACTAACAAACAACGCCAAGTCTGGAAGCAGAATCGTAACCACTGACGTAACACAGAATAAAGCTCAGTTGCGGGACGATCCGTTCTAAGTTCCAACTACCTGCCTGACGCACGAGGCTAGCTGGTAACTGTGGCTTCGCCGCATGCACGTAATAATATAAACATTTTCATTCATGACGGTATTATCTTAAGTGCTAATGTCACATAAGACAGTACGACAGTTCCGCTGCTCACAGATGCAGTGCTACTACTGTGATCGGCCCACTAGCATTTTGCACGAAATATTCCGACTGATTCTGATATTCCAAGCCTCTAATGTGTGGGGACAGTACTAAAAAAGGAGGTCGTATCGTATGGGACTCGCTAATATTGATCAATTTGTATGACAATCGTATTTTAATCACGAAGGAAATGGACTTTACTGTTCCTTCCCTAAGTAATAAAATGGCCTCGAAAAATAATTAAAAAAAATCGCATAGACGTGTTTTACCGCCCGCTTTAGATTTGTAGTTTCATGTTTTTGCAAACATTTTGGACCAAAGTAATAATCTAAATAATAAAAGATTAATTAATAAGAGTGTCTGAAACCCTTTAAAAAAATAGACAATGTTAGGCAGTGACGGGTTCCGAACCACTGACCTTCAGCGTCACAGAATAACGCATTGTCCACTACGCTACGGCTAACAATTAGAATGTGCGTTCTTTAATCACATACTATTGATGGCCATTGTTAACTGATGCTAATATGGTATTTGTAGACACTAGATTATCATTTATCGTACGAAGAACGACGTGTTTTTGTTAATTCTTCAGTGCATCATTGCTTTGAAAAGACAACGTGTAAATTACAATAAGAAAATCATCAAATACGCAACGCAAAATGGCGTATGCCAGAGAGAGTTCTGGGCGAGGAATGTCACGTGACATCTCCGAACGGCTGGATTTCGTTAATTCAATGGAGGGTGTCAAATCTGTTATTTTTGCAAATATCTCTCAAACGATACAACATATGAAAAAAACCATAAGGGAAGAAATTTTTAGTGAATTTTCTCCTCTACAAATTCGATTATTCAATTTTCGCGTCAGATGAACGGTTTATTTGCAATTAAAATTACATTACAAATGGCTTCTTTGTTGTTACTAAAGTATTTCTTGTCCGAAATTTTTGAAAAAGCGAGGTTCTGGTGTCTGGTAGCCTAAAAAGTTTTCTGTAAAATTTGGTGCCGATCGATTGAACGGTTCGTCTTAAAATGTGGGAACACGTTATGGACAGACAGACAGACATCCCAAAATCGACGTTATCTCTGCAAATTCTGAAACGATACAATGTATGAAAAAAAAAAAAAAAAAAAAAAAAAATAAAATAAAAAAAAAAAAAAAAACGTAAGAGAGCAAAGTTGTAGACAATTTTCTCCTCTACAAATTCCGTTATTCAATTTTCGTGTGAGATGAATGGTTAAGGCGTTATTTTCATTTAAGTTTCGAGCTGTCAAAAGACGATCACAAAGGCCCACTTTTAGTGTTAACTACCGTAACCTAAAGTGGGCCAACAAGCATACAGTATCTACGCGGCAAATTTAAATATTAAAGTAAGATTGACAGTTAAAATTTTTCACGGTTTCAAAGCCAATGTAGCGGCCGTATTTCTGGGCTGGGTGGCACTAGAAACGAGACTAACGAGTAACGATACGTTTGTAACGAGTACTGTTTCTTTTAGTAACGGATACATACGGTTATGTATCTTTTCATTACTCTCACAGCTCTACTGTTTTTCACGCATATCGATAATTTACAACGATTCACAAATCGAATTCAAGCGAGTTCAGTTCCCTTTCCGTCTTGCCTTTGGTATTGCCAGAACCAAAGCACAAGGCGAATCGTTGACTATTGCTGGCTTAAGTTTGGAACACTCGTGCTTTCCACACGGCCATTTTTATGTGGTTTGCCACGAGTCGGCACACCAAACAATGTATACGCATTTTCACTCCAAATAGGAGAAAAAATTCATTCGCTGGCATTGAATTTATAAAAGAAATATGTTGTTTCCATAAACGTAGACACTGTACCTAAATATAGACATATCTGTCCAGCCACTTGAAGTCATCTCAGTACAGTAATTAGTGTTACCCGAGCAAATCCGAGGCGGGTGTCTAGTTTTTAAATAAATATTTTATATAATGACAAGCAAGACAATTTTTATTATTATATTAATTTTTTTCATTTTTACAAGTCACCTGCATAAGATTAGATTAGATGTACTTTTTGCTCTAGTAAATCAAAATTGAGGAGATTCTCTTGCATGTAGAACACGTTAGAACAAATTACACAATTAATTCTTACAAAACGAGAGGATATGTGTTAATGTACCTTCCACAGATCCCAACGTCGTCTAAGAAAGTCTTCTATTACAACTGCAGTTGGTAGAGGTGGATTGTTGTGCAGAAACAACACTCCTTCGATATCTGTACCACTTTATACCACGGTATTTCCTAAATCCGTGTACTTTGCCTTTAACAATCGACTTCAGCAGCAATGAAAGCGCAGAAAAGATGTGAGATGACTGACACTCGAACCTGGATCTTTTTGATGGCAATGCTCTTTTTTACGGATCTGCCCCTGCATGATTTGGGAGCCACCGGTACTTCTTCCTGCTTTCTAAATTTCACGGAATCCATTCGCCATTGCTTATACATCAGACAGAAACGTTTTCCGGAGAAATAACCGGGTCATATGTGTTCCAAAAGTGTTCTGTTTCCTTGTTGCAATATGCCGATTGAAACGTTTCAAGGCACACGATGGTACCTGCTCTTCTGAAGTGTGGAGATACACGGAAACAGAAAGAAGTGGGCACACCTAATCAAAACACGCGCACGGAACAGTACAATCTGTGGCCGCGTGCTGTCGATTGATTAGCTACCAGCAGAATGTGGACGTAAATAGGTGGTGCAATGTAGATATCACTCACATGTAATACAGTAGAATACCGAAATTTATAGGTACGTACATAGGTATTATATGGATAACGCTACTTTTATTATTTTATGACTTCATCTCGGAAGTCAAAATACATTATAATAGTAAAGAATCCCTTTATAAGATTTTTATTGCCATAGATCGCTCATTGATTTCTTTAGTTTCGAATCGTTAAAGAGTCATTATCAAATTTCATTTGTCCAGGCATGTTAAGAAATATACTTCGGATGAACCAACATCACTGTGGCAAGTGACAAATGGTATGCACATAATCAGTTGAACATGCATTTGGGTCATGGTCTTGAAGACCCTGTGCTACACTGTGCCTCATGTCTAGGTAGTATGTTATCACAGTGAAAACTGTAGATGGACTGATCAGTCATCATGTCTAGGTAGTATGTTATCACAGTGAAAACTGTAGATGGACTGATCAGTCATCATGTCTAGGTAGTATGTTATCACAGTGAAAACTGTAGATGGACTGATCAGTCATCATGTCTAGGTAGTATGTTATCACAGTGAAAACTGTAGATGGACTGATCAGTCATCATGTCTAGGTAGTATGTTATCACAGTGAAAACTGTAGATGGACTGATCAGTCATCATGTCTAGGTAGTATGTTATCACAGTGAAAACTGTAGATGGACTGATCAGTCATCATGTCTAGGTAGTATGTTATCACAGTGAAAACTGTAGATGGACTGATCAGTCATCATGTCTAGGTAGTATGTTATCACAGTGAAAACTGTAGATGGACTGATCAGTCATCATGTCTAGGTAGTATGTTATCACAGTGAAAACTGTAGATGGACTGATCAGTCATCATGTCTAGGTAGTATGTTATCACAGTGAAAACTGTAGATGGACTGATCAGTCATCATGTCTAGGTAGTATGTTATCACAGTGAAAACTGTAGATGGACTGATCAGTCATCATGTCTAGGTAGTATGTTATCACAGTGAAAACTGTAGATGGACTGATCAGTCATCATGTCTAGGTAGTATGTTATCACAGTGAAAACTGTAGATGGACTGATCAGTCATCATGTCTAGGTAGTATGTTATCACAGTGAAAACTGTAGATGGACTGATCAGTCATCATGTCTAGGTAGTATGTTATCACAGTGAAAACTGTAGATGGACTGATCAGTCATCATGTCTAGGTAGTATGTTATCACAGTGAAAACTGTAGATGGACTGATCAGTCATCGCCGGCCGCGGTGGCCGAGGGGACTGAGGCGCTTCAGTCACGGTCTGCACGGCCACTACAGTCGGGGGTTCGAATCCCCCCTCGGGCATGGATATTTGTGCCGTCCTAGTTCGTAAGTAGTTCATAAGCAGTTTGTAAGTTTAGGGACTGATGACCCCGTAGTATTAAGTCCCATAAGCTTCACAAACATTTGAATTTTTTTGATCAGTCATCATGTCTAGGTAGCAGTGGCGTAACTATGGGGGGGGGGGATGAGGGAGTTAGAATCCCCCCCCCAGAACCCCCCCCCCCAAAAAAAAAGAAAAAAAAAAGAAAGAAATTGTATAACAGCATACTGGTAAAGGTAAAGATTAGAAACTCGGGGTGTTTCACCATAAGCATTCATTGGATGGGAGTGAATTAATCTTCAACGGGAGTGGTATATGGTAGTCTGTCTGGAAAGTGACTAAAATTTTGCTCATCAAGCAGATCTATCTCCCCCCCCCCCCAAAGCCAATTCCTAGTTACGCCACTGCTAGGTAGTATGTTATCACAGTGAAAACTGTAGATGGACTGATCAGTCATCATGTCTAGGTAGCAGTGGCGTAACTATGGGGGATGAGGGGGATAGAAACCCCCTCCCCCCACAGAACCTTAAAAAAAAAAAAAAAAAAAAAAAAAAGATGAAGAAAGAAATTGTATAACAGCATACTGGTAAAGGTAAAGATTAGAAACTCGCGGTGTTTCACCATAAGCTTTCATTGGATGGGAGTGAATTAATCTTCAACGGGAGTGGTATATGGTTGTGTGGAAACTGACTAAAATTTTGCTCATCAAGCAGATCTATCCCCCCCCTCCCCAAAGCCAATTCCTAGTTACGCCACTGCTAGGTAGTATGTTATCACAGTGAAAACTGTAGATGGATTGGTCAGTCATCATGTCTAGGTAGTATGTTATCACAGTGAAAACTGTAGATGGACTGATCAGTCATCATGTCTAGGTAGTATGTTATCACAATGAAAACTGTAGATGGATTGGTCAGTCATCATGTCTAGGTAGTATGTTATCACAGTGAAAACTGTAGATGGACTGATCAGTCATCATGTCTAGGTAGTATGTTATCACAGTGAAAACTGTAGATGGACTGATCAGTCATCATGTCTAGGTAGTATGTTATCACAGTGAAAACTGTAGATGGACTGATCAGTCATCATGTCTAGGTAGTATGTTATCACAGTGAAAACTGTAGATGGACTGATCAGTCATCATGTCTAGGTAGTATGTTATCACAGTGAAAACTGTAGATGGACTGATCAGTCATCATGTCTAGGTAGTATGTTATCACAGTGAAAACTGTAGATGGACTGATCAGTCATCATGTCTAGGTAGTATGTTATCACAGTGAAAACTGTAGATGGACTGATCAGTCATCATGTCTAGGTAGTATGTTATCACAGTGAAAACTGTAGATGGACTGATCAGTCATCATGTCTAGGTAGTATGTTATCACAGTGAAAACTGTAGATGGACTGATCAGTCATCGCCGGCCGCGGTGGCCGAGGGGACTGAGGCGCTTCAGTCACGGTCTGCACGGCCACTACAGTCGGGGGTTCGAATCCCCCCTCAGGCATGGATATTTGTGCCGTCCTAGTTTGTAAGTAGTTCATAAGCAGTTTGTAAGTTTAGGGACTGATGACCCCGTAGTATTAAGTCCCATAAGCTTCACAAACATTTGAATTTTTTTGATCAGTCATCATGTCTAGGTAGCAGTGGCGTAACTATGGGGGGGGGGGATGAGGGAGTTAGAATCCCCCCCCAGAACCCCCCCCAAAAAAAAGAAAAAAAAGAAAGAAATTGTATAACAGCATACTGGTAAAGGTAAAGATTAGAAACTCGGGGTGTTTCACCATAAGCATTCATTGGATGGGAGTGAATTAATCTTCAACGGGAGTGGTATATGGTAGTCTGTCTGGAAAGTGACTAAAATTTTGCTCATCAAGCAGATCTATCTCCCCCCCCCCAAAGCCAATTCCTAGTTACGCCACTGCTAGGTAGTATGTTATCACAGTGAAAACTGTAGATGGACTGATCAGTCATCATGTCTAGGTAGCAGTGGCGTAACTATGGGGGATGAGGGGGATAGAGCCCCCCTCCCCCCACAGAACCCTAAAAAAAAAAAAGAAAAAAAAAGAAGAAGAAAGAAATTGTATAACAGCATATTGGTAAAGGTAAAGATTAGAAACTCGCGGTGTTTCACCATAAGCTTTCATTGGATGGGAGTGAATTAATCTTCAACGGGAGTGGTATATGGTTGTGTGGAAACTGACTAAAATTTTGCTCATCAAGCAGATCTATCCCCCCCTCCCCAAAGCCAATTCCTAGTTACGCCACTGCTAGGTAGTATGTTATCACAGTGAAAACTGTAGATGGACTGATCAGTCATCATGTCTAGGTAGTATGTTATCACAGTGAAAACTGTAGATGGACTGATCAGTCATCATGTCTAGGTAGTATGTTATCACAGTGAAAACTGTAGATGGACTGATCAGTCATTATGTCTAGGTAGTATGTTATCACAGTGAAAACTGTAGATGGACTGATCAGTCATCATGTCTAGGTAGTATGTTATCACAGTGAAAACTGTAGATGGACTGATCAGTCATCATGTCTAGGTAGTATGTTATCACAGTGAAAACTGTAGATGGACTGATCAGTCATCATGTCTAGGTAGTATGTTATCACAGTGAAAACTGTAGATGGACTGATCAGTCATCATGTCTAGGTAGTATGTTATCACAGTGAAAACTGTAGATGGACTGATCAGTCATCATGTCTAGGTAGTATGTTATCACAGTGAAAACTGTAGATGGACTGATCAGTCATCATGTCTAGGTAGTATGTTATCACAGTGAAAACTGTAGATGGACTGATCAGTCATCATGTCTAGGTAGTATGTTATCACAGTGAAAACTGTAGATGGATTGGTCAGTCATCATGTCTAGGTAATATGTTATCACAGTGAAAACTGTAGATGGACTGATCAGTCATCATGTCTAGGTAGTATGTTATCACAGTGAAAACTGTAGATGGACTGATCAGTCATCATGTCTGGGTAGTATGTTATCACAGTGAAAACTGTAGATGGACTGATCAGTCATCATGTCTAGGTAGTATGTTATCACAGTGAAAACTGTAGATGGACTGATCAGTCATCATGTCTAGGTAGTATGTTATCACAGTGAAAACTGTAGATGGACTGATCAGTCATCATGTCTAGGTAGTATGTTATCACAGTGAAAACTGTAGATGGACTGATCAGTCATCATGTCTAGGTAGTATGTTATCACAGTGAAAACTGTAGATGGACTGATCAGTCATCATGTCTAGGTAGTATGTTATCACAGTGAAAACTGTAGATGGACTGATCAGTCATCATGTCTAGGTAGTATGTTATCACAGTGAAAACTGTAGATGGACTGGTCAGTCATCATGTCTAGGTAGTATGTTATCACAGTGAAAACTGTAGATGGACTGGTCAGTCATCATGTCTAGGTAGTATGTTATCACAGTGAAAACTGTAGATGGACTGGTCAGTCATCATGTCTAGGTAGTATGTTATCACAGTGAAAACTGTAGATGGACTGATCAGTCATGTCTAGGTAGTATGTTATCACAGTGAAAACTGTAGATGGACTGATCAGTCATCATGTCTAGGTAGTATGTTATCACAGTGAAAACTGTAGATGGACTGATCAGTCATCATGTCTAGGTAGTATGTTATCACAGTGAAAACTGTAGATGGACTGATCAGTCATCATGTCTAGGTAGTATGTTATCACAGTGAAAACTGTAGATGGACTGATCAGTCATCATGTCTAGGTAGTATGTTATCACAGTGAAAACTGTAGATGGACTGATCAGTCATCATGTCTAGGTAGTATGTTATCACAGTGAAAACTGTAGATGGACTGATCAGTCATCATGTCTAGGTAGTATGTTATCACAGTGAAAACTGTAGATGGACTGATCAGTCATCATGTCTAGGTAGTATGTTATCACAGTGAAAACTGTAGATGGACTGATCAGTCATCATGTCTAGGTAGCAGTGGCGTAACTATGGGGGATGAGGGGGATAGAGCCCCCCTCCCCCCACAGAACCCTAAAAAAAAAAAAAAGAAAAAAAAAGAAGAAGAAAGAAATTGTATAACAGCATACTGGTAAAGGTAAAGATTAGAAACTCGCGGTGTTTCACCATAAGCTTTCATTGGATGGGAGTGAATTAATCTTCAACGGGAGTGGTATATGGTTGTGTGGAAACTGACTAAAATTTTGCTCATCAAGCAGATCTATCCCCCCCTCCCCAAAGCCAATTCCTAGTTACGCCACTGCTAGGTAGTATGTTATCACAGTGAAAACTGTAGATGGACTGATCAGTCATCATGTCTAGGTAGTATGTTATCACAGTGAAAACTGTAGATGGACTGATCAGTCATCATGTCTAGGTAGTATGTTATCACAGTGAAAACTGTAGATGGACTGATCAGTCATTATGTCTAGGTAGTATGTTATCACAGTGAAAACTGTAGATGGACTGATCAGTCATCATGTCTAGGTAGTATGTTATCACAGTGAAAACTGTAGATGGACTGATCAGTCATCATGTCTAGGTAGTATGTTATCACAGTGAAAACTGTAGATGGACTGATCAGTCATCATGTCTAGGTAGTATGTTATCACAGTGAAAACTGTAGATGGACTGATCAGTCATCATGTCTAGGTAGTATGTTATCACAGTGAAAACTGTAGATGGACTGATCAGTCATCATGTCTAGGTAGTATGTTATCACAGTGAAAACTGTAGATGGACTGATCAGTCATCATGTCTAGGTAGTATGTTATCACAGTGAAAACTGTAGATGGACTGATCAGTCATCATGTCTAGGTAGTATGTTATCACAGTGAAAACTGTAGATGGATTGGTCAGTCATCATGTCTAGGTAATATGTTATCACAGTGAAAACTGTAGATGGACTGATCAGTCATCATGTCTAGGTAGTATGTTATCACAGTGAAAACTGTAGATGGACTGATCAGTCATCATGTCTGGGTAGTATGTTATCACAGTGAAAACTGTAGATGGACTGATCAGTCATCATGTCTAGGTAGTATGTTATCACAGTGAAAACTGTAGATGGACTGATCAGTCATCATGTCTAGGTAGTATGTTATCACAGTGAAAACTGTAGATGGACTGATCAGTCATCATGTCTAGGTAGTATGTTATCACAGTGAAAACTGTAGATGGACTGATCAGTCATCATGTCTAGGTAGTATGTTATCACAGTGAAAACTGTAGATGGACTGATCAGTCATCATGTCTAGGTAGTATGTTATCACAGTGAAAACTGTAGATGGACTGATCAGTCATCATGTCTAGGTAGTATGTTATCACAGTGAAAACTGTAGATGGACTGGTCAGTCATCATGTCTAGGTAGTATGTTATCACAGTGAAAACTGTAGATGGACTGGTCAGTCATCATGTCTAGGTAGTATGTTATCACAGTGAAAACTGTAGATGGACTGGTCAGTCATCATGTCTAGGTAGTATGTTATCACAGTGAAAACTGTAGATGGACTGATCAGTCATGTCTAGGTAGTATGTTATCACAGTGAAAACTGTAGATGGACTGATCAGTCATCATGTCTAGGTAGTATGTTATCACAGTGAAAACTGTAGATGGACTGATCAGTCATCATGTCTAGGTAGTATGTTATCACAGTGAAAACTGTAGATGGACTGATCAGTCATCATGTCTAGGTAGTATGTTATCACAGTGAAAACTGTAGATGGACTGATCAGTCATCATGTCTAGGTAGTATGTTATCACAGTGAAAACTGTAGATGGACTGATCAGTCATCATGTCTAGGTAGTATGTTATCACAGTGAAAACTGTAGATGGACTGATCAGTCATCATGTCTAGGTAGTATGTTATCACAGTGAAAACTGTAGATGGACTGATCAGTCATCATGTCTAGGTAGTATGTTATCACAGTGAAAACTGTAGATGGACTGATCAGTCATCATGTCTAGGTAGTATGTTATCACAGTGAAAACTGTAGATGGACTGATCAGTCATCATGTCTAGGTAGTATGTTATCACAGTGAAAACTGTAGATGGACTGATCAGTCATCATGTCTAGGTAGTATGTTATCACAGTGAAAACTGTAGATGGACTGATCAGTCATCATGTCTAGGTAGTATGTTATCACAGTGAAAACTGTAGATGGACTGATCAGTCATCATGTCTAGGTAGTATGTTATCACAGTGAAAACTGTAGATGGACTGATCAGTCATCATGTCTAGGTAGTATGTTATCACAGTGAAAACTGTAGATGGACTGATCAGTCATCATGTCTAGGTAGTATGTTATCACAGTGAAAACTGTAGATGGACTGATCAGTCATCATGTCTAGGTAGTATGTTATCACAGTGAAAACTGTAGATGGACTGATCAGTCATCATGTCTAGGTAGTATGTTATCACAGTGAAAACTGTAGATGGACTGATCAGTCATCATGTCTAGGTAGTATGTTATCACAGTGAAAACTGTAGATGGACTGATCAGTCATCGCCGGCCGCGGTGGCCGAGGGGACTGAGGCGCTTCAGTCACGGTCTGCACGGCCACTACAGTCGGGGGTTCGAATCCCCCCTCGGGCTTGGATATTTCTGCCGTCCTAGTTTGTAAGTAGTTCATAAGCAGTTTGTAAGTTTAGGGACTGATGACCCCGTAGTATTAAGTCCCATAAGCTTCACAAACATTTGAATTTTTTTGATCAGTCATCATGTCTAGGTAGCAGTGGCGTAACTATGGGGGGGGATGAGGGAGTTAGAATCCCCCCCCAGAACCCCCCCCAAAAAAAAAGAAAAAAAAAGAAAGAAATTGTATAACAGCATACTGGTAAAGGTAAAGATTAGAAACTCGGGGTGTTTCACCATAAGCATTCATTGGATGGGAGTGAATTAATCTTCAACGGGAGTGGTATATGGTAGTCTGTCTGGAAAGTGACTAAAATTTTGCTCATCAAGCAGATCTATCTCCCCCCCCCCCCAAAGCCAATTCCTAGTTACGCCACTGCTAGGTAGTATGTTATCACAGTGAAAACTGTAGATGGACTGATCAGTCATCATGTCTAGGTAGCAGTGGCGTAACTATGGGGGATGAGGGGGATAGAACCCCCCTCCCCCCACAGAACCCTAAAAAAAAAAAGAAAAAAAAGAAGAAGAAAGAAATTGTATAACAGCATACTGGTAAAGGTAAAGATTAGAAACTCGCGGTGTTTCACCATAAGCTTTCATTGGATGGGAGTGAATTAATCTTCAACGGGAGTGGTATATGGTTGTGTGGAAACTGACTAAAATTTTGCTCATCAAGCAGATCTATCCCCCCCTCCCCAAAGCCAATTCCTAGTTACGCCACTGCTAGGTAGTATGTTATCACAGTGAAAACTGTAGATGGACTGATCAGTCATCATGTCTAGGTAGTATGTTATCACAGTGAAAACTGTAGATGGACTGATCAGTCATCATGTCTAGGTAGTATGTTATCACAGTGAAAACTGTAGATGGACTGATCAGTCATTATGTCTAGGTAGTATGTTATCACAGTGAAAACTGTAGATGGACTGATCAGTCATCATGTCTAGGTAGTATGTTATCACAGTGAAAACTGTAGATGGACTGATCAGTCATCATGTCTAGGTAGTATGTTATCACAGTGAAAACTGTAGATGGACTGATCAGTCATCATGTCTAGGTAGTATGTTATCACAGTGAAAACTGTAGATGGACTGATCAGTCATCATGTCTAGGTAGTATGTTATCACAGTGAAAACTGTAGATGGACTGATCAGTCATCATGTCTAGGTAGTATGTTATCACAGTGAAAACTGTAGATGGACTGATCAGTCATCATGTCTAGGTAGTATGTTATCACAGTGAAAACTGTAGATGGACTGATCAGTCATCATGTCTAGGTAGTATGTTATCACAGTGAAAACTGTAGATGGACTGGTCAGTCATCATGTCTAGGTAGTATGTTATCACAGTGAAAACTGTAGATGGACTGGTCAGTCATCATGTCTAGGTAGTATGTTATCACAGTGAAAACTGTAGATGGATTGGTCAGTCATCATGTCTAGGTAATATGTTATCACAGTGAAAACTGTAGATGGACTGATCAGTCATCATGTCTAGGTAGTATGTTATCACAGTGAAAACTGTAGATGGACTGATCAGTCATCATGTCTAGGTAGTATGTTATCACAGTGAAAACTGTAGATGGACTGATCAGTCATCATGTCTAGGTAGTATGTTATCACAGTGAAAACTGTAGATGGACTGATCAGTCATCATGTCTAGGTAGTATGTTATCACAGTGAAAACTGTAGATGGACTGATCAGTCATCATGTCTAGGTAGTATGTTATCACAGTGAAAACTGTAGATGGACTGGTCAGTCATCATGTCTAGGTAGTATGTTATCACAGTGAAAACTGTAGATGGACTGGTCAGTCATCATGTCTAGGTAGTATGTTATCACAGTGAAAACTGTAGATGGACTGGTCAGTCATCATGTCTAGGTAGTATGTTATCACAGTGAAAACTGTAGATGGACTGATCAGTCATGTCTAGGTAGTATGTTATCACAGTGAAAACTGTAGATGGACTGATCAGTCATCATGTCTAGGTAGTATGTTATCACAGTGAAAACTGTAGATGGACTGATCAGTCATCATGTCTAGGTAGTATGTTATCACAGTGAAAACTGTAGATGGACTGATCAGTCATCATGTCTAGGTAGTATGTTATCACAGTGAAAACTGTAGATGGACTGATCAGTCATCATGTCTAGGTAGTATGTTATCACAGTGAAAACTGTAGATGGACTGATCAGTCATCATGTCTAGGTAGTATGTTATCACAGTGAAAACTGTAGATGGACTGATCAGTCATCATGTCTAGGTAGTATGTTATCACAGTGAAAACTGTAGATGGACTGATCAGTCATCATGTCTAGGTAGTATGTTATCACAGTGAAAACTGTAGATGGACTGATCAGTCATCATGTCTAGGTAGTATGTTATCACAGTGAAAACTGTAGATGGACTGATCAGTCATCATGTCTAGGTAGTATGTTATCACAGTGAAAACAGTAGATGGACTGATCAGTCATCATGTCTAGGTAGTATGTTATCACAGTGAAAACTGTAGATGGACTGATCAGTCATCATGTCTAGGTAGTATGTTATCACAGTGAAAACTGTAGATGGACTGATCAGTCATCGCCGGCCGCGGTGGCCGAGGGGACTGAGGCGCTTCAGTCACGGTCTGCACGGCCACTACAGTCGGGGGTTCGAATCCCCCCTCGGGCATGGATATTTGTGCCGTCCTAGTTCGTAAGTAGTTCATAAGCAGTTTGTAAGTTTAGGGACTGATGACCCCGTAGTATTAAGTCCCATAAGCTTCACAAACATTTGAATTTTTTTGATCAGTCATCATGTCTAGGTAGCAGTGGCGTAACTATGGGGGGGGATGAGGGAGTTAGAATCCCCCCCCAGAACCCCCCCCCCCCCCCCAAAAAAAAAGAAAAAAAAAAGAAAGAAATTGTATAACAGCATACTGGTAAAGGTAAAGATTAGAAACTCGGGGTGTTTCACCATAAGCATTCATTGGATGGGAGTGAATTAATCTTCAACGGGAGTGGTATATGGTAGTCTGTCTGGAAAGTGACTAAAATTTTGCTCATCAAGCAGATCTATCTCCCCCCCCCCCCAAAGCCAATTCCTAGTTACGCCACTGCTAGGTAGTATGTTATCACAGTGAAAACTGTAGATGGACTGATCAGTCATCATGTCTAGGTAGCAGTGGCGTAACTATGTGGGATGAGGGGGATAGAACCCCCCTCCCCCCACAGAACCCTAAAAAAAAAAAAGAAAAAAAAAGAAGAAGAAAGAAATTGTATAACAGCATATTGGTAAAGGTAAAGATTAGAAACTCGCGGTGTTTCACCATAAGCTTTCATTGGATGGGAGTGAATTAATCTTCAACGGGAGTGGTATATGGTTGTGTGGAAACTGACTAAAATTTTGCTCATCAAGCAGATCTATCCCCCCCTCCCCAAAGCCAATTCCTAGTTACGCCACTGCTAGGTAGTATGTTATCACAGTGAAAACTGTAGATGGACTGATCAGTCATCATGTCTAGGTAGTATGTTATCACAGTGAAAACTGTAGATGGACTGATCAGTCATCATGTCTAGGTAGTATGTTATCACAGTGAAAACTGTAGATGGACTGATCAGTCATTATGTCTAGGTAGTATGTTATCACAGTGAAAACTGTAGATGGACTGATCAGTCATCATGTCTAGGTAGTATGTTATCACAGTGAAAACTGTAGATGGACTGATCAGTCATCATGTCTAGGTAGTATGTTATCACAGTGAAAACTGTAGATGGACTGATCAGTCATCATGTCTAGGTAGTATGTTATCACAGTGAAAACTGTAGATGGACTGATCAGTCATCATGTCTAGGTAGTATGTTATCACAGTGAAAACTGTAGATGGACTGATCAGTCATCATGTCTAGGTAGTATGTTATCACAGTGAAAACTGTAGATGGACTGATCAGTCATCATGTCTAGGTAGTATGTTATCACAGTGAAAACTGTAGATGGACTGATCAGTCATCATGTCTAGGTAGTATGTTATCACAGTGAAAACTGTAGATGGATTGGTCAGTCATCATGTCTAGGTAATATGTTATCACAGTGAAAACTGTAGATGGACTGATCAGTCATCATGTCTAGGTAGTATGTTATCACAGTGAAAACTGTAGATGGACTGATCAGTCATCATGTCTAGGTAGTATGTTATCACAGTGAAAACTGTAGATGGACTGATCAGTCATCATGTCTAGGTAGTATGTTATCACAGTGAAAACTGTAGATGGACTGATCAGTCATCATGTCTAGGTAGTATGTTATCACAGTGAAAACTGTAGATGGACTGATCAGTCATCGCCGGCCGCGGTGGCCGAGGGGACTGAGGCGCTTCAGTCACGGTCTGCACGGCCACTACAGTCGGGGGTTCGAATCCCCCCTCGGGCATGGATATTTGTGCCGTCCTAGTTCGTAAGTAGTTCATAAGCAGTTTGTAAGTTTAGGGACTGATGACCCCGTAGTATTAAGTCCCATAAGCTTCACAAACATTTGAATTTTTTTGATCAGTCATCATGTCTAGGTAGCAGTGGCGTAACTATGGGGGGGGATGAGGGAGTTAGAATCCCCCCCCAGAACCCCCCCCCCCCCCCCCCAAAAAAAAAGAAAAAAAAAAGAAAGAAATTGTATAACAGCATACTGGTAAAGGTAAAGATTAGAAACTCGGGGTGTTTCACCATAAGCATTCATTGGATGGGAGTGAATTAATCTTCAACGGGAGTGGTATATGGTAGTCTGTCTGGAAAGTGACTAAAATTTTGCTCATCAAGCAGATCTATCTCCCCCCCCCCCCAAAGCCAATTCCTAGTTACGCCACTGCTAGGTAGTATGTTATCACAGTGAAAACTGTAGATGGACTGATCAGTCATCATGTCTAGGTAGCAGTGGCGTAACTATGTGGGATGAGGGGGATAGAACCCCCCTCCCCCCACAGAACCCTAAAAAAAAAAAGAAAAAAAAAGAAGAAGAAAGAAATTGTATAACAGCATATTGGTAAAGGTAAAGATTAGAAACTCGCGGTGTTTCACCATAAGCTTTCATTGGATGGGAGTGAATTAATCTTCAACGGGAGTGGTATATGGTTGTGTGGAAACTGACTAAAATTTTGCTCATCAAGCAGATCTATCCCCCCCTCCCCAAAGCCAATTCCTAGTTACGCCACTGCTAGGTAGTATGTTATCACAGTGAAAACTGTAGATGGACTGATCAGTCATCATGTCTAGGTAGTATGTTATCACAGTGAAAACTGTAGATGGACTGATCAGTCATCATGTCTAGGTAGTATGTTATCACAGTGAAAACTGTAGATGGACTGATCAGTCATTATGTCTAGGTAGTATGTTATCACAGTGAAAACTGTAGATGGACTGATCAGTCATCATGTCTAGGTAGTATGTTATCACAGTGAAAACTGTAGATGGACTGATCAGTCATCATGTCTAGGTAGTATGTTATCACAGTGAAAACTGTAGATGGACTGATCAGTCATCATGTCTAGGTAGTATGTTATCACAGTGAAAACTGTAGATGGACTGATCAGTCATCATGTCTAGGTAGTATGTTATCACAGTGAAAACTGTAGATGGACTGATCAGTCATCATGTCTAGGTAGTATGTTATCACAGTGAAAACTGTAGATGGACTGATCAGTCATCATGTCTAGGTAGTATGTTATCACAGTGAAAACTGTAGATGGACTGATCAGTCATCATGTCTAGGTAGTATGTTATCACAGTGAAAACTGTAGATGGATTGGTCAGTCATCATGTCTAGGTAATATGTTATCACAGTGAAAACTGTAGATGGACTGATCAGTCATCATGTCTAGGTAGTATGTTATCACAGTGAAAACTGTAGATGGACTGATCAGTCATCATGTCTAGGTAGTATGTTATCACAGTGAAAACTGTAGATGGACTGATCAGTCATCATGTCTAGGTAGTATGTTATCACAGTGAAAACTGTAGATGGACTGATCAGTCATCATGTCTAGGTAGTATGTTATCACAGTGAAAACTGTAGATGGACTGATCAGTCATCATGTCTAGGTAGTATGTTATCACAGTGAAAACTGTAGATGGACTGATCAGTCATCATGTCTAGGTAGTATGTTATCACAGTGAAAACTGTAGATGGACTGATCAGTCATCATGTCTAGGTAGTATGTTATCACAGTGAAAACTGTAGATGGACTGATCAGTCATCATGTCTAGGTAGTATGTTATCACAGTGAAAACTGTGATAACATACTACTTAGACATGAGGCACAGTGTAGCACAAGGTATTCAGCACCATGACCCAAATGCATATTCAATTGATGGTGTGCGTCCCATTTGTAACTTGACACAGTGATGTTGGTTCATCTGAAGTATATTTCTTAACATGCATGGAGAAGTAAGATTTGATAACGACTCTTTAACGAGTCGAAACTAATAAATAAATCAATAAGGGATCTATGGCAATAAAAGAGGACATGCAGCTCTACTGTATGAACATATGATGATGGCAAACTCTCGGGTAAATTATTCCGGAGGTAAAATAGTCCCCCATTCGGATCTCCGGGCGGGGACTACTCAGGAGGATGTGATCATCAGGAAAGACAATACTGGCATTCTACGGGTCGGAGCGTGGAATGTTAGATCCCTTAATCGAGTAGGAAAATTAGAAAATTTAAAAGGGGAAATGCATAGGTTGAAGTTAGATATAGTGGGGATTAGTGAAGTTCGGTGGCAGGATGAACAGGATTTCTGGTCAGGTGAGTACAGGATTATAAATACAAAATCAATTGGGGGTATCACAGGAGTAGGATTGATAATGAATAAGAAAATAGGAATGCGGGTAAACTATTATGACCAGCACAGTGATCGCATTATCATTGTCAAGATAGATACGAAGCCAACACCGACAACAGTAGTACAGGTTTATATGCCAACTAGCTCTGCCGATGATGAGGAAATCGAAGAAATATATGAGGAGCTAAAGGAAATTATTCAGGCAATTAAGGGAGAGGAAAACTTAATTGTTATGGGAGACTGGAATTCGGTAGTAGGACAAGGAAGGGAAGGGAAGATAGTAGGTGAATATGGTCTGGGCAAAAGGAATGAAAGAGGAAGCCGCCTGGTAGAATTTTGCACAGAACATAATTTAGTTATAACAAACACCTGGTTCAAGAATCACAAAAGAAGGTTGTATACGTGGAAGAGACCAGGAGACACCGGAAGGTATCAGATAGATTATATAATGGTAAGACAGATTCCGGAACCAGGTTTTAAACTGTAAAACATACCCAGGGGCAAATATAGACTCTGACCATAACTTGTTGGTTATGAACTGTAGGCTGAAACTAAAGAAACTACAAAAAGTTAGGAAAATAAGGAGATGGGACCTGGATAAATTGAAGGAACGTGAGGTTCTTAAGAATTTCAGAGGGAGCTTTAGGCAACAATTGACAGAAACAGGGGAAAATAAAACAGTAGAAGAGGAATGGGTAAAATTGAGAGATGAAATAGTGAACGTAGCAGAGGACCAAATAGGTAGGAAGGCAAGACCTACAAAAGATCCTTGGATATCACAGGAGATACTAAATTTAATCGATGAAAGGAGAAAATATAAAAATGCAGTAAATGAAACAGGCAAAATGGAGTACAGACGACTAAGAAATGAGATTGACAGGAAGTGCAAAATGGCTAAGCAGGAGTGGCTAGAAGGCAAATGCAAGGATGTAGAAGAATGTATAAATAGGGGAAAAATAGATACAGCCTACAGGAAAATAAAAGAAACATTTGGAGATAAGAAAAACAGCTCTATGAATATCAAGGACACTGATGGAAAACCAGTTCTCAGCAAAGAAGGGAACGCTGAAAGGTGGAAAGAGTATATAGAGGGGCTCTACAAAGGAGATGAACTCCGAGACAATATTGTAGGAAGGGAGGAGGATGATGAAGATGAGGAGGATGAAGATGAAATAGGAGATACTGTACTGAGAGAAGAATTTGACAGAGCCCTGAAAGACCTAAGTCGAAACAAGGCCCCTGGAGTAGATGATATTCCCTCGGAGCTACTGAAATCTCTGGGAGAGCTAGCCATGACAAACCTGTTTCACCTGGTGCGTAAGATGTATGAGACAGGAGATGTACCCTCAGACTTTAAGAAAAATGTTATAATCCCCATTCCAAAGAAAGCAGGTGCAGATAGGTATGAAAACTACAGAACCATCAGTCTAATAAGTCATAGTTGCAAAATATTAACACGAATTATATACAGAAGGAGGGAAAAGCTGGTAGATGCCGACCTAGGGGAAGATCAGTTTGGGTTCAGGAGAAATGTAGGAACACGGGAGGCAATACTCACTTTACGGCTTATCCTAGAAGATAGATTAAGAAAAGGCAAACCTACATTTCTAGCTTTTGTAGATTTGGAGAAGGCTTTTGACAATGTTGATTGGAATAAACTCTTTCAAGTTCTGAAGCAAGCAGGAGTAAAATATAGGGAACGTAAGGTTATTTATAACTTGTACAAAGACCAGACAGCGGTTATCAGAGTTGAAGGGCCTGAAAGGGATGCAGTGGTTGGAAAGGGAGTAAGACAGGGTTGTAGTCTTTCTCCATTGTTATTCAATTTGTACATTGAGCGAGCTATAAAGGAAAGCAAGGAGAAATTTGGAGAAGGTATTAAAGTTCAGGGTGAAGAATTAAAAACATTGCGTTTTGCCGACGACATTGTAATAATCTCAGAGACAGCAAAAGACCTGGAAGAGCAGTTGAAGGGAATGGACAGTGTGCTGAAAGGTGCATACAAGATGAACATTAACAAGAGCAAAACTAGGGTAATGGAGTGCAGTGTAAGAAAATCAGGTGATGCTGAAGGAATTAGATTGGGAAACGAAGCAATAAAGGAGGTAGATGAGTTTTGTTACTTGGGCAGTAAAATAACAAATGATGGTCGCAGTACAGAGGATATAAAATGCAGAATGGCAATGGGTAGAAAAGCGTTCTTGAAAAAGAGAAATTTGTTAACATCGAATATTGATTTAAGCCTAAGGAAGTCTTTTCTGAAGGCATTTGTATGGAGTGTTGCCTTGTATGTGAGTGAGACATCGACGATAAGCAGTGCGGACAGGAAGAGGATTGAGGCTTTTGAAATATGGTCCTACAGAAGAATGCTGAAGATTAGGTGGGTGGATCGCGTAACTAATGAGGAGGTATTGAACAGAATTGGAGAGAAAAGAAATTTCTGGCATACCTTGTTTAAAAGAAGGGACAGATTGGTAGGACACATTCTTAGACATCAAGGAATTGTGAATTTAGCATTGGAAGGAAGTGTGTGGGGTAAAAATCGCAGAGGAAGACCAAGAGATGGATACAGTAAGCAGATTCAGACAGATGTAGGTTGCCGTTCTTATGAGGAGATGAAGAGGCTTGCTCAGGATAGGGTATTGTGGAGAGCTGCATCAAACCAGTCTCCGGACTGAAGACCACAACAACAACAACGGCAATAAAAATCTTACAATGGGATTCTTGACTACTACATTAAAAGATCGCCTCCTATAAAAATCCTGAATAAGATGTCAAGTAATTACAAAATTTATTAATTCACAATTCCACCTTCATCAACTCATATTACCCATTTATCTATTGACCAGGAACACCTATGCAAGCATTGTTGTCACAAAATGTGCCCTACTTGAACAGCTCCTGGACACTTCCATCCTGCAGTCATTAGTAATTTTTAACACAACAAGAAAAGATTGATGCTAATCTTCTGATGCAACATATCAGTTAAAACGTGAACATAAAACACGAGTATTGGTATTAAACACAATTATCTATGTAAACTTGGTCGATTCAAATCATAAGAGTCCAAAAAATCTTTTGTTTGCTTGTTGTAATATGCATGATTTTTACTTAGTTTACGCCTAGGATCTCTAGGAATCTAAGTTAATTCTTAGATTTTATATTTGTGCACTGCACATCATTACGAAACATATTGGTGTTAGAGTTCAAATTCAAATGTTTGTAGAGCATATGGGACTTAACTACGGCGTCATCAGTCCCTAAACTTACAAATTACTTATGAACTACCTTATACTAAAGAGGGCACAAACATCCATTCCCGAGGGGGGGATTCGAACCCCCGACCGCAGCTGCCGTGCAGACCGTGACTGGCACGCCGGAGACCGGTTGGTCACTGCGGTCGGCTGTTAGAGTTCCATTTACTGTAAGTACTGACATAATCTTGCAAGTGACAACCGAAGGGCCCAACGTCATCTTATCTACGTAGGTATGTGCGTTAAGTGCACGTAAAAGCAGTGTTATTATGAAACTATCTTGCATAGACGTCAAATTACTGTTGAATGCAACAAGGAAACTTATTCTTCTTGTGGCAAGGTGTATAACACACAAGGTCTTATTATCGCTGAAGACATACATTTTATCTTCGCCAGCCGCGGTGGCCGAGGGGACTGAGGCGCACCAGTCACGGTCTGCACGGCCACTACGGTCTGGGGTTCGAATCCCCCCTCGGGCATGGATATTTGTGCCGTCCTTAGTAATCGTTAGTTCATAAGTAGTTTGTAAGTTTAGGGACTGATGACCCCGTAGTTAAGTCCCATAAGCTATACAAACATTTGAACATTTTTTGAACATTTTATCTTCAACCTCCTTTGACACATGGAACGGGAATGCTATGAAGCTTGTATCATTACCTGATACAAACTTACCTGGTACCGTAGTGTGAGATTCATGTTTTCCTCGTTGTCACTTTTTTAACAGAGCAGTCGGTAAAGGTATGTTCGTTATGAAACAAACTTTGTTTGTGTTCATTACATCTGGAATGAGACTGAAGTACCAATGTAGGAGTCATAACATGCAAAATGCAGAAGTGACTACCAGGCACGAGACAAATATTCAGGGGAGAAGGCCTATTAGGGTTAGCCAAACAAACGGAGATCAATGGGAGACAGGAGGTCGGGGGTCGGATAGACAGGGGAGAGGGGTGTGTACGACGATGGGGAGGAAAATGCATCCTTAAGGAACAATTAGTTTTCCTGCTAAATGAATATATATTTCATTTCAATAAATCCATATTGGTCCTATTTTTTAATTCGAACAATTTCTAGTAAAGAGCTGGTTGATAAATGACTTCCTGATGAACTGACCGACTGACGGACAGATAACGCACAGCCCAAAACACTGGAGACACAGAGGCGTTATGAAACAACCATCTGTAATATTGTTTTCATGCCGAGGTGGGTCATTAGTTCATTATCCAAATACAGATCGACAATAATGTTCAAGAATTCTAGTTTGACGTTCACCCATCAACAACATGTAAAATTTGGATCAGTGGTGGACGAAGGGGGTAGCGAGGGTGGAGGGGGGGGGGGCTAAAAGAGGGCGGACCGCCCCGGGCCTCTCTTCTTGGGGGACCTCCAAATACCTGGAAAGCATTTATTATTATTATTATTATTATTATTATTATTATTATTATTATTATTTTGTGCGCCTTAGGCCCCTTGTTCTGGGGCCTCCAAATATCTCGAGATATATTTCTTTAGACTGTCCCGTGCCTCCTCGACCGAGGGGGGGGGGCTCCAAATATCTAAAATTACTTTTTTGTAATATAATTTCGTAGGCTTCCACAGCCGGTGTCATTTCGAATAAAACAATTGTGGGTGTTAGGCCGCGTCATTTTTTAAAACACTTAGCAAATGAATTGCCAACGTTTCGACCACTCTGCTGCAGTGGTCCTCTTCAGGGCGATTAAATGTTGAATGCTGCTGAATGTACACACAGTTTATAAGGGTGTACATTCAGCAGCATCCAACAGCTAATCGCCCTGAAAAGGACCACTGCAGAGGCCGGCCGCAGTGGCCGAGGGGACTGAGGCGCGCTAGTCACGGTCTGCAAGGCCACTACGGTCGGGGGTTCGAATCCCCCCTCGGGCATAGATATTTGTGCCGTCCTTACCGTTAGCTAGTTCATAAGTAGTTTGTAAGTTTAGGGACTGATGACCCCGTAGTAAAGTCCCATAAGCTATACAAACATTTGAATATTTTTAACCACTGCTGAGTGGTCGAAACGTCGGCAATTCATATGTTAAGTGTTTTAAATAATGACGCGGCCTAACATCCAGAATTGTTTTACTTTTCTGTAATACGAGGCGTGTTTTTTTAAGTAAGTTCCGTTTGAACATAAGTGCACAACGAATGGTTATTTCGAAAAAGTGTATTTATTTTAAGAAAGTACACACATTACTCTATTTTTCGACCTAGTTGCCAAGTTTGTTCAAACAGTTATCATACCTCTCAACCACTTTTAAAATACCCTCTTCATAAAATCTTGCTGCCTGCTCCGATAACGAAGAGTTCACGGCCGTTTTCACGTCGTCGTCATCACTGAGGTATTGTTTGAGATGTAGGTGGAACGCCTGTTCTCACGAATCCTCGCTTCAACTGAAGCCACCAAATCGTCTGTATTCGAATAAGGGCGCAAGAGCGGTTTTGATCATGGATGTTGTCACGGCCATCTTTTAATTCTCGCATCCACTTCCGCACTTTGCTTTCACTCATAACAGTATCACTGTCCACTTCGCAAATCTGTCGATGGATTTCTGCAGCAGACTGGTTCCTTGCTGAAAAAACCGTACCACTGAGGGAACCACACACGTGGCGGGCGAGTTGATAGTCTTAAACATTTTGAAATCTCAGAACAGAACCGTACAGATTAGCTACAAACCTGAAACTGAGCACAGTTGTTCCTGGGGCATGCCGATACACGACGCATGTGCTCGTTGCGGTATGCGATCGAACTACTAGTGTCTACGACACGAAACTAAAAAAACGCCTCGAATACCGAATATGTATTTCCAGGGCCTCTGACAGGCTTAGTCCGCTACTGGTCTGGATTGCATTATTTCAGTCTTTCTCAGTTACCTAACAGGACGACCTGTCAATCTTATGCGTGGAATTCCAGTCGAAGCCACACACATTGGACTTAAAGATGGCCCATTAGTAGGCCGAAACCGCTTTCAAATGTACTAGTAATAAAAATCTGATTCCCTGACAACGTTGTCAAAAATTTTCAAGTGAAAATTTCGCGTTGATGATCAAAAATTTGTCGCATTTATTTAAAAAATTTTAATTATTTGGAATTTCTAGCTACAGAACTTTCGACGGTAAGAACGGATCCGTAATAAACGTTTTAATTTTTTTTTAAATTACATATAATCGATATTAAATAATGATTGCTTTTACTGTCTTTGGAAGAGCGGTATCTTTATATAACGTTAGATCTTTTTTCTGGCTTACAAATATTTAGATTGCAGCAAAAATTCTTACTGCTGTTTCACTTTTGAAGAATTGAAATAATAACGAAAAGACTGCAATCACTCGTAACAACTGCAGTGACTGTAAATTCTAGGTATCTTCAGAACAGTTAAAGAAAGGATTCAAAATAATGTGCTGGCTTACCAAATTGCCTTCTTAACAAACTGAGAATTTACTTCCAGCAGCTAACCAGGTAGAGATGTTTGTTGAAAAATTCTTAATCAAATGAGTCCGTGCCGGTGCTTTTATGTGCATGGAGGTGATATGTTTGGACAGGGGCTTAAATATCACTCTCTTTTTGATTTTGGGACCTTTTATTTTTTTTTTTTTCTTTCTTTCTTTTTTTTTTTTTTTTTTTTTTTTTTTTTTTTTTTTTTTTTTTTTTTTTTTTGTAGAGTACGGATGAATGGGAGCCATGAAAATAGTGCGAGACGGAAGACTCATGTAGTTTTGAGACTAGAAATGAAGGCGCAGAATTAAACAGCCTAACAAAGAAGGGCAACGTGAAGGAGCATCAACACCCCACCGAAAAAGTGTTCAGAGATTACATCAAATGAAATTTCTATAACACATTCACAGGAAAAATCTACGGACCTCGTATAATTTGTACAACGACCACGTTGCTATTATCAAATACTGTCAGTTCAAACCCACGATACTAGGAAGCAGTGCCATTAAGAGTTCGGCTGAAAATACTTGGCTACAAATTTCATTCGAGAATATAAAGTTTATTTGCGCTATGTTGCAGGTGTGTGGCGAAAGGTTATGGGGCTAAAATATCCAAGCTCTCATTCTTGGCGTCAATGGTATGTGTAAGGTTATTACATATTCCTATGGCCTAAAATGAACAGAGCACAATACATCAAAGCCAACTGCCAAACGAACTAAGTACATCATGACACATGTGCAGCCTCTTTCAGCCTGCATGGCATTTATTTCAGCAATTTTTTGTGGAGTGTAAACTGTTAAAGTCGAGCAGTAAAAGGACATATGTTCCTTATAAGAGACCATAAAACTTAAACTGGTAACTGAACTATTCGATACCATATTAAGAAGTGCCCCGTCAGCTATTTTTCAGTATATTATCGCATTATAAAGATACATTGTAATTCTACCTTTTTGTGAAATGTTCAAATCAAATGTTTGTTAAGCTTAAGGGACTTAACTGCGAGGTCATCTGTTCCTAAACTTACAAACTACTTCTGAACTACCTTATACTACATACGATACGAACATCCATGCCCGAGGGGGGATTCGAACCCCCGACCGTAGCGGCCGTGCAAACTGAGAATGGAGCGCCGCAGACTGCTCGGCCACTACGGCCGGCTTGTGAAATGTAAATTTTACAGACACTATATTTCGATCGAGAAAGCAGTTCAGATTATTGCTTACATAACTGAAATGTACTTTACAGACAGAATCAATTACGAAAACACTTGTAAAATGAAAAATACGAAAGTAATCATGATGTTACATACCTTGTGTGATCTGAACAGATACATTGAAATTATTAAAAGTCGTTATTTCACTACGACAATTAGGGTGGATGCATGCTGATTTAATTATTGATTTTTTAATATTTGACACTTTTATGTAATTACACTTAATATTAGTGGATGTACAAAATAAATCAAGTGTAACATTTTGACGAGTTACGAAATAGAGCCTTTTCATAAACACATTTCACTTCATTGCTTCTTTATAACTTTATCTTTCTATCTCATTACATTTATTTGAAACTAGCTGAAAACCCGGCGTTGCCCGGGTATTTATTTAATTATTCCTGCCTAGAGTTAGTACTTCTTCTATCCCTTCTCTCTCTCTGTCCATTTCTTTTTTTTTCTAAAATCATGTTGTATTTACCGGAGAATATATAACAGATAACGCTGTCTTCCATTATGTACAAAATTACTGTATAAGTGCAGTATCCAAACAAAGAAAGATAGTAGTCAAAACACAATTGACATATAAAATTCGCACTATCTCATATTTATTGAATTACATGTTGCACAATTGTATAATTTGTCAGGTACATATTTGTATAAGTGCTGTATGTCTGTAAAATCTCTTGGGAATACAGTTAGCAGTAAAGAAGTAATAGATTAAAACTTGGTGCGTGATGGGGCGGTTTTCCATGAATGTTGTTGTTTATGTGTTCGAATCTCATGAAGTACGTGTCGTACTGTGATACAATTTAGAAGGTACATTCAACTGTACGTGTGTATACTGTCTGTAAAATTTCCTGCGGCTACAATTAGTGGTGTACAAATTATGAATTGTAACGTCAAACCAAATGCCTTAGTTTTACTCCATAAACAGCTGAAAAGTAGTTAGTGAGAAACTTTACCCTTTCATAACTTTGATAAGATTGTCAGCGAGAAAAAGTTTAATAATGGTTTGAAATTATCTTTAAAGTTTGATGGAAGTCGCTAAGTACTCATGTTCTCTAATAGCGTATTTATAAAGTCTCGCCGCAATATGTGGCAGTTTTCTGCGATTCCTACTGTTTATGATGCCATATCTTCTGTACCATGTATCATACATAGTTTTTTAATCCTGCAGGAATTGTAATCTCACGGAAAGGAATGTGTGTACCAAATATGGTTGAAATCGGTCCAGTGGTTTAGGAGAAAACGGGCAGCATTGTCGCTAAATGCAGCAGTTTCTCGCGCGTCTCATTGTTTATGACCTTATGTATCGCACGTGATTCTTACACTTACGGCGACCGTCATCATGGATTTAAGCTTATGTGTACAAAATTTCATAAAGATTGGCACAAAACTGTAGATTTGTATGCAACACGTACACACAAACATACGGACACTGCTTTATATATTAGAAGACGCTGTTTATCTTATAACTTCATGACTTTGTTTTGTAATTAAACATGGTAGTTTAGTGAAACACTCAAATATGATACACCAGCTTTTGACGATCTTACAAAAGAAATTTGTCGAACTGGCTTCTCAGTACTGGTGGGATATTGCTTGGTGAGGACGTATTAGGCTGTGTTTAGTAAACTGTGTAAGCAACTATATGTGACCAGAGCACTCACCTGTCACAGATATCACAGTATTATTTACTTATGTGCTTTGCCCAAGATGGCACCTGTTTGAGTTGTGTTATATTTGCGCTACGAAGTAAAAAAAAGTAATACAATGCTAATAACTATCTCGTTTACTGGCATTTTCACCAGCAGTTTGTATAAAACCTGGAATTCCCCATTTCAGCGAGAATCGACACCTCCGTAAATTCAATAATCATTGATATCGATTTGGTGGCACAAGGTTTGCAAGTCGATTTTGTAACCAGAGTTTCTGCATTAAACTCTTGTGCCACACTCACAGTATTATTGTTTAAACGAGCACAGATGAATGTCGGCGATTATTATGGAAATTAGGAAATGTTAGTGTTACAACTTGACATACAGGAATATAAACGTAAAATGAATGGACCTGTACCAAAAAAGAACAAGTTAAATGGTAGAATTAAGAATGTAGCAAATTCTTCAGAAAAAAATCCCAATATTTGTAAATGTATGTGACTTAACTACTCTGGTTATCAGTCCCTAGGCTTGAAAACTACTTAAGCTAACTTATGCTAAGGATGAAAAAATCCAACCCATGCCCGAGGGCCGCGGTGGAGTAGCCGAGCGGTCTAAAGCGTCTCGCTGCGGAGCGCGCGGTTGCTCGCCGTGGAGGTTCGAGTCCTCCCTGGGGCATGGGTGTCTGTCTTGTCCTTAGGTTAGTTTACCTAGGTTTAAGTAGTTTGTAAGCTACGGACTGATGACCACGCAGTTTGGTCCGATAGATTTACAAACATTTGAACATGCCCGAAGGAGGACTCGAACCTCCGAGGGCGAGCAGCGGCGCGTTCCGCAGCTAGGTGCCATGGAACGATCGGTCACTCCAGCGCAGCAGCAATTTATTAGGCGTTCCTAACATTACAGTGATAGTAAACCATTAGTGAATTGATTTAATTTACTTTAATTTAAAAATACTTTTCCAAATCTTTCAGAAGGAACCCTACATGTGTCAAAATCCCCACTTACTCACATTATGTTATCAAAGCCGCGGTTGAGTGGCCGAGTGCTATAGCACCTTGCTGCTGAGCTCGCGGTTGCTCGCCGTCGGAGGTTCGAGTTCCCCCTCGGGCATGAGTGTATGTATTGTCTTAGCATAAGGTAGTTTAAGTATTTTGTAAGCCTAGGGACTGATAACCGCAGCAGTTAAGTCTCTTGGGTTTACAAACATTTGACCATTTTATATTATCAAATGTAACTGCATTTTTACAGTATCGGTTACAAAATAACCTTCGGAAAGACGTTGGAAACGTGACGTGTCGTGTGATTTTCTTTATGTCGTACATTTAACATGAAGCAAGCATGTGACGATTTCATAATGTATCAAAGAATTTACTTACCGATGAGGGAAACCAGATTATTATACTGCAGAAATAGTAAAGGCTCAGAGCTGTCTATCTCGGTCCATACGCCGCCCTTAGTCTGTCCTTGTAGGAGGGAAATGGAAATCTGGTCGCCGAGTCACTAAGAGAAGCGGTATTTACAAAAGCTGACTGTTTAAGGAAAAGTAGAATAAAAAAACGAGGTTTTCAGGACTAGTGTGAAAGCTGCCTATTGAAATTCTACATTTTTTCTTCAGCAAGCGACCAGACTGCTCGTTATGTAAAGTCAGATTTTGGTAGTCATCAACTGGGCGGGGGAGAGGGGGGGGGGGAATCACTCTCGGTGGTCCATCAGTCTCGGGGCCCCCTCAACATGTTCGTGACGCATCACATCTTGCGTTGAGTGTCAATTGCCGCTTCCTGCACCAAGCGTAGATAGGCTGGGGATCGTCATGCAATTTTCCAACGACTTCTTTGTATATTACTGCATCATGCGCGAAAAGCCTTCAATTATGTACTTTCTGAGAAGTGCTATAACATTCCCATGTGGTACTCTAGACTTTCGCGTCAGAAGACTTCTTTACGTTGGGATTATTAACTATTCAGTCCGATTACACAGTGGGTCTGATTTTCTGCTGGTATTTCGTTCAACAGGCGGCAGTAAGGAACCGTATGGCCAGCCTTCCGCAAGTCAAGAAAAACGACATCAACTCTGGAATATGTGATTTGTATTTATGGCATTTTATTTTTAATTTTCCTATCTACCTTTTTTCCTTTTATTGTAAGAACACACTTCGTCACTATGTTACTGGAAGGTTGCATGGATTACGAACTTCTATTAATATTATTTGTGGACTATTTCGACGGTTCATAATGGAACATATACATATTAAATATGTATTTGTTCCACAATAATATTTATTTTTGTTATGAACTAGCTTTCAGCTTCTTAGGCCATCTTCAGACAACTTAATACTGCAGATTATCCACATCACACCAGCTGCTGTGTTACGAGTACAAAGATAACTGTCAGTCATAGACTATGTAGCCTTTAGGTATTTTATAAACAGAGACGTCCAACCAATTAAAGCAAAACTGTAACTAGAACATAACTGTTTATTAATCTTTTGGAAAGGAGTAGCATATATAGGATCTCTTGCAATCTTTGTGGAAAAGTATGTGTAGGTCAGCCAAGGTAGGGCTATAACTACTAGACAGGCTGATCATGAGAGGAGTTGGATATTAAAAAAGAGAGATTCCACCTTTGCAGAACATGCATTAAATGAATGACATGCCTTTGACATTAAATGTGATGTTCTCCACAGATCAAATAAAGGCAGAGAGCTAACATTGCTTAAAATTCTTTTTATCAACAAACACCAACCTCAAAAACCGAACCTAATTCTCAATGATCAGACCCAATTCCAGTATTCACCATTACTAAAGTAACCTATTATGTATAATTCTGACACCATGCTTGTTGAAATTGTGTAATGTCTCTCACCCACATCCTAATGTTTTCCTTTCATGTGCTACTCACACCAGTCTCTTGAAAACTAACGAATTTTAATATAGGCTATATACTTCAATATGCTCCTTTATTCCATATTCACAGACTCCTAACTTATGTAATTGTTCCCCACCATCATTTTTTTTTTAAATGTTTTCCTCACTCACCTGTTCCCCTTCTACTTTTGTTCGTATATATAAATTAATTTAATATAGAATTGTATTTACTATTATTCACTGAATCATTGTTTGTTTCAGCCTATTTGTTGAAAATTAATGTACAGTTATGTTTTAGTTACAGTTTTGCTTTAATTGGTTCGTCGTTTATAAAATACCTAAAGGCTACATAGTCTATGACTGACTGTTATCTTTGTGAAATCTTTGTACTCGTAACATAGCAGCTGGTGTGATGTGGATAATCTGCAGTATTAAGTTGTCTGAAGATGGCCTAAGAAGCCGACAGCTAGTTCACAACAAATATAAATATTATTGTGGAACAAATACGTAGTGTATACAGTTATTTAATATTTCATTAATATTTACAAGATCGGACGGTGATAGCACAGATCTGTCGAAAACGGTAATCAGTAAAGCTTTTTATAGGTGGTCTTGTAACCAACCTGAATTTTCAGAATATTGCAACAATTCATGTCGCTTCAGACAGCATACTGCCAGTAATATACGAGGGAGGTTCCAAAGGTAAGGCCCGGTTAAAACAAAAACATCCAAAATAAAACTAGTTTCCAACGAAATTGTTTTATTGACATCCCTTCCGTCTTTCTCTATTTTTCCACATACTCTCCATACTTAATCAGACATTTGTCATATCGTTCAACAAGCTTTTGAATGCGTCAGTCGTAGAAATCGGCCGCCTGCAAAGATAACCAGTCGTTTTCAACTTCTTTCACTTCATCATCTGTGTCGAAGCGCTTGCCGCCAAGAAACTCCTTCGGGGAGTGATCCGTCTATCGTCACGAATTTTTTCGGCAACCGCATGAACAACTCCTCTGAAATCACGGATGGGCGACCGGAGCGTAGAGCATCAAGCACATTTCCCTGGCTCTTACCACCGGCGCACTTTACTGCCACTCCTTATGTTAGGACCGTACACTTCAGTAATCAGTCGATGCCTTTCTGCCGCTGAAGCTTCTTGCAAAGAAAAACCGTATCACTGCCCTTACTTCACAACCGGCGGGCTGAATTATTGCCCTAAACATTGTAAAGCAACACTATCAACAGCACACAACAACAGTAACAACAATACCGGCGGTGTTTAAGGCGCAAAGTATGCCAGGAGTCGGCGCGCATGCGTGTTTTCAAATATTTACGGCGAATCGGAACTTACTTTTGGAATAACCCTCGTATATATAACCTTACTTTACATCCTGCAGTTATAATTGCGTGCTTGACGGCAAATGTTAAGTGAAGGTTACTGAAACATTGTGTAGAGTCGTGTGTTGGATGATAAGAGGAGAAGAGGGCTAAACTCGGTGTTAGTTCATAGCGTATTCCTCTGGAATAGGAAGCAAGCAGGCCGCCGAACTTAACATCTCCACCCTAGAGATGTGTCACAGCCAACAGCGTCACCGACCGTCACACTGACAAGGGGCACCTTTGATCTCGAACACTCGGAACCGCACGAAACCGTGCTTGGGATAACAGGTAATCATAAACAATACAGTGGTGTGCGTCATTTGCATGCAAATCGTTGCATTGTACCTCAAGTAACATTTCAACAGAGAGCAATACAATAGGAAGGAAATTAAATGTACACTCTTGGACATTAAAAGTGCTACATCACGAAGATGACGTGCTACGGACGCGAAATTTAACCGACAGGAAGAACATGCTGTGATAAGCAAATAATTAGCTTGTCAGAGCATTCACACAAGGTTGGCGCCGGTGGCGACACCTACAACGTGCTGACATGAGGAAAGTTCCCAACCGGTTTCTCATGCGCAAACAGCAGTTTACCGGAGTTGCCTGGTGAAACGTTGTTGTGATGCCTCGGATAAAGGAGGAGAAATGCGTAGCATCACGTTTCCGACCTTGATAAAGGTCGGATTGTAGCCTATCGCGATTGCGGTTTATCGTATCGCGACATTGCTGCTCGTGTTGGTCGCGATCCAATGACTGTTACCAGAATATGGAATCGGTGGGTTCAGGAGGGCAATACGGAACGCAGTGCTGGATCCCAACGGCCTCGTATCACTAGCAGTCGAAATGACAGGCATCTTATCCGCATGGCTGTAACGGATCATGCAGCCACGTCTCGATCCGTGAGTCAACAGATGGGGACGTTTGCAAAATACAACAACCATCTGCACGAACAGTTCGAAGACGTTTGCAGCAGCATGGACTATCAGCTAGGAGACCATGGCTGCGGCTACCCTTGACGCTGCATCACAGACAGGAGTGCCTGCGATGGTGTACGCAACAACGAACCTGGGTGCACGAATGGCAAAATGTCATTTTTTCGGATGAATCCAGGTTCTGTTTACAGAATCATGATGGTCGCATCCGTGTTTGGCGACATCGCGGTGAATGCACATTGGAAGCGTGTTTTCGTCATCGCTATACTGGCGTATCACCCGGCGTGATGGTATGGCGTGCCATTGGTTACACGACTCGGTCACCTTTTCTTCGCTTCGACAGCACTTTGAACAGTGGCCGTTACATTTCAGATGTGTTACGACCCGCGGCTCTACCCTTCATTCGATCCCTGCGAAACCCAACATTTCAGCTGCATAATGCATGACCGTATGTCGCAGGTCCTGAACGGGCCTTTCTGGAAACGGAAAATGTTCGACTGCTGCCCGGGCCAGCACATTCTCCAGACCTCTCACCAATTGAAAACGTCTGGTCAATGGTGGCCGAGCAACTGGCTCGTCACAATACGCCAGTCGCTTCTGTTGATGAACTATGGTATCGTGTTGAAGCTGCATGGGCATCGGTACCTGTAAACGCCATCCAACCTCTGTTTGACTCAATGCCGACTCAAGGCCGTTATTAAGGCTAGAGGTGGTTGTTCTGGCGACTGATTTATCATGATCTATGCACCCAAATTGCGTAAAAATGTAATGGTATGTCAGTTCTAGTATAATATATTTGTCCAATGAATGCTCGTTTATCATCTGCATTTTTTCTTGGTGTAGCAATTTTAATGGCCAGTAGTGTAATTTAATGGCTAGAGTGTATCATTACATATTCAATCATCAGCGCCAAAGACACTCAGTTTAAAATGTTTATAATTGCGCAAAACACACAAATTCAGCAGTACAGCACTCCTGAAAGTGCTTATATTAGTCCTCAAAGTGAGGGATATCGATTAAATAAAGTGGGAGAGAACAATGTACACACCTCACTAAAGCCACGTTATCACTTTCGCCTTCACGCAGTGACTTTTTGACTGTTCCTCTTGCTTTGGAGTGGCATGTCGCGAACTGCTTGAAGAGGCACCATGAGGTTCGAGTTCCTCCTGTCCTTTAAATTCCGTATATTCTTCCAGAGTAAATTCGTATATCTCTGTGTCGTCGCCATTATATTTCTGAATTGTTATGCTATATATTACAACCGCGAACTCCGTATCGTTGTCCCCGATGTCATTTCCATGTTGAGCACGTCGCAACTTGGTCCGTAATATTTGGACCACATGCGAAGGATTAATTCTCTTCATGAAATCACTGCACTGTACACAGTTTACACGGTAGCTCACTTGTGAACACGACAAGAGACCAATACGTACTGCAGCTAACTATACCACTCACTCACGCAACTGGAGCTCTGGTTAGTGAAGCTACACTGCGCCAGCATCTAGTGGACCTAGCGACGTTTAGCATTGAAATGACGCACACCACTGTTTTGCTTTTGATTGCTTGTTATTCTAAGTATGATTTAGTTCGGTACCGAGCGTTCGAGGTCAAAGGTGTCCCTTGTGAGGAGAAGTTTTCAATTCAATACAAGAAGTTAGTGCGAAGAAAGGCTGATTTGGAAGTTAACGCTACCATCCTTCCCATCATTTACTGTAAAGACAAGCAAATGGCAACCAGGATGGATGAATGGATAGACGGTTTTGGGCGCTCGACATCTAGGTCTTCAGCGCCCGATCAAATTTAAGAGAGTAAAAAGCAAGAATTGTAACAATAAAGAAACTGATAAACGAAAGAAGAGCCACCTCCAAGTAACACGTGTAGCTGAGGTAAAAGACAAAAGGAGAACATTACAGATGACAGTAGGAAGCGTATCCCACTGGTAAAGCTCAAGAAAGAATTAAAACAACTAAGCAGAGGACCAAGGCTGGCTGACAGCAGCGATAAAAAGGGTGAGTCAACCACTCTGCAACATACTAAAACCTCCAGTCTAAAAGCTTAGGTCAAAATTGAGACAAATCACAAAATTTTAAAACTTTGCTAACATTTGCTTCGTTATTACCTAAAATAGAAGGCAAATCTGCACCGAGATTCGCTGCAACCCTCTGTGCATGATATAAATCACTCTCTACTAAAATGTGGCGGACAGTAAGCTGCACGCCACAGGCATCACACAGCAGGGGCTCCTCAAGTCGGAGTAGGAAACAGTGGACAGTCATCAATGAGGAGCCGTGTAATGGCGACTTCATCCCGCCTAAGAGTTCGGTAGGAGGAACGCCAAGGACGGACAGTGGGCTTCAGGTAACGCTGCTTATTATAAGTCACTGAGAGTCAGTCCTCCTCCCACAACTGCAAGGACCGCAGCTGTAACATTCCGCAAGGGAAGAGGACACCGAGTGACATAAGGGATGCTGCCTGATCGGCATCTTCATTGTCCTGAATGCCCAAATGTTCAAATGTTTATAAAGCTTATGGGACTTTACTACGGGGTCACCAGTCCCTAAACTTACAAACTACTTATGAACTAGCTAATCCTAAGGACGGCACAAATATCCATGCCCGAGGGGGGATTCGAACCCCGACCATAGTGGCCGTGCAGACCATGACTGGAGCGCCTCAGTCCCCTCGGCCACTGCGGCCAGTCTGATTGCCCACATGTCCCGGCACCCAGTCAAAAGACACCTCCTTCCCGCGACGTTGAAGGAAGGACAATTCGTCGAGTATAGGCTGCTGTAATGTCTCAGATGGATAGAGCTCGTGCAACGATTGTAGTGCACTCAGAGAATCAGATCAGAGAAGAAATTGTTTGCCCTGAGCACGACGGAACTGCTCCAGTGCCTTCGCATGGATCTCTGCAGAGAAAGCAGGAATTTTCAGGGAGGCTAAACTTGACAACACGGTCGGGGAAAACAATGGAACATCAGTGTACAGAATTGTAAAATCCTGATACCTATGTAAAACAAAAACAACGACTGATAGGTAAAATCCAAAGTTTGTTCCTTCCTAAAAATGGCAACCAACAACACGGAGCATACCGTACCATCAAAAACCCGACAATACTAAACCGGTGAGTGAATGGGAATTGGTTTAGTTGACGAAACAATACCATTAGCGTTACTCAAGGCTTGGCCTAGACCTCCAGGAATTTTAACACACCGGCCGCTATTGGATAAGATGTCTTGCGTCAGGAGATTACCTCAGAATTTGTTTAGAGGTTATCGTTCCCTTATCTTTTCACGCGTCGCTGACTACATTGGCGGCGGTAACGAAAACATGCTCGTTACTGTCAGGAAGTTCAGTCCTTGCTGTTACCTTTAACTTTCTTGCCTAAACTCCGGAAACAATTCGGATCCTATCTAAAATGGATGCAGTTGAACGCTCAAGGTGTTATTTGCAATTAAATTTTCTGCTGTCAAAAGGCAATCACAAACGGCCGAAATATTTCAAAAAAGGACGTTATGGTCAATGGTGGCCAACAATTACGTCGGTAAGCTTTGGTGCCGATCGGTAGAACGGTTCAACGTAAAAAGTTGGAACACGTTACGGACAGATAGACAGACATCGTCTAATAGTCGTTTTTTTGCAAATACCTCTGAAACGATGCGAGACCGAAAAAAAACATAACAGAGCAGAGTTGTAGAGAAGTTTCTCCTCTAAAAATTCGTTTATTCAATTTTTCTATCAGATCATCGATTGAGTCTTTATTTTCACTTAAATTTCGAGCTGTAAAAAGGCTATCTCAAAGACCAGGTTCTCCACTTTACTTGTGCTCTGAGGAGAACCACGCCTACACATTCGAATATCACTAACAGAGAGAAGGCGGCCATTGGAGACCTGAGAGAGTGCTCAGAGATTTTTGTCTTACCTGCAGACAAAGGCAAAGTTACCGGTATTCTTTCCCAAATGGAATACATTGAAAAAAAATTCAGAGCCTACTTGATGATGATTCTTACAGGAAGAACAACGCTGATCTCAGAAAGAAGGTGGAAAACAAGACCAGGGCTCTTGTAAGGGACGCCGATTTGCCAGAGGGAGTTGCCAAGAAATTATCACCCCCAAGGACCTATACCACCAAGGTTTTATGGACTCCCACAGTCTACAGAGAAGGAGTGCCTTTACGCCCCATTTGCAGCAACATTAGGACACTTACATTTGATAGTTAAATTCCTGGTGCAAATACTTAGTCCTTACGTAGGAAAATGCCCTCACCACATTAGCAATTCGGTGGACTTTGTAAAAAGTCTCGGTGACTTCATGCTGAAAGACTCAGATGTTCTGGTAAGGTTTGATGTGGTCTCGTTATTCCAAATGTTTGTATAGTCTATGGGACTTAACTACGGGGTCATCAGTCCCTAAACTTACAACTTATAAACTACTTACGAACTAGGACGGCACAAATATCCATGCCCGAGGGGGGATTCGAACCCCCGACCGTAGTGGCCGTGCAGACCGTGACTGGAGCGCCTTAGTCCTCTCGGTCACCGCGGCCGGCGGTCTCGTTATTCACCAGGATGCCACTACGAGATTCAGTGAACAGAACTTTGATGAGAAGACAACCGAACTCGTTAGGCACGTACTGACCTCCATGTATTTCCTCTTTAATGGAGAATACTATGAACAGACTGAAGGAGTCTCAATGGGCAGCCCAATATCACCTGTGGGCGCGACTACGTACATGAAGTACTTCGAGGAGGAAGCCTTCGCGTCATCCAAATGGAAACCAACTTGCTTCTTCCGTTATGTGGATGACACATTCATCATCTGACCCCATGGAAGGGATAAGCTCCTGACTCCATACACCCAACCATCAGATCTGGAGACCGAAACAGAAGGAATTCCTGGATGTCATGGTTAATAGACGAGATTATGGCACTTTGGACCACGGTGTTTACCTGAAGAAAACCTACACTGACAGCTGCCATCACCTTTCGCAGAGGAATGGGGTGATAAAAACAATGGTACATGTTGCATTTCAGATGCAGAGCTGTAAGACCTCAGGACAGTATTCCGAGAACACGGGAACTCAGAATGGCAGATTCGACGCGCTCTCCGCTCCACAACTACAGCAAAGTCCGTGGAAAAGGAAGTAGTCACGCAGGAAGAGGTAGCCACGGTCTTTATACTGTACACTATCTCACTATCGGCAAAAATAGGACGCTTATTAAAGAAACACCGAGTAAAGACTGTCAAAGACGATTTTCGGTTTCGGAAGATCGGCAAACACCAGATTCCGTGTCAGTGTGGAAAGTCTTATATCGGACAGATAAGTGCGCACCGTGGAGGATCGTTGCCGCGAACATCTAGGACACACTAGACTTAAGTGTCCGGAAAACACGAAACAGATTACACAAACTTCTAGATACTGGGACAGCCTTATTAGGCCATCCAGATCCCCACGAGGAAAGGGCTGATCAACCGAGACTGAGGCTACAATCTGAGTAAGGCTTGGGAATCAGCACTGAATATAATTAAGAAGAGGACATTCAGCAATCAAAACGTTCTGGCGACTAGAGGTGAGGCAAGTACATCGTCTTGTAAACCGATCTGGTGGGGATCCCGAAAAGTTGAGCAGTACTCAAGACGGTGTCGCGCAAGCGTTCTGTACACAGTTTTCTTTACGGATGTGTCACTTCTGCGCAGAATTCTTCCTATAAACAGAAGTAGACACTAGAGTGTCCACCTGCTTTTCCTTACATGCTCATTTCGTTTCATATCGCTCTGCAACGTTACGACTGCATATTTAATCGACGTGACTAAGTCAAGCAGCACACTACTAATGATGCCTTCTAAAATTATAGGGTCATTTTTCCTACTCCATCAAGTTTTCTGGATTTAGATGTTATTTCTCATACCAACTACAATTTTTTTTCGCATGTCACCTTGTAACCTACTGCAGATATTCAATGACCAAACCCCTTACACCATAGCAAACAGCTAACAGCTGCAGATTGATAATCGCTCTGTCCTTCAGATAATTTACGTAAATAGGACATCATAACGGTCCTATCACACTTCCGTGGGGCACTCGTGACTATACCCTTTGTAACGATGCACTTTTTTTTTTTTTATCAGCGATGCTTATCGCCTCCGGTTCCCTCTTACTCGCAATGCAACTAATTTAATTTCGTTCGTCATTTTTTACTTAAAAACAAGCGAGAAGACGGAACCGTGATAGTAGTTTTTACTCACTCTCTGGTCTGTATCTAATCGGTGTAGACGTCTTTCATACCTGTATCCACTAATGTAAGTGATGCAAGTTGTTGTAAAAATATATTACTTAAATTTAAAATCATCCACTCTCTTTGGCTTTTATTTAAACGAATCCCTCCACGTCAAATACTTATTTTCTACTGTTTTCAGCTCCTCGACGTCCGTAATAGTTTAATGTTCAGACACCATTACAATCGCTTCGCATTGTCTGCATAATTTCAATCAATCAATCATCCTTATACTATACTTTGCTTGAATTTAGAACCTGCAGTCATTTCTTTTGTAATTTCACGAAGTCCGATCATTTTTTTATTACTCTATCATTATCAGTAACTTCATGTTCCACCCAAGGTCACACAACAATGAAAAGCGAAGTGAACAGTCTGAACGTTGATCTACTACGGAAAGTATCTCCAACGTTCACATATTAAAAAAAAGTTATTATTTCCAGCTTCTACAATACGAAGCGTAGGATCCAGCTAGATGCTTTCCGTAAGTCTTATAACGTGCTGTTACTTGTATGGTGCCCGACTTTAATATGCAATCCGCGGTTTATTTGCTTTAATGTTCCTTTTGTGCTGTACTTTAAGTAACTTATTTCAAAATTCAAAAAATTCGGTACCATCAATTCCTTGTCCAAAAAATATAATCGCGGAATCTACTTTAAGAATTATGGCATCATACGAAGCAAGGGCAACGTTATACCTTGTCTCTGATGGACACCCGCCGTCAAGGACTTAAGAAGTCTTCGAGGCACTCACAGATTAGTTGCCGCGGGGAATGGTCGTGCGCATTCAGGCGCCTTGCTGCGCAGTCGTTCACCGTTGGCGGTTCGAATGAGCATGGGAATCTGTGTTGTTCTTAGAGTAAGTTAGAGTAATTTGTAAGTTTAGGTACCGATGACCACAACATTACAAACTTTTGAACATTTGAACAGATCTGCCGACCTATTCCATGTGCTGTTCAAATGTTCAAATGTTTGTTAAGCTTATGGGACTTAACTACGGGGTCATCAGTCCCTAAACTTACAAACTACTTATGAACTACTTACAAACTAGGACGGCACAAATATCCATGCCCGAGGGGGGATTCGAACCCCCGACCGTAGTGGCCGTGCTGACCGTGACTGAAGCGCCTCAGTCACCTCGGCCACCGCGGCCGGCCCATGTGCTGTTAACTTCGTTGGTTGTCTTCAACGTGGTGCCGGGCCAAATGCCGTTCGGAAATCAATAAATCTGCAGTATCGCTGTTTCCATGCATTCATAGCTCGCAAGATGACATGTGAGAAAAGGGCAAGCTGAGTTTGACACGAGCACTGCTTTCTAAAGTCGCTCTGGTCTATGGACAGAAGCTTTTCCGCCTCAAGGAAGTTTAGTGTATTCGAACTGAAAATATGTTCAAGAATTCTACACCAATGTAATTTAGTGTTACTGGTCTGTAATTATGAGCGTCCGTTCTTTTACTCTTCTTACAAACTGAAGTCACGTGAGCTTTTCTCCAGTTGCTTGGGAGTATAAACGAATTTTTAGAGGAGAAACTTCTCTACGACTTTCCTCTCTTTTTTTTTCTTAGCTCGCACCATTACAGAGACACGTGCCAAAAAAAAAAAAAAAAAAAAAAAAAAAAAAAAAAAAAAAAAAAAAAAAAAAAAAAAAAGGGGAGCACGATTTGACTCCGTCACTTGGTGTTACGTAAACCAGGCATTCGGAAATGTCACGTGATAATCCTCACTCAGTTAACGAAAACACGTCGTTCTTCTTACGGTAAATTATGATCTAGTGTCTAAATATGCCATATTGGCAGTTCACAACTATCAATAGTACGAGAATAACTTATCAGTTTCGTTATTTTTGTTTGCCGTAGTGAACTAGGTAGCGCGTTAGGTTGTGATGCACATGGTCGGTAGTTAAAAACCTCCATTAGCATTTTTTCGCCTTGGCTGCTAACAGGGTTTCGGTCAGTCTTATTAATTTAATAGAGCTATGTTCTGTAATGTTTAGAGTTGTGCATATGTAACAGTGCTCCTTCGAAAATGTTCGTTTGTTATATTTCGTGAAAATGCCTTGAAATACGAAACAACGAATTGAACAATGGTCTTCTGAAGTATATGCACATAAACTAATACTGTACTAATGAATATTCTAAACAACGTGCTGATACTGCTAGTTTCATATATAAATGAAGTCCTAGATTTTGTGGCAACTGTCATTGCTTAAAGAAAGGGAAGTGTATACATTGCAACAAATTACCTTTTTACTATTTATGAAATATCTTCAAAGTCATTAATTAGAATCAATGCGTCTGCTAAAATGTTTGTCTTTGGCATGGTTGCTATACTTTTAACGTATATTATATTTCCTTTTCCATAGTTCAAATATGACTTTGTTTATGTTACTTTGTTCTGCGCTGAAATAAAGAGCAAATATTGTTTCAAACCGTAACTACATCATCTTTTACAGCTAAAATAACGAAGGTAATAAGTGTGGTAATACTGAATTCCACATAACTCTCGTATTTCATCTATATACAAAGTTACTACTATCATTACGTCATTTTCAACAGTCATTGTAACAGTATCTCCCCAGTTCGTGTACATGTGATAAAGAAGTCTATGTTTGCAATTCTTTGGTATGTATTTCGCGGTATGTTCCCAAAATAGAACAAATGCACCTTTCAGAGAAAACGCTGTTGCCTTTGAACAACTCAGAATCTTGCAGAATATAGTTTTTTCAATTAACTAAAGTGTGGGAAAACCTTTTAAGAAGAAAGACGACAAAAAATGCCAGGGTGGTTATTGATTATTATTTATTTTTCTGTTCTTCAGGTAGATCGATGCTTTGCGGTAGTTTGTTCATTTTCGTTCTGGATTGTTCATTGAGAATTTTGCTCAGTTCCTTTATTACAGATGGCGTTAAGCCCTCTTTCTTTTTCTCTCTTTTTATTGGTTCTTCGGTTTCATCGGTCCTTTGTGGACATGTTTTGTCTTATTTTGATCGTTTCGTTGTTGGCTCATTTCTTCACTGTGAGTGAAGACGATGAGCTACCATACCGGCAACCCTCTGACCGAGCACTCTGATTGTGAGCCACCGTGCCCGGCAAGTTTCAGACCACCGTCTAAAATGCATTACAAATAATTCGCCGCCCATTACGCTACGCCAAACAGTAATCCGTAATTCTCATACCATCGATGGCCGATCTGCTAACATGGCATTCTTAGATTATAATTCATTGTTCTAAGAACAACATTTATTTGAACATTTTTAGTGCGCCATTGCTATGAAATGACAACGCCTGAATTATACATTATAGTAAGAAAACCATAAAATACAGATAAAAAGATGGTGTATGCAAAAAGACAGTTTCGGGCGAGCTATGTCACCAAATGTACGCTATGTTCCATCCAGGCTAAAGTCATTCATAACCAGTACAGGCAAAGAAAATAAACTTAGAATAAACTATCAAAGCAAGAAAGTTGATAATGTGGGTTTGTGGATCCACCTAATGCAAAACACTTCTAATTTTTTTACCCAAACTAATATCGGCGGAAAACCAGCACTCCCCAAGTTTTTTTCTTTTCTTTCTTTTTTTCTAATCTAAAAGAATGCAGAAAGACATATTTACAAAACTGTAAACTTATTTTAGTATAAGGTATACACTTCGTTTTCGTTGTATCAATAAATAAACATTCATTTTGTACCATTAGGCTATTTTCACTTCCACACTGCTTTTTGCTTTTTTTGTTTTTTATACGGTGTAGGCTACAGCAGGTAATCTGCAGCAGTATAGCGGCTGTTATTGTTAAAAGTTACTATTGCGAAAAAATTTATTTTAGCGTGTTTACGGCTGGGTTTTGTCTTTATTTTTAGCTGTTATTGCGGTTTGTGAGGGTATCGATATTAGGCTGTGTGGAAGTGCAAAATAGCCTAATGATGAAAGGTACGGAAATGAATGTGATACAACGAAAAAGAAGTGTATACCTTATACTACAATCTGTATTACAGTTTTATAAATATGTCCTTTTGCTTTGTTTTTCAAAAAGCTCTGATAATGGCGGGTATAAAAATAACAAGTGTTTTGTATGAAGGCGGATCCACAAGTCAACATTTGTAACGTAAACGCACACCATCAGAAGGGTTTCAAATTACAATGACAGTTGATAATATTTTAACGAGATAAGATATTGAAAATGTTGGGGAGACATTAAAATAATAGTTTAAATAAGTGAAAGTTCAAAAAAGAGTGTGTTTGTCAAAGCTAAACTGAAATATCAAATAATTTTCTCAGTCTGTTAAAACACGAAATACGGTCAAAATCAATATTACGTGTTAGTTGCATAGATATTATCACAATAATAAAGTCGTAATCGTAATTTTTTATTATTTATATTTCTATTATTTTTGTCCAAAATGAGTGCAATAATTCATAAAAATACAGTAAAATCCAAAGTCAGCCGTAAAACACGGCAGTGCGATTTTTTTCCATATCTCGCATCGTTTCATATTTGCAAAAATTGCGGCGTTCTGACACTGTGTTCCCATCTTTTACGTCATGCCGTTCACCCAATTGGCACAAAACTATACAGACGTAAGTGTTGGCAGCCAGCGATCAGAACCACCCTTTTGCAAATGATTCGGCCAAAAATATTTTTTGATTTTTCAGCCTGGAGATTTGATGCAGCCCTCCATCCTACTCTATCCTGAGCAAACTTTTTCATCTCCTCATAAGAGCGACAATCCACATGCATTTAAATCTGTTTTCTGTATCAATCTCTTGGCCTCCCTCTGCGATTTTCACCCCACACACTTTTTTCCAATGCCACAAACACGATTACTTTTATGTCTAAGAATGTGTCATACTAATCGATCTCTTCTTTTAGTCAAGATATGCTAAAATCCCTGTTCTGCACAATTCTGTTTACTACCTCCTCATTAGTTACGCGGTCTACCCATCTAATCTACAGCATTTTTCTGTAGCACCACATTTCAAAAGCTTCTATCCTCCTCCTGTCTGAACAATTCATCGCCCATGTTTCACTTCCGTATAAGGCAACACTCCACACAAACGCCTTCAGAAAAGACTTCCTTACACGGAAATTAATATTCGATGTTAACAAATTTCTTTTTATATCCTCTGTACTGCGGGCATCATATGTTATTTTGATGCCCTTGTCACAAAACTTGTCCACCACCGTTTCGTTAGTCAATCTAATTCTTTCAGCATCGCCTGAGTTTCAAAGACTGCATTCCATTACCCTAGTTTTGCTCTTGTTAATCTTATACGCTAATTTCAACACACTGTCCATTCTGTTCAACTGCTCTTCCAGGTCTTTTGCTGTCTCTGGCAGAATTACGTCATCGGCAAAACTCAATGTTTTTATTTCTTCACCCTGAACTTTAATTCCTTCTCCAAAGTACTCCATGCTTTCCTTCGCAATTTTTTCAATGTACAAATTAAATAACATCGGAGAGAGGCTAAAACCTGTCTTACTACCTTCCCAACCATTGTGACCCTTTTATGCCCTTCAACTTCTATTACTACAAGTCGCAAACAACCTTCCGTTCCCTGTATTTTACCCCTGGTGACTTCAGAATTTGAAAGTGTATTCCTGTCAACATTGTCAGAAGCTTTCCCCAAATCTACAAAAACTAGAAATTCAGGATTGCCTTTCCTTAATCTATCTTCTAAGGCAAGTCGTAAAGTGAGTATTGCGTCACATATTCATACATTTCTCGTAAGTCTAAGCTGATCTTCTCTGAGGTCAGCTTCTACCAGCTTTTCCATCCTTCTGTAATTAATTCATGTTATAATTTTGCAACCATGACTGATTAAATTGAAGGATCTGTAATTTTCACACCTGTCTGCAACTTCTTTCTTAGGGATTATTACATATTTTTCTAAAATTCTAGGGGTATTTCGCCTGTCTCTAGCTCACTAAGTGAAATTGTTTTGCTACAGCTTGCTCTGCCGGAGATTTCAGTAGCTCTGAGGGAATTTCGTCTGCTCCTAGGGCCTTGTTCCGAAAAAATGTTCAAATGTTTGTGAAGCTTATGGGACTTAACTGCGGGGTCATCAGTCCCCAAACATACAAACTACTTATGAACTACCTTATACTAAAGACAGCACAAAAATCCATGCCCGAGGGGGGATTCGAAAGCCCGACGGGGAACGGCCTCGCACTTCGCAGCATAGCATCCTCATGGACTCGGCCTCTCCGCCGAGGCCCTTGTTCTGACTTTGGTCTTTCATGGCTCTGTCAAATTTTTCTCGGTATAGTATCTCCTATATCATCTTCATCTAATTCCTCTTCACTTTCTACAATATTGTCTATCAGTCCATTTTCTTTGTAGAGCCCCTCTATAAGTATACTCTTCCCACCTTTCAGCCTTACATTCTTTGCCGAGAACTGGTTTTCCATATGAATTCTTGATATTCATGGAGCTGTTATTAGGATAGTGACACTACAGTTTGTGATGGACTTTTGAAAACAGGAAATTTAATTGCAAATTACGTTTAACCGTTTCTTTGAGTCAAAAATTGATTGAACATATTTGTTGATAAGAAAATTGCTACAACTTTGCTGTCTTACGTTATTTTCAGAACTCGCACCGTTTTAGAGATATTTGCAAAAATAACGGCGATTTGATACTGTCACTGGATTCTTCGTAAACCAGTAAAGGCAAAGAAAATATATGTAGAAAAGAGGACAAACTACCACGGCAAGACGTGATATTTTAATGGAAAAAGGTAATAAAAATATGTGAAAGATCTTACAATGAGGTAGAAGTTCAAAAAAAAGTTTATGTTGGTCAAAGCTAAACACAAATATCAAATAATTTGGGCCGTTTGTTAAAATACAGTCAGAGAGATTATTAAGTGTTGATTGCAGAGATATTATCACACTAGTAGAGTCGTAATCATATCATACATAATTTTTTATTATTTACGTTTTTATTATATTTGTTCGAAATGTTTGCAAAAAATATTAACAACAAAAAAATGTAAAGTGCTATTTTTTCTTGTCAAGGGCCTATCAAAAAATTCATTCTAATTGCATTGATAATCATGACTACTAACTTCTTATTAGTCCTTACCTCTGTCTATTTGTAATTATCGCTAAGTCCTACGGTTTTGGCACTCAAATGTTAAAATGTTTGTTAAGCTTATGGGACCTAACTACGGGGTCATCAGTCCCTAAACTTACAAACTACTTATGAACTACTTACGAACTAGGACGGCAAAAAATCAAATGTTTGTTAAGCTTATGGGACTTAACTACGGGGTCATCAGTCCCTAAACTTACAAACTACCTATGAACTACTTACGAACTAGGACGGCACAAATATCCATGCCCGAGGGGGGATTCGAACCCCCGACCATAGTGGCCGTGCTGACCGTGACTGGAGCGCCTCAGTCATCTCGGCCACCGCGGCCGGCTGAACTAGGACGGCACAAATATCCATGCCCGAGGGGGGATTCGAACCCCCGACCGTAGTGGCCGTGCTGACCGTGACTAGAGCGCCTCAGTCCCCTCGGCCACCGCGGCCGGCTTTTGGCACTCAAAAGCAGACAACATGGGTATCTGATTTTAGAATTTATTTATATATGGTACGTAAGATCAGAACTTAAATAACAATCAGCTAAAGTCATTTGACGCAAATCTCAAATACTCTCGAATTGGTTTTGGCTGATTGTTACTTGTGTTTTGAATCTAACGTACCATAAATATAAAGAAAAAAAAATTGTAAAATCCCAGACCTGTGTGGTCTCCTTATCAGACCAGTTCCTTAACAGCAAGTGTCACGCACATAATTAGCAAGACACAAATTAAACATGTTTGACCATATCCAAATGCCATACATTAAAATACTCATCCCTATAATAGTGGTGCAATAGGGTTTCCCTGTAGCTTCGCTACCATAATGACCTACATCTAAGTTTATGAGAGTCATGTCTGATTTGTGACCGGCTAATGCTATATGCGACACTTGCTGTTATGGCACTGATCTAATGGATATAAAATCAGAATCCGGTTACCAGTAATAAAAAACGTAGGCTAAGTTGCAACTGACACGGTCAACCAAATACATAAATTAGGATGCTGGCCCTGCTTCATACTAAACAAATGCCAACTTCCAGACACTCAAAGTGAGCAAACAACAAGATAATAATAATAATAAAAAGAGAGAGAGAGAGAGAGAGAGAGAGAGATACAAATATAACTGGGAGCTCACAATACAGAAATATCAGGAGGATGAGTCGGGAGTCTTATGACTGAAACGTTTTTCATTCTGGTTTTCACCTGTGTTTCTATCACAGTTGAATCGCTATTGTATCGACCTGGGTTACAAATTAGCTCTTGAAACTTTCGTCGCGAGAAATTAGATAAACCGCCGCCGCCTTTACGATAATTTTATTGTACTCCTACATTTACGTCTACATATTTACTCTGCAAATCACATTTTAAGCATCTGACCACCTGACAGAATGTTCATTGAACAGTTTCATATCGTTTCGCTCCAGTTCCATTCACTAATAGAGCGTCGGAAAAAGGAATACCTAAATCTTTCAGTTGTTGACCTGATTTCTCTTATTTTATTATAACGGTCATGTCTCCCTGTGTAGCTGAGTGCCAACAAAGCTAAAGAAGAAAGCTGGTGAAAGTAATTTCGCAAAAAGATCTCTCCGCAATAAAGAACGTCTTTCTTTCTGTGAAAATATCTCCCCTTTATCGCTATAGTACAAAATGAGCTGCCCTTCTCTGAACTCTTTTTATATTCTCCGTTAGTTGCACTTGGTGGGAATCCCACAATGTGCAACAATACCCCAACTTAAGACGCGCAAGTGTACTGTAGACAGTTTCTTTAGCAGAACTGTTGCATCTTCCACAAAGGAAAAGCAGCGTTTGGTTTGTGTTTATCGCGATATTTTCTGAGTGCTCTTTCCAAATAAAGTTGGCCTTAATTATAATTCCTGGGTATTTAGCTGAACTTACGGCCTGCGGATTTGACAGATCTATCGTGTAAATGTAGTTTAACGGATTTCATTTAGTGCTCCTATAGATGAAATCACGCTTTTAATTGTTTAGCGTCAACTGCCAGTTTCTATACCATACAGATGTCTTATCTTGATCGTTTTGCAGCTGCTTTTGATCTTCAAAAAAAAAAAAAAAAGTTCAAATGTTTGTAATTCTATCGGACCAAACTGCGTGGTCATCAGTCCGTAGCTTACAAACTACTTAAACTAAGGTAAACTAACCTAAGGACAACACACACACTCATGCCCCAGGGAGGACTCGAACCTCCACGGCGTGCAACCACGCGCTCCGCAGCGAGACGCCTTAGACCGCTCGGCTACTCCACCGCGGCTTTTGATCTTCTGGTGACTTTATTAGCCGCTGAAAGACAGCATTATCGGCAAACAGACTAAGAGAGTTGCTCAATTTGACTCCTAAATCGTTTTCTGACGGGAAATAACAAACCCAATTTTAAAACAATGGCGATATTCCATAAGCACGCAATTTGATTAGAAGACGCTTGCGAGGTACAAAGCCTTTCGGAAATCTAGGAAAATGAGGTCGATTTGTGGTCGTTCGTCGATAACACTCATCACTTCATATGGGTAAATAGTTACTTCCTGTATGCGTGTTGACTACTGGTCAACAGTGCGTTTTCTTCCAGGTAGTTCTTAATGTTGGAAAAACTTAAATGCTCTCATGTTGTTCTGCAAACCGACATCACTGACATATGCCTGTATTTTGTGGACCACTCATATCGTTATTCTGGAATATTGGAGGTGCCTGTGCAACTTATCCAGTCTTTGGGTACGGATCTTTTGTAGAGCGAACGGTTGTATATGCGGAGCATCGTTTCAAAACGTGTTAAGTGCACTCTTGATCAAAATACGTTTTGATACGATTTCCCCCAGTTTTTTATGCGCTCTTTAATACTGTGAATTCAGATTGAAACATTTCGTGTTATATCCCTTAAAATTTCACTGTCGAAGTAGATGCGTCGGATCAAATCGTATTAAGTGCACGGGAACGATCGATTCAAAGTGTGTTATGTGCAACTTTCGTGTAGTTAAGTTGGACAACCAGCATTCAACCTTCCACAAATTAAAGAGGGAGCTTCTGCTTCGATTTGCAACAGGTGCACCCCCTTCCAAAATTATCAATTAGCGAAGCATACCACTCTCGACAAATATCCTTTTATGCGCTATGTGTGACTGACGTCAGCAACAAGAATGCTAAGTTCTTTACATGGAATGAGACTGAAGGTGGTAGAGGGGCAAACGAGGTGGCATCTGGTGTACTTTCGTATCTAGAGGAAGCCCATTTTGAGGATTCGGTCACCACTATTAGGCTTTTCGCTGATGGCTGCAGAGGCCAAAATAAAAACATGCACGTAATTCATGCTCTCGTTTATTGGCTCCAAAAGAAAGCACCAACTTATCTCAAAAACATTACAGAAATATTTCCCGTTAGAGGGCATTCTTATTTACCCGCAGATCGCTTGTTTGGAATTGTAGAGAAGGCCCTCCAGAAATGTTCCGACATTCTCACTCCTGAAGAATATAGAGAAGTTTACAAATCTGCGGGAAAAGTAAGAGCTCTTGGACATGACTGGGATGTCAGAGACTACAAAATACTCGCAAAACAATTCAGAAATTAAATGGAATAAAGGAAATGAAGAGGATAATGTTGAAGAAATGTACTATAAATGGGAAGCCCCTCGTCAGAGTAAAGATGGATATAGATGTGATGATCCATCAAAACATTTTGTAACAATACTGAAATGAGGAACAAACATGGAACAAGTGTTTGAACCTCCTGTGCTTGATCATTTGAGAGCTTTAAGCGATGCAAAGAAATTAGACGTAGACACACTTTTGAAGGCAAAATTTGGCGATAACTGGAGAGAAATTCATAGTTTGCAGATGTATAAATTAGCTCTAGATTTCGATGCAGCACCTGAGTGTTGCGATCCTGAAGATTGTAACTGTTTGGAAGAAGAAACGGGACTTTCAAGATTGTGATATGTTGATGTCGTACTGTAAAATTCAAGTTTTGATTCTATATGCAATTATACAGCATAATTTGTAATCTCAAAGTATGTAAATTTAGTATGACCTAATATCTTAAACTGTGAAAAATTTACTGAATGTTAATAATACATTTTTTTTACTTTCTCTGAACTTTGTGTATTGTTGTGACAATTTTAAAACATTAAATAAACATAAACTACAGCAAAACTGATTTGAAAAGCTATAAGTGTTGGATCTCCTCTGTGTATGTTCATTCACTAAACGGTTCAGAACGTATTATGTTCAGTATATCGGTTCAAAACGTATTAAGTGATAATTTTAAATTTAAATATAAGACCACTTAATGAAAAACCAATTTCAGTTTTTGTGGATTCTCAAACGTTACCCTAGTATATAAACTCTGACATCTCAATTTTGTGGATACCTTTCCCAGTTCGGAAGTAAAACGTTTTTCTTCATTTCTGAAAAATGTACATTGGTGCACCTAGTACGTTTTGAAACGACGCTTCTCATATGATAGCTCTTGCATGAGCATTCTCTGAAAGGAATTGGTATTCAATTTGGACTTTCCTTAAGTTATTTAAGTTGCTTTATTCCAAGGACAATTGTTTCTAAATTGCGCATGCTGGCAGCTGTTCTAGTTTTCAGTTCTGGAGTATTGGCTTCGTATTCTTTGTGAGGAATTTCGAAAATCTGTGAAAGCTTTAGCTACTATCGCGTAGTGAAATTATTGTTTTGCTGCTTTTGTCGTTTACTTATGACCAGATTTTCTTTGGATTTTTTAGCAAATCACAAGACAGAGTTTCGTTGCGGAAACTATTACAAGCTTCTCGCATTGAAGTCTGAACTAAATTTTGAGTTTGTGTCAAAGATTGCCACTTTTAGTAACTTTTTTCTGTTTAAATACGGAACGCTTATTTCTTGGCTTCTATAAAAGTGATCCAACCTAGCTGGAGTACCACGGGGCGTTAGGTCCCCCTTTTTTGGTATTTGGTATAAATCACTCAATTGTTGTCGATATCAATGTAAACGTCATCATATCTGCACTCACATTGTTAGTACCAAACACTGGAGACTCACATTTAGGAAAACGTTATCTGTTGCTTTGAATAGCTATATTTTACATATTCCCGGAATATATGACATTAACTGCAAAAAAAGTTGAAAATGTGTACGAAGCCGTGTTCGAACCCGGGTCTCGTTTATTCTAGGCAGTCGTGATGACCCGTAAACAATTTCTTTTTCTTATTTTGCTCAGTTGGTAGTTCCTTGCGGGCGCTGATTGTGTTTGTTCTTTGTTGTTCGATGCGTTCTTTGTTCGGCTTTATTTATTTATTTATTTTTACAGAGGGCGATCATCTCTCTGAACGGGCACGCTGAGCTACGGCGCCCGGTACCACTGGAAACAGCATGAAATTATTCAGCTACGCCTTCCGTCAGATACAAATTCTCAACTTTACCCTGCCCACTGGAACTCAAACTCGTAGTTTTGTAAACTGATTCCCGTGAGACTAGGGATATGGATGTTATGTCTGACCATCTGAAGTTCCGGATGAGATGTGGCCAAACTGCGAACTATGGTTCAACATAAAGGTCGGTGTAATGCGATCAGAAGTCACTTCTCTTTCAGATTCTGAACAGTAAACATCAACTAACGAAAGTAAATTTTTCTTCAGCGAAACATGGCTCACTATCCTCCTACAGAGATTTTTGATGTGATGTTAATTTTAGGTGAATGGCGTAAAAATTATTGAGCCATAGTTCGCAGTTTGGCCACGGCAGTGCCACAGTCTGGAGAGTAAGGCAATTGTGAATAGGTTCCTAACGAGATTTTAATACCATTCCGCCTCTCCCCGTCAAAAACTGTAGCGAGTAGGGTACATTTTGAAGTAAATAAATAGCTTAATTTTGCGTGATGAAAGAATTTATGCACATTTCGTATCGATTTGATGCGTTTTTCTGGTATCGTCTATATCTATAAATGTCTGTTCGGTGTACGTTTATCACGTCTGAAGCACAAGACATAAAGAGCTAAAAATTTGTATAGTTACTAATGTCTACTCTGGGAAGGATTTAGGCACGGTTTTATGGCGATCGGATAGCTATTTATCTACACATATTAATGTGAATGTCTGTTCGGTGTACGCTTATCACGTCCGAACGACAAGACGCAGAGACTTAAATATTTGTACAGTTACTAATTTATACCTGACGAAGGTTTTACGCACGGTTTTATAACGCTCTGATAGATATTTAGTAATTTGAAGAATATAACGCGAAATGCGGAACAATAATTACTCTTTCAAAATTATATTTACTCTTTGAAAACGTTTTATTGGTTGCATTGTTGATAATGATAAAATCGTGGAGTATATTGGGATGGAAAGTTATCGGTGTATATTAAACTGTACGTGTGTGTGTGTGTGTGTTAATATTTCGCTCTACAGCGAAAACTACACAACGCAAACGAATGGTCTGTATGTAACTGTTGTCCGAAGTCTCCCGTTGTACACCATAGCAGTTCCATGCCGAAAGCTATAAGCGGGTGGAATATATAGAGGTTGAAAGTCGTCAAATTATAAAAAAATTAGGACTGAAGGTCAGCAATGACGTTTGCGACTCTATAACAAAGAGGTAATATACAGCGAAACGTCATACCACAGACCATAACATTGGTCTATGCGTGCTTCAATGTCTTCAGCTCTTGCTCTGTAAGGATAAGCATACGAATTAGGAAAAATAAGAATAAATAAATAAAGCAGTCAAAACCATCAAGAGAACAGGCTATGCTAATGGTATACTACGCCTTCCACATCGCTTCAATGGGTTCTGCAAAAATCTATAGTTTTGTTCCGATATTGATGAAATTTTGCACACTCTACCTCAAAAACAAGAGGCATGTCACTGTCTGTATGGTGGAGGGTACTTAACTTACGGAATTTTACAAAATGCATTTTTTTGTTCCAATCTTTATGAACTTTTGCACACATGACCTTTGAACCAAGAGAAAGATCACTTGATACATAAATGTTTGTATGGTACATGACAGAGGGTATCTTGGAGAAAACTTTGCCGAGAGAGCGAAATGTGGAAACGACCAAAATGTTCAATTTTTTTAAAATCTGTCGGACCAAACTGCGTGGTCATCAGTCCGTAGCCTACAAACTACTTAAACCTAGGTAAACTAACCTAAGGACAACACACACATCCATGCCCCAGGGAGGACTCGAACCTCCACGGCGAGCAACCGCGCGCTCCGCAGCGAGACGCTTTAGACCGCTCGGCTACTCCACCGCGGCAGGAAACGAACAGAGAGATGGGAGAGAAAGAGGTGGATGCAGAGTAAGCGCGGAAGGGGATGTGGACTACGAGAATGTGGGATAAATAAACACCCTGTCAACACCGGGTTTACAGCTAGTTCTAAATAAAGCGGAGTTCTTCCCCAATTTTACATTTTTCTCGATTTCAGAGCCATCTGTCAATGGTTTCAGAATTGTTCCAGACAAAACTTGATTAGTTTTTTTTTATGGAGAATCCGTATATGCAATAAAAAATGACGTTTCCATTTAAGACTTAAGACTCCCAAGCAGGTGGGGGGGGGGGGGGGGGGCTAATGGTCACATCACCACAACCTAGAGAAAAGGCCGCGGTGCTCTCGTGTGACGTCAGGCAGAGTAGGTTGTGCGCGCATAGCTGACTGGGTAGCCGCTGGGGCACGGCCCACTATGCCGAAGCAGCGAGCCAGTCAGCTATGCGCGCGCAACCTACTCTGCCTGACGTCACACGAGAGCGCCGCGGCCTTCTCTCTAGGTGGAGGCGGTCACCTACAGTATCATTTGATGTCCCCCTTTGAGCTTACGAACTTGTCTTACCCACTATTTTTACCCGATGTATAGTTTTCGAGATAATATCCGAAACTTCAGATGGACCACCATAGTTTCACTAAGTGTGATTGCCTTTGTAACTTATAAAATAATAGGTGACGGGAAATTTTATTGCGGTGGGTCAACACAAAAAATGTTACTCTTTTTGCGGAACTATGAACATAGTTTATTGTATCATTTTCTAAAGGGTTACAGCACAAAAATATAATTTTTAATGGAACAATAGTTTTTTCTATCGTGCATTGGATTCGTTGAAACCAGCTGCGTCCAAATCAATTTAAACTACATTCCTATCACTGTTAGTTTGGGAGCCACAACCCTTCAAAGTTTAGGGGGCGGAGGCTACGACAGCGTGTGTGACTGGCTGGTGGTCATGAGACAGTGGGCCGTGCCCCAGGGGCTAGCCACTCGGCCAATCAGCTACGCTATCGCAGCCTCCACCCCCGGAACTTTGATGGTTGTAGCTCCCAAACTAACAGTGATAGGAATGTGGTTTAAATTGATTTGGACGCAGCTGGTTTAAACGAATCCAATACACGATAGAAAGAACTATTGTTCCATTAATATATATATATATATATACCACAAAAATATAATTCCTATATAGGAATTTCGATATTCAGTCTCCCTACGATAACTCATTTTTTACTAACTACGGTATGTGTTTTGATACTCTTCGTTAGAGTCGGATTATTTATTGCTAGGAGGCTAAGCGTGTTTTACTGTTCTAGTGGGTTCTTGAACTAATTACTTGACACAGTTTTCGGAGAGTGCGTTCAGCAGAATTTCGTACGATGTTGCATTTCTATAATTACCCTCTAAACAATAAACCGATAATAAGCTGTTAATGCAAAATTTAGATCCGTTTTAAAGCATATTAGCTGAAAACCCAGCGTTGCCTGGGTATTTACTTAATTATTCCTGCCATTTATCAGCTTTATATTCATTTGTATAACGGCTGTATTCTATAAAATCTCGTGGCAATACAATTAGTAGTAATAGATCACAACTTGGTGCGTGATGGGGCGGTTTTCCATGAACGTCACTGTTTATGTACTCATATATCATGAACTACGTGTCGTACTGTGATACAATTTGGAAAGTACACTCAACTATATGCGTGTATATTGTCTGAAAAATTTCCGGTGGCTACAATTTATAGTGTACAATTTAAAAATTATAACGTCATACTGAATGCCGTATTTTTAGTCCTTTAACAGCGGAACGTTACTGTTTATGTGCTCATATCTCATGAACTACGTGTCGGAATGTGATACAATTTAGAAGCTACATTCAAATATATATGTGTAAACTGTCTGTAAAATTTCCTGTCGCTACAGTTTGTAGTGTAGAAAGTATACATTTTAACGTCATACAGAGAGCCGTAGTTTCACTCCATAAACAGCGGAAAAGTAGTAAGCCAGAAAACTGTTTACCTTTCATCATTTTACTATGGTAGCCAGCGAGAAAAAGTATAATAAAGGTTTGAAATTATGTTTAAAGTTTGTTCAAAATGTTCAAATGTTTGTATAGTCTATGGAACTTAACTAAGAGGTCATCAGTCCCTAAACTTACAAACTACTTATGAACTACTTACGAACTAGGACGGCACAAATATCCATGCTCGAGGGGGGATTCGAACCCCCGTTCGTAGTGGCCGTGCAGACGGTGACTGGAGCGCCTCAGTCCCCTCGGCCACCGCGGCCAGCTTTACAGCTTGTTGCAAGTCGCTAAGTACTGTCATTCTCATACAGTGTATTTCGAAAGTCTCGCGGCATTATACGGCATTTCTTGCGATTTCTATTGATTATGAAGTAACATCTTTTGAACCATGTGCCGTATGTGATTCTTAACAATGCAGCAATTATTACCTCACGGTAAGGAATGTGTGTACCAAATTTGGTTGAAATCGGTCCAGTGGTTTAGGAGAAAATGAGCAGTATTTTCGAAAAGTACAGCAGTTTTTCGAGCATCTCGTTGTTTATGACGTCATATCTCATGAACTATATATTGTATGTGATTCTTACACTTACAGAGACCGTTCTCATTGATTGAAGCTTACGTGTACAAAATTTCATAAAGATTGGAACAAAACTGTAGATATGTATACAACACGTACAAACATACGGACACACTGCTTAATATATTAGACTAGCTGAAAACCCGGCATTGCCCGGGTATTTATTTATTTATTGCTGCCATTTTTCAGGTACATATTCATTTGTATAAGGGCTGTATGTCTTTAAAATCTCTTGGGAATACAATCAGCACTAAAGAAATAATATATTAAAACGTAGTGCGTGAAGGGGGCGGCTTTCCATGAACGTTTCTGTTTATGTGCTGATATCTCATGAACTACGTGTCGTACTGTAAATACAATTTAGGAGGTACACTCAAATATATGCGTGTATACTGTCTGTAAAATTTCATGTGCCTGCAATTTGTAGTGTAGAAATTATAAACTGTAACATCATACCCTAAGCTTTAGTTTTAGCCCATGAACAGCGGAACGTTTCTGTTTATGTGCTGATATCTCATGAACCACGTGTTGTACAGTGATACAATTTAGAAGGCACATTCAACTATATGTGTATACAGTGTCTGTAAAATTTCCTGCAGCTACTATTTGTGGTGTAGAAATTATAAATTGTAACGTCATACCGAGAGCCGTAGTTTTACTCCATAAACAGCGGAAAAATAGTAAGCGAGAAACTTTTTTCCTTTCATCATTTTACTATAGTTCGCAGCGAGAAAAAGTTCAATAACGGTTTGAAATTATGTTTAAAGTTTGTTGCAAGTCGCTAAGTACTGTCATTCTTATACAGTGTATTTCGAAAGTCTCGCATTATATGGCATTTTTTGCGATTTCTATAGGTTATGACGTAACATCTTTTGAACCATGTGCCGTATGTGATTCTTAACCTTGTAGCAATTGTTACGGTAAGGAATGTGTGTACCAAATTTGGTAGAAATCGGTCCAATGGTTTAGGAGAAGATGAGCAGCATTGTCGCAAAATGCAGCAGTTTTTCGCGCATCTCATTGTTTATGACGTCATATATCGTGAACTATATATCGTACGTGATTCTTACACTTAGGGCGCCCGTCCTCATGGATTGAAGCTTACTTGTACAAAATTTCATAAAGATTGGAACAAAACTAGATTTGTATGCAACACGTACACACATACGGACAATCTGCTTTATACATTAGATCTCAACTATTGGTTAAGAAATACTCTGTTTCTGTTTTATCCAATTTCGACGTATTTTTTTCTGTATAGGAAAGAGCATTAAATATTTAAATTTTTATTGAGATGAGAGGCGGAAGCCGTAAGATATTTTAGGAAATGCATGTTATTAACCATCAGCTGTTTTTGCTTAGCTTACTTTTGTGAAGATGGTTTAGAGCCGAAACCGGTTGATGTTATAATTAAACAGCTGATGTTGATAACAAATGTTTATTAAGCTTGTGGGACATAACTGTGGGGTCATCAGTTTCTAAACTTACAAACTACTTAAGAACTAACTTATACTAAAGAGAGCACTAACACACCTGCCCGGAGAAGGATTCGAACCCCCGGCGGGGAACGGCCTGGCGTATCGGAGTACAATTCCTCAATGCGCTCGGCCGCTCGGCCGCGCCGCCGCGGCGAAGCTTCATTTGATTATCTGCTTAACTGCAGGGTGGACAAGGCCAGAGACTGATAGCCCGCTGTTTGGGCCCTGTTCTGCAGGCTAGAACACTCGGCCACCTTGAAGCAGACCCGGCACAGACCGAAGTCTCAGGCTCCTTGAATGTGCCACAAATTGTCGTTCCAGGCTTTCGAGACTCAGGGACGTTCGTGATACACCAGTACGAGGTCGACCAACAGCAACTACCCCACAGCAGGGTCTTATCTGGCCGGACGAAACCGAAATGCACCTCCACGACAGTTGTCTACAGACCTTGCAGCTGCTTCAGGGGTTGTAGTTCCCCTACAAACTGTTTACCGGGGGCTCCGAATAACAGGACTGTTTGCCATCGGTATGCGTCTACACTAGCACAGAGTCGGGCCCGTTTACTGTGGATTCGACAATATCGAAACAGGACCATGAATTAATAGAGGACTGTGCGCTTCGCCGGTGAATCCCGCTTCAACTTACAGAATGATTCTCGTCGTACATTAATCTGAAGAGACCATGAGGCGGTAACACCATAGGAACGTCATGGAAAGGGTCCAGTACGGTTGTGATGGCGTCACGGTGTGGGGAGAAATCATGTGGAACGGACGTACGGACCTACACATCTTCCTTGGTGGTCCGATGGTCCGAGACATACTGTTACAATCCAGAGATACAGAGAGAGGTACTACGACCACATGTTTGAATCTTCAGAGGTGCAGCTGTCAAGGAAACTCATGAATAAAACCGTACAGCATAACATATGATAACCCGTTCCATTACACACAATACTGAGTAAGTTAAATTGTTACAAACATAGTATAGCAATAGCACTATTAGATACGATCCCGTAGAATTGTGCTTAACTACAAAATACCCGCAATATTTACGCGGGAAGAGAGATTCCTAGCAGTTAAACGGTGCAACGTCAACAGAGGTAACGCGTTATTGTTGACTGCATGCATCCAGAACGCGATCGGACTTCATCAGTAAGCTCAAGAAAGCTAATTTCGGCCAAGCAGAAGATTCGGCCGTAATCGAAACCAATATTTTAGCCAAAACTCTGGCCCTTAGAACGCTTTTCGGTGCATATTTAATAACTAGCTTAAACCCACGTCTCCGCTCGCGTGTTGGTTGATTATGATAGATAATGCGTGAAACGTCAAATCGATTTTTTTAAAGATATGTAATGAAATAAATTTGTTTTTAACGCTTTGTTTATTTATTATTTACTTATTCGTATGCTTATCCTTACAGAGAAAGAGCTGAAGACATTGTAGCACGCATAGACCAAAGATATGGTCTGCGGCATCACGTTTCGCTATATGTAACCTCCTCGTTATAGAGTCGCAAACGTCATCGCTGGCCTTCAGTCCGAATTTTTTTATAATTTGACGACTTTCAGCCACCATATCTTCCACCCCCTTATAGCTATCGGCATGGAACTGCTATGCTGTACAACGGGAGACTTTGGACAACAATTACACACACACCATTCGTTTTCGTCCTGTAGTTTTCGCTGCAGAGCGAAATATTAACGCACACACACACACACACACACACACACACACACAAACACACACACACATACGTAGAATTTTATATACACCGATAACTTTCCATCCCAATATACTCCACCCTTTTATCATTATCAACACTCAAGCAACAATGCAACGAATAAAACCATTTTCAAAGAGTAAATATAATTTTCAAAGAGTAATTATTGTTCCGCATTTCGCTTTATGTTCTTCAAATTACTAAATATCTATCAAATCGCTATAAAACCGTGCCTAAATCCTTCGTCAGGTATAAATTAGTAACTATACAAATATTTAAGTCTCTGCGTCTTGTCGTTCGGACGTGATAAGTGTACACCGAACAGACATTCACATTAATATATATAGATAAATAGCTATCCGATCGCCATAAAACCGTGCCTAAAGCTTTCCCCGGGTAGACATTAGTAACTGTACAATTTTTTAGCTCTCTATGTCTTGTGGTTCAGACGTGATAAACGTACACCGAACAAACATTCACATTTATAGATATGAATTTATGATGTCTGTTCTTTACCGGCATGTGTACAACGACAGACCTACATTTAAAGTTTTATTATTAGTCTAGAAGATACTAACTTCTTCAACAAATTTGCAATGATATCAAAGACCCACCTTCAGTAGTTTGTTGCTATAATCTATACAAGGTGAATTTGAATTCGCCCACTCGGGCTTCGCAGCGCGATTCCTTACATGCTAGCAATAAAAAAAAAAATGTCTGTCACAAAACTTTGTCCTGCGCATATTTCCGACAGTAAATGGACGTCGAAGATTGAGATGGGTTTGTGTCCCATACGTCAGTGTGTTTCAGAATTACACTACTACACCAAAAAATTACTAGAGGATGTGGAAGGTTTCTTGAGGAAGAAAGTGAGCATAGAAACCCATGCCCGGATACCTCATTAAATGACGCTACAGAGCGTCGAAGTTGCTGGAGGGAATCTCTAGCGGCAGGAGCTGGTGCCTGTAACTTGGGCTCTCCGTAGCGTCGTTGAATGGTGTATCCGGGAATGGGTTTCTGTGCTCACTTTGTTCCTGAAGACACCTCCCATCCCCTAGAAGTTTGTTGGTGTAGTAGTGTAATTTTGAAACACACTGCCGTATGACACAAACCCATCTCAGTCTTCGACGTCCATTTACTGCCGGAAATATGAGCAGGACGGAATTTAGATTCGCCCTGTATATTACAGTATTCCGCTTTCCATACTTAATATGCAGAATAGTTAAATCAAAACGATATTTTGAAATAATCAGGGTTACTGTAGGATGAAACTTCTACCTCCATTTAGGTGATTTTTGGTTAGTGGTAGTCGTCGACAATTTCTGAGCATCTCTGGAAAACTAAAAACTTTCTTCAGTGAAAACTAAGTAATGAATTGAACTAACCTGTAGCTGTCGGCTGAAACAAGTGGTGTGTCAGAGCGACTGTTTAGTTGCGCAGTGGTTCCGAATGCCGACCGAGCAGCTGACTAAAAAAGTACTGGTGAGAAAAGCCTTGTTTATTTGTGAGTTATAACACGCTGACGTCACGCGGATAAGGTCGACCACTGGTGTTTGTTTCTGCTAATTGTGCTTGCGTGTCATTGTTTCTCTTGTCAGTCTTGTAGATAGTAAACTAGTTTCAAGCACTTAACGCATTCCTTGAGATAAACATTTGGCAGCTCTCCGTATGAAACATATACCTGCCATCATACCATGTTTTTTGAGTCATTAGCATCTGGTTTTGACGCTGATCGTCATGAATACCTCTCTCCCACTAGCCTCTTCATTTCGAAACCTTGCACTCCTCAATTATTTGTTGGATGCATTCCACTCTTCGTCTTTACTTAAAGGTTTTCCCTTCTACAGCTCCCTGTAATATCATTATTTATTTATTCGTATGGCTTACATAGCTATTTTACAGTCCTGTTTAAAAACTCCATATCTGAAGAATTAAATATACACGAACTATACACAAATATACAAAAATGTGTGTTCGGTGTACGCTTATCACGTCCGAACCTTAAGCCTCAGGGACTTGTTCGGTTACAAATTGATAGCCGAGACAGATTATAGGTGCGGTTTTGTAGCGTTCATATAGATATTTAGTGATATGAAGAATATATCCACAGTCTAACATACACAGTCGCGACTCTCACTCCTGTGAAAGTTGTCACCAACTGACAGTTGCAACGACACTAACGCTCCTAGTGGTGGGCAAGTCTCCGTAAGAGTAATGTCTGTAATTACTTTTTTGCGTAATTAGCCAAATAGTTTATGTAATTTTTGGATTCGAAGCATTAATAAAATATCTAGAGACGTAAATGATCGTGAAATAAATATAAAAAACAACCGAATTTCACTGAATTAAACAATAACTTACTAATGAAGAAATACTTGGGAATACGGGTATATCCCAATGAAAGTATGTAGAATATAAACACAAGAGAAACACAAATTCCTGTTACGATCTGTTCTTAGATAATAAGCAGTTTCTATGAGGTGTAAATATTCGGTATGAAATGTAATGATTTGTACGTTTTTACACTTCGATCGTCTTTCATTTAAGCGTATATACTTTTGAGCGTAATTACTTTTGCTTACAAGACGACTGGCTTGAAGTTTCATGTCGTTTGTGTTTCAGATGTAGCAATAATTGCGGATTGGTTTCTGCTTTGTTGGGGAACGGCGTTTCTTGCTTTCGATGTTTTATTGTGACGTGGTGGCTGATCTGCTGCATTAAATAATGTGAGAATTGTATTCCATATAAGTTTCTTAGTTTGATTGGAATGGAAGTGACGAAACCTCGAGGTTTCTCAGTTGAAAAGCGACGTCTTTCTGCCGATGGTCGGGTCTTCTGTTGTTTAATAGCCATTTCTTGTTCTTAATAGAAGAGGAAAAATCTTCATTAAAAAGCTGTAAATTTCAAGAGGATCCTAAATAAACTGTTCTGCAATGTGCCGTTTCATACCTTTCAATGATTCTTAGGAAACCTAATAAAGACATATGTGGAGTTTTTTATAGTTATTACCGATTTTAATGTCACTACGCCCTCTGTTGTAAAAAAGTACGTTAAAATTAATTTAAACAACACTGTTCACACTTAATCAGATACCGTATTCAGAAATGTAGCTTGCTAGTCGCTTGGAGCGCTCCAGTTGTCAGAGATTCGACAGATAGTAGACCGCACCATCAACAGAACAGGCTCTGCTAACGGTATACAACGCCTTCCACATCGCTTGCAATGGGTCCTACACAACGCTGGTGACTACTATGAAGGACAGTAACAGGTGCAAATATGTGTCGCTTATGTATCAGTAGTGAATAAATAATTGCCACTATTTAAGTTCCAACCCTCGTAATAAATATACAATATCGATTTGTCGATTCGCGCATTACAGGTAATCGATCTGTTATTGCAATCGTTCACGTTGAATTTCGTGATTGGATTCTTCGAGACGTGTGCCTTTTTATGTGTGCTTTTATATAGACTACGGGCGTATGCAATCTGCTTTATCAGCGACATTTCCCGAAAAATTAGATTAAGTAATTTAATTAACTTAATTGTTATTTAAACTTCGTAGATAAATGTACACGTGTTATTTTACACATACTAAATTTACTTTTAATAAATTTCATTAAGAAAATATGCTTCGGAAAAGTAAAACGTCATTTGCAAGGAACACTGCTGGAGCAAATCATATTAATACATTAAGAACAAACGAAAATGAAGAACTGGGCAAGATAAACTTACACAAAGGAAGGACAAGATGAGAGCAGTGGCGAATGTTGAATCACCATTACTACGAGACAACAGACAACGTGAGGTGTGATAGCGAATACAGAGCAATGTAACGCTCGGAAGTAACGCGATCGTACTGTACAGCAAGAAAGCATCACGCAAAGGTTTGAATTACGAAAATGCGAAAGATCCTGCAGTGGACTACAATTCACATTATAAAATTTCTGTTGGCCAGCTCGATGTAATTTGCTCACATTTTAATGCAAGAAAATTTCGGAAGGAAGCGGTAGGACTGCGCTGCTGCATCAGAAAGGTATCTCTGCAATCATTACCAACAAGCGAGCGGAGCTCGGGTTTTAGCTAGTACGTGATAAAAGCAAGCAAACAAAACTAGAGAAAATATTATAACTGCAAATCTAGATGTCTTTACCCAAAGACATATATTACTAGACTAGCAATGCCGTATATAGTATCATTGGTGTCACTAAAGTGTCGCCGCCATATTTCTGTACTATGAACGTGCGTGCTGACGTATGTATATTTATAGAAAACAGTCGTAAAAATACGGATGAACCCACGTAACCATGCAGTCTTTAGAGTTTTGACATAATGGTCAATTCGTGTATAGCTGTAACTTTTCGTACACCAGCGGAAGATATATACAGTAACGTCATTGGATTGCCATTTTTATATAAATCTGTTGCCGATTTCATTCCATTTCGTCTTTTCTTTCAGTAGTATGGTCGTTATACTAGAGGCATTTGTCGTGGATAACACGAATCTTTATTCTTTTGAGTGTTCTTACGGAAATTGCAATCCACTTTTACACATACAGTAATGAGTCGCATTAATTTGCTGTTTCTGTTAATCTTTTATCTGTTTCGATCAACTGCTGGCTTTTCTATCAACAGTATGCCCCCTTAAAAATGTGCTCTTTGTCGTGGATATCACGTATCTTTATTTTCTCAATGGTTTCAAGATAACTAGTCTGCTATAACTTACGTAAAATGTCCTTAACGTAGTACGATTCTCCAATGTATACGTTACATTCGACTACTTGGGAAGTATTAGCTCAGATACAAAGCATGTTTAAATTAACTACTAAAGGTTACGACGTCATTTCGTGTCAGATGATCACAGTAGTACCACGCGTGAACTGTTTGACTGGAGGTGAAGCAAGACGGCAGCAACAGGCATCAATCACAGAAGCACGTTTGCCAGTCTGGTAATGTATGTCTGTTTCTTAATCACTCTTCAGCTCTTCGTGTCACCTAGTACCGCTCCTCGAATCCACTTGAAAATTTACTTAGTGTACACTCTTTAGTCAGGTGCTGCATTACCAGAATGAATTAATTACTATGCAGCGGAGTGTGCGCTGATATGAAACTTACTGGCAGATTAAAATTGTGTGCCGGAACCAAGATTCGAATCTGGGATCTTAGCCTTTCACAGGTTCGAATCCCGGTTCCGGCACAAAATTTTAATCTGTCAGGAAGTTTCAGGTGCTGCATTCCTTGCAAAGAATCACCACTGGCACACGCTCGGAATTTTTTAATCCCCCGTTATACAAATAGGCGTCACATCTTCCACTCCCTGTACGGTATCGATTCAGAAGCGTACACAGTTTTCTGGGCAGACCAAATCCATTGACTGGTCTGTTAGGGTCAGTTATGAGATGAGAATTAGAGGAAACTTTTGGCAAATCTCTTTCCATTCATGAAATATATGAGGCGTATCTTGCGTTGGCCAGGATGGTTTTCTAGATTGCTGGTGGGCATATTCTCTAGTTCAGGGGTTGGCAACACGTCGATCGCCATCTACAAGTAGTTCGCGAGTGCTTATTTGGTAGATCGTGTGAGTACTGATAGCAAAGAAGAAAAACATTTGAAAAAAATTGACAATTGTTTTTCGCAGCAGTCAAAATGTGTGATTGTTTGAGAAACAAGTTTATTTTACTTATTAACAATCGCGTAGAATTATTATCAACATCTACCTTAAACCTTCATAATAGTGTTTTCCGTGTTCGTTCAATCAGACGCTACCTGCACGCCATTGGTTGGTACACTGATTCGTCTTATGCAATGTGTAGTATTGATTAGATACGTGTTCATAGAAGGGGTCGAGTTTCATATCTCGTACCATTCAAGAAGATTAGAATATTATCTTCTTTGGTGCTGTAAACTACGAACGTGTGGGCAGTATATTTTGTGACTAAGATATTCAAAACGTTTCTTGTACCAAGAACTTGAAATAACACCATCAAAAATGATTTGTTTCTCAAAAGTATAGCAGAACTCAAAAACTGTTGGGCTCTAATTCACCAGGAGAAATACTCTGTATTAGTTAATGTTGACTCGTTTGCTTCTTTTCCTTCGTACTTGTTTTCAAATATGAATTTTGTGAAAATAAAGGCAGACAAGGTTGACTGACGAACACCTTGATTCTTGTATTTGAGTAAGTGTAACGCGTTATACACCAAATATCAAGGGCAATATCAACTAAAAATCTACTCTAGTTTCAGGTTAAATGGAAAATAATAGTTATAAAATATTATGGAATAATTATTTTTTGTTTTTAAGGAATACTGATGATGTAAAAGTTTATTGTGGAGTGTATTGTTTTGCAGTACAGTTGTTGTGAAGATACACATATTAACAGAAGATTTGCGATTTTTCAAGTAAACCAGTCATATTATGTCACCTTAAAGTATAAGTAGCCAGAAAAATCGACATGTGAAACATAAAAAGCAACAAAATTAAAGTACCAATCAGTTTGTAGTGAAGGCCTAGCATACCTCTCTTCCTAACATCGCTGTTATCTTAAGCGGGCAATTCTTGTATTAATACCCGCAATATGTTGATGACAATAACATAGGACTGCCGAAACTGGTAATAAATCAAGATTTTCGACAGATCTTAGGAAAATCTGAGAATGATGCTGTGTCATGAATATATAATTTGTGCAGGCATTAAGAAATAAAAGGAACAACGTTTCATAGCACTGTTATTTGGCACGGCTATAACTTTGTGTGCTGTTGTCAGCACTGATTCATACTGCAGTGTTTTAACTGATACGTGCTTGAACTAGTGGTTTCCTAGGTTCAGAAAAGTTGAAACTAATTTTTTCCTCTTTATTTTTATTTTATTTTATATTTATTTATTTATTCTCTTATAACTCTCCAATCACCACTTCACCATTGTACGGCTCTTCAAAAATGACTAGTAGCGGTAATATAAAACTTAGCGATATGACGCTCATGTCGGCTGACTTGGTTTTTGGGTTTAATGTCCATAATTAGAGAACAGAGCAATTTCACAATATTGTTAATGCTATGAAGAAGTTTTATTTCTCAATATTTTTCACTCATCATTTATTTTGTACGTATTTCAGCGCTGTAATATTGTAGAAAAATATTCGACCGCCAGTTCTGCCAACGCTTAACTTGCCATTCTCCTGATAAATGTAGTTTTTCAAACTGGTGTCCATTTCTGGACACTTAAAATATTACTTTCCTGGTTTGAGCTTGTAAATTGTCTCTAACTAGCTCGTAGATGATGAGGAAGTTCCAGTATAATGATCCGTCCGTCCTTGTAAAACATACCGAAGGGCTTCAAAGAACACCTATCGTATCTGTGAGTGAGCAAATTTTATCTGTTGTGTTACAAAACAACAGCTTAGAGCGAGTTGCACGTAAGCGCAATTATAGCTTGTTAGTTAACGTAGTTCCTTCGACGAGTTTATAACTTTTGTTTAGTTGACTACTACTAACACCATAAAACCAAACAGTGTTACTAGCTTACTCCTATAACGAAAGCTACATTTATCGTCTTTTTCGCACGGTGTCACAAGGCAACAAAGCAAGAGTGGCTGATAGGATGTGCAATGTCCGAGTTTGTCAATGGAAGCATATATTGTAGCGAACACAGCTATTAAATTAAATGTAAGACATGTATTCGCATCTGCGAGTACTGAGCAGCATCAGCTGTCTGATTTAATGGTGCCGCATGATAATTTGTGCCGGACATCTTTATTTTCAGCATTATATAGCACTCCAAGTTCCGTTTTAACCTGACAAGTTTCACTGTAACTAATCAGCACCAGAAAAATAGTTACTGATATATGAGAAGCAAGATTACATATAAATGATAATATAATCCGAGCTGCAACTACATATTTGAGCAATTATCTTGTAATTTTTACAGTGGCCACTAATAACAACGTTAATGGAAAAGAGAAATTTGCTAGGAAAACTAAAACTGAATCTAAAATGTAATGCTTGTATACACATGTCGTTTACAATAGTTTGTATCTTTAGACTAGAGACAATCTATTGACACAAACAAGCAACAGCTTGGTTTCAACTTAGACAAGGTTTACATTACATGCGGTTGTTAAATTTGTTACTTCCGGCTTGTAAATATCTGGGTTGTTTTCGATAAACTAAGATGGCGTAAGCTCGTCAACTTTCAGAAGGTTTTCACTCTCCGACTCCACAAAATTGTTTTCCGTTATCATATAAAGGTTGTAAATGAGTTTACCATCGCAAAAAATTATATGCAGAAAATGTAAAGAACATTACAGTAACTTGCGCTAGCTCTGCAGTAACAAACGTATAGCTCCGTCTTGCTCGTGTCATCTTATGTCATTAGACCTTCATTCAATGACAGGAAGTTTTCGATCACGTGACCTAATCTTCAAATTTAACGATTTTTAAGCTTTAATTTAAAATAACATAAGATTTGTAAGAACAATAACCGAAAATGCTATTTGAGAATGATAATCATTCAGATTAACTACAATTCGAAGAATATTTCTAACGTAGGAAAATAGCCTCTCGGGGATACATTTCTTGCAATTAGGTTGCGTGATTGTATGATAAGAATACGCTGAAATTCTCCGTGTTGGCAGTCAGAGTAAGAGACGTCCTTTTGTATGTCATTCTAACGATATCGGGAATCTAAACAGCTGGCATCAAATACGCTTTCTTCTCTGCTAGCCTCTTCAACCGTCTGTGTTATATTCATTCGGGAACCCTTCGTTGTTCCTCCTGCATTCTGAGGCGAAAAACATGAGCCGTATTCTTATTTTCCATGGTACGCAAAGAAAGTCTGGAACTTTTTGGGTAATCATTATTGTCGAAGTGTGCTTTGAGCCCTTTAGTAAAATTTAATAAACTGGTTTAAGATAAAAGGGGGTTGAAGACTGCAAGTAGGCAAGGGATCTCAAATCGATTCCATATTTATAGACTTCCGGAAGGGTTTTGACGCCGTACCTTACGAGCGTCTGCTAATCAAATTGCGTGATTGTGAAATACTGGTACAGTTGTGCGAGTGGATTCATTATTTCTTGTCAGGAAGGACACAGCACCTTGCGATTGACGGAAAATCGAACGGTAAAAGAGAAATGATATATGGCGTTCTCCAGGGTAGTGTAACAGGGTCCCTACTGTTCCTTATATTTATAAACGATTTTGGAAACAATGTAAGTAGCTCTCTTAGTGTGTTGGCGGATGATGCTGTAATTTATCGGTTAGTAAAGTCACCAAAAGCAGCTGCAACAGATTTAGATATCTGCATGGTGCAAAAATTGGCAATTGACCTTAAGTAATAAGTGTGAAGTGTGTTATATGAGCTCTAAAAGAAAATCGTTACACTTCATTTACAAGATAAATCACCAAATCATCTTCTTTCTCTTCAGCCCTTTTCCCGCACATGCAGGGTCGGCTTTGTAATTGCAGATTTGGCATGTTAGTATTTGACGGGGTGGCCGGATGCCCTTCCTGCCGCCACCCCCTGCCCCCCCCCCCCCCCCCGGAGGAAATGTGTACCCCAAATGTCTGTGTATAGTGCTATATGTGTGAAACTGTAAAGTGTTATGAAATGTTTGCGAATCGTATAACTGAAGCGGGACTTGGCGACCAGTCCGGTATTCACCTAGGGGGATGTGGAAAACCGCCTAAAAACCACATCCAGGCTGGCCGGCACTCCGACACCCTTCGTTAATCCTCCGGACGGATTCGAACCGGGGCCTGTACGCCTCCCCGTCTCGGAAAGCGGTGCGTTAGACACACGGCTAACCGAGCCGGTGATAAATAACCAAATATCCAGGCAGTAAATTCAACTAAAACGCTACAAATAACAATTACGCACTATTTCAGTCGGAAAGAACATACAGGAAAAGTTACACTTCATTTACATTATAAATCAGCCAAATATACAGGCCGTAAATTCAACTAAATACCAAGAAATATCAAATGAAGACCTTGGGGGTAAATAATGATGACCGTCAACTTTTGTATTTTTAATGTTAAAAGTTGTGTGTGTGTGTTTGAATGTATGCTAAAGGTGGTAAGTGTCTGGGGCGAGCGTGTCACTGTTTGTGTTAAGAGACCGTCCCCACTAAAATAAACAAATAAATATTCTGTTTTGGTTACAAAATAATTTGACTAAGCAATGACACTTAGTACTTTCCTTTGCCCTGTTAGAATAAATTGCAACTGATGCAATGATCTTACGTAAATGTGGTTTAGTTGGATGCGCAACGGATAACACTTTAAATTGTACAGTGGTTAATAAATTAACCATAATTGAACTCGTAATTTGTCTACACTTTAATCTCGTTTCTGAGAGACAATGTGAGCAAAAGAAAAGTTTAGATCTGTTAGCGTGCACCACATACCAATAGCCAGACTATACATGCACAATTCGCCTGCGAGAGTCAGCACAAAGAGCGTGCTACTACAGTGATAATTTTGTTACTTGAATTAACAGGATGCCAAACAAAGATATTTGATATTAATTAGATACCAAAATCACTGGACTTGATAATGTGCCTATTTGAACAACAATTACCATACTGATTCAACGTAATAAAAAATGTCCTACAAATCTGGTAATGGTTTCAAGTCTCACTGCAAATATTTCTCATCTCTTTACGTGATCTACTTCTCTTCTGATCAGACAAATCACTTTAACTGTTACTAACATTAATTGACTTAATAATCTGAACTTTCATTAAGACTGAGAAAATCTCTAACTGAAAACTTTACTGGATTTATGAACAAACTACTTCCTGCTCTCATTTATCATAGCAAAATGCCTACACTAAACTGTTCTAATTAACACATAAATTTACAAACACAATAATTATGCAACACTATCATAAGAAACAATTATCAGAACGGATAGCAATTCAAATTGGTGAAAGGAACGAGGAACTGGAAAATGACTCTGGGTTAAATGATAAATGCGAGCTGCATTAAACAGTATTCATTAGCAAAAAGACAACCACCAACTACAAATAGTTCAAATACAGACTAGCGGACATAACAACAGAAAAGTACACATTACCTTATTTGAGACATATTAATTTCCATACAAAATTACAATCTGCAGACTTGGCTGCGTTTCTTCAAAACTCTCTGAATTTTTTTACTCTTCGAGTCTAACAAACAGACTAACCCGACAGTTTCACGAGTACAACTCTACCATAATAAGACATCGACTCTCCTTCACGAAGGTCACACACCGACTCCTTCAATGAAACAACTGAGAGTGCAAGACATACTCCAAAGATAAAACAGTCTTTGGTTTACAGCAAAGATATGAAATTAAGTGCAGTATGTTATATCGATTAGTGAAATGGTACAAAGATTACATACATTTGTTTTCTACAGAATTTTAGCTTAGGTGTTTGAAACAAAACATGATCAAGGCTGTATGACAGGCAAAATTAAGTGAAAATTATTTTGCGTACTCCTCTCAATATATTTGGTGCAAACATATCCGACAGAATGTTTCATATTCTTGAAGTGGTACATGAATCTGCAGACAGGTTGCAAATATGAATATTAAAACAAATATCAAATCATGTAATAGAAACTATTTTTCAAACATACAAATCGTCAATCTCAGCACTTTATAGAGGGTTATCATTATTTTCGCCCGAGGTCTTCAATTATCAACCACTCAAATAGAAAAGAACATACACAAATTAATGCACGAGTTGGGGTAGAAATTTTTTTTGAAAGAAAGTCGTTATTCGTTGTGGCGAGATTTATCTGCGAAATTTATTACACCAAATTTCTCTTCCGAGAGCGAAGAAATTTTCTAGCACCCACCTGATCATCGTAATAAAATAATGAAATTCAGATCGTAAACAGATTTAGGTATTTCTTTTTCCCGCGATAGAGGAATGCCATAAAAGCGGTTTTATGAACCCTCTGCCATGCAGTTCACTGTGAACAGAGTGTTTAAGTAGATTTAGAAGTAAAATGCTAGTTGGCATTGAATTACATCAGTGGGGAAATTTGAAATTGTATGCCGGGCCGTAATTCGATCTCCGCTCTCCTGGTCAAAAGTTTTGTTGCTATTCGGACAACTACAACTTGCCCACAGACTATTGACGTGGTCTACCCATTATCCTCATTACTCGCAGGATTATACCAATTCCCTTAAGCGTTTGTGCATTGTGTGCACCTGAAATTAAGAGATCACTGGCCACTATCGCGATCGCTGTAGCTTCATATACAACCTCAGGTGCGTTCCGTGTTAGACCCATTGGACGAAGTGCCTGTTTAGTTTGTTGATTCTGAACTGAGAGCAGGACAATGAACGATCAAAGGATCAATTTAAAGCTTGGCAAGACACCTGAAGAAACGTGTGTAATGTTTCTATGTGTTTACGGTGCTCAAGCACTGTCCGTGAAGTGTGTACGAGTGATTCATCCGGTTTCGAGGAGGCTGGGAAAGTGTTTCTGAAAATCACCGTAAATAGGCACTGAAAAGAAAATTTCAAACTAATGAATAATTGCGATTTTCGAAAACCTGTTCAAAATGTTAGCGAAATGGTTGATGTAAGACTCGTGACGACATGGGATGGGCGCTATGTACTTGCAGCTTTAATTGCGAAGCCAAATCATAAAAGGTGTTTCATATTTAAGGAAAATATTAGTATCCATAGAGTTAGGCCGACTAAGTGTAGTATTCAATAAACCAATAGCTGTGGGTATGGTCATTTTAGACATATCAAAGACATTTCCTGCTGGTTTTCATTATAGTTATATGTTAAAACAATTTCCAGTAAACAGTGTTAAAATCTGCTATAATGACACAGATACCGCATAAAAGCCGCTAATATTTATGATGTGATTAGAAATGATGCACACAATTGATCCAAAACATCGAGTTATCCGTAGACAAAATATATAACATTTCGCTTGTGACTAAAAAGGTAGTACGTTTCATGAAGGATGACTAAAATGGAGATGTTATAACATAATTTATAGGTCTGAGGGGAAAAAACCGCAATACCAACAGAACAACGGATTATGCAAAGAGCTAAAGGCATAAAACGCTCTTCTGCTAAATCGTTAAGTTCAAATGTTTGTTAAGCTTATGGGACTTAACTACGGGGTCATCAGTCCCTAAACTTACAAACTACTTATGAACTACCTACAACTAAGGTCGGCACAAATATCCATGCCCGAGGGGGGATTCGAACCCCCGACCGTAGTGGCCGTGCAGACCGTGACTGAAGCGCCTGTCCCCTCGGCCACCGCGGCCGGCAATCGTTAAGTTTGCACTACTTTCGATAATGTGTGTTTAATGATATAGAGAAACCTGTTGAACAATACATAATTCGATCAAAACTACACACTGTCTCAACAATAAAAGAATCTAAATTAGCTTTATCATCAAACGATAATAAATGCTACATCCTCAATGATAAAGTCAGTACTTTAGCATGAGGACACTTTCAAGAAAGATGCTTACTGCTCAACAGAATGAGTAACTGTTATGCGTTTTCCGATCAACTTTATATATATATATATATATATATATATATATATATATATATATATGTGTGTGTGTGTGTGTGTGTGTGTGTGTGTGTGTGTGTGTGTGTGTTGATCGGAAAACGCGTTTTTGTGCAATATGCACCTAATAGCATGGAAAACGTGCGCATAGGCATCATTATAAATGAAAAAAATACACTTTTTTTGTTCTAATAGTGAAAATAGTGTTTTAAGAGTGTCCTTAATGTATACGATATATAACTAGACCCATTCTTGTTTTACCGAATTTGCGCTACAGGCGTAAAGTAGTTTTATACATTGTACAAAGAAAATAGTTACTGTAAATATTGTAAATAAAATTCACCCTGGTTGGTTGGTTGGGTAGGGTGGAGGTGGGACTCACAGCCACGTCCTCGCCACAGCACAGATTAAATGTTGAAATCAGCTGAGAGCTGCAATAGGCTAGCTGGAGAGTATTGGCATTTTATATGTCCACCATCTTATTGTTTATGTCCGCCATATTGTTGTTATTTGTGTCTGCTGCCACCATATTGCTTATGCCCACCATCTTGTTGTTTGTGTCCGCCATCTTGTTTGTGTCCGCCATCTTGTTTGTGTCCGCCATATTGTATATGTTCATCATCTTGTTGTTTGTGTCCTCCTTATTGTTTATGCCCGCTAGCTTGTTGTTGCTTATGTCTGCCATCTTGCAGCACTAGGATGGAAGAAGGCTAACCATTATTAATGACCTCAAGGGTCAGTGAGGTGACCACAATGCTGTCCTACTGGCCCCTGCGAGGTAGGTAACTAGACGGTCAAGAGGTCAAACGTCAAGTCTATCCAGAAGCCCCATTGTGTACCAACTTCCATAGTGGACGACAGGTGTCAGTGACGATAACATCGAAAATGCGAGGACATTACTCACGAACAATCGTCGATTAACTGTGCGAATGGTAGCGAATGAACCGCAGATTAAACGGAAATTCGTGTGACAAATCCTTAACATCCTACTGCTATCTTTATTTCAATTATTCTTTTAATTATACAATAACCCAATACCAATACATTAATGGGTCTTCTTATGCTATTACATTTTTTTGTGCTTTTTATGCTACTTAACCAGAAATTAGGGAACAGGAAAAATCTCGTCTGCTGCCACATCACTTGACTGACGATCAGAAGGCTTGTTTATAGGCTTCACGGGATTTTCTCGGAACATCTAATTCTTTGACCTATATTGAAACTGAGGATAAAAATCTGATTTCTTCGGTAAGACTTTGAAACGAAACAGCACAGCTTGGCAAGGGGTTCTACGACATCATCTCGACGTACAAATGACAGAGCCGAAAACTCATGCATCAAAACGATGCTTATCGCCTTTTTCATTAGTCGATGCAATCTCTACAAGGAATTTCTACCTGAGAGAACGACGTTGAACGCTGCGAAAGTTAAGTTGAAATTTTAACCCGTTTCATTCAATGCCCCCCAGTAAGAACAACAAGTTTTTCTTTTCTTTTTTCCTCACGACAACATTAGCCCACACACAGTCAATACCGTGAAACAGTTCGTGGCAAAAAAGGAGCGGTGCAACTTGAACATTCACCATACTCGCCCAATATCAATCCTACAGACCTCGTCCTATTTCCTCTACTCAAACTAACTTTGAAAGAAAAGATTTGACGATATTCCTGACATCCAACGAAATGTGACGAGACTTCTTAACATCGTCCCAAAGCAAGACTTCCTCAAGTTTCCAGGTTATGTATCGCGGAGCTCAGCGGTACATAGTTATGGGAGGTGATTATTTCGAAGGTCAATATAAGGTTATATATGAAAATTCCGTGTCACAGTGTTTGTCAGAGATTAACTCCGAAACTACTTAACTCAACTTTAGGAAATTTTGTACAGTGTGTGACTTCGTCCAATTTAACATATAGGATAGTTTTTTCTCGATTAATTGCCTCTTATTTTTATTGCAAATTACATGTTGGTATCTATATTTACTAAGTATCCAATAATTAGTGCTGTTTTTCAAGTGTTTGTGGGCTAGTGGCAGATGCTCGACTGGAGAGTGAAAGTTCATGGGTTAGAAACTCGATGGAATCACCAGAATTTTTCAATTTTAAATGCAGTACATGAAACGGTTAAAATGGAGTACAAACTAAACTTCGTCGCTTCGGGCCTCGAGGGCCCATCGGTTACCGACCGACCGCTGTGTCATCCTCCGCACGAAGACGTCACCGGATGCAGCATGGATGGGGCGTGTAAAGTTAGATACCACATACAGGAAATTAAGAGGCATTTGGCGAGGAGAAAGTCAGCTATATGAATACTAAGGACTCAGGTGGAAAATTAGTTATGAACAAATAACGGAAAGCTGGAAGGTGGAAAGAATATATAGAGGATCTCTAGAAATACAGTATTATAGGAAGGAAAGAGGAAGTAGATAGGAATACTAAGAGAAGAGTTTTACAGTGCATTGAAAGACCTAAGACGAAATGCCCTGGAGTAGACGACATTCCTTCAGAGTTACTTAAGTCCCTGGGAGACAAAACTATTTCACCTGGCGTGCAAGATGTATCTGGCGAAATACCCTCAGACTTTAATAAAAATGTAATAATCCGCATTCCAAAGAAAGCAGGCGCAGACAGGTCTGAAAATTGCAGAACCACCAGTTTAATATGTCAAGGTTGCAAAATACTAAAAAAATAATCATTCCAGTTCCAAAGAAAGAATAAGAATAGCAACCAACATCCTTTTCAACTTCCTTAACTGTATTCGTCTCTCGGCTTCTCTCTGCGATTTTTGCTGTACACACTTCCCTCCAATGCTAAATTGACGATTCCTTGATTATGCCCCATCAATCAATCAATCCTCTTGGTCAAAATATGTCAGAAATTTCTTTCCTCCTAAATTCTCTTTAGCACCTCGTCATTACTTACGCGATGTACCTATATTACTTCCGCATTAGTCTGTAGCACCACATTTCATAAAAATCTATCAACATTTCTCTGAACTCCTGATCATCCACATATCACTTCCGTACAAAGCTGCGCTCCAGACTTCCAACAGTTTAAATTAATTTTGGTTGCAAACAGAATATGATTTTTCTGAAATGCTTTTCGTTCCATAGCCATAATAGAATATATATGTATTATTTCGGCCTTCAGAAATGCTTTTCTTTCCACAGCCATAATGTGTTTTATATTTTTTAATTTCGGTCATCATATGTTTTTTGCTACTCCAATAACAAAAATGATCTACTTTTCAAATGTTTGTAAATCCATGGTACTTAACTTCTTTGTTATCTATCCCTATGCTTACAAACTACTTTAGGTTAAACTAATCTAAGGACAACACAAACACCACTCACACACACACACACACACACACACACACACACACACACACACACATGCTTACAAACTACTTTAGGTTAAACTAATCTAAGGACAACACAAACACCACACACACACACACACACACACACACACACACACACATACACACACACACACGTGCCCGAGGGAGGACTCGATGCCGGCCGCGGTGGCCGAGGGGACTGAGGCGCTCCAGTCACGGTTTGCACAGCCACTACGGTCGGGGGTTCGAATCCCCCCTCGGACATAAATATTTGTGCCGTCCTTAGTGTTAGCTAGTTCGTAAGTAGTTTGTAAGTTTAGGGACTGATGACCCCGCAGTTAAGTCCCATATGCTATACGACCATTTGAACAAATATTTGGAGGACTCGAACCTCCAACGCGGAGCAACCGCGCACTCTGGAGCAAGGCGCCTTAGACCGGCTGTTCATCTATACAGACACCTCCTTGTAAGGCAATATCCATTCCTTTCAACGCGCTTTTTGAACACTAAAGTTACATTTATTTAGTGTTTTATTTAATAGATAATGCAATTTCCTAACGTATAAGTGGTTTGTATGACATGGTTGCGTAAACTTTACCAGCGTAGTAACTGATAATATTCTTCCAGGGTTTGCAGCCGGATACCATCGTCAACTCGACACGATAATTCGGCAGACCAAGTGGCTGCTATCTTCTGGTGAGTGCGCTGGTTACACTTACTCGCCGGAAACGGAGGTAGAACAGAAACAGCGGCCCCTTTATACACCGCTGATGACCCACCGCGCGTGCGCGAAATCAAAGTTGAGGCCCTCTAGGCGCAGTAGCGCGCCGGTGGGGAAAATCGGCAAAACGATGCGTCGAAACGAGACTAGTTAAAAGAAACTGCAGATCGAAATGAAGACCGTTGTTGCTTAATATCAGATAAAATTGGGTTCCAAGTTTTACTTAGGGCTTCGACCTGCAGTTTCTTTTAACTAGTCTTGTTTTGACCCATCGTTTTTGCCGATTTTCTCCACCGGCGCGCTACTGCGCCTAGAGGGCCTAAACTTTGATTTCGCGCACGCGCGGTTCGTCGTCTGCGGCGTATAAAGGGGCCGTTGTTTCTGTTCTACCTCGGTTTGCGGCGAGTAAGTGTAACCAGCGCACTCATCTGAAGATGGCAGCCAGTTGGTCTGCCAAAATATCGTGTAGAATTGACGATGGTATCCGGCTGCAAACCCGAGAATATTATTGTCACATTATTACGCCTAAACAGGGTCTACTGTATTCAGACAACAGAAGCAATTGAAACAGTTTAAACATTAATTTGAATCCATTGTATGTTTATTGTGGGACGTTTACTTCAGTTGTTGCGTCATTGAGATATGTCCACCTCCGTGGTCCAGTGGACAGCCTGATGGGTTGCCAAGCGAGGGGCCCAGGGTCGATTGCCGGTCGGGTCGGGGACTTTCTTCACTCGGGGACTGGCTGTTGTCCTACTCAACATTTCAGCGTTATTGACACGCAAGTCGCCCCATTGGCGTCACCCAAAGACTTGCACGGGGCAGGCCGAAAATGCCACACGGAATCATCACTAGGGGATACTCCGATGCACGCAAGTCATATCGTACTATTCAGCCGTAGTAGTGGACGTGCCCTTCATGCATTTATGTAAGACAGAACTCCTATACATTTCCGGATGGAATACCAGTTCTGTTTTACATAGAGTATTCTGCGGCATTGGCCCCTTACTTAGCTTGTATTTATCTCAGATCTTTTAATTCAGCGCAAAGTTCCTAGTGATTAGAAAACGGGCAGGTGACTCCCGTTTATAAGAAAGGAAAGAGAACTGACCCACATAAATAATCAGTTTCCTGTAGAATTTTGGAGCATATTCTCAGTTCGAATATAGTAAATTTCCTTGAGACGGAAAAGCTTCTTTCTATGAATCAGCACGGATTTAGGAAACATAGTTCATGTGAAACTCAACTTGCCCTGTTCTCATACAACATCTTGCGAGCCATCAATGAAGAGCAACAAGCGGATTGTGTTTTTTTCGACATCAAAAAGGCGTTTGACGTGGTGCCAAACTGCATACTGCTAACGAAGATACGAGCTTATGGAATAGGTTCACATATTTGTGACTGGCTGGAAGACTTCCTGAGTAATAGAATGCAGTACGTTGTTCTCGACGGCGGTGTTTATCAGAGACGAGTGTATCGTCAGGCGTGCCCCAGGGGAGTGTGATAGGACCGCTATTATTTTCTATCTATATAAATGACCTGATGGACAGAGTAACCTGTAATTTGCGGCTGTTTTCTGATGATGCTGTAGTGTATGAGAGGGTGTCGTCTTTAACTGACTGTAGTATCATACAGGTTGACTTAGACAAAATTTCTAGTTGGTGCGATGAATGACAGCTAGCTCTCTATGTAGAAAAATTTAAGGTGATGCGCATTAGTAGGAAAAACAATCCCATAATGTTCGAATAAAGCAGTGAAGCAGTGAGCTTCTTGATGCAGTCGCATTGTTCAAAAATCTAGGCGTAACACTGCAGAGAGATATGAAATAGAACGAACAGGACAGTTGTAAGGCGGACAGCCGACTTCGGTTTATTGGGAGAATTTTGGTCATCTGTAAAGGAGACCGCGTATAAAACGCGTGTACGGTCACGTCTTGAGTATTGTTCAAGTGTTTGGGTCACGCAGCAGATCAGTTTAAATGTAAACATAGAGGCAGTTCAGAGACGAGCAGCTAGGTTTGTTACTGGTGGGGTCGACCAATGTGCGAGTGTCACTGAATGCTCCGGGAACTCAAATGGGGGTCGCTGGAGGAAAGATGACGTTCTTTTCGAGAGGTTCTGTTGAGGAAATTTAGAGGGCCGGCATTTGAAGCTGAGTGTAGTACGATCTTGCTGCCACCTACTTATATTTTGCGTAGTGACCACAAAGACAAGATAAGAGAAATTAGGGCTCATACTGAGGCATATTGGCATTCTTTTTTCCCCTCGTTCTATTTGGAATAGAAAAGGAAATGCCTAGTAGGTAAACATAGAGGCAGTTCAGAGACGAGCAGCTAGGTTTGTTACTGGTGGGGTCGACCAATGTGCGAGTGTCACTGAATGCTCCGGGAACTCAAATGGGGGTCGCTGAAGGAAAGATGACGTTCTTTTCGAGAGGTTCTGTTGAGGAAATTTAGAGGGCCGGCATTTGAAGCTGAGTGTAGTACGATCTTGCTGCCACCTACTTATATTTCGCGTAGTGACCACAAAGACAAGATAAGAGAAATTAGGGCTCATACTGAGGCATATTGGCATTCTTTTTTTCCCTCGTTCTATTTGGAATAGGAAAGGAAATGCCTAGTAATGGTACTGTGTACTGTGTACCCTCCACCTTACGGTGGATTGCGGAGAATGTATGTAAATGTAGATGTAGATTTCAGTCTCAATGTTCCAGATGTACTGGATTGTATCTATCGTCATGATGGATAAATACGTAGACAGACGGTAACTAGTTTCGTGCCCTACAAGTTTCCCCGACCCCAGTCCTTCGGATTATTATCTCTGGGACAGCGTAAACAATTGGTCGTTGCAGCAGCACCTCGCTCGGATGAGAAACTGTTCACCGACGCGTCGTGGAAGCCTCGCGAAACTAATGGAAAAGTTATTATTGCCCTATTTTTGTGAGCTAGGAGTACAAACCAACTATCAAGCATTAATTTATTTCTGAGACGTGTGATTCCTATGTTCATAAGCCAACAGTCAGTTTTTGTATGAAAACTATCAGAAAGTACAAGAAAAGGTGCGTCAATCCATTATTTAACGAATTCATGCGTTTTTAAAGAGGACGTTTTGAGCATTTAATTTCAGTTTGTGTATTGATGCACTCAAATCACTTGAAATAAAAACTTTCCTTAATAACTCGGACATATGTGTGTGTGCTTCTTTTGATGAAGTGAAAATGTCCACAAAGTTTCTTAAAGTATTTTAGAAACATCTTCTAATCACGACTAAAAGTGACAGTTTTCCTTGACAGGTTGCCATATCAGTGATCCGTTGAAAGCTTACCGCCTCCTCGTTTATCCGAGCATGTTTGAAATTTAAACTGTCCTTCCCTGTTCAGACTGCACATCGCGCAACGGAAAAACGCCTTGCTCCGGAAACCATGGCTCTAGGAAGATAACGGTAGCAGTCGATTATCTTTAAGAGTGTACCTGTCGTTACTTTTCATCTGAATAGTGACACACAAATCAGGATGGGCCCTTTTCTGCATAAGACCGTTACCTAAGACAAATATATTGATAAACCCTTTTGCATACTGCATCAAAACAAGAATACTGCAACATATAGTATCAGTAAAAATCCTATTCTCTCCCATCTTAAATGATCGTATATCAGCGGAGTGATTAAAAATAGGACCATATGCTTTCATTCATGTCCACACACACTACTGGCCAATGCATGGGCTCTACTCTCAAACAGCGCCCATGCATGCATTAAACTACGATAACCAATAGTGGTCAAAATATTCTAAGATAATTGAGAGGAAATGAAACAGTTGTTAAGAGGAATAGAATATTAAATATCAGCCAAACATTACGTATTATGCTCAATAGAGCGTTCAGTTTTCATGCAGCACACACGGCGTCATGTACGATGACTGTAAGTGCCACAAAGAAAACTCCTAAAAAGCATCTTTAACGATCAGAAGTCATACATTGCGGACGCCGACTACTTATCACCAATTTAATGAAATTATGTTAAATCAGATCATAAATATTCTCAACACACTTCTCTTTGTGAGGCATACCCCTTCATGTGGCAGGATAATGAACACGTGTATCTAAGTGCAGAAGACAAAAGAATTGGAAAAATCACACGAAATCCCAAATAACGAGTTTCCTCCACACGCACAACAGGGTAATAATAGCCACTGCAAAATTGAGATTCCACTTTCCACTATAACTAATCTGACTCAAACCGAACACTCACCAATGTCGCCATAATGGACTGAATCTGAATCACAAAGAAAAGAACTCTAACTTCCTGGCAGATTAAAATTGTGTGCCGGAACCGGGACTCGAACCTGGGACCTTTGTCTTTCGCGGGCAAGCGCTCTACCGACTGAGCTACCCCGACACGTCTTACGATGCCGCCTCACTACTTCCGCCGGTACCTCGCCTCCTACTTTCCAAACTTCACAGAAACTCTCCTGCAAAACGTGCTAGACTAGCACTCCCGGAAGAAAGGATATCGTGGAGACATGGCTTCGCCATAGCCTAAGGGATGTTTCCAGAGTGAAACTTTCACTCTGAAGCGGAGTGTGCACTGATATGAAACTTCCTGGCAGATTAAAATTGTGTGCCGTAACTGGGAGTTTCATATCAGCGCACACTCCGCTGCAGAGTGAAAGTTTCATTCTGAAAACATCCCTTAGGCTGCAGAATGAAACTTCACTCTGCAGCGGAGTGTGCGCTGATATGAAACTTCCTGGCACATTAAAATTGTGTGCCGGAACCGGGACTCGAAACTGGGACCTTTGCCTTTCGCGGGCAAGCGCACTACCGACTGTGCTATCCCGACACGACTCACGATGCCGCCTCACAACTTTACTTCCGCCAGTACCTCGCCTCCTACTTTCCAAACTTTGGGATAGCACAGTCGGTAGTGCGCTTGCCCGCGAAAGGCAAAGATCCCAGGTTCGAGTCCCGGTTCCGGCACATAATTTTAATCTGCCAGGAAGTTTCATATCAGCGCACACTCCGCTGCAGAGTGAAGTTTCATTCTAGAAACATCCCTTAGGCTGTGGCTAAGCCATGTCTCCACCATATCCTTTCTTCCAGGAGTGCTAGTCTTGCGTGTTTGCAGGAGAGCTTTTGTGAAGTTTGGAAAGTAGGAGGCGAGGTACTGGCGGAAGTAAAGTTGTGAGGCGGCATCGTGAGTCGTGTCGGGATAGCACAGTCGGTAGTGCGCTTGCCCGCGAAAGGCAAAGGTCCCAGGTTCGAGTCCCGGTTCCGGCACACAATTTTAATCTGCCAGGAAGTTTCATCCCTTAGGCTGTGGCTAAGCCATGTCTCCACCATATCCTTTCTTCCAGGAGTGTTAGTCTTGCATGTTTCGCAGGAGAGCTTCTGTGAAGTTTGGAAAGTAGGAGGCGAGGTACTGGCGGAAGTAAAGTTGTGAGGCGGCATCGTGAGTCGTGTCGGGCTACCTCAGTCGGTAGAGCTCTTGCCCGCGAAAGACAAACGTCCCAGGTTCGAGTCCCGGTTCCGGCACACAATTTTAATCTGTCAGGAAGTTTCATATCAGCGCACACTCCGCTGCAGAGTGAAAGTTTCATTCTAAAAGAACTCAAAATTGATCTCGCATCAACACGAAATTTACCAGGAAAGCACCCCAGTACTTCACAGAAACATTTGCAACACAATTGGCCAAACATTGTCATACGCTGGTGCACGGCTGATGGCTCTTGCACAACGCGATCCGTTGCAAGTTACAAGTTCTAGTCTGAAACATTAGAAACCAATGAAACGCCCCCGAAAAATAAGTAAAAATGACTTAACGCTTCCGTATAATTGAAACATTTCGCCGATAGGCTAACCCAAAATTTCACAAAAGTCACACTTTATCAAATACTTTACCCACGGAGACAATCATACATCCGCTCGCTGCGAGGCCTGGGTCCATTCTACCGAGCATGGCTGGTTTTCAGCAGAGAAGCGTAAATATATTGCCTTTTTTATTCTAACGGAAAAACTACGGCTCAAGTCATATCTTAATATTCTGCTGTCAATGAACAAATTCCTGCTACATGACTACGAAAATACTGAACGAAATTCTTTCAGTTAATCTCCTACGATACTGAAAATGATCCACATTGATATGCAGTTACCATTACTTTTATTGGTTATAAATCAAAATTTATAAATGTACGTACCAAATACGTAGAGCTAGTTAAATTATTATTAATATTAGAAAATAATAAAATTACTAAGAGAGTAGAGTTATAAGGAATATAGAGCTGTGATTCATAATACTTTATTTAAAGTTGCCAATGTTTTGTTGTGAGTCACAAACTTCAGTTGCTAAGAACAAGTGAATATAAGAACCAAAGATATAGAAATAAAGGGGAGACGACGTCATCTACGCTGGCACATACGTCAGTTGAAGCCTGTCATCCATCTTGGTGAGTTGTGGAATGCTGTTTCTCCGTTAAAAGTATGCGTTAAATCGACTCTCTTACTGTTAATGTATTGATCTGACAGTCAGTCCAAAGTATGCATTTTGGAATAATATACTTTATGAATAAATAGTAATACTCATCATTAGATATTTGAAAATTTTAATTTCAACACTAATTTCCACTCTTTTAACATTTGTACATCACGACAAAACCGCTTGACTTTTATACCTCTGTTAAGTTACATAAATCATCAGCTCTACAATGCGAACACTTCTCCAAGGCTTAACGATATGGCGGAGGCAGGCTTTACTTTCTCAACGTAAGGGCGTCTTCCTGTGTTCTAACCTCCTTGGTAGTAAAAGAAAAGAATACGGCACTTCTATATACACAACAACAACAGTCTTTACAACATTTTGTCCTTTTCAGGTGTAGGTTGGAAAGGGAGTAAGACAGGGTTGTAGCCTTTCCCCAATGTTGTTCAATTTGTACATTGAGCAAGCTATAAAGGAAAGCAAGGAGAAATTTGGAGAAGGAATTAAAGTTCAGGGTGAAGAATTAAAAACATTGCGTTTTGCCGACGACATAGTAATTCTGTCAGATACAGCAAAGGACCTGGAAGAGCAATTGAATGGAATGGACAGTGTGCTGAAAGGTGCATATAAGATGAACATTAACAAGAGTAAAACAAGGGTAATGGAGTGCAGTGTAAGAAAATCAGGTGATGCTGAAGGAATTAGATTAGGTAACGAAACAATAAAGGAGGTAGATGAGTTTTGTTACTTGGGCAGTAAAATAACAAATGATGGTCGCAGTACAGATGATATAAAATGCAGAATGGCAATGGGTAGAAAGGCGTTTTTGAAAAAGAGAAATTTGTTAACATCGAATATTGATTTAAGCCTAAGGAAGTCCTTTCTGAAGGCATTTGTATGGAGTGTTGCCTTGTATGGGAGTGAAACATGGACGATAAGCAGTGTGGACAGAAAGAGGATAGAGGCTTTTGAAATGTGGTGCTACAGAAGAATGCTGAAGATTAGGTGGGTGGATCGCGTAACTAATGAGGAGGTACTGAACCGAATTGGGGAGAAAAGAAATTTCTGGCATACCTTGACTAAAAGAAGGGATAGATTGGTAGGACACATTCTTAGACATCAAGGAATTGTGAATTTAGCGTTGGAGGGAAGTGTGTGGGGTAAAAATCGCAGAGGGAGACCAAGAGACGCGTATAGTAAGCAGATTCAAGTGGATGTGGGTTGTCGTTCTTATGAGGAGATGAAAAGGCTTGCTCAGGATAGAGTAGGGTGGAGAGCTGCATCAAACCAGTCTCTGGACTGAAGACCACAACAAACAACATATCAAATGACAAAAATATATTATTTCGTTTATTCTGGTGTTAACACCGTTATTCAGTCTGCTGTCAACTCTTCTTTTAATTCTGATGTTGCCGGCCGCGGTGGCCGAGGGGACTGAGGCGCTCCAGTCACGGTCTGCACGGCCACTACGGTCGGGGGTTCGAATCCCCCATCGGCATGGATATTTGTGCCGTCCTAGTTCGTAAGTAGTTCATAAGTAGTTTGTAAGTTTAGGGACTGATGATCCCGTAGTTAAGTCCCATAACCTATAGATACATTTGAACATTTGAATTCTGATGTTGTCGTTGCTGTTTCACTGCTTATATGATGTGCGTGAAAATCTGTAGAGAAAGTGAATTTCGTTTACAGATTTCACTAAATTGTCGTGAGAAGCACTACGGAGTGACCGTTTAACTTTTTTTAACTTTTAACTTTTTAATTTTGGAAAGTGTATTGAGCAAGGAGATTTAATTTCAATCATATGGAATTTTGAGAATTAGACCTGTTTTTGCGTAAACTGCATAGCAGAAAGCACACAAACAGTATTCTCTCTTAACCCTCAACATTCCACATGGAAGGCCTCCGAGGAAGGCTGCTTGTTATTGTGCTGTTGTCCTTGAAATTTGTAAAATAAATAAATAAAGACAAAAAGAGCCATTTAAAATATACAAAGCAAATGCGCGTTGCAAGATTTTATGCGCATCACACAGTTTTGAAATACATTGCAGTTGAAATGGGTTTATTGTTAACGCTTTCAGAACCTAGTGTTCTTCATCAGATTATTTTGGTGCCCGTATGTTCAGTCCGCATCTTCTGCACCGCGTGTCCGAAAACCTGTGATGGCTGCGAGCATAAAAATCACTTGTAAAACAGAAGCTGCGATGGGAATACTAAATTGTTTTAAACCTTCTGTCCTTTTGCTGGGTTATTAAATTTACTGTCTTCAATTTAGGCCATTTGTAATTGAGTTTTCGTATATTTACATCCAAAATTCCTACTCCTAGAAGGCAAAAACGCGCACGCTTTTCGAACTACTCTTATTTTTAACGTTGCAATTCAAGCAGTACGACCTTCAGGGGCAAGATAACGTTCTTTGAAGAGGTTTTCGTTCTTGTCACTTGCAATTTACCTTTTCATATCTGGGAATCTGACGAAACTTGCTACTACTGTTTCTGGTAATGCGTTGCCGTGCCCACGTTGAGTGCCTCTACGCAGCACAGAAGTGCGCTCCTGCTGCCTGCTGTTTCGCCCACCTATTCCGCCCCCCAGCCATTCGAGAACCTCCGTCTTCCGCCGGCTTTTTCTCGCTCCCCCCGCCTGCCAGACTACAGAGGTCCCTCCGCGGCCACTTCCAGTAGTCTTCCGATCAATGACCCGTACCGCAGTTAGCTATCGACAGGGCAGCCGTTATGGGGTGCACTTAGGTCGCCGTCCTGCTGACTCCACAGGTCCCTCACTCGAAAGATATGAATTTTTCTCTCTCGTTCTGCTCTGCGAAGCTTCTGCGAGACAGAAAACCATAGTCGAGTTCACCAAACTATCGCTCACGATGTACAATGCCCGTCAAAAATAATGTAAACTGCTCAAAACAGTCGATCAGGTGAGATATCACACATAATATACATGTGGTAACGAATTTTATACCGATACTAGATGACCCGGTGAACTTCGTATCGCCGGCCGCGGTGGCCGAGGGGACTGAGGCGCTCCAGCCACGGTCTGCACGGCCATTACGGTCGGGGGTTCGAATCTCCTCTCGGGCATGGATATTTGTGCCGTCTTTAGTTGTAAGTAGTTCATAAGTAGTTTGTAAGTTTAGGGACTGATGACCCCATAGTTAAGTCCCATAGACTCTACAAACATTTGAACTTTTTTTTTTTTTTTTTTTTTTTTTAACTTTGTATCACTTACCTTTTAATATGAACCATACTAATTTAGATCTTATGTATTTTAGACGCAGTAGCTTTATAAAGACATTTTCTTTGAACGTCAAATGTGAAAAATTTTATCGCAATTGTACGAATGATATTGATATCTCAAAGAAAAGAGCTTTTTCAGCTTTCCACAAATTTTCCTATTTTCTGGCCAACTATTTCAAACTTTTACTTCACTCAAACCTTCCTCTCGGTTTGAACGTCGAATGTGCAAAATTTTATCGCAATCAGATGAATTATATTGATATTTCATAGAAAAATCTCTTTCTATTTTTTCTGTATTTTCCGGATGAACGGTTCTCAACTTATAGTATTGAGTACATTTAGAAACACATTGAAAAAGAAACTTGGTTCGAATTTTGCGACTTTTCTTTTTAACTGTCTCTTTTTTTTTAGTGAAAACTTTTCCAAGACCATAATGAGCAAAACAACAAAAGAATTACCCCTCTCCGTCGTGCGAATAGTCAGTTATAGTGCTGAATTCAATCAAAAACACATTGAGAAACGCACTTTCAGTTTTTCTCAAAATTTTCCAATTTTCCGGTAGATTAAAAAAAGTTATTTCATACAAAGCTCGTCCTGTCAAGCCGTTCTCAAGTGATGCTCTTACAACCGTGTGGCAATTTATTTTTATTCATAGAAAAAAATCGCTTTCGGTTTTTCCTAATTTTTCCTACTTTCCGGACGACTTTTCCAAATTTTTATTTGATGCAAACCTTCATCTTGCTTTCAACATGAAATGTACAAAATTTTATCGCAATTGGACGAACGGTATTGATAGCTCACTGGAAAAAGCTGTTTCAGTTTTTCCCGATTTTCCTCTTTTCCGGACAACTTTTCCATATTTTATCACCGTTTAAACCCTCCCTGAACTTTCACGAATATTAACAAGACTAAAATTAGTCAAATCCGTCCAGCCGTTCTCGAGTTTTAGCAAGGCTAACGAACAGCAATTCATATTGGCTATAATTGTAATTTGTGTGTGATATAGTACGATATTTTGCTGTCTTTTTCATTGGGGTTTACATGGCGTATAGAGCGAGGCACCATGGGTCTACCATAATAGTGAGAAAGTCATTTTCGTTGCCCTTTAATATCGTACGTGATCCCCTCGGACGGACAGTACAGTTGCACACCTGCGTGGCATGGACAGTATGAAGTTGCCAATCAGCTCTTGAGGGATATTTGGAATTCTCCCAATAGTGCAATATTCCGCTCTGGTGTGAGGTGCTGGTCTGGTTGCGACGTGTCTGATAAGTGCATTCCATATCTGCTCAATCGGGTTTAAGTCCGGTGAACTTGTTGGCCACTACATTTTATCATTCAGTTCCCTCAGCTTCAAGCCTCAGCTTCAAGCCTGTTGTTCACCCGTGCAGCTATGTAAGGACGAGCATTATTGTCCACCAGAAAGAACCCATCTACTATGGCACCAGCATTGGGCACAATGAAAGGTCAAAGGATCCCGTCCCTATACTTCTGAGCAGTCAAAGCGCCACTCTGAACATTCACGGGTGCATATTATTTCGGTTTGTCCCCCATGTTTTAATATGGAAAACGCGGCAAAAATTGCTTGTTTTGATTTGAACTTTATGCCAATATACGATATAATAGCCTGGTATGACAGTGGTATCGAAACCTATTTTAATTGCTTGTTCCAGTAACACTTTGTAACAGCCATATATGAATTTGGCAAGAAACTAAATAGAAAAATCTGTGGCTGGTAATCTCAGATGCCTGGATGCCCAGGTGGTATAAATGGTTTCTACCTACATTAGCAATGGTGGTCACGACGGGATAAATCACAGATAAGGGACACATTTGACCTCGAACACTCGGAACCGCACGAAACTATGCGTGGAATAACAGGCCTATGTTCCAATATGCTTGGTGAATGCCAGGATATGACACTGACATTGCACATAGTCATCTGAAAATGTAATTAGCGTGGCTTTTGATCTTGGACAGCGTGATTTCGAAAGTGATTTTGAATGTGATAACGTGGCTCTCCCACTCTGTTTTAACCACTTCATCGAAATCCCACATCTTTAAGTGGTACTGTTGTATATGTGTGTTTTGTGCTATTATAAGTACTTTAAGCTATTATAAGTACTTTAAACAATTACCTAACAACAGTTAAACATCAACGATTCCCTTAGCTATAAGACATTTAGACAGCCGCGTCGATTCTACTTACTGTATGGCTGAATGGACTCATTCTGAAACTTAAGAAAGTGATCCCATGCCTTAGACTCGCGATTTTAAAGTAACAAGCGGAATGGACGTAAGTAAATCCCTTAAGATCAAGAACGGATTACCTCAATGTTCAGTATTGGTACCATTACTATTCAACCCCTATACCAGCGATATGCCTTACACACTGAGCCAAAAATTCGGATATGCTGATGATATGGCCATAGCAGTGCAAAGTAAATCTCTCTAAGAAGAAGACTAACGGATATCCTTGAAGTCCTTAGCAAATACTACAGAAGGTTGCGTTTGTGCCCAAATCCGTCTAAGACTAAAGTTTGTGCTTTTCACCTAAACAATAATATAGCCACTCTGTGTTATTTAACCAACAGAGAGTGAAACACAACTTCCATCCTAAGTATCTGTTCGTTACACTTGATAGGTCCCTCACTTATAAAGAACACCTTAAAATGTTATCCACAAACTAAAAACACGAAAGAATATTATTAGAAAACTGGCGCGAAGTTCTTGGGGTGCAGATGCATCCACACTGCGAACAGTCTACACCACTGCCGAATACTGTGCTCCGGTCTGGGAGAGAAGCCACCACACCAACAAGGTAGACGTACAGCTCCAGGAAACCATGCGGATAATCACCGGAACATTAAAGTCTTTTCCAGCACCGGACTCTCCGTCTTAGCTAATATAACTCCACCAACATTAAGAAGACAAAAAGCATCTGTTAAATAACGGGAGAAATAGTAAAAATAAACTAAGGAAGATGTTTATCCATGCAGGATGTAATAAAAAATTTGCCAAATTACCGTTTGAAATCACGAAAACCGATACAGAATAACTGCTATATAAGAGGAGAGGTCACCTTCAACCTAAAAGAGAACTGGAAAACGCCTTGGGAGAATGTAATCATCAATCATCACCTCATAAGTGACCCCTCAAAAGAACTAAAAGGGCTCAACTTCGCAAGAAAAGACTGGATTAAATCGCATCCGAAGTGGGCATACAAGATGCAAGGCCATGCTTTATAAACTGTGATTGTGGAGCACCTCAGCATTCGCTGGACCACATCATAAAAGTGTGCCCAAGAAGATAATATAGTGGCTCTGCTAAGGACTTCATAGAAGCCAAAGCTCTCAGGCTATGATGTGGATTAAAGATCTGAACATTGATGTGTAGCCAAAAGCTTGTCTTGTATGATACATGTCCTAATTCCATGTGTTTTGTCACAATATATAATTGTTCATTCACATGTACTGAAAATGAGCTCTTGTACAATCTTTTACTTATATTTGTATATATATATTCTTGTTCTTTGTGTAATTATATTTGTATATATGCTGCTGTCATATGCCATACGATAAACAAATAAATACTCAGAAAAAGGAAAGATGAATATAAGGCGCACCACAAGAGTGATCACAACAACACGGATTAACCAGTACTACCTAACAACTCTTTTATCTGCGATCACACATTGTCAGTCTTAGGAACTGTAGGTGAGTAACTAGCTGTTGTTTACTCATGGTAGAACTGAGCCAATCTACAAGGGATGAATAAAAAGTAAGGATAACTATTATTTCTTTAAAAATTCTTTATTGACATATTAACGTAAACACCTTCATTATAGATTCCTCAGCTTTTTGTGTGACCTTTTTTCGCATGTCCAGTAGCTGTAGTACACTCCCTCAACACCCATTTCTGTTGATGGGCAGCAATGACGCTGGATGGCATGTATACCGTCATCTCTGGTGATATACCAGATCCTTCACAATGGTTCTTTCTCTCTGCCAAAGAGGCTGTAATAACAAGGAATCTTTCGCATAGCGAAAGACACACCACGAGGGATGCGGGGCAACACCCATTTCATTACACATGTCACAGGATCGTCAATATGGGACATTTACAGAAACATTTGTGCAGATGGTATACGACGCCTTCCAACCGTCTGAAAGGAGGTCATACATAACGGGGCAGATAGTTACCCCCATAAATGTTAACTGCTTACGTAATGAAATGAAGAACACAGATTAGTATAATCAAAAAGTATTACGTTTTGCATTCACGCCCGAATCTAATACTCACACATAAATTAAATTAATTCCACTAAATCTTCTTCTTGATTACAGTTTATTAATTAATTTCTTTATTTTTAATATTTCAGTGAGAAAATTAATATCTAATTATCGAAGGACACATAGTAGTAAAATTTATCTACATCAAGATTAGAATGGTTTGTTAGAGTCCCATACGGCAGTTAGTAATGACGGAACCCACGTACGGTCCTTTTGTTGTCTGTGTATCAAATAGGAGCAGTTGAAACTCATAAGAAAACCTTCGGTCTACGGAAGTTTATTGGTGCAAACGTTTTAAATTCAAGATAAAAAACTGAAAATGTTCGGGCATTTATGTCACATATTTTAATTCTCGCTATACTTGCCTTTTATGTATAAGAATTTAGTTCTCTCTTTTCAACCTGGGTATATAACTCTGGTCTCTGAGTATATAACTGCAGCGTGCCTGCATATTAATGTATTCTACACGTGATTTTGCGTTGTCCGCCACGTTTTAATTCGGCAAACGAATTTCCATCAGTTTGTACGTGACAAGAATTGCTTGCTTCCTTGCTTCTTCCTTTGAACGTTATGTCAATATGCGATGTGATAAACTGGTGTGGCAGTGGAATGGAGACGTATTTTCAGTTATTGTTCTAGTAACATTTCGTAGTAGCCGTGTTACAATTTATTGTATTGGCGTGGTGTCTGTCATTTGGACATGTCAATATAGTAAGTATTTACACGTAAAGACGGCTTTTGTTTCATTTACTTCACCGCAGATGCGGTCATACGTTCGACCTCGCACGGGAATCCATAATGGCGAGTGTAGAGGGCATGGACGATAGTGGCGCTACAGCAGTAGCTTGACACTTGTGGAAGTTTGAGGCGGACGGGAGGCGAGCGTGGGTAGCCAAGTGGTTAAGGGGACCAAACCGTGGGTCAGGTCGAAAAAAATCAATTTTCGGTTTTCATCGTATTTCGACAGGTCAAGGTTTTATTTAAGTACTCCGAAAAGGATTTTGCCAAAAAAAAAAAAAAAAAAAAAAAAAAAAAAAAAAAAAAAAAAAAAAAAAAAAAAAAAAAGATAAAATAAAATAAAAAAATAAAAAAAAATAAAAAAAAGCTTAGAGAGCATTTCCTTACCACGTCTGTTTATGTGTCACGCCCACTTTTCTGTCACCCACTTTTCTGCATTATTTTAGATCTTCATATCCCCTACATTGCACATTAGGGATTTTTCTTTTACTTCCGAGTGTGTTGGCTATCCTTGCAATGCAACGGTCGGTATTCTTTTGTTTCTGCTGTTTGTAAACAACATGCTTTCAAACACGCGGTTAGTTTTGTTCAAGTGTGACTGCGAGTGGTTGTTATACTTCACGTTTGCAGTGCTCGTTTACGTATATACTATTGGCAGGCAAGTAGGAGAAATAAACAAAATCTGGATACAATGAATAGAGAGATTTGGGCCATATTCTTCCGCAAGTCCTCTACAGATGATAAGCCATGTAATGCATTGTGTCTATCAGGAGAAAATTCGTGGTGCAAATACAATAGGGCTCAGGCAACTGGCGAATCATAAGGCTAGTTTACACGACGACACTACGTTTCTTCAAACTGCGCTACTGGCCAGTGCGCATGCGCGGCAGGCGTTCGCGCAACTCGTTGGCGAAACTAAGCAGTTTCGGCACCTTCCAGTTTGGCGAAACTGATTGCACGTGTTTTTAGGTTAGGTTATAACCAATACAGAACAAAACTCAACATAAAGGGGGGAACGGAAGAAATAATTCGGTTTTCGAACATATATACGATGCATAGGTGTTTGTGCAATTTTACCGATAAAAATTTCAGGAATAAGCAGCGGCGTGTTAGTGCTCTTGAAGCAATTATTCGTGAATTAAATATTGATGGGTTGACGATTACTGAATTGCAGAGTAAAATACATTCAATTCCAAATATCTACACAAACGAACTATGACAATTGTGGATTTGGGAACACGGTACAGGTACTGTAGAGACGAATACCTACTTGACAAGAAACGTAATCTATTTGTATTCAATTCTGGTAACAATGCTTCACGCATAACAATATATTGTTTCTTTATTGTATTACTAACTATGTTTAACAGGAACGTAAACTGCTCTGGTGACATTTTAAGTTGATTAAAATAGCTTCTAGGGTCTTCAATTACAATTTCTTTTATCAAGGTCGCTAAGCAACCGAGATGACGTCTTTTTTTAATCCAGTCACAGAACACGCTCTTTATTCTTTTTATGTTTAGTCTTATAGTCTTATGCAGTGACTTCACACAGAGAAGCAATAGCTCCTCCACAACTCTTACAGCTACCAAAACTTTCATTCTACGGCGACTACGGCACTCACAAAACAACGAAACTGAAGTGTATAGTATTGGCGCCGTGTCTAAAGACATACACGAAACCAGTTGCGCGCAATTCATTTCATGAAACGAGTGTCGCAATCTAGTGTCGTCGTGTAGACTAGCCTTTATTCTCACCAGCATTCTCTTCCTGCTGCTGTTATTACAACAATTAAACCTATTTTCAGAGACTTGGCTCATCCTGACCTTCTAAGGAAATGTTTGCATGGGCAGAACTAGAACCCAACAGAATGTTTCAACCACATAGTTTGGAACCGCCTCCCTAAAACTGTATTTGTAGGCATGCATGATGCTGTTATTACATTCAACTGATGTAATATTGGAAAGTGTTGGGTACTGAAAAAGCTGGGAATTAATCTTGGTGAAAATATGATCACTGGGCTGCAACATTGCGATAAAATGAGGACAGCCGATGCAGACAGGTCTGCATCTGATACGGCCAAGAAAGAAAGACAAACATCCAGGAAGGTAAAAAAGAAGCTGGAAGACCTGCTAGAGGCAAAAGATGGGCCGTCATATGCAGCAGGACAGTTTTAATTAACCGTAAGTAACAAATATCAAAATTTTTTTCTTTAAAGTAAATTTCCCGCAAACTAAAATTTTCAGTACCTATGGGAACATTATATCAGCAACTATAATTGAAAAATGAATGAAATATTCAGAGACTCTGCATAACATAAAAAGCCACCTCTGGTACTACTTTCATAAATATAAAAGTGTTCTGGGTGTTGTGACGTTGGCCGAAACGTCGGTTATTTAAGTAATAGCCTTCTTATATCATGAGGCGGTACAACACCCAGAAAACTTTTATGTCATCTGACTCTGGCCGCGGAAGCCTTCGTAATTATACATTCATTAATATTCACCCATTAGGAAGTCCACAAAAAATATTTTTGCAGAAAAACTTAATATTATATGTTAATCAATTTAAAAAAGTATTTGTTAAAAACTATAAAATGGCTGCAGTTGATTTCAGTACAGTTGACTCTATTAGTATCACATAACATACAGTAAAAATATTAAGGTCATGCATCAAATAGGTTTTTCAGAAATGGCTCAAATACTTGGCTAAATTAATATGGGTTAGATAGGCAGTGTGTGGACCCCTTAAGGCGACCGCTGGCCCGAAGCGGGAGACCCGGGTTCGATTCCCTGCCCGGCTTACGTTTTCACTGGTCGCCGTTGTATAATTTCAGTGCCCTAATACAGCTAAAGTCAATAATTTCTTTCCTAATCCTTCCCTTCCTTAATAAGTAATTTTCAAATGTTATGACTTCTCAACAAACGAAATATGAAAATCAATGGGTGAGACAGATGAACATTCAGATCAATAGCCGATCCTCTTAGCTTAAGACTATTTTTGGATAAACTCGTATTTGCATGTGAGAATGTTTACTGTGTAAAATACTTGAGAGAGAAAAGTTTTGATTCTTGCCTGTAGAACATTAAGTGTTTGTCTCAAGAGTTTGGAGTTCAAATGTTGGTAAACTTACTGGACCAAACTACTATGGTCATCAGTCCTTAGACTTCCAAATTAATGAAACTAACTTAAACTAAGGACAACACACTCACACACACACACACACACACACACACACACACACACGTACCTGTGGGAGTACTCGAACCTATGGCGGGAACGACCGCCGAGACCATAGCATGACGCCTTAGAGCCGCGGCGAGTGGCCGAGCGCATTGAGGCACTATGCTCCGACGCGCGAGGCCGTTCCCCGTCGGGAGTTTGAATTCCCCCCCCCCCCCCTCCCCGGGCATGGATGTTTGTGCCGTCTTTAGTATGAGCTAGTTCATAAGTAGTTTGTAAGTTTAGGGACTGATGACCGCGGATTTAAGTCCCATAAGCTCTACAAACATTTGAACATTTAAACTACGTAGAGTTTTGGGAAACGAGGTCGTTTGGAATGTGACAAATTGAGCGGTTGCCCTGTATTTGGGTACGAACTACCAGAATTTATATTATTTTTTGTCATTTTCTGAACATAATATTTGTCACAGTTACGTCCTTTAAAATAAAATTATTTTAAAGCAAATCTGACACTATTTGCACTATTGAAGAAAATTTGAGCTCAAATATCATTAAATCCTTTTCATTACAACGACTTTTAATTTTATTTATTGTTTTTTATTTTGACCACTACGGAATTCTTGGCACATTCACATGTTATTATCACGATCAGGGGAACGGAATTCCGTTGTCCTCAGTTCACGTGCAAATTAATAATGTATTCAACTTGTTTACTGATAATTTCAAACCGGCTAGTAAAGTAACAGTTTTTTTTATACAATTCACATTTAGTTTCATGTTAGTTCGTTGTACCGTGATTGTGGCGATTGTTGTCTTGCATGCTCCTTCAAATGTTAAAGTATTGGTTGTGCATTATAGAACGTCTAGCGTACTATGTAATTTCCAACTGGGTTGATGGTACTAGGGCTAACTCATACACAATTAGCAAATATGTATTTCGATTTGCAGAATTTTTTAATGTCAAGGCATCATCTTATATGCATCGAACAGCCACATTTTTTAAGTTTCTTTCGGCGCTTGTTCTTATAATCAGGGCTGCGACAACAGTAGTCATGTGAAGAACCTCTTCGAAGGTAAACTGGTTAATATTTTTTTACATTAAGAAATCTGACAAAGTGTGCAGGCTTGAGTAAAGATCTATGTTTTATCGAGTGCGGCAAATTTTGTAAAATGTGGACACTATTATCTTTCATCTGCTCCGATTGTCAGTCACGCAATTAGTATCTTAGTTAACGTGATAGGTGCATTTCGCAGTGATGCTTTTTTGGTTGCGATCTTTTGTGTCATAATTGATGCATTTTGACAAATGTAAATAGAGGTGCAATTTCACGAATTAATTACACGTGGAATTGGTTACTTTATACCACACTTAATAAAAATGCATACCTCTCTCACACACACTTCAATCATTTATACAGTTTTTAAAAAGTCATTATTGACCCTTAGTTTTATATTATCTAATCACTTGACCCCTGCAAGCTATTTATGCCCTACTTTGGTGGTATTAAGTTGTGAACTGTATGAGTCTCTCACTTGTTTACTTACTATTACATAAACATTTAATTTGTTTCGGCGTGTTCACTTAAATTTAAATTTCCCATTTCCTGAAATATTTAGTGCGTAGACTTGGGCCTGATCTTTTACAGGATAAAGATATATGTAATGAATGTGGTGTCAAATAATTCGATTGTTATCACGTATTTTTTGAAAACATAAACTATTAACTCTACAGTTTCATAAAAGCCGCCGCGGTGGAGTAGTCCAGCGGTATAAAGCGTCTCGCTGCGAAGCGCTCGGTTGCTCGCCGTGGAGGTTCGAGTCTTCCCTGGGGCATGAGTGTGTGTGTTTGTCCGTAGGTTAGTTTACCTAGGTTTAAGTAGTTTGTAAGCTACAGACTGATGAGCACGCAGTTTGGTCCGATAGATTTACAAACAACTAGAGCATAAAAGCCACATACGTAGCTGAGTGTTCAAAATGTTCAAATGTCTGTAAATCTATCGGACCCAACTGCGTGGTCATCAGTCCGTAGCTTACGAACTACTTAAACCTAGGTAAACTAACCTACGGACAAACACACACCCAAGCCCCAGGGAGGACTCGAACCTCCACGGCGAGCAACCGCGCGCTCCACAGCGAGGTGCTTTAGACCGCTCAGCCACTCCACCGCGGCAGCTGAGTCTTCAGCTCGGTTGATGGCCATGCGGAAGACCGGGTTTCAATTGTCGCTGCCAACGACAGGGATTGTTTCATTGAATGGAGAAATAGTGACTCAGTGTCACAAGGCTAGTAGAATGGCGTGTTGAACTACATTACCTCTCCATTCATGCTCTCTCCCCCGCCGATCCATACCGAATGACGTCACTGACAGACGATTTCATGGAGGTCGGTCGAGTGGCAATGGAAACGGTGGGGTGGGATCCTGGTCAAAGGTGGGACACTCTACCATTAACATTGCCAAATCCATAATAACAAGCCAACCCGCTGAAGACTCGGATCGCTAGGACAAGGTCAGGAAAAGCAAAATGACGAGCTGCTGATCACAGCTTTCTTTAGGGTAAGGCCGTTCAACGGAGCGATCTATGGAGCAGCGTCTTTCCGCACTTTGCTCCGCAGGAGCGCGGAGCATATGACTGCTCACCTGGCAGTGACACCAAGCGGCGCTGTGCGAGGCAAACAGTAACATATAAATCATTTCTCTGGTGAATAAGCGGGATTATGCATTCTAAATGGTGACAGAATTCGCGAGACCCCTCACCTGATCGCTTCGCACAACCGCAAAGTTTTTCTGCCTGTTTGGAAGTATAAACAGTTAGGGGGCACGATCGTACATACTGTCGATTACACGTGTATCTGACACGAAATCTGAGGGAACAGTTATCTTCCAGTCTCGCAGCCAGTTGTAACAACACACGCGCTTTCTGTGCGACGTGAAGGCGACTTCGCAAACAGATCTTACAAGCTGCTTTGCGTTTTTGCCATAGTGTTTGAAGCTATTCGCGACCGACACATTCCTTCCTACATTTCCTTTCTTATAGTTTCAGTGAACGAGGACAGCAATAAGAATTGAGATGTTGCAGTTCGTGAATATTGTCAGACGTTACTAACACATTCGAATGGAAAATATGCATGCGTAACATAGAATTAATTGAATTACAAGAGAGGAAGCAGATTATCGGCATTAGCCACTACGTGATGTAACCATCATCACAAATACCTATTGGATGCTACACCGGCACTCTTGCTGGAATCACGCTACAACACGTTTCCGTCGAGCGAGCAGATACAACAGATCCTGTTCTAAACACTTCATTACAAAGCGTTAAGGGTTACAGTTGAAAGACGACCCTCTGTCGCCTTCCATATATTTTTTATAAAATTGTAATTTATTTGATGTCACTAGATTAGCATTTTGTTACAACTAGAATCCCACTCTTTTCGAGGCATGAGGAATAGCATTTTAATTTCATGTTTTAAAATATTAGTTTCTGAAATGTTAGTTAATATTGGTAGGATATTAATAATTTATTATTGTGTTTATGAATTTGACAATAAGTGCGGCTTCTCCGATACGCCAATGTCCCTGTGAGAATGTGTACTTGTTTTACTTTTAAGTGGATGTGCGAGAATCTAATGGCGGTCTGAATGTGAGTAGTTAATAGCTCGCTTTGCATGGTTCTGTCTGGCTCAGAGTCGATAGTTAGTCGTTACCAACCTCTGTTGCTGGTGCTACCAAAGAGGTTTCTACACCCTTTGGTTACAAGCCAGTCGACGAGCGCTCTCCAGGGAGAGTCTCACATCCCCACCACCGCTGTTTTACGGGTTTTCCCAGTTTCCGGTAGCTTTGCGCCTTCTGGTCGCTCGCTCTTCCCTTTTTCGTCGGATCGTGGTGAGGTAAGGTTGGTTCTGCTCTTGAGTCTGCGAAGATGGTAGCGATTCGTTGTCTAGCATGTTTAACTTAGACACTTGAACTTAGATTCATTTTTCGGAATATTTTTTTCGATCGTGCGCGGAAATGTGTTCTAGGTTTTCAATCCAGTGATTTCCAACAGATAAACGCGGTGTATGTGTTACTAGCTGCAGTTTGATAACGGCCTGGTACATTCAAACCTTTTGTGATTATGTGGCGGTGTACGAACTCTGTGTAAATTCTTTCTAGCTTTGTGGGGCGCGATTTCTAACAGATTTTGGTGAGTTTCGCTGTTGCATTGCGAGTGTGCGAGTGTTTTTGTGAATCCTCCTCCCCCCCCCCCCGCCCCCCAGTAGCGTTAAGTTAAATTCAATGCTGGGCATCGTCAGTATTAGATCAACTAAATGGGATGCATTTTTATTGTATTAACAAAATTGGTTCCCCATTTTGCTTGCATTCAACCTGAATAAATAAGTTAAGTTTAGTAAAATTTTGACTTGCCTATAAATTGTAGTTTTCGAGCACCTTCCCCCTTTTATTTAATATTGTCCTGCACCAGTGCTGATAACAAGCTCAGATGCAATTTTTTTATATTTAAGTTCCGTTGCGCCATAAATGTTTTTCTCTAGCCACCTTTATGAAATAACTTTAATTGTGGTGGCTTGTTTATTAATGCCTGTGTGTAATTTCGTGTGAGCTGCTACGTATATTGGCCACTGTGTCGTTAACTTCCTGTTATAAGAGTAATTTGAACCAAGTCAGTTCTCAATTTGGGCCAGGGAACAAGGTTTTGCAGCAGGGAGTAGCCGGTAGTTCACACGGACCTTTTGCTAATTTCACTGCTAAAGTTAAGATTGTTTATAACAGTAAACTCTTATCTGGATACCTCCGACAAGAATTAAGCTTTTATTTCGTAAAGTGGCCCACTTTTACAGTGCACCACGATGTTCGGAGCTATCGCGTGACGCTTTCCGCCCACCGCCTCGGTTGCGCTATAAAGATGACAACCGTCTGGCGAGGTAGAGTGAAGACATCATTCCATATCTGATTTCCAGTGGTTCTCTTTCGGTTCATGTTGCTACTAAGACATCAGCATAAATTTAAGAAACATAAGCCAGCTCTGTTACCACAAATTACAGTTCCCCTCAGAGAAATGTTATTGCTGTAATATGTTATCGGACATAGTTGATCGATCTTGGAGTAAAAGTTCTAACGGTACCCAAAGAAACACTAGAGTTGCAGGATGTAGTGGTCATGAATTTTATAAATTGCACATTTAATACAGAAACGAATATTACAATTGCTCTCGTAAGAATAGCAAACGTATCCAAAATTACTGATGTGGACAAGTGATTGTGAACATCCACAGCTGCATCTAACTGACCCATAGTCCATGTCTTATCAAAATACCTAAAGGTAGGTATTCGACCCCATATTGGGCTGTTGTAGTACCAGATACGAATTATGTCCAATGAATGTGCAGATAACCAAACTATGCTTAAAAAAAGCTTATTTATTATATCTCTTACAGATGGCGAACTATTGATCAGCGAGCGACAGTTCGAGTACTTTTTCACATTTTTCTTCTATTTTTAAAGAAAAGAAGAAATATGTTGCTCACATAACACAAACAAACGCTCATGATAATTGAGTAATAATCGGTATCACAAACATTGTGAGGAAATTATTGTTTTCAGTCACAGTCTTATTCCCCAACGATGAAAATATATTGATAATACGAGGAATACCACGTCAACAACGTGGTCATTAGAGGCGGAGCTTACGCTCGGAGTTTTGGGTAAGGATGAGGAAGGAAATTGGCCGGGCCCTTTGAAAGGAACCATCCCGGCATGTGCCTGGATTTAGGGAAATCACGGAAAACCTAAATCTGAATGGCCGGAGGTGGATTTGAACCACCATCGTACCGAATGCGAGTCCAGTGTCTTACCACTGCGCCACCTCGCTCGGTGATAATACGAAATGAAACAAGTGCAACAGAGAATTGTGTTGCATCAAATGAATTTCTTTAACTATCGTATACATCCCATAATTATATTTTTATTCCGTATCTTTCAATAACGTCGCGAAAGCTACGTTTTTGCCGGCCGCGGTGACCGAGGGGACTGAGGCGCTTCAGTCACGGTCTGCACTGCCACTACGGTCGGGGGTTCGAATCCCCCTTCGGGCATGGATATTTGTGCCATCCTTAGTTGTAGCTAGTTCATAAGTAGTTTGTAGGTTTAGGGACTGATGACCCCATAGTTAAGTCCCATAAGCTCTACAAACATTTGAACATTTGAACATTTTGCTACGTTTTTGTGTAAGGAACATTAGGAATATTAAATCGCTATGACATTCAAATCCGTAGTGGTTTAATCTAATGCAGTTTCACTCCAGACAGTAGTACGAGGACAAGAGTTCTGAATAACGGCACCCCGTTGTTCGCCACTTGGCAGCCCCAGAGGTTAAGCAGATCTTTTGGTGTGAGTTTGCCAATGGCGAGTATCCAACACGTGACGTTTCGCATACTAATCAAAAACATAAACCCGCCAAAACTCCCGCATCTACGAAAATATCGTGCAGGAAGTAGATGTCTGATCAGTCACCTTAGAATGAAGTCGGCCATCTTTTCCAAGAAGCAGACATTAATTTGATACTGTGAACTGCGAAACCAAGGAGGTAGAATAACTTGTAAAATTTCGAGCCTAAGAGTTGACTTTTGGTGTTTCTCCATCGTAGCAAGAGCCTTGCTGTTTAAAACAGTACGCAATATAATTTTCACTTAATTTTTTGTCTGTCGTACAGCCCTGAGCATGTTTTGTTATAAAAGCCTAAGCTATAATTCTGTAGAAAACAAATTTATGTAATATTTTATACCAAGTCATTAATGGAGATAACATACTGTGCCTATTTTCAAATCTTTGCTGTAAGCCATAGACTTTGTTTTATCTTTGGAATGTGTCTTGCACTCGCAGTTGCATTTAAAGAGTCGTTGTGTAACCTTCGTGCAGAGAGGTCGTAGAGAGCAGTCGTGTGATTATGGTAGAGTTGAGTCGATGAGTAGTAGTCGTGGAACTCCCGAGTTTGTCTGTGTGTTAGACTCGAAGAGTACAAATTCGGAAGGTTTAAGCCAAGTCTGCAGACTGTAATTTTTGTATGGAAATTAATATGTCTCAAATAAGGTAAAACTTGTATTTTTTATTGTTATGTATGGTAGCCTGTATTTGAACTATTGTAGTTGGTGTTTGTCTTCTTTTGCTAATGAATACTGTTTAGTGCAGCTTGTATTTTTCATTTAACCCTGAGTCATTTTACCATTTCCTCGCTCCTTTCACCAATTTGAATTGCAATTCATTCTGATCATTGTTTCTTGTGATAGTGTTCCATACTTGTGTTTGTAAATTTATGTGCTAATTAGAACAGTTGAGTGTAGGCATTTTGTCATGATCAATTGGTCTATTAATGAGAGCAGGGAGTAGTTTGTTCATAAATCCAGTAAAGTTCATAGTTATAGATTTTCTCAGTCTTAATGAAAGTTCAAATTATTAAGTCAGTTAATGTTAGTAACAGTTAAAGTGATTTGTCTAATCAGAAGAGAATTACATCCCGTAAAGAGATAAGAAATACTTCCAGTGAGTGATACTTGAAATCTTTACCAAATATGTGGGACATTTTTATTACGTTAAATCAGTATGGTAATTGTTGTTCTGATAGACAGTGATTTTGGTATCCAATTAATATCAGATATCTTTGTTTGACATCCTGTTTATATTCAAGTGACAAAATCATCACAGTAGTAGCATGCTGTTTTGTTGGCTCTCGCATTCGAATTGTGCATGTATAGTCTGGTTACTGGTATATGTTGCATGATAACAGATCTGCACTTTTCATTTGCTCATATTGTTTCTCACACACGAGATTAATGTGTAGAACAATTACGAATTTAATTACTGTGAACTTATTGACTACTGTACAATTTGAAGTGTTATCCGTTGCGCATCAAACAAAACCACATACACGTTAGATTATTGCTTTCCATGTCAGTTGCAATTTATTATAACAGTGCAAAGGAAGGTACTAAGTCTCATTGCTTAGTCAAACTATTTTGTAACCAAAACTACAACAGAAAATTTATTTGTGAATTTTAGCGTGCACGGTCACTTAACACAAACAGTGAAACGCTTCTTACTACACATACACTACAATTAGCATTGATTAAAAAAAAGGTGCTTATACTGTGTTAAAATTTGGAGACAAATGAAGAAAATTTAGAGGAGTGTAAGAACGCTGATCTCGTGGATGTAAAAGCCGAACGCAGTTTTTTCTGATGCGAACGCTGAAGTAGCAGGACAACATTACACACCGGTGGGTTTCAGTTACTATGCAGAATACAAAACCACGATTATTCGTCAAAAGGGTGCGTGGTTTCCAATAAGGGCTGCCACTTCTGAATATGTACGTTCCTGCAGAGGTTCAATAAATGGCTATGCTAAAGTATGTGTTGGTAGCGCCAGCGTAAATGGGCAGATGCGTAAGACGAGGTCCTAGGATCGAGCTGATATCCGCAGCCGGTTTGTTTTTTAATATGCACTCATTTGTACGAATGGACAAGAAGACACATTAGAATCCGTATATTTCACGTACGTAACTCTACTGCCCAGTAACAACTTTTGAATCGAATATAGTACCAAAAAGTTGTAACTCTTCACTCAGCCAGTTCATATGATGATTTATAACAACAAAAACTTTTAGATGACTTAACGAAAAAGTCTATTTGCGTGCAGATGTTCTGAGCAGATTATCACCGCCACCGGAAAAATGCAAAGAGATCCTATGAGTCAAAGCATAAATTTGTTCCACAGACAGATAACATGTTGATCATGTTTCTGCATAAGGAATTTCCTTAAAAATATGTTTCAGGGCACATATCGTACGCATTTATAAGTATCAAACATTACAGTATCCACAATTTATTAGGTGAAATAAGTGCATACTGAAACACGCTGCCTTTATGTTGGTTCAAAACTTGACAAGCACATACCAAGAGTGTAATATCTACAACGACAACCTTCGAATGCGACTGTCTCGACAGAGGCTGATAATTGCTCCTTATGCGTTTGCGTGTTGAAAGTCCCAACAGTAGAGATCGCTGGATGGGTCTTACCTACTTAGCCCAAATTGTGCGAGAAGAAACACGAATATGAATCTCCTGTGTAGGCCGTAGGAAAAGAGAAAACGCTCGCCAAAATTTTTCAACTATAGGTAGGTGCAATATCAGTTAATCTTGACGATTAGCATTGCTGATGTCGGTGTTGCGTAATGGTTAACTCGTGCCTTCCAAAATAATTTTCTTATATATATTAGCCACCTTAATGTTCTTCAGCGCTTCTCTGACTTCAGAAGTGGTAAATTTGGAGGAGTAGTGATCCAAATGTGTGATGTTTGTCTTAAGTGCTCTAGCCGCGGTGGAGTAGCCGAGCGGTCTAAGGCGCCTCGCTGAGGAGAGCGCGGTTGCTCGCTGCCGGAGGTTCGAGTCCTCCCTGGGGCATGGGTGTTGTGTGCGTTGTCCTTACGTTAGTTTACCTTAGTTTAAGTAGTTTGTAAGCTATGGACTGATGACCACGCAGCTTTGTCCGATAGATTTACAAACATTTGAACATTTTCTTAAGTGCTCTAAGTTCTCGGCGTATTCTTCTTGTGTTTCTCGTTGCTTGGAGCTCTGACGTTGCCTGTATATGAGCCGCAATCCTGTTTGCAGAAATCTCTGTGGAGTGATGATGTAATTTGTTAGCTCCTTGTAGTTTTCGGAGAAGACACCAAACCCTATGACAAATATTTAATCACGTGTTACTATGGTAGCAATGAGTTACTTTGTAGAGCTAAGACTTTTCGCAGACCCATAGAAACATGTCATGAACCACATTGTCAGCCTCTATGACAAAGAGAGTGGGTGTAAGTAAAATGACTAAATAATAATAATAATTCGTGATGAACACTTAAATGCTCTCGCTTTACTGTTTTTGCCATCCCTGTTTTGGGCTCGGTTTATTGTAGCCATGACTTACGGACATTTTCAGGAAACACTCTCAATACACACTCTCTCTTGAAAGGCTGGTCGAATTATTTAAATGCTCATTCTTTTCCATATTTTCTCTCTTTTATTTGTTTTTTCCTGGGGGAAGAATTAGTAAATCTTTTGTAAGATGTAACAGGCTACCTCGTACTTCTGTGCGATATTTGCAGCATATATTGATTATTTCACTGAACTGTCCGAGTTCTGGTCTTTAGCCTTCCCCTGCTGTTACCATATTTATTCCGTTAATAAATAACAGAAGTCCCTGCTAGAAAGAGGAGGTCTGATGATGGCAAAGGTCGCAGCAACAGAAGATTAACAGGTAAATCAACTGTTGATTGGGGAGCAGAAGTCAAGCAGGTTAATTAATTCCTCATGTAGTATTGCATTAAAAATTTTCATTCGATAAATAATTTATTTACGATGCTTATAGCTGACCACCGCTTTCTCTGAAAGCTAATTACGTTCTTCATATATTTTTGATGTTCACTTATATTTTACGAGCTGCCCAGAAAGCAGTTGTGCATTTCGTCTTTTATGTTTTACCCTTCGCTAAGACTAGACGTACGTCAGGGACTGACTTACTACCAAATGTAAGTGTGTGAGTTCGTTTTCCTCTTTAAATATGATGAAAATACAGTTGGTACAATTAAAATCTTTTACTTATTTAAAATGACCCACTTTTTAATGATTCATGAAGTGTTTCTATTTTTCCAGCAGTAATCTTGATTATGTAACATGATGCTCGGAGCCATTGTTGGACTTGTATCTATAATTTACTAGATTTACTTCGAGATCTCATTATTTGTAATTTTCATGAATGTGACTTTCTAGTAATGCCTGCAAAGAAATCTTCGGAATTAAAAGAAATCCGATCAATTTAAAGAGCCTTTTGTCACGAAAGTTAACAATATTTTTTAAACGGTTATTCAGTTACTACAATCTGCTCCAAGCCAACCAAGCATCATTTTACACAGTGCAGCAAGAGTTTTTACAGCTTCATCTGCTACATCCAGTCAACTTAACATAATCATCATGGTAAGAAAGGTCATTGCGGAATCTGCTAGTTTCTTTGTGTAATATTGTGCTCAGGTGTTGCTTTCATTCCAAATTACTACTGCTGCTAAACTATAAAGTCAGGTTCCGCTTCCTTTTTTTGTGTCTTCTATTTATAAAGTTACCTAAATGTGTCAGATCCACCAAATTTGTATTATTGTACCGTTAGTGAACTTTAATAGCGGCTACGAACAGTAACTACTACTCCAACACCTCATCGGAAGAAAGAAAACGCAATATTACACTCAGTCTCATTACATCAGTTTCTTCCACCAAACAAATCACAGGAGAAGGCGTTACGATATCTGAAGTACAAATTAACATTAATCTTTACAAAGGAAGTATGGACAATGTTATTAAGCGAAGATAGCTATTCTAGTGTTGTGCCATTACTATATAGACTCACAGTGAGATTGTAGCTATGTCGGAATATCGATGTAGAGATACCTCGTTCCTTTGAAAACAGAGCAAGCGTTTCCCACGTTGATCATGATCTTATACCTGGTCAAACAGAAGAATGTGCAATGAATAAATATCTATGAAGGTATATGCGGTATACGGCTTTTTTTTACTTCACGAGAGGATGAACAGTGCATATCAACATACTTTTACCTATGAACACGATTCAAATATTTGACGGCCAGTTTACGAAATTCAGAAGTTTATGTAAAGGTCACATTGTAACATTACGAAGAATAAGAAATGATTTAGTGACAATTAATTAAATTTAACTCGAACTATAAATTCAACAACTATGGCAGATCAACAGCAAATGATATTGTTATTTAACTAATTTGACAACGCCGAAGCCAAAGAACTGTTTTCACTAACCAGAAAGCAGAGACGATAAAAAACGAATATTTTCAGTTGACAACTGTCTTGAGCTAGCGCTAGGAGCATGGACAGAAAGATCGCTCGCTTTTGTTTAGGACCTTGTACTGATAGGACGTATTGGTTAACTTATCTTGATTTTAATAGATTTTAATGTGGAGTAAATGTAAGTCTGTTTTTGTAAAATGTGATTTTGCAATAACAATCATTCATTTCAGAATTCCGATGAGTTGTAATGACTTAAACAACCTTGATCGTCTTTTCCTAATTTACAAAAAAATTAATATTATGCGATGTTCTGTTATAGCAATAAGTCGACCTCCATCTTGGCGTGGAACGGATGCAATTGTTGGAAATTCGCACTGTGCGAAAACCGGAATATATAAGTGAACTAACTTTTCATGATTTATCACGTCCCAGAGATCTTCCGATTTATTTAAATTTTATCAGATTTATGATTTTGAGCTGGCCGTGGGTTATATTTAATAAATCGGCATTCTGCACTCCTACAGTTGGATTCATCCGCAAAAGCCAACTACCGATCTTTAAATTATGATGCACTGCCTGCTAACTTTTGGTATCAGCATTAAATTTTAAAGCTGACTATTTAATTGCATTTGCGCTGGTACATGTTTACATGATAAATGCAGTGCTATTACGAGGAAACGTAACAATTTATGGAAGGCATTGTTTCTTTTTATTAGTACTACGACGCTTAAATATATTCTTTCCTCAAACAGGAATTTCGATTAACTAAAGTCACATTTTTAGACTGATAGTAAACGAACAGCATACTGATTTGTTTTTTAAATAGCTTGCAGTGCAGTAATGATAAAGATAAAAGTAGATTTATTTTTATTTTAATTTGGCTCCTTACAGCAAAAAATCAAAACATAATAATGTTACATTTCAACATGTGAAAATAGTCTTAACGTTCAACATATTTCTATACTTTTTTTTTCACTGGAAAACAATTTTAGTTATTAATGCTTAGCACGCAATGTTATGTACATTGTAAAGATTGGCGAGGCTATTATCTTGGAGCGGAAAATTCATATTTGGGATGATAGTAGATCTTTTTCGGCTTTCGCTTAGAGGAAGGAATTTTATATTCGATCTCCAACTTACCACTGTTTTGCACAATTCATATAACTAATCTTTCACCTACACTATTAACACCCCGTCGATAGCGTGGTCATTAGAGGCGGAGCTTACGCTCGGATTGTTTGGGTAAGGATGGGGAAGGAAATCGGCCGATCCCTTTGAAAGGAGCCATCCCGGCATTTGCCTGGAGTGATTTAGGGAAATCACGGAAAACCTAAATCTGGATGGTCGGAGGTGGATTTGAACCACATTCCTCCCGAATGCGAGTCTAGTGTGTTACAACTGCGCCACCTCGCCCGGTTAAAACATTATTAGTAAGAGCTCGAGAATACACTTGAGCACTTGCCTTGATGTGTAATTTAATACAGTTTGATTAATTTTGACTGGGAGTAGAGTAACGGGCCAGGAAGTTAAATATTGTAGGTACGTAACTTTTCGACTTTCGTATGAGAGACATATTTTTACAGCGATACGTGTTTATAAAGCTTGCCGTGATGCAGAAATGAACGCAGCCTGCATCTATTTTACTGCTTTGAACTGCCGGGTTGAATGAAGCTAAGATAAACATGACTCCAAAGTTATTCCGCCGAAATAACACAGAGATCCCGTTTGTGTAAATATTTTTTGGAAGCAAGCGGGCCACCGGGCTAAGACGACTGTGCGCATGTTAGCTTTGCTGACGGCGAAAGCTGAGCAAAACCTAAAGTTTACGTATCTCGAGCTAACTTTCTTCTGGACACGCGCAAACATGTTAAGCAAGAAATTTGAGGCTCTGCTTCATTATACGTTAAAAGGAGGAAGGGCTGTGTATTATAAAATAGCGTCCTCTCAAATACACCGCCTGCATGGATGTTCACTGCTGTGAAGTAACCAACATCAAACAGACTCCCACAACTTTAAACTTTTGCTACAGAATTAATTAAGCGTACCTGGTTCGTAAATGGGGCTAGAGTCATGTTCCTTCTAAGCAGACATCCTTCAATCTTTCTTCAATTAAAAAAAACGGGGCAGTATACACTAAATTAAACCTTGGAGAAGCAGGATAAAGAACGTTTCAGCCTGCACATTATTATCAAAATAAAAGTGAAACAATAGCTACAAAGTCCTGAGAAACTAAATTACACAGTGTGGTTGAGAAAAACTTTATGTGCTTTGAAGGCTGATTATACACTGCTGGAAATAAAAATTAATAAACTGTCTTCCAGTTTTTCATTTCGCTCAAGATTTATCATTGAAACAGTGCAAATAGATTACGTGAAATGATTACATTTACAGAACAATAGCTCCAGTGGTACTGACATACGAGGTTTCCACATAGTGGGAAACATATTGGTAAATGGCGTAAACTTCACGAGTGCACAATGCAGGTGCTGATTCTGAAATCGATTGGATCATACATGTGGCGAATAATATCTTGTGATATTCAATGCCTTTTGGGTCTGTTCACGTTGTTGCCGGTTGAAAAGTTGCACGTTTCATTTGTCGTCCCATAATATCAAAAGCTCGTTCGAAGGTAGTGTGGGCCAGGGACGTTTCTGCACTTCTTGCAAGGCACAGTGTTGGGCACGTATCATCCCGTTGGAAAAAGATAACACTTCCTTGTCTCAGAAATGTCAAAAGAACGGATTTCAAATCTAACACGTTCTGAGGGCTGGTGAGCATGAACCAGAATGGAAGCTTGATGCGTCCCATACCATAATCTCTTAATACACGGAAAAAGATTAGCGGACTCCACCTTATAGTAATTTATATAGCAAGCGAAAATTTCTGAAAGAAATGTTCACTCGATAACGGGCTGATGGTGCGTTACCGAATGCGTCACAATGGTAACACAGTGAATTCGCAATCGGAAGAACAGTGATTCAACCTCCGGCCATCCAGATTTAGCTTCTGCGTGATTTCCCTAAAATACTTCAGGCAAATTCCTGAATGGTTCTTTCAAATCACATGACCATTTTCCTTAGGACCAAATATCCGAGCCTGTTATCCGTCTCTAATAATCATGGTGTCGGCGGGACCTTAAAACCTAATTTTCCTTTTTTATAGTAATCTCCCGCCTGGAAACCTTATTTAAAAAAGCCCCTTTTTCGTCCCTATTTACTGTCCTCCCTCCTCCTTCCCTCCCATTTTTAGCATGGCAAGCCAAACCTACAACCTCCTTTACTACAACATCCGCTCCCTTCCCACCAATGAACACCTCTTCATGCATACCCTTTCCTCCCACCGATTGGACGCCTTCTTCCTTAAAGCCCTACCATTCCATCAATACCAATCCCTACACCATCCACTACACAGATAACCCCGGCCCTGTCGCCTAAGGCAGAGTCGTGATTGGCCACATCTGTCACCAGTCTGTTCGGCTGCAACCCCTCCTTAATGATCCCACTGAACACCTTATTCTCAGCTTGTTTCTTCCATCGCTCACCGTCACCTGTGCCACCATTTACATCAGTCTTAGCACCCACTCCCATATGACTTCCTTTCCCATTTTACCTATGTGGTAGGCGCTGATTTTAACCTCTCTCCTCAACACCCTGCCGATCTCCAGGAGGGGCATCAGTTCCTTACCATCCTACCAGGCAATCTCAGCCCCTCCCACAACCCATCCACTCTGTTAGCAACACAACACCTGATGCAGTCCTAGCATCCTCAACCTCCTGGGTTGCATCATGACACAAGACCTTGACCAGATTGGCAGCAATCTTACCCCTATCCTACTTACCATTTCCAACTACCACCGACTTCCACCTGGCCCCCATCCTGCTCCTCCTTCACCAACTGGGATGCCTACACTCTCACCATTGACGCCCATATCACCACTCCCTGTCTCACTGCACCCTCAACAACCGTGACATTGCCGCTACCTTCCTTAATCAGACTTTGACTGATGCTGCCTACGCCTGTATTACCATAAAAACCATTCAAACCCTCTGTCCTTCCCTCCACAAGCTGTTCTTTTCCTATGTGAATACCGCCACCTCTGTCGCTCCTTCCTGCACACCCATGACTGTGATACACAAAGATGTCACCAGCAGCTCCATCACGCCGCGACAGAAGTGCACCTGTGTTAAACCACACTCCCCATTAACTCGTTCAAGTACCGACAAACCATCCTTTCCCCTGACTCTCGTAACCCCCCTCCCCTGACAATCGCCCTGACAACCGTCCCTTTCCTGACGCCAGCAGTAAGGTCAATTATTTGTCAACCTCACCAATACCCTTATTATTCCTGACAATCCCCACTTCGATTATGCCCTATTCTCAAATGTTCATGAGTGTACCCATATCTCCGCCCCTCCACTCGCCTCCCACTTCCAATACTTGGACCACGTCACCCCCCCCCACCTCTAAGTGCAACTCCACTCCCGGTCATGATCGTCATACCTACAGGCACCTCAGGGCTTGCCCTTATTCCTTCCATGCTTTCCTTGCCTCCCGGTATAATTCTTCATACTGGTTTCTACCCATGCTTGTGGAAAACCCACCACATCTTAATGTTCCCAAAACCTAACACAACCCCACCCAACTCTTCTTCATATCTTTCCACCAACCTCACCTCAGTATTCAGCAAGGTTCTGCAAACCATCGTTTGTCGCAGTATCCACCACCATCTTTGTGAACACCAGATCCACCCTAATAGCCAATGTGGCTTCTGAACATCCCTTTCAGCTGATGACCATTTGAACTTCTGTAGGTCCACACTCCTTGTATCCCTCGATATTAAGAAAGCCTACACCGAAGGCTGGTCCCGTTTTCAGACTTCAGACCTACGCCTTTCCTTCTAACTATGTTCATCTCATTGCACCCTTTCTTTCATACTCTGATTCAAGGCTTTTTATCTCTCTGCTGGGGTGACCCAAGGCTCCATTCTGTACCTTCTGTATTTTGCAGGCATGTCCCAACTCACACATTATGTCCATTTCGTAAAATATGCTGATGACACTGCGTTCCACACCCTCAGCCTGTCTCTCCCACAATTCCTCTTCAATTTTTTAAAAAGAATTTCGCGCCATCTGACTGATAATTTTACTGTCACGACCAGGTTTCAGCCTTAGGCCATTTTCAAGTCATAAAAGTTGTCAGACAGGTTTCCATATGTCGTGGTCATGATAATAAAGAAACCTGTCTGACAAACTTTATCACTTGAAAATGGCCTAAGGTTGAAACTTGGTTGTGACAATAAACATAAAATTATCAGTAAAATGACGGTCAATTCTTAAAAAAAAATTATGAGTTAGATTCCTGACGCACACAAAATCATGATATCCTCTTCCATTATTTCTCTTGGTACAAACAATGGTTCCTTACCATTAACCCCGAAAAATCGCAGGTTATTCTCATGGGTCGTACCAACCAATCCTTCCGCCTCCCTCACTTCCATCGCACCCTTTACGGCCGCCCCATATGCCTCATCTCCACCCTTAAATACCTCAGCTTCACCCTGGATCGATCCCTCTCCCGGACCCCCCTCCCATAAAAACAGTTAACCGTTCATCCACTTAAAGTCCTTCCCAGCTGGACATGGGACCTCCAACCATCCACCATCCTGTACACTTACTACTATCTCATGCATCCTGTCGTTTGCAGCTTGACCCCTTCTTGTATCCCCCCCTCCTTATATAAAGTCCTAAAAATCTTAGGACGCAACGCATTTTGCATGGCATAATGTATCCCATCCCCCATGCTGATCCTCTATGACCTCATTCCTTTCCCCAAAACTACTCCCCCCCCCCCCGCAACACCAGTTTCACCATCCGCAAGCTTGTTTCGCGCAGCTCCCTCCTTTTTCCCCTCCTCACTATTTCTGTGCTTCTGCCGTGCCTTCAACAATGTATCCTGGCAGCTCTACACCTTCACATCCACCACGTTCTTTCTTAGGACAATTTCAGAACCCTTCCTCTTCCGGATGATTCCCTCAATACCGGAAATCTACTCATCCTATTACCTGTGATCCCATCCCCCCTTTAATCCCCTCCCTTCTCCTCTTAGAACATCCCGTCACCCCCTGCTCCCACCACCACCATCCTATCGCCCCTCTCCCCATAAATACGGATACGTCCATGGTAGTGAGATTTTAGTCAGTATTTTGTTTAGTGCTCAGTGAACTTCTATAGTAATTCAGCGTATTTTAATTGGTTGCGCCCACCGCATACGGCTGAACAATAGTCGGGACCTGAGTTTTTTTTATTGTTGTCCTTCAATATGCTATGTTGTCGACGATGACTGTACTCGTTTCACACCGTAGCTCTTTCATTTCTTACATGTGGCTTTTAAATACCTATTTTGTGTGTGGCTTTGTAGACTTTTTCGGCGTATTAATTGATCAGATTCTTCACGGGTTTCCAGCCGGATCATTCTGACATCTATACACAATATTTATGCGGTCCAACTGGCCGCCATCATCAGGTGAGGAAGCTAAGCAGCTCTCGCCGTGACTGATTGCAACTGTGGAACGGCTGACTCTAAACACGCAACGAATGTACGAAGGCGCATGCACTGAGTACAGAGGGCGTAAGTTTACTCGTAGCTACTAACCCCCGCCCGAAAGAAGTTGTAGCGCCTCCAGTGGTGGGTAATGTCAAAAACGATAAATCGAGATAGATGGTCATTCGTTGCTATTTGAAGCAGATGCCCATGTTTTTTCAGGTCTGATAACACAGGATTTACTCAAAAAATAACCACTGTCACGATTAATTATGTTATCAGTTATTCTGATTTCAATAGATTCTTTCAAAACACAATCCCAGTAACGTGAGGTGTTTGCAACAACTTGTGTCTCGTCGTACAGCATCCTGTGTCCCTCTGAGAGACAGTCTTCAGCCACCGCGGATTTTTCAGGCTGCATCAGTCGCGTATGGCGGTGACGTTCAACACGTCTGTCACTGACGGTACGAACAGTCTGGTTAATGTATGTTTTGTCACACTCACAAGGTATTTTATAAACGACAGGCTCTCTTAGGCCTAAATCATCTATAACAGAGTCAAAAAGTGCTCTAGTTTTAGCTGGCGGACGAAAAATACACTTTATTTTGTGTTTCTTTAAAATCCTTCCTATCTTGGCAGATACGTTACAAGTGGTTCGAACTCAAAAGCCCATCGAATCTGCCTGTCTGTATAGCCATTTTGGTTGAACACATTCTTGAGATGTTGCACCTCTAGAGGTAATTGCAGCATCCGACATGGCATATGCTTTTTTTTTTTTTTTTTTTTTTTTTTTTTACCGAGGTCCGTAGAACTCCTGCACAGCTGGTCGCATGTAAATACCTATCAGTATGTGTGGGTTTCCTGTAAACCCTATGTCCAAGAGTTCCGTCATCTTTTTTATAGACCAACACATCCAAAAATGGTAACTTGCCGTCCTTTTCAGTTTCCATCGTGAATTTCATGTTAGGACGGATACAGTTAAAATGATCTAATAACCGGTGGAGAGAATCTATTCCATGTGGCCAAACGAGTAATATATCTAAAAAAAGCAAGTCGCCTTCAAAAAATATGTTTTCAGTGCCATTTCCACAAAGACCTCCATAAAAAGGTTGGCGACTATGGGGGACACACGACTCCCCATAGCCACACCGTCAGTCTGTCAGAATACTTGTCATTGAATAAGAAATAGGTGGACGTCAATACATGGCGGCAAAGCTTCGTCATTTCCATATCTATTTTCTCGTTAATTAGGATCAATGACTGTTCAAGAGGAACACGAGTAAAAAGACACACTACATCGAAACTCACAAGTAAAACACTGGTACCAAGACAAAGGGACTTCTAGCGCTGAATAAAATCCATGGAATTAGATATATGGTGTTCACATTTCCCCACATGAGGGCTGAGTACCGACGGCAAAAATTGTACCAAATTGTAAGTTGGTGCACTCAAATTACTAACAATTGGTCGTAATGGAATCCCATCTTTGTGCACCTTCGACAATCTGTATAATCTAGGGGGATCAGCTGCACCAGGACGAAGTTTTTCGATAGTGTCTTCGGGTATCGAGCTCTTCATCAAGAGTTAATTCGTCGTCCGTTTAATCGATCCGTAGGTTCTTTCTGCAATTTATTTATTTATTTATTTATTTGTTTTTTCTGTTCCATAGGACCCACTTCAGGAGTAAGACTCCATGGTCATGGAACAAGTCAATACATTAATTGTTACACAATAATGGTAATAGAAAAATTTTAAGTAGTCCTTTGCACACGACAATCTTAAGACAAAGTGAAAAGAATCAATAAAGAAAAAATAAAGTAGCTTAATTGTTTAACTTTTCTAGGAGTTCCTCGACAGAATAAAAGGAGTGAGCCACGAGGTAACTCTTCAATTTAGATTTGAAAGCATGTGGATTAGTGCTAAGATTCTTAAGTTCTTGTGGCAGCTTATTGAAAATGGATGCCGCAGAATACTGCACCCCTTTCTGCACAAGTGTTAAGGTGGTGTGGTGCAAATGTAGATTAGACATCTGTCTAGTATTCACCGAGTGAAAGCTACTAACTCGTGGGAATAAGCTGATATTACTAACAACAAACGACATTAAAGAAAAAACGTATTGTGACGCCAGAGTCAAAATTCCCAGACTACTGAAAAGGGGTCGACATGACGTTCGCGAACTTACACCAGATATTGCTCGAACCGCCCGTTTTTGAGCCAGAAATATCCTTTTTGCATCAGGCGAGTTACCCCAAAAAACAATGCCGTACGTCATAAGTGAGTGAAAGTAAGCGAAATAGACTACTTTTCGTGTTGAAAAATCACTTATCTCAGATATTGTTCTAATGGTAAATATAGCAGAATTTAGTTTTGGAACAAGATCCTGAACATGGGCTTTCCATGACAGCTTACTGTCAATATGAACACCTAGAAATTTGAACTGTTCAGTCTCACTTATCACATGCCCATTATGTGTAATCATAATGTCAGATTTCGTCAAATTATGTGTTAGAAATTGTAAAAACTGAGTTTTACTGTGATTTAACATCAACTTGTTTTCTATTAGCCATGAACTTATCTCTTGAACTGCATTATTTGATACTGTGTCAATATTACGAGCAACAGCCTTCACTACCAAGCTGGTATCATCAGCAAACAAAAATATTTTACAATCACCTGTTATACTCGAAGGCATATCATTTATATAAATAAGAAACAGTAATGGTCCCAAAACAGACCCCTGGGGCACCCCATACTTAATTGTGGCCCATTGGGATTGCACGTCATAGCCATTTTCTACACTGCGGAGAATTACCTTCTGTTGTCTATTATTAAAGTAAGAGGTGAACCAGTTGTGGGCTACTCCCCGTATTCCATAATGTTCCAACTTTTGCAACAATATTTTGTGATCAACACAATCAAACGCTTTTGTTAAATCAAAGAACACGCCTAATGTCCGTAGCCTCTTATTTAACCCATCAAGTGCCTCACAGAGAAACGAAAATATAGCGTTTTCGGTCGTTAAACCATTTCTAAAACCAAACTGTACGTTTGACAGGAAATTATGTGAACTGAAATGATCAATTAATCTTGAATATACAGCCTTTTCAATAACTTTGGAAAAAACCGATGGCATAGAAATAGGTCTATAGTTGTCTACATTATCCCTTTCTCCTTTTTTATAAAGCGGTTTCACTACTGAGTACTTTAATCTGTTAGGAAACTGACCATTCTGAAAGGAAAAATTACAAATATGGCTTAGTACTGGGCTAACATATGGAGAACAGTACTTTAGAATTCTGCTAGATACCCCATCATATCCACAAGAGTCCTTAGTCTTTAGTGATTTAATTATTGACTCAATCTCACCTATGGAAGTATCATGAAGGATCATTTCAGGCAACAGCCTCGGAAACGCATTTTCTAAAAACGTTATATGATTACCTGTAGAAACTAGAGTTTTGTTTAGTTCCTCTACTATATTCAGAAAGTGATTATTGAATATTGCACATATATCTAACTTGTCAGTAACAGAAACATTCCTACTACGCACTGACGTTATATCTTCTACCTGCTGCTCCTGACCAGACACTTCCTTCACGACTGACCAGATAGTTTTAATTTTATCCCGAGAGTTTGCTATTCTTTTTGCGTACCACATACTTTTTGCATTCTTAATGACATTTTTCAGAACCTTACAGTACTGTTTGTAATGAGCTACTGCATCTTCATTCTGACTGCTTCTAACATTTTGATACAACTCCCGCTTAGTTCTACATGATACTCTTATCCCCTTTGTCATCCACCCTGGCTGTCTGTTACTGAAAGTACCCTGTTTTGAGCGTTCTAGCGGAAAGCAACTTTCAAACAGCATAATAAATGTGTTCAGAAAGGCATTATATTTATCATCTGTATTATCAGCACTATAAACATCCTGCCATTCTTGTTCCTTAATTAGGCTTAAAAAGGTCTCAATTGCAACTGGATTAACTTTTCTGAGTAGTTGATATTTATGTTTAACATTTGTTTGAGAACAAATACTTTTTAGAATTAAAAGTTGGGCATCGTGGTCTGATAGGCCATTTACTATTCTGCTGACAGAGTGCCCCTCTAATAATGAAGAATGAACAAAAATATTGTCAATGGTAGAACTGCTATTTCCTTGCACTCTCGTTGGAAAAAATACTGTTTGCATCATGTTATAGGAATTAAATAGATCTAGCAGCTGACTTTTCCTTGAGTTATCACCTACACAATTAATGTTGAAATCTCCACACACAATTAAATTTTTATACTTCCTATACAGTGAACCCAGAACCAATTCCAGCTTGGGCAGAAACATTTTAAAATCTGAGTCAGGGGATCTATAAATAACAACTATTACTAGTTTAGTTCCATTAACATTAACAACTCCTGCACAACATTCAAATATCTGTTCTGTGCAGTGTTTAGAAAAATCGATTGACTCCGATGAAAAATCGTTTTTTACATACATGGCCACTCCCCCACACTGCAAAGAACTCCTAGAGTAGAAGGCAGCTAACCTGTATCCTGGAAAAGGAAGTCTCTTAATTGTCACACCACTTAAAAAGTGCTCTGAAATTCCAATAATGTCAGAATCAGTATCAATAAGCATTTCATTAACTTTATCCCTGATACCCTGTATATTTTGATGAAAAACAGTAATTCCCTTATTACTTATATTCTTAGACTTTGTCAAAGGTGGTTCATTTCTTAGAGGGACTTCCTTTAAGCAGGAATATCTATCAGCTGTCTTCAGTCTAAAAAAGGTGCAGCCCTAACACCAACTACTACAGGAATTTTTCCATGAGTGAAACCCCCACCCCCTACTACACTGTCACCTATGAGCTTTGCCAACCTCCCCTTCCCATACCTATTGAGGTGCAGACCGTGCCTAGTAAAGTCCGACCTTTGGATAGTTTCAACTGGCACCACTGCAATGTGATCCAGCGCCTTCTCAAGTCCCATGTTAAGACGGCTGACAGCCGTATTAAGACAAGGCCTATCATGACGCTGAAACAGCTGCACGAAATGCACATTCGTGCCACCAGTTTCAGTTGCTATCCTTTCCAGATCACCACCTATATCATATTCCCCGTCCCTATCAAGACTGTTCCCGGCCCCACCCACTATAACTACCTGATCCTCTTTTGAAAAATTCCTACCCGATACGATACGATGGATCCTTAAGTAAATATTTCATCGTACTCACGTAATCGTCCTTTGCCGTTGTCTGCCTGGTAAAATCAATATTTAAGGATGTTCTCTAAGAGACCGGTTAATGTATTCTCTGGTGCTGTTGATATCTTCTAGAAGGACAACTGTCTGGGTCTTAATTCCCGATGTGGGTCGAATAATAGGAAACGGAACTTCTGTCGATGCCTACTCCACCAAAGGCGAATGGTCTACGGCGTTATTTAGATGTTACGTCATCTGTGCTTAGAAGTAAGGCACCAGTTATCTACCGAAATGAAGCGAGAACTTTCTGAATCCACGACACACAGAATAGCTGTACTGCAAGTTTCCAATTGTGGATTATAAAGTTATAGAATCAGTGCTGTTAATACGCTAGAAAATGCCACAGTGAATACGTGTTTCTTGAGGGGTCCGTATGTCGCGTTCTATTGATCACTTAGATAGAAGGTGCAGTTTTTTTTAATGTGTTTTGGCTAGTGATCACTTGTATGCCTCTCAGAAGTAACTGAATAATTTTGCTGTCCTAGAGTACTTTCTTCAGCCCCGTGAAATAGAACAATTTGGTTAAGGTGTGTTAAGGGTGTTCTTCGTATGGATTACAAATGTTCAAATGTTTGTATAGTTTATGGGACTTAACTACAGGGTCATCAGTCCCTAAACTTACAAACTACTTATCAACTAGCTTATCCTAAGGACGGCACAAATATCCGTGCCCGAGGGGGGATTCGAACCCCCGACCGTAGTGGCCGTGCAGACCATGACTGGAGTGCCTCAGTCCCCTCGGCCACCGCGGGCGGCTATGGATTACAAATGTACTATTTATTCACGGTTGCATCGTGAAGAAACTACGATAAACAGTTTTTCGATTTAAAAAAAAAAAAAAAAAAAAAAAAAAAAAGAAAAAAGAAAAAAAGAAAAAAAAACTTGTAACTATGCAGATGGACACTTCTATATTTTTTGGTCATGGAACTTCGTCGAAATTTTCATCACATTTTCTTAAGATTGTGGAACTTAAATAGTGATAACTATTTATTAACAATCGATAGAAAATGGTTACATGACTGCATCTGCTACTTTACTACAGAGTAGTCGCCAGTTGCCCGTTGCCAGCGATGTGGAAGGCGAAGTATATCGTTAGCAGAGCCTATTCTGTTAATGGTGCGAATGGAGCGGTCTGCTGCCTGTCGTATCTCTAGAACAGTTCTGAAGCGACTGGCACGAAGTGGTTCCTTCATCTTAGGGAACAAATCAAAGTCACAAGGACTTGATGGTACAGTACTTCCTAGCTTTAGCTGTATGCGCTAATTCGGTTTCGTGTGCGAGCTCACGAATCGTCTGGCGTCTTATTCTTCAGAGACGACAGAACGACCTGCCCGATGCATGTCTACCGCATTTTGCCGACCTCCGTTAAACGCTTTTACCCAACCTGCCACTGTCCTGTACGAAATGCCGATTCCCCGGACCCCTGTTGAGGACCTTGCTGACACTAATCTGTACCGCAATCTCGACTCCCCGCGCGCCTCTTGGAGACCTTGATAACACTTTCGTGCTGTACACCTCTGGAATATTCAGTCTTGATCCAACTCCGTTGTTCCTGTTTCTAAAACATAGTGACACCGTTACGTTAGACCGCTCGCTCACAAGTGACTGTGATTCCCTCGATTGTGCGCACGCCGACGAAGTATGTCGGGCGAGTCCATTTGCTCTGAGGTAAGGTAGGTATGTGGACAATATTTGCTATCAGCGACAGTATACAGCGTGGCATTTATTTCAAAAAAAGATAGGGAGGGACAGGTCAGTGCATAGTTGACAAACTTCCTAAAACACCTCCCCTCTTTCCTGCCTTCCCTCGGCGATGTTACCAACGCACTTCGTGCCAGTGCCCTGGTTTGTAAACGGGGCAGCTCTGCACGCGAGGTGCCGTGTCGATATGCAACTTCAGTGCGTATCTAAAATCACTCTTTTACTAACCTTGTGTCTTCTGTCATAGTTGATGTCCCATTGCGCAGGTGAAGCACACAGGTCGCGCATCCGTTGTACCTGAAGTAATGCTTAAAGAGGTGTTGAGATGTGGCTAGGAAGTACTGCACTACGAATAACTTCAGCTTTTTTAGGATGCCAGTGCTTGTTTTTATTTAAGAAATGCCAGTCTATATCCAAGCACAAATATACAGACTGAGTAATATTAAATATATAAACGATACATAACGTATAAACTGTCCCTGACCCGCACTGAACTAACATGAATGTGCAAGGTATCGCGGTCGGCGCTCGACTGACTGCCGCCGCCTCTCGCTGCGCGCCACAAGCCACCGTTTTGGCGCCAAGCGAAACTTCTAGGCTAACATTGTTCAACTTATAACAAAATATACAAATAATCAAATCTTTGAATTAACCGAAATATAGCTTAGCACAAAAGCATTACAGAAAGTATATAAGTAATTTTTAATAGACATAGGAAAGTTAATAAAAGAAGCTTCAAGTTTTGGCGGACAAAAGCCAATCAGATCTCAACTTGCAATAGGGGCGGAGCTTTCCCACGGGATACAAGCTCAACTACTGTCTCTCTCTCTCTCTCTCTCTCTCTCTCTCTCTCACCCTTTCTACTATTGCGTCACACGGTTCTACAACCAAGAAAACTTCTTTAACACGTAATATATTGATATGCGAAATAAACGGCTCCATGTCAGCCCCCTCACAAGTAGTAGATTCCATTGCATAGTGTTTCCAGAGCAGTGTTGCCACCATTTAAGTTCCAACCCTCGTATTTTTGTTTTCGATATCTTTGTCCATTTTCGAAATCCCGAGGTACGGTACAAAGTCACCGTATTTACCCACAATATTACAAATATCGGTTTTCCAATGTGCTAGCTACGGAAATAACGAATAACTGCAAATGGCTCAAATGCATCTTCTGCATACTATAGACATTTATGTAGCAATGTTATATTCCAGTTTTTGTGAATCTTAAATTTTTATGTAGATACACTACAAAAACTATAACGGTTTCAGTACCAAAAGGGCTAACTGCAATGAGAGACAGCGATTCGGTCCCAATGAAACTCACGAATCGTTGTTCAGGGATCTACTCAAAAACGTTCATATCTTTGTAGAGCTATGGGAACAAACTGCAGCGGTCATCATGGTGAGATAGGAGGTCGTTCACCCACAGTGGATGTCTATTTGGGCACGTATTGTTCACGTCGGCCTACATATGGAAAAAAACAGAAAACATTAGGTTGCTCAAAAATGTTCAAATGTCTGGAAATCTATCGGACCAAACTGCGTGGTCATCAGTCCGTAGGTTACAAACTACTTAAACCTAGGTAAACTAACCTAAGGACAACACACACACCCATGCCCTAGGGAGGACTCGAACCTCCACGGCGAGCAACCGCGCGCTCCTCAGCGAGACGCTTTAGACCGCTCGGCTACTCTACCGCGGCAGGTTGCACCGTTTGTGTTTGCTCTGTGGGACACTGTTCGATGCAAGGGAAAAATCGCACTGGCGTGTTTTTGCGGCGAACTTTAGGTATTCCTGTAGTTTTACGTTATTTTTTATTTTTATTTATTTATTTATTTGCAAAAATTTCGGACAAAAATAAGTGCCAATGGCATAAAAAAGTGGACAATGGGAGAGAGATCTATGTAGACTGTGGCAGAGGGAGATATTCAGCATGAAAACTTGATTAAAAAACGAGAACGGGTAATATGATACAGCTTGGTCCATGGCAAAATAGCGAGAATATATTCAGTTACTGGCCCTTTGAGCTGTTATTATAAAATAGTTGCGCCTCAGTGCTATAAAAATTGGGAGTACCTGGAAAATAGCACAATAAATCGACTTACATGCCAACAAATTGTGTATTGAAAATTGGTGCGAATAATGGAAGGAGATATACGGGAAGGGTAATTTTGTATTAAGAAGGTAGCGGTAGTGATGGAAGGTACATAAAAGACGAAAAGCGATGAATGTCTTTCACTGACGTACAAGTGAGATTTGAAAGAGTGAAACTGTGTAAGTTGAAGGGAAAACAGAAAGACGTGGACTGTCGGAACAAAAGATTAACTGCAGATTTTTTACATACGACTTAAAGCAAAGCTGAAGCTCATAAATCATTTTGCACAGTGTTTTCAAGAACTATACCGATTTGAAGGGCTATGAGAAGGTTGCTCTCTTTTACCAACTCAGTTTTACAATACAGAATCTAAATTTAACAGTGAAGACACTACAAGGAAAGAAGTAAGACATAAGGAAGTCCTTGAGATAACTTGTATCACATTTGCTGACGACATAGCACTCCTTATAGATGACATCACTTCATAGAACACACTTTAAATGAAAATAATTGAAGTATACAGGTAAAAAAAAGGCCACGGTAACGAAGATATGAAAGTGGAAACGAAAAGAGAGCACATTGAATACGTTGGCAGGTACATTTATTCGGGAAGCATGCTGACGAGTAGCTGATTAAACACGAAATAAGATCAAGACCTGACAATAGGAAAGATAGTTTTTCAAAAACATTGACGTTTTTATGCTATAAATTTGAACTGAATCTATGAAATTGTTCAAATGCTTATTCCTTACAGGTGTGAAAGCTGGACACTGAAAAACAGAGAAAGAGGTAAAATTCTATCTTTCTAAATAAGGTTTTGGAAGAGAATGGGAGCATCAAGTGAATAACAGTGAAATACTGCGTAGAATAACGGAACAAAGAATTATCCTAAACCTTGTAAAGATAGGAAAGGAGACACTGTCGTAGAGGTTATCGCACTACCCAACTAATTTGGAATACATTTGGGATAATTCCTCCATAACACATTACTGCATCCTGCAGCGCAAGTTGTTGCAGGTGGGGTGGGAGGGGGTTGCTGCATTGAGTATTTTCTCTGTGTAGATCTCCGTAGAGCGAATTGGAAGATGTGTACTTACCACGCGTTTTCTACAGCTGCAAGTCTATCTGCTAACGTTTCGTATGCAAAATAATAAACAAAGTGTGCTACAGTGCTCTGATAGGAGTGGTTTGTGCCTGAGCAAGAACCAGTCAGACGTAGATAAGTGGTAGTCAACCAGAGGTGCATTCGAAAATTTCATAGAAACCACTATATATTCCCCGAAAATTTTGATGTTTCAGGAGTGATATGGATATGGGGGTGTTCATGATGTGTGTCCAAACTTTCAAATGTTTGTATAGCTTATGGGACTTAACTACGGGGTCATTAGTCCCTAAACTTACAAACTACTTATGAACTAGCTAACACTAAGGAAGGCACAAATATCCATGCCCGAGGGGGGATTCGAAACCCCGACCGTAGAGACCGTGCAAACCGTGACTGACGCGCCTCAGTCCCCTCGGTCAACGCGGCCGGCCTCTTCTCATGACAGGACTGTCAAATGCAACCTAGAAAGTAAACCGTTAAGAATATAAAACTTATTTATTTAAAAAAAAATTAACATCGTAAAAATAAAATATTTTTCTTTCCATTAATCAAAAGTCACAGGTAAAATTAACGGAACAAATTACTGTGCAAAATGGTTTCACCCACTTGGTAATTATTACAGAAGATTGAAGGTTAATATTTTCAAAGTTTTCCTGTTTAGGTTACCTCATGTGCCTGTCTAATAATTATACAGTTTATTAGATATTTAAAATTAAGAAATACAGCATAATTCATTTAACAAATAAATACAGCATTCAGTGGCCAGGATTATATACTTTTCCAGTTGCACTTAATGTCTGATGTTACATAGAAAATATAGTCTGACAAGGAGACCAAATGAGTCGGATATATATATATATATATATATATATATATATATATATATATATGGAACGTGTAGTTCAGAACTACAATCAGCGAAAGCCATTCGACGCGACTATCAAAAAATCGACTTTGTAGTTTTGCAAGTAAGCGTAAATACCAATATTTAAATGAATTACAGCATCTGTCGGTATAGATCAGTTTCATCGATGGCTACAAGAAACTGATAGTGTTCTAAAAAGCCTACATGCTAAGACAGAGTTAATCTTTAAAGTTAACTATAAAAAAACTGAATTTCCAGATATAAATAAATCAACATTTTGTTTCTGTCATTGTGTATATGTGAGTAATATCTTTAAGAGTACCTGTGTAAGGTATCTTATATGTGTTCTAAGATGTCTTAATGTATGTTCACTGTATATATTAGAATGTACAAGAAATCAAATAAATAAAATTTTGTGAAGAAAAGAAGGTGGTAGCGTTGTGGTATTATAACCTTAGCTTCGGCGGTTCTAATCCTGTCGTGGTAGATGTTTTTAGCTGTTTTCGTTGTGTTCGAATACTTAGACAATTTCAATATCTAATGGTCATTATTACGGAAAGTGCACGCAATTTTGTTTAATCGTAATTTTCTATACTGTACAGAATGTTTTTAATAATGGTTTCAATAAAGAAGTTAATTTTTTCCAGTATTGTCTTCAGTATTAGCTGACGAGGGTAGTCTTTGATTGTTCAGTTTGTGAAGAGCTACGACGCTGATTTCGGAAAGTCATCTCCATAGTTCCACGCAGCTAACCTACTCAACAAAATGTTCAAATGTTTGTAAATCTATCGGACCAAACTGCGTGGTCATCAGTCCGTAGCTTACAAACTACTTAAACCTAGATAAACTCACCTAAGGACAACACACACACACCCATGCTCCAGGGAGGACTCGAACCTCCACGGCGAGCAACCGCGCGCTCCGCAGCCTACTCAACCATTGTTGTACGCGACGACAAGGTTTTCAACTCGTCCACATATATATAAACAAAAACAGACTGAACACGTGGAATTAGAGATCGGAAAATGTTTTATACAGCTAAATTAAAAAAAAAAAAAAAAAAAAAAAAAAAAAAAAAAAAAAAAAAAAAAAAAAAATCGTTCACGGTGAGATTCGAAGTGCCGACTGCGTGGTTGTCAGATCAGAACGCTACCGCCTAAGATACACCGACAGATAATATTTATCTCGGGTATGCAGCCGGTACAGTCGTCAACCAGACACGATATTTCAGCAGACCAACTGGCTGCCATCTTCAGGTGAGAGCGCAGAACACTAACTCGCCGGAAACTGATAAAGAACAAGAAACAGCAGCCCCTTTATACACTGCTGACGATCCACCGCGCGTGCGCGAAACCAAAGTAGAAGCCACCTAGGCGCAATAGAACCAGTAGCGCGCCGTTGGAGAAAAAAAGGCAAAAACGATGGGTCGAAAACAAGGCTAGTTAAAAGAAACAGCAGGTCGAAATGAAGACCGTTGTTGCTTGATGTCAGATAAAATCGGGTTCCAAGTTTTCCTTAGTGGAAAACCCTTGTCCCTATTAATAATATTATCGGCCATACGAATTTCCATGGATTCTTTGAGAACACATTCCCAGTAGCGGGAAGCAGGAGCAATCAGTTTAGTTTCATCGTATAACATCTTGTGTCCCTCATTCAAACAATGATCAGCAACAGCCGACTTTTCAGGTTGGAACAAACGAGTATGACGGTGGTGTTCCACACACCGATCTTGAACTGTGCGGATCGTTTGGCCAATGTAAGTTTTACCACAGTAACACGGAATACTATAAACACCGGGTTTCCTCAGTCCTAAATCATCTTTGACTGACCCAAGGAGGGCCCTAGTCTTAGGTGGGGGCTTAAGAACACTTTTAATGTCGAATCTTCTAAAATTCTTGAAATTTTCGAGGAAATATTCCCGACGAAAGGCAAAAAGGCAATAGACTTGTAATTGTCTTCTAATGGTTCACCTTTTGGACCAAATTGAAATGCACGACAAATTTGTTGAGCAGTGTACCCATCCTGTTGAAAGACCACTTTGAGATGCTCCAGTTCTTCACCCAAATGTTCAGCATCAGAAATGGCGTACGCTCTTTTTACTAAAGTACGCAAGACCCCCATACGTTGGTGTGGCGGATGACAGCTCGTCGCGTGAAGATAAAGATAGGTATGCGTTGGCTTGCGATACACTCCATGTCCTAAGGTCCCATCACTGTTCTTTTGAACCAAAACATCCAGAAAAGGAAGTTTCCCATCGTTCTCCACCTCCATCGTAAATTTAATATTGGGATGGAGACAATTAAAATGGTCTAAAATGATTTAAAGCATCCATACAATGAGGCCAAACCATAAAAATGTCATCGACGTATCTCCAAAAACAGGTAGGCTTAAGAAAGGACGTCCTTAAAGCCATGTCTTCAAAGTCCTCCATAAAAAGGTTTGCGACTATGGGGGAAAGAGAACTCCTCATAGCCACACCATCTGTTTGTTCAAAAAACTTATCATTAAAAAGGAAATACGTCGAAATCAGGACATGACGACATAACTTGACTGTTTCATCATCCAATATATTACTAATTAATAACAATGACTCTTCAAGAGGAATCCGGGTAAAAAGGGAAACAACGTCGAAACGGACAAGCAAGTCTGATGGACCAAGACAAACTGACTTCAGCCGCCGAATAAAATGTGACGAGTTCACTAAAACTAGGGCCCTCCTTGGGTCAGTCAAAGATGATTTAGGACTGAGGAAACCCGGTGTTTATAGTATTCCGTGTTATTGTGGTAAAACTTACATTGGCCAAACGATCCGCACAGTTCAGGATCGGTGTGTGGAACACCACCGTCATACTCGTTTGTTCCAACCTGAAAAGTCGGCTGTTGCTGATCATTGTTTGAATGAGGGACACAAGATGTTATACGATGAAACTAAACTGATTGCTCCTGCTTCCCGCTACTGGGAATGTGTTCTCAAAGAATCCATGGAAATTCGTATGGCCGATAATATTATTAATAGGGACAAGGGTTTTCCACTAAGGAAAACTTGGAACCCGATTTTATCTGACATCAAGCAACAACGGTCTTCATTTCGACCTGCTGTTTCTTTTAACTAGCCCTGTTTTCGACCCATCGTTTTTGCCGTTTTTCTCCAAATGCGCGCTACTGGTTCTATTGCGCCTAGGTGGCTTCTACTTTGGTTTCGCTAACGCGCGGTGGGTCGTCAGCAGTGTATAAAGGGGCTGCTGTTTCTTGTTCTTTATCAGTTTCCGGAGAGTTAGTGTTCTGCGCTCTCACCTGAAGATGGCAGCCAGTTTGTCTGCTGAAATATCGTGTCTGGTAGACGACGGTATCCGGCTGCATACCCGAGATAAATATTATCATTTACTACGCCGGGAAAGTCTACGCAACTACACAGACAGATCCTTCAAATGTTTTAATTATTGGTCCTTACGTGTATTTTGCAAAACTTCGAAGTCGATTTTCACGATAAATTTGGAGAATTGCGTCGAATGACTTTGGCTGATATTTATTTATGTTCTGAATTTTACGTACCATAAATACAAAGCAATTCTAAAAGAAGACATCAATGGAGCAATCATACGTAATCACCCCGGTGTTTAAATACCGCAATAACGAAAAAAAAAAAAAAGACGAGCGAGGTGGCGCAGTGATAAAACATTGCCCTCGTATTTGGTAGGACGGTGGTTCAAGTCCACCTCCATCCAAATATAGCTTTCACATGATTTCCCAAAATATCTCGAGGCAAATGCCGCGCTGATTTCCTTGAAAGGGCACGGTCGATTTCCTTCCTTATCCTTACCCAAAACTCAGAACGTGAGCTACAGTGACCACGGTGTTAACGTTAAACCCTAAGATTCCTTTCTTCAGAAGCGTAAGACCACTACGTAAATATTTAGAAGAGGAAGGTATCGTACGGTAAAAACGGCTGCACGAGGAATAACGATACTAGCAACAAATTAGAAGAGGGAGCTAAACAGAAACCGTGTACAAAATAAACGAAACCCTAAATTTCAACAGCAAATGTTGAAAGGGTACACATTCCTGTAGTCGCCTCTTGTAACAGAGATGGGCAGTTCAGTTCATTTTTGGGAACTAGTTCACCACTGATGAGCGCCATCATGGGACATCTTACGGAACTGCTTCAGTACCTCCCCTCCCCGCCACGAACCCCTGAGCGTGGGACCCCGGGCCCTTACGGAGGTTTCCCGTCTGTATATATTTGTTTGTGGTCTAGTTTACCTTAGGTTAAGTGGTTTGTAAGCTAGGGACTAATAACCAAGCTGGTGAGTTCCATAGATTTACAAACATTTGAATGAACTGTTATCAGTCGCCATAGTGAGTTGGCTAGGAAATCCGATTCAGACTGTAACATGTAAACACGACAGCGAAAAACGGTTTAAGTAATTCGGCTTTCGTGTTCCGGAAGATGTGTTACATGTAGTGACTGTATGGTCGTGGATGTCCAGTCTCTGATAGTGGAGGCGAGCACCCGCGCGCAAGTTGCCTGCGATAATACAGTGGTCGCGTGCAGAGAAGTGCGGCCAGAGATAAGTTTTACGACCGCGCGTTCTGTAGCGCGTGCCGCTCGAAGCAGAAGATTACGAGTGGTGTATACAAAAGCAGACAGCACAAAGAAGCTTAAAAACTGCAGCCAATAAAGTGTCACATATCGGCTAGGGAGGAATGCGAAGAAACTATTTATTTGAATATCTTGTACTAAAGTTCTGCGAAATGATAAAAATTATATATATATATATATATATATATATATATATATATATATATATATATATATATATATATATATATATTTGTCGAATCACACCGTTCAAATGAATGAAAAATCGCAATCTGCGATGTTATGGCTTCACTGTATTAGGTTTAGATGAAATACCGAATTTTCATTCGCCACAGTTTGGTATTTCATCTAAACCTAATACAGTGAAGCCATAACATCGCAAATAGCGATTTATTTCATTCAAATGATAAAAAGTTACCTGAAAAACTTACTATTAAATGAAACCCAGTACTAAGCAAAGAGGGGGAAGCTGAATTGTGGAAGAAATATATAGAGGACATAAGGTAAAGCAGTCAACAATCCGAAGATTGGTTTGAACACCACAGTGCTTTACTAGGCATGGTCCTGTTTGGAGGTGGTATGCCGTTGCCTTCCTCCGACCTTCGAACTGACTTATCCAGCCAGTTATAGGGGGACCTGCAGTTTAACTTGGGTTCCGAACCACGGTGCTACTCGGTATATTTCACATGAGCAATACTGCCAGAGGTGAAAGAAGTGGAAAGTGACAGATAAAAATCCTAGGACCTGGTGGGGATCGAACCCGCGACCTTTGGAGATGTAGTCTGGCACTTTACCACTGTGCAACCGAGGCGCATAGAGGATATATGCAAAGGAAATAAACTTGAAGGCAGTATTCTAGAAATGGAAGACGAAGTGGAGGAAGATGAAATAGGTGATACGATACTGCGAGAAGAATTTGACAGAGCGCTAAAGAATTTGAGTCGAAGCAAGGCCCCTGGAGCAGATGAACTGCCGATATCGTTAGGAGATCCGGTCATGAAAAATTGTTCCACCTGGTATGCAAGATGTATGAGACAGGGGAAATACCCTCCGACTTCAAGAAGAATATCGTAATTCCAATTCTAAAGAAAGCACTTGAAGACGATGTAGAAATTATAGAATTGTCAGTTTAATAAATCATGGTTGCAAAATACTAACACCAATCAATAGGGAGCGAAGAGTTATATTCAACCTATACAAAAACCAGACAGCAGTAGAAGGGCAAGAAAGGGACGCAGAGGTTGGGAAGGGAGTAAGACAGGGTTGTAGCCTTTCCCCAATGTTGTACAAAATGTACATTGAGCAAGCAGTGAAGGAATGCAAGGAGAAATTTGGAGAGTGAATTAAAGTACAGCAAGCAGAAATAAAAACTTTGCAGTTTGCCCATGACTGCAAAGGATCTGGAAGAGCAAAGGAATGGAATGGACAGTGCCTTGAAAATTTAAGGTGAAGAATAAAACGAGGGTAATGGAGTGTAATATGAGAAAATCAGACGACGACGAAGGAATTAGATTAGGTAATGAGACGATAAAAATAGTAGATGAGTTTTGTTATTTGGGTGGCAAAATAACTTATGATGGCCAAAGTAAAAAAGATATAAAATGCAGAATGGCTGTGGCAAAAAAAAAGCCTTTTTAAAGAAGCGAATGTTAACATCCAAAATTAATTTAAATGTTAGGAAGTCCTTTCTTAAAGCATTTGTCTGGATTGTAGCATTGTATGGGAGTGAAACGTGGAGGATAAGGAGTTCAGACAAAGAGATGATGGAAGCTTTTGCAATGTGCTGCTACAGACGAATGATGAAAATTAGATGGGTGCTTAACTGAATTGGGGAGAAAAGGAGTTTCTGGCATATCCCGACTAAGAGAAGGGATAGATTGGTTGGACACATTCTGAGACATCAAGGAAGGCCGAGGGACGATTACAATGAGCAGATACAAAAGGATGTTGGTAGCCGAACGTATTCTCAGATGAAGATACTTGCACAGGACAGGGTAGCATGGAGAGTTATTTTTAGTCACTTTGATTCACAGATAATTCAAAGATGTTATTTTTAAAAGTTATTCAATTAGTAATGGGAAGGTCAGGTACTAACTACGATTGATGTGGTCGACACAACATTTTAAATTAATATTTCTCCTATTTTTCACCTTAAGCACAGACTTACAAAACACTGTCAAAGTCACACAATATATTTTAAATAAGCAGTTTTCTATAGTTCATTTCACAAAATCGCAGTTTGATATTCTTGGCAAAGTCAATATTTAAAAATTATTCCTTTTTTGAATCAAGTTAAAGTTATATGATTTAATGTTTGTCAATGAAGGAAACCTTTTTAGCAATGATTAATATTTTCTTGATTATTACGTTACTATCGGGAGGCAGGATTTTTCTAAGTCCGTAGCCTATCCCGAATTAAAGTCCACAGATATTATTTACGCACTCGCTTATAAGTTCGATTTAATTAAGCCTTTCAATTAAATTCAATCATAGTAAACCAAAAGTTTGGAATATTTTTTGCACCTGACTCTCTATTTCAGATACGACCACAACAATCTAAGTCCGAAAGTTGACTAAGAAATGTTCATACACCGAGGAACAAAGACTGAGAGAGATCTTCTCGTTACGAGAAACAAATACTGAGAGCTGTTAACGTTGGGAGAAACAAAGACTGAGAGAGCGAGTAGCTATACTGCGGAACTATTTATACTACTATTGTGACAAAAGATTACTCTGATTTACGGTGTTTAGACGCGGTTAGTCTGAGACTGTACTGTTTCGATACTTCAAAGATATATTGACTGTTACTGAAATTTTGACAAATACGTAAAAATTCTGCCTCTTACAAATTATTAGAATTGAATCTACATCTACATAGATACTCTGCAAATCACCTTCAAGTGCCTGGCAGACGGTTTATTAAACACTTTCATAACTTTTTCCTACCGTTCCATTCTCTAATAGTGTCAATTGCCAATTTTCGCACCATGCAGAAATTTTGTCTAAATCGCTTTGCAGTTGCTTTTGATCCTCTGTTGACTTCACTAACCGATAAACGACAGCATCATCCGCGAACAATCTAAGGGAGCTATTCAGATTGTCTCCTAAATCGCTTATAAACACGAGGAAGAGCCTATAACGCTTCCCTGTGGAACGCCAGATATCACTTCAGTTTTACTCGATGACTTACCGTCAATTACAACGAACTGTGTTCTTTCTGATAGGAAATCGTGAATCCAACCGCACAATTGGAGAGATATTCCATAACCACGCAATTTCATAAGAAGCCGCTTGTGGGGTACAGTGTCAAAAGCCTCCCTGAAATCCAGGAATACGGAATGGATTTGAGATCCCTTGTCGATGGCACGTAACACTTCATGTGAATAAAGGGCAAGCTGTGTTTCGCAAGAGTGATACTTTCTGAATCTGGATGTAAATGGCTACTTTGTGCTGTGATTGCGATGTAGTGTTACAGATGACAGGGTGTCGACGCGAGCTGCATCAAACCAGTCTGCGGACTGAAGATCACAGATGAAAATGTGTTCACCACTGGAGTGATTTTGAGGGACGGCGACGTTAATTGGCGCGTTAGATTGCGGCAGATTAGCACCTGTCGACGGTAACAGCGGGAAGGCGAGTGTATCGTCGGCGGGCCGCTGGAAGGCTGTTGGTGGCTGCGGCCAGTGGCCGTTCATCACCTGCAGCCGCTGGGCGCCGGAGTGGAGGGCGGCTGGTGTGATGGATGGCGCCGAGCTGGCCAGCTGGCGCAGCAGCAGGCCCTCCCTGACCACACACGCTGCATTTATACAGAATACTGTGGCACTGATTCTATACATACAAAAGGGAATTATATTAAAAAAAACATTCAAAAGGAAAATTCTGTGTACTTGTCGCGTCCCAAACTTGGTTATTGCAAGGGATTGAGCGACATGGTTCGTTACAAGGGATTTTAGCCGTTGACCGAATCGAGAGGGAGACTTTGTCTGGCTAAGATGTTATTATCCCTGGGATTGACTATAAAGGATTTTAATACTGAAATAAACCTCCTGTTTAAGTTTAACAATTTATAGTTTATTCAGATAAGTACAAGCAAACTGTCTGGGTGAGGTATCTTCCACTAAGTGGCCAAGTCTTATACAGAGACGATGTCTGTCTTACACCGTTCCGTCTGCCTTAACAAGAACCCGTCAGTATTACCCACACGACTAAAGAACAGAGTCCCCCGACTACTTCCCAAAGTCCATCAGGTCCCGCAGCTACCGCTGACTATCTCTCCCGGCTGCCTGCCTGCAGCTCCTACCTTCTGCTTCCAAGTGACTACGCCCAACAACTCCCCGAGGAGCGGCCTGCTCCTAAGTTTTGTACACGTTTTCCCCTTCGACCCCTCACGCGCCTTGCGGGAGCGGCGTCGGAGACTACTCGCCTTCTCATTGGCTGTAATAGTGCACTAGCATTCAGTCGTTCTCCAGAGGCTGGGTGGAAGGGCAGAGGCGCCTCTCCTTAATATGGTCACACACTGCGTCCTAAGCCTCTCATTGGCTCCTCAGGACAGAGTGCTGCCTCCGGCAGAAGCCCTCTCTCTTTCCTCTTCTCATCCCACGCTCTCTGTCTCTCCAGAAATGCTTACTATCATAATGGCTGACTTTGTGGACCCTCTTATCCAGCACACACAGAACCTTTGTGCCTCTTATTTGGCGTCTGGCGTCTGGCGTCCACCTGGCCTGCGAGCTATCCCGTGGCGTCTCCTGCCACGCTACAGAACTTTCTGCTTCTCAATACTTCGTTTTCCAAATTTTATTAATTAATGAATCAATTAAGACTTTGCTTTTGGCGTGGATATGACAAACTGACTTGGCTGAAAATCCTAAGAAATTTTGGTTTTATGTCAAACCGGTAGGTGGACCAAAACAAAATGTCCAGACACTCTGTGACGAAAATGGTACTGAAACAGAGGATGACACGCTAAAGGCCCAAATACTAAATGTCTTCTTCCAAAGCTGTTTCACAAAGAAAGACGGCACTGTCAACCTTTTCTACACCTACATCTACATAAATACTCCGCAATTCACCGTAAGGTGCTTGGCGGAGGGTACACTGTACCACTACTAGGCATTTCCTTTCCTATTCCACTCCCAAACAGAACGAGGAAAAAAAAGTATGCTTATATGCCTCCGTACGAACCCTAATTTCTCTTGCCTTTGTCATCACCACGCGAAATGTAAGTAGGCGGCAGCAAGATCGTACTACACTCAGCTTCAAATTCCGGCCCTCTAAATTTCTTCAACAGAAATTGACGAAAAGAACGTCGTCTTTCCTCCAGCGATCCCCAATTGAGTTGCCGGAGCATTTCCGTGACACTCGCGCATTGGTCGAACCTACCAGTAACAAACCTAGCTGCTCGCCTCTGAACTGCCTCTTTGTCTTCCTTTAAACTGATCTGCTGCGGGTCCCAATCACTTGAGCAATACTCAAGACGTGAGCAATACTCAAGACCGAAGTCGGCTGTCCGCCTTACTCACAACTGTCCTTACATGATCGTTCCATTTCATATCGCTCTGCAATGTTATGTCTATATATTTGAACGACGCTACAGCATCAAGAAGCTCACTACTAATGCTGTATTCGAACATTATGGGATTGCTTTTCGTACTCATGCGCATCACCTTACATTTTTCTACATTGAGAGCTAGCTTCCATTCTTCGTACCAACTACAAATTTTGTCTAAGTCATCCTGTATGCTATTACAGTCAGTTACAGACGACAACCTCCCATACACCACAGCATCATCAGCAAACAGCCGCAAATTACAACTTACTCTGTCCATCAGATCATTTATATAGATAGAAAATAATAGCGGTCCTATTACACTGCCCTGGGGCACGCCTCTCTAGATTGTCGCACAGATGACAAAACGGCAGATATCAAAATAAATGACAGAGGGATAGAAAAACAATTAAAATCGCTCAAAAGAGTAAAGGCCTCCGGACCTGATGGAATACCAGTTCGATTTTCCACAGTGTACGCAAGAAACTTGTCTCCCTTCTTGCAGCCCACAAGGGAAGTGGGTTACAGAACACTTGTTCGTCCACTGCTTGAATACTGCTCACTGGTGTGGGAGCCGTACGACGTGGGGTTGATAGAGGAGGTAGAGAAGCTCCAACAGGATCATTTAGTAATTGTGAAAGCGTTATGGAGATGATCGATAACCTCCAGTGCAAGACTTTGCAAGAGAGACACTCTGTAGCTTGGTACGGGCTTTTGTTGAAGTTTCGAGTCAAGCAGTATATTTCCCCCGCCTATGTAGTACTTATATCTCGTGAAGGGATCATGTGGATAAAATCAGAGAGGCATACCGAGAATCTTTCTTTCCGCGAACGAGACTGGAATAAAAGGGATTATCAATAGTGGTATCTAAGATACACTCTGCCACACACCGGCAGGTGGATGTAGATGTAGATATGTCATCATAGCAAAATTCTAACATGATCTATTTACAGAAGGCTGGGAAAGCTGGTAGAAGCCGACCTCGGTGATGATCAGTTTCGATTTTGTAGAAATATAGTAAAAGTGGAATACACGAGGCAATACATTACTAATTCTAGAAGATAGATTAAGAAAAGTCAAAGCTACGTTTCAAGCTTTGGTAGATTTGGACAAAGCTTTTGACAATGTTGACTGGAAAACACACTTTTAAATCCTAAACTCAGCACGGGTGAAATGCAATGAACGAAAGGTTATTTAGAACTTGTAAAGAAACCAGACTAGCGATCTGCATGTTGGGGATTTTGCCCACGCGTACCCGCTCAGGCGTGGTGCCGCGCTTGGTTGCGGCTATTTATGATTGCTCTGAACGGGCTACTGCTCGATCCCTACTCTGGAGCACCACCTATAGACAAGGTCTCACAATAACAAAAAAATGTAAAGTCTATGGGACTTAACTCTTTCAGTCTTGGTGGTTAGTGTTACTCACCACCTCTTTTCGATCACGGTACTTCTATTCCACGCCATCTAGCGATAAACGGTTGAATTAGTATGTCCCTTTGGACTGTGCTTCAAAACAAATGACAGATTCCGGGTACATAGCATGAATGTCATTGCATACCAGTTGCATTGAATATAGCGCTAAAGTACCTTGTCTCGAGTGTCTGATAAAAACATCAATTCAACGCGTACGTAACATGTTTTCTGTAATGTATTTTATTGAACGTATTCTCATAGACCTATTTTATGTGTGTTGGCATGCAGGTACTGTTACTTTTGTGTTTTCACTGATCAGTTACAAAGGGAATGTAAGCAAGCTGGGAACTTCAGTCCTCTTCACGCCCACACCTCGACAAGCTGATTCTGAAAGACTTCCGGAGAGAAGTATATCCGGCCCTACTGGCACCAGCATATGTCAGAGACAAACACAGGACGGATTCAGTGAACAGCAGCCTTAATTCCGCGGCCTCATCTCCAGAACCTGCATTTATAAAACGCCACAAACCTACAGTCCCGCAGGAAATTCGTCTAGAATCCAGTCGCCATCAACCTGAAAGAAGCACATCAAGAAGATTCTTCAATTGTACCACTAAAACATCTCCCGTGCATACTGTATGGCAGTGTAGTACATGTGAAGTGCCTCTTTGCTTACGCAATGGTAAAAATTGTTTTGCAGATTTTCATAAAAAAAATTTGCTTTTGTTAGTTTTGTACGTTTTTAATGATGATTCGTCTAATAAATAACGTTCACAATCATCCTAGTATTATTTATAGCAATAGTCATGGTGGTTAGCGTTAGTGACAACCTCAGTCCTTGAAAGCCTGAATACCTATATTATGTTTCATCTATTGTCTGTGATATTTCAGTTGTAACAGTTGCTTCAATGAACAGACATTGATAATTATATTCCTATTGTACAAGTGTGAACAGGCGTTGGTAATTATGTTCCTATTGTAAAAGTATGACTGAAAGCGTTAACTGTGGGGTCATCAGACCCTAAACCTACATACTACTTATGAACTAGCTTATACTAAAGACGGCACAAACATCCATGCCCGAGGGGGGATCCGAACCCCCGACCGCAGCGACTGTGCAGACCGTGACTGACACTCCGCAGACCGCTCGGCCACCGTGGCCGGCAAAGTCTCACAACAGCCAGTGCTAAGTCACACTGACCAGGCCGCGGCCGCCAGCTGAATGGCTGGGGCACAGCCAACACCATCTAGATACAAGGCCTCACAACGATTCCGAGTTACGTCACACCGCTAGGCTGCCATCACAAGCTCAGTGGATGGCCCTATGAGGCAGTGGGCTGTGCCTCAGCGACCGCCAAGTCAGCTAGTGATGGCAGCCTATCAGCATATTTCAGTATATCTGGGATCAGTCATGCTAACAACGGGTGGCCCTCCATTTGTAGTCTGACAATGAGACGGCACGACCGTGGGGTCGGGGATTTGTCCGATATTTTGTGTGGTGAAAGAGGAACCCTAACACCTCACGTGGTTACAATATTAGGACGCACTACTCGGATAATCCCCAGAAAAATCGATCCAAAGTTTCTTAGGTGCCTTATGAGTATAAAATGTTAGTCCATTGCCGAGCCGCCGTCTTTCGTTCATTGCACCCGATTAGAAAAGTACAAGCAAATAAAGTAATGCAGTTAGCAGCCAGGTACGTGTGGAGAGGAAACATTTTTAAGCTCACACCCGAAACATTGAAACGTGTCCATAAAAATTTTTTGTAAGAAAATGTCTAATATTGTGCCTCCTGTTTTGTGTCGAGTAACTTGCTTGCAAAAGAAAATGTATAATATCGCTTCTACTGTGTGTATCGATATGTGTACTTAAGTCTGTGTAGTTTCATCTTTGGCAAAGACTATGTATTGCAAAGCATTGTAGCTCGCGCAGAGAGAGAGTAGCACTTGTGGTTTAGCTCGCTTAGAGAGCGGTTGAGTTGTGTGTATGGCTCCGATGTAGAGCAGAGGCTGCTGTGCCAGCAAGTCGATTTGATTGTATTTGGAATATATATTGTATTGTAACACCGCTGGAATGAAGGTAATTGCATTTGATGTCATTAGGAAGAAGTTGTATTATGTAGATAATGTAATGCTGATTATTAATAATAAGTAACAAAGTTGACCTTTCTTTCCTGTTTCACTTACGTAGTTAGAAGATTAACCTACTTCCTTCATTTGATGATTAGTTATTAGTGGATTTAAAGTGCAGTATTCATTTTGATAATATTGTTGAACAGATTTCGTTATTGGTGCCATAGTAAATGATTGTCATGCAACATTACAGTTAATTGACTATGTTACTAAATTTCAATAATCAGATACTGATCTGCATAAAATTCCCGCAATCAAACACTAAGAAAGTGGTTTGTGGTTTTTTGTTATCTTTCTCGCAGTGAAATATTTCGAGTATAGTCAGTGTCTGTTTCAAATGGTGACTTGCCACATTTAAAGATCCGTTGCGCACATAATCAGTTTAATGCACTGTTCCTTATTTAATAGTATATACATCAATATCAGGGCCATAATTAAACCAAATTGCTGTGTTAATGAACAATTTGTTGTCTGATTAAACGATAGGTTCAACATCAAACTACACACACACAGCTTCTAACATTAACAAAACCAAGATTGACTGGAGGACTCGCACTAACTGATATTCATAGGAAGGCAACTGCTCTATACGACGAACAGAAAGATTAGTATATGGCAACCACAGTAATATTACAGAAAAACTCTTTAAAATACTGCAGACAAAGAGCATGAATCCGCCGATAAATATCAGCAATCATAACTTCCGTCTGTAATCAGTCTGTTTTACCTGGAGTATAATTACTTAAAAGAAAGTCGTGTACCATCTAAGACTTTAACTACAACCCAAATCCTACAGATATGGCAACGGAAAGACATGCCAAACAGTATTATGCTGAAGTTTCCACATGGAAACTGGTTGACAGTGTGGAAAAACACCAGCCTTAAAATCCACACGTCAGAGGTTGCGTCCACATGGTACAAAGTCGTCAACCAGACGATAGCAACGAACGGAAAGCTACATCGTATCGGAAAAAGTGATAAAGACAAGTGCAGAAAATGTGGACTACTGGACACCATAATCCATAGATTCACTTGTAGAGGACATATCGATAACTGGAAGTTGGTGAGGAAACGAATAGCATTACTGTCAAGAACCTCCGAAACTAGTTTCACTTCAGAAATAATGATGTGGCCGGAAAGAAGTTTTTACCAGAAAACAAAGAACAATACAATTATTTGGCATCTCGGTAATTATGTTAACTATATATTCCATGCACCTGCAGAAGACAATCCCATAAGCTTTGAATCGTACATGAACACTGCGAGATGGAGAATCATACGTAGAATTCTTGAGAAAAAACAGTTTAGCAACATGCTAAATGTAGCATTTGAAAAGGTTGGAATAGGATAAAAAACTTTATCTTTGAACTGCAATTACTGCTACTTTCACCATTTAAAGAAGCAGCAGTTTCACTTACATTTTAAAGAAGAACGTTTTGTTTCTGTTTTGCAATGGATATTGCTGTTTATTCCTAGTTTTTTTTAGAAAACAGTTGTTTTTAACAAAAAAAGAAAAAGATGGTTAGAGCTCGGACTTTTAGACCAGAGGCCTCGGGTTTGATTCCTCCTCCGGCACCTTTTTTCTTCTTCTGTGTCATTTTCTTTTGTTAGTCCACCAGTCATTCAGAAAGTTTCCCAAACCTACATTATCTGTAACAAATTAATTACCTTAAAAGCAGTCAGCAATCCGAAGATTGAACACCACAGTGCTTTACTAGGCATGGTCTTGTTTGGAGGTGGTATGCCGTTGCCTTCCTCCGACCTTCGAACTGACTTACCCAACCAGTGCTACTCGGTATTTTTCACATGAGCAATACTGCCAGAGGTGAAGTGGAAAGTGACAGATAAAAATCCTAAGACCTGGCGGGGATCGAACCCGCGACCTCTGGATTTGTAAACTAATGAATAAAAATTATTTTCTTTTTGTCCAACAACACAATTCATGGCGATGGGGTTTTCAATTTTTCATTGTAACGTGTATGAGGAGAAACATTCAGCTTTTAATCAGAATAACAAAGTTTATTGGGAAACATTCAATTTTTATACATATAATAATTATAAACCAAGAACCTTAGAGGTAATTATCATAAAAACAAATAAAGCAATAATTTTTGCGACATCTTGAACAACATATAACAGTGTGAATTAATTCATCTTCACTTACAAATGTTTTTTCACCCAAAAGTTTCAATTTATTATTATTACTACTATTATTATTATTATTATAAAGTTATCCGCAAAATAACATAGTATCGCGAGACATCTCTTCCGAAGATGTCGATGCAATTAAACTATTTTCCGTTTCATAATACACCACCGCGTCCTTCAGTCGTAATTTTGATCGTTCACTATCAATGGATTCTTCAGTAATTTTCTGTCCCATTCCAGATGAGCCTGCAACTTCTTCAGTCGACATGTTTAACCTCGGATCGAAATAACACGTTAAAATTTGAAACAGGCACGTCTGTTCACGACGAAATCGAAAAACAAACTGCCGTTTACTTCTCATGGCTCGCGCACAGTCCTATGCATAGATGACCGTTATAATGCCAAGGGAAACCTTACAAAATCTCTTTAAACATTGAAACCCCATAAAAACGAAATAGAATAACGAACAGGAATATTTTTCAGTGATTGAAGAACTTTACGTTTTTGAGCTGAAATAATCTTTTAAAAATAATTTAAGTTTAGAAACCTTTTGAATAATTGGTGGAATAACAAAAGAAAAAGTGCTGGTGGAGGAATTCAACCCGAGCCCTTTGGCGTAAGAATCAGAGCCCTAACCATCTTCCTTTTTTTACTTTCAAAATATGTATGTTACCTCTTGTATGTGTGTTTGAAACAGTCAGTCTGCAGGAAAAGTTCGTCTTTTCGTTTTTGTGCTGCTTTAGCAGTGCACTCCACAATCTAAGTGCGATTGATTTTGGCTTAATCTTGCTTAAGAACTGTCTAGGTAGTATTCGCTCTTAACTTTGTGAACGCCTGTCACAGTAACAACACTCTTTTTAATTTGTAATACTATTAATCTAGACAATTCTGGCTCCTGAATCAGATGTATTTGTTTATATATGGAAACCTGAGGTAAAATTGGCTGGTATGGAACTAAAGTATTTTTTTCCCTTAATGTTGCTTAAGCTATCATTTTAGAATTTGTATATTGTTGGTGACAGATTTTAAGTGGTGAAGTGAATGTTGCACTATTTTATAGATCAGTACTGAAAAGTAGGTAAAACATGTAGATGCAATTCTGTAACAAACTTGCTTCCAAATACTTCAGTTGCAAACTTTAACATAAGTTATTACATACAGAGATAAACATGTAGTTGCCTAGATTGCAGAGGTTGTAAAATTCCTGGAAACAAAGCAAATACTTGTGAAAAGCATACCCAGATTTCTTCCGAATGTCATTAGGGGTATAGACCACTTGTCAGTAGCTGGCATTTGACCTGTACTCCATTAAATTGTTTGGATTGTTGGAAAATGTTGAGAAAAACCTTTGACCATGTATTCTGGACTGAATTTCCATTCTTACCTTCCAAGAGGTAGTAACAAGATCTGTTGTGACCTGCACATATGTCCAACTCCCTGCTCTATTGCCTAAATAAAGAGCCTCAGACATTTAGTTTACAACTATCACTGCTGGCATACAACTCTCCAATGCAGCTCTGCAAGGCATTGCACTAACTTATGGCTTCTTTTAATAATCCTGTCAGCCACACTGGTTCATAACATGTTTATTCCCTTAGCCATCTGCAGAGAATGTGTTAAATATGGATACCAAACCATGGCGCAGTTCAGTATTTTTAACAACATTGCAAGGAGTTGTAAAATTGTACAGAGTTGTGGGTTAATTAACAATGGAGTGTATATTAGTGATGCCATGCTGAAGTAGGCAGCTCCAGCTAAAATTCAAAGGAAATTATACTAAGGTGTGTTAAGTGTGAACAACTTTTTCCATGTAAATCCCAATACAGTTTACAATTTAAACAGATCAACTTTGGCATACACTGCTGGCAGCATGAGGAACAACTGTACTGAACACATGGCATGAAACAGGAGCCACTGGTTACCTTTTCCATTTAGCATTACATAAAAGATGGGCTTCATGGAGCTTCTAAACTCAACCTTCACTGTGGTGATCAAAACTACACTTTCCCATGTACATGATTAATACTACAATGTTCATACAGGATCTCACAGATAAAGCTTCCGACACGCAACCCATATGACAGCAGAACTTTACAACCTTCATAAAATACATGTACAGTTTGTACTGTTGTGATACCAGCTGTTTTCCTCATTTTGTTTACCTATTCACGGCAAAATATGAGATAAAGCTAGCAGTGCAATATTGACCTTGTATCCCACAGATACAACACGATCACAAATGTTCCTCCTTGCGATGTGACCATTGCAGTATTAAGTTACAAAACTATGAAACATGTACAATGTTCAGTAACTGGTCACAGTTACCAAGTGGAGTCATGATTATTACAGCTCAACATAAGCAAAGTGGATGAAATGCCTGAAAACATGGTTATATTAAAATGATAGGTAAGACTGTGCCTATTGCTGGCAGGTGAATTTTCAATGGTACATTTATAAAACAAGGGCCACTTCTGTGTTATACAATTGTGAACTAGAGCTGGGCAAAACGGTTATTCTCCGATATCAGTTATAATGGGTATCGTTCTTCTTTTCTATCAGTTAATTTTAACAGTTATAAATAACTGCACGGTATTTTTCCACTAACTTCCAGATGGAGTTGCTACAGCTTACTCATACTGCTACTAGGTAGCACTACTGAGCAGTTATCGGGCAGTTATCGTTATGAGTATTCCGTGAATTCTACTAGGTAGCGATACTCTACAGTTATCGTTATCGTTATTAGTACTGAGTAGTCAGTACTCAGTAGCCACTACTGACTACTGAGAACGGACAGTTATTGTTATTAGTACTCAGTACTCTGAATGGACAGTTATTGATATTACGTAGAAATACCAGTACCCGACAGTTATGGTTATTTATACTCAGTACTAAATAACGATCTATCAGTATATAGTATATCTGGTGTGATTCAAATTGCGATTGCTGTGTAATGGCAAAAGTTATCGTCCGAATCGTGCAATAAACACACATAACTAAATGTCCAGTGTATTAATATGCTATTACATGAAATCTGTGGCCTGGAAATGTAGCCGTAATTTTCGAAGCTACTACGAACTGTGTATGAAGTGAAAGTGGATTATTAAATATGTGCTTAAACGTGTGTGAAGTGAATATTGCAGTTAAAATTATAAACATAACGTTGCTTCAGTAAGTGGAGCGTCTTTAAATGCAACATAAAAGTAAACGTAAAATGATCGTTTTGTTTATTCATAATAAAGTTCTATATTAAATTTGAAAAACTGCTTGATTTGCGGAAAATTTTCTTTAGTTCATGACAGCATCCTGGTTTGTAAATATGATTATAACTACGAAGTACATTTCTCCAATTATGCCGTAACGGGTCAATTGAAGATTGGGATACCACCCGTCGGATCTGACGAAAAAGTTCATAAAATTTATTTGGGAATACAGCTTGCTACTAGGGTGTAACAGTTTGCTTTAATAATGTGAACAGGCCGAATTTCGGCATTTCTGTATGCAGTGAAAGTGAATATATTAGCTCCAGAATGGACCACACTGAACAAGTCAATACTGCCCAGTACATGTAACTGATATCTGAAATTATCGGTATTTTAAAATATTAAATCTACTGTAAACAGGTTATCGGTCGTAATTGAGGGTGTAGACCAAACCCTCAAAGCTGCAATGTAAAGTGTACCAAACATTGCTCCAGTACTATCAAAAGTAAACTGTTACAAATGTGCATTTTCAAGTATAGGCCTACTACATGCGAAATCAGAATCTTAATGGTGTTGTAATAAGTGTCTTCAACACAAAACTAGACACATATTTCCATATATTGTAAAAGAAATCCCATTTCAGAAAACTAAGGCAAGATTTATGTGAGCTTTGGAAAATGCTTGATATCTTCGGCTATTGACAGGGTATTCAGTTAAATTTTAGTTAGGGTATGGTGTGCTATGTTGGTAACAAAATGTTCACTTTGCAAGGGAAATTACTGACAGAACAAGGTTACATATAAGATCCAATCAACAACAAAGTAGGAACAGTATTATTTATTTAACTCTCAATTTGAAAATTTATTGTTATTCTATAGGCCTACGGTTGAGTTTTAAAAGAGCATTCAAAGGTCATTGCTAACATCAGCATGTTACTCTAGTGAGACCGTAAGAAAACGTTTACCATGACAGTTCTTCATTTTTTGGTGTGAGGATGCCTGTTTGTTGCATACACTTATCAATGTCTTTAAAGTGCTCTCTCTCTTATGTTCAAAAGTATTTCAGACAGAATTAGGTTCCACCTGTCAGGTGCTACATGTTTCTTGCTTTTTTCTTTGTTTTATTCAGTAAGAACTTGTGTGAACAAATAAAACCAACACAGCATGGATAGCCACTGTAAATGACAGTGTAAGTTTCATAAAGAAAATCTAACCTGGCAAATTAGTGCACTTGGCAGAAAATTCCTCTGTGTCACCCTGTATGATGAAAATCCTTTCTGTATCAACACAATTGCTATTAATTCATAAAATACCACCAAGAACTATTTGTGGCCCAGTTATTATAGCAAAAAATATAGGTTTTCATTAAAATGCTTCTCCGTGCAGTGCCAAATTTGACATGCCTCTCCTACATGTGCATTTAAAGGTATACTACATATAAAATCAGAAACGTAATGGTGTTGTGGAAGTGTCTTCCAGTCAACACCAAAATATACATACATATTCCCGTATATTGTAAGAGAAATCTCATTTGAGAAAATTTAAGCATGTTTTATTTGAGCTTTGAAAAATGCTTGAGATCTTCAGCTATTGACAGGGTATTCAGTTAAATTTTACTTAGGGTATGGTGTGCCAAGTTGGTAACAAAATGTTCACTTTACAAGGGAAATTACTGACAGGACAAGGTTACATATAAGAGCCAGTCAACAACAAAGCAGGAACAGTAATATTTATTTAACTGTCAATATGAAAATTTATTCTGTTCTTCTATATGCCTACAACGAGTTTGCAGCACACACTTTAAATGTCTTGAAAGCACTCTCTCTTATGTTCAACAGTATTGCAGACGTAATTAGGTTCCACCTGTCAGGTGCTACATATTTCTTTCTTTATTTTTTTCTTTATTTTATTCAGTATTGACTTGTGTGAACAAATAAAACAACCAACACATGATAGACAGCCACTGTAAATGACAGTGTAAGTTTCAAAGAAATCTCACCTGGCAGAAAATTCTTCTGTGTCACCCTGTATGATGAAATTCTTTATGTATCAGCACAATTACTATTAGTTCATAAAGTACCACCAAGAACTATGTGAGACCCAGTTATTACAACAAAGGTTTTCATTAAAAATATTCCTCCATGAAGTGCTTAACTTGACATTTGTCTCCTAAATGTGAATATTCTGTTGTATAATTTTTGTGCAAACTGATGTGTTTAATGTGCTGTAGAAAGTGTTTTCAAAGTCTCATGCTAAATAATTAAATCAAAAACTACCATGTGTAACTGAAGAATATTATATGGGAAAGCTAGTCACTGTCACAATTCTCACAATAATGCCTAAGAGAAAAGTCTCACCGAACCACCCAAGTAATTTGTACTCTGAAGCTGACATGAATAAGATATATGGTAGGTGTTTTTTATTAGAGATGTCTGTGATGCAGCATTGGCCCCTAATATTAATGAAGCCACTAAGGTTGAGGTACAGGGTATACTAGTACTTGCAGATGGTTCAGATTTGCTTTAATATTTTACATCACCTGCAATATTTAAACATGAGAAAAATGTCCAAAAATATAACATTCATACTCGTTAACTGTGCTGTGTATGTTTTCTCACAGAAATATCACAGTAAGCACTTTTTGAGAAGGATTGAGCATTTTTTCTTTATATTTACTATTATTTAATTTACTGAATGATGTTTAACATCCCAAACATGCACTAATACAAATAATGAACTGTGTGATCTTGTTCTATGTAAACCAGCACTGCCATTCTTTCTCATGCTTTTATTAGACAGCAATATCATCTCAATACAGACACATGTGACTAGGCAACAAGTGAAGACTTACTGTCTGTTAGGAATTAAGGCACTTAAAATGTATCAATATCCAAACTGTGTTTATAATGTGGGATCATCAGTTGGGTTGAACCTTGACTCCTTTCCCAAATCAAATTGAGCGTTTCAAACACACCAGTGTTACAAATAAAGGAAAAAAAATATGGTTAAATGCTATTAGATGGGGCACAAACTGTGTCTGGACAAGGATGGGATCAGTTCACTGGAATCATCAAATAACACAGGCATAAAATATTTACGTATATCTTTTTATTTAATTTTAGGAGGTGCCCATCTATCTTCTTCTTTTCATTAATTCCAATCGTTTTGGGGACAAATTCTGTAATGGCACTTTGTACAACTTGCTGCCTTGAGGTGGATGGAACATGTTGCTCGTCTTCCATACTGCATGTGACTGGTGGGGTCACCTCCATCAGCAGTTTTTCTGCAGGTCTGGTTTGACCTGCAGATATATGGGTTTCACATCAACATAAGCAAATATTAAGTTGACTATGGATATGGGATGAAAATTAAAGTATGTCTTTCATTCTGCTACAAAAAATTTCAATTTAGTGCACAATTGTTCTTCATGAAACTTGCAGTCTGAAATTTAGTTCATAGAAAGTTACAACTGATTCAGTTTTCTCTTGCTATACAAATGTATAATAGAGTACCTAATAATTGCAGACTTCTCATAAATGCCGTACTTTTTAAAGAGATGCTGATGTGTAATTATGGCCCTTAATTTGCAAATACTTAACAAGACATTCACTGTAGTCATCCTACTATTAATGTTTAAATTTTTTGTTAAGTTAAAATTTAAAATATTTGTGGAATATGGTAGAAGACTTAATTAAAAACAATAAATATTTTTGAATTTGCCAGGAAGTCCTGAATTAGACAGCAATATTCTCGTAACTTGGGGAATACAGCCCCCCCCCCCCCGCAAGTTGCAGTCACCTCGAAATAAACATGTTGAACCGGTACATGTATATTTTCGCGAAAATGCGCCTTTTAACAAAGATTTAAGCGTTCGTTACACGCACCTCGGAGTGTGAGTCCCATCAAAAATGTATTAGAAATGTAAGATTTCCGTTTTTCTACCTTCCCCTCAATCCTTAACAAATAAATGGCAATAATTGACGTAAGTTTGTTTACAATGTATTGGCAGCAGGGCCCTTTCTTCCTCGTAATAGCATAAAATATTAATTATAACGATTAGAGCATATTAATTCTTTTATTTAGAAAATTTATTAATCCTGTCATACACTATTATGAACCTTTTCACTGACCAGCATTGGTTACAAAACTAAGTTTTACTTTTTTTATTATTTTTGGAGGATTTCTTCATAATTCTAAAAGTCGGCACTCTACGATCGAAATATGTATCCTCTCTGGGAATATCATGACCTGCTACAGTTAATAACCAAATACCAAAGAGGTATATAGGTCTTTGCCAAATACTCATATCGATACTGCCAGTGAAAATTAACTGCCACTGATATTTCTACTATTCTCGATACTCATTAATCCCTAAAGCGTCTACCGTTATCATAGTACCTCGAATTCGCATTGGTCACTCCATGTTATTAGATACAAGATTCCCACGAGAATGTAGTACACTCTTTCACCAACAGATGGATAATCGTAAACAGTTATTACCCATGATTCTTACGCGGTTAATTCAATGGAGTATAGAACTGACCAGTATTTGGACAGGACATCTGGTCGATACTGTGGTCGAATCGTTTCATTAGTACCAACTTTTGTGAACAGATGGCGCTACGCAGTACGCATAGTTATTATGATAACTGCCAGTATTTGATTAGCGGTTATTACAATCACGGTTATTCATAAATAACCGGATATTTCTATCAGTTATCGTTATTTTGGCCCAGCTCTATTGTGAACACATTAACAAATCATATATAAAGCTCTGTAGATCTTCCTACGTTCCTTGCATAACTCTGCACCCAATATGCCAAGTAGAGGTTTGTTTTATCATAAGATGTAGGATGTCAGGAAATTTACCTCCACCGAATCACTCCTTTTATTCTTCCCTTCTACATCAAATTTGCAGAGAACTGTGCGTGGGTTTAAGACTGTTCTGCCACATGAATAACTGTCAGATTAAAAAGGTAAAACAGTCAAAAAGCCAAAGACTGGTTTGAACAACAGAGTACTTTACTAGGCATGGTCCTGTTTGGAGCTGGTATGCCATTGCCTTCCTCTGACCTTCAAATTAACTTACCCTGCCAGTTATAGGGGGGGGGGGGGGGTCCTACAGATTAACGTGGGTTCCGAACCCCAGTGCTACACAATGTTTTTCATATGGACAACATTGCCAGAAGTGAAAGAAGTGAAAAGTGACATAAAAATCCTAGGACGTAGTGGGAATTGGACCCACGACCTTTGGATTCATAGTATGGCACCCTACCCCTGTGCCACAGAGTCACACAAAGTATCGAGCTCAATTCATTTACTGTGTCAGAGGTTCCACTGACACCCTCTTTTTTTTAGCAAAAATTACAACAGTACCAACCTAAGTGTTTTGTAGTCAATGGGTCAAGTAATTTTTTTAATTGTATTATAGTGAGAAATATGTAAAAAAAATCTCTTCAGTACTGAATGTTAATAACACTACCTCATGTGTTATCAGAGGTCCTGTAGGTGTAAACAAAGTAAAGCATACATTAAATATTTCTCCCCGATTTTCTGTTAACAGTTAAACCACATATCATAATTTCTAACTAGTGATTTGGTGATAATATTCAAATTTTAACACACAAGTACATTGCATTCCAAAAGTTACTACTTCATAAAAGTATATAGGGAAGGATTTTATCTTTAGGCATGTTAAATACCTCAGTACTTGAGTGTGCTGTAGAAAAGCAAATGCATTGCGTCAGGATGTGGAATGAAATAGGCATGCTTCAAATTGCAGGAGTTTTATTCCCATAATAGCATCACATTGCGCTTGTATTAATTTCTTTACTTGTTAAATTTATTTATCTGTAACTACACATTACAGTATTATTCCCAAACAGAAAAACATTGAGCATAAGGGCAATGAAACATGTACTGATTAGAACCTAAGGCTAACAATGGGCAGAGAAACATTCTGTACTGCTCTCGTTTTCAAAATTTGATTCCTTTGCTCTGAGGTGAATGCCACGAACTATACATTCGAAATGTTACCAATGAGAATTAACAGCTCTACTACCAACCATCTCAATACAGTGGGCAATATATAGAATTGTAACTTCAGAGGCACAGTCTCTCCCAGGGGCGGCTCCTGTATAGGTTTGCAGGTTTGCGCTACCTCCAGGAATAATAATATTGTAAAACTCCGTTTGCTGTTTAGAAATTCTATGCAGGGGGAGAAGTAGCGGTCCATTTATCTCTTTTGAAACGCCCGGGCTGCTACGCACCGACCACTCCCGAGTGGACCGAACTTCGCCGACAGCGGCTGGGTTTGCAGCCGGCCTGCAAACGCCGACTACGGTGTCTCAGGGGGTGTGCGGGGTGCGGGGGCAGCGCTTGGCAACAGTGTTACCCTATAGTCGCCTTGAGTGTATACACATCGCGGCCGAGCCACCCTGTCAGCCGCAGAAACAGTCCGAACTCTCCCGAAGACAACCGGAGTCGTCCGCCCTTTGACCGAAGCGGACTTTTCGCGCCTTCTTAACCAGTTCACGTGTAGCTGCAAGCGAAGTAACTGTGCGTTGTCTTCTTGTTTAGCGTGTTTTATAGTGAGTTTTGAGGCTCAAGTGAACAGGTGAAATAACGAATCAGGTAATTTACTTGCTTTCTGAACGCTTCAATTTACGCAAGTTTGAATAGAAATTAGAAATCAAGAGGCTAGGTAGACCGATTCCCAGTTTGACAATTTCGCAGACAGTTAGAACGAAAAATCGTCAATTCGACATAAAATTTAACTAGGAACTGTACAGCAAGAATGGATGCGTGGCTGCAATGTGAAAAACGCCTTATTTTGTTTTCCTTGTTTATTATTTCGAGGAGAATTTCCTGGACTAAACAAGGAGTCATTGACATTCAACACCTTCACGATAAAATAAGGAAACACGAACTTTCTTCGGTCCATGTCAATAATGTTTTGAATCTGGCAAGTCTAGGCAATGTAAATATAGCCACTTGATTAGTCAGGGATACAGAAAGTCCATGCCATTACACAATCAAAAGGTTACAGATGATAGGTACACACTAAGTCTAATAATTAATTGTATTCGATCCTGTGGTTCTTCGGAACTTACCATCAGAGGACACGATGAGATTGAATCATCTTCCACTCCTGGCGTTTTTCGCCTTGATTAATTTTAGTGCAGAATTAGATTCATTATTAAATGGCACTTGGAAAAGGCAACAGTTTTTAAAGGCATCTCAAAACGATCCAGAATGAACTCCTCTGATGCATGATTCAAGCCTGCCCAGAGGAAATCAGGAACGAAATGAAGGGTGCCGAGTTTCTGGTTGTAATAGCTGACGGCACCAGCGATGTAGTCTGTGTTTTCCAGATGGTTATAGTATATAAGTGCATTATTAATGGAGGAGCAGTTGAAAGATTTTGGGATTTTATAGCACAAGAAAAGCATGATGCCCAGACTTTGGTAACGCATATCATACAACAGTTAAGTAACCATTTAGAGAATTGTCCACACAAATTAATAGCCCAAACATATGATGGTGCATTAGTCATGTGTATTCGTCACGATTGGTGCAGGCTCTTGTGAAGCAAAAGTTTTCCAATGCTTCATACATTCATTGCTATGTCCACCAATTAAATCTCATTATGCTTAAAGCCATTTCTATTAATAAAGATATGCGATTATTTTTCGCCAAAATTCAGAGGCTTTGCAGTTTTTTTATTCATCTACATCTATGATATCTTGGCTCAATAGCATATTTTTTTCGGAGTGCGTTGAATTGCCATACTGCAGAGGTGGCAGCTGGTGAAAAAAGTGCACTACCAACTTTTCTGGTCACCAGCCGCCACTGGTCTCTCCTTCACTGGAAACAACTATAACTGAACATGGGTTGCAAATTAATTGTCATCACAGATACATTTTGCAGTTTGTACATGCTCCACTGTGATATTATTACACAACAATATTTCAAACTGAAATATGACATTATCTGCATTTGACAATGCAATATCTTTCATTTAGAATATGTTTAGATTAAGGCAAATGGGATGCACAGTAATAAGAAAGGTCGCAACAAAAATTACAAATTTTCTGATTATTAATGTGGACTTCAAAACCATCCTGGCATTCGCTTTACAACCTAAAGGAAAACCACAAAACGTGGGTCAGGATGGTATATCTGCAAAACAAAATTTACATACATATTACAACAATGTAATGGAAAATCGAAAATATGCCTACAAGAACAAATAGTCACCTATCCCAAAATTACATAGTACATTAACGATGAAACATACGTAGTCAAAAATTTACACAAAAAATAATAATATTAAATAAATAAAATTAGTGGTAAATTCCTACGTCTTTTACACAGTGCAACTGCAGCCTTCGAACTAAACAAAGCGATACATTTCACACATACATGTATGATATTTCATGGAATTTGTGGGAAACAGAAGTTGATTACAAGTGATTACTGTTTAGTACATGAAGTGCGGTTGACTTAGGTCTAGTGAAAACATTGTAGTGTGTTGTCACATACTGAGAACTTACACCCAGACTTTCGAGTACAGACTTTGACTATGATTTCAAACTATTACTGGGCCAAGAGTTGAAATGTATTGATTGCTACACTAGGGCTTACTGAGGAACTTATACACTGCTCTTGTGTTGTTGTTGTTGTGGTCTTCAGTCCGGAGACTGGTTTGATGCAGCTCTCCACAATACCCTATCCTGAGCAAGCCTCTTCATCTCCACATAAAAACGGCAACCTGCATCTGTCTGAATCTGCTTATTGTATCCATCTCTTGGTTTTCCTCTGCGATTCCCCCCCCCCCCCCCTCCCACACACACACACACTTCCCTCGAATGCTAAATTCACAATTCCTTCATGTATAAGAAGTTGTCCTACCAATCTATCCCTTCTTTTAGTCAAGGTATGACAGAAATTTCTTTTCTCCTCAATTCTGTTCAGCACCTCCTCATTAGTTACGCGATCCACCCACCTAATCTTCAGCATTCTTCTGTAGCACCATATTTCAAAAGCCTCAATCCTCATCCTGTCCGTACTGTTTATCGTCCATGTTTCACTCCCATACAAGGCAACACTCCACACAAATGCCTTCAGGAAGGACTTCCTTAGGCTTAAATCAATATTCGAGGTTAACAAGTTTCTCTTTTTCAAAAACGCTTTTCTACCCATTGCCATTCTGCATTTTATATCCTCTGTACTGCGACTATCATTTATTATTTTACTGCCCAAGTAACAAAACTCATCTACCTCCTTTATTGCTTCGTTTCCCAATCTAATTCCTTCAGCATCACCTGATTTTCTTACACTGCACTCCATTACCTTAGTTTTGCTCTTTTTAATGTTCATCTTATATGCACCTTTCAGCACACTGTCCATTCCATTCAATTGCTCTTCCAGGTCCTTTGCTGTATCTGACAGAATTACTATGTCGTCGGCAAAACGCAATGTTTTTAATTCTTCACCATGAACTTTAATTCCTTCTCCAAATTTCTCCTTGCTTTCCTTTATAGCTTGCTCAATGTACAAATTGAATAACAATGGAAAAAGGCTACAACCCTGTCTTACTCCCTATCCAACCACTGCATCCCTTTCATGCCCTTCTACTCTGACAACCGCTGTCTGGTTTTTGTACAAGTGGCAAATAACCTTACGCTCCCTATATTTTACACCTGCTTGCTTCAGAACTTGAAAGAGTTTATTCCAATCAACATTGTCAAAAGCCTTCTCCAAATCTTCAAAAGCTAGAAATGTAGGTTTGCCTTTTCTTAATCTATCTTCTAGGACAAGCTGTAAAGTGAGTATTGCCTCCCGTGTTCCTACATTTCCCCTGAACCCAAACTGATCTTCCCCGAGGTCGGCTTCTACCAGCTTTTCCAACTTTCTGTATATAATTCGTGTTAATATTTTGCAACCATGACTTATTAAACTGATGGTTTTGTAGTTTTCACACCTGTCTGCACCTGCTTTCTTAAGAATGGGGATTATAACATTTTTCTTAAAGTCTGAGGGTACTTCACCTATCTCATACAGCAGGTGAAACAATTTTGTCATGGCTGGTTCTCCCAGAGACTTCAGTAGCTCTGAGGGAATATCATCTACTCCAGGGGCCTCGTTTCGACTTAGGTCTTTCAGGGCTCTGTCAAATTCTTCTCTCAGTACAGTATCTCCTATTTCATCTTCATCTACATCCTCTTCCCTTCCTACAATATTGTCTCGAAGTTCATTTCCTTTGTAGAGCCCCTCTATATACTCTTTCCACCTTTCAGCTTTCCCTTCTTTGCTGAGAACTGGTTTTCCATCAGTGTCCTTGATATTCATAAAGCTGTTTTTCTCATCTCCAAATGTTTCTTTTATTTTCCTGTAGGCTGCATCTATTTTTCCCCTATTTATACACTCTTCTACATCCTTGCATTTGCCTTCTAGCCACTCCTGCTTAGCCATTTTGCACTTCCTGTCAATCTCATTTCTTAGTCGTCTGTACTCCATTTTGCCTGTTTCATTTACTGCATTTTTATAATTTTTTCCTTTCATCGATTAAATTTAGTATCTCTGTGATATCCAAGGATTTTTTGTAGGTCTTGCCTTCCTTCCTATTTTATCCTCTGCTACCTTCACTATTTCATCTCTCAATTTTACCCATTCCTCCTCTACTGTTTTATTTTCCCCTGTTTCTGTCAATTGTTGCCTAAAGCTCCCTCTGAAATTCTTAAGAACCTCAGGTTCCTTCAATTTATCCAGGTCCCATCTCCTTATTTTCCTACCTTTTTATAGTTTCTTCAGTTTCAGCCCACAGTTCATAACCAACAAGTTATGGTCAGAGTCTATATCTGCTCCTGGGTATGTCTTACACTGTAGAACCTGGTTCCGAAATCTATGTCTTACCATTATAAAATCTATCTGGTATCTCCCGGTGTCTCCTGGTCTCTTCCACGTATACAACCTTCTTTAGTGATTCTTGAACCAGTGTTTGTTATAACTAAATTATGTTCTGTGCAAAATTCTACCAGGCGGCTTCCTCTTTCATTCCTTTTGCCCAGACCATATTACCTACTATCTTCCCTTCCCTTCCTTGTCCTACTACCTAATTCCAGTCTCCCATAACAATTAAGTTCCTTAATTGTCTGAATAATTTCCTTTAGCTCCTCATATATTTCTTCGATTTCCTCATCATCGGCAGAGCTAGTTGGCATATAAACCTGTACTACTGTTGTCGGTGTTGGCTTCGTATCTATCTTGACAATGATAATGCGATCACTGTGCTGGTCATAGTAGTTTACCCGCATTCCTATTTTCTTATTCATTATCAATCCTACTCCTGTGATACCCCCCCCCCCAACTGATTTTGTATTTATAATCCTGTACTCACCTGACCAGAAATCCTGTTCATTCTGCCACCGAACTTCACTAATCCCCACTATATCTAACTTCAACCTATCCATTTCCCTTTTTAAATTTTCTAATTTTCCTACTCGATTAAGGGATCTAACATTCCACGCTCCGACCCGTAGAATGCCAGTATTGTCTTTCCTGATGATCACATCCTCCTGAGTTGTCCCCGCCCGGAGATCCAAATGGGGGACTTTTACCTCCGTAATATTTTACCCGAGAGGATGTCATCATCATATGTTCATACAGTAGAGATGCATGTTCTCGGGAAAAATAACGTCGTAGTTTCCCCTTGCTTTCAGCCGTTCGCAGTAACTGTGTGGCAAAGCCACATTAGCTCAGTCAATCACCCAGACTGTTGCCCCTGTAACTACTGAAAAGGCTACTGCCCCTCTTCAGGAACCACACGTTTGTCTGGCCTCTCCACAGATACACCTCCGCTGTGGTTGCACCTACGGTACGGCTATCTGTTTCGTTGAGACACGGAAGCCACCCCACCTCGGCAATGTCTGTGGTTCATGGGAGTGGACACTGCACTTATTGTGTACAAATTCTATCAACAGATTAGCTGTAAAAGAAAAAAAAAACTGGTTTCAACATTACAGATATTCTATAGAGCAGAATATCATACTACTATTGTGATGAGTTAAGAATTATTCCCTTGATATAGCTGTGCCAGTAGGGTTTGTCCCTAAGCACTACTTGTTAACTAGTATTATGGCTTCTGCAAGTCTTACATTACCGTAACCAACTGTAGTATCCCATCAGAGGAGTAGGCAATTGCAGAAATAGGCGAAAGGAATAGTGCTACAAGTAAAAACAAAAAAAGGAAGTCCATTAAAGAACAAGGTGGAGAACATGGGTATTCTGAGAAAGATTCCAAGGAGAAAAACAATCCTTAGTTCCTCTGATGAAACACTTCTACCACGGACAAAACTGTAACAGGCATTTTGAGTTCATACCAAGCCTTATAGAGTGAAGCTTTTAATCACGAATTTGTGAAACACTCGACTTTTTATTAGTAGAAGACCCATCAGTACTTTTGCAAAAAGTCAAAACGGTAGAAAAATTAACATCATGCAAAAGGGTCGGCCTGTTGGGCAACATGAAATTTACTTATTCAGTACCTATACTTCCGCAAATCATGTCTCGCAGGAAAAAAAAAAAAATCTATCTTGTGAAACATAGCCAGTTTTTATGAGAGATTCCTATGTACTCTGGTTATGGACTGAAACCAGTGGCCTACACAAGCAACAGACTGCAAAAAGAAGACTGTGCAGGAAGAACATACCAATTAAGAAAGTACATAAACGTCATATGTAATTAATGTTACTCCCACTGTACAGTTGACAGGTTCTCAATGTACCCTTGCACACTCGGTGAATTAATTATCCTCAGTCGCAACAAAATGTTCCTTTTACGACAAGGGTACATAAAGAACCTGTCAACCAAAGAGCAGGAACAGCATTAACTATTTCATGGCCTCATTCTACGTCATTTCCTTTAAGATCTTAATCTTATGCAAACAACTCACACCTCTCAACTATGGGATATCCATCATTTGTATACGTATCACTTTGATATATATCATTTGGAGGCCTCAGCTGTGCTATAAAATATCTACGAAATAACCAAAAATAGGTCCATTCTTTTCGCCTTTCCTATACAAAGGAGTTGCCTGTCGCATTTGTCAGTCACTTTAAACTTTGTGCTGGATCAAAGACTCACGATACATGCGAGCTACGTAAGGTGGGGGGGGGGGGCAGTGCTGCCGAGTACCCTTTGTAAAACCAGATTAATACCACCATCTGGACCCCAGTGACTTGATTTCAACTCTCTCAGCTGCTTCTCTACACCAGCTATTCCTATTATGATGTCCACCACTTGGGAATTAGTGTGACCATCAAATTAAAGTATATTTGAATGATCATCCTGCATGAATCATTTCTTAAATGTTATATTTGAAACTTTGGCCTTCATTTTGCTGTCTTCTATCACCACCACAGAATGATGAATGAGTGAGTGAATAGAGGCCTGTTGCTGCTCGAATACCTTCGTAATAAGTTACAAACTAGCATTATATCATGAAAGAATAATTTATGAAGTGAAATAACATCAAATAGGAGCTAAGGAACTTTAGTTTTGTCAGATTCAATACAAGGAACAAAATAGTTAATTAATACCAACACCTTCTAGAGAGAACTCAACAGTCCATGTCACATCACACCGAGTAGGCCACAATCGGTAACCCGATTGGCTAGCCGCTACGAGGCAGTGGGCTGTGCCCCTGTAACCAGCCACTCACCTAACAATGGTGGCCTACTTGGTGCAATGTGACACGGACTGTTGTGAGTCCTTGTCTCTAGAAGATGTTGATGAATACTCTTGACAGTATTCGTGATTTCAAACACATCTGCCTTTGCAATTGTTTAGAAACATCTGGGAGACTAAATGTGCAAAAATAAGTGTAAATGTTAATGCTACTCAGTAACTCGTTTATGTTACCATGAAGACAGTGGCAATCACAACGCAATTGCAAGTTTACACATCCACAATAGTGAAATTAGGAGGGCACTTGTGCATGCGAAACAAAAGCATCTTCCCCAAAGAAAAATGACATTATTTGACGGTGAAATTCCACCCATCAGCTTTGACCCATTATGTCAAGTCGGAATATCCGTATACAGGACAATATCTTAACATGTATATAAAAAAAACAGAAATAGAATAACTTACCCATAGCACAGGCTCGAATATAGATACATAAACATGAATAAAAACCACACACAAACAAACACAAAATACAAGCTTTTGCAACCGATGGCTGCTTCTTCGGGAAAAAGAGGAAAGGAGGAGGGGGGGGGGGGAGGGAAAGATGCGGGTTTTAAGGGAGTGGAGACCAGCCTCCGCTAATTTCAAATTCCCGCCCATCATTCTTTAACATCTTTGCCTCGGCTCTTTGGACAGAGCCTCTACCTCAGCTGTTATCTCTGTCCAATTTCTTTGCTCTCTACAAATGTCTACCTTGGCGAGCTTGTGTGTGTGTGTGTGTGTGTGTGTGTGTGTGTGCACGCAGTTGTTTACCTTTCCTTTCCCCCCCTCTCCCCCCCTAAGATAAGTCCTACTCCCGGGATTGAAATGACTCCTCTTCCACTCCCTTAAAACCCACACCCTTTCCTTTTCCCCCCTTCCTCTTTTCCTGAAGAAGCGGCCATTGGTTGTGAAAGCTTGTATCTTGTGTGTTTTTATTTGTGTTTTTGTATCTATCTATGAGCCTATGCTTCGGGTAAGTTATTCAATTTCTATTTTTTATCTCACCAGGAAAGCTTCCTTCTATAATATTCGTTTCATCAATTTGAACCTAACAATTACGAACGTATAATATCTTAACAGTCATGTATTACAGCTGATACATAACTTGTGGCTATGGAGACCGTGCAGGATAAGGTGCACGATGGGCAGAGACAAGTTTTTGTCTGAAGCAACATGCGGGTTCATTTCTTCATTTGGAAGGGGAGACCGCGGTCGGTCCACTTCCACCTGCTAGCCATTGCGGTGGTCACTTCCCCTCCAGCACTCGCTCACTGCTCCAGCCACTACCCCTACCATTACAGCTCTCGCCACACTTGCCCAGCTGTCTGCGCATGTACTGGCCAATTTATCCTGCGTGCACTCTACCAGCGATTTCCGGTCTCGACCCAAAAAACCTCGCACCTTCAGCACTCACTTGTGTGGGTGTGGAGGAGGAGGGGAAAACACCGTCCGTTAATCTATACCTTACAATCTCAGTGAAGCTACAGATCCATTTTATACACAAAATCTTAATCTATATTCTCCTTGTAAAGTATCTTCTTTAAACGACTACTTAATTACTGAAGCCACCTAGAAACATGCACACCCCTCAAACCTACAGCGCGATGATTATGTCACAGGTCAAAGATGACGGGTCGAATAGTGTCCCATAAATGGCCGCATAATACAATGAAAAACATGTTTAGCAATGACTGCAAGACAGTATTATAAATAAGTTTTTTATACCACACTTCATCTTGAAGTTCATGTTTTCAGTGGCGTCGAAGATGGATAGCAAGGTGTCAAATATAATGGCAGCCTCACTAAGAAGAAAAAAGATCCATGTTAGCTTGGGTCACAAATGCTGTAAACCTGCAACCAAATTATAAAATTAAGAATAATTAATGGAAAATCTAGGATTGAATTCAACAATATAATGAGGGCAGTTTACAACCCACCACAAAGACATATGTCAAGCTGTCACTGTTAAGTCAAGAATTAAACCACTAGCCTTCGTCAGAAGAAGCACTCACATTGGCCACGTACACGCGCGCCATCTCTGGCCACCACACTATGAAACAATTCAGATATTTCTCTTATGACAGTTAGGGCCAGTTTGTCAATGTCTCGTTAAGTTTCGGTTAAGATTTTAACTTGTCGTTAGCGGAGAACTGTGTTTGTCAATGTTTCGTTATGAGAACCAGGCGTTAAAAGACCTCAAACTGGCCGTTAAGTTAACGAGTAGAATTCTGCTCGTTACACGTCTATCCGTTAAGTGAGAATCTGTATGAAAATAGAAAGATTCCAAAGCGGTAAAATACTGCAACATATTCACGTGCTAAGACCGATTTATCGAACAAAATATCAGAAGCACTACATGTATGAAAAACTAGTGTGGAAAGCAGCGTCATTGAAAAATTTTATCGTCATATTTCTCGCCCCATCCATGTCAGTAGCTAGCAGATGAATTTGATATATTGCAGATACGCAACATTACCTTAAAATTATTGTTGCGATATCAAAAGACAAAGTTATGGGTAACGACTAGTTTAGTGAGAATCGGTATGATGAAAATGGTTGGAATAAGAGATTTGGTTGACAATGAAGTCGATATCATTTTAGACGATCCTATAATGTGACCTGGACGTATCATCTGGAATGCTGAGATGATGCAGAATTTGTTGCGCTATTTCGTCTTCGAAATGCTACATGAAAAACCCCACGACCATTTCAAGAGTCCAACAGAGAGTTACGTATTTTTTAAGTTATCTGTCATAAGAGATAACAATACATTATTTATTCCTGCAAGCTTATTAATTCAGTATTTGGTTAAATGGTACCATGCTTCTCGCCGGGCTGCAGTTATGTTGACAACTCAGACGACCAATAAATGTTTTTTCGTGACAACTTCAATTAAAACGAGAATTTTTTTCTGAACGGACAAGGGTACATACAAGAACCTGTCAACCATAGAGCAGGTACTGTATTAATTTTACTGCGAGTATAACGAGCAGCAATAATATTTACTCTGTAGCTCGTGAAAAAATAGTTTAACTGTTGGCAACATAAGCACTGGAGCCCGGCGAGAAGCGTCGTAAAATTTTACCCAGTATTTACTTACGCTTGTTGCGCCTAGTGTGATGCATAAAATGTGATTCCTTCCTCCGATCTACAGGAACAGTATACTTTTGCCTATGTGCAAGCTTGCACTAAGATACTACGCACTTGGCATGTTATCGTACTTAGCCCTAAGCATTATTACTGTGCTACATTTTCCGTGGAAAGCACTGAATTCATTTGCCGCACGCGATCGAGTCGATTTTTCTATTCTCCTTCCATGTCGTAGCGTCAGTTTTTTTTTTTTTTTTTTTTTTTTTTTTTTTTTTTTTTTTTTTTTTTTTTTTTTTTTTACAAAGCACCTTATTATTTCTCTATTGAGGACTACACACTCGCACTAACTTCTTATAAAATTCCAGCTTCTTTCACGTTTGTTTTTTCCATAAAGCCAATTAACAACTATCTACTAACCTCTTCCCTGATAGTTAAATAAGGGAAACAGCTGTTTATTCAGACGGCACTTTCATTTGTTTCTGTTGCCAACCTAGTCGAAATATATCGTACCTTCTCGTTTTCTCCAGCTGTATCTGGCAATGACAAACGCAATGCACTTAACGAGCACATTTAACTGGACGTTAAAGGCATCTTGTCGTTTACTAACGAGAAGATTAACGAGAGATGGACGAACCGGCCCTTAGTGACTAAGCTTGAATTTACGTGTAACAGTGTGTTGTGTCCCTGACAGCTCAATGTACCATATGCCTCTGGGTTGACTTATAAACTATTCTCATTATATTGTTAAAGTTAACAAGTAGGCCTAATTAAGGTAATTCCTACTTTCTCTGTTTATTTGCTTTTGACAAATCCAAGGGATTATGATACTGATGAAGCTACATATCCAGAACTTTGATTACACTGACAAATACTTTCAAAAGACTATACTGTACAGTACTGGGAATTTATTTTTGATTACATCAAGGCACATGGCTAAGTTCAGTTTTCAATTAAACTTTGAAGTGAAATAAATTTTAGTTTTACAAGCCTAATTACATCTTACAATGTTCATATAGCCCTCTCCAACATAGGGCTCATATGTAAGGATACCATTTTAATTTAGTACAAACATAGTGAATTTATAAAATTTGAGGGTAAACTGAAGTCCGAGATACAACCTGTCAGCTTTGACCAATGATGTCATATCTGAGTCAAAGAAATAGTTGGTTTACAAGCTGAACATAAAATCTTAATCTATAATCTGTGTTTTAAAAAGTTATCTTTAGCTTATATCTGATAATGAGGAACGTAGGTTAACGGACAAGGTTTTTTTAAGTGATCGCCGAAGGTGCGAAATTTTTGGCAGAGATTTCTGATTGATGGTACCTTTTGTTGTAATCTATAATTGACGACGATCATCACATATTATTTGTCTACAATACATAAGTATTACAATATTATCCTGTATATTTATATTCATTGGTAGTGTGTTTCGCTACTTGGTACATCTCCTGAGTGTATCTTATGAGATTCATAAGACGTTGTTCAAAGCTGATGGGTTGATATCTGGTCTTCAATTATGCCGAATTTAAGATACATAAAGGTTGGATTAGTTAGGAACGTCTACAATAATTCTAATCAGTGAAGTTTCATTTATTTTATCAAAGAATACCACAGACTTGTGGCTAACAAATGATGGTGCTGAAGAGGACTATGTTGAAAAGAAATGTCTCCTACAAATAGCCAGAACAAAGACTTACCTCGGAGAGGAACTGATCTATCAGTCCATCACAATTGAAAGTTACCGAAAGTGCCCTGAAATGATAGATTAACAAGTACAGAATAAGGGTAATGGAAGATCAGCCACGTTTTGTTATTTGAGTATCAAAATACATTATAGACTATGTGTAGAAGATACAGGACCCCATTTGTAACTACCTAAAAATCTGGTTTATATCAAACAATACGGGTCTAAAGAAATATTTTCCAAAGGCATTTGTCTTAAGTCTAATCTTGTACAGTAGTAAAATATGGACATTCAGCTTTTGAGAACACACTCTAGCATAAGCCATCTTGCGTTGCGTATTTGATGATTTTATTGTTTTAACTTACACGTTGTCATTTCAAAGCGATGGCGCACTGAAGAATTAACAAAAACACGTCGTTCTTCGTACGACAAACAATCTAGTGTCTACAAACGCCATATTAGCATCAGTTAACAACGGCCATCAAGAGTATGAGATAAAAGAACGCAACTTGTAAGTGTTGGCCGTAGCGTAGTGGGCAATGCGTTATGCGAGCGTGAAGGTCGGGGTGAGAGTTTGAAATAGAGAAAGTTTAAGTTTTTCAAACTCACAACCACCAGCTGCGAACCAAATTCCTAAACATGCAAAAACACTGGAACTGTGATTGAGACTCGTTTTCTAGGGGATGATATCACACGTTCGCAGCTTTCCTTCCCTGCATATGATTAACAAAGCAAATTCATAATAAAATCAATTTCATGAGAGAAAAGGGTGTACTAACTACTATTTTTGAAAACACGTGAAAGTTCACTTTATGTTGTTTATTTCACAATATTTGAACCCTTTGGTTGATACGTCTGTACTTCGACACATTTACCAAATAAAGTTATAGCTCGTGAGCCCCCAGACAAAATGAATATTTGTCGCGAATTGTTTTCACACCACGCGGCTGTCTCAAACACCGTTTATGTTCATGCCTATGCGACAACACGTTTTACATTAACAAATCACAGTCACTTTAATTCAATGCGATGCACACCTTGTTCCACTGGCTAAATATTCACAAACACACAGTAGCACTCGATTTAACTTGGTACAGTCTACGACGAGCAACCACACGTGGTGATGGCCACAGACAAATCTATAACCTCCTCCTGGATATCTACATGCCGACTCATGCAGAGCGACGCCGCCCGGCCAGCTACACCACGTGCTCGCGTCTCGTCACTTCCTGCCGTCCTGCGCACGCGTGCGCCAAAAGCTCAACTGCCGGGGTTTTTTCCCCTACGTCATCAACTTCCCCATGTGAACTGTTCTAACCGATTTGCCAACGTACAGCGCTCAGCCAATACATTTCTAAAACTTTACTTAAAATCAAAATAATTACACTACACATTAAACAAATATTTTCTTACGTTTTTATATTAGTATAAACATCCTTTGTACTGTTTATCATAATCGTGCAATTTCTTATACCACAGATAAGTGATTTAACTGAATACTTCAAGATAAAATACAAAAGATTAATTGAAAATAAAATGAGAAATAGTTAATATATTATTTATATAAACAAACATTGCCATGCTAGTTGTGTAACTGTCTTGTCTTCGTTGGTAATTTATTACTTTTCATTGTCAATTAAACATTTTACGTCAGATGTGACTATATCAGCTAATGTATTGTTTATTTATCAACAGGCCTTTTTGTAATGAGGGCCTTAAAAGTTCCTAACTGCATCGTATTACTTCAAATGCCAGTAGTATTACAATGTTTGTACATTGCACTGTGCCTGGCACTCGCTATTGTCCCTCTCTCCCCTCACTGGAAACGAACTGGAAAATCCTAAGTTGGAACAAGCCACCAACGTCGGCCTGCTCGCTGGCCTCCAGTCAGCTACAAGCACACAGCAAATTTCACCGTGGAGAATTTCAGCCTATGGCCTAACTATAAATGTTGTCACCCAACTGTGTACATACATTGCTACCATAATTAATAAGATTAACATTGTGTAACATTTAGTGCATTGGCATGGTCATTGTTTGCAGTGAACTTCATACTGTTTAATTATCAAATGCTATTGATTACCAGTATTTCTATTGGGCGGTGATCTCACAATACCCCCACTTGCGGCATCCAAACCATGTGCAGGATGACGCAAGTAGCACCCAAATTAATACTTTCAAATGAGCAAAATTTAAAATTACAAAATTATTGAATCGGATTGACTCAAACACTATACCAATTATGACCTCAACTAATGCAAAATAAATAAATAAATAAACAGGGCAGTGAGATTATTTCCCAATATTTGTACCATTAAGACCTCTTATAGTGTGTGCATATTTTTAAGAACAGAATCCTTATAACTAATTATATCCATGAAATTTAAGTGTGCTTGTTGTTTATGTACAGAATATGCACCAAATTTATAGTAGTATTAACCTTTAGTCTTTAGAGGACCTTGTCCTACATGGAAAAACTAGAATTATCACTATAAAAACTTTTGACGGTGTTCACCCCACTTGCTTAAAGGAAATCTCTCACCACTTTGACTCTGAGAAGCCCACAGTCATCGTTGCAGCAACTCTGGTCCATGGTGTATGGTCCTATGTCTCCGTCATTTCAACCAACATGCTGTTGCAGCTTAGAGTCATGGCACTGGATCATGCGTTCTTGTTCACACACGTCATATGCACCCTACATGGAACAGGAAGAGCAGAAGGCACTCATGAGTCAACATAGACAAAAGTTTGTCTGGACACCAGGATTCGGTTGGCTTTGTATCCCACCCCCTGCCATCCAGACTTGGTGCAATTGAAACTAAGCATTGAGACATGTACAGTAACATGCAAATCAACAGAATTAAGAACTCAAAGTGGCTTGTGTTAGTCATTATCAGATCAACGCAAACCACCATGCCTGCACTCTCATCACCCATAGCTTCAGATGAAACAGACAAGAAAATATGTGGCATACTTGGAGTATTACTCCATCAAATACAATACCAACAACCTGTCTGTGTTAAAATATATCTTAAAGTTTAAATAATGCTACCAAAAGAATGTTATCATAGAGAATTATCTTCTTCTATCAAAATGACACCTACAAGCATAAATACAAATCCTACCCCCTCGCACCAAAAAAAAAATTATTTTTGCTGGTGTGAGATTAAATTTGGATCCCTGTCATCAGTCTCATGTGCTTTCCACAAGTACTCCCCACAATATAATATCTAAGTTTAAAGTCTAATTTCGAAATTAGTTTCTCACAAAACATCTACATTTTTTAAATAAAGTATCACCAAACCCTATTGATACTCAGGCTAGACAGAAAAATAGTTCTTGTCAACTGTTGTTGCAGAAATTGTTCAGTCAACAGTTGAGCACCATTAAAGAAACCAAAATGTGTTATCAGAATCAGTTTAATATAACAATACAGAGCATTCCCTATTAGACATGTTACCTATCAAACACTCAAAGAGACAGACATTAAAGAGCAACCACTTTTTCTCATTGAAACATTTCTCAATCCAACCCACCTTTAGCCAAAACAGCCACAACAAACATACATTCTTCACTTCTGACCCATATGGTCAGTCACACCCACATATGCAACACTGTCAGCTGACATTTTCATCACAATTTATCTAAGCCACAGACCCCACTGCCTGCATCAATGACCTCCACTTTCTCATTCTCTGAGTCACCCCACAAGTCGCACCATATAGCCAGCCCTGCTCACATATACACACACATAAACAGTACACTCCCACTTCCTCTATCCTTTAGTGTTGGCATGCATACATACATATTTACCTCATGTACCACTGTTGAACTGCAAATCTGATACAAGCACATGTTTTAACACAAACAACAAAAGAAAAACATTTACATAGAACACTTGTAAACTTGACCCCAATGCTTAAATCTAAACACACAAGTAGATACTAACACATACCACAGAATAAATATACACAAATTCTGAACCTACTATCTACAATGCATTGGATCTCATATTTCATAATTTACACTGGTTTATGGCAGTCACTTGTGTAAACATGCCATTAAATCTTTATCACTTACAACATTTTTGAATTTCACCCTCTTCATGCATCCCTCCAGACTTAATTCTAGCACTTTATCCTTATATCAACTGAGCTTCATATTTGCACAGAAAATCACTTCCTAACACTAGATTTAAACATGTACCTTTCATCACCAAAAAATGTTGAATAAACAGCTCCTCCTCAATGATTATTTCAAAGGTTGAGTTCCCTGTATTTAACACCCCTATTTTTCTTGCAAAAGCATAATTTTCTTTTTCCCATGCCACTGGCTCTACTGTTTTTAAATGTTTGAGGAATTGGATCCAATCATCTTGCCCATACTCATGTACTTCTTTATTAACCCAACCTGACTTTAACCCATCAATATCCATTTCATGACACTGTTCATTATTATGAATCATAAAAACTTGTATTTCCTCCTCATCATCACCTAACCCCTGCTGTACAACTCTCTGTCCCTCACTTATCTCATCATGATCTAGGGTACACATGCCTAATCCCCTTAATTGATCATGCTCATTGTCCCCAAACTCTTTCAACACATTGTAATAAGTCTGGTCCCTATTATATTGTTTGCCTAGTCTGTCCAAGTAATCATATTTGTGCAATATCCAATCATCTGGTGCCCATTTCCTAATCCAGTTTATTTTCCCAATTAAATTTCTGGTTTGTGCATCTACACTGGCAACTTGGCCTTCATTTACAGTAGGTCCATTGTCATTTATTGTCTCTACTGGACCACATTTATTTACATTTAATTTAGAAAAACATTCACTCTCATTCATACATTCCACAACATCTATGCTGGCTATTGTATCATCAATATTTACATTCATACTTTCACATTCAGTCAACACTTGTGCGTCTGACCTATCCAAAATTATAGCTAACCCAACACTGTTTTTATCCTCTTTAATGTTGTTATCAAATAAACTTCCCACATCATACTTTCCTTTATTGTCCTTGTTTCTATCATTCCTCCTCCTGTTTGCATTTCTCTTGTCATGTTGCAAAAACCAATCACCAAAAATTTCCTCACTACCTATAACAGCATCCATCTGACACATACTTTCCTCTCTTTTCTCCCTTTCCTTGTTTACTCTATTTATGTTTTCTTCCCTCTTTTCTTTATCCTTGCCCTTGTGAACTCCTACTTCCTCTTTCCTGTCATCATCTCTGTCCATGTGACATAGTTTTTCCTCCCTTCTCTCCCCATCTTTATTCCTACTGTAATTATGGTTATTAGATCCCCTGTCATCCCATCTTGTGGTCCTATTATTAGAATAGTTCCTTGTCCCAAAACGGACCTCATTTGGAACAAATCTTAGTTTCCTTGATTCTGTCTCTGATTTTCTCTCCTACTGTTATCCCCATTCCTATTTCCACCTTCCTGCCTTTGATTTCTCCAATCATTTTCCCATGTTTCCCTCTGGCTTCTATTATCCCAGTTGTCTCCTCTGTTATTGTTACCTCTCCAATTTTCATTTAAATTCCTCTCTCTATTGTGGTTTCCCTGTTTGTGGCCCCCATTTCTACTGCCTCTGTTTTCATTTTGGTTCACATGCTGTGTCCCCCTAAGCTGTCGTTCCATAACTAAACCCTGGTCTAACTTTTCTAAAAATTCAATGAAATTCTCAGCTGAATCTATGGGATGGTGAATTAACTGCCAATGCAAATCTGCAGGTAACCTCCTACACAAAGTGGAGATTACTGCTAAAAGACTTAAAGGTGTATCTAAATGCACTAGTTTCTCAAGTTCCTCCTGACAAAATTCCTTCATGCTCTGTCTCCCTTTCACATAGTTTGGCCCGTTCAAGAATTCATTTTGTATCTTAGCTTGCTTGGCCTCCCCCCAATACATATTTAAAAACAATTTTTCAAACGCCTCAAAAGTAACAAATTTATCAGCACACTGATTTGCCCAAGTTTGAGCAGAACAGTCAAGCATTCTCTTTGCTAACTTCACTTTACACTGGTCTGACATACCAGGCACAAATTGGTCCTTGCATGCAGCCAAAAAATCTACTGGATGATAATTACCCACTCCTGAAAACTTTTTGCCATTAGGTGTCTGCACCATGGACCAATTAGTGTTTCCTGATGCAGTACCCAATTCTAGATTATTTATTCTAGTGTTCACATTCTCAATCTCAGTATTGTTCACTGTCACTACTTGTTCTATCTTTTTCCTAAAGTTACATTCTGTATTCTCTAATTTTCCTGACAACAAAGTTTTTGTTTCCTCAATACCTGCCACCATCCTCTTGTCAACCTCAGTCAACGCCTGCATAGTGCCCTCAATCCTGTGTTCACATATTTGTATCACAGCATCTAACTTGTCTCCTACCTCAGTCTCAATGGCACCAATTCTGGCATGTATCTCCTTTTCCCTATTATCAAACCGTTCTGTTAGACTTCCTATCTTTTTGTCAATGTCTGACTATTTCTGCCTTTAATGCACACATTGAATTTTGTTGTGCCCCAATGTCTGCCTTAAAGTCTGCTTTCAATTCTGATTTTACAGTTCCTATTTCTGATTTTACAGTTTCTATATCTGATTTTACAGTTCCTATTTCTGATTTTAAATTTGAGTTTGAATTTTCTATTTTTGATTCTAAATTTGAGTTTGAATTTTCTATTTTTGATTCTAACTTTGAGCTAAAACTTGCTAACATGGCTGCGATCATCTCTGGTGTCAACAACATTCCCCCAGTATTTACCCTCTCTGGACTTTCTGGTATGCTACTCTCTGAATCTACGTCGCTTGGCGACTTTTTAAAAACCTGCTCCATTTTATGTGCCACAAGAAAGCTTGATCAACACACAAGAATTTATAGTGCCAGCTGCTTTACTTATCTTTTAATCCAGAAGTTGCTGCAACGAGCTGCGACGTCCCCAACGCTCGCTGCCGTCTGTTGAAGAAGCTGTGGCTGGAATATGTCCTCACTGCATCCCTTATCGTTTGTAGAATCTAAGCTGCTGGGCCCCGACGCTCCGTTGGCGACTTGCGAAGTCCCCACGATCACTGCCGTCCGTTGCAGAAGATGAAATTTCAGTGCGTGGATCCCGCGCGCCGCCGCTCACTGCTGCCGGTCCGATGCGCCGTCTTTCGCCGGTTACGGATGCCCGCGCCCGAACTCTCTATGTCCGAGCAAGACCAGTGTGAATTTATCCCGCTCTCTGCTGCCAGCCGCCACACACACTTGAAATTGTCCGTCGCGTCCGCGCACTTGTTTGCAACTGTTCGTAGCTGTTCACTGTCCTATACACACCCTAATCTCTCCGTCCGAGCAAGTCCAACGTGAACTTATCCCGGACGAGCCCCCAAATGCGAGCGTGAAGGTCGGGGTGATAGTTTAAAATAGAGAAAGTTTAATTTTTTCAAACTCACAACCACCAGCTGCGAACCAAATTCCTAAACATGCAAAAACACTGGAACTGCGATTGCGACTCGTTTTCTAGGGGATGATATCACACATTCGCAGCTTTCCTTCCCTGCATATGATTAACAAAACAAATTCATAAAAAAATCAATTTCATGAGAGAAAAGGGTGTACTAACTACTATTTTGACAACGCGTGAAAGTTCACTTTATGTTGTTTATTTCACAATATTTGAACCCTTTGGTTGATACGTCTGTACGTCGACACATTTACCAAATAAAGTTATAGCTCGTGAGCCCCCAGACAAAATGAATATTTGTCGCGAATTGTTTTCACACCACGCGGCTGTCTCAAACACCGTTTATGTTCATGCCTATGCGACGACACGTTTTACATTAACAAATCACAGTCACTTTAATTCAATGCGATGCACACCTTGTTCCACCGGCTAAATATTCACAAACACTCAGTAGCACTCGATTTAACTTGGTACAGTCTACGACGAGCAACCACACGTGGCGATGGCCACAGACAAATCTATAACCTCCTCCTGGATATCTACATGCCGACTCATGCAGAGCGACGCCGCCCGACCAGCTACACCACGTGCTCGCGTCTCGTCACTTCCTGCCGTCCCGCGCACGCGTGCGCCAAAAGCTCAACTGCCGGGGTTTTTTCCCCTACGTCATCAACTTCCCCATGTGAACTGTTCTAACCGATTTGCCAACGTACAGCGCTCAGCCAATACATTTCTAAAACTTTACTTAAAATCAAAATAATTACACTACACATTAAACAAATATTTTCTTACGTTTTTATATTAGTATAAACATCCTTTGTACTGTTTATCATAATCGTGCAATTTCTTATACCACAGATAAGTGATTTAACTGAATACTTCAAGATAAAATACAAAAGATTAATTGAAAATAAAATGAGAAATAGTTAATATATTATTTTTATAAACAAACATTGCCATGCTAGTTGTGTAACTGTCTTGTCTTCGTTGGTAATTTATTACTTTTCATTATCAATTAAACATATTACGTCAGATGTGACTATATCAGCTAATGTATTTTTTATTTATCAACAGGCCTTTTTGTAATGAGGGCCTTAAAGATTCCTAACTGCATCGTATTACTTCAAATGCCAGTAGTATTACAATATTTGTGCACTGCACTGTGCCTGGCACTCGCCATTGTCCCTCTCTCCCCTCACCGGAAACGAACTGTAAAATCCTAAGTTGGAACAAGCCACCAACGTCGGCCTGCTCGCTGGCCTCCTGTCAGCTACAAGCACACAGCAACTCTCAACGTGGAGAATTTCTACCTATGGCCTAAGTATAAATGTTGTCACCCAACTGTGTACATACATTGCTACCATAATTAATAAGATTAAAATTGTGTATCATTTAGTGCATTGGCATGGTCAATGTTTGCAGTGAACTTTATACTGTTTAATTATCAAATGCTATTGATTACCAGTATTTCTATTGGGCGGTAATCTCACAGTTGGACTGTGACGCTTAAGGTCAGTGGTTAATAACCCGCCACTACCTAAAAGGTTTTTTCCTAAAAGGGTTTCAGACACTCTTATTAATTAATTTTTTATTGTTTACATTATTTTGGTCCAAAATGTATACAAAAAATTATAAAACTACAAATCTAAACTTGGCGTAAAACACGTCAGTGCGATTTTTGTTTTGGTACCTTGGGGACTTTCGATATTCAATCTCGCTACAACAGGCCTGTTCACTAATACCTGTATCCGTTTTGATGCTCATTATGAGCTCAGGATTTTTGTTGCTAAGATATCAAGTGTGTTTTCACGTCCATTTACAATCCTAGTTGGGTCATGAACTAATTGTTAGAAATAATTCTCATAGAATGCGTTGAGTGCAATTTCGCACGATGTTTTATGCGTACCTCCTGATTTGAAAATATAATGACGGCAACAGATCAAGGGTAAATTAAAATTACCGCCTACTATTATCGTGTACTATTATCGGGTACGTTTTTGTAATTACTTAGGTGTTCTTTGATCCTTTCTGCTATCGTATCGTCATAATCGGTAAAAGGAACCAATTATTAACGTCTTACGATTTTCAGGTACAACCTCTACGATAACAACTCACAGGAACTGTCAACTTCAACACACGAAATACTACTTTTGACGGCGACAAACACGCCTCCACCTATTTTGTGTAATCTATCCTTCCTGATCACAGATCTTTTGCAAATACTTCTGCTGAACTTATTTCCGTCTTGAGCCAACTTTCGCTGCCTACAGTGATGTGTGTTTCGGTGCTTTCTATTAACGTTTGGAGTTCTGGTACTTTCCCGACACAGCTACGACAATTTACAACTGTTATACCGATAGCTTCCAGATCTACATTTTTCCTGTGATCCACTTGCACCCTTTGAGATTGCCCACTTTGTTTTCCCCCAAAGCCCTTTATCCTAAAAAAAACCGCCCAGTCCACGCCACACAGTCCCCGCTACCCGTGTAGCCACTTCCTGCGTATAGGGGACTCCTGACCTATTCAGCGGAACCCGGAAACCCACCACCCGATGGCTCAAGTCAAGAAATCTGCAGCCTACACGGTGGCAGAACCGTCTGAGCCTCCGATTCAGACGCTCCACTCGGCTCTGTACCAGAGGTCCACAGTCGGTCCTGTCAACTATGCTGCAGATTGTTTATAAAACTCTTCTGGGTGTTGGACCGCATCGTCAATATATCAAATACTTCACCGACGTTTCAGCCACTATTGCAAGCGGCTATCTTCTGAGTGTTACGTTTACTTTCAGCAGTAAACGTAACACCCAGAAGATGGCCGTTTGCAATAGTGACCGAAACGTCGGTGAAGTATTTGATATATTGACGATGCAGTCCAACACCCAGAAGAGTTTTATAAACAATGACAACGGTCGCGGAAACCTTCGTTTACATTATGCTGCAGATGGTGAGCTCTGCTTTCATCTTGCAAGCAAGACTGGCAGTCTTTACCACTTCAGATAGCCGCTCAAAACCTGAGAGGATCTCTTCAGATCCGAAGCGACACACATCATTTGTACCGACGTGAGCCACCACCGGCAGTTGGCTGCACCCCGTACCCTTCATGGCATCCGCAAGGACTCGTTACACATCTGGAATGACTCCTCCAGGTATGAACACGGAGTGCACATTGGCCTTCTTCCCCTGCTGGGCAGCAATCTCTCCCGCCTAACGTTGGAGCTCCCAACTATAAGCAAATTCACTGTGTGAAAGCCCGTATCTTGCAGGCTGGATGGTGACCTCAGGATGAGAGACACCAACGTTGTCCTGAACAGGTAGCGCCTCAAACCTGTTCGCAAGACGAACCGGGGAGGCCTCACTATCGGTCCCCCAGAACGTCTTGCGTCTCTTGTTACGCCCTAGAGCAACGTCCCAGTGTAACACCACATCGCGACCATAGCATTAGAATCACGGTATTCCAACATTTTTCTTCCAACATTTATTAAGAAGCAGAATTTTCTCGTTTTTCAATATTTTTAGTAAATTCAAATTACATCAGCGTAATTCAGAGTAATAGTATCCAGGGAATACTTAGGTCAAAACATCTCGTATATCAGATCATTTGTCAGATTGCTATTATAAATAGTACTCACACTCACACTCACAGAAAATATTATCTCAAGTTGCTTGTACGTGTATTTAGTCAGATTATTTTCCAAGCAGAAAAATTTCTTTGTTTGGTAAAAACTGACTTTTGTTATTCTCCATACAAAATACTTATCTGGAAGAAGAGCGACAGGGAAGAATGTACAAATGTTTGTGAAGGTTAAGGGACTTGATTACGGTGTCATCAGTCCCTAAACTTACAAACTACTTATGAACTAGCTACAACCAAGGACGGCACAAATATCCATGCCCGAGGGGGGATTCTAACCCCCGACCGTAGTGGCCGTGCAGATCGTGACTGAAGCGCCTCAGTCCCCTCGGCCACCGCGGCCGGCCAGGGAAGAATAGTTCGTGACTTAGAGCCTTTTACATTTTCTCTGTTATAAATTCTGAGTAACATCATGTGACTATGGAATAAATCACCAGTCGTTATGAGTACTTGAATGTATACAAACACACACACACACATACACACACACACACACACACACACACACACACACACACACACACACACTCTGAAACGTTTTACACGAATTAAGATATTATGTCCTAAAAATGAGTTATCGCAAATGTCAGAGGGACTTCAAAATTCCAGTTGTCCCCTAAGGATGTAGCACATAAATGCCCGGAGAAAAGTCTTCTGTCTTCGAGAGATAATAAGTAACCAGATATAACAACATATAAAAACTGCGATTGAACTGCATTCCTTCAGAGGTGCGTCTATAAAATTATAGCCGGCTGCGGTGGCCGAGGGGACTGAGGCGCTCCAGTCACGGTCTGCACGACCACTATGGTCGGGGGTTTGAATCCCCCCCATCGGGCATGGATATTTGTGCCGTCCTTAGTATTAGCTACTTCATAAGTAGTTTGTAAGCTTAGGGACTGATGGCCCAGTAGTTAAGTCCCATAAGCTATACAAACATTTGAACATTTTGATAAAATTATAATATGCTTTTAGAGACTATTGACTACTTAAAAATACTAATTACTTTGAAAAAAATCTGTCGTTTGTTTCAAGAAATATGATTACAAAACATTTTTATGATTCTGATGAATGATATTATCTTTTATGTTTCCGAGTCCTTGTCTCCGTTTTAAAGAGTCAGTAAAACAGTGATTTAAACAACACTTATTAATACGTATAATCTATGAAGTCTGCATGAGAAAGGATATGAGAAAGCGTATTGCCTATTACTGGCTTTACCGTTGCTGGCATAAAGGTCTGCAAATACTTTTACATATCTACAAGCGTTAGTTAGTCACTTACGTTTTTGTAGAAATATAGTCAGATACACCTAGTCAGGGGTTTTGTATAACGGATGACGATTATCTGCTTAAAATGATTAGGATTCATTACATACACTCTCTGTGAAAAAGCAATTATCAATTATTACCTGATTTACTTCTCATGCATTGTTCTGTTTATAGCTGCGAAACTGGTTACAAGACCAAATAGATGGAGCTCGTATGAATAGCTATAAAAAAACGCGTACATTAATATTCCAGATGGAACAGCAGGATTTTCGAGACAGAAATATCGTTTTGTCAGTTTTTGTGCTGTTTAACTAATTGCTAACGCCGGCACTCTACACACGTACTTATTACGGCTGGCATCTATAAAGTTCCAGTTGCTGCATCGTTATCTGCCATTAATTTCCAGCCACAGAGCGATATTACAAAAGCTATTCACAGTTTGGAGTTTCCACTTGGCGCTGCATGTATATATTGCCGGTTATTATACCTTTACGCTGGAGATCCATTACTTAAAAGTTATCGCTGCCATCGAGGAGAACGGCTGTATTTGGGAGTACTATCGATCTGTTTTAGCCACCGGTGCAGTAGAACAACATTCTCCCTTATCTTTATGCGTTCCTGATGGTTTTTCCGTTACTCTAAGGCCATTTTTAAAGACAACGTACCAATACATTGTGTCACGTGCGTTTTCGTCTACAATACTTATTAACTTATGAAATTACCGAAAAACTTGTACGACGCTACGGTGTACTCCAATGTCGTATTACTAACGGAAGTTTGTTGAAAAGCCGTCAGTCAAACAAAGATATCAAATGGTGATATACGTCGTCGAAATGTGACAGTGTGTCAAGAATCCATTTCCTTTCATTATCACAATACTTTGTACATGTTACATAGCTGAAACTAGGAAATAGTATCAAGAACAGTGGCGTCTCCTGATATGGATATTAAGACGTTGGAAAAAACTGTACTTGTCTTGTACTCTACCCTCTTGTCAGTATCAGAGGAAACTCATTTGTGTGGCGAAATAGCGTTAAATGCTTCGCAAACGGGTCACTGAAGAGAGGTCATATTTATAACTAGGCTAGATTATCGATACTTGATGGCATATATGAACGATGCTACGATGCACGAGACCGATCCCCGTCGAGGATTCGAATCCCCCCTCGGGCATGGATGTTTGTGCCGTCTTTAGTATTATTTCATAAGTAGTTTGTAAGTTTAGGGACTGATGACCCCGTAGTTAAGCCCCATAAGCTATACAAACATTTGAACATTTGATTTGATTTGGCCTTTTAGTGCACTAACGCTGATCGGTACCGTACGATTAATAAAATAATAACGACTAAACGGTTAACAGTTCAAACTATAGAGTCTATGTCCGTGAAAATTTATTATACTATTTATTAAACCATATTATATTATTCATTAAACTATAATAGAATTATATCGAGTACATGTCTCAATGCATATAAGTAAATGAAAAAAGAGGAATAAAAAAAAAACCAAACAAGCATTGACACCGTATTTTGCCCAGACTGAAGAAAAATGTTATTGTATTTACTGGGTGAGCGATATAACTCTAAATTCCTTTCAACAAACATAATCTAACTTTCTGTCTTACGCTCTCTCTCTGTTGCGGTAAATGGTAAATAGGTGAAAAATTAAACTCAAGGAAGTACCGAAAAGATGGATTGTTCATTTTATCTGCTCATTTCCATGTTATGTTACTTATTAATAAACGGATATAAGCTTATTTTCATGTCTTTTGATCTATTAACAGTTCAAGTTTTATTTTTAATCAAGCAGTAAATATGTAATTCCAATTATGACTCCGTATCTTTCACTGTCTCAACTGTTCACAAAACATACATGGAAGAAACGGAATGGTCATCTGTCACCAACGTCCCGAATATTACGCAAAAGGAAGTTCAAAACATGTCATCTCAAATGAAACAAATTTAATATTTTTTCTATTGCTACAGCTTTCTTTTAAATTGTTAGGGGGGTTTGAGTATTATTCAGAGTGGAAGACATCTTATTTTCACATGATTTACGACAGATATATATATATATATATATATATATATATATATATATATATATATATATATATATATATATATATTTCCCGCCAGGAAAATCTCCTTCTATAATATTTGTTTCATCAATTTGAACCTAACAATTACGTACGTTCGTTATTCTCTGTTGCTTTCGAAATCTTTTCTGTCCTCTTACTTTCTCATTCTGTTTATGAATTACATAGTATTTTCACCCTATGTTTGCTCTCTTCTTAGTTTACAGTTCATTTTTCTCCTGGCCAAATTAGCCACATACAACAATCAGTATTGACTTCTGAAACTTAACCTGAAAGTACAGAAAAATGTCTGCCTAGGTGTGTTTGTGTGTGTATATGTGTAGGTGTGTGTGTATTTGTTTACCTTCCGCTGGCCACTCCATTCATTCAATTACTTCAGCTTCAAGCATGTTGTCTACCAGAGCAGGACTGATGGGACGAACGTTATCGTCCACCAGAACGAACATATCTCCAATGGCACCATTAGACCTTACTGTAACAAATCATAGGATTATTCTCGATACCCGTTACCAACAAATAGGTACCAAACTATACTATCCCATTTAAAAGAAACAAAGTTGACCATCATATCTCTGAAGCGACATCACCTAGCAACAAAAAACCCACCTTGTCCCATACAAATTCAATCTCACGAACTTTTCAACTCCTATTATAATTCTGGAAATATTCTTGGTGGCAATAGTTAGTGACTCACCATCTATATAAATAATTCAGATTTCTTATAACAACCTTCCCCATTATGAAATTAGCATAAATTCATAAATGACATATCTTACACAAAAATGATATATAAGCCAATACACACGCTCATTTTACCATAAAACAGTGCATCAAAATTTCAAAGAATTCGCTCGAGATCTTCCGTAGATACAAAATTTTGAACGACGTCTATCACTTTTGGGGCAAAACCTTAATGGTTAGTTGAGCATATCTTCATAACAGGTACGCATTTTCGAAAACTGTAAATGTCTTTTCTAGATAAATAACTAACGCACTTACAACTATAATTGAGCAAAAGACTATGGTTAATTATATACAAGTTTTCGACCTCTAATACAAAATAGCTTAAATTTTTGTGTGTGTAAATACGGTATCTATGAAGCTCAATAAGGGATAAATATATCGAAGAAATTTAATAACTTGGCCGAGAATTTTATCTTGAGAACACACGGTAAAAACGGTAATGACGGTTTGCAATTGATAGAGTCCTTCAATTTGGGCGTCACAAAGAAATGCTTGCGTACTTCAGGTTTTGAACTATAAGACAATGTGCGATGTAATAGTCTGGCATGGGAGCGAAATGGAGACCTATTCTCGCTTCGTGTTCTGATAATATTTCGTAGCACCCATGTAGTAATTTTTTCAAGAAATGAAATATGGTCATCCATGGCTAGCACGCTCGGACGTGTGAAGTTCAACATCCTGGTAGTGTAGAGGTGAAAAGTTAAAATAATCTCTTCCAATTTTATCTTCCGAGCACTGGCCGTCAGCTGGCCTCGTATAGTGAACCGCATTGCCTCTTGTTGTGTCGAACTATCACCACTGGGCCCACCTTATCACTAACTTGTGCGCTCTGCATCTAATAGAACTAGACAAACAGTTTTAATAAAAATTTTACAATAAGACGTAGTAATCTAAAATACGTTGTGCAGATGAAAAAAAAAGATATCTTTCGGTGTAAATATTTGAACACTAAAAATATGTATTGAGCTATGCAGCTAGCTGATTTTTAATTAATCTCATTAGAAAGGTGTAATTAAGGAAATGATAACGGAAATGACGACAGCATTATCTATTTATCTCTGTTACGGTGGAGCTGAAATACATAGAGAGAAATATGTACTTCTATTGTTATAATGTCATAGTTACCTAATCACACTCAATTTTACTTCTCCATTTTTGGTGCAGTTATAACCGAAGATTAGAAGCAAGTACGAAAGAATGACTGAAGAGCTGAAAGCATAATTATGTACTCAGCTGTGTCTTTACCGATAATAGAGACGGAAATACTTCGAAGATAAGAGGAAAAGAAAGAAAGAACATTTAATTACTCACTAAAAGATAAACCTGGCTATTTTCTGATTAGCTGATTGCTAGGTTTCTTTTTCTATCCTTCACAGGTTACATAAACCTACTAGGAAATCATTTTCAATTGTTTCTGCTTTGTAGTTTTCTAAAAGACGGTTGTATCATATGGACTAGAAGAACAAACGGCATTTGTAGTGAGTTAATACAGTGTAGTTTTTCTCCCCTTATCAGTAATGTAAGCTACACAGGCCACTTACAAGGCTGTTCAAGCCTGTTCTTCTGGAGGCAAATTTTACCCTCTCTCTCCCTCTATCGGCAAAATGCTTTGACATGTATTTTTCCCGTGTGCGGGAGACTTTCTAATACCTTAATATACCGAAAGGTTGTTCTGTGTCAGTAGGGTTACCATATGTTCATCACCAAAAAAGAAGACAGTTGACATAAAAAAGAGGACACTATTGTTAACAGAGTGTAATTCACAACTTTATTAATCAACCACATAAAACTACTGCAACGTAAAACAGTAATCTTGTGAGGTTATATATTATATCTAAATATAAAAGGCTTGTGTGTGTACATGCTGACAGACTTTTCTCCATGACCACATACTGCCACCCACTCGTGGTTGTGGTGGTAGATAGCCCTTGGTCTAATAATCTTAGTTAAGGGAGTTTGGTCGCGGTGCGTGGCAGTGGGTGAGTGTGACGAGCAAAAATTCGCAAAATATGCAAGAAATACTCTTAGGAAAAGCTATATACTCTTGACTTACGAAATTTACGGTACAAGTCAAAATCTGTTTATTCTTTCAATCGTCAGACATTGCGGTCCTTTCAGACTTTAATAACGACGAGGAATATCAAATACGCGATTTTTTAAATAGATCACATGTTTCAGTCAACCACACATTACGAACTATGAACAGAGACACAAAACAAAGATAAAAATCCAGATAGACTCAAAGATAAAAATACTCCTGGAACATTGATCACTGACTTGGAAGCGTGGTGGAAACACAGACATTACGAACAGATGCCGTAATGAGTAACGTAGAAGTAGATATCATCGGAGTAGTGCAGCAACTAAAATCACTTAACAGGAACAAGTCTTCTGGTCCGGATTGTATACCCATTAGATTTCTATCTGATTATGCTGAAGCGATAGCTCCTTACTTAACAGTCATATACAACCGCTCTCTCATAGAAGGATCTGTACCAAAAGATTGGAAAGTTGCACAGGTCACACCTATATTCAAGAAAGCCAGTAGGAGTAACCCACTAAACTACAGGCCTATTTCATTAACGTCAATTTGCAGCAGGGTTTTGGAACATATCCTGTATTCAAATATTATGAATTATCTCGAACAGAACGATCTATTGACCCAAGGTCAACACGGATTTAGAAAATATCGTTCATGCGAAACACAACTAGCTCTTTATTCACACGAAGTGATGGGTGCTATCGACAAAGGTTCGCAAATCGATTCCGTATTTCTTGATTTCCAGAAAGCTTTTGACGCCGTACTTCACAAACGGCTTTTAATCAAATTGCGTGGTTATGGTATATCGCCCCAAATTTGCGATTGGATAGGGGATTTCTTGTCAGAGAGGACACAGTTCGTAGTAATCGATGGTAAGGCATCGACTAAAACAGAGGTGATATCGGGCGTTCCACAGGGTAGTGTTATTGGTCCTCTGCTATTCCTTATTTACATAATCGATATAGGGGAAAATCTAAGTCATTTACCGTCTAGTAAAATCATCTGAAGATCAAAACCAACTGCAGAACGATCTGAATAAGATATCAGTATGGTGTAAAAATTGGCAGTTGACTCTAAATAATGAGAAGTGTGAAGTCGTCCACATGAGTACGAAAAGAAATCCGTTAAACTTTGTTTACAACATAAATCAATCAAACGTGAAGGCCGTAAACTCCACAAAATACCTAGGAATTACTATTACTTCAGACCTAAACTGGAAAGAACACGTAGATAATATCGTGGGAAAGGCGAACCAGAGACTTCGTTTTATTGGTAGAACCCTTAAAAGATGCAACAGAACTACTAAAGAAACTGCATACACTGCGCTTGTCCGTCCATTTTTGGAGTATTGCAGCCCAGTGTGGGATCCTTATCAGGTGGGTTTGACGGAGGACATCGAAAGAGTCCAAAGAAGGGCAGCTCGTTTCGTATTGTCACGATATAGGGGAGACAGCGTTACGGAAATGATACAGGATCTGGGATGGGAATCACTACAACAACGGCGCTTATCGCTGCGGCGTAGGCTACTTGCGAAACTCCAATCACCAAATTCTCCTCCGAATGCGAAAATATATTGTTGACTCCCACTTACATAGGTAGAAATGATCATCAGAATAAAATACGAGAAATCAGAGCTCGAACAGAGAGATTCAGGTGTTCTTTCTTCCCGCGCGCTATTCGAGAATGGAATGGGAGATAAATAGTATAATTGTGGTTCGATGAACCCTCTGCCAGGCACTTAAATGTGATTTGCAGAGTATCCCATGTAGATGTAGATGTGTAGTAGATACATAAATGAATGTCTCTTAGGCCATAGATATTGATATGCCTGTGCCAGTAAGCTCACTGGTCTGTGCTAATCAGTGATCTCTGATACATATAACCGCGACATTCTCTGCTGTGTTGTCGTTTGACAGCTGGGTCAAGAAAAACTATGCGACGTAGTCCTACTCATATCCCGGCGGCCTCCTGTGATAATGTTGGCAACAGATGTTGAATAACGAGAATCATGTGACATCGTCATAAGCCAATCGCGTGACACGCAAATATTTTGTCGTGAAATCAAACATACAGCAGGAACAGCAGTATTTATCTACACTATGTGGTTCGGTCATCTTTGCAACGATTTTATATCGTGTTATTGATGTTGCCAACATAGAAACACGAGACCGCCAGGACAGAAAGTAAAATTTTACCGAATCAGATACATCCGTTGTTGTCACATCACATTATGACCAGCACTTTCACGTGAAACTCTTTGTATAGTCTCATGATCCACACAGTCATACAATTCATTCCAAATTCCTATACAAGAAGATATTTGCGAAAACTGTTACATATCAATATTCGCACTTATCCAATATCGTTTTCAGAAATGTAATTTGCCAGCCGCTTTCGGCGCTGCTGTTGCAATGTGTAACAAAATTGAGAATAACGACGCATAATATCAAATATATAATTTTTTAACATCTCGGCGCGTTTTCCTCAATCACACTTTACCGAAGATCAACAGAGACAAAGATGAAAATGCAGATAGGCTAACAAATGAATATTTAGGATAATACTCAAAGCTGTCTCATGCCATATATTCTAACCCAAGCAACGCTGGGTTTCTCAGCTATTGCAAAATAAAATATTATGAACCTTGACAGTTTATTCATCATCACTACACTCAATTGTCTGATTCTCCTCTATTTCACTTTTGAACTAACTGTATTTGTAGGACGACGAAATCCCTCTCAAGAGCTTTGTTTTTTCAACAAGTACTGATAAAAGATCAGGCATTTCAAATGTTTGAAATTATACTGTAGACATACAATAGCTTTTATGTTTTCTATTTTAAATCTATTCCTGTCTTTTCTCCACTATGTGTTCACAAGAGACAACACACGTTCTGTGTTGGCATGATGACTAAGTATAGATAGATAGATAGTCATAACTAACCAAAGTAGATGACTGATTGAAATGTGCACACCAACTTCAGCTGCTGGTATGTTTTTTGATAACGTTGACAGATTTTATAAAATTACAAAACTGATGGAAGCACAACCGAGCTCCTTCGTAGGGAAGTTCGGAATAGTTTGCAACTGTGAGACCCATGCGGAGAGCGAAATTTTGAAAGGCAATTTCGCTGTGTGTAAGCGCGTAATAGTTGCTAACAGTTTGAAACTGCAGTGCAAACGAAATCTTTGTTGCCATTAAAACAAAAATATCTTTTCTTTCTCCGGGCCCAAAATAGAGGACATTTTGTAAAATTTTATAAATTCCGGCCGGACACATTTCCTTGCCTCAAAAAGAGGATACGTCCGGGGAAAAGAGGACGAATGGTAACCCTATGTGTCAGACACAAAAAAAGTACAAAAGAGAAAAATAAACCCATTAGATTCAAGCGAGGTATCGTTGACGAGAGCAGTGGCCGCCCATAGCCTCGCTTTTCAGTGACGCATGTTGAGGCACATTAATGGAAGGCCTTTGTTGTGGCTGCCGAAAATAATGGAGCGCATCAGGGACAATATTAATGAGACAGACCACCATGCTGTTCGTGGCTGAAGGGCACAAACGTACCAACAGAAGGCCTCCTATATGTGGTTACTGGGTTCACGCCAAACGCGCTTACTAACAGCAGGCGAAGTCTTAAAAACTCTCTGCTGTGACAATTATATATAGACTCTCCCACAAATGGGTTCACTCAAAATGAACATTAATTTAATGTGAACTGTAATTATATGGTGTATGTAACTGCTGATGTGTTTCATTTTCAATTGTCGGACGGGAATGGCCGCAAGGTGTAAGGCGTCATGCTTTTATTCTGTACCTGTCATTAATTCTCTTATCACTTGCAGATTTTTCTTAAAGTTTAATGGTTTCTGTAAAATTGAGCACATAATCCAAGCAAAAAATTGAGCAAGTACTTAATTATGGTACTGTTAATGCTAATTATTTTCTGTACATTCCTGGGTTGAAAAAAGGAAAAATTTTGATTATGAGTAAAAAAATTTGAGCACGTATTCCGTTTTAATACTGTTCCTTTCCGTGCTTTGTAGAAAACATGAATATTTAATCCTAAATAAAATAAATAAATAAATAAGCAAAAATAAAAATGAATTCGTATTTCATTTTCAGTGTGGTTAGAGGCTGATGGTCACTGTTCATGTCAGTGTTTCTAAAAACTGCGTTTGTCATCCTGAACAGAAAACTGAGCTAGTGATTCTGATTAGAGATAACTGTGAAATACATAGTACAGTACGTATTTGTTATTGTGGTCGAGCTCACAGACTGTTAACTTCTCACTTTGAATAACCTAATTGTGAAATAAACTGTTCTTTCGAGGTAGTAAATGGTTGATTTACCGGCCTAGCCTTTCCAAATCCTACTTTCCTTTCCTTTCTCCCCAAATGTAGTTTTATAAATGGTGACGGGTTCTAATTTAAAGGGGAAAGCTGCAGAAGATGGGTGGTCTGTTACATTGGCAGACGTTAGTCGACACTGAGTAATGAAGTGGATAAAAGGTAAATTTATGTGTCATTCAAACTGCAAACAAAACTGACATGCTTACAGTTACTTCCTATATCCAAACTTTAGTTCGCCTTCATGAATTTGGACATTATCCGCAGGAGGAGCAGCGATCTGTAAAGAAAGTTATTTGGATAAAACAGCTGCGCACTGCAAAGTGTGCAGCCAAGTCATCACCTAGCACCAGCCACATGGGCCGTAATTTCTGAGGATAAACAGTACATAGGTCGAAACCGCTGATTAAATAATATTTTATCAAAATATGTTTTCCATCTTCATTAATCTTCTTCTTCTATCTACTATATCTATAAATGTGAATGTCTGTTCGGTGTACGTTTATCACGTCTGAACCACAAGACAAAGAGCTAAAAATTTGTACAGTTACTAATGTCTACCCGGGGAAGGCTTTAGGCACAGTTTTATGGCGATCGGGTAGCTATTTATCTATATATATATATATTAATGTGAATGTCCGTTCGGTGTACGCTTATCACGTCGGAACGACTAACGCAGAGACTTAAATATTTGTACAGTTACTAATTTATTCCTGACGAAGGTTTTAGGCACGGTTTTATAGCGATCTGATTGATATTAAGTAATTTGAAGAATATAACGCGAAATTCGGAACAATAATTACTCTTTGAAAATGGTTTTATTGGTTGCATTGTTGCTTGAGGGTTGATAATGATAAAAGGGTGGAGTATATTGGGATGGAAAGTTACCGGTGTATATAAAATTCTGTGTCTGCAGAGAAATTGTCCGAAGTCTCCCGTTGTACACCGTAGCAGTTCCATGCCGATAGCTATAAGGGGGTCGTCAAATTATTAGAAAAAAATTCGGTCTGAAGGCCAGCGATGACGTTTGCGACTCTATAGCAAGGAGGTTACATACAGCGAAACGTGATGCCACAGACCATATCTTTGGTGTGTGCGTGCTACAATGTCTTAGTTCTTTCTCTGTAAGGAAATATAAGAATAAATAAATGAAGCAGTAAAAAATAAATTTCTTTTAATATACCTCTTTAAAATAATCGATTTGACGTTTCGCGCATTACATCAAGTGATCGATCTGTGATATTATTACAATCATTATTGTTGAATTTCGTGATTTGATTCCTCGAAACGAGTGCATTTTTACGTGTGATTTGATCTACAATACTTACTTTCCTGATAAACAGTAAGTGATAGACTTCTGCAATCTGATAGGAATATTTTTCAGTTCCGCTTTATCAGCGACATTTCCTCAAAAATGAGTTCAATGAATTTCATTAATTTAATTGTTATTTAAACTTCGTGCATTGCATTACTTTACTCATATTACAACAGTACATCTACTTTTAATAGACCACATTCAGACAACATGCCTCAGGAATACATTTACGCTCCAAACAATACTAAAAATAACGTAGTTTACCAGAATGCCCTAAAATGAAATTACAATGAATTTGGACATTACTCTCACCATAGGTGTTGAGATATTGCAACACAGGCTATAAGGAATAATGTATGTATTATTTATTGTAAATTATTAAGCACTACACATAATTTTATTTTTTATTTCAATGTTGATGAAAAATGTTTGTTTTTAACGACGGTACTGTATTTCATTTCATCCTTCAAAATCAGTCTCATACCACACTACTGAAAGATAGCTTATCTATCACAATCAACCAACATGCGAGCGGAGCCGCGGGTGTAAGCCAGTACACTATATTTCTCAGATGTGGCTGTTCTCGGGCGGCCTGATCTTGGTGCATCCGTAATAGATCCATGTGCATATCTATCTTATATGTTGTACACTGTTAGTCTAAGTTACTCTATACGGTGATTTTGATCTAACGTATATGGTCCATATATTGACAACTTCAGTAGCACCATCTTTATGAAGTGTTTTTAACGCGAAAACCCCTTCTTGTTTCGTTAATATCGCAACAATTCTGAACACACGTTTCACTGATCACGCTTTCAACAATTAAGAAATTGATTAACGTGTCTCTTTAGTTTGTCGTTGTATACCAACTTGACTAGGCGTGATTAATACCACTTGGTAAAAGCAACGTGACAGGTTAAAACTTTTTATTGTACTTCGTTTTGCTGATAGTTTTGTTTCCATTTAACCAACTGCCCAGTGACTTTTGTAGCTTCCCTACTGTGTTAAAACTTCTTACATTCGATGCTTCGACACGTAGAATTTATCACTTCGTTTATAACTCAAACTTATTCACATGCTCACCTCCCACTTGTTAGTCTCGTCTCGGAGATTTGAAATGGGGACTATTGCAGAAACTACCGCCCATGGAGAGATCAAGGTAACATTTATTTTCAATTACAGGCCACATGTCGTGGGAATACATATTATGTTTCTTTAACGCAGTGGTTTCCATTGCCTTGTACATCCCCAGGCGGTTGATCGTTGCTGACACTTTCGACCTTCTAGAGGCTGTTTTCCACTAAAAGGGAAAGAAAATAACCAGAACCTACATCCCTTCCTCCCTCCGACCTGTTTTATGAGGTCGTAGGCAGAACGAGGGTGAATTATTATTATTATTTTAAAGTGTAAGCATTGGGCGGTTTGGAACCCCTCTTCGTTGAAGTAGGACAGTGCTCGATAATAGTTCATCGACGAGTACTTGGCTCAGTTTCTTCTTCTTCTTCTTCTTCTTCTTCTTATTTATTATTATTATTTCTCTCCACGCATCCATTACAATAATACGTCCAATATACATTCACAAAGACCAAAATTATATACATAGAAGTGGAATTATTTACAGTAAATAAATATGAAATGCCGCAGATTATACAAGGATGTTGGGAGAATCAGCCCAGCAAAGTGCCTCGTTGGATGCTTGATGTAGCTTCTTAACCCTTCCAGGGAAGAGCCTGACAGGACATTCAATTACAGTGTGACATTGTTTGGATATCGCCGCAGTCATACTGACACTGTATAAAGTTGCCCTTGCTTCGTAGGATGTCATAATTGTTAAAGTAGATTCCGCTATTATATTTTTGACAAGGAATTAATGGTACCGAATTTTTGAATTTGAATTAATTTAGATAAAGTACAGCACAAAATGAACATTAAAGCAAATAAACCGCGGGTTGCATATTAAAGTAGGGCACCATACAAGCAACAGCACGTTATAAGACTTACGGAAAGCATCTAGCTGGATCCTGCGCTTCGGATTGTAGAAGCTGAAAATGGTAACTTTTACTTATTTAATATACGTGATCGTTGGAGATACTTTCCGTAGGAGATCAATGGTCAGACTGTTCACTTCGCTTTTCATTGTTGTGTGACCGTGGGTGGAACATGAAGTTACTGTTAATGATAGAACAATAAAAAAGTGATCGAACTTCGTGAAATTACAAAAGAAATGACTGCAGGTTCTAAAATCAAGCAAAGTGATGTGTAAGGACGATTGATTGAAATTTTTCAGACAATGCGAAGCGATTGTAATGGCGTCTGAACATTAAACTATTACGGATGCGAAGGAGCTGAAAACATTAAGAAATTAAATATTTGACGTGGAGGAGTTTGATTTAAATGAAAACCAAGGAGGGGGAATGCTTTTAAATTTAAATAATATATTTTCAGCAACAGCTTGAATTATTCTTACTTACACGAGTGGATACAGGTATGAAAGACGTCTTCACGCTTCAGATACAAACAAGAGAGTGAGTAAAACTACTATCACGGTTCCGTCTTCTCGCTTGTTCGGAAGTAAAAAATGACGAACGAAATTAAATTAGTTACATTGCGAGTCAGAGGGAACCGGAGGCGATAAGCATCGCTGATCAAAGATAAACAGAAAAATAAAAATTTCAGTGTATCGGTACAACTGGGAAAGCTCCACTAGTACTTGTTATAGTTGCACATACCTTCTTCAGTGCAGTATATGTTCACCTATTCCTTGCTTGATGGAAGCCAGGAACTAGCACTGTTGATTGGCCTATAAGTTTATGGTTCCGTGATCACGTAGTTTGCCACTCATCATTCCATTCTGCGTCCTGATTAAATCCTGAGATTATTTGAACTATTTAATATGCTGGTCTTTTGGATTTGTGGTGTATCCTGGGCAGTGATAGTGACAAGGGAACGGTCCAATGAGACATGTCAAAACATACCCTGAAATTTTTTGCACAGAAAGAAGACAACGAAAGTAATGCACTCCCAAAAGTTTAGCTGCTAAGAGGCACTGGAAGTATTAAAAAAATTGAAGTTACGCATTTTTGCCGCGTGAAGAACAGCTTATAACAGCGGTTTGTACAGCCAAGCTCGCTTATCGCACAACTCGGCGAATCACTCACGCAGCGCCACGTAGCGGAATTAAGCAGAGTTCACATTCACCAATATTAAGCACCTAACGTCTGGTTTACAATGTAGTGAATGGAAGCGAACACGAACGAATGAGCATTTGCAGAAAATTCACTACCATTCGCTTGTATATGGGTTGAATCGTTTATACTAGAGGGAACGGAAGCAAACATTGCCTACGAACGGTGTGTTATTGGGTTTTAGTTTTTGGAGGCAATATTCGGCATACAGCATACAAGTATACCCTGTTAGAGCCACAGCGCGAAACTTTGATATTCAGTGAGGATTATTGTGCATGGCGAGCGCACTATTTTTGACGCAGTATGCAAAATGGCGAAGGGAAGGAAGAATTTGTGTGTCTCAATTTGTATGCAAGCGAGACACACATTGAGATCGTGCACTTTACACGGAATTCATCTCCATCTTCCCTTAGCACTGGCTCAAAATTTTCCTTGTATGTCGGCTGCAATTTTTCTCTGGCTTCTCATTAGCATTTAGCAGATTTTTTTTTAAAGAGAACACTATCGGCGTCGAGAATAATCTAAGGAGGTGACACGGCTGGCGCTAACACTACGCGTATCAGCTCTACTGATCTAGTGCCAAAGTGTGCGCTTCGTGAACCAGAGAGCGCGGGAACAAATCCCGTTCAGACCACAAATTTTTCCACTACGATTTTTAACCGAGCATTCTCTGCTGAAAGATGGTGGAGTGGCTACGAAAGAAATGTAGTTCGGATTACACGTTAAACTGCAGGTCCCTATTTTCCGATCAAGTAACTGGGAAAGCTGCAGTGCCGTTCAGTTGAAAGATCTGCAAGAGGCCTACCGGGTACACCAGATAGAATTTTCTTTCGCTCATCCTTGTTAGTTTGCTCTGGTGAACACCTGGCTTCAACGATACACACATTTTTTGAATAACTTGATACCGACAGTTCAACTCTTGCACATGAAATTCTGATAAAAGTGGTTAGCAGGGAAAATAAATTCATGACATTGTTTGTTGTCATAAACGACTTCCGTCAATGTGGAGTTGTAATTTGTTGAAATGAAATAATCCTAGCAGTACCACATTTTATAACAGTTCCTGTCGGCCATTCCTTAAAACAATTCTTGAATTTTGTGCATTTGACTATAAGTGAAATAGTTCTTTGTTTATTCCATGTAGTCGTCACAAAAATGCGAAGCGTCTATTGAATGACAAAAACAAATATATTTCTTGCACCAGGCACACCGGACAAAGGAAAAATTGATGCATTCAGGCACTTCGCAGTAACCAATAGTTTTATTTAGACAGAACTGGGACGGAGTCAGAAATGGTCCCGGCCGTTGTTCTGCATATTGTGCTGCATACCAGGCATACTTGATCAAATTCGTAAAGCGTGGCGAAGAAAACTGGTAATGAACAAATGACTGGAGCTTAAGGATACTGTTCCGCAGTTAAACCTGAAATGAAAGAGAGGTATCGGAAATTATGTTGTCTGATAATTTCCTAAAAAATGCTTTCCACTGTCGAAAAAATTCTTTATCGAGAGGTTGAATCGTACTAGTAGTTCCAGGCGGAATCCACATTACATTCACAGATTTTTCGCTGTCCTCCACAAAAACAGAGGCGTCATTATCTCCAGACCATGAATCCAACAAAAGTAATGATTTAGTTTCTTCACCTGGTACGAATACGTTTCGAACGAAATGTTGAAAATTATTCTTTCTCATGTTTTCAGATTTTGATACGTCGATTGCAAGATTTTTGCAATTAAACAGTCCATTTTTTATTTTTGGTCCTAATTTGCCTTGAGGTTCTTGACGACAGATATACAGTTGCGGAAACAGTAAGCCACTCATCACTGGCATAATCGTATATGAATGTGTCATTGCATTCATTGATTGGGGATTCGACTCCGTCTTGTTTTTTTCACTCAGAAATGCTAAAGTCCGGTGTGCGCGCAGTTCTTTCACGAAACCTGACTGATCAGCGTTATAAACAGCTGTTGCAGGGATAACAGCAAGTTTCGTCTTTATGTCACTTATGAACTTTTATATGGCATTGTCTATTACTGGTAGCTGCTCTACACGTTTACGTGACGTAAACTTGGTAATTTTGCGACGTCCTATTCTGTACAATTTTTTGAAATTTTGTAGTCAGGTCGATGAAGCCTGGAAATTAGCAATATTTGTGTCAGATGCAATTCGGAGGGCCCAGTCTCTAGATCTCCGTCGGTAACGGTGCATTGCCTCTCACGAGCAGTTGTAAATCTTTCGAACAGTTTTTCTTTCACATGTTTTCGAGTTTCCGTTTGGCGCATATTTCTTACTTCATGTAATTCTTTCATCCATTTATAAAGTTTCACACACAGATGTTACGAAACGAAAACGCCTTTGCACACTGCTAAACTTCGTTTAACCAATATTTCACTGCCTTTTCTTTGTAGCTGAAAGCTGATGTAGTACGTGTTTTTTTTTTTTTCTTTTAGGCTTGGAAGGTATTATTCTTCAGTACTGTTACTGGCACAACTGACGTCGTCCGAGTCACAGTTCCTGGAATCGTCACAGTTAGTTCCTATTTCTTCTAATGTTTCCATAATTTCAAACGATATGTCGATATCATTCGAATGAATGTCAAAGAAATCAATCAACAAATGACACATATGTACGTTCTCAGGAGAAGTAGGGGATTTCGGCTGGTAACCACGTTATTCGTATTTCATGTTTGCTAAACTGAGAACGTTAATTAGATTCCACATTACTGTGAAACTGGAAGAAGAAAAAAAAAATACTATAAGCAGGCATGCCTGACGAAATCACAATAAATATTAATTCAGCTTTATCTTTATTGTCAATACTTACGGATACTGCAAAATTCAACTGGTAATAGTTGATAGACGAACGATAACCTGAAACGTCCTTTACAAATTACGATCGGGTTTCGTCGTGTTTACTGTTTACATTATACCGCCGACCCCGACTGTGTGTGTCTGGCCCGCCTAGTTGCGCATGCGCTGTTGCTACAACGCCAGTAGGGGTGTAGATTTCTACCGCCACCTGTCGCGCTACGAACTTGGCAATTTTCAGCTATTTTAAAAAAATACTTGCAGTGTCTCTTAGGAGCTAAAATTTTGACAGTGCATTTCTTTCGTTGTCTTCTGCCTGTGTAAACAATTTCAGGGTAGGTTTCGACATGTCTTATTGGACCGTTCCCTCGTGAGTCGTCGTGAAGTTGGACAGTTGGTTTTGGAAATTTGCTGTTGTAAAGACGAGCATTTGACGGAGGTCAGGTGGTCAGATGTTTGATAGCAATGGTAACCCGCATGTAGGTGTTGATCGGACTGTGCCACGAATTATTCTGATATCTGTGTTCAGTTGGACGTCTACTTTCTTCGCGTAGGCGCTGCGGAGCCAAGATGTTACACAGTACTCTGCTGTAGACAATACCAACGCTTGGGATATTCCGAGTATAACTGGTGTGCTTGCTCCTGGTGTACTGCCTGCCAGTCTTCTCGCCAGTTTCACTGGAGTTTGTAGCTTTTTACGTGAGTTTGAAAAGTGTTTATTATATTTCAACGTTCTGTCGAGAGTGACACCAAGATATTTTGGCAAATCGTTGTATTTGACAACGCGAACAGGGCAAATCGTTGGCCTGATCATTGATGGCGCTAAGCGATTGGAGAGGTGGAACAGACAGATCTCTGTTTCAGAAATGTTATTTCTAAGTCGCCATGTCTTTAAGTGTTTGTAGAGTTTAGTAAGGCTCTTCGTTAGGACTTCTTCACATTCTGGTATGATATTGCAAGCTGAGTACCGGTTGAATAACACCAGAGCAATAACTCAGCCTTAAGGCACTCTATCATTAATTACATGTCATCTTATGTTTCTGTCAATCTGATGCACCTTAAACCGCCAGTTGCTCAGCAAGGTATTGTTCTTATAAATTTCAACAATAGTCCCTCATGCCTCATTGTGTCGTAAGCTGCTGACAGCTCAACGAAGACTACACCATTCTTGAGTTTGTTTTGGTATGCAGTTTCTAAGTGAGTAGTTAAGGAGAGCACTTGCTCATAGCCGCTTTATGTGACGTCTGAGTCCAACTTGTTCAGATGGTACCACAGCATTACTTTTGTCTTGAATTCTATTTAGACATCCAGTACTTTATAAGGGTAGCTAAGTAGAGATATTAGAGGGTTTTTGTTATAATTAGAGACGGCGGCCAACCTCTCACCGAACGCGCTGAGTTGGCGTGTATTTTGTGTAGCAGCAGGTAATGTGTTCCGGACAAACCGTTCTACAATCACCGCCAGACGCTTACGAGAGGTAATATACGGAGGTCAGGGGAACAATCCAATCCAATTGTCAACAAAAGCGTCTTTAAAATTGCGTGCCACGTATGTTCGCGCATTATCCTTTTGTAATATGGCCTTCGTCGAGCTTCCAAAGGTATGGGGAGACAAAACTCTCTCCAAAACTTCAGAGACGTAAGCTGCATGATTAAAATCTGACTGCTGCATCGGAAACAGTTCGACAGCCTCTCGTGCATGTTTCCAAATTCCATTCCGACCATCATACCGGTGCATGCAGAATCAGGATTCGTCGGTGAAAACAATTTCGATCAAATCCCGATTATGTCTGCACCACTTCTTTTTCATCTCTTCCCCACGTCATGTCATGTTGGCGTGGCTTTGTTAGGATTTTTCTCTCTCATAAATGTCTATACAGTGCTTCTTCTCTTTTCCAAACTTTTTCTCCAAGATCTCCTGCTACCTTGTATTTCCATCATAGTTTTGGTCTTCTCTTCTTCTTGGCCCTTCAATATTTTGGTTTTCGACTTATCTCCCCAAGTAGTACTACCTTCTTCTCTGAAAATGCCCATACAGTCTTAGCCTACTTTCTTCTTTCCGATGGGCCCCACATTCACCGCTCCCTTGATGTACTCTTTCCTTATTCTATCTTTTTTAGTATACTCATCGATCTTAACATTCTCATTTGTGCCACTTATATATTTCTCTGTTGGACGTTTGTGATTGGCCAAGTCTCCGTACCATAGAGCATCTCAGACCTATTCACAAACTTACAGAGATTTACTTTCATTCTGCAGCTAGCATTCGTATCACAGAGTACTCAGTTTCATCCATTTCATCCATCCACTATTTATCCAGTGCTGTATTTCAACCTTCAGTTCTCCCGCACTTTGAGTGGAAGTGGCAGAAATAAGAATGTTAAGATGGATGAGTGTAAGTGTCCAGTTGTTTAAAATTCTTTGCCAGTTTTAATTGATCTCTCTGCAGCTTAATGTACAGGTCTTCTGTATCCTGATAATCCTGGTTCATCTTTCTTTTAGGGATTTCCGCTACTGCTGAAGCTTGTCTTGAAGTTCTTCTGTGGTGGGTTCACAGATTACCACGTCAGCTGCAAACATGTAGCATACTGCCTCTTTCGTCACATTTTTGACTAAGACATCTATTACGATGTCAAAGAGATGCGGGCTGACCGCAGATTTCTGGTGTAGTCCTACTCTCACTGGAAATGCTTTCGTTGTACCTGCACTTCTCCTGATTTATCGCACGATGAAACATGCCTTTTCCCACCCTCACATATTTTTGTGGCAGGCGTTTACTTTTCGTACATCGCCATATCCGTTGCCTGGGCACGCTGCCATATACCTACCCTAAATGCCGCGCGGGAGTAGCCGAGCGGTCTGGAGCGCCACGCCCAGGTTCGCGCGGCCTCCCGCGTCGGAGGTTCGAATCCTCCCTCGGGCGTGGATGTTTGTGTCGTCTTTAGTGTAAGTGATTGATTGATTGATTTTTGCAGGGAAGCCAAAACAGTCTTGGACCAACCCGCCACTGCCCGCACCGAAACTAAGTTTATTGTGCGGTATCCCTCCCTGTATATCTAGTAAAGCCAACCAATGCCCTTGAACAGTGCAAGGAGTCCCTTTACCAGTTCTTTATTAGACACAATTTCTTCGGGTCTGGTTGTCCCAAATATTCTGTGCCTTTTATTCTCCAATGTAATGCATTCGAAGATTAGATGTGATGCAGTTTCATCACCGTCATCACAGATCCTACATTTAGGGTCTTCTTCTGTTATTACCATTGTACGTAGGTGTTTTTTTTAAATTCCCATGGCCTGTCAGCAATCCAACCAAGAGTCTAATCTCTCTCCTGTTCAGACCCAGGATTGCAGGGCTTCTTTTAAAACATGGCTTTGGCATCATTACCTTGCCATGTTTTTGTTGATGGACTTTGGTCCAATATTCTACGTGTTGTCTTCTGAGCCAGTTACGTAGCTCCAATTTAATCATTGCCTTGGTGATTGTCAGGACAGGTTCCGGTCCAATAAATGGAGTCTCTGCCCCATCCTGGCTAATCTGTCGGCATGTTCGTTGCCACTGATCCCCGAGTGGCCAGGGACCCACAATAGGTTTACTCTATTGCTTTCCCCTAGCTCCACCAGAACCCTGTGACATTCTGCAACAATTTTAGACCTTGTTGCAGGAGCTGCCAGTGATCTCAGGGCTGCCTGGCTGTCTGAATAGATATAGATGCTACGATATTTGTAGCACCTATGCAAATTCTCCTCCACACACACCCTGATGGCAGTGATTTCGGCCTGGAATACTGAGGCCAGTTTCCCTAGAGAGATGACGCCCTCCAGTCTTGGCTGCACCCCATATACCCCGGCCCCAACACCTTGGTCCGATTTTGACTCGTCAGTGAACCAGACAATATCCCCCGTACGGTGTCTATTTTCTCCCACTGCTCCCTACTTCCAATTGTTATATTGACAGGCTTGTTGAAGCAGTATGGGGTTATAATATAGTCGGCTGGCATTTCCCCAACCTTTCCTATATTACCTCACTCACTATTGTAGTGTGTGATTCTGGATATCCCAAAGAGTTCCAGTTGTTGCCAGATTTGAGTCTGTATGCACCAGCCGCTGCCTCCATCTTGACCCAAAGGTGTAATGGGGGCATATCCAGCATGGTTTCCATCCCAGCAGTTGGTGTGCTGCTAATTCCGCCTGTTATGGCTAAGCAGGCTAATCTCTGCACCTTAGCAAGCTCCTTAGCAGCAAACTGCTCTTCTACCTTCTTCCACCACACGACCGCCCCATAGGTGATCCTGGGTCTAATCACTGTGGTGTATATCCAGTGCATACCCTTGGGGCTGCGGCCCCAATTTTTGCTACAAGCTCTCCTGGTACTCAAAAGAGTACCTTTTGCCTTGGAGCAAATATTCCTGATGTGAGGGGTCCATGTCAGTTTCTCATCTAGGGTAACCCCCAGATATTTCACTGTCCCCTTCACAGGTAATGCTTCATTGAAAAGCTTTAGATTCCAACTTGAATGTTGTATATGCTTCTTTGTGAATGGTACAACAACAGTCTTCTTAGGACTAACCCCCCAGATCCTGTTTTCTGCACCAGTCTTGCACAATATCCAAAGCACCTTGTGCCATATTCTTTACTGTGTCAGCAAATTTGCCAAGTGTTACTATGACAAGATCATCTGCGTATCCTTGGCAAAAGTACTGCCTAGAGTTTAATTCTCCAATGAGATCATTCACCACTAGATTCCACAATAAAGGGGAAAGAACTCCTCCTTGCGGGCAATCCCTAGTGGTGTTGATTACCATTTTTTCATTCATCATGGTAGCTTCTACCTTTCTTCCACTGAGCATGGCCCTAGTCCACCTACATATTGTGGTCCCTAGGCCATGCACTTCTGCTGTCCTAACCATGGAATCGAAGGTCGTCTTGCTAAAAGTCCCCTCGATGTCCAGGAAGATGCAGAGGGCTATTTCCTGAAAGTGTAGTGCTATGAGTTGGTGGAGAGCTGTCTCACATGATTTACCTGGTTGATATGCATGTTGGTTTGAATGTAGAGGAGCCCTACTTAACCTCTTTTCTCCAACATGCACATTAACCAGCTTTTCCAATGTCTTAAGAATGAAGGAGGACAGGCCGATTGGCCTCATATCCTTGGCCTTGGTATGATCAATTCTCCCTGGTTTAGGAATGAAGACGACCTTCACTGCCCTCCAGGCATTGGGAATGATTCCTGCTGCTAGGCTAACCCTGAATAACCTGCATAGAAATCTAATAAGATTTTCTCCCGCTTGTTGCAGGAGAGCTGGAAAGATTACATCGGGGCCAGGTGACTTGAACGGTTGAAATGTTCCCACCGCCCGTCGGACTTTACTGAGATCGACACACTCCTTGGCCAAATCCCAGTCCTCTTTGCGAATACCTGAGAACCATTGTCTCTCAGGAATCGCATTCTGGTCTGAGTTATCCCCCAGAGTATATTGAGGAAAGTGAGTCTTGACGAGCAGTTCCAGCGTTTCATGTGCTGTCTTTGTATACTCCCCATCCTCCTTCCTCAATGTTCCTTCTGGATTAGTTGGTACCATAGTGAGGATTTTATGAAGTCTCGCTTGAGCAGCCGTGCCCTCCGCTTCCTCACAGAATACCTTCCAGGATGCCTCCTTTGCCCCTCTGATGGCAAGGTTGTGATTGACAAGGGCCTCACGATACTTTGCCCATTGTCCTTTGCACCTCGCAAGGTTAAACAGTCTTCGTGCCTGTTTCCTTTGCATTTCCAGGTTATTATTCCACCAAGGCACACTCCTATTTGTGCACTTCTTAGTGATTGAGCAGTTGTCCTGGTATGAGGTCACTATAGCAGAGGTTACGGCCTCTGCTTCTTCCTCAAACTCTGCGAAGTTTTAATTTCCGATAGGCTGAAGTCAAGGTCTTTCCTATATGTCTCCCAGTCCGTTTTCCTGGGGTTCCTATAGACCATGGTCTGTCTGGTTCCCATTTGAACCTTGAATTTAATATACATGTGATCTGATGAGGATGGCTCCAGGACCACATGCCACTGTTTGACGTAACTTCCTATCATTATGGAACCAAAAGTTATGTTAATTACTTCTTCCCTTCTACTATTCCTGAATGTAGGTTCATCACCCCTATTCAGAATCTCCAAGTCGTTAGATAGGAGAAATTCAAGAAGGTGCTCACCTTTACTGTTTGTGTCCTTGCTGCCCCACGATAGATTGTGGGCATTGGCATCACATCCCACCAACAGTTCGTCACCTTGCCGATGACAGGCTTCCGTCAGTCTCCTCACTTCCAAAGAAGGAGGAGAGCTGTCTTCGTAAGTAAGGTATGATACCTTCCTCACATTTCTGCATCCTGATGGTCACCAGGTCCCTGGAGCAAAAATCCATCATTGGTATGAAAGGTATTCCATTTCTAACATAAATGCATGTTCTGGAATTTTTTAGATTTCTGGCATAAATCAGCTTACCTCCAGTACCACCGAGGCCCGATACACCCCCTTTGTATAAATAGGGTTCTTGTATCAGGGCCACGTCCACCTCCTGTCTCCCCAGGCAACGGCTCAGGGCAGCAGTGGCCCCTTTACTATGCTGCGGGTTTATCTGCAGCACTTCCAGTCCCCATCTTGCTGCCATTATTGCCTTTAGGGTCTTTGATTACCCTGACGCAGACCTGCGAGAACCCTAAAAACAGTTTCAGGCCTTGCTCTCGCAATGCCTTCAGGGATTTCTCTCCGACCTCCACCACCAGGGTTCGTCCTTTCGGAATGACCTTTTGGTTAATTATCCTCCAATCCTCTGTTGAGACTTTTGGGTTCTGGGCCCTTATTTTCTCGAACAGAGTCTTTGGAGAGACATCCTTAAGGATCTTTGGTACCCATATTGATACCTTTGCGGTCTTCAGGAGTTCGGCTGCTGTCTTGACCAGCAGCTTCACATCCTCCCATGGGGATATCATGGTCCCCTTGTACTTAAGCCATTCTGCTGAGTGCTCCCCCTCGCAGACAAAAATGAGGGCACCGAGATCTAGATAAACACTCCTGAATTTGGGTCTTGGACCAGCGTCCCCCCCAATCTCTTCAAAGAGGGCCATCTGCACGAGCCTCTCCTGCTGCGAGGTGATGCTTACCAGTGGGTATCCTTCTTGGACATCCGCCACTCTAAAGACGGAGACTGCAGTACTATAGGTCTGTTTCCCTATTTCCTGCCTCAGCCCTTTAGGATCACGCTTGTCCAGAGAGGAGGGAGTCTTAGATTCCTCCCTAACCCTCTTGCCGCCTGTCTTTGACGTCGAGGGTGTCTGTGTATCCCCTTCGACCTGAGGCAGTTTATTTTTGGGGGTCTTGGGCTCAAGCCCTTTTGATTCCCTCCACTTATGTTTAGGAAGCCATTCTTTTCCTTCCTTTTGCTTCTGTTCCTTGAGAAGTTTCCTCTTCTGAGCCTCAGACAAGGCCTTAATCCTAATTTGGTCCAACTTCTCTGTTACAGTTCCCACTTCTTGCTCAGGTCTAGTCCCTGACTGAGAAGTAGGAGTGAACTCCATCGGTCCTGATCCCAATGTCTGAGTATCTGAGGTCTCAGATTGCCCCTCTGATTCTTTTAAAATAATTGTTTTCTCCGTGTTCATCTTAGTCCCACGAGATTTGGGGATTTATATGGTCCACACCACGATCCCCGCGCGGTGCAAGGCAACTTACTCAGGGAGGTCGCCCGGTATCCCTGAGGCTCCGTTCGAGACACATCCACCCATGTGCCACGCACCCCTCAGCACGGGTCACAATACACCTTGGGTTGGGGGGCAGTTTAACGTCGTGCCCGGGACGATAGTGTGAGTTCATAAATAGTTTGTAAGTTTGGGACTGATGACCTCGCAGTTAAGTCCCATAAGCCTTACAAACATTTGAACATTTTCTGCTCCAAATCAATAAAGGCTATATGAAGATCAACCTGTACTTTTCTCCGCCTGTCCATCAGTTGTCTGTGGAATCTCGTGCTGGTAATATACAATGTCCATTCTTATAGTAACAATTGCGTATCGGGACTTTCTATCATAAACACTCTCTAGCCTTCTTATGGTAGCAATTGTCTCTGGACATCCTGATCATTAACCCCTGTTTCTACACTGACATCATTGGCAAGGTCAGGCAGTTTTATAGCTATAATGTCTAAAAAATTTCGTGTCACCTGTCGATTTAGCTGCCCAAGACTTCAAAAGTAGTTTACAAGATTGCTTGTCAGTATCACCTTTGGTGAAACGATAGACCTTCCAATCGTTTGGAATCGCGCGCATTGCCCGGGTACCTTCACGCTACTGAGCGTAGACCTTCTTTTAATGATTGCAGAAGTGTGACGGTGCAACCAGAGGGGGGAGGGGGAGGGGAGAGGATCGAAAAAAAAACACTAAATGTATTTATCCTGAACCAGTTATAGGACTCCGGATAACTTCATAACCACTCCACTTTGACTCTGTTAGAAACAATTCTCACGTTGACTGCAGTGAATACATACTCCTCTATGTGTCCCTGATCTATTTCTTCGGTATACATTACCTAGGTCGTGATTCGACCTGCTCTGTCTCCCGAGAATTATCTGAGGGTAACCAATTCTCTGCAATGCAGGACATTCCTGAGCTTTGTTCTAATACCTTGAAAATTTAATGCTAATGGAGTAGGGGTACTTTACGAGACTTTAGGGTAATTTAAAATTTACAACTCGACAAGTGACGGGTGAGCCTCATATTAATCCACAATTATTGATTAAGTAGACAATATCTATAGCCTTGCCGGAAATTTATTAACAGTGATGACCGGTTTCAACTCATTTATGAGTCATCCTCGGGCCAATTTACGTGTTTGTCAATAGTTGTATCTGCCAACCGGCTATATAACTTTTCAATCATCAAATTACAACTTATAAAATAAAAAATAAAAAATAAAAAAGCGGTGCAACATTTGAAGAAAATCACATTCGTTGTTACACATATACGACACGTGTTGGTTAAAACAATTTTGAAGAACAGTAGCTAAAATTAGGCATTGCTGGTTGAAACACATGGTATGTAATATTACATTCATGTGCAAGACACTGTCAGTGAATTTTAACCAGCAATGCCTGATTTCAGCTACTGCTCTTCAAAAATGTTTTAACCAACATATGTTATATATGTGCCACAACGAATGTGGTTTTCTTAAAATTTTTATTTTTTTATTTTACAAGTTGTAATTTGATGGTTGGAAGGTTATACTGCTTGTCGGCAGATACAACTATTGACAAACACTTAAACTGATCCGAGGATGACTCATAGATAAGTCGAAAGCGGTCAACAGTGTTAATAAATTTGCGATCAAGAGTATATACATTGACTACTTAACCAAAAAATATTTACATCGCCTCCCGAACAACATCTCAAATCACACAATTAGCAATTACTCTGCCAAAATCAGAAAGGCAAGAACCAATTCTCAATAAACTTTTTTGAACAATAACTACCAAAAGAAACTAGCCTTTGGATGAATCCAAGACTTAAATTTGACAGTCAACGGGTGAAGCCCATACCTTAATCTTTAAGGAGATTACTAAAACAACAACAGCTTTGGATAACTTTTTTTCTTTTTAAATCAACATTGAAATAAAACTTATAATCGGGTTTATCTTAACAGATAAAACATATGAAATTGATCTTAAGGTGAAACCCAATTTAAAATTTAACAAGCAGTGTGTGAAGCGAAATATTAAATTTGACAATCTCTGGGTAAAGAGCACTTAAAATTTTAACAACGAATGGGTGTAGCCCGTACCTTATAATTACAAACGGCGAAGCACCAAGTTGACGTGGAACTGTACAATTACGACAAGAGAAGATGTCACGGTCAACTAAACTTTAAAGTTACGATACATATATGAAGCGACAGCGGAGTAAACTGTCTTACAATGCCAAAACATTTTGACACAAGATAGGCTGGCGGTTACCCAAGATTGAAACTGCCATTTATACCCACTGTCGGAGGCACTAATCGATGAGGGGGCGGACGGAACACTGCCGACAAATACGTTGAAATACGGCAACGGCTACATATGCAGGAAAATATACCCTGGTTACACATAACGAATAGTGATGAAAACAACAAGGCGCTCGCGTATAATTCGACACACCGAGAAACAACTAACAACGGAACATATCCTATATTCAACTATTATGAATTATCTCCAACAGAATGATCTTTAGACCTAAGGTCAATACGGATTTAGAAAATATCGTTCATGCGAACCAAAATATTTATTCACATGAAGCGATGGGTGCTATCGACAAGGGTTCGCAAATCGATTCCGTATTTCTTGATTTCCAGAAGGCTTTTGACACCGTACCTCACAAACTGCTTTTTAATCAAATTGCGTGATTATGGTATATCGCCCTAAATTTGCAATTGGATAAGAGATTTCCTGTCACAGAGGACACAGTTCGTAGTGATCGATAGTAAGGCATCGACTAAAACAGAGGTGATATCGGGCGTTCCACAGGGTAGTGTTATTGGTCCTCTGCTGTTCCTTATTTACATAAACGATTTGGGGAAAAAAATCTAAGTAGCTCTCTTAGGTTGTTTGCAAGTGACTCCGTCATTTACCGTCTAGTAAAATCATCTGAAGATCAAAACCAACTGCAGAACGATCTGAATAAGAAATCACTATGATGTAAAAATTGGCAATTGATTCCAACCAATAAGTGTGAAGTCGTCCACATGAGTATGAAAAGCAATCCGTTAAACTTAGTTAACAAGATAAATCAATCAAAAGTGAAGACCGTAAATTCCACTGAATACCTAGGAATTACTATTACTTCAGACTTAAACTGGAAAGAACACATAGATAATATCGTGGCAAAGGCGAACCAGAGACTGCGTTTTATTGACAGAACCCTTAAACCCTTAAAATATGCGACAGAACTACAAAAGAAACTGCATACACAATTCTTGTCCGTCCATTTTTGGAGTATTATTGCCCAGAGTGGGATCCTTATCAGGTGGGTTTGACGGAGGACATCACAAGGGCAGCTCGTTTCGTGTTGTCACGATACAGGGGAGACAGCGTTACGGAAATGATGCAAGATCTGGGATGGGAATCATTACAACAACGAAGCTTATCGCTGCTGCGTGGGCTACTTACGAAACTCCAATCGCCAACATTGTCCTCCGAATGCATATTTATATTGTTGACTCTAACGTACATAGGTATGAATGATCATCAGAATAAAATACGATAAATCAGAGTTCGAACGGAGAGATTCAGGTGTTCTTTCCTCCCGCGCGCTATTCGAGAATGGAATGGGACATAAATAGTAAAACGGTTGTTCGATGAATCCTTTGCCAGGCACTTAAATGTGATTTGCAGAGTATCCCATGTAGATGTAGATATAGATGTCGAAGAATATCGCCAGAAAGAGGGCTTAGAGTAAGCGTGAAAAAGGCGAAAAAATTAAAGAGACATTTGAGAAACGTTATTAAGTTATGCGAATAAATTATTATGTTAATATGAGCAATGTATAACGACTATAGCGACATACCAATTTTATTTAGCCATAAAAATTCCAATCTTTACCGTGTGAAGTTGTGCACGATGTTTCGAATGACAGGTAACTTGAAGACAGCAGTACAAGTATAACAGAAAACTGAGAATTTAACAATAAAGATAACTTGACTCGTTACTTAAAGACACCGTTGTTGATGGTAAGTCTTCCCTCCTTTAAACAGTTGGAACTATCAGTGTTGAGTCTGCAGGAGGCGCCGTACGACTGAGGACAAATGGTCCCAGTGCTGTGGATTGGCCCTCGCTACGGCACTCACGCATAGCTGGAATATTTGCCCTCGCATGATATGGCGGCGTGACCAAAGTAGCACAGCCAGGGGCGCTAATAAGATGTCTCCTCCCAGGTAGTAAAGTTTCACGTCCGCCTCTTCTAGTGAACGAGGAATTTTTTCACTGGCTCGTATAAAAAGAATTCTGATAAGAGCCCCTCGTGTTAGCCCATTCACTTTTTACAACAACGTCTTTAGAATAGAACGTCAATTTCGGCGGCGAAAATGGCTCCAACGGAAGTTGTTCAGAAAAGAGTGAACGAAAATCTCCAAACAAATAGGTTCTATGTTAATTGCAAGCAAGAAACGTAAATAACAGACAATTAAATTAATTAATTAATTAAGTTATTATAATATAAGGTGAGGTATGGTGGTGGATAAATATATTTGATTGAAAAATGAGAATAAAGGGGTTCGTTAATAATTTTGGCTCGAAACACAATGGTAAAAGTTCGACACAGTTAGTAAGATCTACACACACAACATACAGTTTACTTTTCTGATTTAGGCTCTGTCATTATTAATCAAATTATTTGAATATGATTGCTAATTAGTCTTTGCACATGTGATCACAGAAGATTGAACTTACCACCCCAACTTATAAAATATCCAGAGGATATATATATATATATATATATATATATATATATATATATATATATATATATATATATATATATATATGCCCTCTTTTTTGTCGTAATATAAGATAAGAATGCAATAATGATTTTTCTTTTGAAAATGACTGATTCTTTTATCTTTGCTGTGGGTTTTGTTATACTGAAACAATAGCTGTGCACAAGTACATTTACGTAATCAGATAAATTATTGACGTTAACTGTTATAAAAAAATTGGCTGTTAATGATTTTCACAAATTTTCTCTCTCATTATTGTCAAAAATGGCTAACTGATTGTTGTTAATATGATATTGTTTATTATTGTTTCATCAAAATTCTAACTATAATTTCTGATCTCTATTTCTAGTGCACACAATATTCAATTTTCTCAGTTCTAACTCAATCGTTATTGAATGATTGATGATGATAAATCCCTTCCGTTAAACTTTTGCACTCCTATCAAATTTTCTGACTTTTCAATTATTATTGCAAATTAGTTCTTATAAGGTCTATTAGGTATTAATAGAAAAGGGCTTTGTTAACTTTTAATACAATCTTATATTCTAACATAAAAGTTACAAAATAGTACTCATCTGTAGCATTCGTTTCTTCACATAATCTTCACATAAGAATCCATCAGAAATGGCATATACATCCATACAGTGGTCCAGTTGACAATGATGATGCTGCGAGGCAAAACTTATTTTCACACAAGTTCATTAAACGTTCATTCACGTGAGTGGGTCAGTTCCGCGATACACAAATCGTCTCACGACGGAGACAAGTTCCGTAGTCCCGTTTTAACACGCGCGACGCGATTGCGTGCGTACGACGCGATCACCGAGTCTCATACTGCAGACACTGTTTCGATAAATGGCACTCCCGCACTTTTGAAAATAAATTTTCACTGTGAACTCTCCTTCTTCCAATGTACATGAATAAACGTTCCGCGGTTTTCGTTCCGGCGATTGCACGTTACGATTGCGTTACACCGACTGCCTCAGCATCAACAATATAGTGGCGCAGTAGAGCGCGCTGCTTACATTCATACACAATGTCTTTGACAGCATAGTTTACATATGAACAATCAAAATATTCAGTTAACATTACAAATTAAACAGATAACATACATGAAATAAACAAGTAAAGAAATACCCAAAATATTGGTTCACAAAAATATAAAAAACTTTTACAAGTATAATACGATTACATATCTCTGTAATCACTCCGCAGATGGAAGGTCACCATCTGTGACGTTACAATAAGATTGATTAAAACACGAGGTATTTCTGTTACTAATCACTATTCTTTGTAATTCCCGCAACGCGTTTCAAGGTTTTAAACCCCCATAGCCAGATGGAATTATCTAATATATAAAGCATAGTGTCAGTATGTTTGTACGTGTTGCAAACAAATCTACAGTTTTGTTCCAATCTTTATGAAATTTTGTACACGTAATCTTCAATCCATGAGGACGGTCGCTGTAAGTGTAAGACTCACATACGATTTATAGTTCACGAGATATGACGTCTTAAACAATGAGATGCGCGAAAAACTGCTGCATTTTGCGACTATGCTGCTCATTTTCTCCTAAACCATTGGACCGATTTCAACCAAATTTGATACGCACATTCCTAACCGTGAGGTAACAATTGCTGCATGGTTAAGAATCACATGCGGCACATGGTTTAAAAGATATTACGTCATAACCAATAGAAATCGCAAAAATGCCATATAATGCGCCGAGATTTTCGAAATACACTATATGAGAATGACAGTACTTAGCGACTTGCAACAAACTTTAAACATAATTTCAAACCTACATTAAACTTTTTCTCGCTGGCACCCATAGTAAAATGATGAAAGGAAAAAAGGTTCTCGCTTACTACTTTTCCGCTGTTTATGGAGTAAAACTACGGCATTTGGTATGACGTTACAATTTATAATTTGTACACTACAAATTGTAGCCGTAGGAAATTTTACAGACAATATACACACATATAGTTCAGTGTACCTTCTAAATTATATCACAGTGCGACACATAGTTAATGATATATGAGCACATGAACAGTAAAGTTCATGGGGTACCGCCCGTCACCCACCAGGTTTTAATCTATTACTTCTGACAATTTTGATTGGAATAAACTCTTTCAAGTTCTGAAGCAAGCAGGAGTAAAATATAGGGAGCGTAAGGTTATTTACAACTTGTACAAAAACCAGACAGCGGTTGTCAGAGTTGAAGGGTATGAAAGGAATGCAGTGGTTGGAAAGGGAGTAAGACAGGGTTGTAGCCTTTCTCCAATGTTATTCAATTTGTACATTGAGCAAGCTATAAAGGAAAGCAAGGAGAAATTTGGTGAAGGAATTAAAGTTCAGGGGGAAGAATTAAAAACATTGCGTTTTGCCGACGACATAGTAATTCTGTCAGACACAGCAAAGGACCTGGAAGAGTAATTGAACAGAATGGACAGTGTGCTGAAAGGTGCATATAAGATGAACATTAACAAGAGCAAAACTAGGGTAATGGAGTGCAGCCTAAGAAAATCAGGTGATGCTGAAGGAATTAGATTAGGTAACGAAGCAATAAAGGAGGTAGATGAGTTTTGTTACTTGGGCAGTAAAATAACAAATGATGGTCGCAGTACAGAGGATATAAAATGCAGAATGGCAATGGGTAAAAAAGCGTTCTTGAAAAAGAGAAATTTGTTAATATCGAATATTGATTTAAGCCTAAGGAAGTCCTTTCTGAAGGCATTTGTATGGAGTGTTGCCTTGTATGGGAGTGAAACATGGACGATAAACAGTGCGGACAGGAAGAGGATAGATGCTTTTGAAATGTGGTGCTACGGAAGAATGCTGAAGGTTAGGTGGGTGGATTGCGTAACTAATGAGGGGGTACTGAACAGAATTGGGGAGAAAAGAAATTTCTGGCATACCTTGACTAAAAGAAGGGATAGATTGGTAGGGCACCTTCTTAGACATCAAGGAATTGTGAATTTAGCGTTGGAGGGAAGTGTGTGGGGTGAAGACCGCAGAGGAAGACCAAGAGATGGATACAGTAAGCAGATTCAGACAGATGTAGGTTGCCGTTCTTATGTGGAGATGAAGAGGCTTGCTCAGGATAGGGTATGGTGGAGAGCTGCATCAAACCAGTCTCCGGACTGAAGACCACAACAACAACTTCTTTACTACTAATTTTATTCCTAAGAGATTTTTCAGACATACAGCCCTTATACAAATGAATAGATACCTGAAAAATGGCTGGAATAAATAAATAAATACCCGGGAAACGCCGGGTTTTTAGCTAGTATATTATATTGTTTACAATTGGGTTGTACGACAAGATGACCCGTTGCACTGTCACCAGCGGCCGCACGTTCTCTTATACACAGTCAACCACAGACACCAACTTGTTCTTGTATATATGGTTATGATAGTGCAAGGAACGTGTGACCACTGGAGACAGTGCCACATGTGATAGTGTCGTACAACACCAAGTACACGTCATCATCATCCAGTCATCTACCTTGTGGTAGGTTTTGTCTGCATAGTCCTCCATGGTTCTCGGTTTTGTGCTTTCCTCTTCATTCGTTGATACCCTCCTTGTGGCCTGATAAAATCCAGCATCTGGTATCCTGTTCTGCGCTTCCCTCTTTCCTGGAGTGAAACCTTCAATTTCCTCCACTATAATGCATAATATTCTTAGATTATGACCTATCCACTCTCTATTCTTCACGGTCGGTGAAATCCTCCTTTCTTCTCCAACTCTGTCCAGTAAATCCTTATTCCTTACTTCATCAGCCCAGCTGATTTTCTCCATTCGGCGCCATGTTCACATTTCACATGCTTCATTTTTCCTCTCATCCTTTCTCAAAGTCCACGTATAAGGGCAGGGTCCATATTACACACTTCACCAGTCGTTTTCGTAATTCTTTGTGTAAACCACTAGTTAGGAGTCTTTTCTGCTTCTGAAACGCCAATTTGCCAGTTCCATTCTATGATGTCGTTTTGGCAGTACATAATTTCATAAAACAGTTATAAAATAAAAAACGTTTTCTTATAAAATATTCATATTTTTTGCATATAGTTTCCTGGCTATACAGGGTGCAACAAAAATATACGGAAAAAATGCGGAACATGCAGTAGGTCATTACAAACAGTACTGTGAGGTTCTGAAAAGTGTCATTAACAAGGAAAAAAGTATGTGGTATACAGAAACAATAGCAAACTTTCGGGTTAAAATTAAGGCCATTTGGTCAGTCGTGAAGGAAGTGTCTGGTCAGCAGCAGCAGGTTGAGGATATAATGTCAGTGCGTAGTAGAAATGTTTTTCTTACTGATAAGTTAGATATATGTGCAGTATTCAATAATCACTTTGTGAATATGGCAGGCGAACTAAACAGAACCCTAGTTTCTACAGGTAATCATATAACATAGTTGGAAAACAGATTTCTGAGGCTGTATCTGAAATGGTTCTCCATGATACAACCAAAGGGAAGATTGAGTCAATAATTAAAATCACTGAAGAGTAAGGACTCTTGTGGATATGATGGGGTATCTAGCAGAATTCTAAAGTATTGCCCTCCATATGTTAGCACAGTACTAAGCCATATCTGTAAGTTTTCCTTTGAGAATGGTCAGTTTCCTGAAAGATTAAAGTACTCAGTAGTGAAACTGCTTTATGAAAGAGGAGACAGGGATAATGTAGGCAACCATAGACCTATTTCTATGCCATCGGATTTTTATAAAGATATTGAAATGGCTGTATATTCAAGATTCATTGACACCAATTCACAAAGTTTGTTGTCAAACGTACTGTTTGGTTTTACAAGTGGTTTAACGACTGAAAATGCTTTATTTCCGTTACTCTGTGAGGTACTTGATTGGTTAAATAAAAGGCTACGGACATTAGGCGTCTTCTTTGATTTAACAAAGGCGTTTAATTGTGTTAATAACAAAATATTGCAGAAGTTGGAACATTATGGAATACGAGGAGTAGCTCACAACTGGTTCACCTCTCACTTTAATAACAGACAGCAGAAGGTAATTCTCCGCAGTCTTGAAAATGGCTATGACGTGCAATCACAATGGGGCACAGTTAAGCGTGGGTTGCCCCAGGGATCTGTTTTGGGGCCACTGCGGTTTCTTATTTATATAAATGATACCTTCGAGTATAACAGGTGACTGTAAAATATTTTTGTTTGCTGATAATATCAGCTTGGTAGTGAAGGACGTCATTCGTCATACTATCAAATAATGCAATTCAAGACATAAGTTCATGGCTTGTAGAAAACAAATTGATGTTAAATCACCGTAAAACTCAGTTTTTACAATTTCTAACACATAATTTGACGAAAGCTGATATTTTTATTTCACATAATTGGCATATGATAAATGAGACTGAACAGTTCAAATTTCTAGGTGTTCAGGTAGTAAGCTGTCGTGGAAAGCCCACGTTCAGGATCTTGTTCCAAAACTAAATAATGCTTTATTTTCCTTTAGAACAATATCTGAAATAAGTGACATTTCAACGCGCTAAATAGTCTACTACGCTTACTTTCACTCACATATGGCGTACGGTATTTTTTTTTTTTTTTTTTTTTTTTTTTTTTTTTTTTTTTTTTTTTTTTTTTTTTTTTTGGGGTAACTCGACTGATACAAAATGATATTTTTGGCTCAAAAACGCGTGGTTCGAGCAATATGTGGTGTAAGTTCACGAACGTCATGTCGACTCCTCTTCAGTAGTCTGGTAATTCGGACACTGGCGTCACAATACGTATTTTCATTAATGTCTTTTGTAGTGTTAGAAGCTTAGTGAATACTATAAAGAAGGCGAATCTAATTTGCATCACACCACCCTGACACTTGTGCAGAAAGGTGTGCAGTATTCTGCAGCATCCATTTCCAAACAAGCTGCCACAAGAACTCAAGAATCTTATAACTAACACACGCGCTTTCAAATCTAAATGGAAGAGTTACCTCATGGCTCACTCCTTTTATTTTGTCGAGGAGCTCCTAGAAAAATTAAACAATTAAGCTAATTCTTTCTCAAAGACATTATTGATAAATCTGAAGCATTGAATTAAAATTTGTGGTGCGGCCGGAAATCGAACCCGGACCTCCATGCTTAGTAAGCAGACGTCTTAATCGTTAGACTACCACACCACTAACAATTAAGGCGCCTTGGAATAGCCTAAGTACGATTTCCCTCCACGTCACAAACTTTAATTCAGCTTCTGTGTCCAAAGATAATTGCGACTACTGCCAAGGCTCTCCATGCAGCGGAATAGCACCTCGGAAATGGAAATATTTGAACAATCCTGTTAAGGTGATATAAATATCAATTTAAATAAACAATCCCTGAGATGGATTTTCGTCTCAAATATGTCAAAGACATTATTGATAAATCTGAAGCATTGAATTATAATTTGTGGTGCGGCCGGGAATCGAACCCGGACCTCCATGCTTACTTTTTTTTGACTGCCTCTTTTTTATTATTATTTGTTTTATTTTTTATTGTTATTTGGATAAATTAAATATTGTGTAATGAAACATACGTAATGATAAAAAAATATAGAGTAGGGCCTCTATTACCCTTCTGCATTCCTTGTTCATGCGGAAATCGCTCATGAGCTGTCGTTAGTGCCGCATGTAAAAAGTAAAAGAAATTTCATCCGTTTGGAATACGATGTCTCCAGCGATGAGTGCACGCTTATCAGCTGACAGTGCGCGCGTCCATAGTTGGTAGCAGCAACGAATGGTGAAACGTTTAGCGGGAGAAGCGCCGGAGTAGGTAAGAAGAATAAAGAAATAGTATTCCTCCTTATCGACCATAGTTCTCCAAGAGGGCATTTGGTTTGGGAGAGCGCTCTGTGTAGCGTTACAGTATCAGAAGAAGAAAGGCAAATAAACAAAAGAGGTGATGAACGACTCGGAGCGAACTTCTTAGAGGCTGAGCGCTGTCCACTAAAAAATAAAGAAGCTCTTCTTTGTTTGGTTACTTTTGCCTCGAATCAGTACTTTGAGAACTAAAATGTCGACGCTGAACTGATCATGGTGGTCGTAGGACAATATTTAACATATTTCCGTATAGTTGTGCATAGGTCCTGGTGTGTTTAACTTTATAGTGTTCACATTCAATATATGCGAAATATTCGACAAAGCTAGTTTTACGGTGTTGAATGACGTAAGTAGCCGTCTTGCCAACAAACCAGATCACCGCGTTATTTTTACTCCTGGGGTATCTGAGCTTGTCTATGCATCTTTCAGTAGTTCGATCGAGGTTAGTAAGTTTCTTGCTGGGCCGCAGGTCAATCGATGTTGCAAAGAGTCCACAAATCCGCAGCCGCGGTGGAGTAGCCGAGCGGTCTAAAGCGTAAAGCGTCTCGCGGTTGCTCGCCGTGGAGGTTCGAGTCTTCCCTGGGGCATGGGTTGTGTGTGTGTGTGTGTGTGTGTGTGTGTGTGTGTGTGTTGTCCTTAGGTTAGTTTACCTTAGTTTAAGTAGTTTGTAAGCTATGGACTGATGACCACGCAGTTTGGTCCGATAGAATTACAAACATTTGAACAAATCCGCGCAGGTCGCATCTCGGGGTGTCGCTACGGTTAATTTTATGCAGCTTCTCGTTCGTGGGAATCTTGTCATTGGCCATCATGTACCACACTGATTGGACATGCGATTGTAAGATGTCTTTAAAGATATTTCGCCATATAATGTTCCACTTGTGGTGGGGATACTTCAATTCAATGGGGTTCCGCCTGGCAGTAGCGGTTAAATGGCCGTATACCGTCTTTTCGTTCAAGACTGCTGCTCTCGCTCGTGAGTTGACATCCTTGAATATGTAACTAAACTCCAGAGCATGTAGCTGCACGTGCAGAAATGTCCTGGGTATGGTTGTTATATTGACCGAAGGTTCCATGTCATGTGGACCCCAATGATGGAACACGATTTGAGTGACTTTGGGTTCGGGATTTTCTATCATTTTCCGAAAACGATTTATGAGAAGCGCCTTACTTTGTGCTTTGATGTCTATTGAGGCCACCTCTCATATGTGGAAGCACCAAAGACTCAAAACTAACTTTAAAAAACTGCCTCTCACTATAAACCAGCATCACGCCCTCTGGATGCTCGCTGCAATGGGCGCTGGGGCTGGAAGAATTTGTGCAATATAGCTGAATTTACTGGCAACAGTTAGCGTCACCGCCTTTACCTTTTGGACAATATTGAGGTGTCTATCGCCAAACGAGTAAAGTACAGCCCGAACCTGGTTGAGCATAGCAGCCCAATTACGCGTGTTCATCTTGTCGGGGTGACTATTAAGATATATTCCAAGAGACCGATGATCACTGCTAGTAGAGCACCAGTCAATGTTGCTAACGTTGGTAATGCCGCTCCCGATGTGCAGTAAGACAGTCTTCCTGGTGTTCAATTTTGCACCTGTTGCCGCTGAAAACTCTTGAATGAGCCGCCCAGCTATCATCATATCCTGTGTCGATGATATACCAATGCACAGGTCGTCTGCATAAGCTATACAGCATTGGCTTACACTTCCAATGTTGAGTCCGGAAATTCCTTCAGCGATCGTGATCAGTAAGGGTTCCACGACCAGGGCATAGAGTGCCACAGACAAAGGGCATCCCTGTCTGATTGATCATTCAATGTTGACCGGTTTGCCTAAATGTCCATTGATCATGGGACGAGATGTTGCATCGGCAATAATGCCCTTGGTGACGTTCATAAACCTCACGCCGAAGCCTAGTTTCGTGGCTGATACGATTGTAGGCCTTTTAAAAGTCAACAAAAAGCAGCGCAGCGGATTCTTCACTCTGGGCATAGGTGCCGACAACATCGCGCAACGTGCAAGCGGCGGTGATGACGCTTCTTCCGGGAACAACACTGAACTGATGCCCTCCTAAGGTCTTGTGGAGAACGGACTGCAAGCGCGACTTAGCGGCTCGTGACATGATTTTCAGGTCAGCATTCAGTAATGTGATTGGCCGCATTTTATCCAGTCTTCAGCTGCCTCCTTTCTTGCGAAGAAGAACTAAAATGCCCTCTTTAAATGCAGGTGGAACATGGTCCACGACCAGGAAGTCATTAGCTATTGCTAGCAGAGTATCTCCGAGTATGTGCCAAAATCTTGTTAAAATTCCGCGGCCAGTCCGTTAGGCCCAGGAGATTTGTTGCGAGCTGCACCATAGACCGCATCCTTGATATCATCCTTAGTAAAAGGGCCCTCTAGAGCGTCGTCAGGCGCGTGCGAATATTCTCAGACAGAGTGTCGCAGTCTTGTGGATCCAGTGGTGCTTCTCTATAGAGTTCAATGAGATATGAATGCGCCTGCTGGAGGACGCCGCGTGTGGTAGAAATGGCACTGCCCTCGTCGTCCATGATGGTATCGATGAACATAGCGTTGCGGCGGCGGAAGATGCGCAGTAAATGATATAGTGGGGCGGACTCTTCAGAGGCAACGTTCTTCGATTGAGATCGTATGATGTGTCCCTCCAGTTGTTTCCGCTGTATCGCTGTTATCTTGGCTTCATATTGACTGATTCGCCGGTCCTTGTCCGGAGAGGGTGAGCTAGTGTATTGTTCGTTCAAATCCCGTAAGCACTGGTAATAGCTCTCTATTGTTCGCTTACGCCAATACACCTTCTGTCGAGCGTAACGCATGGCAGTTGTCCGAAGTTTGGGCATAGCCACTGTAACCCACCACTCCAGAGTTGTATTAAAACGAGATTTAGTTCGTAAGGCCTGACTCCAAACATGCGCAATTTCCTCGTAGAGTTCTTCATCCCCTAATAAACCGACGTTGAGTTTCCAATATCATCTACCTCTGGTGAATTAAGTAGGTTGGTAATTTAGGTAAACCTGGTAAGCACAGTGATTAGAAAGGCTTACCGGAGCGATATCATCATTTACAACATGTTGCCGTAGCCCTTGGGAGACGTAAACTCTGTCAATCTGGCTGGCTGAGCAATGGGTGACATGAGTAAAACGTTGACGATCACCGTGGAGTTTGTACCAAGTGTCGCAAAGGTGGAGCCCATTGATTAATTTTTTAAGTTCTGGACAGATATTGCTGTTGCATTAATAATGTAATTGAAATCTCCGCCAATAAGAATGTTATTCGCACGAGGGCCGATTAATTTCAGCACTTCATTTTTAAAGAAGTGAGAACCTTTCATGCCGCCGACTATTGCCAGATGGGGCGTAGATGTTGACTATTAACATGTCATACAGGAAATGTCTCGTACATCGAGTAGAAACCTCGTATTTGAAATTGGAATACCTTCGCGAAAAAGAATGGCAGTACCAGTGGCGTCTTCTCTGCTGATATTGCTAATTGTTACGAACCCCGGAACTGAAATGTCAGCGACGACCTCCTGAAGCAGAGCAATGTCCACAGAGGTTCCGTATAGGAAGTCCTGCCGAGCCCGGATTTTGGTGGGACTCGATATTAGGTTGACATTAAGGGTCGTAATGTTGTAGGTCCGCATCGCCATGGCACCTACAAACTCTCCCGTCGCCCGCCGGGGTTCGCGTCGGCCCAACAATGGCTGTCTTTCTCGAGAGCCGTGAAAGTCGATTCTCCGCTTTCCGTCGTGTCCATCGCCTCCGTTCGTCCACTGCCATTCTCCACTGCAGGAGACTTAGCACCAGTTTCCGCCTCTCTAAGCCTCTCCATAACCTTTGCAGTCTTCAGTTTTAGTAGCTGTCGTAGTTCTGGGTTCAGATGTTTTGCCATTCGGATCTTTTTCGTATTCTGCGGAGACCGTGCGTCGTCTGCCTTAACCTTCTCCTTCTGCGTCTTTTTTTGGCTTATTCGAAGGGGAGGTGGAACTTACAGACTGCACGGGAGGCTGGGGGGAACAACCTTGTAGCAAAGTAACAGTAATATTCACAGAATATATGACATCAACTGCGATTGGGCAAAGCTGAAAATGTGTACCCAGCCGGGATTCGAATCCGGGTCTCCTGCTTTCTAGGCTGTTGCGCTGACCCCTACACCACTGGGGACATAGTGATCACTGCACCTGCAAGGACTACCTAAGCACGCCTCCCGTCAGATACAAATTCCCAGCTTCGCCCTGCCCACAGTACTCAAACTCGTAGTTATTAAACTAATTCCCGTAAGAGTAAAGGCTTGCCCACCCCTCCCCACTAACGATAGGATCATTGCCCGTCACCGGCATATTATATATGTGGCGTCTGTTCCGAAAGAACAGACGTCACTTCTGATCCTGCAGTTGTTATTATTAAATATTCAGAGAATATATGACATCAACTGCGATTGGGCAAAGCTGAAAATGTGTACCCAGCCGGGATTCGAACCCGGGTCTCCTGTTGGTGACGGGCAATGATCCTATCGTTAGTGGGGAGGGGTGGGCAAGTTTGAAGCCCTTACTCTTACGGGAGTTAGTTTAATAACTACGAGTTTGAGTACTGTGGGCAGGGCGAAGCTGGGAATTTGTATATGACGGGAGGCGTGCTTAGGTAGTCCTTGCAGCTGCGGTGATCATTGTGTCCCCAGTGGTGTAGGGGTCAGTGTAACAGCCTAGAAAGTAGGAGACCCGGGTTCGAATCCCGGATGGGTACACATTTACAGCTTTGCCCAATCGCAGTTGATGTCATATATCCTGTGAATATTAAATAATAACAAATGCAAGATCAGAAGTGACGTCTGCTCTTTCGGAACAGACGCCACATGTATACAAAGTAACAGAATCCGTGTATGAAGTCGGAAGTGGCTCAGGATGTCCGATTTCCAAGTGTGTGGCCGGACTAAGGTTTTCATCTTTGGCTGCGGAGGAACTGTCCGTCTCGTGGCTAGTACACACGGTCTGCTCTGCAATATCGTGCGCAAACTGATCTTGTCGGTCTCCGACGGTAGCGGAGAGGATCTCTTTGTGCGCTCCAGGCTGCAGTGCGGCCTGTGCGTCGACAGTCACAGATTCAGTGCGAACGGATGCGGGTGCGTCCTCTAGTTCACGCATCACCTGGTCCGGCGCTTCCTCATCGGCGCGCTACCCTCAGAGCGAGACTCTGGCGCGGTGTTTGTTTCCTGTACGAGCGCGCCGCTCATAACATCTGCATACGTCACGGGGCCGGCGACAACCTCGCCCGCCGCGGTACAGCCAGAGTAAACAAGACGCGACGGCCGCTTGCGCGGACAGTCTACACGCAGTTGGGCTGCCAAGTTACAGATCGAACACTTCCGGGGCTGTCCCTCGTATGTTACTAGTGCTTTAAATGCTCTTACGGTGATGAAGGAAGGCACATGACTCGTAAGATCTATTCTTACCACTCTCACACAGTTGTCCACATTAAAGACCCTGTTATTTGTCGTCGGCCGCGGTGGCCGAGGGGACTGAGGCGCTCCAGTCACGGTCTGCACGGCCACTACGGTCGGGGGTTCGAATCCCCCCTCGGGCATGGATATTTGTGCCGTCCTTAGTTGTAAGTAGTTCATAAGTAGTTTGTAAGTTTAGGGACTGATGACCCAGTAGTTAAGTCCCATAGACTCTACAATCATTTGAACATTTGTTATTTGTCCAACGTTCCGATGTTACTGTGTAAACCGTACCAAAAGCAGCTAGTGAGTTTCTGATATTTTGTTCGTCCATTTCAAAAGACAGGTTTTAAATTCCGCAATCCCAGACCAGTGTAGGAGATCGATGCAGTACTCACCACACTGCCGTCCACGGTGTAGACGGCAGATCCGTTCGTAACTCGGCGACAGACTTCGTCATTTCGCAGTTTTACGCAGTACTCGTTACTCAGAAAATCGTAACCGATACCAAGAACTTCACCTTCACGAAGACCAAGGGATTCATGCAACCAATAATCAAAGTCGTAAATCCTGCTGGCCGCGGTGGCCGAGAAGACTAAGGCGCTTCAGTCACGGTCTGCACGGCCACTACGGTCGGGGGTTCGAATCCCCCCTCGGGCATGGATATTTGTGCCGTCCTTAGTCTTAGCTAGTTCATAAGTAGTTTGTAAGCTTTGGAACTGATGACCCCGTAGTTAAGTCCCATAAGTTCTACAAACATTTGATTTCGTAAATCCTGGGACGGGGACTTCAAAATAACGGATCCATACTCAACAAAATCACACACTAGCGCGCACGAAGTAGCGAGAGCCTGCAGCAAGCGCCAAGCACTGCAGACGTCTTAACCGTTAGACTACCACACCAGTAACGATTAAGGCGCTTTGGAATAGCCTAAGTACGATTCTCCTCCACGTCACAAACTTTAATTCAACTTCTGTGTTCCAGAGATAATTGCCACTACTGCCAAGGCTCTCTATGCAGCGGAATAGCACCTCGGAACAATCCGCTGCATGGGGAGGCTTGGCAGTAGTGGAACACAGAAGCTAAATTAAAGTTTGTGAGGTGGAGGGAAATCGTACTTAGGGTATTCCAAGGCTCCTTAATCGTTAGTGGTGTGGTAGTCTGAAGGTTAAGATGTCTGCCTAGTAAGCATATAGGTCCGGGTTTGATTCCCGGCCTCACCACAAATTTTAATTCAATGCTTCAGATTTATCAGTAATGTGTGACATATATTGAGACGAAAATCCGTCTCAGGGATTGTTTATTTGTATTAAATTGATAATTCCTTTTCTTTCGATATTGATCCTTTTCACTTAGTTTTAAGATTGTCGTGTGCATAGGATTACTTAAAATTCTTCTATTACCATTCTTGTCTTAAACTTCATGTATTGACTTGTTCCACGACCATGGAGTCTTACTCCTCAATATGGTCGTGCGAAAAAGAAAACCATAATATTGATATAATACTATCTCTCACACGGTGACGAAGACGTAATCATACCGTGTATTAATATGATGGAAAACATTGCGTGTGAAAATGCGATTTATGAGATCGAATCTAAGGTTCTATTGATCACAGAGACACGGGGTAGAGTGTTTTGAATAGCTCTTTTCCTAGTGATCATTTGCATACCTATTGGCACAACTGGCATACTGTGCATATCCTACCGTGCAGGATTACTTTTCAAATATATCCCACTTCTCTTTCAGCCATGGCAAATTGAACAAATCCGTTGGTTTTCGTATATGACATTTGCTCTTTTGTGGGCTTAATACGCCTTACAAAACCACCATTTTCTTATTTGCGATTCTTGATTAAACAGCAATAAACGATGATTTTTGCATACAAAAACTTCAAATTATGGAGTTGGCCACATATACACATTTTCTTCACTGAAAATCGTTGGAATTCTTATCAAAAGTTACTAAGATAATATTCTCAAGGTTTGCGAATTGAAACGATACAACAAAAATTAATGAGCCTAAGATATATTATAATTCTGGAGCATTTTTCTCTCTCTGAACCTTAAACTACATTCCCTTGTTTCTTCTGACGAGAGAAAGAACAACGTTCCGATTCATCTATGTTCGGCCTCCGATTAGAACAGACGTATCCATATCTGCTCCTTTTGTTTCATTTATTACGAATATGAGTATAGTACTTAAATTTGCTAAATGCATCTTAAAATATTGTAAAAATTTAATATGACGGGCTTTTCATTTATTTAACATCCCAGTGAATGTCCTGGCATATAATTCAGCCCAATGTGTGGTGGGTTTGGACGCCATTACCGCTTACTAGATATCGTACAGTGATTGTTGTAAGCTTTACCAATTTTTCAATCCTTATCATTCCACTTAATAATTAAACGGCTTTTGCAACCTGCAATCGCGTTTCCCCTTGTTAAATTTCGAGGTCCGATAATTTGCCGCATGATATTTTTCCGCAAGTCCGTTTGGACAATGAACTGAAATTTAACGCACGGCCCGCTGGACGAACAAACCACGTAACAAGTCCTACCCACATCACGACGGTATCATACCTTAATGAATATGAATTCTTTATTGCAGCAAACAATTTGCTGAACCAATGTACCGTATGTTCAAGAAAGTAGGCTCCGTCTCTTTTTGTAATGTAATTGTCGCAAACATATACCATTCAGTCATCTAAAATATTTAAAAGATAAAAATTAATTCCCAGGTTTATTTATAAATTCTAACCTCTGAAATTAGTATTCTCTAAATTTTGACCAATTAAATCTTATTACGATCTTTCAAACAACGTACGAAATTAATTAAGTACTAAAAAACTTATTCCTTTTCAATATCTTCTCCTTCGCTACTGAGAACCATAGTTTCAAACTTAACGAAACAACGCACATAAAAAAGAAATAAAAAAGAAAATTACTTTTCATAAGTTTTTGCACCGTGGGCAACAAATATCTAAATTAATACTCATGGAAAATGGCTCAAATTTTAACAATACATTCTGTAGACATTTATCTAGAAAAATCTTTCTGTTGTCAAGATACAACCAGAAAAACATGATGTTTGGGTAACAAAGTGTCCATTGTCCGTGTTGCGGACACAATGAAACTGAACCATTTTAAGAAATCTTATCTGCGAAAATTGTGAGGTTTGCACGTCATAACGTTTCTAATGTTCACTCGATGAAGAGTTGATTTTACCAGTATAGTCGTTATACAATGAATAGCCAAAGAAACTGTTAAAACTTCCTAATACCGTGAAGGGCCCCCGAAAGTAGCAGAAGGGCCGCAGGGACTGGACTAACGTCTATAGCAGTACTTCTGTACTGCACTGCTGAAGTAGTACTGGAGGGAACTGATTCCATGGCTCCTGAAGGGCTGTATTTGAATCCGTAAGAGTTCGAGGGTGTGGTCTCTTTTGGAAAGCACGTTGCAAGACATCCCAGATATGCTCAATAATGTTCACGTCTGGGGAGTTTGGTGGACAGCGAAGGTGCTCAAACTCAGAAGAGTGTTCGTGGAGCCACTCTGAAGCAATTCTGGACATGAGGGATGAGGCATTGTCCTGCTAGAATTGCCCAAGTCCGTCGGAATGCACAGTGGCTGTGAATGGATGCAGGTGACCAGCCAGAATGCGTACGTACGTGTCACGTGTCTCAGTCGTATCTAGATGTATCAGTGATCCTTCAACTGCTCGCGCCCACAGGCTGCTACCAGCTTGAAGAGTCCCCTGATGACTTGCAGGGTCCATGCATTCACCAGTTCATATTTATATCCAAACCCTTGACGTCCATCCGCTCGATAGAATAGGAAACGAGATTTGTTAGACCTGCAAATAATTCCAGTCTTCAACTGTCCAGTGTTGACGGGCCCACGCGGGGCATTAAGTTCTGTGTCGTGCCATCAGCAAGAGAACGAGCGGGCCTTTGACTCCGGAAACCCATATTGATGATGTTTCGTTGAATGATTCTCACGCTGACAATTGTTGAACGCCCCAGTATTCAAATTCGCAGCAATTTGCGTAATGGTTGCAGTTGTGTTACTTTGAACAAATCTCTACACGCTCCATTGGTCCCATATCTTAAGGATATTTTTCCGGCCGCAGCGGTTTTGGGTTTGATTTTTTACCGGATTCCCAATATTCACGGTGCACTCGCGAAATGGTCGTATGGAAATATCTGCACCTCATCGATACTGGCCGCGGTGGAGTAGCCGAGCGGTCAAAGGCGCCTCGCTGCGGAGCGCGCGGTTGCTCGCCGTCGGAGGTTCCAGTCCTGGGGCATGTGTGTGTGTGTGTGTGTGTGTGTGTGTGTGTGTGTGTGTGTTGTCCTTAAGTTAGTTTACCTTAGTTTAAGTAGTTTGTAAGCTACGGACTGATTACCATGCAGTTTGGTCCGATGGATTTACAAACGTTTGAACATTTTTTTTTTTCTATTGGATATGGATCCTTACTGCAAGATGACTGATGTCCCAGTGTGACTCTGTCATACACACTCCAGCTTTCTGCGGTCCCGGCAGCACTTATCACGACACTACTGGAGGTAGGCTGAAAGATGGTAGAGGAAGAGCGGAAGACATCATAAAAATGTTCAAATGTTTGTAAATCTATCGGACCAAACTGCGTGGTCATCAGTCCGCAGCTTACAAACTACTTAAACCTAGGTAAACTAATCTAAGGACAACACACACACCCATGCCCCAGGGGGGGCTTCTAACCTCCACGGCGAGCAACCGCGCGCTCCGAAACGAGACGCTTTAGACCGCTCGGTTACTCCAATGCGGCAGACATCATAATAGCACCCATAATATTGTGCATCTTAGTATGGGCTGCCATATCCTACACTGGTCGTTCTCCTCCGACGAGGGAACATTGAGCAGTGCATGGTACAACCTTGATGCACCGAATAGACGATATGCTTTTCCAACAGAACAATGGACGTCCACATGTATCCCATACTACCAACGAGCTCTTCGAGGTATACGTAAACTACCCTCAGCTGCACGATCCCAGATCTGTCCCCCATTGAAACATCTTGTACGGTCTGCACAACGAGCAGGAAATGTGGCCCAACTGAGGCAATTACTTAGAAGGTCATTCCTCAGGACTACAGTCGGCACATCTTCGATCATCCCCATGTTTGAAATGCAGCTTGCATTGCTACAAAAGAAAGCCATGCACGCTACTAGCGTCGAATTTCCGCACTTCTGTTGGCTGTTCACACGTGCGTGTGGCTCTGTCTGTGTACCTCAAGAATGTGTCAATAAAATTTCACTGGACGGGTCGACGATTTTATTATGTTCTTTTTTTATTTTCCAGGAGTGTATTAATTGGTACAGAATCGCTTTACTCGTTATGAAACTGCACCACACAATAATGGCATGCTGACCTCTGTTGACGTGTCACTGTGCAAGGCACTGCAAGGTAAAGATTAATTTTAGTCATGGTCTGGCATAGACTTGTGCAGTACACCAACAGGAGTCCCTCGATGGCATTCTTGCAAAATGGTCATTACAAAAATTATGCTTCAGTTACATATGTGGAGGTTTTAGTTGCTATCCAGAATTAACAGAATATGACTATCCGCGATGTATGGCAGTGTCCGCCCTTTTATTCGGTCGGTGTACGCTTCAAGCCAAGAGAAAGAACTACGTGGCGAACGATGTTATTGCAACACTAACTAGGTTGATGTATCTATTCCAAGTTATGTACACTTATTCTCACGATTATTTCAACGTGACGTCCATTCATAGGCGCTCATGTAACGTCCGTCGATGGCAGTGCACCCTTCTGCCCTTCGGCGTAACGAATCACGCACCCTGTGGAATACACCCGGTTCTTGTGGTAAATACTGGCGTGCATTGAATTTTCCTCCAGCGATCCCCAAATGAGTTGCCGGAGCATTTTCGTGACACTCGCGCATTGGTCGAACCTACCAGTAACAAACCTAGCTGCTTCTATGTCTTCCTTTAAACTGATCTGCTGCGGGTCCCAAATACTTGAGCAAAACTCAAGACCTGGTCGTACAAGCGTTTTATACGCGATCTCCTTTACAGTTGAAGTACATCTTCCCAAAATTCTTCCAATAAACCGAAGTCGGCTGTCCGCCTTACGCACAACTGTCCTTAAATGTGTAAGAAAATTTGCCTGTTGGAGGTCGTCAAAAAATCTCAAAATTCAGAATGCGTAATGATATGATGTAGTAATAATAATTTCGTTATTGAATGTTGCAGCAAATCACAACTAATGGGTCGCAACAACACTTTCGCAGTGAAAGTTAAAATTTTGAATAAATAAAAAAAGATATTAATTAACTTGAAACAGTCACTGTGGTAATTAATTAAGCATGGCCCTATCTGACTTAGCATTGACTACAGCCTCCAACTAGCACCTCTTACGATTCACGAACAGCACAAATTCACTAATAAATGTGTCAGAATACATGTAGTGATGATGGCGTGTTCGTGTTATAATCAAAATCGTAATAGCTGATAGACTCTGATTGCAATGATAACAGTTCAGTACTGTGAAACTCCGTGGTGCAATGAGCTTCACAAATACTACAGTTAAAGTTCCCAACAGTTTTGATAATATTGTTTAAAGCATTCCAGGGCCTGGGAAGCGTGCGCGTGTAACTGGCTGAGCTGAGTTTGGCATTTAACGTATTTCACAAAGAAATTACTTCCGTCAAGTTTGGTTAATCAACTATAAGACTTTGACTACTGTTAGCCTGGTTACTTTCTACATAAATGAAACCAACTTTACTTTACTTGCAAACTCTCTTGCAAGTTAAAATCTTTGGCTTAATAATTGATTCCAAAATTTAGAACAACACTGCACATTAATTACTAGTCTCTGTGGATGTAGCACGTTTATCAATTCTTTAACTCGTCTAGCAATTTCTTTAAAAATGATCGTAATTACTTTGAAAAATGATTGAACATGTTAGTCAATGTGCAGGCTTGCATAATCAATAAAATGGTGATAATGGGGTGACTACAACTACTTACAAAATTAAGACTGGTTTCAAAAAAGTCATCTATAATTGAACCAAAATTCTGATTGGGTTGACACTACATTTACATGCAAACAAAATAAAATGTTACAAAAGTACTCATCTGTTTTTGTCGTCTTCGTCGTGAAGTCCATACAAGACAGATATGATTACAATAGGTACTCTTACTGCTGGTTCAAAAATATTTTTATCGACAACTCCTTGTTCAGCTCGTCTGGTTGAAATCTCCATGCATTGATATCACCTCGATACGCCTTCTAATCTCCGTAATTACAACAACGATCACACTCGGTGACAATATACTTGATAACCAAACAATTACTTTTCTTGCACACATGAAAAAACTTTACTCTGATCACTTTAGAGTATAAATAAACTTATCTCGCACTTCCTTCAATACATTAAACAGTACGCCTCTCAGGCTTATTGCAATTGCATTAAACTCGCGCCACACTGCGCCTACCGTGCCTCTGCACCGTCAACAAAACATTTATGTGTTTACTTTGGCGAGTCCGCTCCGCGACTGCTTCAGCAGCGCGACACTCACAGCTACTACTTCTGTACGAAAGACAGTCTTTACAATAGGTTCAACATTTTCTCTGGCGCATTGCCAACTTACAGCATAAGAATGTCCGTGCATTCATGCGGGTTTACACATACAGTATATGTTTACACTAAATGATTCAATACAGAAAATGACGTTACATAAGAAATATATCTAGCATACAAGAAATGGAAAATACGTGAAATAAACAAATTTAAGACAATATATACTTTACGTTAAATCATTCTGTAAGATACAGCGACATGTGTACTCTTACATCCTGCCCTGGTTGAGAAACAATTTTGTTTTTGTTTTTGTTGTTGTTAAAAACACATATTTCACATAGGAAAAATTACATGACATAATACAAAGATACATAATATTGGTTACATGGCATTACATAAGATACAAAAGGTAGGAAGTTACATCACATTATTTACAAAATTTGATATGTTGGGATGCGTCGGTGTGTGACGTAATCGGCGTATAAACCTGCAAAAAATAGCACTGCACTGAATTGATCTTCATGGCCGACCTTGATAGCTCCACTTTATTGCACATCACTTCACACGCTACATTTCGTAGTCCCGTTGGATGAAGCGGTGTGTGTGTTCCTTTGAAGTGGCTACCGCCCATGGCTGTCGGCTGCTTTCAAGTCCCTCGCGCCTGCGGCTGACCGCGCGACGCAATTGTTGCCTCTGGTATCGGCTGCCGCTGGCGGCACGTCTAATGTCCAAGAGCGCATTGTCACCGCTCCACAGGCCCGCATACCAAGCTGTCATCCACTTATTTTGTTTATTGTGTGCTAACCTGCAAACGGGGCTTAGCTTCAGTCTTTCATCTCACATTCACATACACAGTAATTAAAATAAATGATAAATCATACAATACATTAATATTTACAAGTCAAGTTTATTACACGATATTTACATTAGTTTGAATTTTTCTGATGCAGTGTTGTTCCCCTTACAATATTTTGATTACAAATTACACATTAATAATAGCATTTTTTAATGTCACATACGTGTCTGAGTCCTACATTTTTGTTGTTCTTTATGGACACCAGTTCCATAGCATTAGCATTTTTGACTTTGTTTACACGGTTTGAGTCTTATCTCTTCCACTTTATCAGTAGAATGATTTACGTCATAATAATTAGTCTCCTCTTCTTCGTTAAGGTACACAGAGTCAACGTAGTGTTGCATTTCTGCGTCTGTTTTCTCTTTCTTTTCAAATAAGTTCCATTTCGTATTGATTCCACCCATATTCCATTCTATATATTTTTCATAATAATTAATCTTCATTTCTAACTTCCGCAACGTGTCCGCACCAATCACGACGTCGGTCTTTAATCCTCTGACAACTAAATATTCTGCCACTACGGTATGGCCTGTTCACATACAATAATCTCTAACATTACTCGTTTCTGTACTTGCACGCTTTGCTTTGGTATGATAGATGTGTTTATATTACAAGAGTCTTCTTTGATAATTAGCTTCTGCTTGCGGCTAATTAAGTACAAATACTCTTCGATTGCATTGTACTGGCTTCCGGTGTCCGGTGTCACAGTAACAATCCGTTCTCCTACAAGTCCGATAATCATCAAGTTCATTTCGTTGTCCTCTTGGGTGTCGTCTTCTTCGAGTAAAAAATGTGTCCTTTCTTTGTGTGTCAATCCAAGTAAGGTTTCATTTTGCTGTTCCACACTTCTTCGTCCGCTGCAATGCTCTTGATTCACATAACTACAGTCAGACGGTTCATTTACAGTTGAGTGTTTCATTTTCACGCGTAGTCTTCTCCAGTACTCTGTGCCAGCTGGCGGCGCGTCACGCCTCATTGTTGTCGGCACGTTGCATATACCGTTAAGATCTTCAAATTGTTCGTCCTTCTCTTTTAACCTTTCTCTTTGCCTTTGTGTATCATGACCTGTTTTTATGTCTTGCTGGCTGCATCTGATATTAAATGTCTTTACTGTATGTTCCACTTGCTGTAATAATTCGGTGGTGTACTGGTTTCCTTCGTCTTTAACAGTCATAATATTTATTTTCAGGTCCACGACCGCTTTAACTTTCTGTAGCCAATCAGCTCCAATTATCAACGGAATATTTGTTTCTTCCACTACTACAAACTCATGGTAAAATAGTTGGTTAAGGTCATTGATTTTAAACGGCAAGAAAATCTTCTTCTTTGATTCCACAAATTTAGAATTGAAAGCTCCATACATTATCAATCTAGTCGCTGGAAGTTCTTCTATTCTATGCAAGCTTTTCTTGACACCCTCATAAATCGATCGTGTCAAAATTGAAATCATCGACCCAGTATCAATTAATGCTTCATAATCCTTGCTTCCGATTACCAGTTTTAGTTTCGGACATGTACTGCTTTCGCTCTGTTTGGTGTCTCTCAATACTCGTATTTCAGTTCTAAGCACATCTTCTTCTTCTGTTGATAACCTTTGTTGTTCATCTGACGTTTGGATGCCATTGCATTGTTTCATCTGCGGTGCTGTTGTTGCAACGTCGTGGTGGCTCCAAATTTCGATATGCTCGATGATGTCAAGAAATTCATTCTGCAATGAATCATAATTTTCTGCTACTTCTTTCGTACAGGTGGTTAAGGTATCTGCTGCTTTGTTGTCTGGTTCTCCCTGCTCATCTTCTGTCGTATCCGATTCGTCACTGTCTTCCGTCTCTTCCACGTCAGTATCTTCTTCCAGTTGAACACAACAAGTTTTCATATCTTGATCATTGTTGTCCAGTAACGCATCTATTGCTTCAACGATCATTCTTTCATGGTATTCTTGTTCCGTTTCTGGCCCAACTGTTGCCTTATTTTTTTGCTCTGATGCGTCAATAACATTTTTTATTTGCGCGCCCTCCAGCTAGTTTGCTTCTCCAGTTGTTGTTCGTTCATTCTTGCCACGTTCAATTACATTCGTAGTCTTGTATATAACGTCAGATTCGTCTTCATCATCTGTCGTCCATTCATTATCGGAATCTTCTTTCTTTCCATTTTCGTCCGAGCTCGTCGGTTCTTCAGTCCCCTTTAAATGCTTTGCGGCCTCGCCACGGGGCAAAGCAGGCCGCTCAATTAGTTTAAACAACGTGTGTTTCCTTCATGATTGTTCGTACTTTGATTACGTATTTCGTGGTTGGTGTCTCCATTATCTACTGTGCGTGCTTCTAACGCATAAACCTGTTTGTCGCGAGGTCCCGGTTTCTCGTAGACTGTTCTTTCGTCCCCTCTACTTCTGTCTACATTACGTGACTGATTGTATTCTTTGGGCCTAGCTCCGGTGTTTTGCCAATCATTTCGATTATTCCTCTCTCTACTAAGATTTTCCTGTTGGTCTTGTCTCGGTTCTTCTTCTCTCTGATGACGTTGCCGTCGATCATCTTGTCGGCCGTTATTGGTATCACCTCCTCGTGACCTGTCTTCCCGTGTATCCGCTTGTCGGTGCCCGTATCCGTTATCTTCACGGTGAGTACCTTCGTCCCTCCGATAATGTCGATCATCTGTTCCATTCATATTCCCTCTGTCCTGTCGGTTGGGTCTGTCTCCATTTTCCCAGCTTCGATCACATCTTTCCAAGATTTCCATAAATTTTTCTATAGATAAAACTGGTTGTACAATGAAAAGATCTCGCACACGTTTGGGCAATTTTGCCAACATTACTGAAATGAAAGCTCGCCCCGGTATTGGATAGCTAAGATACCTATTCTTATTTCAGTAATGTTTCACATATTTCTCCATTGAACTGAATCTATTTGCGTTAAAGATCGGTGCTGTATGAATATCTTCATAAACTTCTTCCTGCTTTGCTGATGACCAATATTTGCGTATTAGTTGATTCTTAAATTCGCGGTAGCTTCTGCTCTCGCTACTCATGTCCATAACTTCATTATGAATACTTTCATGCACGTTGGACAGAATATAATTTATACATATGCGATCCGACCAATCTCGCGATAAAGTTTGTTCGATATGATTTAAAAATTTCATTATATGGATGTCGCCAGCTGGTTTGAATAGAGGCGGTCTGAAACTACGCAAATACTTTTCCATTCGTCTATCATTTTCGGTTCGCCTTGCCTCCTCATTGTTGTCTACACAATGCAATGGCGCAACATTTCTTTGCTCCGGTACAGTTCCGTTCAAATTTATTTAGTAATGCGAATTCCCGTTACTGGTTTCGGTGACAGATTTTGTCGTTTCAAAGCTGACGTTTCCTGTAGCAGGCTGCCTCACGCGACGATAACAATTATCTGTTGCGTCATCATTGTGACTGCCAACTTTCGCTTCTGTACTAGGCGGGGTCCACGTATTGTTTTCATGTTCCACAACACGCTGGATTTCTCTTTGCATCTGAACAATTCTTTCCTCAGTGTGTTTTAATCCCCGTTCCAGTCCCGCGACTTGGTCCTGTTAATGATTTTTTTTTTTACCAAAGTGACTTCGTTACTGCACTCGGTGTGACGCTCCTCACAAATATTTTGCGCCTGCGTAATCTGTTGTTCCGTTTGCGTAGCTAAATCATCTATCCTTTTGTCCTGCTTACTTATCTGCTTCCTGACGTGTTCATTTTCCTTTTTTATTTCTTCGATTCTTTTATCTATTTTCTTTATGTCCTGTCCAAGTTCCCGTCTTAGTTCTAACTGTGATTTTTCGATTTTTTGATCTATTTTATTTATTTCCTGTCCAAGATTCCGGCTCATATTTTGCATGAATTGCATTAATGCACTTATGTCTGCATTTGCTTGAGGCACAGCATCTCTCATTTTTGTCCTTCGCCTATTCTTTTTATTTCTGTCCATTTTCCGTTCCTCCTCACTACTTAATGACAGATCATCTGATGAACATTTAGTCTCCGATTCGTTCTGATGTTCGTCAATTACCTTTTGCTGATCACTAACATTGTCCGCGACCTCATCCACGTTATTTTTCTCTCCATTAATTACGTGGCCAACGTTTATCGCTAACCTGCGATCGTTTGAGTGTCTCAAATCTATACTACTTCTTCGGACCTCATTTTCATCACGCATTATTTCTTGTCGATCTACGTTCAAATTTGCATTTTCCATTTCCGGTACGTTTTCCATTTCGGTTACCTTTTCTAATCTTTAATCCATTGTTGATGCCTGGCTTCTACGCATTATCGCGTTCCTAGTAAGGACCCTATTTTTCTCTATTGTTGCGTCACGATGACGCTGCTCTACTGGTGCCATGTTTAAACTTTTCAACAATGTTTCAAAATAAACAAACGATATACCAATTTCAAATCCAATAATCAGTCAATCAATATACAGAACAAAATAATAAATCAAAATTTGATGATAACTTAATTACTATTACATAATTAACAAATTTCTTGCCAAATCAGTTCCAAACGTAGGCGCCCAAAGTATCCTGGCAGTGGTGTCGCCAATTGTAAGAAAATTGCCCGTTGGAGGTCGTCAAAAAATTTCAATATTCAGAATGCATAACAATATACTCTAGTAATAATAATTTTGTTATTGAATGTTGCAGCAAATCACAACTAATGGATCACAACAACACTTTCGCAGTGTAAGATAAAATTTTAAATAAATAAAAATTGATATTAATTAACTTAAAACAGTCTCTGTGGTAATTAATTAAGCTTGGCCCTATCCGACTTAGCATTGACTACAGCTTCCAACCAGCACCTCTTACGATTCACGAACAGCACAACTTCACTAATACTTGTGTCAGAATTCATGTAGTGGTGATGGCGTGTTCGTGTTATAATCAAAATCGTAATAGCTGATAGACTCTGATTGCAATGATAATAGCTCAGTACTGTGGAACTCCGTGGTGCAATGAGCTTCACAAATACTACAGCCAAAGATCTCAATAATTTTGATAATATTGTTTAAACCATTCAACTTCCTTATAAAACTTTACGTGAACTATTTTTGATTAATTGGTTCCAGTGCCTGGGTAGCGTACTGGCTGAGCAGATTCTGGCATTTAATATATTTCGTAAAAGTACTTTCGTCGTCTGGTAAAACTAGTATAATATTTTGAATACTGTTAGCCTGGTTACTTTCTATATAAATGAAACTAACTCTACGTGCAAACTCTCTAGCAAGTTAAAAGCTTTGGCATAATAATTGGTTACAAAACTTAGAACAGCACTGCACTTCAATTACTAGTCTCTGTTAGTCTCTGTGCTTGGAGCACGTTTATCAGTTCTTTAACTCGTCTAGCAATTTCTTTAAAACTGATCGTAATTAATTTAAAAATGATTGAACTGGTTAGTAAATGTACAGGCTTGCATAATCAACATAATCTAATAATGGTGATAATGGGGTGACTACAACTACTTACAAAATTAAGACTGGTTTCAAAATATGTCATATATAATTGAACCAAAATTCTGATTGGGTTGACACTACATTTACATGCATACAAAATGAAGTGTTACAAAAGTACTCATCTGTTTTCGTTGTCTTCGTCGTGAAGTCCATACAAGACAGATAGATTACAATAGGTACTCTTACTGCTGGTTCAAAAATATTTTTATCGACAACTCTTTGTTCAGCTCGTCTGGCTGAAATCTCCATGCATTGATATCACCTCGATACACCTTCTAATCTCCGCAATTACAACAACGATCACACTCGGTGACAATAGACTTGATAACCAAACAATTACTTTTCTTGCACACATGAAAAAACTTTACTCTGATCACTTTCGAGTATAAATAAACTTATCTCGTACTTCCTTCAATACATTAAACAGTACGCCTCTCAGGCTTATTGCAATTGCATTAAACTCGCGCCACACTGCGCCTACCGTGCCTCTGCACCATCAACAAAACATTTATGTGTTTACTTTGGCGAATCCGCTCCGCGACTGCTTCAGCAGCGCGACACTCACAGCTACTACTTCTGTACCAAAGACAGTCTTTACAACGGATTCAACATTTTCTCTGGCGCATTGCCAACTTACAGCATAAGAACGTTCGTGCATTCATCTGTGTTTACATATACAGTATATGTTTACACTAAATGATTCAATATAGAAAATGACGTTACATAAGAAATATATCTAGCATACAAGAAATGGAAAATACGTGAAATGAACAAATTTAAGACAATATATACATTACGTTAAATCAAACTCTAAGCTACAGCGACAGGCGTACTCTTACACATGTTCGTTGCATTTCATATCGCTCTGCATTATTACGCCTAGATATTTTAACGACGCGACTGCATCAAGAAGCTCATTACTAATGCTGTATTCGAATATTATGGGATTGTTTTTCCTAGTGATGCGCATCACCTTACATTTTTCTACATAGAGGGATAGCTGCCATTCTTCGCACCAACTAGAAATTTTTCTAAGTCACCCTGTATGCTATTACAGTCAGTTAAAGACGACACCCTCCCATACACCACAGCATCATCTTCAAACAGCCACAAATTACAAGTTAGTCTGCCCATCAGATCATTTATATAGATAGAAAATAATAGCGGTCCTATCACACTCCCGTGGGGCACGCCTGACGATACACTCGTCTCTGATGAACACTCGCCATCGAGAACAACGTACTGCTTTCTATTACTTAGGAAGTCTTCTAGCCAGTCACAAATCTGTGAACCTATTCCATAAGCTCGTATCTTCGTTAGCAGTCTGCAGCGTGACACCACGTCAAACGCTTTTTTGAAGTCGAGTAAAACACAATCTCTTTTCTTTCTTATAAACGGGAGTTATCTGCGCTTTTTTCCAATAACTAGGAACTTTGCTCTGAAATAAAGATTCGCCATGAATGCAAGCCAAGTAAGGGACCCATGCCGCTGAATACTCTATGTAAAACCGAACTGGTATTCCATCCGGACCAGCAGACTTATTCGTATTTAGCTCTCTCAGCTGCTTCTCTACACGGGTAATACCTATTGCTATGTCCCCCATTTCGAAATTAGTACGTTGATCAAATGATGGTATATCTGTGCGATCCTCCTGTGTGAAAGATTTCTTAAAGGCTAAATTTAGAACTTCAGCTTTTCGTTTGCTTTCTTCTATTTCTTCCCGTATACGCTGTGGAGTGATAGCAAGAGTGTGACAAGAGTAATTAGGAGGAAATAAACTAGGCAATCATTTGCCATCTCCACTTCTATGTCTTTGTCGTAGCCAAATGGCCGGAAATCACCTAAATATCCAAAAATGCATATGCAAATACTGGTTCAATGGTAAATGAATAAGAAAACTGGCTAACAGAACGGGTAGTGAGGCGATACGGCAGTAACGTGTTAACATCTGTAGTCTTTGCTGATATGACATATTCTCCAACAAGACATTAACAAGAAATTGAGTGTAGTTAGCTCCATTTAATCTGCATGGCAAAAAATCTGTCAAGATAGTGACTCTCGAGTACCGTAAATGAAGATTTTCATAACTTTGAACTGCACTGAATCTGTGGCTACAAACTTTAAGGTAGTATGTGTAATTAAATGTGGAACTTTTTCATGAAATACATTTCAATAGGTATTAATTATTTTCAGTTTTTTTACGAGAATGAAAACTAATAGTCACATCAAATTACTCATTCAAGAAATTGCTATAAATGTAAATGTAATACTGAAGTACAATAATGATACCAACATCAGAGGGATGAATAGATGTATGATGACATTCTGAAAACTATTAACAAAATGAACGATTCGAAATCCAAGTTAAAAGAAGGAAAAACTGTAAAGAAGAAAAAAGTGTAACACCATGAAAAACATAAAATGTACAAAAATGGAAGTCTCCTTCCTCCGCAGAAAGTTGTGAGATGTCATTTAGAATCAAATCAGTTATTTTAGTTAGAAACTATGAGAACAGCTATTCAAAAGTTTTGTGATAAATTGTTATGTAGTTACCTAACAACATTTATAGTGACCATGTAAATTATTAAACTTATTTTATTCTATGATAAATTTATTCAGTTGGCAAACGCAGGGTAACATTAATTGCTAATTAAAATAGGCTATTCATGCTTACGTAAGTGTATTTTACTCTTATGTACTTCTGTTTAAGTAGATAACCAACTGAGTCTTGTCATATTGCTGCTGTGATTTGCCTGTTAATTATTATATATTTATTTTTCAGTCATTAGGTTATATCACCATCTGATGATGAAAACATTAGCTGATGATAATAGTAATCTTGAATATATGTTTATGATCTTTTGTTTAATGTAAGGATTGCTATTTTGAAGGAATAAATGAAGTTTCGAGTCATATAAATCTGAATGAGTGAAATAGAAGCATAAAATACAAACGTTCACATGTGAGGGACTAAAGTGAGTAAAAATACGCACAAACCAGAGCCAGAATAGCACGATAAATACTACTGCGGAGAACGTTATTGCGTTCGTAACTTAAGCGTAAATAACCTAATAATACACCACAAAGAAACGACTATCCAATACGAAGCCGAAAGGGAAACAGAATGGAACAAATGACGGGCAACTTGTTTCCGTGCGCAGTCGCAAAAATCAAAATGTATACTGTATCTGGTCGATAAATCGTTTAGCGCTGCCGCAGGCACGACGGCCAAGCATTACGCGGCGCGTTTTCCAGCAGAGGTAACGACAATTTATTGCGAATAAACGCTACCGAATGCTCCACAGACGTATAAAAATGAGCCGAAAACTATAAAACTGCAGTATTTTAGCCATTTGCTTACGGCGATGGAGTGAGAGAATGAGACAGAGAGAGACAGAGAGAGAGAGAGAGAGAGAGAGAGAGAGAAAGAGAATGAGCGAGAGGAGAGAAAAATTACTGATGCAGCGTCTGTTTCACTTCGTAAATGGCACAGAACGCCCGGCGTCGGGTAGGGCTCCCATCCGAAATGAATCAAGCTTTTATCTGCCGGTTTCCGCGTTCCTGAACGTGCACCCGCGAAAGAAATGAAAAACGGGCGCAAATGAAAGTCCACTTCGCCGCGCGCCGACCGCCGCACAAGAGGGATGCCATGCCGTGCCGAGACCGCGTAACTTGCAGGTGTAAAAGGGCGCCCGTGTGCGCTGCCACTAGCGGGTGGGCAGGCGTGACGTCACGTACAACAAAGTGCAGGAGCTCGACCGCAGCGCGATGCTCGTTTATTTTTTTGCGGCTTGACGTCGACACCGGCACAGACGCCCCAAGTGTTGGGCCTCAAATATGCTTCATTTCGAAGTTTGAGGCAGCGAAACCAACACCCTAATCTGTGCAAAATAAATAAATAAAAATAAAATAATAAAAAATAAAATAAATTTAAAATGTTGTTGTGGTCTTCAGTCCGCTGACTGGTTTGATGCAGCTCTCCACGCTACCCTGTCCTGTGCAAGCCTCTTCATCTGACAAGGAAAGTACTTCTGCTCGAACAAACATATCTGTATGAACGTATGGTTACAGTATCTCTACGTACACCTCAATGTGCTGGTGGGTGTCGTTTTTATGCAAAACTTTGCAATCATGCTCTAGATAGCACTGTAGATGTAATTGTAGAAGCCATGGAGATATCTGAACTAAAACTTATGTAATAATCGTCGTACATGTTCTCTAGCGTATTCCACAAGTTTTTCCATGCGTCTGTAAATAATTCGTGTTAGTATTTTGCAACCATGACTTATTAAACTGATAGTTCTGTAATTTTCACATTTGTCTGCACTTGATTTCTTTGGATTTGGAATTACAATATTCTTCTTGAAGTCTGATGATATTTCCCCTGTCTCATTCATCTTGCATACCAGGTGGAACAATTTTTTGAATGAAAAAGTACCAAGGGGTTTTCAAATCCCAACTCATGAGTATTGTTTATCACTGGATCAACATTTGTCTGACTGTTCAGTTATTAAATTATCATAAAAGTTATTCTACTGTTCTTTGAAATATGGATAAATATCCCGACGTTAAGTGAACAACCACTGAGGTGTCATTGAATCAGGGGCGTCGACTCCGTGGGTGCTCCGGGGCTCGTGCACCCCCCCGCCCTCCCCCCAAGAATTTTTTGGGGGTATAAAATTGAAGTGGAGAATAAAATTGTATAAATTAAAAAAAATCAATAAAATCAAAACCTACCTTATGACTCAAGAGGCAATGCAAAACGTGACCATAGCGAGAGATGATATTTCATACGTGAAAGGAATGATCAATTTTGTACGCGGGTCCCCAAGCGAGTAGTAATGAGTGTCCGCGTTTTAGCCACTATGTTAGCTTTATTCATCCTGAAGCACGTCGGTCCTTTTGACCTTTCAGGTGTACGTATTTATGAACATTCAATTATGTTCTTTCCGGAATTTAGCTTGAAGAATCTGATGCTGATGCTAAAGTTAATCGTTTTTCATTTATCTTTGTCACTTCCCATGTTATTAAAATTATAGATTCAGTTGAAATTTGTAATGCTTTTGTCTCAGGCTTAAAAAAATCCTTGCACTATATTAATACTGCCAGATGTCACGAAGTTATCTCGAAGTGATGAAAGTTTCGATGAAGTAGACAGATCTTGCTTGGAAGTGACCAAAAAAATTTGATGTCGGACTTCAAAATATTTCAGATTTCTTTAAAACTTGGTGACGGTGTTCTACCAAACGCTTTTGTCAGAAAGAATAGATTCGCACAAAAAGTGTTAGATTAGTGTACAGTGAAAAATTATTTCATTGGTCTTGTAGAAGTTTTGGGGTATTACTTATATCGAAATATCCATTTCGGCCAATCGGATCGATTTATTGTAGTGTCCTAATGCACCCATGCTTTCCTTTTCTTCCACCTCCTTCTTCCTTCTATCTATAAAAGGCCAGACAACCGCCTATTTACTTTTATCAAGTATTGCTCATTCAAAAATGCATGAACAAGATTTTCAGGAGGGTTGGTTTCGAACATTTGTGAACCGTGATATAGAGCACCCACACTGATCTTCAAAAGTCGGCGCCACTGCATTGAATTACTACTGGTATAGTGTCGTGGCTCCTTTTGCCATTCGAAGCAGAACAACTCGATGGGCACAAGTCGATGGATGTTGTTCTGCAAGAATATTAAGGCATGCCGACTCTCAAAGCGGCTCGGCCCTTTTGATACTGGGGCCCAGACGAAAAGTCAAACTTAAAATCGGAATCTTTTCAAAGTCTTTGAAGCGTATGCATGTATCCATATCCCGTTCCAACTACTGCCGGATTCGGGTGCGCCGGCCGCGGTGGCCGAAGAGACTGAGGCGCGCCAGTCACGCTCTGCACGGCCAATACGGTCGGGGGTTCGAATCCCTCCTCGGGCATGGATATTTGTGCCGTCCTTAGTCTTAGTTAGTTCATAAGTAGTTTGTAAGTTTAGGGACTGATGACCACGAGGTTAAGTCCCATTAGCTATACAAACATTTGAACATTTATTGATTCGGGTGCCGACGAGTCCTCTTCGTCAGCTCTATCCTCCCCCCACTTTTCTTCCTCCACTCGCGTCTCTTCTTTCCACACATGTTCCACTCCAGTTTTCCACAGTGTCGCTGGGCACCCTCTAAGTTATTTAGATAGTCTCTGCCCTCACTTCAACATGCTCGTGCCATCTTAATCTCCTTTTAGCCCACTTTAGATTACGGTAGTAACACTAAAAGTGGACCTTTGTGATCGCTTTTGACAGATCGAAATTTAATTACAAATGACGGCTTAACCGTTCATCTGATACAAAGATTGAGTATATGCATTTGTAGTGGAGAAAATTGTCTACAACTTTTTTTATATTATTTTCATATCTCGTATCGTTTCAGAGATAAAAAAAGATAAAGCGGTCAACAATCCGAAGACTGGTTTGAACACCACAGTGTTTTACTAGGCATGGTCCTGTTTGGAGGTGGTATGACGTTGCCTTCCTCCGACCTTCGAACTGACTTACAGGGGGACCTACAGTTTAACGTGGGTCCCGAAACACGGTGCTATTCGGTATTTTTCACATGACCAATACTGCCAGAGGTGAAAGAAGTGGAAAGTGACAGAAATCCCATGACCTCACGGAAATCGAACCCGCGACCTTTGGATTTGTAGTCTGGCACTCTACCACTGTGCAGCCGAGGCGCACTGTTGCAAAAATAACACCGATTTGACGATGTCTGTTCGTCTGTTCGTAACGTGTTTCCACTTTTTAAATCGAAACGTTCAACCGATCGGCACCAAATTTTACGGACATAATAGTTGGCAGCCAGATACCAGAACCTTCCTTTTTGAAATTTTTCGGACACAAAAGACGTTAGTAAGACTAAAAAAAAAGTTTGTAAAATAGTTTTAATTGCAAATAAACAGTTCATGTGACACAAAAATTGAATAACCGAATTTTTAGAGGAGAAAATGCTCTACAATCATCCCCTCTTAGGGTTTTTGCGTAACTGGCACCGTTACAGAGATATTTGCAAAAATAACGGTGATTTGACACCGCCTCTTGATTTTACGTAAACCCCGCGCTATGAAATGTCTCGTGACATACCTCGCCCAGAATTCTCTATGGCACACGCCGTCTTGCTTTGTGTTTTTGATGATTTTCTTATTGTAATTAACTCGTTGTTTCAAAGAAATGGCGCACTGAAGAATTAAGAAAAAAAACCGATGTTCTTTTTACAATAAATTATAACGTAGTCTCTAAAATGCCACATTGGCAGTTAACAAAAGTACGAGAATTAAGGAACCGTTTAGAAATTGTCCGCTGTGGTGTATTGAGCAATGCGTTAGGTTGTGATTTTTTTTCCGCCTTCGCTCCTAAAAGGGTTTTGGATACCCTTATTTAAATAACGCTATGTTCTGCAATGTTTAGAGGTGTGCTCCCTCTAAAAATTGCATTTGTTATATTTCGTGATGCCAAGAAATACGTAACAACGAACTGAACACTGATCTTGTGAAGCATTTGCACAACAACGGGGAGGATACTGTGATTCATTAGCATGGTTGCAATGGATGCTTTGAACGTAGATTGTATTACGTTTTCTGTAGTTCAGATATGACTTCCTTTATGTTACTTTGTTCTGCGCCAAACTAAAGAGAAAATATTCTGTTTCAAACCGTATCTACGTTTCTTTTACAGGAAAAAGAATAAATAAAATAAAAAACGGAATAATTGCTGTAATATCGAATCCCACAAAGTTCTAGTACTTAATCTATTCCGTGCGAGGTAGCACAGTGGTAACACACTGGTCTCGCATTCGGGGCAGCGCGGGTATAGCCGAGCGGTGTGGAGCGTCACGTTGCGGATCGCACGGCCTCCCGCGTCGGAGGTTCGAATCCTCCCTCGAGCATGGATGTTTGTTTCAGTATAAGTTAGCTTATAAGTAGTTTGTGAGTTTAGGGTCTGATGATCCCGCAGTTGAGTCCCATACGCTTTACAAACATTTGAACATTTCGCATTCGGGAAAACAGTGGTTCAACTCCACCTCCGGCCATCCAGATTTAGGTTTTCTGTGATTTCCATAAATCACTGCAGGCAAATGCCGGGATGGTTCCTTTCAAAGGACATGGTCGACTTCCTTTCCCATCCTTAACCGAAACAATATAAGCGTAAGCTCCGCCTCTAATAACCACGCTGACGACACGGCATTAAACAGCAATCTTACTTCCCCCCTAATTAATCTAGATACAAAGTTATTATTATCATTACGTCATTTACAACGGTTTGCGTACATGTGATAAAGAAGTCTAAGTTTGCAATTCGTTGGTATGTATTTCATGATATGTTCATAAAATAGAACAAATGGACTTTTCAGAAAAAGCGCTGTTACCTTAGGACAACTCAGAATCTTGCAGGATGTAGTTGTGTTCAATTAATAAGAATGAGCGAAAAACTTTTGGGAAACAAGATGAAAAAAATCGCACTGACGTGTATTATGGCCCACTTTAGATTTGTAGTTTTATAAGTATTTGAAAACATTTTGGACCAAAATAATAATGTAAACAATAAAAAATTAATTAATAAGAGTGTCTGAAACCCTTTCAGAAAAAAAATAGGTAGTGACGGGTTTTGAACCAGTAACCTTCAGCGACACAATCCCTCGCATTGCCCACTACGCTACGGCCAACACTTCGCAGTCGCAGTTAATCTCAATCTATTCATGGCCGTTGTTAACTGATGCTAATATGGCATTTGTAGACACTAAATGATCATTTATCGTACGAAGAACGACGTGTTTGTGTTAATTCTTCTGTGCGCTATTGCTTTGAAATGACAAAGTGTAAGTAACAATAAGAAAATCATCAAATACGCAACGCAAGATGGCTTATGCCAGAGAGAGTTCTGGTCGAGGAATGTCACGTGACATCTACGAACGGCTGGTTTTCGTTAATTCAGTGAAGGGTGTCAAAACTCTGTTATTTTTGTAAATATCTCTCAAACGATACGAGATATGAAAAAAAAAAAAAAAAACGTAAGTGAACAAAACTGAAGAGAATCGTCTCCTCTATAAATTCGGTTATTCAATTTTAGCGTCAGATTAACGGTTTATATGCAATTAAAATTACATTACAAACGACATTTTTTGGTATTACTAAAGTATTTCTTGTCCGAAATATTTGAAAAAGCGAGGTTTTTGCCTCTGGTAGACAACAATTATGTCTGTAAAATTTGGTGCCGATCGGTTGAATGGTTCGACCTAAAAAGTGGGAACACGTTACAGCCAGACACACATAGTCAAATCGCCGTTATTTTTGCAAATATCTCTGCAACGACGCAATATATGAAAAATATAATTACAATTATATTACAAACGACTTTTTTTTGGCGTTACTACCGTAGTTTTTGTCCGAAAAATTTGAAAAAGGGAGGTTCTGGTCTTTGACGGCCTACAATTATTTCTGTAAAATTTAGTGCTGATCGGTTGAACGGTTCGTCTTAAAAACGGGGAACACGAAACGGACAGACAGACAGACGGAGAGACATACATCCCAAAATCGCCGTTATTTTTGCAAATGTCTCATAACCGATACGAGATACGAAAAAAACATAACAGAGCAAAGTTGTAGAGAATTTTCTCCTCTACAAATTAGGTTATTCAGTTTTCGTGTCAGGTGAATGGTTAAGCCGTTATTTTTATTTAAATTTCGAGCTGTCAAAAAACGATCGCAAAGGCCCACTTTTAGCGTTACTACCGTAACCTAAAGTGGGCCAAAAATGGCAGTGGTATTTGTTTTTTAAATTATTAATTAATTTGTTCTTCAGGTAGATCGATGTTTTGCGGTAGTTTTTTCATGTTACGTTCTGGGTTGTTGGTTAAAAATTTTGCTCAGTTTTTTCTCTCTCTTTTCGTTAGTTCTTCGGTTAGATCGGTTTTTTGTAGACGTTGGTTTATTTTGTTTAATTTTGATCGTTTCGTCGTTCACTCAGTTTTGTCGTTACAGAGGGCGTCGAGCACTCTGACCGAGCATCCCGACCCGGCGCGCACGGCAATATTAGACCCTCGTCCATGATGTTCATGCATTACGAACTAATTCTCCGCCCATTTACGCCGAACAGCTGCGGGAGTAATCCGTAATTATCGTACCATCGATGGCAGATGTTATCCGCTAACATGGCGTTTTCAGACATTAGATTGTAATTCATTGTCCTAGAAAACGACGTGGTTTTGATACTTTTCGATGCGTCATTGCTTTGAAATGCCAACGCTTGAGTTGTAATAAGCAAATCATCAAATACAGAAAGCAAGATGGCTTATACAAAATAGAGTTTCGGGCAATGGATGTCACGTGACTGATTTCCGAAAGCCAAATGTTGATCACCTCCATTAAACCTATAAAACATGTGCACTATGATGCTTATCGTTTTATGTATATATTACTGTTTTAATTTTGACCAGCCATCCATTTTATACCTGTTCAAGCAACTTACGGGTATGCTGCTGGGTGACGTCTTCGACAACCGCCGATATTTCGGCAGGAGGACACCCTGCCGTTCTTAAGGCACAACTGCACTCAAGGAAGCAATGTGCAAGCGTATTTAATACCTCGGTTTTCAAAGGATAAACAAGGAAGATAACACACACAGTACACGTCACTGCAGAGTGAACTCAACCAAAGATGTCCAAACATCAAAATTATCGATAGACTATTAATCAATAGGCGAGGCAGCATTAATTTTGTCCTATTTTTTGATGAGAGACAGTGCCGGATTCCAAGCAGAATATAAACGAAACTACCATCTCTGTGTATAAGGTCGCTTGCTAGTTTAAGTTCAACACCTTCCTTAATAACACTATCCCAATAGGTGGACGTTGTGGCGCTTTTTTTAGTAGACGTTCATTAAAGCCACATTTTTAATACATCACCTGTTGTAAATGTTCAGTGGTCCCTAAGATCTCGTACCTCGCTTGTCAATAACACATCACAAAATAGTAAGACGTCGGGTTCTTCCATATGTTCATATTGAAAACTTTCAATATAACACGTTTCATTTTTTAACGTATATTTATTTATCCATTATTGATGAAGCACAGAAGTAATACAAAACTAAGACTGGTTCACAACTCATTTCCATACTGACATAGGACTTTACAACTCTGCAGCTAACCTTAGACTGAATTAGGACTGACTTAATACTCCTCCCGTTCGCGCCAATTTGCGCGTATTAATACGTAGTGTATATTCTAGAACATTCTATAACATGTAAGTTACAAAGTTTTACATTTAACATTTTGTTCATGAAACATACGCGTATTTTGTTTTACTTGGAGATATACAATATTGTCACGTTGCAATGGAAGTAGGCTTGACTTCGAAGGCAACTAAACACAGCACTTATACTGAAAGCACGTTTATTACGAACTCAAGATACACGCAGCACTGACTGCCTCTCAGGCAGAGTGCTCTGCTATTTATACACAGACAGAATTTACCAGAAATTAGAAGAACAGTTAACATAAGAAACAAGTATAATTTACAAGTGAACATAAGAAAGATGTAGAACCTTCTGGAATTGTTAATTACAAAGAAATAAATAAATTTTTGCCGGTGGGCGGGATTGAACCGGCGACCTTCTGCTCCGCAGTCCGTGAAGCTAAAAAAAAAAAAAAAAAAAAAAAAAAACGAAGGCCAAGATCCAGCTAGATGCAATGAGACACATAAATTCAGTTGGCTACCACGCACCAACGCACGGCTGAGAAACAAAGGCTATCCGTCTCTAAAAGCGAAAGACGTACATATTCAGCGCAAAAACAACGTACAACAGTGTTGGACATTTCTTGACTATGTATACAGATGTCATCCTAACCAATTTCAAAAGAAATTATTGTCGGAGATCTTTTTCGACACAAAAATCAACTAAATTATTACTCCAAGCTCCTGGGTATCTAAACAAACACAACCTTGGAAATTTCTTCCAGGAAGAAGAAACAGGAGTACTGGTAATACAGGAACCAAATCACGTCTCTCCTAGAGGTGATGAAATACGAAGAATATTGTCGCGTTGCAATGGAAGCAGGCTTGACTTCGAAGGCAACTAAACACAGCACTTATACTGAAAGCACGTTTATTCCGAACTCAACATACACGCAGCACTGACTACTTCTCAGGCAGAGTGCTCTGCTATTTATACACAGACAGAATTTACCAGAAATTAGAAGAACAGTTAACATAAGAAACAAGTAGAATTTACAAGTGAACATAAGAAAGATGTAGAACCCTCTGGAATTGTAAATTACAATGAAATAAATTTTTGCCGGTGGGTGGATTGAACCGGCGACCTTCTGCTCCGCAGTCCGTGACGCTATCCCCGGCGCCACGCCGGCAGTTGGTGTTCGTAGTCTCTCGCGGCATTGCTCTCTCTCCTGGAGAAACAGCGACCCGCTGTTATGATCCCTGTGGAGCCAGCTGCAATGTCCTGGTTCTTGACCGGGTCATGGGTCCTCTGTATGACAGTTCAAGAGAATCCTTCCCTGCTCCGCAATTATCGACGACAGACGTTCCTGTCGAGGATTCATCAGGAACATTACTGTCCTTAAAGTCCTTGAACAAGAAGCCATTGTCGTCTACCTGCGCTTCAGGATTGTAGTAAGGCTTCATGCGCAGGACGTGAACAATGTCTCTTCGTTTTTAACGTTTCGACGACGGCTCATAATCCTCAACTTCGTATGTGACGTCTGACAGGCGGCGTATGACACAATACGGACCAAAGTATCGCTTCAATAACTTTTCTGACAGTCCAACCTTCCGTAGAGGGGTAAAAATCCATACCAGATCTCCTGGGCTGTACACAACAGGTCGGTGCTTGTTATACCGCTGACGGTCCTTCTCCTGGGCGTCCAGTGTCCGTATGCGAGCCAGCTGTCTTGCTTCTTCGACCCTGGTGATGAGCTGTTTAACATAGTCATTCTGAGTGTCGTCCGGTTGGAACGGGAACAGCGTATCCATTGTCGTCTCAGCTTCACGGCCATGGAGCAGGAAAAACGGAGTGAAGCCTGTGGTGTCTTGTCTTGCGGTATTGAAAGCAAATGTCACGACTGGCAGAATTGTATCCCAATCCTTCTGCTCAACATCGACGTACATCGACAGCATGTCGGCTAACGTTTTGTTAAAACGTTCCGTAAGACCATTTGTCTGAGGATGGTATGCAGTTGTCATTCTGTGGACAATGTTGCACCGTGACATTACCTCTGATACTAGTTTTGACTGGAATACTTTTCCACGATCAGATATCATGACACGTGGTGCCCCATGCTTCAAAATAATGTCTTCTACAAGGAATTTTGCGATCTCTGGAGCTTCTGCAGTCGGCACAGGTTTGGTGACAGCGTAGCGTGTGAGGTAGTCAGTGCAGACTATTATCCAACGGTTACCGGTTGTCGACTTCGGGAACCTCCCTAAAAGATCGATCCCAACTCGGTGGAATGGAGCTGCTGCCGGCGGAATCGGTACGAGATGTCCTGGAGGTAATTGCGGCACATGCTTCAGTCGCTGGCACTCTTTACAGTGACTCACATAGTGCTTGACAGATCGGTAGAGACCTTTCCAGTAATACCTGCGTCTGATTCTCTCTAGGGTCTTCACGAATCCCAGATGACCGGATATTGGAGCATCATGGAAATATTTGAGAATAGCTGGCTGGAGATGAGCTGGAACAACAAGTAGCCATTTGGGGCCCAGTGGATCGTAGTTGCTCTTGTACAATGTTCCGTTTATAAGTTGGAACTCTCCATTGGTCTGTTCTCCTTCCTCCAAGGCCTCTATCATTTTTAATAGTGGTGGATCTTCCCTCTGTTCAGCTGTAACGTCATCTAATTCAGTGAGAGCTGAAATTTCATTAATGCTATTGTGTTCCACTAATGGATTCCTCGAAAGGCAGTCGGCATCCTTGTGTATGCGCCCGTCCTTGAATACCACTGTGACATCGTACTCTTGGAGTCTTAGTGCCCATCTTGCTAGTCGACCTGATGGATCCTTCAAGCTAGTCAGCCAACACAAAGAATGGTGGTCTGTCACGACGGTGAATGGTTTGCCGAATAAATACGGCCGGAGCTTGTTGATAGCCCAGATAACCGCGAGACATTCTTTTTCAGTTGTAGAGTAGTTTATCTCGGACTTTGAGAGTACTCTTGACGCATACGCTATCACTTTTTCGGCACCTTCCTGAACTTGTACAAGCACTGCACCAATCCCATAGCCACTGGCGTCTGTGTGAAGTTCCGTTTCTGCATCTCGTCGTACAAGGCTAGTACTGGTACGGAAGTTAGAGCCTCCTTAAGTGCTCGGAAAGCTCTTTCTTTTGTCTCATCCCAGTAAAATTTAGCGTCTCCCTGCAGAAGTTCTTGTAATGGACGTGCCTTGTTACAAAATCCTTTTATGAAACGTCGGTAGTATGAGCACAGCCCGAGAAAACTTCTTACATCACGAATGTGCTGAGGAGTTGGAAATTCTGTGACTGCACTTACTTTATCTGGATCAGGACGGACACCATCTCCGTTGACTAGGTGCCCAAGGATTTTTATCTCTTTGGCGACGAAGAGGCACTTCTTCGGATTGAGGCGGAGACCTGCAGCCTGAACACACTTCAACACAGTTGACAGGCGACTCAGATGTTCTTCAAATGTTTTCGAGAAAACGACAATTTCATCTAAATAGCAGAGACACGTCGTCCACTTAAGGTGTCGAAGCAAGTTGTCCATCATGCGTTCGAATTTGGCTGGAGCATTACATAATCCAAATGGCATTACTTTAAATTCATAGAGGCCGTCAGGTGTATTAAAAGCCGTCTTCTCCCTGTCAGCTTCGTCAACCTCGATTTGCCAGTAACCTGTCTGCATGTCCATTGTTAAGAAGTATGTAGCTCCTTTCAAGCAGTCTAAGGTGTCGTCAATACGCGGCAGTGGGTAGACATCTTTCTTTGTGATTCTGTTCAGCCGCCTATAGTCGACACAGAATCGCCACTTGCCATCCTTCTTCTTTACGAGGACCACCGGAGACGACCAAGGACTCTCCGAAGGTTGAATAATGTCATCTCGCAACATCTTCTCCACTTCCTTCCGAATTATCCGTCTTTCAGCTAGCGACACTCTATACGAACGCTGGCTAATTGGCGGATGATCCCCAGTATTGATATGGTGCTTTATCGTGGGCCGTTGCGTCTGACTTTTCCCCTGCTGAGGTGTGAATGCACCCGAAAATTGGCATAGTATACCTAACACCCGCTGGTGTTGTTCCTTGGTTAGTCCAGGCCCTATTGGCAGTTCCATGTTTGTTTCCTCCAGCGTGTTGTCTGTACTAGCAGCAGGGCATCGGTCTTCAGTGATGACGTTGAGCTCACCATCCTGGATTGGTTCAGCTGTCCCGATACACATTCCCTTGGGGATAAGTTGTGACTGCTCGCGACAATTTGTGATCCAAATCTCTCCTTGACCACCGGTAATGCTTATGATAGCCGCTGGTATGTAAATTTCTTTTGTGAGCCTGATAAACTTTTTACTATCAACAAGAACTTCACAGTTTAACCAGTCATCTGTATTTGTGACTGCGACTCTTCTCATTGTCAACGGCGGTATCGTCACATTGTCAACGACGAATAGCTTCCCAGAAAATTCTGTATTACGTGTATCCGGCGGAGCAACTTCTTCAATTTGCAGCTCAGATCTTCCAGTCAATGATAGCTTGGGATGCCTGAAGGAAGTCCCATCCGAGGATGACATTGTGACTACATTCTGTTAACACGACAAATTCAAACGGCTGCGTCCTGTTGTTGATGGTTATTCTTGCGACACAAGTTCCTGCTGGATGGACGTACTTTCCCTTCGCGACCTTCATCACAGTTGCTCCCGTATCACAGAACATTGTCGTATTTAGTGTGCGGCGGTAATTATCCGATAATACAGAAAAAGAGGCTCCTGAATCAACAAGTGCCCGGACAGGTTGGCCGTCGATTATGACGTCGATGAGATTTCCCGACATCTTTGTCGTCCATGGAGGATTTTCATCTGCGGCGGCCTCACCTCCGTAGATGGTCGCCTCGCTTAGTTTTCCTGGGCGCGGCGGCTAGGGGAGCGGCTGGTACCTCTGTACGGCGACGGTGAACGGCTACGGCGCGTCGGGGAGCGAGGAGCGACCTCGTCTAGGGTACGGCTATGGGCTTCTTCCCATAGGTCGACTGAACTCATCAGCAGGTGACTGCCTTGGATAGAGCTGCTCCGACGGCTGACGTCTTGCGGCAAAATAATCATCGAATACTCGCCTCCTCTCTCTGCAGTAGCGTACGACATGTCCAGGGCGTCCACAGTGGAAACACAGTGGTGTGTTGTCTTCTGTCCTCCAGACGTCTGTTCTTCTGCGCGGCGTCATAGTTACCGGGGGAGTTGGCTGTGGTCGCATCGGCCGGTACATGGGCTGCCGTTTGGCGGCTGCAGCGTAAGTCATATCAGGGCGACGCCATTCTTCACGTCGGGTGTGATTGACGGGGCAGACAGGAGCTAATGTTTGAAATACCTCGTCCTAAGCGGCGTCGGCTCCTTCGTGACTTACAGGGCTCACATCCATGGCCATAATCTGATGCTCGCTCGGTCTAATAGTCCTAGCTGCCATGCACTGTTGTAATTCTTCTCTGCTGGTCTTCCACAACGGCCATAGGGACTACATTTGGGAGTCTGTCATACTTCGTCCAACCCTCCTTTGTTGCATCTCTTCAATACGCTGGCACCACTTGATGAACTCTTCTGTCGTAGCGACGTCTTTTATCAGAAGAGCTTGAAAGGAGTACGCAATATAATTTTCACATAATTTTTGCCTGTCATAGAGCATTAAGCATTTTTTGTTATAAAAACCAAAGCTATAATTCTGCAGAAAACAAATTTATGTAATATTTTGTATCATTTCACTAATCGATATAACATACTGTACTTATTTTCATATCTTTGCTGTCAACCAAAGACTTTGTTTTATCTTTGGAGTGTGTCTTGCACTCGCAGTGGTTGCGTTTAAGGAGTCGAGGTGTGACCTTCGTGTAGAGAGGAGTCAGTGTGTGACCGTGCAGGATACTGTCGGGTTAGTCTGTCTGTGTGTTAGACTCGAAGAGTAAAAATTTAGTTTTTAAGAGTCGCAGCCAAGTCTGCAGATTGCAAATTTTGTATGGAAATTTATGTCTCAAATAAGGTAAACTTGTACTTTTCTATTGTTATGTATGGTAGCCTGTATATAGCCTATATTGTAACAATGCAAGTAGTCAAGGGCTAGAAATATGTAGTCACCAGTACGTTTGGGGCAAATACACTGAAGTCAGTAGTTATAACGATGAGGATTACTCTTGAGATTAGGAGTCTCGGCCTACTACAGGTAGAAACAGCGCTGACACTGTTGAACATACAGGTTACTGCGATTTCATAATACCATATTTAGCTGAAACCTCTAACGACTATAAGGTCTCATGACGGCATAACTGAAAAGAATGTTGTGAAACTCAAAATTATGCCATATTCACAGAATATATGACATCAAATGCGAATGGGCAAAGCTGAGAATGTGTACCCAGCCGGGATTAGAAACCGAGTCTCCCGTCTTCTAGGCAGTTGCGCTGACCTCTACGCCATTGGGGACACAGTGATTACCGCACCTGACAGGACTACCTAAGCACGCCTCCCGTTAGATATGAATTCACAGCTTTACCCTGCCCACAGTACTCAAACTCGTAGTCACTATGTACTTATTCCCGTAAGAGTAGGGGCCTCAAACTTTGCCCACCCCTCCCCATTAACGAAAGGATCATTGCCCGTCACCGACATGTTTATATATATACATGTGGCGTCTGTTCTTGCGGGATCAGAAGTGACGTCCTTTAGAAACAGACGCCACATTTATATATGTAATAAGCTGGTGACGGCCAGTGATCATTTCGTTAGTGGGGAGGGGTGGGAAAGTTTGAAGCCCCTACTCTTACGGGAATTAGTACATAGTGACTACGAGTTTGAGTACTGTGGGCAGAGTAAAACTTGGAATTTGTATTTCACTGTAATGTTTTTAAAGTAAACGCCTTTTGCTACTGCGAATGAAGGGTTTTATTTTTATATTTATAAGTCACCCATACGCGTTTCGCCTTTGTCTCAAGGCATCATCAGTGGGTGTCCTGAAATATTTACATGTTTCTGTTTACACTTAAAGGTTATGTTTCTTACATATGTACAAAACATTTCATTTCTGATTTAAAACAGTTCGTAGTTTGCTATAAAACGGTGTATTACAGCACTTGCTACTCCACGTCAGTCTCTGTTTCAGAAAACAGTATAACCTTTCGACCAGGTTGCCACTGCAAGCAACGTATTAACTCGGAATTTGTATCTAACGGGAGACGTGCTTAGGTAGTTCTACTAGGAGCGGTGATCACTGTGTCCCCAGTGGTGTAGAGGTCAGCGCAACTGCCTAGAAAACGGGAGATCCGGGTTTGAAACCCGGCTGGGTACACATTTTCAGCTTTGCCCATTCGCAGTTGATGTAATATATTCTGTGAATATGAAATAACAACTGCAGGATCAAAGGGACGTCTGTTCTTTTGGAACAGACGGCACATGTATGTATCAAAATTACGCAACACAGACTCGCAGACTTACGGGTAGACACTACGTTCTTAGAAGTCAATTGATTTATTCGGCGCTTGTTTGAAGAAATGTGTAATCGAGTGTAAAGAAAATCTTTTGACACTATCTCATTATGGAAGTAATAGTAATAGTAATAGTAAGTCATCATTGGTGTTATTATTATTATCTATGACAGATGTATTCTGCATATCTGGAGCGGGTCATACAATACATCAATGTAGTAAAAAATTCTCTACATGATAGTATTAGGAACTAGTAAGTATCAGAGAGAGTCTTTTATAAGTTACCTTGGAAGGTTTCATTATTTATTGGTTACTAGTTTCGGGTGTGAATCCATTAATAAATGATCTTGTAGAGGAAAGAAAAACTTGGTTTCCAGTCGTATAATATATACAAAATGCTATATACAAAAATGCTGTATAAATCAAGCACTCCCTACAAAAACGTCTTAGTCGTCTTCGTAATCAGTTTAGTGAGTGTTCTGATTGTGAGGAGCGAAGTAAACAAGTAGTACTGCAATAAAAGGCACGTGACAACAATACGAAAACCACTGTCGAAAGGCACCAACGATTAAGAAACAAAGCGATTACGTTTACTAGCAACACCACAGTTCAAGGGGTGAGAATGATTACATATTAAACATTTACTTTTCCAGAACCATTACATGAATATCGTAAAATACTACTTCAGCTACCATAATTCACACTTGTTGACCTTAAATGCATGGAAGTAACTAAATTTTATAGAGATATTTATCATGACGTAACAAACTGCAAACTTCCAAATCATTGTCACCGTATAAAACTGGAAGCTACTAAAAGGCAAATATATAATTTGTTAGAAACTGAAATGGAATAAACTGATGACTACGCAGAAACTGCCATCTTTCATCGGCCATTTTTTCTGTTTCTCATTTAATTATTGTCTGTGCATTCTGTCTTGCTAATTTCACCCTGGCATAAAAAGTTGATATAAATTTGCCACACAGCAGCATGGTAAAGAGTTTTAAAACCATACTTCAATATAGAATTAAATTATTTCAGTTACAACTTAATCATTATGATACATTCATTGTATTCGGTATGCCGGCAGTATTTGTGTTGTGAGAACTGTTTTATTCTTACAGTGATGAAATTTTTTAAATCAGAAATAAGTTACAGCTGAGTCCCGAAAACACGGTCTAATGTAGACCGAAGGTTGGCCGAGTTTTTGAAAATGCCTGGTTATCGGAAACGGTGTAAAAAAAGAATAGGTAAGATATTGGTTACTTACACTCACATGGACTTCACAAAACGCGGTTAAGAAAAGAAGACAAAGGCTGTGTAATCTCCAAAATTTTATCTTCTTTGTGTTTTTATGTTTCTCCTATGTCAAATTTTATTTCTGTAGGCCGAAGAGCGCCAGTGAGCGCTGTACTTTTTAGGGGAATTGAAATCGCAATAAAGAAAAGAGAGAAAAAAAAATAGCAGGGTGAGCGGCAGAGCGCGGGCGGTTCCGTCACACGAGTGTCACTGTTGTCTGCTGTGACCAAGTTCATTATTGTCCATCACGCCTAAGCTGATTTTAAACGACACTAAAAAAAAAAAAAAAAAAAAAAGAAAATAAGAAAATAAAATAAAAAAAGCACTCCAGTAGTTTTGATCACGACTGTTTTTAGTATGAAAACGCATCCACATACATTAATGAAACTGAAGTGATTCTTAAATACTGTAGGTGGCACAAGAAAGATTATGTCTTGTCTCATACATAGCATAGCCTGAAGTGCTAAACGCTACGATTACACTTCTATCCTGCATTATGCGAGCACCGAATGCCGAGTTTTCGGGACTCTACTGTACTTCCTATCTGTTGAAACGTATACAAACCGAATGTAATCGGTAAAAAAGATTTATATATGAAAAAGAAAATCTAATGAACTTGGAATGGCCTTCAGTGTATTCCATTTAAAAATGATTGTATAAAAATGTTTTAGCCCATTATCGGTATACAGTATACATTGGTTATAAGGTTTGTAATTAGTGACGCCACCTCTCAGGACCATAACACTTTGATGCAATTAAAGTCAATGGTAGCTGAAGTTGTATACTTTAATATTGATGTAATGGTTACTTCTTGATATGTTAGGCGCAAGCTTTGTTTTGTTAGTCGCTGGTGGATTCGGACGGTAGTTTTCTTACTGCTGTAACATGACGTTTATTTCTGTAGTCCTTGTTCACTTCGCCATTGTGACCACACAATATACTAACTGACTACTTTGTCAACGGTTATACAGAACTGGTTTTTAAATTTAATGCGCTTGCGCCATTGGCAACTCACTGTAATTTTCTTCCGTCTGTAAGACGATCCGATAATGGCCGCACTTCCGAAACTAGTCATTGATTAATAAAGAATGCTTCCAAGGCAACTAATTACAGACTGTCAACCATTTCTCCAACTTCTTCAAAATTTGCAAAGCTATTTCACCTGTAGCAAGCTTTACGAGCCTAATTTAATAAATAGTTACGAGCTAATGAGACAAAAAGCAATTGAGTTAATATTATTCCGTTAGGAGTCAACCCGGAATGCTTGGAAATTGCTAATATGGATACTTCATATAATCTCCTTCTCTTTTTCTTTCTCTGCAGCCTTCCTCGTCCCATCATCTCCCATAACTTTGTCTGCCTTTGTTGAGTAATTTTCGTACTACTAGTGGAAAAATACGTAAAAATACGTTTTATTAAATTAGTTCGTGCACAACACAGAAGACAAAATCAAATGGCCGGCCGCGGTGGCCGAGGTGACTGAGGCGCTCTAGTCACGGTCTCCACGGTCACTACGGTCGGGGGTTCGAATCCCCCCTCGGGCATGGATATTTGTGCCGTCCTTAGGATTATCTAGTTCATAAGTACGGGGTCATCAGTTAACCCCGTAGTTAAGTCCCAGAAGATATACAAACATTTGAACTTTTTTTTTTAGGGGGGGGGGGGGTACTGCTAGTTCCGGGTTTTATTTTTATAACCCACTTAGTCTTGAGACTATTATGTCCCCTGGGTAGGTACACCTCTTCAAATGTGTTATTACGCACTAGAGATGAAAATTCTTTATTCATTGCTTTTCTCCATTCTTCCATATTTATCCCTTCCAAAGCCACCTTGACATCAATGTTTCATTTGGAAGTCCTTCTTGCAAGTAGTATGTATAATAGTCCCGCCATTCCTTAGGTTTTGGTTCTCTTCTTGATCTTCGAGGTATAACCGTCTGTTGAACTAAAGGATCCATATTTTGGTTTTCATGTGCTTCACCTTTTGCTTCTGTTTCCTTTGAATCACTTTCAGAACCATAAAAAGGTTCATCATCACTGTCTACTGATTTAATGTCTTCTTCAGTATGTGAATTGTAATCTGTATCTTGCTCCAACTCTATTATGTTTATGTTCCTAGGTTCGTCAATCCTTGAACTCTGACAGTTCTCATCTTCCAGAATGTTTACATCTCTGCTGATAGTTATCTTGTAAGTCTCTCTATCAATAAAGGGGTAGCCTTTTGTTGCTTGGTAGTATCCTAGGAATGTCATCTTCTGTGATTTCCTATCCCATTTTTCGCTATGGGGTTTTGGGATGTAAACCATTTCACTACAGCCAAAAATTCTCATGTGTTATAAAGAAGGCTTTCTCCCGTACCAAAATTCAAATGGTGTTTTATCTCCAAGTGTGATAGATGGAGAACGATTTGATATGTATGCAGCTGTAGACACAGCTTCAGCCCAATACTCTTTTGGTAAATTTGCATCAAACATCATGGTACGTGCTCTTTCAACCAATGTTCGATTTGCTCTCTCAGCAACACCATTTTGCTGTGGACTGTATCGTGCTGTAAGGTGATGGATGATACCTTCAGAACTCAAAAATGTTTTCAGTTTACCGTTGACATACTCCTTTTCATTGTCAGACCGCAACTTTTTTATGCTTCTGCCTGTCTGCTTTTCTACCATGACTTTCAAGTTTTTAAATATCTCTGTCACCTCAGACTTTTTCTTAAAAAAATAGACAAACTTATATCTAGAAAACTCATCAATAAATGTAATAAAATAACGATTTCCACCAATAGATGCTGTTCCATTGGATCACGCAAATCACAATGTACTAGCTCCAAGATGTGTTGAGAATGTCTTTTGCTACATTTGAACGGAAGATGTGACTGTTTTCCCATAACACACAATTCACATGGGCCCTTGACCGAAATATCTTCATTTAATCCCGTTGAGACCTTTGCCAACTTCAACTTACTTTTGCGATTCATGTCCTAGCCGGCGATGCCATAGGAATCCATTGCCTTCAGTGTAATAACATTGCTTCATTTCACTTGTGTTCAAGCAATAGACACCATTCTTAGGCGATGCCTTTGCAATTAGCTCACCTTCTGTATCATAAATAAATCCACCGTTCTTATTAAAGGTCACTTTATGTCCTTTGCTCACAATCTTACTGACTGAAAGCAAGTTCACAGTTGAGTTTGGGATGTGAATGACACCAGAAGCTTCTACTTCTACTGTTTTATCACCAGTGTAGAAGGTCAGGTCAACACTACCAGAAGTTTCTGCTCTTAAGCCATCACCTCCCACGGTGACCACTGAGCTATTACGTGGTTTAATGTTGTGAAGCTTCCTTCCATCGTTAGTGATGTGAGCCGAAGCACAAGAATCTAAATACCACATCTCTCTTTTGTGAAACTGTGTAGAATCTGTTGAAAGATATGCTTTCTTCTGTTCTGGCTGTTTTATCCACATTTCCTTTATTTTTTGTCGAGTTTCCTCCTTTTTCGCTCTTGCTAGAACAATATTTAGCAACATGATTCGGTTTGTTACAGTTGTAACATTTAATATTTAGTTTTGAGTGACTTTGCCTATTTATATATAATGCAGATTCTTCATTTCCGTTCGTGTCTTCTAATTTGACATCCTGCAGTAGTTTAACTTTGATAGAATCTCCGGTAATACGGGTTCCACTGCCATAATCATAGGTTCCACCCCCATGAACCACAGACATTGCCGAGGTGGGGTGGCTTGCGTGCCTCAACGATACAGATAGCCGTACCATAGGTGCAACCACAGCGGAGGGGTATCTGTGGAGAGGCCAGACAAACGTGTGGTTCCTGAAGAGGGGCAGCAGCCTTTTCAGTAGTTACAGGGGCAACAGTCTGGATGATTGACTGAGCTGGCCTTGTAACATCAGCTAATGTGGCCTTGCCACACAGCTACTGCGAACGGCTGAAAGCAAGGGGAAACTACAGCCGTTACCCTTCCCGAGGACATGCAGCTCTACTGTATGAACATATGATGATGGCATCCTCTCGGGTAAAATATTCCGGAGGTAAAATAGTCCCCCATTCGGATCTCCGGGCGGGGACTACTCAGGAGGATGTGATCATCAGGAAAGACAATACTGGCATTCTACGGGTCGGAGCGTGGAATGTTAGATCCCTTAATCGAGTAGGAAAATTAGAAAATTTAAAAAGGGAAATGGATAGGTTGAAGTTAGATATAGTGGGGATTAGTGAAGTTCGGTGGCAGGATGAACAGGATTTCTGGTCAGGTGAGTACAGGATTATAAATACAAAATCAATTGGGGGTTACACAGGAGTAGGATTGATAATGAATAAGAAAATAGGAATGCGGGTAAACTACTATGACCAGCACAGTGATCGCATTATCATTGTCAAGATAGATACGAAGCCAACACCGACAACAGTAGTACAGGTTTATATGCCAACTAGCTCTGCCGATGATGAGGAAATCGAAGAAATATATGAGGAGCTAAAGGAAATTATTCAGACAATTAGGGGAGAGGAAAACTTAATTGTAATGGGAGACTGGAATTCGGTAGTAGGACAAGGAAGGGAAGGGAAGATAGTAGGTGAATATGGTATGGGCAAAAGGAATGAAAGAGGAAGCCGCCTGGTAGAATTTTGCACAGAACATAATTTAGTTATAACAAACACCTGGTTCAAGAATCACAAAAGAAGGTTGTATACGTGGAAGAGACCAGGAGACACCGCAAGATACCAGATAGATTTTATAATGGTAAGACATAGATTTCGGAATCAGGTTCTACAGTGTAAGACGTACCCAGGGGCAGATATAGACTCTGACCATAACTTGTTGGTTATGAACTGTAGGCTGAAACTGAAGAAACTACAAAAAGGTAGGAAAATAAGGAGATGGGACCTGGATAAATTGAAGGAACCTGAGGTTCTTAAGAATTTCAGAGGGAGCTTTAGGCAACAATTGACAGAAACAGGGGAAAATAAAACAGTAGAGGAGGTATGGGTAAAATTGAGAGATGAAATAGTGAAGGTAGCAGAGGACAAAGTAGGTAGGAAGGAAAGACCTACAAAAAATCCTTGGATATCACAGGAGATACTAAATTTAATCGATGAAAGGAGAAAATATAAAAATGCAGTAAATGAAACAGGCAAAATAGAGTACAGACGACTAAGAAATGAGATTGACAGGAAGTGTAAAATGACTAAGCAGGAGTGGCTAGAAGGCAAATGCAAGGATGTAGAAGAATGTATAAATAAGGGAAAAATAGATACAGCCTACAGGAAAATAAAAGAAACATTTGGAGATAAGAAAAACAGCTCTATGAATATCAAGGACACTGATGGAAAACCAGTTCTCAGCAAAGAAGGGAAAGCTGAAACGTGGAAAGAGTATATAGAGGGACTCTACAAAGGAAATGAACTTCGAGACAATATTGTAGGAAGGGAAGAGGATGTAGGTGAAGATGAAATAGGAGATACTGTACTGAGAGAAGAATTTGACAGAGCCCTGAAAGACCTAAGTCGAAACAAGGCCCCTGGAGTAGATGATATTCCCTCAGAGTTACTGAAGTCTCTGGGAGAACCAGCCATGACAAAATTGTTTCACCTGGTGTGTAAGATGTATGAGACAGGTGAAGTACCCTCAGACTTTAAGAAAAATGTTATAATTCCCATCCCTAAGAAAGCAGGTGCAGACAGGTGTGAAAACTACAGAACCATCAGTTTAATAAGTCATGGCTGCAAAATATTAACGCGAATTATATACAGAAGGATGGAAAAGCTGGTAGAAGCCGACCTCGGGGAAGATCAGTTTGGGTTCAGGAGAAAGGTAGGAACACGGGAGGCAATACTCACTTTACGGCTTATCCTAGAAGATAGATTAAGAAAAGGCAAACCTACATTTCTAGCTTTTGTAGATTTGGAGAAGGCTTTTGACAATGTTGATTGGAATAAACTCTTTCAAGTTCTGAAGCAAGCAGGAGTAAAATATAGGGAACGTAAGGTTATTTACAACTTGTACAAAAACCAGACAGCGGTTGTCAGAGTTGAAGGGCATGAAAGGGATGCAGTGGTTGGAAAGGGAGTAAGACAGGGTTGTAGTCTTTCTCCATTGTTGTTCAATTTGTACATTGAGCAAGCTATAAAGGAAAGCAAGGAGAAATTTGGAGAAGGAATTAAAGTTCAGGGTGACGAATTAAAAACATTGCGTTTTGCCGACGACATAGTAATTCTGTCAGATACAGCAAAGGACCTGGAAGAGCAATTGAACGGAATGGACAGTGTGCTGAAAGATGCATATAAGATGAACATTAACAAGAGCAAAACTAGGGTAATGGAGTGCAGTGTAAGAAAATCAGGTGATGCTGAAGGAATTAGATTGGGAAACGAAGCAATAAAGGAGGTAGATGAGTTTTGTTACTTGGGCAGTAAAATAACAAATGATGGTCGCAGTACAGACGATATAAAAAGCAGAATGGCAATGGGTAGGAAAGCGTTCTTGAAAAAGAGAAATTTGTTAACATCGAATATTGATTTAAACCTAAGGAAGTCCTTTCTGAAGGCATTTGTATGGAGTGTTGCCTTGTATGGGAGTGAGACATGGACGATAAACAGTGCGGACAGGAAGAGGGTTGAAGCTTTTGAAATTTGGTGCTACAGAAGAATGCTGAAGATTAGGTGGGTGGATCGCGTATCTAATGAGGAGGTACTGAACAGAATTGGGGAGAAAAGGAATTTCTGGCATACCTTGACTAAAAGAAGGGATAGATTGGTAGGACACATTCTTAGACATCAAGGAATTGTGAATTTAGCGTTGGAGGGAAGTGTGTGGGGAAAAAATCGCAGGGGAAGACCAAGAGATGGATACAGTAAGCAGATTCAGACAGATGTAGGTTGTCGTTCTTATGTGGAGATGAAGAGGCTTGCTCAGGATAGAGTAGGGTGGAGAGCTGCATCAAACCAGTCTCCGGACTGAATACCACAACAACAACAACAATCATAGGTTGATAATGATCAGGTAATCCGGCCAGGACTAAAGTTCCTATTCTCTCTTCACTTACCGCGAACTTCATTTCATTTAACTTAAACGCGGCCGTTATGATTCAATTGCAGTAATCTTCTACCGACTTGCATTTATCTAATTTAGTTGTGATCAATGTCCTAAGCAAGCCAACAGGACGCGTGAGTCCTGAGTCTTCAAATGCCTTTTCCAGGGCCGTCCAAGCTTCTGCCGCCGTATTTGTGTGCCTTATATGGGAATCTTGTCCACGAAGACTATAATCCGGGAATGTACTTTTCTGTCTCTCTTTCTCCACGATTCGTCCCGTTGTGTTGGAACGGAAGGAGGATTTTGTACAACATCGCATAATTCGTCATGAACTAAATACGCCTTCGTGGCAAATTTCCACGTCGAATAATTTTCTCGCCCGAGCAGTTTTTCAACAACGGGGAGTCCCGATGAGCCTATGCTACTCATTTTTTCGACCTGAACCTACAAACGGCAGTAGTATACACACGCTAATAATCAAGTAACAAAAATAAAAATTCATTGGCGCACACTTAATTGACGAACCGACTCTGGATTTCCGCGCACGACTTTTTTTCTTCGACATTTAAAAAACGTGGCATTCAAGCCTGGGAACTGGGCCCATAACCTTTTGTTGAGTAATTTTTGTACTACTAGTGAAAAAAACGTGAAAATACGTTTTATTAAATTAGTTCGTGCACAACACAGAAGACACACGCACACATCAGACAAAACGTAATTAATTAAACACAGAATACTATTAGTGACAAAGAATAAACAAGTGACAATATCAATTTACATATCCCAAGAGTCTTCTTCTCTTCTCCCTCTACCTCGTTTCGTTGCATTCACTCCACTCCCTGTATATTTTTAATCCCTCACTGTATCCATCACCTCCTCCTTCCTCTCTGTGTTTAAATCTTCCCTCCGTTTCTTTAAATCCATCCTCGTCTTTTGTTCAGTTGCGTCTCCCACATTTCTCTGTCCATCTTCTCCTGCCTCTGTCTCTGAACATCTCCTCCTCTCCGCTATCTATGAAAATTAAATAAACTGCCAACTTTCGTGTTGAAGTATAAAACGGCATCGAAACCATATCACAAGTTACCCTTTGCCATGCACCACATAAGGGATTGCAACGAAGAGTAAAAAAAAATTTCCATGAAAGTATACTTATCTGTGCAAATTGTCATGGTGATTGGTAAAAACTTGATGAATATCTATTGCTGACTCAAATGGCGTCGCAGTTTGTTTAAAGGTACCCTCTGACACCAAGCGTTGCACAAAAATCATATGTTCAAATGTCTCTAAACCTTTTGGACCAAATTGCTATATTCATCGGTAGTTAGTTACAAATTACAGTATTTAAACTAACTTACATTAAGGACAACATACACATCCATATCGAGGAAGAACTCGAACCACCGAGGCGGAGCGGCCCAGCGCATTGCGGCGCTATGCTCCGATGCGCGAGGCCGTTCCCCGTCGGGGTTCCGAATCCACCCTCGGACATAGGTGTTTATGTAGTCTTTAGTATAAGTTAGTTCATAAGTAATTTGTAAGTTTAGGGACCGATGACCCCGCAGTTAAGTCCCATAAGCTTAACAAACATTTGAACCAATACTCTGAGAATTTTCAGCTATCAGTCGATCTTTCTTAAAATTCTTTATTGGCAAAACATGATTTCGGTCAGTAACTGGCCATTATCAATGTATGTGTTTAACTGTAGATGTTATTAATGTGGAAAAACTCACACCACGCCAATTATGACAACTGGACATTTGAACATTTTTTAAAAATAATTTTGTTGTGAAATCTCCATTATAACTGACGATGATAACGATATGTTTCGTATGACCGATCACCAATTTTGGCACATTTCGAGAACATGTTTGTGCTTCCCTTCGGAAGTTCGAGTTCTAAATATTATTAAAAAAGAAAAAAAGTTCGAATGTTTGTTAATCTTATGGAACTTAACGACGGGGTCATCAGTCCCTTAACTTCCAAACTACTAATGAACTAACAGCACAAACAAGCAGGCCCGAGGGGGGAGGGCATTCGAACCCCCGGTGGGGTACGGCCTTGCGCATCGGAACATAGCGCCAATGCACTTGGCCACACCGCCGCGGTAACAAAATTATGATTTTTAACCTTTTTCCGATGTTCCTTTGGCAATAATTTCTTTATGACATGTTTTGTAGGCCTCTAAGGAAGAAAACAGAAAAGAATTCCCTACTCTGTCGTCAGAAAGGTGCTTTAGTGTTCATTCTACAACACGTTGAAAAGGGCGCATTCTGCTTTTGTGAAATTTTTCAATTCTACGCTAGATTTTAAAAAATAAGATGTGAATAGAAACTTAGTTTTGAGAATTACGAACACACACACACACACACACACACACACACACAAACATGCGAAATTAGCGGAGGCGTTCCGCAGTAATGCTCTTGCATACATGAGGTAAGTTTTTAAAAATATTCTTATGAAAATTTCTCCACCACTGCATCTAAAGAGGTATTAATATGAAAAATACGTTATTCAACAACTGAGAAAGAAACGTTGCCATTAATATGTTGGAATAACTTAATTCTCGTCCTATTTACGAGGCGCGTTTTTGTTTAAAGTAAGTTCCGTTTTGTTGTAGACACTAGTAGTTCGCGCACATACCGCAACGAGCACGTGCGTCGTGTACGGGAATTCCTCGGGAACAACAGTGCTCAATTTCAGCTCTGTAGCTAACCTGCTACCAACTGGCCCGCCGCGTGTGATGTTCGCTCATTGATACGGTTTTTATAGTTCTTTTATGGTTTCTGTCAGCAAGGCACCTGTCTGCTGCCGAAATTCATCGACAGATTTGTGATATTGTTATGAGTAAAGGCAAAGTGCTTAAGTCAGTACGAGATTTCAAAGATGACTGTGACAACGTCTATGATGAGGACCGCTCCGGTCGCCCATCTTCGATTACAGACGATATGGAGGTTTCAGCTGAAGCGAGGATTCGTGAGAACAGGAGCTTCACAATAACATGTCTCTCAAACGAATTTCCTGACTTGTCCAGATCAGTGCTTTACAAAACGGCAGTGAAGTCTTGGTTATCGGAACGGGCGGCGAGATTGTATAAAGAGGGTATTTTAAAATTAGTTCAAATGTTTGTTAAGCTTATGGGACTTAACTACGGGGTCATCAGTCCCTAAACTTACAAACTACTTATGAACTAGCTACAACTACGGACGGCACAAATATCCATGCCCGAGGGGGGAGTCGAACCCCCGACCGTAGTGGCCGAGCAGACCGTGACTGAAGCGCCTCAGTCTCCTCGGCCACCGCGGCCGGCTTTTAAAATTAGTTAAGAGGCATGATAAGTGTCTGAGCATACTATGTCGAAAAATAAAGTATGTACTTTTTGATATAACCTTTCGTTGTGTACGCTGTTGAAACGGAACATATTAAAAAAAACGCGCCTCGTATATAAGTTTTCACGACTTGAAGTGACGGTAATTCAGCCGCTGAATACCAGCAGAGGCAGAAGCAAGGCCCCGAACTACTAACAGGTTAGTTGCCGGGCGCCGTTTGCAGTGGACAAAGGAACTATGGTATCGTTAGACGCGGACAAGCGAGGGGGCAGTAGCGGCGCGGCGTCCAGCTAGCTCTAGTGAGTCGGGTCCGGGTTTCATTGTCGTCCGCGCACAAAGGACGACGAGCCGCGTAACTCTGCGGGCGTAAACACGGCGCTCCCCGATACGCCGGCGACTGCGTACCTCGCGGTAACCGAACTGCGCCGAATCCACAGAGGCGTGCGTCTGCCGGAGCTGCAGTCTAGGTACCGGCTGAGGGCGCTCCACAACTGGCTCCTGGCTCACAGGCGCGCGGGCGACCGCCCCGGATATTCATTTCCGGATGATACCTAGCACACCACAAGGGCGTCCACCCTTCAAGGCTGTAAATCGTACTAGCCACAGGATTCCGAGAAGTAGGGCCCTAAAGTTTTGCGAGGAGTTCACATGCGGGTGCATTTATACTCTCTGGCAACTCATCAAAATGGGAACTCGTTATCCCCTTTGACATTACAGAAGTAATGTCCGTAGAGTCGCGCAATTACATCTACATATACAGGGTAAATCACCTAACACTTGCGCCGCAAATATTGCGGAAACGGAAAGTGCGACTGATGTGGATTGGTGTTCAAGGAAACGTATTGTTAGCCAATAAACATGCAACCTTCCTATCGGTTCTCACCAATAAGACTTGGGCAATACATAACTCAAGGTAGTAAAAGTCTATTGGCTCGTTGTCTCTGAACATAACACTTTGATGCAATGTCAGCTTCTATGCCCTAAACAGCTACCCAATATGTTTAAACAAGATCAATACTTAATCTGTAGTTTAGCCAGTCTATTAATCTGCATATGATAACGTGAAATATATTTAACAGACATAAATTAAACCTCTGAATAACCAGCAAAATGGATACTAAGATTGGTGATTCACTCACGAAGTAATTCTTTATAAATGGAGTTTATTACTCTTATCTGACATGAAATGAGGAGGTGGTCCAACTTTATACATCATTAAATGACTGCATATTTCCTCATTTATAGTTCATCAGAGCCACTATAAGTATCACACGCACTCGTGAGTAAAAGTTACAAACTATCACTCGTAAGTTGGAGTAGTCCATCGAACTTTGCAATTCTAAGTTAATCCGCGATAAAAGTATTTATTATAAAACACAGTTTGTCATCACACGAGTACACGATTGCTGAATTATCACAGTTCCATAGCCCTACTACCGTGCATAGTTTATCATTATTCATCAGAGAGTAAGTTCTTCAGTCATAGTCCCGTAAATTTTTTAAGTTCACACATGCCTATATCTTCACAATTTCGTAACGCGGCTTCAGACCGCCCAGGGTCACAACCTCTCACAACCACGTCCAAGTTACGAGTCCCTTCTCAACCGTTCGAAAGCGTGCTCCCTCTGCTCCCAAAATTGTATCCTTCTGCGCATTCTAACGACTCATTTTTAAAATATAATTTCCCTTCCAAAATATTATACATTTGAATATCACACAATTAATTGCTTTGACCACTTCCCTACAAATATTTTTTACATTTAACAAACAAATATATATTTAACAATGCTAAAAAAAGGTTGAGACTGAAGCTCTTTGCTCAGATAGCCATTAAGCATGGCATCTCACAGTTCAAATATACTGCCGCCGTCGAAATATAGTTACTCAATTAATATTGCCGCGAGAGACAACGAACACCGACTGCCGGCGTGGCGCAGGGGGTAGCGTCACGGACTACGTTGCAGAAGGTCGCCGGTTCAATCCCGCCCACCTGCAAAAAATTTATTTCTTTGTAATTAACAATTCCAGAAGGTTCTACATCTTTCTTATGTTCACTTGTAAATTCTGCTTGTTTCTTATGTTAACTGTTCTAATTTCTGGTAAATTCGGTCTGTGTATAAATAGCAGAGCACTGCCTGAGAGGCAGTCAGTGCTGCGTGTATGTTGAGTTAGTAATAAACGTACTTTCAGTATAAGTGCTGTGTATAGTTGCCTTCGAAGTCAAGCCTGTTTCCATTGCAACGCGACATTATTTGGTGGAGCTGCATAACCGTGGCTCCAATCAGGCAACGTAAAAGCCGTCGCTTACACGGAATGGAACCGGAATACAAGGGATACACCGAGTACATCCTTCCAAAGGTCCGTATTTTCAGAAGAAGGATGGAGACGAAATCAGCAATATGACAGCTGCACTTCAGACACCCGTCGGTGTTCTCTGGAGATGCTGGACAGGACCCCAACAAATGGCTAACCGAGTCGCCAAGTACAACAGATGGGATCATACGATGTGCTTGGCTAACTTTTATTTCTACCTGGACGGAACAGCCCAGCAATGGTTCGAAAACAACGAAGACAAGTTGAATGACTGGGAGACGTTCCAGGAGGAACTTAAGAAGACGTTTGAAGACCGCCAGCGACAAATCCGCTCGGCGGAAGGACAGCTGAAGAACCGGACCCAACGACATGGTGAGCCTACACAATCGTACATACAGAATGTTTTGGCCCTGTGTAACATAGTCAATCCGAACATGACTGAGGCGGACAAAATCACGCACCTTATGAAAGGAATTGCAGAAGATATGTACCAAGCTCTTCTGATAAAAGACGTCGCTACGATAGAAGAGTTCATCAAGTGGTGCCAGCGTATTGAAGAGATGCAACAAAGGAGGGTTGGACGAAGTATGACAGACTCCCAAATGTAGTCCCTATGGCCGTTGTGGAAGACCAGCATGACTTCGCTTCTCTCATACGACAAATCGTGAGAGAAGAATTACAACAGTGCATGGCAGCTAGGACTATTAGACCGAGCGAGCATCAGATTATGGCCATGGATGTGAGCCCTGTAAGTCACGAAGGAGCCGACGCCGCTTAGGACGAGGTATTTCAAACATTAGCTCCTGTCTGCCCCGTCAATCACACCCGACGTGAAGAATGGCGTCGCCCTGATATGACTTACGCTGCAGCCGCCAAACGGCAGCCCATGTACCGGCCGACGCGACCACAACCAACTCCCCCGGTAACTATGAAGCCCCGCAGAAGAACAGACGTCTGGAGGACAGAAGACAACACACCGCTGTGTTTCCACTGTGGACGCCCTGGACATGTCGTACGCTACTGCAGAGAGAGGAGGCGAGTATTCGATGATTATTTTGCCGCAAGACGTCAGCCGTCGGAGCAGTTCTATCCCAGGCACTCACCTCCTGATGACTTCAGTCGACCAATGGGAAGAAGCCCATCGCCGTACCCCAGACGAGGTCGCTCCCCGACGCGCCGCAGCCGTTCACCGTCGCCGTACAGAGGTACCAGCCGCTCCCCTAGCCGCCGCGCCCAGGAAAACTAAGCGACGCGACCATTTACGGAGGTGAGGCCGCCGCAGATGAAAATCCTCCATGGACGACAGTCGCTAAGATGTAGGGAAATCTCGTCGACGTCATAATCGACGGCCAACCTGTCCGGACACTTGTTGATTCAGGAGCGTCTTTCTCTCTATTATCGGATAATTACCGCCGCACACTAAAGAAGACAATGTTCTGTGATACGGGGGCAACTGTGATGAAGGTCGTGAAGGAAAAGTATGTCCATCCAGCAGGAACTTGTGTCGCAAGAATAACCATCAACAACAGGACGCAGCCGTTTGAATTTGTCGTGTTAACAGAATGTAGTCACAATGTCATCCTCGGATGGGACTTCCTTCAGGCATCCCAAGCTATCATTGACTGTGGAAGATCTGAGCTGCAAATTGAAGAAGTTGTTTCGCCGGATACACGTAATACAGAATTATCTGGGATGTTATTAGTCGTTGACAATGTGACGATACCGCCTTTGACAATGAGAAGAGTTGCAGTCACAAACACAGATGACTAGTTAAACTGTGAAGTTCTTGTTGATAGTAAAAAGTTTATCAGGCTCACAAAAGAAATATACATACCAGCGGCTATCATAAGCATTACCGGTGGCCAAGGAGAGATTTGGATCACAAATTGTCACGAGCAGTCAGAACTTATCCCCAAGCGAATGTGTATCGGGACAACTGAAGCAATCCAGGACGGTGAGCTCAACGTCATCAATGAAGACCCATGCCCTGCTGTTAGTACAGACAACACGCTGGAAGAAACAAACGTGGAACTGCCAATAGGGCCTGGACTGACCAAGGAACAACGCCAGCTGGTGTTGGGTATACTACGCCAATTTTCGGGTGCATTCACACCTCAGCAGGGGAAAAGTCAGACGAAACGGCCCACGATAAAGCACCGGATCAATACGGGGGATCATCCGCCAATTAGCCAGCGTTCGTATAGAGTGTCGCCCCCTAAAAGACGGATAATTCGAGAGGAAGTGGAGAAGATGTTGCGAAATGACATTATTCAACCTTTAGAGATTCCTTGGTCGTCTCCGGTAGTCCTCGTAAAGAAGAAGGATGGCACGTGGCGCTTCTGTGTCGACTATCGGCGGCTGAACAGAATCACAAAGAAAGATGTCTACCCATTGCCGCGTATTGACGACACCTTAGACTGCTTGAAAGGAGCTACATACTTCTCAACTATGGACATGCAGACAGGTTACTGGCAAATCGAAGTTGACGAAGATGACAGGGAGAAGACGGCTTTTATTACACCTGACGGCCTCTATGAATTTAAAGTAATGCCATTTGGATTATGTAATGCTCCAGCCACATTCGAACGCATGATGGACAACTTGCTTCGACACCTTAAGTGGACGACGTGTCTCTGCTATTTAGATGACATTGTCTTTTTCTCGAAAACATTTGAAGAACATCTGAGTCGCCTGTCAACTTTGTCGAAGTGTGTTCAGGCTGCAGGTCTCCGCCTCAATCCAAAGAAGTGCGTCTCTGTCGCCAAAGAGATAAAAATCCTGGGGCACCTAGTCAATGGAGATGGTGTCCGTCGTGATCCAGATAAAGTAAGGGCAGTCACAGAATTTCTAACTCCTCAGCACATTCGTGATGTGAGAAGTTTTTTCGGGCTGTGCTCATACTACCGACGTTTCATAAAAGGATTTTGTAACAAGGCACGTCCATTACAAGAACTTCTGCAGGGAGACGCCAAATTTTACTGGGATGAGACAAAAGAAAGAGCTTTCCGGGCACTTAAGGAGGCTCTAACTGCGGCACCAGTGCTAGCTATCCTTGTACGACGAGAATGCAGAAACGGAACTTCACACAGACACCAGTGGTTATGGGATTGGTGCAGTGCTTGTACAAGTTCAGGAAGGTGCTGAAAAAGTGACAGCTTATGCGTCAAGAGTACTCTCAAAGTCCGAGATAAACTACTCTACAACTGAAAAAGAATGTCTCGCGGTTATCTGGGCTATCAACAAGCTCCGGCCGTATTTATTCGGCAAACCATTCACCGTCGTGACAGACCACCATTCTTTGTGTTGGCTGACTAGCTTGAAGGATCCATCAGGTCGACTAGCAAGATGGGCACTAAGACTCCAAGAGTACGATGTCACAGTGGTATTCAAGGACGGGCGCATTAGTGGAACACAATAGCATTAATGAAATTTCAGCTCTCACTGAATTAGATGACGTTACAGCTGTACAGAGGGAAGATCCAGCACTATTAAGAACGATAGACGCCTTGGAGAAAGGAGAACCGAACAATGGAGAGTTCCAACTTATAAACGGAACATTGTAATAGAGCAACTACGATCCACTGGGCCCCAAACGGCTACTGGTTGTTCCAGCTCATCTCCAGCCAGCTATTCTCAGATATTTCCACGATTCTCCAATATCCGGTCATCTGGGATTCGTGAAGACCCTAGAATCAGACTCAGGTATTACTGGAAAAGTCTCTACCGATCTGTCAAGCACTATGTGAGTGCCAATGAAGGAAGCATGTGCCGCAATTACCTCCAGGACATCTCGTACCGATTCCGCCGGCAGCAGCTCCATTCCACTGAGTTGGGATCGATCTTTTAGGGAGGTTCCCGAAGTAGACAACTGGTAACCGTTGGATAATAGTCTGCACTGACTATCTCACATGCTACGCTGTCACCAAACCTGTGCCGACTGCAGAAGCTCCAGAGATCGCAAAATTCCTTGTAGAAGACATTATTTTGAAGCATGTTGCACCACGTGTCATGATATCTGATCGTGGAAAAGTATTCCAGTCAAAACTAGTATCAGAGGTAATGTCACGGTGCAACATTGTCCACAGAATGACAACTGCATACCACCCTCAGACAAATTGTCTTACGGAACGTTTTAACAAGACGTTAGCCGACATGCTGTCGATGTACGTCGATGTTGAGCAGAAGGATTGGGATACAATTCTGCCAGTCGTGACATTTGCTTACAATACCGCAAGACAAGACACGACAGTCTTCACTCCGTTTTTCCTGCTCCATGGCCGTGAAGCTGAGACGACAATGGATACGCTGTTCCCGTTCCAACCGGACGACACTCAGGATGACTATGTTAAACAGCTCATCACCAGGGTCGAAGAAGCAAGACAGCTGGCTCGCGTACGGACACTGGACGCCCAGGAGAAGGACCGTCAGCGGTATAACGACAAGCACCGACCTGTTGTGTACAGCCCAGGAGATCTGGTATGGATTTTTACCCCTGTACGGAAGGTTGGACTGTCAGAAAAGTTATTGAAGCGATACTTTGGTCCGTATCGTGTCATACGCCGCCTGTCAGACGTCACATACCAAGTTGAGGATTATGAGCCGTCGTCGAAACGACAAAAACGAAGAGACATTGTTCACGTCCTGCACATGAAGTCACTAGGCATTTCGTTTCTTATTCCACTCCCAAATTCCTCCGTACTAGCCCCAATTCGCTCTTCTTCGGGCAGAAGGGTATAACTACAGTAGCCCCAATTTTGTAGGAGAGCAAAAACAAAGTTCAAGGGACACTTGACTAAATTTGAGTTGAAGATGTTTAGGTTTATGTGGTTTTAGTAATTCCCTTCACATTACTAAGAATACCATAGGCCTCAATGAAAGTACAACAACAAAAACCTGTGAAAGAAAGTGACTGGGTTGCTTTAGTTGAGACTTGTGCCGACTTATACGCTGTGCCGTCTTATACGCTTTAGTCTTAGGTCATACAGGTGTGATATTTTACAGTTTGGGAAGCATTGTGGGAAGGAGTAGTCAATATTTGCACTACTTCTACTTTTTAAAAATGACAACACGTAGCATTTATTGCAGTACTAGAAACAAAGACATGTTTACATTGGTTTTGTGCTACTTTGATCTGAGAAGTCTAGTAACTATATGAACAGCCATTCAAAAAACACAAATTATAGATACTTCAAAATCAGCTGATTCCAAGTTTTCAAACAGATCCTAACAGTTTTCTCTTATCTTTGTGAGCATTACGCGAAATGTAATAGGCGGCACTCAGCTTCAGTTTCCGGCCCTCGAAATTTTCTCAACAGAAATTCACAAAAAGAACGTCGTCTTTCCTCCAGCGATCCCCAATTGAGTTGCCGAAGCGTTTCCGTGACACTCTCGCATTGGTCGAACCTACCAGTAACAAACCTAGCTGCTCGCCTCTGATCTGCTTCTATGTGTTCCTTGAAAGTGATCTGCTGCGGGTCCCAAACACTTGAGCAATACTCAAGACGTGATCGTACAAGTGTTTTATATGCGGTGTCCTTTACAGATGAAATACATCTTCCCAAAATTCTCCCAATAAACCGAAGTCGGCGGTCGGTCTCACTTACGTGTTCGTCCCACTTCATAGCGCTCTGCAATGTTATGCCTTGATATTTCAAGGACCCGACTGCATCAAGCTCTGTACTAATGCTGTATTCGACTATTAAGGAATTCTTTTTGGTACTCATGCGCATCACCTTACATTATTCTATATTTAGCGGTAGCTGGTATTCTTCACACCACTAAAAATTTTGTCTAAATAATCTTCTCAGCTATTACAGTCAGTTAAAGACGACACCCTCCGATACGCCACCGCATCACCAGCAAACAGCCGCAAATTAAAATCTGTCCATCAGGTCATTTATATAGATAGAAAATAACAGCGGTCCTATCACATTCCCCTGACGCACGCCTGACGATACACTCGTCTCTGATGAACACACGCCGTCGAGAACAATCTACTGATTTCTATTACTTAGAAAGTCTTCCAACCAAATCTGTTAACCTTTTCCATATGCTCGTATGTTAGGTAGCTGTATGCATTGTGGCACGGCGTCAAATGCCTTTTTGAAATCGAGAAAAACAGAATTTGCCTGTTGCCCTCTATCCATGGCTCGCAAGATGTCATGTAAGAAAAGCAAGCTGAGTTTCACAAGTGCAAGTAATGGTATTGTGTGGAAAGATGAAGGGGCGACAGTGGGCCGCGGCAAGCACTTGGGGCATCTGGAACACAAGCTAGGTTTTAGGTTAAACAGAGCAGCAGTGCGGGTTTGTCCAAATCAGCGGAAAACGGGAAAATGACCATGCTTTGTACTCAGAAATAATGAGGGCTGAGTGTTCCGTAAATGTGTCCGGAAGGGTTCTGCGAGTTCCACTCTCCAATACTTCAGAATAAGATGAAATAAACTATAAAATTGTTCCCAGAATGAAATTTTCACTCTGCAGCGGAGTGTGCGCTGATACGAAACTTCCAGGCAGATTAAAATTGTGTGCCGGAACCGGGACTCGAACCTGGGACCTTGCCAGGAAGTTTCATATCAGCGCACACTCCGCTGCAGAGTGAAAGTTTCATTCTGGAAACATCCCTTAGGCTGTGGCTAAGCCATATCTCCACCATATCTTTTCTTCCAGGAGTGCTAGTCTTGCATGGTTCGCAGGAGAGCTTCTGTGAAGTTTGAAAAGTAGGAGGCGAGTACTGGCGGAAGTAAAGTTGTGAGGCGGCATCGTGAGTCGTGTCGGGGTAGCTCAGTGGTAGAGCACTTGCCCGCGAAAGGCAAAGGTCCCAGGTTCGAGTCCCGGTTCCGGCATACAATTTTAATCTGCCAGGAAGTTTTATAAAATTGTTTACCGTAAACATGTATCACATCTACACTACTGGCCATTAAAATTGCTACACCACGAAGAAATGGAGATGATAAACGGGTATTCATTGGACAAATGTATTATACTAGAACTGACATGTGATTACATTTTTACGCAATTTCGGTTCCTGAGAAATCAGTACCTAGAACAACCACCTCCGGCCATAATAGCGGCCTTGATACGCCTGGGCATTGAGTCAAACGAGCTAGGATGGCGTGTACAGGTACATATGCCCATGCAGCTTCAACACGATACCACGATACCAACCTGGCGTATAGTGACGAGCCAATTTCTCGGCCACCAGTGACCAGATGTATTCAATTGGTGAGAGATCTGGAGAAGGTGCAGCAGTCGAACATTTTCCGTATCCAGAATGGCCCGTACAGGACCTGCAACATGCGGTCGTGCATTATCCTGCTGAAATGTAGGGTTTCGCAGGGATCAAATGAAGAGTAGGGCCACGGGTCGTAACACATCTGAAATGGCCACTGCTCAAAGTGGCGTCGATGTGAACAAAAGGTACCGAGTGTGAGATGACCGACTATTAGAAATATTGGTAATTAATAGCATTTGTAATTAAACAGTATGAAGTTCACTGCAAACATTGACCATGCCAATGCACCAAATGTTACACAATTGTAATCTTAATAATTATGGTAGCAATGTATGTACGCAGTTGGGTGACAACATTTATAGTTAGGCCATAGGCAGAAATTCTCCACGTTGAGATTTGCTGTGTGCTTGTAGCTGAGGGGAGGCGGCGAGCAGGGCGACGTTGGTGGCTTGTACCAGCTTAGGATTTTCCAGGCTAGTTTCTGGTGAGGGGAGAGAGGGACAATGGCGAGTGCCAGGCGCAATGCAGTGCACAGCGTGAAACAAAATATTCTAATACTACTTGCATTTGAAGTAATACGATGCAGTTAGGAACCTTTAAGGCCCTCATTACAAAATAGCCTGTTGACAAATAAACAATACATTAGCTGATATAGTCACATGTGGCGTAATATGTTTTATTGACAATGAAAAGTAATAAATTACCAATGAATACAAGACAGTTACACAACTAGCATGGCAATGTTTGTTTATAAAAATAATATATTAACTATTTCTCATTTTATTTTCAATTAATCTTGTATATTTTATCTTGAAATATTCAGTTAAATCACTTATCTGTGATATAAGAAATTGCACGATTATAATAAATAGTACAAAGGATGTTTATACCAATATAAAAACCTATGATGACATTTAATTAATGTGTAGTGTAATTATTTTGATTTTAAGTCAAGTTTTAGAAATTTATTGGCTGAGTGCTGTACGTTGGCAAGTCGGTTAGAACAGCTCACATGGGGACGTAGGGAAAAAACCCGGCAGTTGGGCTTTTGACGCGCGCGCGCAGGGCCCAGGAAGTGACGAGTCGGGAGCGAGTGGTGTAACTGGCCGGGCGGCATCGCTCTACTCAGTCGGCATGTGGCTCTCCAGGTGAAGGTTATAGATTTGTGTGTGGCAATCGCCACGTGTGGTTGCTCATCGTAGACTGCACCAAGTTGAATCGAGTGCTACTGTGTGTTGGTGAATATTTAGCCTGTGGAACAAGGTGTGCATCACATTGAATTAAAGTGATTGTGTTTTGTTAATGTAACACGTGTCGTCGCATAGGCATGAACATGAACGGTGTTTGAGACAGGCACATGGTGTGAAAACAATTTGCGACAAATATTCATTTTGTCTGGGGGCTCACGAGCTATAACTTTATTTGACAAATGTGTCGACGTACAGACGTATCAGCCACAGGGTTTTAATATGGTGTAGTAAAGAACATAAAGTGAACTTTCACGTGTTTTCAAAAATAGTAGTTAGTACACCTTTTTCTCACATCAACTTACTTTATTATGAATATTTTTGTTAATCATATGCAGGGAAGGAAAGCTGCGAACGTGTGATATCATCCCCTAGAAAACGAGTCAAACAATAGCAATCACAGTTCCAGTGTTTTTGCATGTTTAGGAATTTGGTTCGTAGTTGGTGGTTGTGGGTTTTAAAAATTAAACTTTCCCTATTTAAACTCTCACCCCGACCTTCACCCTCGCACGAGACATGTAACCAATGGCACCACATACCATCACGTCGGATGATAAGCCAGTATGGCGATGACGAATACACGCTTCCAATGTGCGTTCACCGCGATTTCGCCAAACACGGATGCGACCATCATGAACCTGAACAGGACCTGGATTCATCCGAAAAAGACGTTTTTCCATACGTACACCCAGGTTCGTTATTGCGTAAACCATCGTAGGCGCTCATGTCTGTGATGCAGCGTCAAGGGTAACCGCAGCCGTGGTCTCCGAGCTGATAGTCCATGTTGCTACAAACGTCGTCGAACTGTTCGTACAGATGGTCGTTGTCTTGCAAATGTCGCCACCTGTTGACTCAGGGATCGAGTGGCTGCACGATATGTTACAGCCACGAGGATAAGATGCATGTCATCTCGACTGTTAGTGATACGAGGCCGTTGGGATCTAGCACAGCTTTCCGTTTTGCCCTTCTGAACCCACCGATTCCATATTCTGCTAACAGTCATTAGATCGCGAGCAACGCGAGCAGCAATGTCGCGATACGATAAACCGCAAGTGCGATAGGCTACAATCCGACCTTAATATATTTGTTGTATGAATACCCGTTTATCACCTGTATTTCGTATTGGTGTAGCAATTTTAAGGGCCAGTTGTGTATATAAGCTGACGAATTTCAAGCACTATATATCCATCCCCTTATAGTTGTCGACATTGAAACATTGGTTGAAATGGTGCACATTAAAAGTTTTTTCTTGTACTGTACCAGTCATTATTAGATATATGACTGTAGAAGTTATTGGACCTTAACGACACTAGAGAATGCATACATTGCATGTCCAAAATCCTTCACTACAACCAAATTGATATTTTATGGATATTATTTGACTTACTGCCTGCTGGCGTCTGTCTACTTTTTTATGTCGACGTTCGATAATTAATCAGTTGTTTCGCCCACACAGGCGGCTGGCATTGCCGAAATTTCATCTTCCAACAGCAGTGGAATCGAAACTTCGACAATCAGACTCTGATAACGAGCTGTCGAAGCTTGAATTTCAAGATCAAACAAACATCGTCCAAAAACTTCGAGACAGAAAACAACAAACTTTATGTTCCTATAACACACAGATCTCAATTTCTGCTACGTACACTATTTTATAAACGTCATCGACGAGTAGGCGAATTCGTTTTAAAAATACGTACATGATTAAATAATATATGATAATGTTTATTTAATTCATCTCCACATAGACAGCTAAGAAAAAAGGTAATAAGTAAATAAAACGCAAATTATTTCACACGTAATCAACACATCGATTTACATCCCAACTCTATCAGCACAATACGGTGCGAAACGTTATACCCAATTCCGTTATCATTCAAATCTGCAATTTCGCTGTGTATTCGTAGCCTAGACAAAGAACATATCGAGTCACATACTTCAGATATTCATACCAAATTACAAGCACCCTGCCGCTAACGTCATGTGTAAGTCGGATTGTGTAAAGAAACAGGTAATTATTTCCAGTTCTTTTGTGTTTCGAAATCTCTCTGGCAACACACCTTACTTTCAGTTATTATGATACCGACATATAAAATCATTTCAGAGCGCTTTCCATTATATTTCTAAATAGTATGAAAACATATCGACTATTCGTAATAAACCGACTCCCATCACACTTTTATCCAGGCTTCAGAGTGGCTAAATGGCAGAAGTAAATTTTCATTTAGGCGTGTTTAAAATCAATGTAATTTTTTATATATCTTTTTTATTTTATTTTTATACTTGTCTGAGTTTTTTTTTAATTTTATATTTCATAACATTTTTCACGTGAGTAAAAGTAACAGCCAACCAGTTCCAAATTAAGGTTTAATAAACATTACCGCGTTTGCAATTGATATAAATCAATCTTCTTCAGAAGACACATAGACATTACATTATTACTGTGGAAAAGTTACACGCGTCAATCTTTGTACACATAATGTATCTTCTGAAGAAGATTGATTTATATCAATTGAAAACGCGGTAAAGTTGATTAAACTTTAATTTGTAACTAGTTGTCTGTTACTTTTACTGCTGTGAATTGCCGTTACTTCTCGTGTCTAAAAAGAAACCTATGAAGTTACTCAAGTGTTTGGAGGTAGGAGATTGCTTCCAGACAAGCCCTAATATCACCACCTTCTTCATACTTTGTTAGAATTTTTTCCAGCCTTTCATCTACCTTCATGCAGTTTGTTTTCTTTCGTTTGTCTTCCACAGTTTGACCACATTAACGCGCACGCCGAGATCTCGGCCTCTGTCTTCATACAGTGGATGATGGTCTTTAATTTTTGGGTTCGGTCTTCCTAGAAAATTATTAATTTTGTTGTGTCAGCCTTTTACTGAATTGGTGGCACGATAGAGTCGTTTGTAACAACTCCAAAGACTGATCGGAACTTCGTCATTTTCCTACCACCTGTCAACAAAATAGTCTAAAATTGAGAAAGCTTGTCGGTGTCCGGTGCCTGTGAATGAATCTCGAGCCATCCATCGCAGACATCTTCAAGTGGCAGGAACGCCAGAGCAACACGCATATGTATTTGCAGCCTTACTTCTTCATTGTCTCTGTATTCGGAAGTCATCCCCAAGTCTTGCACCTTCCTCCAGAGAGCCTTCTTCATGTGGAAGTGGCAGCCATGTATGTTAACAGACGGGAACGCAACTCTTAGAGCAGAAATTGTAGCTGATTAGAAATCAACATTAACGTTTTTGGGTTCCATCATGGCCCTTTATCGATAAGATTACGGAAAATTCGGACACATGTCCCTTTTATTTTGTTTGGTAAGAACGCAAACGCCCCTGGATAGAACTTCCGAAGTCTGTATGAATAGTATATATCTGATAAAATGTTTGCTGCAGCATTTGAATGTTTCATCCACAAAAAGGTCTTCTTTACTCCCGAGAAACTCTCTTCCTGCTTTTCCAATGAAAACTATCATTCTGTCCCCAAAATTGTCATTAATAATATTATAAATTTGGTGCCAATTCTGTATATAAACAACAGGCACACTTAAATTTCATGGATGTAATTAGTTATAAGGATTCTTTTCTTAAAAATATGCACACACTATAAGTGGTCTTAATGGTACAAATATTAGGAAATTATCTCACTGCCCTGTTTATTTTTTATTTATCTATTTATTTATTTTTTGCATTAGTTGAGGTCATAATTGGTATAGTGTTTGAGCCAATCCGATTCAATAATTTTGTAATTTAAAAATTTTCGATCATTTGAATGTATTAATTTTGGTGCTACTTGCGACATCCTGCACATGGTTTGGATGCCGCAAGTGGGGGTATTTTGAGATTACCGTCCAATAGAAATACTGGTAATTAATAGCATTTGATAATTAAACAGTATGAAGTTCACTGCAAACATTGACCATGCCAATGCACTAAATGTTACACAATTTTAATCTTATTAATTATGGTAACAATGTATGTACACAGTTGGGTGACAACATTTATAGTTAGGCCATAGGTAGAAATTCTCCACGTTGAGATTTGCTGTGTGCTTGTAGCTGACGGGAGGCCAGCGAGCAGGCCGACGTTGGTGGCTTGTTCCAACTTAGGATTTTACAGTTCGTTTCCGGTGAGGGGAGAGAGGGACAATGGCGAGTGCCAGGCACAGTGCAGTGCACAAATATTGTAACACTACTGGCATTTGAAGTAATACGATGCAGTTAGGAACCTTTAAGGCCCTCATTACAAAATAGCCTGTTGATAAATAAACAATACATTAGCTGATATAGTCACATCTAACGTAATATGTTTAATTGACAATGAAAAGTAATAAATTACCAACGAAGACAAGACAGTTACACAACTAGCATGGCAATGTTTGTTTATAAAAATAATATATTAACTATTTCCCATTTTACTTTCTATTAATCTTTTGTATTTTATCTTAAAGTATTCAGTTAAATCACTTATCTGTGGTATAAGAAATTGCACGATTATGATAAACAGTACAAATGATGTTTATAATAATATAAAAACGTAAGAAAATATTTGTTTAATGTGTAGTGTAATTATTTTGATTTTAAGTAAAGTTTTAGAAATTTATTGGCTGAGCGCTGTACGTTGGCAAATCGGTTAGAACAGTTCACATGCGGAAGTTGATGACGTAGGGGAAAAAACCCCGGCAGTTGAGCTTTTGGTGCGCGCACGCGAGGGCAGGAAGTGAGGACTCCAGAGCACGTGGTGTGGCTGGCCGGGCGGCGTCGCTCTGCATCAGTCGGCATGTGGATCTCGAGGTGGTGACTTTAGATTTGTCTGTGGCAATCGCCACGTGTGGTTGCTCGTCGTAGACTGCACCAAGTTAAATCGAGTGCTACTGTGTGTTGGTGAATATTTAGCCGGTGGAACAAGGTGTGCATCGCATTGAATTAAAGTGACTGTGATTTGTTAATGTAACACGTGTCGTCGCATAGGCATGAACATAAACGGTGTTTGAGACAGCCACGTGGTGTGAAAACAATTCGCGATAAATATTCATTTTGTCTGGGGGCTCATGAGCTATAACTTCATTTGGTAAATTTACCGACGTACAGACGTGACAGCCACAGGGTTCAAATATTGTGAAATAAACAACATAAAGTGAACTTTCACGTGTTTTCAAAAATAGTAGTTAGTACACCCTTTTCTCTCATGAACTTGACTTTATTATGAATTTGTTTTGTTAATCATATGCAGGGAAGGAAAGCTGCGAACGTGTGATATCATCCCCTAGAAAACGAGTCAGTCGCAATCACAGTTCCAGTGTTTTGGCATGTTTAGAAAATTGGTTCGCAGCTGGTGGTTGTGAGTTTAAAAAATTAAACTTTCTCTATTTTAAACTCTCACCCCGACCTTCACGCTCGCAAGTATTCCAGAAATGGAAGACGAAGTGGAGGAAGATGAGATAGGAGATATGTTACTACGAGAAGAATTTGACAGAGCGCTGAAGGATTTGAGTCGAAACAAGCCCCTGGAGTAGATGATATTCCGTCTGAACTGCTGATGTCGTTAGGAGATCCAGTCACGAAAAAATTGTATCACCTGGTATGCAAGATGTATGAGACAGGGGAAATACCCTCCGACTTCAAGAAGAATGTTGTAATTCCAATTCCAAAGAAAGCAAGTGCAGACAAGTGTGAAAATTACAGAACTATCAGTTTAATAAGTAATGGGTGAAAAATACTAACACGAATTATTTACAGACGAATTGAAAAAACTTGTGGAATCCAACCTCGGGGAAGATCAGTTTGGATTTAGAAGAAATGTAGGAACACGAGAGGCAATACTCACATTACGACATATCTTAGAATATAGGCTAAGGAAAGGGAAACCTACGTTTTTTAGCGTTTGTCGATTTGGAGAAAGTTTTTGATAATGTCGACTGGAATACACTGTTCCAAATTCTGAAGATATCATGGGTAATATATTCAACCTATACAAAAACCAGACAGCGATTATTAGAGTCGAAGGGCAAGAAAGGGACGCAGATGTTGGGAAGGGAGTAAGACAGGGTTGTAGCCTTTCCCCAATGTTGTTCAATCTGTACATTGAGCAGGCAGTGAAGGAATGGAAGGAGAAATTTGGAGAGAGCATTAAAGTACAGGGAGAAGAAGTAAAAACATTGCGGTTTGCCGATGACATAGTAATTCTGTCAGAGACCGCAAAAGATTTGGAAGAGTAATTGAACGGGATGGATAGTGTCTTGAAAGGAAGATATAAGATGAACATTACTAGACTAAAACGAAGGTAATGGAATGGAATGTCAGAAAATTAGGCGATGTTGAAGTAATTAGATTAATTAATGAGACAATAATAGTAGTAGATGAATTTGGTTATTTGGGTAGCAAGATAACTTCTGATGGCCGAAGTAAAGAAGATATAAAATGCAGAATGGCTATGGGAAGAAAAGTGTTTCTAAAGAAGCGAAACTTGTTAACATCCAATAGTAATTTCAATGTTAGGAAGTCCTTTCTGAAAGCATTTGTCTAGAGTGTAGCATTGCATGGGAGTGAAACGTGGACGATAAGGAGTTCAGATAAAAAGATGATAGAAGCTTTTGAAATGTGGTGCTTCAGACGAATGATGAAAATTATATGGGTAGATCACGTAACTAATGAGGAGGTGCTTAACCGAATCGAGGAGAAAAGGAGTTTCAGGCATATACTGACTAAGAAAAGTGATAGACTGGTTGGACACATTCTGAGACATCAAGGAATTGTCAACTTAGCATTAGAAGGAAGCGTGTGGGGTAAAAATCGTAGAGGGAGACCGAGGGGCGAATATAGTAAGCAGATTCAAAAGGATGTAGGTTGCCGAACGTATTCTCAGATGAAGAGACTTACACAGAATAGGGTAGCGTGGAGAGCTGCATCAAACGAGTCTGCGGACGACAACAACAACAACGACGAACTGGCATCAAACCCGTTTTTTCAGCAATAACAGAATAAAAGATATCCTCATATCAACCAAGGATCCCATAGAGAAGCTAAATACTGCTGGCGTGTGTAAAAAGAACTGCAGATGTGGGAGAGTATACATAGGAGAAACAGGAAGGCCTATCCATGTACGAATGGTAGAGCATGAAAGGTACATACGTTGAAAACAACATAGCAAGTCAGCGATTGCAGAACACGGGGAAGAGTGTAGCCATAATGTAAACTTCAAGGACGTACAAGTGCTCTCTAAACAGCCATTGAAAACGAAGAGAAAACTTCGTGAAGCAATTGAGATCAGTAAACACCCCTACAACATGAACAGAGAAGATTGGTACAAACTCTCACCGTCTTGGCTTCCGGTGTTGATAACACGGCGACGCGGTACAACGGCCCTCTGGCCGCAGATGGGCGTTCCTGACAGCGTGCCAACTTCGTCACTACCTACAAGAACTAAGTCGACTGTTCGGTTGCCGCCGTTGATGGCCAAGAGCGCGCATGCGTACAACTTCCTGTTTTCCACCAATAGGAATCACCGATGCAAACACCAATAAAGCGTATCATCCTGTCCTATTTCCACCTATCAGAAACAAGAGTGCAAACACCAATCAAAACTAAACTGTGAGGACAGTACACGCTTTATAAGACCAGTACAAGCAGGAAACTAGTCAGTATTCCCTGAGGAAGACTCCTGCAACGGATTCGAAACGTTGGAAAAATTTTATTATATGACGCGGTAAATCACACACACACACACACACACACACACACACACACACACAAGCACAGAGAGAGAGAGAGAGAGAGAGAGAGAGAGAGAATAGGAGAAGTACTAACTCAAGGCTGGAGTAAAGAAATACATATCCGAGCAAGGCCGGTTTTTCAGTTAGTACGGTATAAATAAACTTTTAATTATTTGTTGTCCACGAACAACACTGCGAACGAAAGCGTTAAGGAAAACTGCGTCTCAAACACAAATTTCGCAGCAGAAATCCTCCGGCGAATACACGAAGAAGCTCGCATATGCCGCGGTGGAATAGCCGAGCGCTCTAACGCATCTTGCTGCGGAGTGAGCGGTTGTTGAAAGTTCCGAGTCCTCCTTCGGGCATGGGTATAGCTGTTTAAGTTCTCTGTAAGCCGAGAGACTGATAACCACAGTAGTTAAGTCCAGATATTTACAAACTTTTGAATATTTCAGCTTGCATTTTTGCCGTTTTGTGTTTCGCATGTCTGGAGGATATTTGTATGGCTCCATAGTATTTAATGAGCCACAACAAGGTTTCCGACAGATTTAGTAATCGTCTACCGCTGTATGGGAATTAAGTATGATCTGTACCATCAGTCACAGGCAGTAGGCGGTGTGTGGCGTATGGAAGTTTGGGTCGGTGCTGGAGGCGTGCCCGGATATCGATAACTGGCGAGAAGAGGGAAATACGGGTTTGAGTCTCGACCGCCACAAATTTTCATAGGTCACCATTAAATCATCCAACTAACGCTGATTCATATTCGCACTGGTGAATACATTTCTTGTAAATACGGTCAACGAATACGGTGTACTGCTGCTAATTAAAGACTAGAAAACTATAATTGTTAAGTTTAAGTGGGTGCGGCGATCACGCTGTCTAACATTACAATACGTGAAACTTCATTGCAGTTGAGCGCACGATGTTTATTTTTATGTTCTGTTCTACTAGTTTCGATCATAGATAACTGTGAAGCCAAAGCCAAACGGACAGAGAAAACCTCTAAAGAGCACGGGGTACTTTACGATCTCACGGAAGATCTAACAGACGGAATCCTGTGAAAGGAATACCTAGCTGAAAGCTGGAAATGTACACTCATCCGCCCAGTATATAAAAAACGTGCGATGTTAATAACGACAGTGGAATTTCCATAGCTTAAGTAATTTATAGAACCTTCTCAGCTCGTCTTCTTCAGAGTACTCAAGGACAGCTCGAACACAAGATTGCCGCGGCGGACTGGCCTAGCGCATTGAGGCGCTACGCTACTATGCGCGAGACCGTTCCCCGGCGGGGATTCCAATCTAATGTTTCAAATGTTTGTATACGTTGTAGAACTTAACTACTTGGTCATTAGTCCCTAAGCTTACAAACTACTTATGAACTAGCTAAGACTAAGTTTTTGTTGTGGTTTTAGGGCGCACAACTTCTACGGTCATTAGCACCCAGACAAGATCAGAGATTCGCTAGAACTAAAAAAGAAAGAAAAAACACAGCGGTGCAGGGTCGGCGGTTAGCAAATGACGGTGGCTGAAACGGCAGTGACCGATCCGCAACCGGGCCAGGATGACTTCTTCCCGCCGAGAGGGGCGTGAGGAGGTCCTCCAAGCGGTCGGGATCGGTTTGACAGTTCGCAATTTATTGTTGTACAGTGAAAGCCACGCACTGTGCCATGACGACACGATACTCCGGCGAAGAGCCCGTTGAACATCGTCCGGTGGGATGCAAAAGGTAGCCATGCGAGGCAAAAGAGCTGCGGCCTTGGCTGCTATGTCGGCGGCCTCATTCCCGGGCATACCCACTTGGCCAGGGACCCACAGGAAAGAAACGTGACAGCTGTCATCTGCTAGCAACTGGAGGGAGCGTTGGATCCGATACACGAGAGGATGGTTCGAGAAAGGGTCCTGAAGACTCTGCAGGGCACTAAGGGAGTCAGAACATATGGCATAGAAAGGTTCACGGTGGCGGCAGGCATACAAAACGGCCTGGTGGAGGGCAAAAATCTCAGCCGTGAAGTTCGAGCACCGGTCAGGGAGCTTGTATTGGAAACGGTTGTCGCCAACGACGAAGGCAGATCCGACACCGGCAGTGCTCTTGGAACCATCAGTGTAAATAAATATGGCATTATCGAACCGCGAACGGAGTTCGACAAGCCTCGAGCGGTATACCAATTCCGGAGTGCTCTCCTTGGGGAGCGAACTAAGTTCAAGGTGAGTGTGAACCTGGGCCTGATGCCACGGTGGCAATGGGCTTTCGCTCAACCGAAGGGTGGAAGGAAGGGTAAAATCGAGCCGCTGTAGCAGGCGGCGAAACCGAACTCCAGGTGGAAGCAAGGCAATCGCAGACAACTGATATTGGCGATCGAGTGAATCGTCAAAAAATAATTGGTAAGATGGATGGTTGGGCATCGACCGCAGGCGGCATGCGTACCGACACAAGAGTATGTCACGTCGAGTGGTCAAGGGTAATACAGCAACCTCGGCATACAGACATTCAACAGGACTGGTATAAAATGCACCGGTCGCCAGACGTAATCCCTGATGGTGGATAGAGTTGAGACAGCGGAGAATCGACGGCCGTGCAGAAGAGTATACAAGGCTTCCGTAGTCGAGCTTCGACTGAACAATGGCCTGGTAAAGGTGAAGCAGGACGGTACGATCCGCTCTCATGACGTGCCACTGAGGACACGAAGAACGTTAAGGGATCGGGCACAACGGGCGGCCTGGTAGGACACGTGTGTGGACAGCAAAGTTTACGATCCAACATGAGTCTTCAAGAATTTCGTAGTCTGCACGAAAGGGAGAGCAACAGGGCCGAGATGTAGAGAAGGTGGAAGAAATTCCTTGTATCTCCGATACACGAGAGGATGGCTCGAGAAAGGGTCCTGAAGACTCTGCAGGGCACTAAGGGAGTCCGAACATATGGCAGAAGAGGGATCGATTCTCAGTGGAGAATCGGAAGCCGTTTACGATGCTCCAGGAATATAGACGGTCAAGACAGCGTTGAAGAGAACGCTCCAAGAGACACGTCCGCTGGGCGCTGCAATAAATTGCGAAATCGTCAACAAAAAGAGATCCGAAGACGTCGGCTGAAAGGCAATCTACGATTGGATTGATTGCAATGGCAAAGAGCGCCACACTCAAGACGGAGCCCTGTGGTACCCCATTCTCCTGGCAAAAGGTATCTGACAAAACAGAGCCCACCCGTACCCGGAACTTGCGATCCGCCAAAAACGCTGGAATGAAAAGAGGAAGGCGGCCCCGAAGGCCGCATGTGTGCAATGTGCGGAGAATGCCCGCTCTCCAACAGGTATCGTATGCCTTCTCCAAGTCTAAGAACACTGCTACTGTTTGACGCTTCTTTAGAAAGTTGTTCATAATGAAGGTCGACAACGTAACGAGGTGATCAGCAGCAGAGCGGTGTCGACGAAAAGCGCATTGGATATTAGTCACAAGGCGGCGAGATTCGATGAGCCAGACCAACCGAGCGTTAACCATGTGTTCCATCACCTTACAGACGCAGCTCGTCAGAGAAATGGGGCGATAACTGGAAGGAAGGTGTTTGTCCTTCCCTGGTTTGGGAATGGGGACAACAATGGCTTCACGCCAACTCGTGGGAACCTGACCTACAGTCCATATGCGATTGTAGGTACTAAGAAGAAAGCACTTGCCCGCAGGAGAGAGGTTCTTCAGCATCTCAATATGAATGGAATCGAGCCCGGGAGCAGAAGATCGGGACAGGGCGAGAGTACGGTCTAGCTCCTGCATGGTGAAGGCGACGTTATAATTTTCACGATTAAAAGAGTGTAAAGAAGGCGGCCGTGCATCCTCTACCTGTTTGCGAGGGAGAAAGGCAGGGTGGTCATGGGCAGAGCTCGAAACCTCCGCAAAGAAACGGCCCAATGCGTTGGAAACAGCAGCGGGGTCCACGAGGACTGCGTTCTCCACGGTCAGGCCAGGAATCGGGGAGTGGACCTTGATGCCGGATAAACGGCGTAGGCCACTCCAAACAACCGTGGAGGGAGTAAAACGGTTAAAAGAACTAGTAAAAGCAGTCCAGCAAGCTTTCTTGCTGTCGTTTATGATACGACGACATTGCGCTCTCATACGTTTATAATTGATGCAATTCTCCAAAGTTGGGTGGCGGCGAAAGGTGCGTAAAGCACGGCGCCGGGCTCTAAGAGCGTCGCGGCAGGCTGCAGTCCACCAAGGGACCGGGACACGACGTGGAGAAGAGGATGTACGAGGTATGGAACGTTCAGCAGCGGTGAGAATAACCTCTGTGAGGTAGTCGACCTGACTGTCACAGTTGGGAAAATTCTGATCGCGAAAAACAGCCATGGAAGAATAAAGCCCCCAGTCGGCTTTAGAAATGTTCCATCTGGTGGGACGATGAGATTGGGAATGATGCAGGAAGTGGATGATACAAGGGAAATGGTCACTCGAGTACGTGTCAGAAAGTGCATACCACTCAAACCGACCGGCAAGCTGAGGAGTGCATATTGCGAGGTCTATATGGGAATAAGCGTGTGTTGTGTCTGAAAGGAAGGTCGGTGCACCGGTGTTGAGACAGACAAGCTCGAGGTGTTGGAGAAGGTCCACCAAAAGGGAGCCTCTCGGACAAGGTGCCGGAGAGCCCCATAGGGGGTGGTGGGCATTAAAGTCGCCTACCAACATGAAAGGTGAAGGGAGCTGGTCAACAAGGTGTAGCACATCTGCCCTAGTAAGGGCAGATGACGATGGCGAATAGATATTACAGAGGGAAAAGGTAAATGTGGATAAAGTGATGCGGACGGCAACTGCCTGTAGGTGAGTATGCAATGAAATGGGATGGAAATAGACGTCATCTCGAAGGAGCATCAGAACCCCTCCATGGGTTGGGATACCTTCCACGGATGGCAGGTCGAACCGCACAGAGGTGTAGTGTGGAAAGTCTGCACGAGCATGTGGACGCAACTTAGTTTCTTGGAGGCAGACTAGAAGCGGGCAGTGCAATCGAAGAAGTAGTTTTAACTCCTCCCGATTAGAACGAATGCCGCGAATATTCCATTGAAGGAGCGCCATGATAAAAATGAGATAAGAGATAAGGATAAAAACTAACAAGCAAGCGGGGTCACCTCGACAGCCGCTGAGGACCGGATTTCGAGGGAGCACTGCTATCGCTGTCTAGGGGCAAAGGGTCGTGGTCCATAGGTTCGACCGACGCGCCTGCCACCTCCTTGAGTTGATCAGGAGGGGCAGTTTCCACCGCCGGTAAATGGCCGGGTGCCCGGCAGACGGAGCGTCCCGGTGAAACAGACGGCCGAGGCCGGCAACTGTTGGACGGCGTGACAGATGGGTCACGCCTCGGCGGGGAAGGAGAGGAACTCTTTTTCTTGTCAGCTCTTCTGGAAGAGTGACGGCGAGAAGAGGCATTTGACGGTTGGGAAGCCTGAGAACGCAGAAAATCCTCACGGACGGGTTCCTTTTTTAAAGTCCGGGCATCTTGTTTAGGTGCCCGCGGTTTACCAGAGGTTGATGAAGACTGTACCTTAGAGGCAGCTGGAGGAAGCGGGGACGTGGAACGGGCAATCTTCGGGCTGGCGGATCGCACAACTGTGTCAGCGAAGGTAAAATCACACGTCTGGGTACTTGAATCCTTAGTAGGTCGAGTGGAGGTGAGGACCTTACTGTATGTGCCCGCTGGGAGGACAGCAGGCTTTCGACTCGCCAACAACTTTCGAGCGGCAGATGTCGACACCTTTTCCGTAACCCGAATTTCCTGGATGACTTTCTCATCCTTGTATACCGGGCAGTCGCGAGAGGAAGTCGCATGGTCACCGTTGCAGTTAAGGCAGTGAGGGGACGGAGGTGGGCAATCCCCCTCATGGGCGTCCCTACCACAAGTGACACATTGTGCTGCATTTGGGCAAGAGTCACGGGTATGGTTGTACCTGTGGCATTGGAAGCAGCGCGTTGGGTTTGGAATATAAGGGCGGACAGAGATAACTTCGTACCCTGCTTTGACCTTCGACGGGAGTTCAGCCCTGTCGAACGTCAAAAACACAGTACGAGTCGGTGTCAGCTGGTTATTTACATTTTTCAAAACCCTATGCACGGCTGTGACTCCCTGATCTGACATGTAGGTTTGTATGTCTTCATCAGACAACCCGTCAAGGGATCTCGTGAAGACTACCCCCCGTGACGAGTTGAGTGTGCGATGCGCTTCTACCTTGACAGGAAACGTGTGTAACAGTGTAGTCCGGATTAATTTCTGAGCTTGGAAGGCACTGTCCACTTCCAGCAACAACGTGCCATTGCGCTGACGCGAACAGGTTTTAACAGGGCCAGCAATTGCATCTACACCTTTCTGGATGACGAAAGGATTTACAGACGTGAAATCTTTTCCATCGGTGCGAGAGACAACAAGAAATTTCGGTAAATTAGGCAGAGTCTTTTTTTGCTGAGGCGAATCTATCATACGTTTCTGGGTCAACGTCACTGAAGAAGAGAAGGAAGTCATTGCGGAAGTGGGCCCCCGTGATTACCGGCGTCTCCGATGGCGCGCTCCTTCCTAGTGGGGGCCCTCTCCGAGGGCTTACCCGCCTTAGGTGATTGTTCACACTTCAGGTCACACCTCCCGAGAACTGACGGAGGGACCAATCGGCATGTTCGGAAGGTACCAGCTCGGGTAATCACCCCTCCCTGGGCCTGGCCTTTACCAGGGGGTACGTACGTGCCCTACTTGTCTACCCGGGGCGGAGAATTACGCGTTACCCCGTCACCTGCTATGCATGATAATGCGTGGGTCGGACTTCAGACACGCACAGGGAGGAAAGAAGGAGGATAGAGAAATAGAAGAGGAAGGAAAGAAGTGTCTCAAACGCCGAGGTGGAGACTAATAAGGAGAAGAAGGCTAGGAGAGTACAAGGAGAGAAAGACAGAAAACAAAGTGTAAGAAAGTAAGGAACCAAGGAGTAAGAGAAACGACAACAAGAACCACCGTAACTCACGAAATTCGCCCGTCTCCGGGCGAAGGCATAACCGGGAGGGAAAGTGAAGCAGCCTGGGGCAGAAGAAAGGCTGCTCCGGCTCGGGGCTCTGTGCGCGCCACACACGTACCCACAAAAGAACTGTGGGCCCCCTGGGGGGGCTATAAGGACGGCACAAATATCCATGCCCGAGGGGGGATTCGAACCCCCGACCGTAGTGGCCGTACAGACCGTGACTGGAGCGCCTCAGTCCCCTCGGCCACCGCGGCCGGCGATTAAAATCTCTCGTGCATGGATGTTTGTTCTGCCTTTAGTATAAGTAGTTCGTAAGTTTAGGGACTGATGACCCCGCAGTTAAGTCCCATAAGCTTAACAAACATTTGAACATTTTGATCACAAGATTGTGACCAGACGGTCTTTCAACCTGAAAACAAATAATTTAAGGTAACTTGAAGCTGTCCTATCATTTACATTTCTTGATTTAAAAAAAAGCGTATGATTCCATCAATCTACAGTCCCTCTGAAGAGGACACAATCCACTACTCTTCATCAAACAAACAAACTCTTACTGCCGAAATTTCGTTTATTATGTCAAAGCCTTTCGATACAAATGCCGGCTTGCGACGAGGTGACGGATTGTCACCATTGCTCTTCAACCTTGATGAAGTCATTAGAAATGGAAGAAAGAATTTAGAAAACCGGAACTACTACAAACCCATCCAACTTGGACAAGTGAAAGACGAAGTCAATATCAGTTTTCTGGACTTCGTAGACAACCTTAATGGTGACACATGTTGCTAAGGACCAGGTGAACACATCACTCTAGAGGGGCAAAATCGTTACGGCAAAAAATACCAAGATTAGAATTTAGTACATGACAATATATCCTCGTCGTTGTAGGACCACACCGAGTAAGGTGTTGTAGTAGGACAAGATAGTCGTACTACATTTTCCTATGTCAGCCCTGTTTTGAAATTCTAAATAGTAAAAACGAAACTTTATTTAAAATGTATACATATTTGATGTTTGTGTAAATATTGTTATTTTTATAATATGATTCTTAAAATATTTTGTTTCTGTATGTTTCATGTACGATCGAGGCGCCGCAATCAACAAGGGCAGCGTCGTCACCGCCGCAGCCAACATTACAGCAGACGGCCACTAATGAAATTTAACCGACAGCTACGGGGCTACGAATGCTGCTCCGCCTTCTTTATTGCCGCGCTTCAATCGTTTCAAAGAAGAAAAGAAAATATTATATTATAGCTCGTCTTGTTTCAGATTCAGTCCAAGCTAGTTGTCCATTTTCACGTTTCTTGCTAAACTGACGCTGTATTAACATGAAGAAGAATAAATATTTGTTAAAGTTGAAAGATATCTTGCATTTATGAAGATTTATTTATGATCAAGAATATTTTATAGCAAGAGAAATTTCATTCTTGTGAAAAATCTCGACTTATTTCAGAAAACAATTTAATTCTGATTGAATCACTACTGATTAGCTTCGAATGTGACATTATCTGAGTATCGAATGAGAATGTGGAACAACAGTGTTTAGAAGGCTGTGGAATGTTAATATTTTTCAGTACTAGTTAACGACAGCGAACAGAAGAGAATGTGTTTTATTTTGATGAAATTTTTGTAATGGCCACAGATTGTTTTCCTTGCCCCGATCGTAGAAGAATCTGATTTATTTATTTTTTTACGAACTATTTAAGGGAATTACTTTTACAAATTTTAATTTATGTTTTGGTGCGGGACACTTTGCATGATGTCTAGAAAATTTACACGGTTAGCTTATGACAGTTGGTGTTTCAAGGGAACTGTAAATAACAAATCAACAACGTCCTAGCAACTGATAAAACTTTTTCTAGTGTCATAATAATTTCCTGATTAGAGACTAAAGATGAACATGAATGACAATACTAAACATTGCAATTATATCGTCGCCGTTCCACTTCAGTGTGTGGAGAACGACAAAATCTATTATACAGTGCTCACTTCTTGCCAAATAAGAAGTGGTCAGGCAAAAGCACCACACCCCAAGTGCTCCCGCCCCGATTCCACATAACGTCGGACTTGACCGCCGAAGTCCCACTGCCCGACCGTTCGCGCACTTGACAGAGAGACGGAAAAGAGAACACTTCCGCCACCATGCGGCCAGCGATGTCGCTGACAAAGTCATAATTCCAGCGCCCTCAACTGGTGAGGGGGTGCCAGGGTTGGGAGATGAAGTTCGGAGTGGGACGGGACGCGTTTTCAGCACTACCCCAAACTGTTACAATGGCCAGACGTACGGCCAGATGGCCAGCCATTCAGCAGGGAAACGCTTCGAAAGTTTCGGTCCTATGTTATATAGCCGAATTTACGCTCTGTGAACCGAATGGCGTGGTGGCCGACGTTGTAGCTGAAAAGTGTAGCGAGCCGAAGGTTCCCAGTTCGAATTCTCAGCCCGTAATTATTTTCACTATTCCGTTTCTTTTCATATACTTTTCATTCATCTGACCAATACGTCACTTGACTATGTGACCACGTCGCCTTTTGTTTAGTTCTAGTCCCGCTCTGGTTGTCGATAAAGATATTGGTGCAGGATCCTTTGACATCCAAAACATTGATACTGACTGAAATTTACAATACTCATCTTTAGAACATATTTCTGTTTCTTCTCTCTACATCTACATCTACATACATACTCCGCAATCAACAGTAAGGTGCGTGGCGGAGGGTGCACTGTACCACTACTAGGCATTTCCTTTCCTATTCCACTCCCAAATAGAACGAGGAAAAAAGAATGCCTATATGCCTCCGTACGAGACCTAATTTCTCTAATCTTGTCTTTGTGATCACTACGCGAAATGTAAGTTGGTGGCAGCAAGATCGTACTACACTCAGCTTCAAATTCCGGCCCTCTAAATTTCCTCACAGAAACTCATGGAAAGAACGTCGCTTTTCGTCCAGCGATCCACAATTGAGTTGCCCGAGCATTTCCGTGACACTCGCGCATTGGTCTAACCTACCAGTAACAAACCTAGCTGCTCGCCTCTGAACTGCTTCTATGTCTTCCTGTAAACTGATCTGCTGCGGGTCTCAAACACTTGAGCAATACCCAAGACGTGGTCGTACAACGTTTTATACGCGGTCTCCTTTACAGATGATCTTCCCAAAATTCTCCCAATAAAAAGAAGTCGGCTGTCCGCCTTACTCACAACTGCTTACATGTTCGTTCCATTTCATATCGCTCTGCAATGTTACGCCTAGATATTTGAACGACGCGACAGCATCAAGAAGCTCACTACTAATGCTGTATTCGAATATTATGGAATTGTTTTTCCTACTCATGTGCATCACTTTACATTTTTCTACATTGAGGGCTAGCTGCCATTCTTCACACGAACTAGAAATTTCGTCTAAGTCATCCTGCATGCTATTACAGTCAGTTAAAGACGACACCCGCCCATACACCACAGCACATCAGCAAACAGCCGGAAATTACAACTTACTCTGTCTATCCGCTTTTCTTGGTGTCTTCCGTATGAAACTAGCTGCGCTGAGACCTAGAAACTGCTACGTTCGTAGCCGCGTTTTTACATAGTATTGTCCTAATCCTGACTTTGTAGCTGCCTAGTAACTGTCCGAGTTCTCACTAGTAACTGCCATATTCGCAAATAGTAACTGACGGGCGTCCAGACGTATGTCGGCCTAGATTGGCCGTGGTGGCCTAGCGTTCTGCGGAGCGCCAGTCACGTTCTGCACGGCCACTACGGGCGGGGGTTCGAATCCCCCCCCCCCGTAGGGCATGGATATTTGTGTCGTCCTTAGTATAAGCTAGTTCATAAGTAGTTTGTAAGTTTAGGGGCTGATGACCCCGTAGTTAAGTCCCTTAAGCTCTACAAACATTTGAACATTTTTTTCAACATTTTGAACTTATCCGTCTAAATTATTTGCTTCAGACATTCGTTCGTATTGCATTCCGAATATTGTGTGCATGAGAGGATAATAGTCTCCGCGGCGGATTAGCCGAGCGCATTAGGGCGCCGTGCTGCGGTGCGGTCGGCCGTTCGCCGCCTAGGGTTCGAGTTCCGCCTCGGTCATGGGTGTATGCGTTGTCCTTAGGTTAGTTTACCTTAGTTTAAGTAGTCTGCTTTCCGAGAGGTATCCTCAAAAGTCCCTGTTAGTATACAAAATCCTCATTTATTCGATGCGCAAATTGTTCAAATATCTTTTATTTCGAATGTTTTTATGTCAAATATCATTCCGGCTCTTGTGGAATATTGGAAACTAGCTTCTAAAGAATCGCATTACTAGTCTCCCATCCACACAATGTTGAGTATACAATGCGAACTAATATTTGGATGAAATAATTTGGAAGTTAAAGTTCAAAATGTTTAAATAACGCAAGTTTTCAAATTGTTCGCCGTTTTATACCTATTTTTCAATACAGAAAACAAATAGATATTTTGAAAATACGAAGCACGAATTGTTGACAATATTGCATATGTAAGTATTATTATAGTCAATTAACGTATTTATCAGTGAAATGAGCTAGAACTTGAAAAAACTGAATAATGAAAAAGGAAGAGAAACATCACGTGAGGATTCGAACTCGCAACCTCCGGCTTGCTATCCTTTCCAGCTACAATGCCATTCCGTTCACAGAGCGGACATACGTTTATATAACAAAGGAGAGAAAGATTAGGAGCCTTTTTCTCGTTGATGCCTGCCAGCTGGCTGTATGGACAGAGCGGTGTAACTCTATAGGGTAGCGCCACCACACATCGAATTTCATTTCCAACCCTGGCATTCTTCTGCCTGCGCGAGGAATCAAAAAGCAAGAAGATCGCGGCGGGATCTTCAAACGAAGGAGCTGACAAGGCTCAGGCATCACTAATCCGTCGTTTGCTTCTGTAGCAGCGGACAATCCGGACGTTAACGGGGGCCTGAAGTGCTTCAGCCCCAGCAACCAGCCTAGATCCAGCTAATCCGGTATCAAGCTAAGTGATCACTGATGAGGTACGAAGTTCTCGGAGAAATAAAGCATCAAACGCCGGGGCTCAGCCGGCCAACGAAGTCGTCAAAGTCGCAGCTACTTAGAATGCCGTAAGCACGCTGGAAACACGACAAAGTTGCGTGCGAAGAGCTGAGCGACGAGAGAGCAGGTGAATAAACCACCACCTAGAGCAGGGGTGGGCACGAGAGCTGCTCGCGCGGCTGCCCGCGAGCAGCGAGAGCCGCGAGGGCAGCGCTGAGCGGCCCTGAGAGCCAGCAGTGCGGGTAGCAGAGCTGTGCACAGTGCACGGGGGCAGCTGTGCAGCTGTGAGGGCGCTTTGTTGAGCAAGGATAAGCTGAAATACTGCACGTAGAAAACACACGAGGTCGTTTCAAGCTGATGCGGCTTCCGTGAAAAGGGCACCGGTACAGTCATATCTGCCACAGCATGTTTGAGTGGGAAGTAAGTGTTAATAGTGCTTACCCGAAAATTGTGTATCCTGTACCATGTAAAGGTTGCTCATGTAAGGATGAAACACAGTTTCGAACCACTGTAAAACCTACTTTCGTGGCCACAAGTAGGACATAGACGTAAAGACTTAAGATAAGACCCTTTTATTCTAAATTTTACGTTATATTATCATAGAATTGTGTAGTTTTTTTTTTTAACAAAATGTAAAAAAACTGAACTTTCTGCAATCAAAAACCTGCTTCATTACAATAACGAGAAACTGGGTGGTCGGTCAGAAGGTAACAATTATTAAGGTTCATTACATTCTTAGGAAAGGATGAAAACTGACACCATTCTGAAGGGGGGAAAAAGTTCCAGAACTCAAGACCTGAGAGCAATGGAAAAAGTTCCCTGCCTATGTCAGTGGTACCACAACGAAGTTGTCGCGGTACGATAAAGAACTTCTCAAAAATAACCAAATAAGTACACGGGAAAATTTGTAAGCTAAAGGAAAATAAAATATCCCTACTGTGGGCAGCAAAAACCTAGGAACTATTAAGATGAGTATAATTGATCAAGTGTACTTCCCTGGAGGAAGTAAAAGGGATAACTAAACTTAACTCCTATAATATATAGAAAACATAAAGGGGAAGAAACTCTATGATCACAAAGCCTATCAGTTTCCTGTCAAGAAAAACAACAAGGTGACATACACATAAAAGAATTGTCACTTCAGAGGTACCACGAACAAAAAAGAAATAAGCATTAATTTACATCATTCTGGATTCATTTAAAATGATTTTGAACCAACATCTCGAAGTTATCGAGAACGAGTGGTTCCGCGTGGTGTAGTGAGGTGCGCGGCTAGTCGAGTATGAGTGGGAGGCACTGTTGGCTGGCGGAGTGGGGGGAGCCGCGAGCAGACCGTGTGAGCCGCTGAGAGCGCTCGCGCTCGCGAAACGGCATTTGCCCAGCCCTGACCTAGAGAGAAGGCCGCGTCGCTCTCGTGTGACGTCAGGCAGAGTAGGTTGCGCGCGCAAAGCTGACTGGCTCTCTGCTTCGGCATAGTGGGTCGTGCTGCAGCCGCTACCCAGTCAGCTATGCGCGCGCAACCTACTCTGCCTGACGTCACACGAGAGCGACGCGGCCTTCTCTCTAGGTAGTGTTGGTGCATAGCGGTCTCTCGGCGACTGTGTCTGACTGTCGTGTAGACGCAGGTGCTCTGCCACCGTGGCTAGAGCTACTGAATACACAGGCTGAATCGTCCGCCATGTTTTCCCCAGCATGGTTGGAATCGCACTGCACTAACAGCGTACAGGCGGATGCCCTGCAATCTTTCACAAAGGATTTCGCAAAAACTAATTGGTAGAAATATTTAATTTCTCCGCTACTTAAATCTTTATATGTCATCATTGTGACGAAATGCTCGTCATTTCGTTAATAGTAATAGTTAATAAGATATTTGCTTCGAAATAAGAGACTGCGCTACATTAGGAAAAGTTTGCAGTAAAAACAGAGGCTGCTATGATATTCCGTTTGGTGCTTGTTGCACCATATGTTGCTGCGGATGAAACTTTCCTAATGGAATGAATTTTATTTTCGACTTAGGAGGAGATCTTTACCTTTCACTCCGACCGCTAAACTTTATTTTATTTAGCGCACTGCTTTCCGATGGCGAGAAGGCCAGAATGAATCATTGCGTATCTCATACACGGTTAGAGGTATCAAAATAATATTTTGACAAATGATAAGATGCAAAGAGGGGAGTATTTTGCCACATGGTTACTAAGCAAAACTTCATTAACTGTCGCATTATTCAAGGAAATACATAGTTGTGGAATAAAAAAGAGTAAAGTTAATGATCTATTATTCGATTTGCAGATATTCCTTCATCACTCACAAATGTTTATTTCTTTGCTTCTTGTCCATTGTGTTTCAGAGCTACTACTCCATTTCCAAAACCTAACAGAAGTTAGCCGGCCGCGGTGGCCGAGGGGACTGAGGCGTGTCAGTCACGGTCAGGGGTTCGAATCCCCTCTCGAGCATGGATATTTGTGCCGTCCTTCGTGTTAGCTAGTTCATAAGTAGTTTGTAAGTTTAGGGACTGATAACCCCGTAGTTAAGTCCCATAAGCTATACAAACATTTGAACATATTGAACAGGAGTTACATTTCCTTCAGTTTAAAGCCTAGCAGTAACAGAACGGAAGTTACTAGATCTAATGAGGATTTTATGTGAGAAGAAAATGACAGATAGCATGGATCTCTTCACTAGCTAACGAACTGACTTGTTCTCATTTCCTCATATAATAAAGCACTCAGTATTGAGATATTTAGAATATCTTTTTCATATAACTGAAAAATTGAAATTGCATATTACATAGAAACACAGCACTTTTGTAGAGTGCAACTATTAAATTTAATGGGTTAAGCGAAGTCAGTACCAGTATTTTAAATATGGATGTTATGCAGTAACAACCTGTGCCTAATTATTAGCTCTTAATACTGAAGGCGAGGTATTACTAGACGGGGGAGCGGATCCCAGTGCTTCATATTTAACTGACATTATTACCAGTTGTACATTTCTCACAGAGTTTCTGTTTGGAGAGGATGAAAATTTGATGTATTTTGAACATTTCATTCGCTTAATGTGTTCACCTAACTTCAGCAGAAAATAGTTCCTCGCATGTCGAAAATTCCGTAACGTCGTCAGAAAGTGCATGGTCGTAAACTATCAGTATATGCTGTTTATAAATTATTGCCATAAATAAAACTAAAAAGAAAATGTAGTGTACTTATTAAGGAAGACATTGATGAAAATTCCACGTTCATACAGTGAGTAGTTTGCGAGTGTGAGCGAGTTGAATGAAACGCGTGGTAACGCGTGAGCTTCGTCTGTAATGTGGCAACTCCTACAGCTTGGGGAAAAATGGCGGATAGTTCAGCTCGGGTTTATAGGAGTCTTAACCGTGGCCGCCTACTCCAGTGACGTCAATGGTGCTCAGTCCTGCACCACGTAAGGCAATTTAAACTCTTAATGGATGGGCTTTTACTGCTGTCAGATAGTTGTGAAAGGTCATTGTGGTGTACCGTCACCTATTTATTTTTGTGATCACTGTTAGCGGTTTCGGTCAAACATCTTTCTCAAGCCGAAGCCAAACGAACAGACAAAACGTCTGAAGTGTCCAGGTAGACCAAAATTGTGGGGGAGGGGGTTGGGATATACACTACACGCAATGGAATTTTTCTACTACTAATATGAATCCTTAGTAATTATTATTGTTATTATTAATAATATTTATGCTATATTATGATTCAAAGTGCAGAAATTAAAAGTTGAGAAATAGTAGAGTAATTATTATTAATAATATTTATGCTATATTATGATTCAAAGTGCAGAAATTAAAAGGTTGAAAAATAGTAGAGGAAGATTGTCGTATTATGAAGCTTCAACTCCTGTAAAGCTGAGTAGATGATGAAAGAGTTTAATAACATCTATTCGTATAAAGATTTTAATTGAAAATAAATGTGAACAGTGGTTTTCCTAATTTATCTGATCCTAAAGAAACCACACTAAGATCACAGGATGCATTGGGACTGAATCAGGAAGGGTAGGCCCATCTACATATCATTCCTTGCTACACTTGTTAACATACTAAACTTACTTAAATTTTGGATTACCGATTATTAGATTCCAAACAGTCTCTCTAAATCCAACAAGAAGAGCCGCAGAATTTTGCTCATTGTAGGAGACCCACTTAAATTAACTGAATTGACTTGTCAACAAACACAAGAACAATTTTACAGTAAAATAAGTTTAAAATTACAATACTTTGATTAAGAAACAAGGTATTAACAAACAAATAATAGTTTAACAAACATAAGCTTAGCCTCCCCAAGGTATACCCAAATTTCCAAAGAATCATCCAAAACAATATCTATAATTGACCACTATAATTTGCCCATTTAAAATTTACACAATATAGTTAGGTCAACATCACTTTCATTAACTAAATTAAAAGGGTTAAATAACTTGGCAAAATTTTCTTCTTTGGTGGAATACAAGAACAATCTTCACTAAAATAAGTTTTCATAGTATAACACATTGCTTAATAAACCAGACAGTTAAGTATCAACTACAGAGGGTTTTATGTTGCTCAAGATATACCAGAAATTCAAACGATTTTCCAAAACAAGAGCAATGGTTTTCAACTGTAATTTGCCATTTTTAAAATTTACACTGTATAGTTCAGAGCAACACCACTTTAAGTGAGTTAACAAGGTTAAGCAACTTGGCATAATTTTCTTGTTTGGAGAAGTACAACAACAATTTTACATTAAAACCAAGTTTTAAGGCAACAAACTTGAAACTAGCTTAAGGAGACTGAGGAAAACCAAATAGGGAAGCACTCAGGAAATTTGACGCAAGGGACGGTATGTCCCTCACTCGACGACAACTTAACTTGAAGGAGAAAGCAGTCCCACGGCGGACACGTAGAAATTGCGCTACGACGGAAACGCCGCCCGCCGCGTCCGGCTCTCCAGGGCTGAGTCGCTCCAAAACAAAACAAGATGTCACCGTCAGTCGCTGCTGCGATCACTACTCCAGGGTCCCAGTTCACTCAGGTAAACCTCTACGGAACAGTAAATCACACAGGCCAATAAATGCTTGTGCAACACACTAGGCCCCTTTCTTTAACAAGATACGACAATTACTGTCCACACCATAGGCTCTAGCAACACCACGCAAGTCGTCACGCAGCAAAAAAAAAAAAAAAAAAAAAAAAAAAAAAATTTAATAATAATAAAAAAAATCACCATCGAGCACACAGGCCGTTACTAACCGCCGCTGGCAGCCACACACCTTTCTCGCGGCCTCGCTCGATCGCCAGTCCTCTCACTTCACTATGAGCCGCCAGGGCGCATCATATTTTAGGTTTGGTGTTGGAAGGATTTTGGATTAAATACCGCTTACAGAGATGAATGAATTTCGTAATATCTTCAGGAATTTTATAAGAGGATGTCAGACTAGAGCAAGAATAGGATCAGCGTTCAAAATAGCGGGCCGGCCGCGGTGACCGAGAGTACTGAGGCGCTTCAGTCACGGTCTACACGGCCACTACGGTCGGGGGTTCGAATCCCCCCTCGGGCATGGATATTTGTGTCGTCCTTAGAATAAGGTAGTTGATAAGTAGTTTGTAAGTTTAGGGACTGATGACCCCGTAGTTAAGTCCCATTAGCTTAACAAACATTTGAACAAAATAACGGTACTCATTGTTGAAGTTAGACAACACCTCAAAGCACCATTACAAAAGAAATTTGGCGAATAGTTATCTTAACATGCACGACGAAGCGTGGATCAACTGTAGACATTGATTTGTACTGGAATAATCGTAAATCGATGCTTCGCGCAACAAAATTTCACGATAGCAATAGAGAAATAAAATTTCGTTGAATAAAAAACATTAACCAAAGGTCCAGCAAATCAAATCAATATAAATTGAATGTAGGAAAGAGTTAAGTTTGAACTAAACATATGCAATCGCGAAACGCATCGTAATATTGACCAAACATCTCTAAACGATTGGCCGCAGTTTGCTGAAAACAATGAATAAAATAATTTTAGGATTAGGAGAGGGTCACTTTAAATTTTAAAAAAGGTTTGAAATTAACTTGGAGTTTTATTACAATCAGAATAAATAAAAGTGACACTTAGATTTCTTAGCAGAGAGTTTGAAGAGACGTCCGATAAGTACAAGGGTGTAGAACAGATAGACGAAGAGCGCTTCTATTCTCTCTGCAGGAGGCCGATTGAAAAAAATTGATAATCACAGAATAAAAGTCAGAGGAATATCTTGAAGGGAGAATGGATACGCAAGCGACAAGCGTCGCAGATATAATTTTAGTTAAACATTTGCTGCAGGGACTCAAAGCGTTAAACAGACGTCGACACCAATCTGCAGCTTTATTCCGGCACTTTATACTTTTTGTGTAGACACTATAGGGAGCAAAATTACACCAAAGTGCATGACGGATGGTAACTTCCAATAATTTGGGTCGCCGTTTCACCGATTGCTATTGCATATACATGTATTTTTTCATAGATTTGGGGGGGGGGGGGGAGAAGAGGGAAGGAGAGACAAACTGAGGAGAAGGAAACGAGCAAAGACGGGGGAGGGAAGAGATAGAGGATTAACAGGGGATTCAAATATATAAATGTCCCTGAAACGCCGGGTTTTCAGCTGGGACGATGTGCAGTGTCCGTGTTTATTGATAGCAAATGACCTTCACGGACACTGCGGCGACTACAGCTGCTAATGTAAATACGAGAAATTTATTCGCAATTGCGAATATCAATCAGCATCAGCTCTACGGTGTAATGGTGACATATGAAAATTTCTGCCGGAACGGGACTCGAACCCGGATTTCCCGTTTATCGCGAGCGGTCGCATTGTCATTACGCTACCCGCGCACGCTTCCCGCAACGACGCAGCATGCGAAACTTAGAAGTAGGTCTTCCTGGAGTAGTAAAACAACTTAAGTCACTAAACAAAAACAAATCTTCCGGGCCAGATTGTACACCAACTAGATTCCTCTCAGAGTATGCTGATGCAATAGCTCCGTACTTAGCTATAATTTACAACCGATCATTCAGCGAAAGATCCGTACCCAAAGACTGGAACGTTGCCCAAGTTACTCCAATATTCAAGAAAGGCAATAGGAGTGATCCCCAAAATTACAGGCCTATCTCATTGACGTCGATTTGCAGTAGGATTTTGTTCGAATATTATGAACTACCTCGAAGAGAACGACCTATTAACCAATAGTCAACACGGATTCAGAAAGTATCGCTCCTGCGAAACACAGCTTGCCCTTTATTCGCAAGAAGTGTTAAGTGCCGTCGACAAGGGATCTCAAATCGATTCCATATTTCTAGATTTCCGAAAGGCTTTTGACACTGTACCCCACAAGCGACTTCTAATGAAATTGCGTGCTTATATAATATCTCCCCAATTGTGCGATTGGATTCACGATTTCCTATCAGAAAGGACACAGTTCTTTGTAATTGACGGTAAGTCATCGAGTAAAACAGAAGTGATATCTGGCGTTCCACAGGGAAGCGTTATAGGTCCCTTCTTCATCTTGTTTATAAACGACTTAGGAGACAATCTGAATAGCTCCCTTAGACTGTTCGCGGATGATGCTGTCGTTTATCGGTTAGTGAAGTCAACAGAGGATCAAAAGCAACAGCAAAGCGATTTAGACAACATTTCTACATGGTGCGAAAATTGGCAATTGACACTAAATAAAGAAAAGTGTGAAGTAATACACATGACCACTAAAAGAAATCCGTTGAACTTCAATTACACGATAAATCAGTCAAACCTTAAGGTCGTAGATTGTACCAAATACCTAGGAGTTACAATTACGAACAACTTTGACTGGAGAGAACGCATAGAAAATATTGTGGGGAAGGAGAACCAAAGGTTACGTTTCATTGGCAGAACGCTTCGAAGATGCACCAGCTCCACCAAAGAGACTGCCTACATCACATTTGTGCGTCCTCTCCTGGAGTACTGTTGCCCCTTGTGGGACGCTCAGCAGGACGGAAGACATTGAGAAGGTTCAGAGAAGGGCAGCTCGTTATGTTTTATCACGTTACGGGGGGGGGGGGGGGGGCGTCACGGAGATGTTGCACGAATTGAGGGTGGAAATCATTAAAAGAAAGACGTTATTTATTGCGGCGTGACCTGTTCGCGAAGTTTCAATCACCGACTTTTACTTCTGAATGTGAAAATATTTTGCTAGCATCCACCTACTTAAGGAGACATGACCATCCCAATAAAATAAGAGAAATCATATCGAAAACGGAACGATTTATGTGTTCCTTCTTCCCGCGCGCTATTAGAGAATGGAACGGTAGAGAAAAGTTATGAACGTTGTTAATGAACCCTCTGGCAGGCACTTAAATGTGATTTGCAGAGTATCTATGTAGATGTAGATATGCCACACATTGTCTACTGCCCATGAGTGCTCGTACGTTCTATGATGTAATTCCCGCACAGGGTGAGACTTTTAGTACATTTGTCGCAAGCCTTGCTATGACTGATTTTAAATACGATGTGCAGTGTCCGTGTTTATTGACAGAACTAAGCAAATGTCCTTCAGACATGCATGCATGTCTGTAGGAACGGACACTGCGGCGACTACAACTGCAAATGTAAACACAAGAAATGCATGCATGTCTGAAGGACATTTGCTTAGTTCTATCAATAAACACGGACACTGCACACCAAATTTAAAAATCAGTCATAGCATGGCTTGCGACAAATGGACTAAAAAGTCTTACCCAGTGTAGTAATTACATCATAGAACGTACGAGCACTCATGGGCAGTAGACAATGTGTGGCATATGAAGGTTTGGGTCTTTCCGGGAAGAGTGCGTGGGTAGCGTAATGGCAACGCGACCGCTCGCGGGAAATCCGGGTTCGAGTCCCGGCCCGGCACCAATTTTCATATGTCACCATTGAACCGTACAGCTGATGCTGATTAATATTCGCAATTGCAAATACATTTCTTGTACCTAAATATATATTAGTGTCGGCCAATAAATGCTGTTCAGGGGAGTTCCAATCAGTGACACTGTTTACTGTCCGGGCGATGCGTCGGTACTGAGTGTTTGTGAGAGTCGCTCTGCATACCCGCGTGTCGCCGCGACGGCAGATGGGGTGGAGGGTAGGGGGAGGACCGCGTGGTGGGCGCGGTCTGGCGGCGCTTGGGGTGGTAATCACCACATCTAAATTCAAATCCCGACGCTTCTGTCTGGCCCACCTCCCCACGCAAAGAGCTCCTGCAGGTAGATTGGGTAGTTTAGGAACCAAACCGACATGCTCTGAATATGGAAAGGTTTGCTAGCTGGCAACACGCAAAACGGCTGATAGCTACGTGTTCCAGTAGGACCAGTATAACATATTTTTGTAGGTGGTAGTGTACAGGAATTGCAAATAAAAATTCTTATAACGAGTGTGCATTTTTCATTCAGGACAGCGATACAGGTTGATCAATGTATCTTCATTTCCTGTGTTGGTCCCCCGGTTGCTATTGGTTTCTATGGATGTGTTTATCGAATGTCAGCAGTACTGTGTTGATGTTCAAGTTTTGAAGTCGTGCTTTAGTTTACACTGAACTTACATTCTTATATCTTGGCCTGTCTACTGTACTGAAGCGTGTAAATATACGGGACGAATATACACGTGTTGAATACTAGGAAGTTTATTCGTGTATTGGTTTTCTCACAAAACTACTGTTGCTGCTTGTGTAGTAGAATATTGAATACTATTTCCTAACTGCAGCGTACCAGATTAAAAAATAATAATAATTCAAGCACTTGCTAATCTGAGGCACATTGATAGAACCAACGGATACCAGGCTACCCGGGTAGACCGACTGTACAGCAGAAAAAACTCTAAAAATAATAACCATCCCCCCTCCCCTGCACCCTAGTACCTTCACTACTTAATCCATCTATGTCTCCTTATCGTTCATAGGAAATCTCTCTTACAGACTCGCCGATCTTCTTAAAACCACCCTCATAAAAGTAGCCTTCACGATCAATGACAATATCCAGTATCGCTTTCACCACAGTGAACGGCTACTTAAAGAACCTTTTAGCCAGTCACGCGTCTACAAAATACAATGTTTGCAGTGCCCCTTATAATACATTGGCCAAACTGAAAGAGCCTTCAAAACCAGGTTCCAAGAACATCTTTTAACTAAGAAAGGCGCTGCCAAAAATAATTCGGCCTTTTCCGAGCATCTCAAAAGAAGCAAACACATTCAGCCGCCCCCCCCCCCCCAAGACAAATTGCAAGTTCTTCACATCGCCCCCAAAGGAAAAAAAAAAAAAAAAAAAAAAAAAAAAAAAAAAAAAAAAAAAAACCTCTCGCTTCTGGAAGAATTAGAAGTCACTAAGTTTGTGAAACGGTCCCCAGAACACAGTCTCAACGAACAGCTCATTACAAAAAATCAAACTTTTTACATCATGGTATGACTCCCCTTCTGACAATTCGCAACATCTTTCTTCCTCCCCACCCCAGGGCCTCTAATAATTTTGTTTTCATTCACTTACTATTGTTTCACTACCGCCATATATCATTTCACAAGATTCGTTCCCCCACGTCACAAACATCTTTGATAGTACCAAGCTACCGCTTGGCAAGCCGCTCATTCTCGCAGGCGTAGCTCTGACCATACCGCTTTGTTTAACGGTCGCATTTATATTACGCAGTTATTAACAATACTACAGTTGTAAACGTGGATCTGCCGCGACAGCGACTCCTCTGATGCTATGGTGAGTTTTATCATATAAAAAGCATTCTATTAATTTCCATACTGTACCCCTTTAGTCCCTAGTTATTTCACTTCAAATAGCCATTACGTACTTTGTACGTTTACCTCTTTGCAGGGGCCCAATGACAGAACACAAATTGTTAAGCTACCTCCACCACAGCTTTAGATAGTTCTGTGGCTCCATATCCGCTCAAGTAAGTCTGACTCTTCAAAATTTACTCACCTTAGCCACATTAGATTCGCTGCCCGCCACGTACACGGACTGTAATATAACATTTGTCTGTTTCCAGTCTGATGATGCCCTAATAGCGCGAAACGCGTAATTGGAGTAATAAAGAATACTGCAACAGAGACTGAGAATTATTTAATAATTCAAGTGTTTGTAAATCTAGGGGACTTGACTTCTTTGTTATTAGGATCCAGGCTAACAAACTACATAAACCGACTAACCTAAGGACAAAAGACATAATTGCCCTAGGAAAGACTCGAATCTCAGACGGTGAACAGCCGCCCGCTCCGCAGCGAGGGGCCTTAGACCGCTCGGCTATTCCACCGCGGCTACTAGAAAATGTTTGAATGTTTCGAGAAGAGAATGGTACGTCCGTGCGCACGGCGAGGGAACATGCCCCCAGATCGTTGAGTAGATCTACCGGGGAAACCACATTTGAAAACAACGCGCCAAGTACTACGTCATAAGTTGAGTGGAAATGTGCGTCTTCCACTCAGAAAACGCAAATATTAGGTAAAGAAATATCGCAGTGAATTGTTTGATAATACGTAATCTACAGTTTTTGACAGAGCTATTTTCAACATTAAAACTAAACGTTTCGCTAATAGAATAATTTTTTTTTTTTTGTTTTTTTTTTTTTTTTTTTGTTTTGTTTTGTTTTGTTTCGGTCCTTGATCTTGAGTAAAATTTCTTGCACACACGGTATTTATGGGGACTTTTCACAATTTCAATTATTATAAAATTTTGTTACCATTTTCTTCTTTTGATGTTTGGACTTTATTTATCCGTCTTCCTTTGAACCCCCTACAAAGACCTACAAGAAAGGTCAATGCCTCAAGTACAGTCCCTGTGAACGTCGTTTGCCACACGAGGTTTGTTTCTAGCTGATAAGTGATGAAGGGTGTCGGTAGGATTATTAACGTGCGCTTATACCCCAAGCAAAAGCATCTTTCCCAGAGATGTTATTTGTTGACATGAAGCAAAGATCTAAAACGTTGTTAGAGTACAGATCATAGAGGTAAGAATATTTTACCTTTATTAATACAGATGTGGAGATGCCAGCAGATGGCGATGTTCTTAGTATGCTGCATACATTTGCAAAAGAAATTTAAGTTATCCTCTTAGGATCATGTTTAAACACACACACTGTAATCGCGACATATTCAGAAATAAACTTCCAAATATTGGTGACAAGTAAGAAATACCAGTGAAACCACACACTGAAATAGTGACGTATTCGAAACTAAGGAACGAAATATTGGGGGCAAACAAGAAATATAGGCCTAGCCATACCCTCAGAAATTACGAGATATTTGGAAATAAACAGCGAAATGTCTCAGACCAGCAAATAGTGTCAATTTTACTTCGTTAAATGAGTAACGTAGGCCTAACAGCGATTTAAACGTTTGCCATAGGTTTGTCTCTTACCATATTCTCAGAAATCGCAACATATTTGGAAGAAAGGTCAAATAGTTTTGTGAAGAAAAACAGAATTTTCATTGCTAGTCCTATCACTTGAAGCAGTTTCATTCTCCGTTTTTTAGTCACACACAAATTTCCAAATCGCTGATATTCATTCCTGATACAGCATTCTGTTACAAGTAACATCGAATACTGGGTAACATATTACTGTTAAATGAATAAGAAAATTCCACAATATGTTACGCATAAGTAACATCTACAATGCGATACAAATATAAGATTAAACAAAGTATTTTTAGTGCAGAAGATTTGAACCTAGTTCCTCTTGCATGGTAATCTATTACGCTAACCGCTTTGCTACAACTTAACACTTGTGTCACTTCATGTATATACACTATAGTTTTCGCAGTTTTTTTCCATTGTTAATGTGTATTTTTAATTGCATTTTTTAAGACATTGATCCGAATATGATTTTGTTATTCATCTTCGATGCGCTGTTACCATGAAACGCCTTACTGCGAGTTATAAAACCAAAAGTGCGAGATATACAGCAAATAAAGATGGCGTCTGTTGACATGGAAAGAACAGCTGAATGTCGTTTTGACGACACTTTCCAGTTTAGAGCTCCCAAATACCCGGGCTGAATCGTTCGCCGTTGTTTTCCCCAGCATAGTTCGAATCGCGCTGCATTAACAGCGTGGAGGCGCATGCCCTGCCATCTTTCACAAAAGATTTCGCAAAAACTAATTGGTAGAAATATTTAATTTTTCCGCTACTTAAACCCTTATATCCTTATATCTCAGCATTGTGACGAAATTCTCGTCATTTCGTTAATAGTCATAGTTAATAAGATATTGGCTTCGAAATAGGAAAAGTTTGCAGTAAAAAATAAGGCTGCTATGATATTCCGTTTGGTGGTTGTTTCACCATATGTTGCTGCGGATGAAACTTTCCTAATGGATTGAATTTTATTTTCGACTTAGGAGGAGATCTTTACCGTTCACTCATACCGCTAAACTTTATTTTATTTAGCGCACTCATTTCCGATGGCGATAAGGCCAGAAAAAATCATTTCGTATCTCATACACGGTTAGAGGTAATAAAATGATATTTTGACATATGATAACATGCAAAGAGGGGAGTATTTTGCCACATGGTTATTACGCAAAACTTCATTAACTGTCGAGTTATTCAAGCAAATACGTAGTTATAGAATGAAAAAGAGTAAAGTTAGTGATTTATTATTCGATTTGCAGATATTCCTTCGTCGCTTACAAATGTTTATTTCTTTGCTTCTTGTCCAATGTGTTTCAGAGCTACTACTCAGTTTCGAAAACCTAATAGGAGTTAAATTTCCTTCACTTTAAAGCCTAGCAGTTGTAAGAGTACACCTGTCGCTGTATCTTACAGTTTGATTTAACGTAATGTATATATTGTCTTAAATTTGTTCATTTCACGTATTTTCATTTCTTGTATGCATTCTTGTATGTATTTCTTATGCAACGTTATTTCCTATATTGAATCATTTAGCGTAAACATGTACTGTATGTGTAAACCCGCATGAATGCACGGACATTCCTATGCTGTAAGTTTGTAATGCGCCAGAGAAAATGTTGAACCTGTTGTAAAGACTGTCTTTGGTACAGACGTAGTAGCTGTGACTGTCGCGCTGCTGAAGCAGTCGCGGAGCGGACTCGCCAAGGTAAACACATAAATGTTTTGTTGATGGTGCAGAGGCACGGTAGGTGCAGTGTGGCGCGAGTTTAATGAAGTAGCAAAGTTGCAATAAGCCCGAGAGGCGTACTGTTTAATGTATTGAAGAAAGTGCGAAACAAGTTTATTTATACTCGAAAGTGATCAGAGTAAAGTTTTTTCATGTGTGCAAGAAAAGTAATTGTTTGGTTATCAAGTCTATTGTCACCGAGTGTGATCGTTGTTGTAATTACGGAGATTAGAAGGTGTATCGAGGTGATATCAATGCATGGAGATTTCAGCCAGACGAGCTGAACAAAGAGTTATCGATAAAAATATTTTTGAACCAGCAGTAAGAGTACCTCTTGTAATCATATGTCTTGTATGGACTTCACGACGAAGACGACGAAAACAGATGAGTACTTTTGTAACATTTTATTTTGTATGCATATAATTGTAGTGTTAACCCAATCAGAATTTTGTTTCAATTATATATGACTTATTTTGAAACCAGTCTTAATTTTGTAAGTAGTTGTAGTCACCCCATTATCACCATTATTGGATTATGTTGATTAGGCAAGTCTGTACATTGACTAACAAGTTCAATCATTTTTCAAATTAATTACGATCAGTTTTAAAGAAATTGCTAGACGAGTTAAAGAATTGCTAAACGTATTACAACCACAGAGACTAGTAATTAAAGTGCAGTGCATTTCTAAGTTTTGCAATCAATTATTATACCAAAGCTTTTAACTTGCAAGAGAGTTTGTACGTAAAGTTTGTTTCATTTATATATAAATATACCAGGCTAACAGTAGTCAAAGTATTATAGTTGATTAACCAGACTTGACAGAAAGTAATTTTTATGAAATACGTTAAATGCCAGACTCTGCTCAGCCAGTTACACGCGTACGCTACCCAGGCCCTGGAACCAATTAATCAAAAAATAGTTCACGTATTTATAAGGAAGTTGAATGCTTTAAACAATATTATCAAAATTATTGGGAACTTTGACTGTAGTATTTGTGAAGTTCATTGCACCACGCAGTTTCACAGTACTGAGCTATTATCATTGCAATCAGAGTCTATCAGCTATTACGATTTTGATTATAACACGAACACGCCATCACCAATACATGAATTCTGTCACATTTATCAGTGAAGTTGTGCTGTTCGTGAATCGTAAGAAGTGCTGGTTGGAGACTGTAGTCAATGCTAAGTCAGATAGGGCCAAAATTAATTAATTACCACAGTGACTGTTTCAAGTTAATTAACATCATTTTTTGTTTTTATTTATTCAAATTTTAACTTTCACTGCGAAAGTGTTGTTGCGAACTATTAGTTGTGATTTGCTGCAACATTGAATAACGAAATTATTATTACTACACCCTGTTACGCATTCTTTTCATTTCGGCAATATTTATACACATTTTGACGATCTCCTCCAATTAAGCAGCTTTTACACAGTAACAGAACGGAAGTTACTAGACCTAATGAGGATTTTATGTAAGAATACTTGAAAATGACAGATAGCAAGGATCTCTTCACTAGCTAATGAATTGAGATGTTCTTATTTCCTCACATATTAAAGCACTCTGTACTGAGATATTTAGAATATGCTTTTCATATAACTGAGAAATTCAAATTGCATATTACATAGAGACACAGCACTTTTGTAGTATGCAACTATTAAATTTAATGGGTTAAAAGAAGTCAGTGCAAGCATCTTTAAGTACAGATGTTATGCAGTAACAACACGTGGCTAATTATTAGGAGCTCTAATACGGAAGACTTGTTACTACTAGACGGGCGGGCGGATCCCAGTGCGTTATATTTAACTGACATTATCTCACGTTATACATTTCTCATAGAGTTGCTGTTTGGAGAGGATGAAAATTTGATGTATTTTGAACATTTCATCCGCTTAATGTGTTCACCTAACTTCAATAGAAAAAACGTTCCTCGCATGTCGAAAATACCGTAATGTCGTCAGAAAGCGCACGGTCGTAAACTATCTGTATATGCTGTTTAGTTTTATTTATGGCATTAATTTATAAACAGAAAATGTGGTGTTGTTCTTAACGAAGACATTGATGAAAATTCCACGTTCATACAGTGAGTAGTTTCCGAGTGTGAGCGAGTTGAATGAAACGCGACGTAACGCGTAAGCTCGTCCGGAACGTGGCAACTCCCACAGCTTGGGGAAAAAGTGGCGGATAGTTGAGCTCGGGTTTATAAGAGCCTTATTCCAGGTCGTCCCCCATTGGCTAATGCCATAGCGAATTTCAGTGGTCGGAAAGAAATGTTTGCTTGAGGTATAAGAACTCCTGGATTATTTATTATGAGGTCCGGAAAATGTAGGCCTTACTTAGCTGGTGACGCCTCCCTCCCCTAAGCTTTCAGCGGTCAGCGGCGAAACGTGGCGTGTCGCGGCGTGCAGCCGTCGCAGGAGGTGGCGGAATTGGTAGCGTGGCTGCCCGCAGCCGTGGCAGGAGGTGGCGGGATTTGGAGCGTGGCTGCTCAGCCGCTTACACCGGCAGCTGTTCGCCGCCGGGAATCCCCGCAACCGCCGACTGTCGCTCGTGCAGGGGATTTATGGTCGTAGGGCCCTTATCGCCACTGGCCGCCGCAGAAGTCGCCACGCGCAGTTCGCGTCGGCGTGGAGCGGTCGGCCGCGCAGGCTGCCAATACTCTGGGGACTCTGCGCAAACTCCCTATTACTGTGGGATAAAGCCGGCAGATCTGGAAGGACTCTTTTGTGCTGACAGAAAACGTAATTGCACTTCCCACAGGAGGATTCCGCCTGATCTCCTTCGAGATATCTGTGCTTCAGAACAGTTACCATCGAATTAGCGAGTTCTTAAAGTAATCTGGCTCCCGTGTATGAAAACAGCTTTGACCAGTGATCTCTATACAAACTGGATCTACAGGGTGTCCGAAAAGTCTTTTCCTGATTACATAAATTGATAACTCAGGTTAGAAGTAAGATACAAATATGAAACTTGAGTCTAATTGTTTACAAACTATCAAAGTGTTTTTTTTTTTTTTTTTTTTTTTTTTTTTTTTTTTTTTTTTTTTTTTTTGTGTGTGTGTGTGTGTGTGTTTGTGTCGGTTTGCAGTACAGAAGTAGTGGATGAGGTGCAGTGCCCAAGAAACCATGTAAACCAATCAGGAGAAGGCACAGTGTGTCCTGTGGTACCATGAGACACGATCATCAACCACAGTGCAGAGACTCTTCCAGACAACATTTGGAAGGAATCAATCTGATGTCAAGAGCATTAAAGCCTGGTATGGGAAGTTTCTAGAACACTTGACAAGGAATTGCTTGCTTACCTCTTGGTTTGGAATTTAATTCAATAATCGATGTAGTAGGCTGATATGGGAGCAGAATCGAAACATTTTCTTCTCCTTTTCTTGTAGTACTCCATAGCAGCCATGTTTAAATTTGGCATGAAAACTAATAATGAACATCTGGGTTTACTCCCATGTTGCACTGAAGTACCAATGGCCTTGTAGCCATTCTGGCTCACGAAATCTTCCTGGGTTTCCGGATTCAGTTAATTATGGTGATGTATGGGACGTGTTGCCCGTCTTTATATGTTGATGGTAGGTAGGTGTGATGGCTATGAATGAGGTTTGCTCTTTGCTGAACAGGTTTACATGTGATGTTAATGTCTGAAGATGCGGTCGATGGTGTTGAAAGGGAGAGCATTTCTGCCTAGAAATTTGATGAGTTAGAAAGGGGAGGATGATGATGCATTGTAGAAGTCTACTAACTCGAATCTCCTCATTGCTGAGATACCATGGGGCATTTAAGATAATTCTGAAGTTTTCTTTTTTTTAATTACCTTCAACTGACGCAGGTTTATGTCTGCCGCCATACTATATATTTCAGAGCCATACAGGATGGCTGGTAAGATTACTGTTTTCCAGATTCTGATTTTGGATTCTGTTGTTAGTCCCCTTCCTTTTAGTAAAGGGTATGGCTGATAGAGCCGGGCGGAAACCTCCTTGATAGTCTGTATATTAGATTTTTGTCGATTTTTAGTCCTAAGTATGTAATACAGTATTTCCACTGGACCTACTAGTCGGTGTGTGTGATGGTAATCATCGGCTTCTTAGATTTGGTGGTGAAAACTATGGCTTGGCATTTTGCCGCGTTTATTTTAATTTTGCACAGGTTGAACCATTTTGAGACTTTATTGAAGTGCCGCTGCAGGCTGTAGGCCAGGTAGTTTTGATTTCTGCCGCTGTGGTACAGCGCAGTGTCATCTGCGTATAAGGGTATGTTTCCGCCTTTCCCTTTGGATACATCGTTAGTGTTATAAGATATAGTTGGAGACCATGCACAGATCCCTGAATGAATTTAACTTTAAATCAGAGAAAAGATTGAAAGGCGTCAAGAACTGCCCGCCAAATTTTGTTTGAATTTTTACGGGTTACTGATAATTTCATTCAGTTGAGTTCCATGGGGAGGCGAAGCCAGTGATCGTGCCCGTTTCTAAAGCGCTTGGCACGAGAGGGAAAGAGAGGGAAGGATAGAGGGAGGTGCCATGTGAGACGGAAGTAAGCCTTCGGGAAGGCACTCAACTATTCCACAACGAGTGGGCCGCTCGGTGGCGGTCTGAGGACCCCGTTGCGTTGGTACCTGTGAGTAGACCCTCGCTCCAGAGAGCATGGATTAGGCGTGGCGCGCTCCAGGGGTGCGTCGAAACTTGCGTCGTGATCGCCCTGGGAACGGCAGAGCCACACCAAGACGTACCGTTAGGTTCAGGTGAGTGACCGACACACGGAGGAATACTTACCGCGCGAACGGTTACGTGGGGCGTGTTGTGCGGGAACGGTCCTCATTGGACTACACTGAGCGGGAGGACATCTTGGGGAGGTGTACGCGCATTGGAGGAAAATTGGCGCCTAAAAAGAAATTGGCTCTTGCTTTCTAGTGAGGGGGTAGCCTCGCGCTTCGCTAGCAGAATGCGGAGCAGTGCTCCAGAACGGATTCCGTCTTATGCCTAGTTTGCACGACGATCGAAAGTTCACATGAAAGATAACTGTCTGCTGCAGCGCTCCAAGCGTACTAACTCGGTACTAATGACGTGCGATAATACAGGATTGGTTGCGTTAATACGATGATCTTCCGTGCACACGTCTGATTACCGCTAACAGCAGCGCCTGTGCGAAAATATAGACTTATTACTGTTTGTCTATGTGGATTGTTCACATTTGGATGTATGTCATAGCTGATAATATTCAACTTAAGAAGCTTACACTGTCGGCGGTTGCAGAACTGGCAATTTTTGTTAGAACACTCCACGTGAAGAAGAAATAGAAGTTGGTTGTGTCCTTGGTTGAGAGGAAGAGACGAAGAATGAGATGTGTACTGCATGCAGATAATGAAGTAGCTCATACCATAGGACCTCAATGAATTCAGAATATTGTTTACGAATATTAAGTGCTGAGTGTTTTACCAAGTTATTTTCGTTCGTCCAAGGACAAAAATACGGCGATGAGAGAGACAGAGAGATTTGCTAGATCGAGAGAGAGAGAGAGAGAGAGAGAGAGAGAGAGAGAGAGAGAGAGAGAGAGAGAGAGAGTATTTTGCCAAGCTGAAGTACGAAATACTTTTTACACTTGAATTACATTTTCAGCTTTGTTATGCGTCAGTTACTTCCTGTAAATGTTATTTTTTCCAGGTCCGCTATAACATTGCGGTTTCTGGCGACAGGAGAATCTTTCGAAAGCCTAGCCTTTGCACAAAGAATTTGTGTACCGACTCTTACAAATATTGCTGTTGAAGTCTGCACAGCAATTTCAATTTCCGATCCATAATAGGAACTCGGTCAACTAAATTTTGGTATGCTTTTAGCATCACACTTTCGAAATTATGTGCATCTTACTTTCTGACATGCTAAAAATTATAGAATTTTAAAAATATGAAGTTAATCAACGAGACGTATTCAAAATTCATTTAAATCTACACTTTTCGGTTATTTTCTTCATAAATAACAGTCATGTACCTTTTCACAATAGACAGGATTTTCTGCAGCGACCCTGTATAACTCAATCGAAAGCGCAATTCCTGCTCTGTTCCACTCCAATGATGCAAGACATATCACTCCAACAAAGCAATTTCGGTAAGGACGCGGCTATTTCCACACATAACAATGAAAACCACACATCAATTTCACTTCTTCACATGCGCACCGACTTCGCTACTAGCAAATTTAGAACCTGTCCTAAAGCGCTCACGAAATGCTAGTAGTTCCGCGTTTACGTCGCTAGATGGTGTGCAACGTGATCTCTTCATTACTAGCGCGATCATCGTGTAAACTGAGCCTTAGACAGCCGATGAGTACGGTCGGCGCGACTCAGTTGCTTACTTCGGTGTGTTTTGAAACTTCGGTTATTTTTCCACCAATTGGGCTTTGTGGGCTTGGAGTTTCAGATTTAATTTTTAGACACCGTCTGAAATTTGTGTCTGTCGACCTGAGTATAACAGAGGCTCAGCCAGTTTGAATCAACAGCACCGACGCGCTGATAACATTACTCCTAGCTGTGGTGTCAATTGTGCACTAAACAATCTTAGGTCTAGTTACATAGCCCGAGTTGGCGAGGCATAGCGGGGCCTGTGATTTCGTTAAACACTGTGTGCTTACCGTGGACATAGAGGCTGAGAGTAGGGTATTCAAGATTTTGTCTTGAGAAGTTTTTTCTTTCGATCGGACCCTGATTTGCAGCACTCCAACGCTCTGCCGCCGCCGTCACAGTTCCAACGACGCCGGCTCCAGCAGCTTTTGGCTGAGTATTGCTTGCAACTGCTTATCTGGGCGAGGGTTGGAATTTTTCCTTTAGACGGTTTTCTTGGACTTGGTGTGGAAAGCGCTCGTAACTGTAGCACTCTCCCTTGGTTTTCTTCATGTTGTGAGTTATTTTGCCGCTGTCCGAAACTACAGTTATAGCAGGAACGTGCCAGTCATTTATTAGTGTCATTTTTGTATTTATACATGAACTCTAATCTGAAATTGTTTGACATTTTTAAAGTTCTAAAATATGTTCCCATTTTCGTCAATTAATAGATCTAACCCTGATACCAACTCTCTTGTGAAATAAATTAAGTACATTTTTAACTCAATCTGAATCTGATTCAGTAGTTATTCATTTTTCATAATATTTTGGTGGGTATTTGTTTGTCAAGAGGCCATATCTCTCTTACGGCACATTTCTGTAATTATTAAGAGGGGTCTGCCCCAATCCACCCTCTTCCTTGTACCCCCAATTTCCCACATATCTGCACTTCGCAAATCACCCAACCCCATTATAACGCTCCTAACTTTACAAGGTTAAGCCATTAATGAAGAGTGTAGTTGATCAGCTACATACATAATTTTCTCGACATGTCTCAAACTGATCAGTGTTTTACCTCAAATTCGTATAGTAGCTGCCTATAAATACCAGTAGTGCGTCAAAGCGATTATAAATAACAGTGTGTTGGTGAAACAGTTCTACATTTAGATACGTAGAGTTACTGCTAACATGTGTGTTTGTTTACTTGAATACGCTTCCTTCGCCATGTAATCATATTCAACAGCTGCATTACGAGAGACTTTCTGTAAAGAAAAGCAGCACAATAGAGACATTCATGAAACCACTGATCAGCACTGGAAAGTTTATTTTTAATGGTGCACACTAATTTTAAGGACAATTATTTCAGTATTTTACTCAGTATATACGCACTACAAACAAACCACGACTATTTTTGTTGCTTCAAGTAAAAAGTCATGCACCAAAGATTATGTTTAAAGTTCTCCAAGTCGTTTCCTCACATTCAATACTTGATTGAATATAGTCATAATTTTGGCGATTTGTTACGTCCACTCCCTCGAGAAAACCACGTTGTTTTTAAGTGTAAACGCTCTAAGTTCCCTTGCTGCGGAGCCTGCGGTTGCTCCCCGTCGGAGGTTCGAGCTCTCTCTCGGGCTAGGGCGTGGGTGTTGCCCTTGTGTTAGCTTAAGTTGTTCAAATGTTTGTAAAGCTTACGGGACATAACTGCGAGGACATCAGTCCGTATTAGTTTAAGTAGAAGCAGCAGAAATGTCTAGTACTGGTACAGTGCACCCTCCGCCACGCACCTTACGGTGGATTGCGGAGTATGCATGTAGATGTAGAAGTAATTTTAAGCCTAGGGACTGATAACCATAGTAGTCCCACAAGTGTACTACAATTCTAACATTTAACTGTAAAACTTGTCACTTGCGCTGAACTATACACACGACAAAAGTCCAAGGTCGCAGTGGCGGAGCGGCCGTGCGCATTGAGGCGCTATGCTGCGATGCGCGAAGCCGTTTCCCGTCAGGGGTTCGAATCCCCCCCGGGCATCGGATGTTTGTGATGTCTTTAGTATAAGCTAGTTCATAATTCGTTTGTAAGCTTAGGGATTGATGACCCAGCAATTAAGTCCCATGAGCTTCACAAACATTTGAACATTTTCGTCCATAGTCTCCAGAACGCTGACGTCTCCCGACTGAAAGCACATAACACATATATAGGTAGACTTATGCAGTTTTGACGAATTATTAATACTGTAATAGTATGAGTGATATACCGTGCCTGTTTCCTCTGTAATCTATGCTGCTCCTTACCCTAACTGTGGAATACAATCTACTAAATCTGGATATTTTTTCTTCCGATCCAAAACAGTATCTACATCTACATCGGATTCTCTGCAAATCACATTTAAGTGCCTGGCAGAGGGTTCATCGAACCACCGTTACACATTCCATTCCATTCTCAAATAGCGCGCGGGAAGAAGGAACACCTGAATCTCTCCGTTCGAGCTCTGATTTCTCGTATTTTATTTTGATGATTACTTCTATCTATGTAAGTGGGAGTCAACAATATATTTTCGCATTCGGAGGATAATGTTGGCGATTGGAGTTTCGTAAGTAGCCCACGCCGCTGCGATAAGCGCCGTTGTTGTAATGATTCCCATCCCAGATCCTGTATCATCTCCGTAACGCTGTCTCGCCTGTATCGTGACAATGCGAAACTTGCTACCTTTCATTGGACTCTTTCGTAGTCCTCCGTCAAACCCACCTGATAAGGATCCCACACTGGGCAGCAACGCTCCAAAAATGGACCGTCAAGCGTAGTGTATGCAGTTTCTTTTGTGGTTTTGTTCCATCTTTTAAAAGTTCTGCCAATAAAACGCAGTCTCTGGTTCGTCTTTCCCACAACATTGTCTACGTGTTCTTTCCAGTTTAAGTCTGAAAAAAATAGTAATTCCTAGAGTTGCTGCTGCAGTTTCTCATTTATTAATATCATTGTATTTACTATTTTTTAAACAAAAATGTTATGAATTATTGTAATCTCGACTGAGAAAACTCTTTTATGTTCAACGTCCACCTGATGTATTATACAACAGGCCGCAATGATCGGATGACAGTCGGATCATGGCCGACAAGATGTTTGTTGCCGACCGTTGGTGCATGCAGTTGGCAGCAATTTGCCTTGTGTGGTATACTACAATGCCACATACAGCGCATTGCCACGTGTCGCACTGGTTCAATTGATCCTTGTAGCAGTGACTACAGCCCACACATTGCCCTGATGCTGCCTCAGTTGACAACAACAACGACGTCCATCTACTGCAAATAGTTGTTGTATTTCTTTGTATAAAGGAGGATTTCAAGACATACACCGAAAATATTCGGCGCTATATCATTAGGCATGAAAAGACGAGTGCGGAATCGCTATTTTGGAGGTTCTGGCATTAATAAATAATAATAATAATAATTTTCACTCATTCTTCTAAAAGTTTTATATGAATATTTTACCTACATGGATAGGGACACCGTAACTCTATTTCTGGCAGTTTCGTTCCCTCATACTCTACCTAAGAAGGGCAATTACTTCTCAAATGTGAGGTTTTATAATAAGGTAGAATACGACTGAAATAATAAAAAAAATCTGTATTAGAAACATTACTATTCCAGTGAATACCCACAATCGAAGGTGAGGCTTCCTCCTTAACCCAACCACAGTCTATCACAGACAGTCGCGAAACTCTCTAGGGTAAAAAAAAAAAAAAAAAAAAAAAAAAAAAAAAAAAAAAAAAAAAAAAAAAAAAAAAAAAAATTATGCATCTGAAGCGATACTAGCGCTCCAAGCGGCCAGTACGGAGTTACTGAGGATTGGCTTGATACAACTGAGAAGTTGCTGTTTTTAAAGCTGTTAGTTTCATATTTCCTTGTCACAGAACTTTCTAATACAAAAATGAAAACGTCATTAAAGTAATGTCACTGCTTCTGTTAATGGCAGTCTATACTAATAACAGTGCAGTGTAATTCATACGGCTCACAAAAGCTGAGTCGTAATCATAGCGTCCAAAAACTTATTGAAAGCAGGAATGAATTACAGCCTGATGTGTCCAAATATGAAAGGAACTGGTTATCATTATGTTCGCGTGCTCAGTGCGTATTGTTACGTTGCATGAGTTTCATTTTAGTGGATATCAAACATTTTAATATTTTCAGAACAACACACATCTTTTACATTGTAGGTAACTAGATTCTACATCTCTTCTAAAAGCTCTTTTCAACCTGTTCTTGCTTCTGCGCCTTTCGTGTACCTATCACAATTTTTTTTATCTGTTTGGTATGTATCATACTGAATATCTTGAAGAATGTGACGTGTTAATATTAACAATTTATATATTGACATATTATTTATATTTAGCTACGCATTTACTTTATCAATCTAGTAGTTAAGCGCCAATGTATGTGGGTATATAGGCCTATAATTTATGTGAAACTGAGATGCGAAACTAAGCAGACTCTACAGAAATCACTGATGAACTGTTATTGGAAGCATTTAGACATTACTTTTATACAACAGTAATATTATGAAATAGTGATTAAGTATTTGCGATTCTGATTAAGAGCAGAAGTTTGGACGTGAATGAATTGTTAAAGATTTATTACTATGTCTAAAAGTATAACTAACCACCGTAAATGAACACTTGTTATTTGTGACATATTTTATTACCTCTGAGAATCCTTTGCGAATTTCCGAATTACGTTTTGATACTTGCTACAATTTATAGCGCCACAAAAGCTCGTAAATACAAAGGTAATTTGAATGTGCTGGTTCAGTCCAAATACACATTCATTACTCAACCGTTTCGAGGTATGTTTTTACGACCCAGCCGCTTGGCAGCGCTGTAGTCGCAGAGATGCAGAAATTCACTGGGAGTTTCGGGACTCTTTATGTTAGACTCTGACCCAGCTGAGAACACAGAGGAGATGAGGGCGAGCCGGGCTCTGCCAACGCCCGAATGCACTGTTATGCTCGTGGTGGCCTCTCGCGGACCGTACGTAACTCGCGCGTCTGCTATCGACCATACAGCAAAGATGTTACACGGTCCCCAGGGTGGAAGCCAATTTACTTATAAATTTCCTGACACATTCAAGCAAGCAATAACCTATCACCAATAATTATTTTACAATCAAATTTTCATTCGCACAGATATTTCTTAAGTACATTAGACTGTTCAGGTAAGTTTTCTCCCTTACAATACAGAACTTGGCTAAAATTTTGCAGTCCATAATATTCTTTGAAGTTTCATTATACTTTACAAAAATATTTTAAAGAATATGTTCAAATAATTTTGGTACAACACATTTTACCTTTCAATTTACAATCTACTTTGTAAGTAAGTTTTCATGTCATATTATATTTTTCTTCATCAATAATTGAATACCTCCCTGGAATAAGGATGTAACCCACGAACTATCGAAAAGTGTGATTTCAGCGGAAATAGGATGTATCTGAATGCCTCTATGCTGTGGTACTATCTGGTGGCATATATTTGAACGTCAAGCCGGTTTATAACCAGCTGAACTTTTCCCTTCATTGAATAAGGATGGAACAGTAGTCGAGATGGCGGATAGTGCTTGTGTTGGTTCATCACTAGTTGTAATAAATCAATTAAATAAAGGCCGTAGGTGAAAAATAAATATAGATAAATGGAACGATGTGAAAAGGAAGTGTCTACGGCAGAGTGGAAAAGAATATACAACACGGAAAGGCACTGTAAAAACTGTAAAGAAGCCGAAAACAGAGGTAAGTGGAATAAGGATGTAACATCTTCAAACTATGTTTTAGAAGCTTTAGTTTTATCCCTGTATGACCCTAATGAGAATAACTATCTCTCCGAAAAGCAATATATATTTCGTCTACGAGTATTAAAATAACCAGGCTAAGTAGCAAATAAGCTGATAGTTAACTGTGTCTAATTTTGTTTGCAGGAAAACGCATGCAAGTGTAAATATGAAGGATGCACAATACTTGATGCCAGTGGAAAGGAACGTCTGTTGGCCGAGTTTTATTCTAAGACACTCAATGAACAATCGTCATTCTTGGTTCAACAATGCATGGACATTGTGATGTTCCAAGACGTTACACTGAGGAAAGTATCTCTCGCAGGAAGTGCAGCTCCAAATACTTCGTAATATGTAATAGGAAGAAAGTGCAAGTATGTTTAAAGACTTTGCATAATGTTTATGCTTTAACTCCGAAACACATTCAGGTACTGCAGTCGAAAATTAAGAATGGTGAATCACTTGAGGATCATAGAGGGAAAAAGTTAAATAATGAGATCTGCAGACCATAATAACATTGCAAAATCATGCTTAAAATGAAGTTTCCAATCGCATCTATATTGTGAAATATTTTTTTGACATCTTCATTCACATTGTTATTTTCTTTATAATTGTAATATTACTTTCTTTAATTTGAATACTGAGTGCATGTAGAATATGTATCTCATGTTACATGTAAGAAATACTCCAAAACGTATTGCTGATCAAACATCTTTTTTCCATTGTATCACTTCCAATTATTATGTTATTTTTAAAAATTTGTTACAACAATAAAATAATAGTTGAACAGATTTGTACACTTGCATATGCAACGAGTTCCAATAATGTATATCACGAAATAGACCCCACAAATAATTTTCCTCTCTCCTGAAAACTTACTGATTTGATGGTTACATCCTTATTCCAGGGAGGTATTCAATTATCTCTTAATTTCATTTTTCATAGTATAAAATGCGAGATTAGGGTACATATCCGATACACATTAGCTACTGCAAAGCGTTACCAGGTTTGCTAGTAACCAATAAAACGAAAAGGAGGTATGATCCATACAAGCTAATTAAAAACAACAAAATCCACAAATGACACCAACCATTAAACTACCAGATGATCAAAATGAACTAGTAACTCATCTCAAAAAGCAAGCTGAAAATCTAGCTCCCTTGAACCCACGAAGGAAACATGCACGGTGAACAAGACAATTAGACTAGTTCCTTAAAAAAAGGCACCAAGCATGCTTAAAGCTCCAAACACACAGAAGAAAATGCGATCAACTTGAAAACTGAAAAGAAAAAACAAAATCACCCTAAACTTAGAAGAATCAAGGGAGGGTTCTATAGATATATAATAAACTCTATAGAAAATAATAATCGTAACACCAGTTCCAGAAACTACTACAACAGTATGAACCCCTACGCTAATAGTGGAAAATGAAGATGGAAGAATGGCAAATATTAACAATGGAAATGCTGAATTCATGACAAAAGAATTTCATAAAGTTTTGAATTATTAGGAATCAAAAGAAAACTTACAGATCAAGGTAAATACACCAATATAAACCAATCCTAACATATTAGCCCCTTCAACTTTCCAAGAAGAAAAAAAAGTACTTAAAGGACTAAAAAATTATAAGGTGTGTGGAAAAGATCAGTTTTTGTTGAAATGTGGAAATGTGCAAGTGACAGTCCAGACCTCCTGGATAGCCGGCCGCGGTGGCCGAGGGGACTAAGGCGCTACAGTCACGGTCTACAAGGCCACTACGGTCGGGGGTTCGAATCCCCCCTCGGGCATAGATATTTGTGCCGTCCTAGTTCGTAAGTAGTTCATAGGTAGTTTGTAAGTTTAGAGACTGATGACCCCGTAGTTAAGTCCCATAAGCTTTACGAACATTTGAACATTTGGAACCTCCTGGATAACAGGACAATTCCCTGAACATCCATTGACTACACAAGAATGGACATAAGAGTAATGCAGACAACTACGGATGAATCTTTCTCCTAGCAAGCACGCACTATATTATATCTAAGATTCGATAAGGAAGAATCAAGGAGCAATTAGAACTAGAGTTATGTGAGTATTAAGGAGGTTTCAGACCATGGAGATGCTGTGAAGATCAGATAATTAGCTTAAAATTCATTACGGCATACTACAGAAAACCATTACTGTTCGATTGTGCCCTGGAATATATCATAAAACAATAGTACAAGGATAACCCAAAAACATAACAATTGGAACTGGGAAAAATGATATAAGTGTAAACTTTTTGGGATGTGCTGATGATCTTGCTCTCCTAGGCAACATTATTCAAGAAAACAAGTTAAATCACTACACAAAAAGCACAGAAAATTGGCCTTAAAATATCATTGAAAAACAGCGATTATAGTAAACGCCTATCTATAGCTAGAAAACTAAAACATTATAAAACAGTTACACAACCAGAAATAACATATGCAGCTGAAACCATATTCAAAACTACGAATTCAGCAGAAACTGACTACTAGAGACAGAAGGAAGAATAATAACATGTACAAATAAGCAATATCAAATAAATGGGCATTGGTGAATAGCTTCAAATGAAACAGTATATAAGAAAATAGAACCAGTAATGAGCACAATCAGAAAGAAAGGCAACCCATTCTTTGGGCCTCTGATAAGGACTCCAGAAAACAGATTTAGTAAAAAATATTATACAAAAGTTGTGGATTAGTAAGAGCAACATTTCATGGATCACTGAAATTAAGAATTTATAGAACTACAAATTAGTGGATAACCTAAAAAATAAAACCGAGAAAATCAGCATACTGCCAGACAATTCCAACGAGGCTCCAAACGAACATAAATAAAAGGACTACAGGAAGGGTAATCGCAGGCAAGGAAAGAAAGAAAATATCTGAAAGAATGAAGAAATATTGGCAGATAAAAGACCAAAACATCCTTCATATAATAAAAACAATTATAGTAATATTAGTATAACTTGTTTATTATTGATTTATGTTGAATTATTAGCGATCAAAATTGTGTTATGCAAAACAACAACATGTAAACACCTTTATAATATTGACTAAAGTGGTCCAATGAAGGCCATAAAATAAATAATAATAAAATGTTTTTCTAGACTCAGAATTGGTGAGAATTAACTCATGAAAAACTTTTTTTGTTGACCAGTGTTGTTAACTTCTCTACTTCCCTTACTTTTTTCAATGATTCAGTTTCTGGTGATTAGCCACCGTTGCCACAAAATTTGAATTAAATTCCTAATTTTTACTTTCTTAATTCTGAATAGAAAATAGCAAAAGAGGAATGTAGAGAGAGGGAAAGAGATAGAGATGTAGGAGCAGGAGGTGGTATGAGAGAGGAAGGATGAGGAGCAAGGAGACAGAAGGAACGGAAGGAGAGGCACAGAGAGGGAAGAGGATGAGTAGCATGAGACTAACAAAGAGATGGGATAGAGCAAACCAAAATTGAAGGCAATCCACTGATTCACAATAAAATATGTTATTTTATGTGCTCATATCTTTTTCCTTTCTTTCGTTCTACATAGCCACAGCAACTCAAATTAACACACTGATTTGATTGATGTATTTTCTACGTTAATTCACTTACTTTTCCATTCATTTCATATTAGACGGAGGCACAGCAGAGCGTGGACGAGTTTACTTAGTTTACGTAAACATGCCCAGAGAGAATAAACATGAGCGTAATGTGATACATGAGGCCGCAGATACTCTGTTACTCTGCCAACATTCGCACTTCACGAACGCGTTAAAGATATGGACCAAGTGGTGCATTGCTGCCACTCTACGCACTGTTCTCTGTGGACAAAAGCAGCCTCGAGTAAACAAGACCAAATACACTTACGTTCCGTTTGCATAGTTTATCGAATTAATGGTGCTCCAATATGAGCTAACTGTGTTGGCTATCAACATACGCTAATCAAACTGTTTGACTCTAGAACCTAAACGACTCCTGTCATCGTTTGCTACGAAACTACTGTTTCCCCTTTGTTGTACACCATTGGTCATTTTGTCGAATATTACATTAAAGGGCGAAAACTTGATCTTTGGGAAGAACTTGAGATCTTTAAACATATAGAACTCAAGGATGGCAATTTATTAAATGATCAGTTCAATCTCGCCTGTAAACAATATTTTGAAGGTTTCAAACCTATACTGCTCACGAAATCTTACAGCTACCGGTAGCCTTTGCGATTTGTTCATTTCAATCAAAAATCTAAAATCTGCTTACATTTGTAATTTTCCTTTGTAATTGACATGACAGCCATTTCATCTCATTTGCATCACTATAGGTACTACTCCAGTTCATTTTTGTTCATCTGAGAGGTACACGTTTCTATTATTATTGTTCGTTTACACAATGTATTTCAACAATATTCGTTAGTCAGCATATTTTTACAATTGACCTTTGTAATATTTGTTTCCACAGCTTCCCTCAAACTTCTTACCCTCTTTTTATCGAAATATTCCATTTATTGACATCGTTATAAATTCAATGGACATTCTGCCAATAGCGCATGCGCCACCGGTCCTGGTATGCACGCACCATGCTTCAAACCAGTAAGTGTGAATGTCTGCAGATGCACTGACGCATCTTTCAGTCTAAACCAGATTCCCTAGATCATAAGGATGTCAAATTCCTGTGATATGTAAGAATATTAGGTAACAGTTTCATTCTGATTTGTATTTCACAATGTTTTAGACAATAGGCATGGTATGACGCATATTTCAGGAATAACGATTATGAATCTTGATTTATGATGTCACATTGTCTATAGGTATATATGTATTTCTGAAGAAGACGGGTTAATATTTGTCGAAACCGTGCTCAAAAGTTTATTAAACAACTACTAATGCAACTGGTTGGCTGTTATTAATTTGCTATTACATTATACCTCAAAACTTTAAACATGCCGAGGAAACAATCTGAGTTCAGACATCTTCACACGAATATTGAAAACCTGTCATTAATCTATTATCTGAATATACTACATCAAACAGTAAGTTTTCATCCATCTAAAACCAAAAAACAGATTGTCTTGTTGCCGTGCTTAAAAAAAAAAAATGAGAGCAATTTCAGCAATGAAACAAGTGATAATTCGCCAAATTTAATAAAATCTAGTATTGATGGGACTTAGCCCTATCAGAAGGTGGTTTTCCCGTAACTTTTCAGTTTTTTTTTTCCTTCAGGCGAGTGTGTAGTATTTTTTTTTAAATTTTTTTTGAGGGGTGTGTGTGTGTGGCGGGGGGGGGGGGGGGAGGGTTCGGTAGGTGGGCTGAGGGAAAAGGGAAGCTGAAATCGTATTACATCTCTGTACTATCATAGATTGTTAAGAAAGATATAAAAGAACTGCAAATTATAATAGATAACCTGAAAAATACCCACTGTTCTGTACAGCAATGCCGATTCTACACGGCTGCGGCAGAGCGGCCGAGCGCATTGAGGCGCTATGCTGCGATGCGCGAGGCCGTTCCCCGTGGGGGGATTGAATCCCCCCTCGTGCATGGATGTCTGTGCTGTCTTTAGTATAAGGTTGTTTATAAGCAGTTTGTAAGTTTAGGGACTGATGAACCCGCAGTTAAGTCCCATAAGCTTCACAAACATGTTAACATCTTTTTTACCCAATTTCAAGCACGCCTCTAGAAGGCCTTGATGACACTCTCTTGTTGTACGATCTCTGGTACATTCAGACTTGATCCAAATCCGTTGTTCCAGTTTCAAAAACATAGTGACACTGTTACGTTATACCGTTATCTCACAAGTGACTGTTTCCCTCGATTGAGCGCACGCCGGTGACGTGTGCTATCAGCGACAATAGTAGTTTCCATTGCATAGTGCGTCCACAACACTGTTGCCGCTATTTAAGTTCAGTAACTTAGTTCTCCGAAACTTTTTCAAGATTGCGTTGAAATTTTGGCGCAATGCTGCATTCGATTTCCCAAAAGTTGTTTAGTACCCACTGGAATAACATCTATTGTGTACTTAATAATAGAAGAAGTTACAAAAATGAAAATACTCCTTAATGTCAAAATATTCTTTACCGATTGCACTGAAATTTTGACACATTGTTGCTTCCAATACAAGATGGTTTTTATTCAAATATTAGTATATGATATATTACATATACGGGCTATTCCATTTGAAATCGGACGAAAACTGAGAAAACTCAGCTCATATGATCTGAAATAATCAGTAATCTTAACACGTGCCTGTTAATGTAAAAGAAAACAACTGTCGTGACTCATGAATATATACCATAAATATTACTATTTTTCGAGTTAAATTTCCCTGACCAGAGCGTTATTTTCCCGATACTTTGCATGCTGTATAACTCAAGAACCTCATACCGTATTTCAGTGAAGCACGGTACAATTTGAATATCTATAGTTGATGTGGGTATATAACAATGACAACAATTAATTCATTGTTGTTAAAATGTTTTTTTTTTCATTTATTAAAATAAATGCATTTTAACAAGGATTAAATGTAAATACGCTTGAACTTCTTTTTACACGTTTCATCTACATAAATATTCTGCAAGCCAAATTCAAGTGCATGGCAGAGGATTCATTGAACCGCTTTTCTCTACGTTTCCATTCTCTAATAGCTCGCGGGAAAACGGAACATCTAAATCTTTCCTTTTTCGATCTCATTTCTCTTATTTTATTTTCATGATCGTCTTCCAATGTAGGTGGGTGCTAAGAAAATACGTTCTCATTCGGTAGAGAAAGTTGGTAAAATAAATTTCGCCGATCTCGTCGCAACGAATGACACCTTTCTTTTAATGATTTCCACCATTTCTGTGACACTCTCTCCCCTTTATCGCGATAGGACAAAACGAGCTGCCCTTCTCTGAACTTTCTCTAAATCTTCTGCCAGTCCCACAATGCGCAGCAATACTCCAAAATAGGGTGCACAAGTGTAGTGCAGGCAATTTCTATAGTAGAATTGTTGCATGTTCTAAGTGTAGTTTTGGTTCGATTTCCCTACAATATTATCTGTGTGTTCTTTCCAATTTACGTTGTTTGTAATTGTTACTCCTAGGTATTTCGTTGAATTTACGGCCTGTAGTTTTGACTGATTTATCGTGTAAACGAAGTTTAATGGCCTTCTTTTAATGGTCAAATGGATGACTTCACATTTTGCATTATTACGGGTCAATTTCCATTTCTTGCACCATGCAGATATGTAAATCATTTTGCAGTTGCTCTTGATCTTCTGGTGACTTTACTAACCGATAAGAGACAGCATCATCCACGAACAATCTAAGAGAACTACTCAGATAGTCTCTAAATCGTTTATAAAATATGGAGCACTAGGGGCCCTATATCACTTCCCTGGGGAACACCAGATGTCACTTCAGTTCTACTCGATGACTTTCCCTCAATTACAACGTATTGTGTCCTCTCTGACAGGAAATCACGAATCGAATCGCACAATTGTGACGGTATTTCATAAGCACGCAGTTTGATTAAAATTCGCTTGTGAGGTACAGTGTCGAAAGCCTCCCGGAAATCTAGAAATACGGAATCTGTCATCACTTGTCTATAGCATTCATCACATCATGTGAGTAAAGAGCTAGCTGTGTTTCACAAGAATGATACTTTCTGAATCCGTGTTGATTATGGATCAATAAGTCGTTCTCTTCGAGGTAGTTCATAATATTTGAGAAAATTAAATGTTCTGAAATCCTGCTGCAAAGCGACGTCAATGATATAGGCTTGTAATTTTGCGCATCACTCCTATTACCTTTTCCGCATATTGTCGTAACCTGTGCAACTTTCCGGTCTTTGGTGGACGGAACGAAATGTTCAAATGTTTGTAGAACTTATGGGACTTAACTACGGGGTCATCAGTTCCTAAGCTTACAAACTACTTATGAACTAGCTAAGACTAAGGACGGCACAAATATCCATGCCCGAGGGGGGATTCGAATCCCCGACCGTAGTGGCCGTGCAGCCCGTGACTGGAGCGCCTCATTCCCCTCGGTCACCGCGGCCGGCCTGGACGGAACGTTCGCTTAGCGAGCGGTTGTATATGATAACTAGGTATGGGACTATTGCACCAGGAAACTGATTGGTATTCAATCAGGACCGGGAGACTTACTTTTGTTAAGTGGTTTAATACTCCAGGCGTATCAACTTATAAATTACGCATGCTGGCAGCTGTTATTGATACTAATTCTGGAGTATTTGCTTCGTCTTCTTTCGTGAAGGAATTTCAGAATTCTGATTTAGCAAAACTGCCATCACTAGCATCAACGTTACTATAGCATAGTGAAGGTATTGATTGTGTTTAACCGCTGGTATACTTCACATGCGACCAGAACGTCTTAGGTTTCTCTACCAAATTACGGAACAGGGTTTCGTTGTGGAATTTTTTATAAGTTTCTTGCACTGAAGTTCGAGCTATAGACTACCAGTCTTGACGATTTTGTGTCCATTTACATTTGGCACGCTTTTTTCTTTGCTTTTTCAAGAGTAATCTAACCTGATTTGTATATCACGGCTTGTCAGACCCCTATTTTCGTAATTTGTTTGGTATATTTCTTTTAACGTAAGCCATATATGATCTACACTAATATTGTTAGTTTCGAAAGACTAGAGATACTCACTCAGGAATGCGTTAATCGATTTTTTTCTACTTCTTTGAATAAATATATTTTTCGTTTGTTTTTGGTAGACTTGGGAAATCCAATATTCATGTTCGCTATGGCAACACTGTGTTCACTAATACCTGTGCCTGTTTTGATGCTCTTTATTACCTTCGGATTATCAGTTGCTAAGAGATCAAGTACACTTTCACAATCATTTACTATTCGAGATAATTTTTGGAGAATGCGTTGAACACGATTTCCGTTTTAAGTATTATGAACTCCCTTAACTTCAACAGGGGAAAAAAGTAATAAATACCTAAGCTCGCGCGACATTTACAAGTTAGACTGCTGCGGGCTGTCGTCCACCACTCCACTTTCTATGACATAAAAATGAAACCGCATAAAACTGTAAGGTTTCCTGCTGTCCGATCTGGAATGCAATGGCCCATGTGTATGCATATTTTCGATTTTTTTTTTCTGATAACGCTTCCCCTAATGAAATTCATGTAAATGCATACGACGTTTATAAATAACATGTATGTGTACCAGTCCAAGGTTGTGCCAAAATTTGAAAACATTCGTAAAAACGTTTCATTGATAGAAGATTTTAAGCTTAACATGAACAGTACTCCATTTAGATGAAGGGACATAGGGGAGGTGGGAGGAGGAGATGAACAGTGAGAAAGTGATGAATAGATGCACTGGGAGAGGGAGGAGGAGAAGATGTACAGAACGATGGGGGAAGAAGGATGGCAGAACGATGGGGGAAGAAGAATGGGCTGGACAATGGACAGAGGATGGAGGAGATGGCGCAGGAAATGGAAAGGAGGAGGATATGTTCAAAGAGAGAGGTGCGAGGAGAGGGGCAAAGAGAGAGAGAGAGAGAGAGAGAGAGAGAGAGAGAGAGAGAGAGAGAGAATAAAGGGGTGTTGGATGTAGGCTTATCTCCATTGCCATTCACAAAGCATTATTAAAGTGCTCAATTTATTAATGCCTGCTTTCTCCTAGTTCTCTGTTCCATTTAATCTTTCAGAAGCCCCAGTAAATGATGGCTGGGTATAGCTGTAATTCATAAAACTGGAGTGCTTTTAATCTTTATAAATAGTGTCCGTGTGTTTGTGGGTTTATAATGAGAAGCGATGGGACAACAACGTACCGGATTTCAGTGATTAATGGACTTACTGGCATGACGAAAGGTATATCAAGAAGGTGCAAGAATTGAAATTCAAACAAATTCAGAAATACGGTGCCTCAAGAACTATGAGAAGCCAAGTCAGAACACTTTTTAATACAAGGACGATCTCTTCGTTGCGGACACTGCAGCGCAAAAGCCGAACCTCACAGAACAAAACGGCATTTGAACGGTGCAATATGGTTTACGCTTGGGGAAAGTCCGTTATCGCTTTAAAAATACCTCTCGAAATCATAGACGTTTCAATACCATGCCTACAAGTGGTTTCGCAGTGAAACCACATTCATTAAAAAACTATTTTTTTGTTATTTAAGAAACTCGTGTTCGTCATTTATGAACCTACTAAAATGAAATTTGTGAAAATTTTTAGAAGTTTACTCATTTTTGACATATAGGGTCTCAAAGCGTCGACACCAATCTACCGTTTTATTCCGATATTGGTGTGATTTTGTAGACATCACTGTCTACACAAAATTTGTTAAGGTGTATGGTGGATGATATCCTTTAATACGTTTGGGCACCATTTCACCGATTGCTATTCGTAGATACATGAATCTGTTCATTGATGGACAGGGGGGGGGAGGAGAGATAAACTGGTAGGAGGAGACAAACAACAAAGGGGGAGAAGGTAATGGTCAGACAAGGGAGGGAAGAGGTAGCGGATTAACAGAATTTCTGAATGGTAATTCCTTGTACACATTAGACGAAATTTAGATAAAACTTGGTAATTACGCTATATATATCCTTAAAATATGGAGTACCCTGTATAGACACCTTTTATTAAACAGACACGTTCCACAACATTGTGTAATATCGTATATATGATCTATGGAACAATTATGAATCTAACCCAACCTAATCTTCCAGCTTTGCAGTATCAGACGGGTTGCGCTCAATACATTTAAAACAATTTCGTGTGAGTATCTCTCATTTTTGTTCTGCCTAGGCTCCCAAATATTATAAATTGAACAGTAATACACTTTAAGTGCCTGCAGATGATCCATTTATTTATTTATTTATTTATTTTTTTTTTTTTTTTTTGTATCGAAACACACCGAAACTTCTACAATTCACATAGATATTCGAAAATAAATAACTTTTTTTGGCACCTCAGGATACAAGGAAACAAATACTGTTGCAACAACTTTCAACATTTTATGCATGTGCGTTTTGGCAAGGTCTTTCTCTCATAGCCGCTAGTCATCATGCAACGGATTGTGTAGCCACTCCCGCCGCGGATTCGAGCCCTACCTCGTGTGTGTGTTGTCCTTAGTTTAAGTTAAGATAATTTGTAAGTATATGGACTGATGGTTATAGTAATTTGGTCCAATAGGTTTACAAACAGACCAACATATGACTATGAAAAATATCAAATCCTGATGGCTGTGTTGTAGTGTCTATATTTTGCGTTACAGATATCTTTTGTACGAGTGGAAGCTGTATTTCTTTCATGGTAACGTGATTAGTAACAATAGTTAGACAGTGTGGTCTGCTGAACTGTATCGCCTAAACCGTTCCGCTGTTAAATTCTCTCGATGTCCCTTCTTTAGTTTCTCTTCCCGCCGTTTCTTTAATAATATTTATTTCTTTTTGGCCGTACCAATATTGGCCTCGTCTGCAGGAAGCAAGTAGATTTTCGTACAATTGGTACTTCCTCATTTGATTCGTTCGTAAATTTTAAGTCCCAGCCTTACGTTTCGCCAGTCTTTTGCTAAGACAAAGTTGGAAATCACTGGCGATAGAGCACCAGCCTGTCTCATTCGTATTATAATTTGAAAAGCTTCGAAATTTCTTACCTGAAGTTGACCTTAATTTTTGTATTATTAAATGTTTCTCAAACAAGTGCAGTGGTTTTGAGGTCCATTCCTTTTCTAGCAGAGTTTCAGAGGAAAATTTACAGCCTACTAAGCCGTTTCATATTTTAAAATAAAATACACTAATTTTGACAAATTGCAGCTCCTTACGTTGCTTAAAACAATTACTTTTTTTTCTTTTAGTTTTCGACTACACTAAGGTAATCATAATCAGAAAGTAATATCATAAAAAATTTTCAACTGTTTGTTAAGGTTAAGGGACTTAACTTAAAAACTAGTTATGAACTACCTTATACTAAAGACGACACAAAAATCCATGCCCGAGGGGGGATTCGAACCCCCGACCGTATCGGCCGTACAGACTGTGACTGGCGCGCCGCAGACCGCTTAAAATCGTCACATGAGACTTTTACAGAAGTAAGGTAAGCTCATGTTGTGTAAAGGATTAAAAAAACTAACTGCTAGTTACAGGCTAGCAGTCTGAAGAAATAAAATATTTAATCTAATGACAAGCCGCTAAGGGGTGCCGATGTGCCAGCAGAGCAAGTCCATATGTAAAGTATCCTCCGTCATGCACCATGCAAAATTTTATGTGACAGTGACCAAGTGTCCAAAAAATGAAGATTATATGAATAAAGTGTCCTTACTCGCATGTTGCATGATGCCACCAGTTTTCAACCATGTAATTGTTTGTGACGTCATATCTCCTCAACTATACAGGGTGTTACAAAAAGGTACGGCCAAACTTTCAGGAAACATTCCTCACACACAAAGAAAGAAAATATGTTATGTGGACATCGGAAACGCTTAATTTCCATGTTAGAGTGCATTTTAGTATTACGGATGAGGCTTCATTACAACGCGATCAAATTGTAAATTTTCACAATCGACATGTGTGGGCTGACGAGAAACCACACGAAATTGTGCAATCACGTCATCAACACAGATTTTCTGTGAACTTTTGAGTAGGAATTGTTGGTGATGTCTTGATTGGGCCTCATGTTCTTTCACCTACGCTCACTGGAGCACGTTATCATGATTTCATAAGGGATACTCTACCTGTGCTGTTAGAACATGTGCCTTTACAAGTACGACACAACATGTGGTTCATGCATGATGGAGCTCCTGCATATTTCAGTCGACGTGTTCGTACGCTTCTAAACAACAGATTCGGTGACCGATGGATTGGTAGAGGCGGACCAATTCCATGGCTTCCACGCTGTCCTGACCTCAACCCTCTTGACTTTCATTTATGGGGGCATTTGAAAGCTCTTGTCTACGCAACCCCGGTACCAAATGTAGAGACTCTTCGTGCTCGTATTGTGGACGGCTGTGATACAATTCGCCATTCTCCAGGGCTGCATCAGCGCATCAGGGATTCCATGCAAGAGAGAGTGGATGCATGTATCCACGCTAATGGAGGACAATTTGAACATTTCCTGTAAGAAAGTGTTTGAAGTCACGCTGGTACGTTCTGTTGCTGTGTGTTTCCATCCCATGATTAATGTGATTTCAAGAGAAGTAATTATATGAGCTCTAACATGAAAATTAAGCGTTTCCGGACACATGTCCACATAACATATTTTTTCTCCTTGTGTTTGAGGAATGTTCCCTGAAAGTTGGCCGTACCTTTTTGTAATACCCTGTATAACGTAAGTAGTTCTTACCCGTACTTCAATTGTTGCCTCATGGGAGCAATATATGCACAAAATTTGGTTGAAATCGGTTCAGTAGTTCAGAAGCAGACGTCGCACGATGCAGCACTTTTCCGTGCCTTTCATTGTTTATTACGTCATGTCTCCTGAACTACTTGTCATACAGTCATTTAATTGTGCCTATGATCATCGCGAAAGCAATATGTTGACAAAGTTTCATCACAAACGGTTGAAGGGTACGCATAAAACATGAACACACAAACATTCGTTTTTATATATTAGATTTGAGAGTACAAAGGATTAAACAGTGAAATGTTGCACCAAACTCTGACTGGAAACGGCAGTACAGTTCCCCGACCGCAGCTGCATTCCACCCGCCCGCGCTGTAACCAGAGACGGCCTATGCGGAGCGGCCTTCCTTTGTGACTGACTGATGACGGATGATGGCCGCTAACTTCGGCCCTTCCATTAACGTCCGTTAGTCGCGGCGCAGGCCTGGCAACCGCAGCGGCTGCTCGACGCCAATTCCTGTTTCCCTTGTGCCACACCATTGGCTTCCGTCTCCCAGCGTTTGCGGCTATTAGTATAATTAACATGAAGTTTGCAAGACTTTTAAAGAATATCTGTTTTAAATTCGACGTTTACATTTTTGTATTACCTGCAGAAATGTGTTCAAAGCACTTACTGCATTTTTCAGAGATTTCTTCTCAAATGTTTACAGTAAATTTTTCCAAATAAAAGGAAGCACAGTTTGTTAAACACACCCCTCCGCCAGGGTGCTCCCTCTCTCCTCTCCTCTATCTCATCTACTCCACCGACATGTCCCAACGCCTCCCGTCTATCTCCTTCAATATGCTGAAGACACCGCCTTCCTAGCCATCGCCCCCTCCCTGGCCCGTTCTCAGTTTTTGCTCCAGTCCCACCTCACCGAGTTCACCTCCTGGTGTAACCGTTAGCTCCTCTCTGTCAATCCCGACAAATCCCAGGCAATCATTATAGGTCGTACCACCCCTTCCTTCTGTTTCCATGACTTCTACCTTACCCTCCATAACCGTCCTATCCACCACACCCCCTAACCTTTACCTTGGACTAACCCCCGACCGTTCCCTTTCCTGGACCCCACACCTCCGCACCATTCGCCAGAAAGCCCTCTCCTGCCTTAATCTCCTCAAACTCCTTCTTGGCGGACGTAGGGTCTCAGCCCCTCCACCATCCTCTACACCTACCGCTCCCTCATGCATCCCGTCCTCTGCAGCTTCCATCCCGCCTGGATTTCCGCCCCCCCCCCTTCCTATTACAAAACCCTCCAACTCCTTGACTGCTACGCCCTCCGCCTCACCTACTGCATGTGGCTCCCTTTCCCGATGTCGATCCTGTATGATCTTAATCCATTTCCCCATCTCCTTGAATACTTTGAACATATCCTCTATATCAACCGCAAAATAGACACCCACAACCACCTGGTTCATCCCATCCTCACCGTCCCTGGGCCTCTGCCACACCTTTACCGCTGCATCCCCCGCTCCCTTCACCTCCATACTCTCCATATCCTTTCCCAGGGTAACTTCCGCTGCCTTCCCCTCCCTGATAACGTCCTCCATCCTGACATATACCCGTCCCACCAACCATGATTCCTCCCCGTAGATGTAGAGCCCCCTCTCCAGCCCCCATGCCCTTCCCCTCCCCCGCTTGGCTAACCTCCTCCCTACCCTGGAGTCCCTACGGCTCCTCCCCGCCACTCCCCCTACTCCTTCTCCTCTTCCTCCACGCTTCCCGCCTTCCCCTACCACGCAGGGTTCTGCAACGACATTTCTTAATAGTGCTACGTTCAGTATTGTGTGTAAAGTGCTCCAGAAAGCAGAAAGTGTTTTTTTTTTTATCTGCGTCCACCGCCAACAAACAAGTGTAGCATCGTGTGTTTTAATATTGTGTCTCCATGTACTCGCCGTCCAGTGGTTGTTGTCATACTATATGGTTTTAATGTCACCGTGGCTCCTCGTTTTAATCATTTGTCAACTGTTTGTACTCCGAATTGTCACCATGTCTATGTCACTATTCTCCGTTATTTTATCTCCGTTATATTTTTTTACATGTCTTCATATCCATTTGTTCCTGTCTCTCGGCTGAAGAGCAGCCTATCGAGCTGCTGCCAGCCTACTGGCTTGTATTTCCGGTGTTAAAATACAATAAAGAAAAAAGTTAAACACTGCCTTGACAGAAATCATGGTTTATAGTCCACACAGGGTTCGGACTTGTGTCTGGCGGTAGCAAAACTTGGTTCCTTTCGGGTGAGCCGATCGGGTATGGTAAAATAAAATTTTACCAAAACATTCACAGCCGAAGAGCTGTTTTTCAAGTGTTTATTTTATAAAATATTTATTGTTGGCACCTATGTCAAAATATCTGTCATCTAATTTTCGTCCTGCTTTAGTCTCCAAAATTCCGATTTAACTTGACAAAAGTCTTTGTAACCAATCTATACCAGGAAAATGGTTAATGATATGTGGAAAATTTCTAGTTCCCAACACGAATTTCCTTATACATAAGAATTAATATGAGTCCGAACTATAATACATAATTATCCACTTACCATGTAATTTTTGGAGGCCACTAATAAATGTTAATAGAAAAGTGACATGTATTTGGTAGATAAACGAATAAACAATCTAAATTACACACGTTTATGCTGTATAATAGTTTGTCTCTGTTGACTTGAGGTAGTCTGTTGATACAAACAAGCAACTGTAAAATAAAACAAGCACCAGTTTCGTTTAAATGTACGTATGTTTTGATTTTCACCTTTCTTATTTCCGCCACGTAAGAATCTTCGTTGTTTTAGAAAAACGAAGATACCATAAAAGCGCCAACTTTTGAAAATTTTTTACTATTAGGCTTCACAAAATTCGTTTCCATTCTTTCATATAAGTTGTAAAGCATGTTTCATCACAAAAGTAAAACAAAATATAATTAAATAGGAAACGTAGTTACAAACAGAAAATGTTCAAATGTTTGTAGAGCTTATGGGACTTAACTACGGGGTTATCAGTCCCTAAACTACTTATGAACTACCTAATACTAAGGACGGCACAAATATCCATGCCCGAGGGGGGGATTCGAACCCCCGACCGTAGTGGCCGTGCAGACCGTGACTGGCGCGCCGCAGTCCCCTCGGCCACCGCGGCCGGCAAAATGTAAGTAAAAGTCTATTAACATTCACTAACACTACTATTAACACACATACACATTAGTCTTCATCGTGTCATGTGACGTCACCAGGATGTAAGTCAGTGGCAGAGCTATTTCAATCACTTGACCTAATATCAAAATTTAATGGTTTTTTAAGCATTATTATCAGAAAAAATGACATATTTTGTAAAAATAATGACCGAACATGGGGATTGAACGTTATAATCATTCAGAATAACAACAATTTGAACTGTATTTTAAACATACAAACGTGATTTTCAGAAGTTCGGCAGAGATGAAGAGGCTCCCAATTAATAGAATTTTTTGAACTGTATGTGGCACAGAAACGTGCAGATTCATCAAAGAGACAACAATGACTGTGCTTTCAGTGAATCTAGGAGTGTACAAAATTTGTCTGCTTGTTACAGTATTGTATCATGCTCTATACAAACAAATTTTGATCGATATTGCTCCATTGGTGATGACGCGACATGTCACTATTCTCTTTTGTACCGTTTGCACATGTTATTTGAGTAATTCACTGACATGCAATGCGTTAATTTTGTTGTTCTAGTGTGTAAAGTTGCAAAAAAGAAACTTCAGTAACAACTAGAAATAATGAATTCCGTTAAACGTAAACTTTACACCACAAGTCATAATTTTATTTTATTTTATTTATTAATTTTTTTGAAGCTGTTGTGATTTACCTAACATTAGTCTATATACACATGTAAACAAACAGAGTGTTTATTAGGAAACGGTTGTTTACATTTGTACAGTACAATATAAGTTCGAATGCAGAGCGTATTAATCAACTCAGTTTTACAGGGGAGATACAAGACGAGAATTATTACGACTTGGTAGAACATATCGGGTTTTTAGGGAAGATAGTAAGCAGTATCTTGACGTACAGATAAGATAAACAACTATCCCAATTTCAGAGAGACGTTTTTCAGAAGGAGTATTTGATTTACCTTTGTCTTTTTCCCGCTTTGGCGTGTATAGTTTATGATGTGGTCGGATGTCATCCCTGCCGCCAATAAGTTCCCAAGTGTCTGCTTATAGTGTTACTAGCTGCAAACATCGGTTTGGTTTGGCTTTTATTTTGTCGTATATATATTTATTTATATATCTTAGAGTTTCTTTTGTATGAAAGACATGGGTAATTTCTTAGGAGCTTTGAACATGGAAGTATCAGCAGTCGGAGCGCTTGTCTCTCTATCTCTCTCTCTCATATATATATATATATATATATATATAATTTCGAACGGTGTACTCTAGAGATTGTGTCTGCGTGGTCGGCGAAAACGTTGAAAGAATAATGATATGTGTGAAAGGGCAATAAGAAGTAAAAACATAATGCGTTAATGTTCGCAATGAAAAATTCACTTTATGCGGATAATTAGTTTAGTGACCGGAGAGGGGTACATAGAAAAAACTGTCAATAAAAGAGGAGGAACACTATTGTGTATTTATTTCACGGTCCATACAAAACAATGAAGTAAGTAATGGGTAACAGTTAACCGCATAGAAGTAGCAGTTAAGGCAATTCTAACTCTACGGTTGACAGGTTCTTGTACTACTCGCGCAGGTTAAGATGACACTCGGCGCGGTGATTGGTGGAAGGGAACCTAATGGAATGTTCTTTCAAACTTGTTAGTTTTTACAGTACTTCGTTTCCCATGATCTGCACGCACTCTGCCTGTAAGTTATATCTGCTTGGTTGGACACTTGTGTAGGTGACCGCTCCCATAAGCCACTGCGCTGACTGTCAATTTAATTTGCGCTTATAGTATGTACCCTTAACCGGTCAATAAAGCAGTTACCATCGTGTAACAGTACCCTCATAATTCGGGACATATTTGGGGAAATTAAGCCGGCCGCGGTGGCTGAGCGGTCTGCGGCGCGCCAGTTACGTTCTGCGCGGCCACTACGGTCGGGGGTTCGAATCCCCCCTCGGGCATTGATATTTGTGCCGTCCGTAGTATTAGCTAGTTCATACGTAGTTTGTAAGTTTAGAGACTGATGATCCCGTAGGTAAGTCCCATAAGCTTTAAAAACATTCGAACATTTTGATTTTGGGGAAATTAATTAATTCTGTTCCAGCTCTACGGTTGATAGGTTCTTGTATCTATCAATTATTTACGCATTAAGCGAACATTTCATTGTGAACATTGTACTTTACTTAGTTCTTATTGTCCTTATAAATATAATTACTCTTTCGTCGTTGTAGGGGAAGGAAGCTTGGAGTTTAACGTCCCATCGACAGCGTGGTCATTAGAGACGGTTTCGTCGTTGTCAGACGTAATTGTAAAGCACGTAAAAGGCACTTCAACCGACAACAGTTTGATATGAACTCAACATCGGTATTAGCATCACAAATCAGCTGTTCTGACATATTGGTTTCCCGTCAATGCTCGCGAAGCAGAGTCGAACATGCTATATTATCAATGTCGATCGCACTGCCGTTACTTCAATATACACAGCTCCTAGGAAATTACCAAGACAGATATTAAATTATTATTCTGTAATTATCAGACACCATTTTTTCCGCTATTCTTCTGTCTGATTACCTCTCTGTCGACGATAGTTTCCTCGGAGTAGTGCTAGACGTGCTTCTCTTTCGTCGGTAAATTCACATTTCAGTGCTGTTCCCCGTCGTGAACGCGGAAATTCTTTCTTACGCTTTGGCATCTTTCTTGATATCGTTATTTTGGAAACTGTACGAAGCACTTATTCTTATTTTGCCTAATTCGTGCGATTCTGCTTGCAGAGAAACAACTGAAGAATCTGTTTTACGCATATGCCAAAGATACGGTCTGTGGCATCATCCTTAGAGTGGAAATATCTCTGGAGTCAGCATGGAATTCTGTACATGTTGTCAACATTAATCTGGGATTGTCACATGAGTTGGGGAAGACGCTGTTCGTTAATTCACACTAAACATCACGTCATGTCACGTCGTGTTACAGTGTATCTAGAGCAAAGTTTTTAACAGATCATTGTTTGTTAACATCAAAAGTTAATCTGTTTTCGTCATGATCTGTACTTTGAAAGTATCTGACTTTGAGCTTATATTGTTTCTTAATTATCAGTTTATGACTGTGATTTGTTTCTGTGATACTACTGTGAACTGATTATTTTTTCATGTAGTGTTGTTCAAGAAGCTATGTCAGATATCTCAAAATGAAAACATTGAGTCGAACAAAGCTGATTTTACTCTGTGTAGGAGCAATATTTTGTGACGAAACATTTTTCATCAAATATCTTAAGTGAAAAACTCAGTTAATGAAACAGAGAAATGCGGTGTTTATGGCATTTGTTACAGAACGGAAAAGATGAAAAAGCACTTTTTATTTCCTTACAGATATTGGTTTATGTGTTTGTACATTGGCCTATGATTTCGCTAGAAAATTCATGTCAGTAACCTGAAATCATGTCTTTCTTCTCAACACTTGATCATGAACATTTAGTTAAAAATCTTTACTTTGCCCGTTAATTAATTTCGTCGTTATTAGTTTCTCAAATCTAACACTATACTCCAATAGAATGTTTTTAACAAGATAACAGAATTTTCATTATTCATTCAGTACTTATATCAAATTTATTATCCCTTTCAAGTCGCTTAATGACTTCAACGATACACGATTTAAATTATCAGTTTTCACACTTTACAGGCAAGAACATATCACTTCCGGTACACTGTCACATTTCACCTGGACAGAAATGTGGTTAAATTTTACTTATGGCCTCGGCCGCGTAGTGTGGTAATGTTAGCAAAAAGTCTTAAATTTAGGAGGATAATTAATCTACTGACCTGATATAAGTACATAAACTGTCAACCATAGAACTGGAATAGCATATAGCACGAAACATTAATCTCTCTCATGCTATGTGATTGATTTTTCAAAGACCATTAAAAATTGTTGACAACATTGGCACACTACGCCGTCGAGGCTGTAAGTAAAATTTTACCCAGACTTACCAGTTAGCGTATATATTCACCAGTGTTGCCAGTTGCTACGTGTGAGTCCCTTGGAAAAGAATTTTCGGTGATTGGTGATAGAATTCGCAGAAATTGGAGAAATCGCAAATTGTAAAGATCAGAAAGAATACGTTGTGAATTCGTAAACTGTGACAAATAACAACTAAATGTCACAGCTTCCGAAGAGTAGGGTTCACAGTCACTGTTTATGTCATCCCCGTCGTCCCGGGATGATGTGACCATAACGACAATATATGTTGACAACACAAAATCAGTTATGCTCACCTCAATGCTCACTTCAGACATTTCTATTATTGCATCCTCACATTTCGCTGTATGTAACCTTCTTGCTATATAGTCGCAAAGGTCATCCCTGGCCTTCAGTCCAAATGTTTTATAATATGACGACTTTCAACCAACATATCTTTCACTCAACTGTAGCTATCGACGTGAACTGCTATGGTGTACAGCGGGAGATTTTGGACTACAACTACACTTAGAGACCATTCGTCTGTGTTGTTTAGTTTTTTTATGAAGATTGAAATATAGACACCCACACGTAGAATTTTTATAGATAATCAGAAGTTTTCCTCACTGTCATTTCCTGCATATTCCGACCTTAGAATCATATTCTACTCGTCAAGACGAATCATTGGAATATAAACTCGACGGGGTATGGGGATTTTTAACGCCGGCCACAGTGGCCGAGGAGACTGAGGCGCTCCAGTCACGGTCTGCACGGCCACTTCGGTCGGGGGTTCGAATCCCCCCTCGGGCATGGATATTTGTGCCGTCTTTAGTATAAGGTAGTTGATAAGTAGTTTGTAAGTTTAGGGACTGATGACCCCGTAGTTAAATCCCATAAGCTTAACAAACATTTGAACATTGACTTGATTTTTAACGATAATAATTACAGTTTCACATGCAAATTACGAGATCATGATACAAGTGTGTTACGATAATCACACCCAAGCAGCTCTTGTTCTTTTCTAAAGTGGGCAAGGTGCCCGTGCAATAGCAGCCAGCGAGAATAGGCAGTTGGGCAAAAGACTCCCCACTACAATGCGTTGTTACAGGCGGTCTTCGAGACGAAAGCCACTTAAAAATCCTCCATCCATCTTGGGAAAATACAGACGCTTTAAAACTCTTTAAAACCAACACAATACTGATCGCAACAAAAGATGTTTACTTGAACCTTTTAGCCGCAGGCGGAAAGCTAGACTGAAGTCTCATGCGAATTCCAAACTGGTGCTATCATTTAGGATATACCTAAATGAGACATTAGCTGACTCACTATTGGCCGGTGAGCCATACGGCGTTTTAAGATGCAGCATCTGATCGGTAGGCAAGCCCTGCCATGGCAGCACCAGTGTCACCGGAGCATGTACACAAGGAGAATGAGCAAAATTGAGGCAGACTCGCTCCCTCGCCAGCGCCGGCTGTGTGTGTCACTGTGCATGAAAGTTAGTGGCGCGACGCTCTTACGCCGATTTCTTGTGCAGAAAAGCGATAAAGTCTCCTATACAGTATTGCACTGTAAGGTGCGCCCTGTCGTGGAGCGGATCTTAGTGAATCTCCAGTGGAAAGTACTAAGGATTAAGTGCTGTTCATAGTGTTGATCGAAATAATATCTTGTGTGTACACAGTGCTTTAGTTGAAAAAAAAATTTAGGCGGTACACTGCCCGCCGAAAAATTTTTTTGGAGGTACTCTGCTCATTACATGTGAAATGAGTCAAATGGACTTTTTTCAAAATCAAGAAAGAAAAGATTTAGCCATGTGAATACACTAACAAAATATAGCTGTAATTTACAGATTTGAAACTCATTTTTATTGTATTCAAGGGTTTAGTGTAGATGAGCATACCAATCATTGGCTTTGGAGAACGACATGTTATTGTAACGAATCAGGAGCGGCGTTCCAGAACACAATAAGAGTGCGCGGTGCTGTCGGGAATTAAAACTAGTTAATATTACCTGACATAGTTGAGTTTGGAGGCTATCTGATCGTTTTATATTTTTCAAAATGAAATGCCAAGATCGCACATTAATAATTTATTCAATGACGACCAGTTTCGGTGAACTGTGTCACCATCATCTGGTCACATACATATTACAAGCTGGACATCTTGTTAATTTTTTTTAAATAACAAGTGCAACATTGCACTTAGTCACTATGTAAAAAATACACAAGTTAAAAACATGACAGCTTACAAAATTTGTACGATCTTGGCATCTCATTTTGAAAACTAATTTTTATTGATAGTAAGATGGTGGTTAGCTGGGCATATTAAAAAAGAATAAAAACTTTGTGGTGACTGCGTGGCGTCAATTGTTTTGATACTTACACCTCGATTGATTTGATTTGTTTGTTAAGCTTATAGGACTTTACTACGGGGTCATCAGTCCCTAAACTTACAAACTACTTATGAACTACTTACGAACTAGGACGGCACAAATATCCATGCCCGAGGGGGGATTCGAACCCCCGACCGTAGTGGCCGTGCTGACCGTGACTGGAGCGCCTCAGTCACCTCGGCCACCGCGGCCGGCCTTACACCTCGTTTTAAAATTTAATAAAGACGTGATATCTCACGGTGGCTATCTGAATGCAATGTCTCAAAGATGGCTGCATGAACGTATACCACACGAAAACCATTACGAAATTCGGACAATGGAACTGCGTGGAACTTTTAAAGTCGGAACCAAGCGTTTACCACAGTAAAAGCTAAACTGGCAGCGTTACCAACGGTTGAACATGTATACATCCAGCCGGTTGAAGAAGCATTGGTCAAAGACACTAAAATTCGCTTCCATTTTAGTTTCTGCTAGTGCTACGACACACTATTTTCTAATCTTAAACTGACTACATTGCGAAAAAGACGGTTAAGTAAACATAATATTTACGGTAAATATTTTATCTTGACAGTGTGTCGTTCTTAAAATGTGTCGTGCTAAGCATGAAAACATACGTAACTCGTGCAGTGTTTCATGATTCAATCGGTGGAAACTAAGTCAAAATGTTCGGATGTACTGTCCCTTAAATTTTGAAACGAAATGCCGGAATTTCGCACTTGCTTTCTTCAACGAACAGGCAACGAATGCGTATGTAGCGGCTTATCTCTTTGGAGCAAAGTTCTTAAACGCTTTGAGTCGGTAAGAAGTATTCCCTCTGTCTCGGTTCAGACTAGTCGGAACTCTCCATTGGCTAATTCGAACATTTGACAGCCAGTCAGATTCTATTCGGATTGTGGGAAAGTGCAATATGATCGCAACTCGAACGAAAGTATAAACTTACCAATCCATTGGACAATTTACAGTTGGGCTATTTTTTACAGATTGAAAAAAGAATTTCTGCCGGTACGCTAATAGAGAGTTTGAATTTTAGGCGGTACGCCGTACCGACCGGTACCAACCCAACTAAAGCACTGTGTGTGTATAGACAGAGTGCATTAGGTAACACTTGCGAGCGCTTTTTTGAGTGGCAACGCAGTGGGTTAGTCTGAGACTGATGTACCACGCCAATATATATACAGACTAGTATTTATAGGTCGTTCTTGACTTCATCAAGATGCAGGAAAAGTGCGGTTGGTAGCAGTCGATCAAGACAGGAAACATTTAATTTCGATTCAACGAAGACACTGCTAGCAGCTGTCAGCGCAGTTAACGGTATTGTGTGCGAATGCCTAAGGCAAACTCCACCCATCCCTAACCACTAATAACGAATACATTTTTTACCATTGCTTAACGTATCTGACATCTCAACAGCCTCGATCGTAAACTGACGAAATTGAATTAATTTTAAAGTCAAGCAAGTGCGGTTCAATCAAACCAAATCAATCCGGAACTTGGAAATTCAAAGTCAGTTTTTAGCTTTATCAATTTGAGTCTTCTTGAAGCAGTTAATAAATGTAAAATTCACAATCCCTTTTTTCATTCCAGTAACTAGTACTTAAACTGATCCTCACTAGTTTCACTTTGTTAATTTTAAGATTTTTCTTACATGAGATGTCATCTACGTCTATCTTTGTATAAGCGATAAAGCTTCACTGATTGTAGGTATACAAGGAGCAACTTTCTGAATTCTACGTTATATGCTATTGATGTCTGTCATGCAGGAGCGATAGGTACATTAAAAGGTCAGGTCTATCTGTTACACACTACAAATAGAAGAGTAGTGTCAAAATTAGAAGATGTTTGTGAATTTATTTCACTCTGTAGCCAAAACTACGAATCGTGGTTGTATATGGTATTAGTTATCAATCTCCCATTGTGCACTATTTTGGTTGAGGGCTGAGAACGACAAAAGGTTGGACGATATAGGCATTTAAAGTTATAGACATAGAAAATTCTACATTTTGTGTCATATTTTCCTCAATCACCATAGAGCACAATGGGACATTTGGCACTTCAAGAACACACCAACTCAATTTGTTTGCATTGTATATTTTTGACTGCATAGTGAACTATAGACACACTCAATTTTTATATAGGTAATAGATATATGTAAATGTTTTGGAATTTTCGAAATTGGCTAAATGAGGCTGGATTTGGATGCTGGTACATCACTTACCTAGTGAAATGTGGGAAAAAAGCGCTTACTCGTCTGTAATCAGCTGGGTGGATTGTATTTGGGGTTGGCATACCTTGCTGTCCTAGAAGCAAGTGCTTTAATACACTCTGATATCAAGATGAGTGAAAAGGAAAATCTTCTGCTGCACAGAAAATAAACAGTTAAGGGAAATGTTGGTGACATGTTCTCTAGGAAATTGTATTGAAACAAGGACAGAGCGATCAACAGCAGAGAAATGCTTTGTGATTTATGAGACGATTTCTGGGAAAATGGAAGGCCTGAAAAGGACAAGACAAATACAGGAAGCAGTTCAGAAAGAGAAAAGGAAAGTGGCCGAGAAGCTGGATGATTAGAGCCTGTGTAATTAATGGTGCATAAGAAGCAGTAATGACTGAGATAAGAAACAGAAGTAGTGGGATATTTGGTAACGTGCACGTGCAAATGGTGATGATACAATGAAATGAATAGGTCAGGCCATTTAAATCTAGATATGAATGGTTTGGAGGAGAGTTCAGTGCATCGGATTGCTGTCATGTTCAGCGTGAATATTGTGAGTATAATGAAGTGCGGTCCCAGTGAATTCACATTAGACAGCGGGATCTGTAATAGAGGGAAACTGTGAGTTTGATACAACAAAGGCGGTCGAAGAGGTATGCTGTGTGAGGGCATTGGCGTCATGGGTGTGGACAGTACTCTCCAAAGTGAGGGATGTCGCGGATGGGGGTGACGGCAGCAGCAGTTATGATGTCAGGTTTCACTTATCCTTAGGTGGGTGTTGGGGACTTAAGTCCAAGGTATTGTATATGAGGTTGTAATGTCATTTAAAGATCAGTGGTCCTGAAGTGGATTTCATGTTAGCTGCTAATCATTCTTGGGATAATCCTTTGTTTTGGGAAATACTGCCATTGTTAGAGGAGGGGTAGTGCGGTCAGTGGAAAAGAGCATTGTTTACCATGATAGGAAGTCTATGCTGAATGAAGATTCGTGGAGGTTCATCTTTGTGAATAGGCAGTCGCAGGTAATCATACCTTGGATGTGACAACAAACCCAGAAGTCACTTGACAGAAAGTGAGCCAGAGCTGTCACCACGTACTACTTCTGCGTTGTTGTTAATCATTAGCGTTAAATGAGAAGAGACTTAGAAAATGATGTTTGATGGAAGGCCCCTCATTATGTAATAGGAGCCGTTCAAATGTTTGTATAGCTTTTGCGACTTAACTGCGGCGTCATAAGTCCCTAAAATTACAAACTACTTATGAACTAGCTTATACTAAAGACGGCACAAACATCCATGACCGAGTGGGGATTAGAACCCCCGACAGGGATGCCTCGCGCATCGTAGCATAGCACCTCAATGCGCTCGGCCGCTCCACCGCGGCCATAGGAGCTGTAATTTACGCTCCATGTTAAGTAAATCCATGTCTTTAAGCCACCTTATTATTTATGACATATCTCTTGAACGATTTGTATAAGTACTGTTCTTATGTAGTACTTAGCCCGTCTTGTGTCTGGTGCCCGCTTTACCCTCTGGCTGTATAGTATTACTTAGTCTCCGGTTACGTAATCGCTGCAGTTAAGAGCTATTAAGGAACATTTTGTCGCACTGCAAATGGTATCCTCGAGCATGATTTCAGCTCTTAATATTACTTTGTTGTTTTCACTAGTGAGCAGCACAGTTTTAATATGCTTAATTCATTACGTGATTTGTCAAATTTTCAGCATTCTCGTATAGCACCAAATTTCAATACAGTATCTTATTTTGTCGTCCACATTTCAGTGTCCTTCTAATACAAACTAATTTCTCTTCTTCTGAAATCCTTTGCTTCCCTTAGCCATTCTACATTTTGTATCTTCTCTACTTCGCTCATCAGAAGTTACTTTACTGCCCAAATAACTAAAGTCATCTATCACCGTTTCGATTCTGAATCCAATTCCGTCAGTGTTATTTAATTGTACTACGATACTTTATCTTGATTTTGCCCCTGTTTCTGTTTATCTTATACCTTTCTTCAAGGACTCTGTGCATTCCACTTAATTGCTCGTCCAGTCCTTTGCTGTCTCCAGCAGAATTTTCATGTCGTCGGCAACCCGCAAAAGTTTCTATTTATTCAATCTGAACTTTCATTTCGTTTTTAAATTTCTCATTCCTCTCCCTCTCAGATTGCTCAGTATACAGACTGAAAAACAACGTGAAAGACTACAAACTTGTCTTACTACCTTCAAAACGACTGCGTCCCATTCATTCCCTTTGACTATTGTAACAGCTGTTTCGTTTCAGTACAAGTTGTATATAACATTTCGTTTTCTATATTTTACCCCTGATACCTTCAGGTTTTCAAAGAATGTATTCCAGTTAGCATTATCAAAAGATTTCTATCAACCTACAAAATACTATAATCTGTCTTTTAATATGAGTCTTGAGGTGAGAATTTCCTCACGTCCTACACTTTTCTTGAACTCCGATTGGTCTTCCCCGAGGTTGTATTGCAACAGGTTTTTTTCTAAAACCTGTCTAATAAGCTTTGCAAGTGTATCAAACCTTCTGCTCCGTTGCAGTGTTTTCTTCTACATGCTAATCACCGTAAGAGCCCTTTTATGGAGCAAATGTAGGGCGTTTAAAGCTGTGAACTGCCCGTCTGTAGCTTTCAGAACGCACTCGACGCGCAACGAACAGCGTGCTCTAGCGTCCAAATTCAGCGCTCCAGTTTCACATCGCTGTTTGCAAACCGCACACGCAAAGAGGCGCAGTTAGAAATTACTCTGGTTAAAATAGCCGCTCTGATTTGAATTTCGGATCAATCGCTTGATGCAGTACAGCACACTCAGCATGATGGCAATTACTGTTTTGTGGCTAATTGTTTCCCGTCGCATGGATATACGCCCAATATTTCATTTTGTAGTATAAATCACTCAGATTTCAAACAGCGTTTACTGTATTACTTAATATTCACGTCATTAAACGTGATACAGTTGTTTATGCGGTATCGTTTGTTCGGTAAATGCCGCGGCGATATGCAAACAAACACAGGATTACCACGAAGCTAGCCGCGCCTCTAACCCTGTGCAATATCCATTAGGCACGTGCTGGTCCGTTGTGAATGAAAGGATTACGCTAAATCTCGTTTTAATTCATCGTACTGTTTGCATTGTTCCCAAAAGAAAAAGTGAAATTGCTGCATATTGTGTTTTTCTTTGCAAGAAATGTTACTTGTGAGAAGAATACGTGTTAGTCTCCTTCAGATTGGAAATATAAATGCTTTTCAAGTTTTTTGTTCGTTTCTACTAACCGATACCGCAAACAGATGTTGTTTATTTGTCTGTGAAATAAGGAAGTGATGTTTGACGTTGGCTTCGGCGGAAGAATCCACACTAGTTGTATGTAACGCCGGGGCGGAACTATTCGTAGTCTCATTTTCTTTTATGAATTTATCAATTGTTTTAAGAAATTGATTGTATGACTTTATATAATAAAAGAAACTATTTTGGAAATTGAAATAGAAATGTCCTCTTATGAAACAATCAATAAATTCTGGAGCCGCTTCAGCTGTTTTTATTGAGATCCTTTTATGTACAGGTCCACAACCGGTTTCGCGTCAGTAGAGACGCATCTTCAGGTGTTACTGTGTTAAATAACAAAACAATAATTAAAATTACAGGACCAATAACTTAATAAACGCGATACATGAATTGAACAAGGTATTACTTACAACTTTTTATTCTCTCGTCATAATTCGCTACTGAGTCCCAACATTCTAGTTGGTTTCATCCGTCAATTGGTTAAAATTCAATAGGGCCAAATACATGGGTCCAAGTCCAAAATCAAATGGTTGTCTTTCAGGATAAAAAACATGGATGTTAAAATGTGGGACATGTAGTCGCGTGATTTTGACCACCGTATTTTCGATAAAACCTGAAGGTAAAAAGAAAGACACGTGACAAATTTGTGTCTATAGTCATAAAATAAATCATAGGGGAAGAGTAGTTGATGGTGGGGGGGGGGGGGGTTGCACCTATGTCAGTTGACAAAATTAAGTAATCGTTAGGAATGGGGAGCATTAAAACTTGTTAAAATGACTTACCCGTAGATTGGCAATGGAGTGAAGGTGGCCATTGTAAAAATAAACTGAAGGTCTGTAATTAGAAACATCAAGTTGTAGCAGACCTATGGAGGCGTAGAGGAATGCACTGCGAAGCGGCGAAGTAAACTGAACGCGGGCTGTGGTGCGGCGTGATGGAGGAAAGCAAACTTTCGCATGCGCGCTGTAGTACGGTACCTGGACTGTCAGTCAGAGAAAACAACTGAAGGTTGGGGCTCGTACCATACTACAGCGCGCATGCGCAAGTTTGCTTTCCTCCATCACGCCGCACCACAGCCCGCGTTCAGTTTACTTCGCCGCTTCGCAGTGCATTCCTCTACGCCTCCATAGGTCTGCTACAACTTGATGTTTCTAATTACAGACCTTCAGTTTATTTTTACAATGGCCACCTTCACTCCATTGCCAATCTACGGGTAAGTCATTTTAACAAGTTTTAATGCTCCCCATTCCTAACGATTACTTAATTTTGTCAACTGACATAGGTGCAACCCTCCCCCCCCCCCCCCCCCCCCCCATCAACTACTCTTCCCCTATGATTTATTTTATGACTATAGACACAAATTTGTCACGTGTCTTTCTTTTTACCTTCAGGTTTTATCGAAAATACGGTGGTCAAAATCACGCGACTACATGTCCCACATTTTAACATCCATGTTTTTTATCCTGAAAGACAACCATTTGATTTTGGACTTGGACCCATGTATTTGGCCCTATTGAATTTTAACCAATTGACGGATGAAACCAACTAGAATGTTGGGACTCAGTAGCGAATTATGACGAGAGAATAAAAAGTTGTAAGTAATACCTTGTTCAATTCATGTATCGCGTTTATTAAGTTATTGGTCCTGTAATTTTAATTATTGTTTTGTTATTTAACACAGTAACACCTGAAGATGCGTCTCTACTGACGCGAAACCGGTTGTGGACCTGTACATAAAAGGATCTCAATAAAAACAGCTGAAGCGGCTCCAGAATTTATTGATTGTTTCATAAGAGGACATTTCTATTTCAATTTCCAAAATAGTTTCTTTTATTATATAAAGTCATACAATCAATTTTTTAAAACAATTGATAAATTCATAAAAGAAAATGTATTTACTCAGCTGCGGATGCCCCAATTATAAAATAACTTATTCGTAGTCTGTTCAATCGTGTCTTGTGTTTAATTTTATCCTAAACGTCGTCTTTCAGAGACATCTGAAGAATGGTAAACGACCATCAGACTTTCGAACTATGTCTTCTAGGGAATGTTAGATTTGTACGTGCGGAAATAGCCGAGCGCTCTAAGGCACCTTGCTGCGGAGTGCGCGGTCGTTTCTCGTCGGAGGTTCAGGTCTTCCCTTGGGAAACGATGTTTCTGTTGTTCTTAACTTAAGTACGTTTAAGTAATTTGTAATTTTAGGGACCGACGGCCACTGCATTTAAAAGTCTAGCATGTGTTGCGACTTGGGAAAGGTTTACTGACCGCTCTTCGACTCGGTCTTTATACTGGTAAATTAATGTAATTAGTCCAGTAACCTTATGGAAAGAAAAAAACGTCTGAACAGGACAAAATAGGAGAAATGTGAAACCTTTTGCAACAGTCTCAGTTTGATGTCCTAGTTCACAGAGTCGGAGTTATGATGTCATGTATATGGCCGCAGTAAAAATTCATAAACGGTTTTAAACTCTCACAGAACTGACAAAAGAAGGCCGTTTATGCACCGAATTAAAGAGGGAAAGTTGCAAGTATCTACGATTTCGTCCGAATTATATGACGTAAAAAATAAGACAGTTATTCGCCATTATTTGACGTTCCTCAATGAATAACCCAGTATTTGTGGAACTCAATTTTTTTTTCATTAGTCATGTGACACATTCTTAGGTCTTTAAATGTTACCAATATATTTTCCCTGTCTTGAATAAGAAGGGTGATATCTGAAATTATTTACTGTACGGTGTAAATATTCACTAGTTAGATTTCATGTTAGAATTTTAAGGAACCATACTGTCGAAGGATAGTTGAACGCCTATTTTTTTTTTTTATTGAACAAACCTCAACCGGTATTTTACAAAAAATGAATTAAGATGGTCTCAATCTATATAATACAACGTGCTGATTTGTAGTAATCAGTTACGTGAATTATAGGGATGCTTTCTTTTATGTCATTGAATCACCTAATGACGGTGCACTGTAACCAGCAATAACTAATTCATCGTGAAAAAAACGAAAAAAAAAGGAAGAAGACATAACCCACCGAAAGCCAAGACATAGTGACGACAAATGATTATCATTTTGACACTGTGGATAGTTGACTGTTCTCATAAATTTGATATTGAAAAATGAGTGAGTTCTTAAACATCTCAATCATCTTTCTCACAAATCAGTAATGGAGACCCCTACACAGAAAGTTCATTATCGTCCTCATTGACATCGGAAATATTGCACTTGCTGCACCCACCACCATTGCAAATCCACACAAAACAGAATGCTGTAAACACTGTTCACATCCAGTTGAACACCTGCAAGCTACTTACTTTAATATGATGTTGGGAGCCGAAGTTCTTGAGTTGAAATGGCAGCAGAGAACGATCTTCGGTGACCCAGCCCCAAGAAGTAAATAGCACGTCTTTGATCCTCCATTTCTACACCTGGTGACAGACATCTTTTGAACGCCCTGTTGCTGGCGCAGGTGTTGAGGAAAGTCGCGCAAAATCTGAATGGTGATGTGATGCGCTGTCACCGCTTCTAGGAATCGCAGGTATCTAAGAGTATTTGAAGACATCATTCCTTTAGGAGCACCATACAAAGCCTATAGAATAAATTAATACTGAAGTAATTTGTCCTGCAAACGGCTGTGTTTGGAGAAATCGAAATGTTGTTTTCTCTCTTTGGCCAAACTAAAAGGATGTTATGGCACATCCGGGTACAGCATGCCGAACTAGCATATCCTGACAAGGCCTCAAGTGCGTCTTAGAGAGCGGTTATGTAAAGGTCATTTTCCTACAGATGACTTTGGAAAGTAAATGAACACATTACAAGGAGCCAGTGTAATTAGAAGGACCAGTAAATCGACTTCTTTGTCGACCACCACAGTTGCCTTCTGTCATCTCCAGCCTTGTTCCAATAATCAATGTATCAGCATCAGCCTGCGTTTACCACTTCAAGATACTACCGGACATTGGGGGATTCCTCACAATAGCAAAACATTTCTTGTCCCCCGGAAAAAAATAATATTTTCTTTGGAGTGGATTTGAAGACACTGACGTTTGGCTGACGACTCATGTGCTCTTTTATTTTTCTGCTGGGCCTGTAATAAGTACCAAAGACCACAACGCAGTTAATAGCAAAATTGTTTTCTGACATAGTTACAGTAAAGTCCACATAATTTTTTGCTAGGCAGATACTGTAGCGAAGCAACTCATGGCAATATAAATCCATCATCTACAACTTAGTCACAATCTGGAGGAGAAGGGAGACGCTTGTGGTCTTGGACACAATTATCTAATACACAAGGAGAATATACAAACAGGAGAAGATAAACGCAACTGACAAACATGAAAACACTGAGTACAAATTGAATGATATTTTCTTCCACTTACCTGCATATTTCTTCAAGATTTTTTAAACAAATTATTTTTATTTATTTATTTATTGCTTCTCTGTTGATTACATTTCTTCGTCAAATAATTAGGAGGAGAATTGAACAGATGGAGGAGTTGCTGAGTTGAGATCAGTTTGGATTCAGAAGTGGATTGGGAACAACAGAACATTCTATGACCGAGACTACTTATAGAAAAGAGAATACATAAAAAGAAATCAACCTATATTGCCTTTATAGATCTGGAAAACACATTTGGTAATTTGATCTGGCAAGAGATGTTCAGAGCGCTGAAGAAATCTGGTATTAAGTACAAAGACATCCGTGTGATACTCGGCCTCTGTAAGAATGAGAAGGCAGTGCTGAGGCATTTTCATGAAATAGAAGAAGGAAAAAATGAGAATAGGCGTAAGAGAAGGATGTTCTCTCTCTCCTTGCATATTCAACACTTAATTCCAGAAAGGTATAGACCAAGTTAGCGAAACTAGTCACATAAAGATCAAAATTAGTGTGCAGAACATCGATATGCTACAATACGCAGATGATTTTGCTGTGGTCACCCAGACAAAAGAGGATCTAGAGCAGTCATACTCAACCTTTTTCCTCCTCGGGCCAAATCCTCAAAAGTTTTATTTCAAGTGGGCCACAGCATTATTACAGGACAAAATAACACTGCAATTTGTTTTATCATCAAAATCTATTTTAATATACAGTTGTTAATAGAGAAGAGTACGTAGCTTTTTGCAATATTGTTATTTAATATTTTCTTAATTTTTTAGAATTTGTGCCTTGTTCTTTAGACAAATCGTAAGTAATTCCAAGAAAGAACTTATAAAGGTTGAGCGGCCACCTCAAACTCTGCTGCATCCTTTTTACAGCCGTTTCCAAGCAGTTACGTTTTTGTTAAATATCTTTGTTTGTAACATACGTTAATCAATGTAATATGACATTTAGCGATTTTTTTTTTTTTTTTTTTTTTTTTTTTTTTTTTTTTTTTTTGTTTCAAGGCAGACAGGGCGAGTGATTTCTGTGAAGTACCACTATGGTACTTGCCAGAGCTGGACAGCGTTAACCAAAAAGTTAACTTCGTTAATCATTAAACCGTTACTAAAAAGTTAGCTTAGTTAAACGATAAAGCGCCACTTTACGGACAATTTAACGGAACTTAACGTTAATCGTTAATTCGAAACAGTATTGTGAAGCCATGAAATCTCGCCTTCAGTGTCTGAATTTATATTTGTTTGCTGTCGCACCACGGAAATAGAGCAAATTAAGGAAAACATAATACCCTTCGTGATATACAAAAAACTGAAACATTTTAAGAAAAACTTAACATTCATTACTGTCCATGGAAAGAACTGAAGATCTCGGGATAAAGATAAAATATACGTTAATGTATTTTAATCGATTACAAACTTTGGGCCAGCAGTCGCCTTAACCTCTTGTCTATAAGGAGCGCGTCTTCCGTTCGCAAAAATTCTCACCAGTCCGACGCTACCATAGTAGCGGCCCTCGGCCATATTCCTCATTGTTCACCGTCAGGGATTCCCAAAAGAAGTCCAACGATTTTATCTCATCAGCGATGAAGCCTGGAACCCAGAAGGCCATCGTCGCAAGTCAATACTATTTATATATTGGTGTGATGTCTGTTTTTTTCGAAAGACATCACACCAACAAGTATTTACAATTAACGTTGATAGTGTTGAAAAGTGTTGCAGAAATGATAATTTCGGTAGGCAAACTGGCATATATGTACTATTCTGACTTCTACAATTTTTTGTTTTCTAATAATTGCCTGTTAAGGTGATCATATTTGCAAACGAGGGACAAATTTTATAACTACTCACTACCCAAAATGCAACAATGCCCTGTGACTGTTATACATAATTGAAGCTTACAATAAAATATGATCAGGCACAGTCAGCAAATATAACATAAAACATAAATATATACCATCTTCTGTGTAAGATACACTCAAGTATTACACATTAGTAAAAATCTTGCTTAGGTAACTTGATACAGCTTTTGACACTCATCTGCTCATGTTTCAAAAGTAAACAAATGTGAGTGTTTGAGAATTTTTTTGCTTAAATTTGATTTAACTTTTAAATCTTCTACTGCGGATGTTGACAGTTGGCTTTTATTTAGAACTCTACGACCTAGTACAACCTAACTTGATGTAATTGCTACGCATTAAGTAGCATATACCAAGAGAGAACACTTGCGGTAAATAATATTTCTTAACTTGGCTACTGAAGTTTAAATGGCTAAATGACTTTTCATGGAACGTAGTTTAAAGAAAAAAAGCTCTGATATCAAATCGGATCTACAATACCACTGACTTACAACACCGCTCAGTTTGCATTGGGGGTTAATAAGAAAAACAGTGTGTTGACGGTTCTAGAGTTCTGGCATCTGTGCACCACATCGAACAGAGACAGCCCACGTCAGTTTACAGTGATGTATCATCCCAACAGAAAAAAAATTATCGCTCTTTGAGAGATGGTCCATGGTTAATTTAAAGAAGCAGTTACAAAACACTCCTTTATGATTTCTGCATCAGTAAATGCTTTCATATGCTTACCAAGTATGTAACTAATTTCATAAGATGCCTTTGTTAGCGCTGTATCTTGTGACATGGCCACCGACATAACCCTTTGTTGTTGTACCAAATAACTTTTTAACGCTACGAGTTTCTTACGTCTTACGGTGCATCCCCGAGGAAACGTATCACTAAACGATCGGTGTTTTGTTGTGAAATGGCGATCAATATTATATTTCTTTAATATAACACGTTTTCGGCAAATTAAACAAGTTGCTGATCCATGTTTATTTTGGACTACAAAATAGTCAATTTTCCACTGATCTTGAAACAATCTTCTTTCAACAGATAGTTTTCATTTGTTTTTAGAAGCCACTCTTGACATGGTGAATAATGATTTTATCACTCTTCAGTCTTCACTCTCACAGCACCCACACGACACAAACTAAACAACGTAATACCTTGTCTACACATGTGCTTAAATACTGCGAAAATAATCCGGCTGCAACAGAATAGCCGTGCGTACTAAGTTGCCATGCCGCGGTCGCGGGGCCGTTCGCCGTCGGGGGTTCGAGTCCTCCCTCGAGAATGGGTGTTTATATTGTCCTTAGCATAAGTTACTTTACGTTAGTGTAAGTAGTTTGTAAGCCTAGGACTGATGACCAACGTAGTTAAGGCCGTTAGATTTATAAACATTTTACCATGAAAAAAATTATCTGCTTAGTCACCGTCCAACGGACTCAAGCTCCACCCATCAGCGGCAAGGAACTGAAGCCAGTGCCATCTAGATGGCACTAGTTCAACCAAACCACAAGGAACTGTGAACGTCAGAGACAAATTACAGAAAAACAATAGTTTGTATAAATGTTATACTTGAAAACTTAAATAATGCATTACAGATACTGTCTTTATAAAATGAAATCAAATCACCAATGTAACGGTAATAGTAACTTGTCACAACTAAATCGCACCATGTTACTCTCAACTCAGACCATAATCTTGATGGGTCATCCCGTGGGCGCACCGAAAAAGGCGTTGGCGTCATAAAAACTATTGAGTGAAGGTTTATTTATTTTTTTACTCACATTCAAAATCTTTTTGCAATGTCTGTAAATTACGAAAATTCAAGGCTCTTTTAGAGGAAAAATTGTCCAAATTTCTTTATTGATGCTGATTTTTAAAAAGCAAAAGCTGTAATTTGATACTTTCAACACAGTCACGCATAGTACCGATTAATTTATTTTTACCTTGTCCCTCGTGTGTTATGGAGTGTTTATTTTCGTAGTGAGAGTGCACTGGCGGTGCTTTGATATTTACGGTTGAGCTGCATATTAAGCACAGTGCATTCTCAAAACACTTTATAATTACGAATCTTTTCAGTAAACATAAAAAATGGCACACTTATAACCGAACTTTTTTTGCTCATGGTGAACGCCCGCAAGACAGATTAACGGTGTCACACTTGATAGGATTCAGAGCGGATACTTCAGCGCACCGAAAAGGACGCGATTGCGAGCGCTGTCCCAGCTGCCACAGAGAGGGGGGAAGCACCGGGCAGCACGGGTCGCGCAAACACTCGAGAGCTCCAGCCAGAGGGGCCCGCTTCACAACAAACGACGTATGTTGTGGAGAACGTGCTGCTTAAATTCAGAGCACTGGCTTCGTCGATTTCGCTGCATTTTTTGCCCATTTCTATCTGCCAGTCATTAGAAATTTTTATTGCGAAATTTTGAATTCTGGACGACTAGCTTGCCGGGCCACTGAAAAAAGCTCGGCGGGCCACAAGTGGCCCGCGGGCCGCAAGTTCAGTACCGCTGATCTAGAGAAAGCTCTCAGAACAATGTAAAGGATATTATTTAATTAGTACTGAATAAGAATAAACAAGGAAAAGACTAAAGCGATCGTAAGCAGTACTGAAACAGAATAAGATATTTAGGAAACAAAATCACAAGAGATGGTAGAAGCCGGAAAGAAATTGTGATAAGAATAAGAAGCCAAAAATTTGAGAAAGAACCTACTCACCAGCAATAATATCAGTCTGAAAATAACGAAACGTATGATGAAAGCTTTCTGGTTGGAGTGTGGCCCTGTAAGGATTTGAAACTTGGACAGTGGGCAAAGAAGACAGAAGATGGCTAAAAACCCTGGACATATGGTGCTACAGCACGATGATGAAGACCAGCTGGAGAGTAACAAATGAAGAGGTGCTTAGAAGAGTACAGGAAACTAGACCTCTCTGGAGGATCATCCAGACAAGAAGAGACAAACTAGTAGGCCACCTTGTAACGCACAACATCATCATCGGAACGATAGCAGAAGGAGCTTCTGAGGGAAGAAATCGTCAACGATCCAGGATGTCAGACATGTAACAGATCTTGATCGATGTTGGATGTAATACATTCGTGGAAATGAACAGGATGGTAAACATAACTTAGAGGAATGGCGGTCTGCTGGAAACCAACCTCAGGGTTGAATACAAGAGAAGAACAAGATCATAAGATACAGTTTTAGGTGTTTTTCACATGTAAGAATCATCAAAATAAGTTAAGGGTTGAGTTGTTACTGCGTGGTAAAAACTATTTCTGGGGGTCCTCGTCGGTTTGCGCAAGACAACTTACTCCGAAGTATAACTGCACAATGTTTAATGGTATAACAATGTCATCCTTGATCTTGACAGCGCTAGCTATGTGTGATAATATCCTTGTCATTTCAATGTCTATAAAAGTTTTCCCTACAATTCGTTCCTCTGCATCTTTTCCTGCATTAACTACATCGCCACAACTATTAGACACACTAGCTGCAATGTAACTTGATAAAGGTATGAGCTCAGAACGATTTGTGAGTGGAGAATGAGAGGCAAACCACACTACTACTTTTGAACAATCGATGTTATGAATTATTTATAATGATTTGCTAAGTTCAACGTGCTGATCAAAGGAAGTACAACACCAGAATTTCGTCTAAGTGATGAATGAGCTCTGAACATGCATCTATCCCATGCTCCAACCGATTCACATATTTTCATTCCACGTCCATTCGTCATACCACCAGATGATTTGAACGATTTCATCAACACTTGTACTATCAACTACGATTGCGAGATCACATTTCGTCGTTACGTCTAACACCAAACTGTCCTGTGGTGGCAAATTTTTGGGACTCTTCTGGTGACAGCCTATCTTCTAGTGCAACATCTGTTTTAGATTTGAATTTGCAAGGTTTGCATTTGAAAGATGACCAGCTGCATTGGAAAATAGGAATCGTATTTTTCACCCTTTATATAAGCAATGTTGTATAAGATATTCGTATGGCTTCGTCGTGAGACAAAGACAATATTTTCAGCAACACTCCTGTGACAAACTAAACATAGGTAAACACTATCTCTGGAGACTAATCATGTATACTGAAAACGTAAAATATACGATCTAAAAATATATACTAGAGGAAAAAATTAGGAAAATGCTATTACAAATATTACGTCTGCAAGAGAATGATCACACCATGCATCAAATAAATTAAAGTAACTGACTTATATTAATAATGGAGAAACATAGATATTATTTTATAGCACCAAGAATGTATTATATGATTAATGAAGAAAATTGCCATTGTGGCACGTAAATACCTAGTTATTCGTAGGGAAACTTTAAAAATTTAAAAAAAAATATTTTAATCATCTTCACTTTATGTAACTCTGAAGAAATCTTACATATCTGTAACACGTTGCTTCATCTGCATAAAAGTTCTGGACTACAATCTTACAGAACAGAAGCAGGCTTGTGGAAATTTTTTCACCAATCAGTCGTAAACATGAATACTGCCTAGCCCGCTTGTTTTCCTGTATATAACTATGATGAATGCTACCGCTTTCTACAAATGTAATTACACCTCCTTATCTGATGTAAAGTGCCTTGTGTTAATTTTACTACTAATATTTGTTCTATCGTTGGCTACAGCCAACTGTCATAAGGAACGCTAATCATATTTTTGAAACACTTCTGACAATGTTCTAGATTTGTCGAGCTGTCTATCTCATTTTAAATGAAATATTATTCACTGTCACTTATTTTATTTTATTTTGCTTATGTTGTTTTAACTTTGACTACATGGTGCTTGTATAGCCTGTCAGGATTAACAACAAAAAAGTTTAACAGCTGACAAATAAAAGATAATTTTTGTTTTTTAAAAGCCTTTGTACAATTGTTCTTTTAAAACCTTTGTATTTTTATACTTTGTACAATAAGTGCACAGCCGTCATATGTAATTAATATGCATAACCTTATGTGATACGGCGCCACTATACGCCTTGTAATGCCACCTGGAGGCAAGAAATTACCTGGACAGTACCGAATGTGTTAAAGGTTGTAGTCTGCTTTTGTATGTGTATCAAACAAGTTCTTACATCTGTTCACGTGTGCCACATGCCACGGAAGAGGTATAACACGACGGAACTCATAATTTTAATATGAAATGTAACTTACTACTTTTTCCGTCATGTGAGAAATTGTATTATTTTTATGTTTGTAGATGCTAATCTGATGATGGTAAAGCCGAAACGCGTCATTTTTTAGGGCACTCTATACGTGAAGTGTGACCTATAATAAAGAATTTGCGACCTAACCAGCTTCACAGCAATACTACCTAATCATTACAATAATTATTTATTTGCAGACCTAGATTTTGACCACTGTGTGGTAATTATCAGTGCTAAAATAAATACAAAAGAACCAGTTAGAATAACATACATGTCACGTTATAATCCAATTGTACAAGTTTCAGTTAAAGTCAATGATAAAAAACATACCTTAAAAACAATTAAAACACTTAAAACATCTCGACCTTTATGTTGGAGGTTGTGTTCGTACTGACTCAGCTGTTACAATTCTTACTCAGTTGACGTCAGAGTGCGTCATTTGCGGCTAAGGCGCCCTTCTTAAAGTTTCATAAAAAAAACATCATCATCATCACCATCATTAGAGACTGATTATGCCTTTCAGCGTTCAGTCTGGAGCTTAGTACCTCTAATAAAATTCCTCCATGATCCCCTATTCAATGCTAACATTGATGCCTCGTCTGATATTATGCCTTTTACTTCAAAATCATTCTGCACCGAATCTAAGTACTTTCTTCTTGGTCTACCTCGACTCCTCTTACCCTCCGCTGCCAAGCTCATGAGTCTCTTAGGTAACCTTGCTTCTCCCATGCGTGTAACATGACCCCACCATCTCAGTCTGTTTGCTCTAACTGCTTCATCTATGGTGTTCGTTCCCAGTTTTTCTTTGATTTCCTCGATATGGACACCCTCCTGCCATTGTTCCCATCTATTAGTACCTGCAATCATTCTTGCTACTTTCATATCTGTAACCTCTACCTTGTGAATAAGGTAACCTGTATCCACCCAACTTTCACTCCCATACAACAAAGTTGGTCGAAAGATATAGCGGTGCACTGCTAGCTTAGTCTTGGTACTTACTTCCTTCTTGCAGAAGAGAGTAGATCTTAGCTGAGCACTCACTGCATTAGCTTTGCTGCACCTCGATTCCAGTTCTTTCACTATGTTGCAATCCTGTGAGAAAATACATCCTAGGTACTTGAAACTGTCTACCTGTTCTAACTTTGTTCCTCCTATTCGGCAGTCAATCTGCTTAAATCTCGTTCCCACTTACATTACTTTCGTTTTGGAGATGCTGATCTTCATATCATAATCCTTGCACCTCTGATCGAGCTCTGAAATATTAGTTTGCAACCTTTCAATCGAATCGGCCATTACAACTAAGTCATCTGCATATGCGAGGCTGCTTATTTTGTTTTCACCTATTTTAATCCCGCCCTGCCAGTCTACTGTTTTCAACATATGATCCATGAATAGTATGAATAGCAGGTTATAGCCTTGTCTTACCCTTGAAACTACTCTGAACCATGAGCTTAATTTGCCATCTACTCTAACTGCTGCCTGACAGTCTACGTAAAGCCCTTTAATTGCCTGCAGAAGTTTGCCTCCTATATCATAATCTTGTAGAACTGACAGTAGCTTCCGTCTAGAGGCACGGTCATAAGCCTTTTCTTGATTTATGAAACATAGATACAATTCCCTGTTCCACTCATAGCACTTTTCCATTACCTGCCGTAAGCTAAAGATCTGGTGCTGACAGCCTCTAAGAGGCCTAAAACCACACTGATTTTCATCTAACTTGTCCTCAATTAATACTCGCACTCTCCTTTCAACAATACCCGAGAATATTTTTCCTACAACGCTAATTAAAGAGATACCTCGATAGTCGTTGCAATCTTTTCTGTTTCCATGTTTGAAAATTGGAGTGATTACCGTTTTCGTCCAGTCAGACGGAACCTGTCCTGATTCCCATGCCTTCTCAATTATCCTGTGTAACCATTTGAGACCTGATATTCCACTATATTTGACGAGTACGGGCTTAATTTCATCCACCCCAGCCGCTTTATTGCACTGTAATCTACTAAGCATTTTCTCCACTTCCTCAAATGAGATCCTGTTTCCATCGTCGTTCCTATCCCATTCCATCTGAAAATCTGACACATCATTGAACGTTTCACCTACATTGAGCAATTCTTCAAAATATTCCCTCCATCTGCTCAAGGCATCCACAGGATTGACTAACAGCTTTCCTGACCTGTCCAAAACACTAGTTAATTGCTTATTCCCTCCCTTTCGAAGATTGCTAATTACGCTCCAAAATGGTTTTCCCGCCGCTTGACCCAGAGTTTCTAGCTTATTTCCAAAGTCTTCCCATGATTTCTGCTTGGAGTCTGCAATTATCCATTTGGCTTTGTTTCTTTCTTCAATATTACTTTATCTGTCTGCCTGATTTCTAGTATGGAGCCATTTTTGGAATGCCTTCTTTTTCTTTTTACAGACTGCCTTGACTGTGTCATTCCACCAGGCTGTCTGCTTCTTTCTACCTTTACACACTACTGTTCAAAGACATTCTCTGGCTGCTTCCAGTAATGTGTCCCTGTACCTTGTCCATTCCTCTTCCAGTGACTGTAAATCATTACATTCAACTAACTGGTACCTTTCCAAGATCATTGCTATGTATTTCTGCCTAATTTCCTTGTCTTGAAGCTTCTCCACTCTTATCCTTCTACACATGGACTCGACTTTCTGCTCTTTTGGCCTCACAAAACCAATTTGACTGCAGATTAAATAATGATCAATATCATCAAAGAACCCCCTGAATTCCTGGTCTGCTATTATATATATAGTCAATGACAGATCTGGTTCCCCTTCCTTCCCAAGTATAGCGGTGAATGTCCTTATGCTTAAAGAAGGAGTTTGTGATAACTAAGCCCATACTGGAACAGAAATCCAAGAGCTTTTTTCCGTTCCTGTTGGCCTCCATATCCTCTCCAAACTTACCCATAACCTTTTCATAACCTTCTGTTCGATTTCCTATCCTAGCGTTGAAATCACCCATGAGTAAAACACTATCCTTATCCTTCACTCTAACAACTACATGACTAAGTGCATTGTAAAATCTGTCCATCTCATCTTGATCTGTCCCTTCACAGAGTGAATATACTGCCACAATCCTAATTTTCTTGCTGGAGATGGCCAAATCTATCCACATCAGTCGTTCATTTACATGCCTTATTGCAATTATGCTGGGTTCGATTCCTTTCCTGATGTAAAACCCTACACCCCACTGTGCTCTTCCTACTTTAACTCCTGACAGGTAGACCTTGTATTCTCCTGTCCTTAGTTCAGTAGACGAAGAATGTTTAGTTCATGGATTGATCAAGCGTATTTCCAGATGTTCCTGATGTACAAAAGACTCCCTTCACACAAATTGTAAAAAGATGAAGCCTAAGGGCATCGGTCGTGGACGCTACAGTTTCCCAGATTTTGACATTTCAAACGTTGAGTGAAAATTCTTTATGATGCAAGGTAATTTTATGTACAGTGGTTATTTCTTTAAGGAAAATACAATGTTCTAACCATAAAATAGTCTATTTGTTAATTTTAATAGATGTTTGCTTCCTGAGAAAGACCCTCTACTATTTTAAAACTTCATATAAACATAGCCTACCATATCTTGAGAGATATTTCAATGTAAAAGACGATCGGTTTCACCCCATTGTCTGGGTGAAGCCATTATAAGCCTTCAAAAAATGAGTGATCAAACTTTAAATTAAAAGAATTTCAAAAGCACAAAAGGCTCTTTCTATATTTAACATTAGATATAATGTCGAAATCCTAAGGATTACACGTAATATTTTTGGAACGAATTCTTCTGGAGGTTCCCTCGAAAACAACACAAAAACTTAATTTTGTGATCGACTTCACCCCTTCTGACGGTATGTCATAATTCTGATAGCCGGCCGCGGTGGCCGAGGGGACTAAGGCGCTCCAGTCACGGTCTGCACGGCCACTACGGTCGGGGTTCGAATCCCCCCTCGGGCATGGATATTTGTGCCGTCCGAGCTCGTAAGTAGTTCATAAGTAGTTCGTGTGTTTAGGGACTGGTGGCCCCGTAGTTGGGTCCCATAGACTATACAAACATTTGAACTTTTTTTTTTAATGGGAAGTGATTTAGTGAAATAATCGCATTATCACTCAGGTTCTTTTCCTCTCCTTTGCTATCCAATTTACTGGTGCCAGTTACCAGTCGCCTGTACTCACCTCCTTCCTTGTTTCCTCTGGCGACACTGCTAGGTCCTCCCTAGCAGGTCAGGCATTTGCCGTTGTCTAGCTGGAAAGAGTGAGCTGGCTGTTGACCCAAGAGAGAGGAACAAAGAGAGAGAGGATGTCAGCACTTGGGCCGTGTGTGGACACCGCGTCGGACCGCTGGGGCGTGTTGTGCCAACACCACTACAGACGAAGCCTCACAACAACTCGTCTCACGTTACACGGACCACGTCGCAACCGCCAGCTGACTGCTGGCCGCTGGGGCACAGCCCACTGCTTCGTAGCGACACAAAGTAACTATACAGAGAGGAAGCTCCCTCTAAACCACTGTCCAACGCTCTCTTCGTAGTTCTGTAAGATGATAGCAGGTGTCGGGTGGTTCCCCAGCTTAGTGCGGGTAGGCCACACTAGAGGCGCTTCTGAGTTTGCCTTTCGCGCATGAGAGGATAGTGTGGAGGGGAGGCTGAAGAGAGAGCTCGTGCCACCAGCACAGAGTAACACATACAGAGCAGAAGCCTCCCCTAAACCACTGTCCTACGCTCTCCTCGTAGTTCCGTAAGATGCTAGCAGGTGTCAGGCGGATCGCTCACTTAGGGTGCCTCTCGCACGTCAGATGGTAGCGTGGAGGGGAGGGTGTCGGGAGAGCTCGTGCCGCCTGCCACGAGGCTACGGCTGTGTCCGGCTTGCTGTCGTGTGAGGGGAGGTGGCGGTGGGGCCAGCCGCTACCTGCCGCCTGCTCTGGCCAGTTTAAAGGGCTGCTTCTGACCGCAGCGCCATCATGGGACATCTTACGGAACTGTTGGAAACCCTCCCTCCCCGCACCCCGGAGCGTAGGACCGGGCCTTTACGGAGGTTTCCCGTCTGCATATATTTGACTGTGCCGCCGGCCACGGATGTGTCCGGCGTGCCGGCGTTTGAAGGGAAGTGGTGGTGGGGACAGCAGCTACCTGCCGCCTCCTCTAGCCAGTTTTAAAGGGCTGTTCCTGACCTCAGCGCCATCAAGGGATATCTTATGGAACTGCTAAAAATCCGCTGCCCCAAACCCCTGCGCGTGTGACCGAGACCTTACTCAGGTTTCCCGTCTGTATATTTTTGTCTGTGGTAGCAGCCAGCCATTAATGTGGCGGTCGCGGACTGTTCGGTGTTATGTGACACAGGCTGCTGTGAGGCCTTGTGTGGTGTTCCTTGTGCCTGCTACCACAGAGTAACATATACAGAGAAGAAGCCCCCCCCCTCAAATTCTCTGTCCTACGCTCTCCTCAAAGTTCCGTAAGATGCCAGCAGATGTCAGGTGGTTCCCTGGCTTAGTACTGGTAGACCACACTAGAGGCGCTTCTGAGGGTGCCTCTCGCACATCAGAGGGGAGGCTGAGAGGAGATCTCGTGCCGCCTTCCACAAGGCCAGGACTGTGTCCGGTTGCCGGCGTTTGAGAGGAAGTGGTGGTGGGGACAGTCACTACCTGCCGTCTGCTCTGGCTGGTTTAAAGGGTTGCTTCTGACCGCAGCGCCATCATGGGACATCTTACGGAACCTTTTCTTCCCATACCCCTGAGCGTGTGACCGGGACCTTACGGAGGTTTCCCGTCTGTATATTTTTGTCTGTGCCACTATGCCTGTCCGTCTCGACGTCGACGGGACGTTTCTCAGCGGAATTCTATCACCGAGTTAAGCTTCTTGTACCGGAACTTTCATGTAAATTTGGTGCGATAGATATGTTCGCTTTGGCCGCCGTTGTGGATTTGAATTTGTGTTGTGGTGTGAGTGCCCCTGGATTGGCTTGTCGGGTTTTTAGGTGCCAGTATGACATTTCAAGTTTTGAAATTGAAACTTTTAAATCCTGTTCTACGTGTAACCAAAGTTTTTTTTTCTGCTTTGTAGTCTCGTGTGTCAGTTGCTTGTCCTGTCCGCGAGTGTATATGTAGGTAGGGAATTTTACTTTCTCTCAACTGAGACTGCCCAGCGAGTGGACGTAATTTTGCAGTGAGCTTTGTGCCGCAGACGAAAGACTTATTATATTTCTGTGATGCCTCTTCTTTCGGACATGTCGGAAAGAACAGACACCACACCAATATAATAAGTATTTACACCCGAAGACAGTGTTAGCTTCACTTACTTTACTGCAGACGCTGTCGTATGTTCGACCTCGCACGGGAATCCGTAATGGCGAATGTAAGAGGGCGTGGACGATAGGGACGCTGCAGCCATAGCGTGCGACTTCTAGAAGTTTGAGATGGACGAGAGGCGAGTACGGGTAGCCAAGTGGTTAAAGCGTCCGCTGGACCGAAGCGGGAGACCCGGGTTCTATTCCCAGCCCAGCTCACATTTCGTCACCATTGTTTTAATTCAATGCCGTAATGCAGTCACAGTCAATCCTTTCCTTCCTAAGCCAACTTCCTTCCCCTCCTTCATCATAATTTGCAGACGAAAGAGTTTGAGGGGCCTTCCATGTCGTCCTTCCTGGTGCATAGGACGTGGTCGTAGTTTGCAGTTATTGTTATTACTCCGCAATGTGTGAACTGTATTGTAAACTGATTCAGCACCTGGAGTGTGCCTGTCGTTGTTTTCACTGTAAGTGGGGCGTCTGCAACCAGTGGCAATTACCACTTAGGCATATGCTCTACTTAACGACCTTGTCCTCTTGTTAACCAAGGGCACTGCTGTGCATCCATGATGTGCACCAGCAGTTCTCAGGTTAATGTGTACCTTGTACCTGTTCTTTTTTTAACTGTGGCATATTTGTGATCTACAAAGAAAGTTTTCACTGTAACTACTTGTGCCCAAATTGCTGGCATACATTGTTATTTTCCTAATTGAAGATTCTTCTTTTGATTGGACGTATCTGCATTTGTAAATTTGTTAGTTGTGATATATCTTACAGAGTTCAAAAAATTGTCATACATTAGGTGCTCAACATTTGTAGTTTCAACTTTCTGCAAATTTATTGTTTTAATCATTGTCATTTGTTAACTACCATATAAATGCTGTATTTAATTTTTCTTTCTTTCATAGTACTATTTTAAATTTCACATAATTTAGAATTCATTGCAGTGAGATGTCTTGAGTGTGAGTGTTGCTCTGTTCTTAAGGGTTCTCTGTTTTAAAGTTCTTTAATGAATGTTATTTGAATTTAATCAAGGTGTACCGTTAATCAGTCGGCAGTATTTGCAAGTTTGCTGCACTTTAAGCTGTCATGTAAATATTTCTTTAAAAATTTCTTTCTTTGAATGAGAAGTACTGTATCTTGAGTGTGTGCATTTACCCTTATCTTAATTGTTGTCTATTAAAAGATCTTTATGAATGTTATTGAAGGGCTGGTTTTGATTTTTTTCTTCATTTTACCCAGGTGTGAACCTTGTCTGCCCTTCCACTAATTAATGTTTATAATGTAGCGCCTATCAGTTTTGGGTGTTTGAGACGTTAACTAAAATATTACTTGAATGATTTGAATTGGGGGGAGAAACGGAGGTTAAATGGAGGGTATGGTTTTAAATATTCTTTGATTAATTTTGTATAACGTCAGAAATAAGGGTAATGTTGGCGGCAACTACATTATAAAAATGGTTGGCAGACTTTACCGTCATGGTTACGATACATCATTTTATTGATATCAGCCCAGAAATCTGTAAATTAAAATGAGAATAATTTAAAGTGAAACACCATCCTGATCAAGAATTGGACGGGTGGAATTTTGATGTGCATCGGGCCGTGCGATACATTTTCGTTGAGGGCTTCGCGTTTGCGGTTGGTAAAATATCGCGGGGATAGAAAATTCAGACTTCGTCATATATAGCTTAATATAAATTACTGCAGGTTCTAAAAAATTGAATACTATTGCGAAGGGGAAAGATTGAATTCTAATGGTAATAACATGTTTAACAATCACTGCACTGTTATTCATCAGCCGTAATGGCGTCCAATTCCGTAACACGCAAATGGCAAATCATCTACGAAACTAGGAGCTTGGAAATCAAATAAGAACTTCTCCTCCATTTAATTAATGAAGTTATATATTTCATTGTATATCTTTTCGGATTTAGCACTATACTTACAGCAATTTTAATGGCGAACAGGGAGAGCTGCTAGTAATGCGTCTTAACTCGACGGCGGCAAAAAACAGACAAATAATCTTCGACTCGCGAAGTTAATTATCGTATATTTATTTATATTTTTATTGGTAGCGTTTCATGTTCTCCCCTTTTTCAACGTCACAATTATTTGTATTGTTTCTATTCAATTTAATTGAAAGCAAAATTATCGCAATTACTGTGTTTGTATTTCCTTTTATTGTACGACACGTTACTACGTATTTTCATTTATAGTTTTTATACACGGTCTTAGGTTTGCAACTCACACTTAAGTGCCATACAGAAAACAGTTCTACTTCTTGCAGTTATGTAAAGAGAACTTGCAAACTTCTATAAAAGCTTTCATTTCAAGTCCTAGGGAAGGGGAAGAGGGAGGGGGGGTTGTCGTAAGAAGTTTGAGATATTTTGTTTCACCAAAGAGAGTCGTAAACGCGGGCATACGAGATGGGTATAATCAAACTCATGTCACGAAGCGTTAAAAGTCTAAACCGATTTTGAAAAAATAACCTAAATTGTGTCATATCAGTATGAAACAAACTGGACACATTTCAGTACAGGTTTTGTAGCCTTGGTTCACAAAATTGTGTCAGTCGTCAGTTGTTTCTAAATCGAAGTTACTTTCACTAGCCTCAACGTCAGTGTCATTAAAACTTTCAGAACTGACGATGAAATTACCTTCACTTTCTAAAAGAAACTGATCTCGGAATTTGATAAACGTATCAGTCATTGCAGAAGATTACACAATAACAAGGCTGCTTCACTGGACGACAACTGTCGACGCGTGGTCCAGAGCAAACTATTATAAGTAGCCCAGAGTAAGCTGTATTGCCTGAAGAGAGCTGCTCTGTGGTGGACGGAGCTCGTCTAATATAACAGTTGCAATGTCAGGGCGAAATCTCGTCGTTCCCACAAGCTATTAGCCACAGAATCGGTGGGCGAAAATACCCGTCATTCGCGAAAGAGATAAAACTTTATGGACTGTAGTTGGATTCTTCTTGGGGCTCTTTCGGTCCAGACGCACATAGTTTCTACAGTTTCGTCATTAACCAAATGCCTACCAGGTATTTTGGTATCACATAATGCCAGTTTACTTCAGCTGGTGATACCACAGCCTAATTTTATTTCTATGAGTCCGGACATGACGCTGAACATGTGCCATAGATTCAAATTTAACAATCCATATGACACACTGAACTTTCTTCTGCACCGCCCACATGATGAATAAAATGGCTTTCCCTCCTACAGCTGAACAATTCGCTTCAAAAATTCTGATATTTGTATACCTAAGAGACGAAATTACTCTGATCATGGATTCCTAGAATTACAAACTCCTTACACTATTTGAAACTTAGGACAATATACACAACCACTCCCGAGGGAGGACTCCAGCCTACAGCGGGAGCGATGGCGCACACCGCAAAATGATGCTTCAGAATGCACAGCCATTCGAATTCGCTTCAATTCATCAAGGCATCACTTCTTACGCGCACACAACAATGAAAATAAGGCCTTACGAAACGTAAAAGTTAGACAGGTTTGCTCTCATTTGATCAAGGTTTGACATTTACATTTTCTTTCGTTGCCTTTCTGTGACCGGTTGAGACCACAACAAGATTTTACGAACATGTACTGAAAATATTGAAACATTTACAATTATGCATATAATGTCTGTTTTGTCGGACATGTTCAAATCTCTTGGGGAAACCCATGAAGAATTAACAACAAATGAGACTGAAGACAAATATGCACTGAGAGGCGAAAGTAAGATTTTCCAGGCTGCTACGCAGAGGTCGACTAGCGGTTCTCTACCTTACACGACATAATGCTCGAACAACCGATTTCTGCTCAAGAAATACCACGTTTGAATCAGAGGAATTTCCCCAAAAAGGTAACAACACACACCATAACCAAATGAAAATCAGCAAAGTAGACTACTTTGCGTATCACTCATTTCAAATAATGTTCTAACGGTAAACAACGCCGAATTAAGTCTTTGAACAAGATCGAGAACATGGGCTGTCCACGATAGATTACTATCCACCTGGACGCCTAAAAGTTTTAACTATTCAGTCTCACTTACGTCCATTGTGTGTAATGTAAATGGCATTTTTTGTTGAATTATGCGTAAAACTCTGTAGAAACTGTTTATTTGATTTAGCTTAATGACCACGCTGTCGACGAGACGTTTAACACTAATGTTCCTTCCTTCCAGAGCTGGGCACCGTTTATCAAAAATGTAACTTCGTAAATCATTAATACATTATTAAAAAAGTTAAGTTCGTTAAACGTTAAAGCTTTACTCTGCGGACAAATAAACGGAAGTTAACGTCAATCGTTATTGTTAACTTTCAACAGTATTGTGCGGCCACGAAAAATCGCCTTCTGTCTTTGAATTTATGTATTTATGTTGCTATATTATTGAAATCAGCAGTTAAAAAATTTTTACCCTCTCTGATATTTAAGAAAAATGTTTTGGACACGCAAGTATAAATAGGGCTTGGAGTATAAATAAAAACTAGTATTACTCGGCCACACTACTGTGGTACTCGGACGTGAGCGTAAACAAATATCTAATCACATACTGCAGTGTAAAGTAGCCTCCGCAAGAGTCATTCGCTTTGGGGATAAGCTCTTTTTTCTTTGCAGTAATTTATCTTCTTGTATAAAAAGAAAATCTATTTGTCATTTGTTTACGCTCGCGGCCGGCTGCCACGATATAGTGTACTAGTAACATATAAATCTTAATTTTTAGTAACAATTATTTAGCAGTGAAATTGGGATATATCGCTGCAAGTTCCTGAAATGGCAAATGACTCCCTAATGCTACTCTGTATTCCTTTCCTTTTTTTTTTTTTTACGGGAGTACTGGTACTGGGGCCAGTGTCGCTATCTGAATGTAAAATATAAACGTTCCTTTTAGATTTTACTTGACGGAATGTGCCTTGACTCTTTCTTCAGACTGTAGGGATTGCGACTTATCGCATCTCCTCATGTGCTGTGTAAGATTGTTAAGGCTCGAGGTGTGTGTCTCAATTGTTGATTTTTTTGGAAGGCACAAATTACAGTTGAAAAGTACTTGTTCTCCAGATCTAGATGTAAAATCAACAAAATTACTTCGATGTGATCACGGATTTTCATCAACTATGAACCCATGATAACGATTTCTTACAAAAATCTTCTTCAACACTCAGATCACTTCCACCGGCAAAAGGTGCAACATAACGCTAACTTAACAAGCAACAATCGACTGCCGGCGAGCACAGACCACTGACACAGGTCGTTAAACTCTTAATCTTTGTGTCGTCCTTCCTAGTCTCAGCGCAGGTATACGCAGAGTTTTTCCCTCAGTTGGAGCAGGTTTACGCAAAGTTGTTGGGTCTCCCCTGGGCCCCCATTCCCGCTGTTCGGGTCTTGGCGGCACTATTCAGAAGATTAACGACGCAATTTCAGGGAGTGATTCAACCCATAGCCTGGGCGTAGCCGCATACAGAAGGGACTGTGCTAAAATGAGCATTAGTTACGCGGCAAGACTTTTGTCATAAGAAGTGGGTACAAAACTAACGGATTAACGGACTTATGGCAATTTGACAGAAGTTAAACAGTCCGATAACGTTTTTTTGTAAATTAACTAAAAAGTTAATCCGTTACTCAAAAAGTTCGTTAATTGACGATTAACAGATTAACGGAATTGTGCCCAGCTCTGCTTCCTTCCTTTTCTGATTTAGTACCAATTTATTTTCTATTAGCCATGGACTTATTTATTCAGCTGCATTGTTTGATACTTCGTCAATATTGCCAACAACACCATTCACGACAAAGCTGGTGTCATCAGCAAACATAAGTAACTAAGAATTATCCCAAATTCTGAAGGTATCAGGGGTAAAATATAGGGAGCTAAGAGTTATATTCAATCTATACAAAAACCAGACAGCGGTTATTGGAGTCGAAGCGCAAGAAAGGGACGCAGAGGTTGGGAAGGGAGTAAGACAGGGTTGTAGCCTTTCCCCAATCTTGTTCAAGCTGTACATTGAGCAGGCAGTGACGTAATGGAAGGAAAGATTTGGAGAGGGCATTAAAGTGCAGGGAGAAGAAATAAAAACGTTGAAGTTTGCCGATGACATAGTAATCCTGTCAAAGACCGCAAAAGATCTGGAAGAGCAATTGAATGGGATGGAAAGTTTCTTGAAAGGAAGATATAAAGTGAACATTAACAAGAGTAAAACGCAGGTCATGGAATGTAATGTCAGAAAATCAAGCGATGCTGAACGAATTAGATTAGGTAATGAGACAATAAAAGTAGTAGATGAATTTTGTTATTTGGGTAGCAAGATAAATTCTGATGGCCGGAGTAAAGAAGATATAAAATGCAGAAGGGCTATGGGAAGAAAAGCGTTTCTAAAGAAGCCAAACATCTAACATTAATTTAAATGTTAAGAAGTCCTTTCTGAAAGCATGTCTGGAGTGTAGAATTGTATGGGAGTGAAACGTGGACGATAAGGAGTTCAGATAAAAAGATGATAGAAGATTTTGAAATGTGTCGCTACAGACGAATGATGAAAATTAGATGGGTAGATCACCTAACTAATGAGGAGGTGCTTAACAGAATTGGGGAGAAAAGGAGTTTCTGGCATATACTGACTAACAGAAGGGATAGATTGGTTGGACACATTCTGAGACATCAAGGAATTGTCAATTTAGCAATAGAAGGAAGCGTGTGGGGTAAAAATCGTAGAGGGAGACCGAGGGACGAATACAGTAAGCACATTCAAAAGGATGTAGGTTGCCGTACGCCGGTCGCGGTGGCCGAGGGGACTGAGGCGCTCCAGTCACGGTCTGCACGGCCACTACGGTCGGCAGTTCGAATCCCCCTCGGGCATGGATATTTGTGCCGTCCTTAGGATTAGCTAGTTCATAAGTAGTTTGACCCCGTAGTTAAGACCCATAAACTATACAAACATTTGAACATTTTTTTGGTTGTCGTACGTATTCTCAGATGAAGAGACTTGCACAGGACAGGGTAGTGTGGAGAGCTGCATCAAACCAGTCTGTGGACTGAAGACCACAACAACACGAGACTGAAGACAAACATGCACCAAGAGGCCAATGTCAGATTTTCCAGGCTGTTACGCAGGCTGGAACCGCCGATTTCTGCTCAAGAACTACCCCGTTTGAAACAGAGGAATTTCCCCAGAAAGGTAACACCACACATCATAACCAAATAAAAATCAGCAAAGTAGATTACTTTTCGTATTCAACTCTCATTTCAAATGATTTTCTAACGGTAAACAACGCCGAATTTAGTCTTTGAACAAGATCGAGAACATGGGCTGTCCACGATAGATTATTATCCATCTGCACGCCTAGAAATTTTAACTATTCAGTCTCACTTACGTCCGTTGTGTGTAATGCAAATGCTATTTTTTGTTGAACTACGCGAAAAACGTTGTAAGAACTGCTAGTTTATTTGATTTAGCCTAATGACCACGCTGTCGACGAGACGCTTAACACTAATGTTCTTTCCTTCCAGAGCTGGGCACCGTTAATCGAAAAGTTAACTGCGTTAATCATTAATATGTTACTAAAAATCATTAATATGTTACTAAAACGTTAAGTTTACGTCAATAGTTATCGTTAACTCTTAACAATATTGTGCGGCCACAAAACATCGCCTTCTGTCTCCGAATTTATATGTTTATGTTGTTATATTATTGAAATCATAAGTTTAAAAAACGTATTACCCTATCTGATATTTAAGAAAAATGTTTTGGATACGCAAGTTTAAATAGGGCTTGGAGTATAAAATAAAACTAGTATTACTTGGCCACTCTACCGTGGTACTCGGCCGTGAGCGTAAACAAATATGTAAGCACATACTGAAGTGTAAAATAGCCTTCCCAAGAGTCATTCGCTTTGGGGATCAGCAACATCATTCAAGACCAAGCTGGTGTCATCAGCAAACAGAAGTAGTGAGAATTGTCTTATATAGAAGACATGTCATTTATATTAATGAGAAACAGCAGCGGGCCATGACAGAACCATCTCTCTTCTCAAGGATGTAGCGACAGTGCAGGTAGGTGGTCAGCGCGTCGCGGTGTATCCCATCTCTGCCACAAGGGTTGCTCACCCCGTAGGCTGGCCCACGAGCGGCTGCTGCCGAAGGCGGGGGCAGATGCAGCTCAGCTCCCTGCCACACGCCTACCCCCCCCCCCCTCTCCCCCTTTTCATCCCCACCTGGCGAGACCTGGCGGGCTCGGGTTCGGAATCCCAAGTAGCCGTTCACCTGAGCCGAGTGGAACCCACACCCTCCGATCGATGGCCGGATGCCGGCACAGCCCTAGGCAGTGGCTCAGGGGTCGCTATTGTCGCAGTGGGGACGCTCTGCAAGTCGCGACATAATTTGTGGTGAAGGGAATCTACTCACTTCGTGTTTTTTTCGATGGTATCATCACACCCTAATATATACAGTCACGACACTCCTGCAGATTTTTGGTATACAGTAGGGATGGCGGTTATCGCTGAAACAACCGGTCTTCGGTTATATCGGTTCTTTTCATCTCCAGTTTAACCGCACCGTAAAAATTACTCAAGATAGTTTTTTAAATAACCGGTTTTCGGTTTTTATTGCTATTATTTCCAGAAGAGTTCGAACGAAACATATTTTTCGGCCGAAACAGAAACCGTAATCGTCGGTTCTTCTAGTTTCGGCCGAAACCGAAACTTACGAGATTTAGTTAAAATTTATATAAATTTACGTTATAAGACAAATCACTAGTCGTTCCATATTTTACAAGGTCCCCTCCCAATACTACGCCTTCTTGAGTGTGTGTAAGCCTAGCCAGGAGTCCGTAGAAGACGATATACGAAGCATACAGATTTACTGCCCCAGTATTTCCATCCGGCAGTTGCGAATGTTGAGTCAACCACTCCGTAATTTGGACTTGTGCGCCAGCGTAAACGAATATCTCGTTATATACACTAATATATATATAAAGTTACAGTCAGTAAATGAACTTCAGTCAGTGCTGCAGAAGTATTTCGAAAAATAAAGTCACAGTTCCGACTAACAATATGATCAATGTTTATAACAGTATGATCAATGTTACCTAAACCCATATTGGTTATTAAAAAAGCCCCTCGCTTTCAAAGCACAACAATATGATTATACATTAAAAGTTAGTATTCCAAGCTTAGAGTACATCACTTACAAAATAGATATATGAATCGAATTTACCTTCTCTTCCAAGGAACATTTTGGATGCTTCCTCCTTAAATGACATAGCATGTTTGTAGTACCTCCACCCGTTTTCAGCTTTTTAAAACAAATGGAGCATTGTACCTCACTGCTCCCGTACTTCGTGAAGTACTTCCACACTCGGGATGGTGCCATTTAAAACACAACCGCTGTCTGGCGACGACAGCAACGAACTGCCGTATGATCAGACGGAGACAAGTCTTGTACACTGCCGGTGCACGCGCGTCGTCTAATAGGCTACGCCACAAGGCAACAGGTGCATCAATGCCTCAATAGCTGCACCAGTTCTTAAGTTCTTTTACTACGCATTTGTTGAGCGTTTATGACTGTCGGGATTATTCTTAAATTATCACTGATCGCTTTTCTTAGTTTCAGCGATGACCTAATATTTCACAGCAAAAATGTTCAAATGTTTGTAGAGTCTATGGGACTCAACTACGGGGTCATCAGTCCCTAAACTTACAAACTACTTATGAACTACTTACAACTAAGGACGGCACAAATATTCATGCCCGAGGGGGGATTCGAACCCCCGACCGTAGTGGCCGTGCAGACCGTGACTGCAGCGCCTCAGTCTCCTCGGCCACCGCGGGCGGCATTTCACAGCAGTGGAAATTTTAGGAATAGCTCTAAATATAAGGGTCTACTAGTTTTATTTTTTTTAATTACTTACAAAAACACATTTCTAACCACTACTACAGGAAGTAGTCGTACCGGTTTTTACCCGGTTCTTGGCAATAACTAAACAAAACCGATTACAACCGACACCAAATAAATACCGAAAGAACCGGTTATTCAAAACTAAAATACCGGTATCGGTTTTAACCGGTCGGTTTTTTCCATCCCTAGTATATAGTACGATTGCAGCGCTCCAAGCGGCCGGCAAGCTACATTTCTGAATACGGTATTGGATGAGTGCGAATAGTATCGTTTATATTGATTTTTACGGACTTTTCACACTAGGGAACGTATGTAGTGCCATAAAAATGGGTAATAATTTAATACAGTAAAAATAACAGCAAACCAGTTACAAATTAAAGTTTAATAAACTTTACTGCGGTTTCAATTGATAGAAATCAATCTTCTTCAGAAGATACATGAACCTATAGTGAATAAGAAAGTAACAATCAAGCTATGTACAACCGTACTAAAGCCATAGATTGTTTACCTATGAAATTACAACAAATTTTAGCCTACAGGAAACAAATACTTACGTTACATTATTACTGTGGGTAAGTTACAAGCGTCGATCTTTGGCTTGGGGTTCATATTTATAAGCCACTTGTTTTGAAAATTACCAAACAAATTTTCTGTACTGCATAAAGCCTGACGAATGTTCAAGTTTCTTGCAGTAATAAAGACACTGAATTCATTTCCATTCCATTCTTAGGCAATATTTCGTATAGAATCAGACGTCTTCTAATAAAGAATTTCAACTGCAATGTCTCATTTTCTACAAATAACAGTTTGAAGAAACACCTTCTACATATTGCCCAAAACACTGAAGATAAGTTATCTAATTCCGGCGTTTATTAACTAATCCGTAACGATTGTCCCTGTTACTATATTAGCCAAACAGGCAGGGCAGTGAAAGTAAGATATAGAGAACCTATTACGAAAGAATGGAGAAAATATACGTAACTCCACATTCGCTGAACACCCTTTTATTGCTAACCATATGCCGAAAAGGCTAGAAGACACTAGAGAAGACAATTGCCGAAAGCTCGATCTATGGGAGGAGTTGGAGATTTTTAATCATTTACAATCTAGAGATGGTAACATATTAAATGATCAGCTCCATCTCGCGTGCAGACAGTTTTTTGAAGGCTTTAAACCAATATTATAATCTTTTATTAAATGATTCTCAGGACAGTACACACAAACACATGCCAGACAATGGACTCGAACAACCAACGGGAGGGCTGCGCCACAGGCCGCACTAACAGTATCGCGCGCGGCTGTGTAATGTATTGTCTTGTTGAACTTGTATAAACACTATGCTTAACGCATAGGGGTAAAACCAGCGTATGCTTCAATTCCTTGATCTTTGAGTAACATGGAACATGTTCAGTTATACAATATTTCGTGTAAATAGTTGTTATTCTCAAATGTTATTTAAATGTATATGTAGTAAATTCAGATGAACTCAGACTTGTCTGCAAGTTGCACGTAAACTGATAGAATAATCTGTCTGTCGTTCACTAAAAGATTAAAAGAAATTGGATGGCAAGCACAGAAATGATATCAGTAAAGGAAATGCCCTACACAGTGTCTAATTACTTTATTTTATATTCAGGTAAGGGTAATATGTTTAAAAGAATGGTGCACAAATATGTACAATTAGCGCAATTCTTTTTTTGTATGTGGATACAGATATTTTTCAAGCTTTGTAAATATTTTTCATGTCACATTTCAGTTGATGAGAAGCTATCGTGTATGAATAAATTTTGTATAATGAAGTTCATTCCAAAATATGGCGAAGTAAATCTATATGGACAAAATGTTCAAATGTTTGTAAATCTATCGGATTCAACTGCGTGTCCGTAGCTTACAAACTACTGAAACTAAGGTGAGCTAACCTAAGGACAGTATAAACACCCATGCCCGAGGGGGACTCAAACCCCCGACGGCAAACCTATATGCATACATCCATTTCGAATTGCTTAAAAAATCCATATACATTTTCGGCTCGATTAATTACGATTTATGCTGCGAAACGATAAGTTTGATTAACACAGATATTCTGAACAATGTTTGGTAGCCAACAGAGATGTTAGTGCAGCCAGTCTGTAGCAATTCTGGACGTGAGGGGTGTCTCATTATGATGGCGAAATTGCCCAAGTCCATCGGAATACATTACAGACATAAATGAATGCAGTGGTCAGCCAGGATGCGTACGTACATGTCAGCTGCCAGAATCGTATCTGAATGTATCAGGCGTTTCATATTACTCAAAATACAAACACCCCTATCACAGAACCTCCACCAGCTTGGACAGTCCATTGCTGACAAGCAGGGTTCACTGACTGTGGCTTTATCAGTAGCTGTTTACATATGTACTGAAATTTTCAGTAAACAAACTATTTTAGAGTCGACGTTTCACATATCATTTTATGATCATGTCTTTCATAGTAAATTAATTATACAACAGAAACTAGAACTCTATGAAAACATTTATTGAACTAAATTTAAACATATTATCACCTTTCTGAGATTCAAAATCAATAACAATAAACATTACAGTGAGATATACGATTTTTAGTAATAGCATGCATTGTAGTGCAAGTAGTTTCTCATTGTTGTCGAGTACTTACCGTAATCTACACTTATTAGTTTTTTTACTCAACAGTGGTACGTTTCCTGAAAGTATCTTGTGGTTCTTGGCTTCTCTCGCGTAACGTTGGCCCCGTGCCAGCTCATTCACTTAATTAATTAGTGAGTAATTGTAATATTATGCTTACATATACATCTGTAATATTTAAAATTTTCTAAATTAATTCATTTCTCCCCCTTTTTTATATTTTGTTGGCTTTAATACATTTTTCCAATATTTTTTGTAAGAATATTATCGATCGTTGTCGCCGTAGGTAACAGTACAGCAGCTATTTGTTTATAACGTCTACTAAACTTGTTGGTTTATTCTTTCGCAACGGATGCCTTTTCCCGTCCATCTGAGACATGTTCACAGCTCAGTTAATAGCTACTGTAAGGGTGGGAAGTTATAATGCTCCTCATACATTGTCAAGTAGTTATTCACCATTAATGCTAGTTATTTCTTTTCGTATCCTATTTTACTTTGATGATTTGTCGAAAGTTTAGAAATTAATGGCTCCAAAACTTAGGAATTTTTTTGAAATTACAGGTAACATCCAGGTATTTCAAGGTTGGCAACTTATACTTTGAAACTCGCCCGCTGTTCTTTTGGCTGTCAACTAGCCGTGTTTGTGAAGTTAACAATCGACTGCTTGCTCACAAAACCTAATTACGGCGATATTCACACAGCGGCGGATGTTTACAGATCCCTTAAGCAAAAGTCTGATTCTATAAGTTAAGCAAACAGTTCTACCTTTACTGTAATCTTTAGAGGAAACTGCACAGAATTAAATAATGATCCGCAGTAATTGATCTAAATCAAAAATCATAAATGTTGGCAACCGAAACGCAAATATTCTCTCCTCCAGAAGGGAGCAGAGACACAAGATACATGAACAAATTACCCCCACATTAATCCAAAATAAATGATGAGGGGAGAATTTAAATTAACACAAAAGGATATAGTTTAACAAATTAATTTATTGTTCAAAACAAGAACAACAAGGGGGAAGACAATTTCTTTTACATTACAATAAAAAACACATCTTACAAAATATTCAAAATATCCACAATTAAATGGCCCTAAAATTGCCCACCTGCAAAGTTGAGTACAGGTTAATTATGATCACGTTTCATAGGGGAGAACGGAGGAATTGCAGCACATTCACACACTCGCGCACAATGAAATAGTATTTCACTTCCATAACGTGTCAAGCTAGTGGTTTAGGCTCATGATCAACTATCAGAAACAAATGCACTTGGTTTAAGACCACAAAGTGCGGTGTACAGATTGAAGTTAAAGTTTCCCTAGAACTTCTAACTATACATTAAATCAAGATTTCATTAAATAATATCAAAAAACGGTCGCTCTGGCCACAAAATATGCAAAAAGTTAACAAAACCAATTTCTAAGAGAATAAGATCGCGAAATATATGGTGTAACCATTCTTTCTGGTCAGAGGAATGATATCTATTAGAGAAGCAAGGTTACAGATTGCTACAGCACAATACAGAGTTCGGTCACAAAAATTCAGAGAAATGAAATAATTCTATTTCATGAAAATTTAAAATACGATATACGTCGTGCAACGGTTCTTTCTACACAGAGGAAAAAGAATTTATGTAATGGTAATAACCACGACAGGGAACACGCTAATCGGCGCACACGTGGGCCGACAAGTACACAGATTACAAGTTAGAATGGACAATTTTCGGGGGAAATTATCATGCTACACTCACTAGGAAACACATCAGCAAATTAGCTATACAATTATTAACCACTTATGAGCACTGAATGATGGAAAAGCTGGAGGCTTAGTCTGATATTCTCCACATATTCTGTCGACAAAATACGAACAGTATAGGCACCGCGAGTCCCCGAAAATATTACATTTCAACTACGATAAGAACGCGAAAGACACTGTTCATATTTAAACAGGCGAAGAAATGGTGAAATGGTTTAAAAGTTATAAAATGCAAAAAATATGCTAACGAAACACCATCAGAGCCTAGGAATCAAATTCCAGCAAAAATCGACATAAAATTAGCAATCCCTTACGAAATTAAGCAAAATCTCACTACTTCGCTTAGTGTAGCTGCTACTCCCGGAATTAAACTCTCGAAAAGGCATAAGTACGACTATGGAGCCTGAACTGAGTCGAGCCACGAGACCACAGCAGAACCAAAACCAGAGGTACTTACCCGACCACGAACCAAGAAGAGAATGAATAGCTCTCTTGACTACTGCTTAGCCCAGAGAGCATCACCGTTCGTCAGGCAGGTAACCTGACCAACTCACAGCCAAGGAGGTTAAGAGAAAGCTACATTAAGAATCTCTGCTAAGACTGGGTTCTGCTCAGCAGTTGGCAAACCTACTTCTCGCCCAAAGACATTCAACTCCCAGCGTTTGAAAGAAACGACGACACAAAACAGACGAGGCGCGCCTAGCATTTGCTAAACTTTCTTACATACAAAGTTTCATTCATTCTGTGGAACCCAGGGCCAGTGGGAGCACATCACAGTACACACTAAATTACATACTTGGGGCCTCATGTACAACATAGACAGAATTTTACATACAGATAAAACTAGATCAATATATAATGCCTGGTATCTCGCATATTGCGAGTGGAGTGTGTTGCTATACTAAAAAAAAAAAAAAAACTTAAGCTCGTCAACATTTGTTCATGCGGAGTCAATTAAATGGAACACGCTATGTGGACGTGTATCAATTTTTGTGAAATCGTTTTTTGACTAACATTTATTGTAATTGTAGCGGGTAGCTGCGGTTCTCTTCCAAAATCGCGCTATGCGTATTTCCTGTTTTTATGATATGTACGAACCTGGTTGATTGCACAATGACAATACAGCCTTCCTCTCCTGCTCCTTCACCACACCATAGCAGTCTGTAAATTATGAAGTTATTTTATTCAAAGCACAGCGAACGATTTGCGTCAGAGGAATTAGAATTTCCCGTTACACCGGTAATAATTGACGCTGCTCCGCTCAATCGGCAGTCAGCTATAAATTTGCATTCAGCACTGGGTATCAGTGATTGACAATAGAGACATCATTGCAGTACATTTGTTATTCAAATGATGAGCGTATTTACCTTCCATTTCGTCGCTGTCACGTCTCTGACATTAGTAGTGAACAACATAGCGTCGTTTAAAGCTTGCTGCGTTTCTGACCTCCCTTCTGTTTCATGAATACGGGTGCAAGACTGGCAGTCGGTACTGTGACATACATTGTTCGTTGGAAAATAGAGTTTATTTGACTGTGCAGTTCAGTTGAATGTCTGTTTGACAGATCTTTCCATAATTTGTACAAGTGATTTAATACCACTCTTATTACTGCAGTCTTTTTATTTGAAAACTTGATTTGCGAACGACCGTAATGAATATGTACTTATTTTGATTACGGGTTGCAGAAAACTTAATTGCAATCTTCGGATCATTTCTTTACAGACTTCGTCCGAAGGTCGCAATTTCATTTGTCGGAACAAGTGATCAGTATGGATACTTCATTGAAATCGGTGGCCAGTATAGTATCAAATATGAATTTTGAAGTAATAAATATATGCGACAGTACTTCAAACAAGAAAACTGTGTCAGATAATTCTATTATTTAACACCATCAAAAATGAAGCCTCCTAACTCTTTACCATAGTAATTTAAATCCGCCAATGGTATCCTCATTGAGATTTAATTTTTGTAGTATCAACCAGTGTTTGCAAGGCTTTCCAGAAAAGGTGATTTTGTGAGACTTCCATGAAGGATATGACGGATCCGAACGAAAACACGAAATGCATAATAACACAAGTCTCTCAACGGATTCTTTCCAACGCCAAAAGTGTATCGATCTCATGTGAAACGAAGTCAGTTAAGTTAGTTGCTGTCTTTGAAACAATATATTCAATAATTTGGCTTAAATTGTTATATTTTTCTGTAATAAATATAATGACTAGGCAATCATACACAAATTATGTAATTATGGTTTGGCCATTCACAGCTACTTAATGACATAAGAATAATCTAAATTCGGTTGGCTAACTGCACATAATTACATAAGAATAAAGTATACTTACATACATATTCAGTAGCCGACTTTAAGTTAATGTTGCCATACGATTACCAAGTCATTATATTTATTCCAGAAATAAAGAGTCTAATACTTGTAAGGTCGCCATAAAAAGTCATGTAACAAATTATGACAACATTATTGAATATATGCTTTCATAGATACTAACTAAAATATCAGACTTAGTTTAATGGGACCTTAACACTTCTTTCGCTGAAAAGAACGAATTTCGAGAGTTGAATTTTTTGTACATTTTATATATTTTGATGGGATCTGATTTCTTCTTTTTAGTTAGTCGAAGCATACACTCTTTCAAATTCTGAAGGTAGCAGGGATAAAATATAGGGAGCAAAGAGTTATATTCAACTTGTACAAAAACCAGACAGCAGTTATTAGAGTTGAAGGGCGTGAAAGGGACGTAGTGGTTGGGAAGGCAGTAAGACAGGGTTGTAGCCTTTCCCCAATGTTGACCAATCTGTTCAATGAGCAAAATATAAAGGGATAAAAGGAGAAATTTGGAGAAGCAATTAATGTTAAGGGAGTTTGTTGTTATGGTCTTCAGTCCGGAGACTGGTTTGATGCAGCTCTCCACCTTACTCTATCCTGAGCGAGCCTTTTCATCTCCTCATAAGAACGGCAACCCACATCCATTTGAATCTGCTTACTATACGCGTCTCTTGGTCTCCCTCCTTGATTTTTACCCCACACACTTCCCTCCAATGCTAAATTTAAGATTCCTCGATGCCTAAGAATGTGTCCTACCATGCGATCCTTTCTTTTAATCAGGGTATGCCAAAAATTCCTTTTCTCACCAATTCTGTTCAGTACTTCTTCATTAGTTATGCGATCTACCCACCTAATCTTCAGCATTCTTCTGTAGCACCCCATTTCAAAAGCCTCTGTTCTCTTCCTGTCCGCACTGTTTATCGTCCATGTTTCACATATTAGGATACAGTTAATCTACTCATCATCAGTGAACCTTTTCCATGCCATAGAAGTAAATTGATTGCCATTGTCAGATAGTATGCTCTTAGTCATCTGACATAGACTTAAGTTTAAAAGTAATACTGTGGCCAGTTGCTTTTTTCAAAGAGTACAATTTTATGTACTTAAAAAATAAATCTACCATGACAAAGATATAACTACAGCCTTTATACTTTTGAACTCGCATACAAATCCAAAGAAATAGTCTAATTTTTCATTAAATAAAATGTTTTACATGTAACCTCTACAACTTTAGTTGTAAACTTTGTTTGAGACCTATCACACCTAGTTAACAATTTTCTCACCCTTCTGGAAATATTGTGGACGTACACACATTCATGAATCTTTTGTATACATTTTAATGGTCTACAATGACCAAAGGTGTCATGTACATATTTAATTAAGGTTTCAGCACCTTGTTATGGCCAGCATAGTTTCCACAAATCACGATCTACATACATTCTTCTAAATAGAATGCCATTGTCTACCTTTCTTCCCTAGGTAACTCTTCACTAACCTCCAATTTTGGTCATCATTTGGATACCATCTAATGTCTTTTCAAATTTCATGTACCTGATTTTCACCCTTCACACTTTTGATATACATGATCCTGAATTATCTTTCATATTCATCACTATAATCATCAGGTAGTCTGGACAAACAATCAGCTATTACACTGCCGTTGCCCTTAATTTATCTTATGGTCCAATTAAAGAGCTCTAAAAACATTACCCATCGTATAATATCGTCATGATACAGGTTACATTTTTGAAGCTATAGTAAATCCCTGTGGTCAGTGTAATGAATGAATTTCTGTCCTAATAGATTTTTTTTTGAATCCAGTAAAACCCCAGTATGTCGCTAAAAGTCCTTTTATAGTGACAGAATACATTTCTTCATGATTTTGTTATGTTCTACTAGCAAAGGCAATGAAGTGGTCTATAATTTCCCCAACAACTACCTTCACTTGTAATAAATAAGGTCCTAGTCCATAATTACTGATACCTGTCATAATACAGTAAGGCAAGGTTGTTGCAGGTCTACGCAACATTTTACTATTCTTACTAATTCTTGATTAGAACAAAGGCTTCTTGACATATGTCACTCCATTTCCATATACTACTTTTTCTGAGCAAGTTGTTCAAACAAGGTGCATTATATGCTTGACTACTTACATGTTCCTATAATATCCACATGAACCCAAAATGATTTTAACTGTTTGTTCATTTTTAGAGCAGGGAATTTTTCTATATCTTCCCGTTTATCCTTGTCAGGAGTGATACCATGCTTAATTATGCTATGACCCCGAAATCTGAGTTCTTTCATACCATACTTGCATTGTTCCAATTTGAGTGACGCTCCTCCTTCCTTGAGTTTAATGCAGACCTCCTCAAGTAAGTTCAAATGATCTTCCCACGTATTTCCTGTAACTAAAATACTGTCAACTTTTACTAGCTTTTTCAGCAGTTCTTTACCCAATACAGTATCTAATGTCCTGATAAACTCTGCGACAGAAACATTCAATCCAAGTGGCACAACACAATATACATAACATCTTCCTCCATATAAAAATGGAGTGTATTTCCTAGAACCAAATTCTAGAGGTACATGTTGAAATCCAGTGGTTAGGTCTAATCTGGTCATATTCTCAATAATGTCATCTAATATTGGATGTCAACAAATGTTGCTTCTTCAGAAACGCTTTTCTTCCCATAACCATTCTGCTTTTATATCTTCTTTACTTCAGCCATTAGAAGTTATCTTTCTATCCAAATAACAAAACTCATTTACTACTTTTATGTCTTATTACCTAATCTAATTCCTTCAGCATCGCCTGTTTTCTAACACTGCATTCTCTTACCTTCGTTTTACTCTTGTTAATGTTCATAATATACCTTCCTTTCAAGACACTATCCATTCTGTTTAATTGCTCTTCCAGGTCCTTTGCTGTCTCTGACCGAATTATTATGTCCTCAGCCAAACGCGAGGTTTTTATTCCCTCTCCCTGGACTTTAATTCCCTCTCCTAATTTTTCTTTGGATTCCTTTGCAGCTTGTTTAATGTACAGATTGAACAACATTGTGGAAAGGCTACAACCCTTTGTTACTCCCTTCCCAACCATTGCGATCCTTTCATGCCCTTCGACTCTAATAATTGCTGTCCGGTTTTTGTAGAAGATGAATATAATTATCCGCTCCCTTTATTTTACCCCTACTACCTTCAGAATTTTAAAGAGTGTATTTCAGTCAAAATTGTCGAAAGCTTTTTCTAGATCCACAAATGCTAAAGCATTGGTTTCCCCTTTCTTTAGGTATCTTATAATATAAGTCGTAATGTGAGTATTGCCTTGCGTGTTTCTACATTTCTCCTAAATCCAAATTGATCTTCCCCAAGGTCAAATTTCACCAGTGTTTCCATTCTTCTGAAAATAATTCATGTTAGTATTTTGCAACCATGATATATTAAACTGATAGTTCTGTAAGCTTCACATTTGTCTGCACTTGCTTTCTTCGGAATTGGAATCACTATATTCTTCTTGATGTCTGAGGGTATTTCCCCTGCCTCATACATCTTGCATACTAGGTGGAACAATTTCTTTATAAGGAACTTTAAATACAAAACGTTTATAACCATGTGAAGTAGAAAAAATTTAATTATAACGTATGAATGTTGGCGCTAATTCAACGAGAACATGATTAATATCTATTTAATACAAAATGAATTTTTGTGCAGTTAAGGAGTACCTGGTCTTAATAAAATCGTCATGTTACTAACGCGTAGGTGAGATCCGACGAAAGTCTTTATCAGTTATACTAAGACATATGTGTGGCAGTCATGTAACCTTCAGTTAACCGCAGCAACATACTATCAACGAGACCAACTCATAATATTTAACGGTTCAGAGTGTAAATTTCTAAACGGTAAACGTCGAAAACGGAAAACTTTAATTTTTTTTTCAAGATTGTCGATGATAAGCTGCAAGTTCCCGCATTTTAATATTTGTCTTTTTGCTTCTAAGACGACGCGTGAATATGTAAACAATAGTGCTGACTTTAAGTTTAGGGTTTAAGAAATAAACTTAGTGGATAATCTGAATAACGCAATAATGCAGATCCGCCTGTCCCATATAACCATAGGTGTGGTATCTTGACATAATATTGACTTTTAATTAGTGAAGCTACAAATTTTTTACTACAAATATTTAATGCATCTGATAAACAAGTAATTTGTTTATGTGCAATTGCTTTTTCTCTGCTAGAGAAAATGTACGTAGTAAACTGTGACGAAATACTGAAACGGTAAAAGTAACTCTACATCATTTTGATTCATCCTATCTTAGAAAAACCATCCACAAGTTACACTTAAATATCACACACTGTTCTTGTTTCCAAATAACGATGGACGTCCTATATGAAAATGGTTGACATATAGTGCTTGATACGAAGAAGGGAAGTATGTTGATATGCAACATGGACACCGTTGGTGAAAGTCTATCGATAGTCTATCGATAGTCAACAACAGCTATCATGCAGTTTTAAGTCACTGTTCTCTCAGCATTAATGAATACACATTAATTCGCTAGGAGGTAGGCGCTTTAGATCGCTCAGCTATCACAGTGTTGCAGACAAAGCGACTACACGAACTGTTTTAAAGCACGTCTCCCTCCACACCACATACTTTAATTCTGCCTCAATGTTCCCTGTGAAATGCATATCAAATTGCCAGGGCTCTCCTATATTCCTTATTCCTCAGGCCGAAGTGATATAAATATCAACAATAATACATTTCCTCGAGACAACATTGTCCCAGCCACAGTTCAAATTTTAATTCATTGTCTCTCCTTAATACCTTTGGTATAACGAGACAATGTTGTCTCAAGGAAATGTATTATTGTTGAAATTTATATATCACTTCGGCCTGAGGAACAAGGCGGGATTGTTCCCATTCAAGTTCTTTCCTAGGGCGCTATTCCAGTACATGAGAGCCTTGGCCATTTTATATGCATTTTCAGCGAACATTGAGGCAGAATTTAAGTATGTGGTGTGGAGGGAGACGTGCTTGAAGACAGTCCGTGTAGTCGCTTTGGCTGCAACGCTTTGTTAGCTGAGCGGTCTAAAGCGCCTACCAAGTTAGTGGGAGGTCCCGGGTTCGAGTGCCAGCCACAGCACAAACTTTAATTCAGTGCCTCTCCTTATGTTGAATACGATTTACTTCACAAAGGACGACGGTGTGCATTCCCAACAAGAGCTACTCAATTTGAAACTTTGTTATCAAAAATGAAATTGAGCTTAAATGTGTTCGCGGGAAATTTAGTCCGTTAAAATTCTAATTTATTTGTAATTCTGAGTTAACGTTATAGCTACTTCAGGCCCTGAGAGACAGTTGCTCCCCTATGAAGAGCGGAAGACTTTCTTTACAATTGTGTAGAAGTGAATACTATCAAATCTTTTAACGATTGGCAGAACGGAATCTGGAAGTGCATTAGGCCGTACAGAATTCTGTCACTGTTTGGATGCATGGAACAGCAGGCATTAATCTGTAATCGCAAGAGCCCAACATGCAACCATTCTTTAGGAAATGCTAAAGCTGAAGTACTCTCGGACGGCATTTAGAGCCGAAGACTGTTCAGTAATGTGAGACTGAAACAAAGAGCCTCGCATAAACAACGTTAACTGCTTTCGAGAACGGTTTCCCAAGTCAGTGCTCAAGCGAATATCTTTTCAAAAGAGAACCAAACTTAGAAGTAAAAAAATGTTTGTAAATCTATCGGACCAAACTGCGTGGCCATCAGTCCGTAACTTAGAAACTACTTAAACTAAGGTAAACTAACCTAAGAACAAACACACACACCCATGCCCCAAGGACGACTCGAACCTCCGACGGCGAGCAACCGCACGCTCCTCAGCGAGGCGCCTTAGACTACTCGGCCACTCTACGCGGCACTTAGAAGCATCCAAATAAAATCCTAGCCTACAGCTGCGAAAAACTCCTCCATTGCCAGTTGTCTTTAGTAGTCCGCGAATGAAATTACTCGTAAAAGAAATTGGATAGTGGAGTAGTCAAGTTAGCACACCGGTCGGGAATTCATAGCAGTCCTGTATGAAGGTGGAGCGGCAGGGAATTTCGCTGCCCTCCTCTAGCTGTTATCTTTTCCAAAACAGCGTTTCGCACTTTCCTCCCGCTCAGTCGTAAACAGAGGGGCAAAGCCGAGTTTGATGCTTTCTCGCGTCCAGCGAGGGGACCCGGTCCTTTTATCTGCCTCCACTCGGTCCGCGAACTGCCAAATCCCTTCCTTGCGGACACGCAGTGCAGCCATCGGTCTGGACGGAGGTCCTGAATTATTCTGGACAGAAAAGGGACAGGGCTTTGCTGCCTGGTCTTCTTTTAAATTTCCATTGTTCTTCATTGGGCATTGTGGCTGTGATTTCCTGTGGCTACCATAAACATACAAATAAGTGTAAAGATCTGTGTTATAATACGAATAACATTAATTTGTACATAATCATCTGGGTAGAGGTTATACCTGACAACGAAAGTAAATTAATAATTGGCTCCTTTTATCGACTTCCTGACTCAGATGATTCGATTGCACAAATGTTCAAAGAAAGCCAAGACCAAATTGCAAAAACGTTCCCCAAGCATACAATTGTATTATTGGTGGCGACTTGACCTCTTAGCAACAAATAACCCGGAGCTAATAAAAAGCATCAAAACAGACAAAGGTATTAGTGAACACAGAGTTATTGTAGCGAAAATGAATATAGGATTTCTCAAATCTACCAAAAATAAACGAAAAAATATCTATTAAAAAACGCAGATAATAATTTGATTAACGCACTCCTGAATGAGAATCTCGAGTCTTTCAAACTAACAATGTTAGTGTTGTTCATATATGGCTTACGTTCAGGGACATAATATCGAAATAATAACGATAGATTTATACTAAACAAATTAACAAACGAGGGATCTGACTCGCCGTGGTAGACAAATCAGGTTAAATTACTCTCGGAAAAAGATTTAAAAAAAAAGCATGCCAAATTTAAACGGACACAAAATCCTCAAGTCTGCCAGTCTTTAGCTCGAACCAGTGCGAGAAGCTTGTAATAAATTCCACAACGAAGTTCTGTCACCCAATTTGGTATAAAATCCTGAGAAATTCTGGTCGTATGTAAAGTATACTAGCGGTGAAACACTACGCGATAGGGAAGGTGATGCTACTGATCACAGTTCTGCTAAAGCAGAATTGCTTAATACAGTCTTCCTAAATTCCTTCACGTAACAAGACGAAGAAAATACTCCAGAATTCGTATGAAGAACTGCTACCAGCGTGCGTAATGTAGAAGATAAGAAACCTGATGCATTAAAGCAACTTAAATCACTTAAGAAAATTGTCTCCCGTTCCCGACTGTATAAAAATTAGTTTCCTTTCGGAGTATGCTGGTACAATAGCTCCAAACCTAATTACCTTTACAACGGCTCGCTCAGCGAACGTTCCGTACCCAAACACTGGAAAGTTGCACAAGTTACGCCAATATTCAAGAACGGCAATAGGAGTGATCCGCAAAATTACAGGCCTATATCATATACTTTCCTCGAATAATATCAACTACCTCGAAGAACACAACCTATTGTCCCCTACTCAACACGGATTCAGAAAGATCATTCTAGCTCTTTACTCACATGATGAGTGTTGTCGAAAAGGGAAGTCAAATTGATTCCGTATTTATAGATATCCGGAAGCCTTTCGACACTGTACCTCAGATGCGTCTTCTAATCGAAGTGCATTCTTATGGAATATCGCCACACTTATGCCATTGGATTCGTGATTTCCTCTCATATAGTACGTTGCAACTGACGGTATTTCATCAAATAGAACACAAGTGTCAGCTGGCTTTGCCCAGGAAAGTTTTATAGGGCTCCTACTGTTCCTTATAAATGATTTAGGAGACTTAGTAGCTCCCATAGACTGTTCACGGATGATACCATACTTACCGGTTAGTAAAGTCACCACAAGATTAATAACAATGGAAACTTTATTTACATAAGTTATCAGCATGGTGCAAAAAATGGCAATAGGTACTAATTAGAAGTGTGAAGTTATCCATATGATCAATAAAAGAAACCCGTTAAACTTCATTTACACGATAAAACAGTCAAAACTACAGGCCGTAAATCCAACTAAATACCTAAGAGTAACAATTACGAACAACTTAAATTGGAAAGAACACACGGAAAATACTGTAGGGAAAGCGAACCAAAAACTGTGAGACTGTCAGAAAATTTAGTTCAGTGAAGGGGAGGTCGTTTAGTATTATTGCGATATAGGAGACGAGTATCACTAAAATGATGCACGAGTCGGGCTGTAAATCATACAAAGAAGGCGTTATTCGTTGCGAAGAGATCTGTTTGCGAAATTTCTTTCACCATCTTTTTCTTCCGAATGCGAACGTATTTTGTTAACACCCTCCTTCATCGGAAGATATGATCATTAAAATAAAAAAAAGTCAGATCGAAAACGGAGATATTTAGGTGTTCCTTTTTTTCGTAAGCTGTTAGGGAATGGAAGTGTAGAGAAACATCACAAAAGTGGTTCGATGAAACTTCTACAATGCAGTTCAGTGTGACATCAAGAGTATTTATGTAGTTCTAGATGTTCAAGCCCTTTGATCCGAGTTTGCTTTATAGATATTTCCTTTCTTCCCTATGAGGGTCTCCCTTGAACAAAACACTGGTTTTTGTTTTCATACGTATACAGGTTTTGCAACAGTTGTAGCATCTTCAGAGGTCTTTTTATTGCTTTTAATTTTGCAGGTTATTATAAGTTCGTATCCTAAATTAGAAATTTATACAAGAATTTTATGCACACCTAAATACCTCGTTTTTTTTACTGTTGGAGTGATTAACGTTTTACTACATTATTTGTGAAGCTCGTCCTTGACTATATGGTACTTATACGCAAAACTTTTTTTTATATACAAAATAACTGATCTGCCTTTTTATTTTATTGTTATATTTAGGTCTAGTACTAATTAGTTTTATGTTAATGGTATCTGTGTGTCAGTGTGTGTATCCATACACACACAATAAAGGCATAATAAAGAAATAAACTTATAACACCCACAAACCTGCCTCACATACATACACACACACAATTAAGAATTTAAGATTAACAGCATTGGTATATTCAACATTAAGAAGCCTGCTATATGTTCATACATATCCACCTACTTGGACACACACGCAGGCACCCGCACACACACAAACACACACACACACACACACACACACACACACACACACGTGCAGAATAACACACGTACACTCGCTCACACAGTGTTGAAGTTCGAACTTCCACCCACAACACAGTCAATTGTCGACTCCACCTGCCATCTTGCAAAGATTAAAACTACCCACTCATAACACAGTCATCTGTCTATTTAACTCGCCATCTTGTTTGCAGAATACTCAGTGACAGTGAATACTGAAACGGTGGAAATTACCCCCATGGTTCTGCCAGTGCAGACACCAACACATGTAAGCTGGACATAGTTTATAAGCAAACGTGTAAATAGTCAGATATGCCATTCACCTAAGATTAAATAGTACTAGACCTCAACAAAGGGAAAAAAATTGAAAAGAAAAGCAAAAGCAGATCAAATATTTCGAAATAAAACGGTTTTGCACATAAGTGCCACAAAGTTGCAGATGAGAAACTGCCAAGAAATACCCACACAGATAACGTAGGAAAAGTGTAAGCACTTCAACATGTTAAAACGAGGTGTAAATTATTCCTTACATACTATTCTTATCTAAATTTCTAATTAACAATAGGAACTTATAATAACCTGTGTAATCCTAAATATTTCTGTTTAGTCTGAAGCAATAAAAAGACCCACTGGAGACGCTGTAATTATAGCGAAACGTGTACATGAAAATTAAAACCAGTGCTTCGCTCAAACCAGATATCAAAGAGAAAAAACAAAATATACACTTGCAAAGCTTATACAAATAACAAAATCTCAGCAAGTAGATAAAAATGAAATTAATAATACTACAAAATAAATGCTGACTCATTACTATCTGTTATTAATTTTGGTTTGTCGGTCATCAACAGCATTAGTGTATTTTTAGGAAGTGAGTGAAACGTGGCTGTCAAAATATTTTTGCGTTCAGTTTCTGTTTTAAGCCGTCATACTCGCTGGTATAAAACAGACAAGAAGTTATGACACTGAAAACTTAACAGAAGTTCCACATAAATAAAAACAATAATACAAAAAATTAGAGAACAATCACATATAATACATTTCGTCTTTCACTATCAAATCTGTGGAACATCGTAGGGCTACTGTAAGTTATAATATAAAAACGGTAAAAAGACATAACTTGAATCCATACACATCATAATACAACCCGTTTACTAACTGATATCACAGTAAGTCAAAGACCCTATGAGGAAGTAAGGCAACTGTGCAGAATGACGTCCATTATTCAGCAATACACATTCCGACACCTATAAAATTTTAACTCTAATAAAGTTTGAAGAATAGTCTAAAGGATTTAATGGCGACCAACTCTTTATATTGCAACGATGAATTATTTTCCAGCATAATTGATTTAGATATGTATGAGTAATAATATCACATATATGACTTCTTTATAAATCTTGTGCAGTAAAGCGATCACTGAAATGACTATTTTATTTTATTTTTGTGATGGATGGCTACAACAAGCTGAGAATTATCATATGCACTTAAGTATCTTAAACTAATATTTGGTATCAAGTTTTATGTTAATTTAAAAGTAAATATTAAGATTTTTTTATCAATGCTACATGCATAAGGGAAATTTATTTTGGTATCTGTGGGCGATACACAAGAACATCTGTTTTATTTTCTAAGTATTTATCGTTTCTTCCCGTTTTCTGACCTAGGTACAATAGAACCTCATCACTAAGTATCTGTTGGGACGAAAATTACATTTAATCTAATCCTATCGCAGCGCGACCAACATAAAAAACAGTTCATACATACTGAAAGAGGGGGAAAAAAAAGAAACATATTTGACCTTGAGGTCGTGTCCGAAACATTCTGCTGTTATCAAAGTGCTCAAAATTATTTCCCTTCGGTTTTGTCATTTTTGAGCTCCTTCAGTTCGGTAAATAGTATAATATTTGCCGAGAGATTAAGTGAATTGTGGCAGATGAAGCTGTTTTTCAACACAAAATATGTCTCTATAAAAATATGGCTCTCTCACAGTGAAAGCAGTTTTTGAAATATGGTGCAACAAACGAATGCTGAAATATAGATGGACAGATCTCTTATCTAAGGAGGCGATATTGAACAGATTTAGAAAGAAAAGAAATTTCTGGAAAATCTTCAATAAAAGATGGGACGGATTGGAAGGGCGCATTCTGAGACATCGAAATGTTCAAATGTTAAATGCTACAAACAACTTTAACTAATCTAAGGACAAACACACACACCCATGTGCGAGGGAGGACTGGAACCTCCGACGGCAAGCAACCGTGCGCTCCGCAGCAAGGCTCCTTAGAACGCTCGGCCACTACACCGTGGCGAGACATCAAGGAATCGTCAGTTTAGCATGGGAAAGACGAGGTAAAAATAGGATAGAGTAGCGTGGAGGGCTGCATCAAACATGTCTTTTAATGGGACATCACAACAACAACATGGTGTTTATATTTCGAAAAGACATCTTTTCAAACATTTTAGATGAACATTTTCTCAACGTATTTATCGATTATGACTACATTCGACACCGTATTTTTAGCAGTTTAAATTGTGTTCTTACAGAAAAAGGTGGGTGGTTAGGAAATATCAGTCCTATTATTTCGAAGAAACACTCTATTCAAAAACACACTCACACTCACACACACACACACACGCACACATTCACAAAACGCATACGAGGTGATTATCGCAAAAATGATCAGAGTAGATAAGATCTAGTGAAAGAGAGTTTTTCGAAAATCGGACTGAAGTCAACACTTGTCTATTATTTATAATTTTCAAATTTCGTAGCAGGAAGTAGAAAATCTAATATATAAGGCAATGTGTCCGTATATTTGTACGCGTTGCATACAAATCTGCAGTTTTGTTCCAAACTTATGAAATTTTGTACACGTAAGCTTCAATCCATGAGGAGGGTCGCCGTAAGTGTAAAAATCACATATGATATATAGTTCACGAGATATGACGTAAACAATGAGATGCGCGAAAAACTACTGCATTTTGCGAAAATACTGCTCATTTTCTCCTAAACCATTGGACCGATTTCAACAGAATTTGCTACACACATTCCTTACCGTGAGTCAAGAATTGCTGCTTGGTTAAGAATCACATACGGACATGGTTCAAAAGATATTACGTCATAACCAATAGAAATCGCAAAATATGCCAAATAATGCGGCGAGACTTTCGAAATACACTGTATGAGAATGATATTACTTAGCGACTTGCAACAAACTTTAAACATAGTTTAAAACCTTTATTAAATTTTTTCTCGCTGGCAACCATAGTAAAATGATGAAAGGAAAACAGTTTCTCGCTTACTACTTTCCCTCTGTTTAGGGAGTAAAACTACGGCTCTCGGTATGACGACACAGTTTATAATTCCTACACTACAAATTGTAGCCGCAGGAAATTTTATAGATGGTATACACACATACAGCTGAATGTACCTTCTAAATTGTATCACAGTACAACACGTAGTTCATGAGAAATGAGCACATGAATGGTAACGTTTAAGGAAAAACCCCCACTTCCCGCACAAAGTTTTAATCTATTACTTCTTTACTACTAACTGTATTCCCAAGAGATTTTACAGACATATAGCCCTTATACAGATGAATATATACCTGAAAAATGGCAGGAATAAAGAAATAAATAAATACCCGTGCAACGCCGGGTTTTCAGCTAGTTATATATAAGTTGTAATTAAACTCCTAGTGAATTTCGATTTTTATTGTAACAGCGTAATACGAAATTATCTTGCTAATTAGTCAGTATAGAACATGCCGTATTTATCGTCGTCCATGTAACCCGCGAAATGGAACGGAACTTTTATGGAGTCCTCGTATCGCGAGCCGGGAGCGTTCCAGATTATAAAGGTATTTTCTCTCACGCTTCCCGCGCCATACTGTATTGTTTATCGCTCCGATACGCCAGTTCGTGGTGGTTTATACGAGGGGAGGTTAGAAAGTAAGTTTCGTTTGGTAATAAAAAAGAAATCGGTTCCAGATAAAGAAAGCAATTTATTTCACAAAAATATACAAAGCTTGTGATTGGACCGTGTAATTCCACCTATTTAGGAATACTATCACATATTTAAAACTTATTGTTTAGTTATTTGATGTTCACTCCCCTAAGTCGATGAGATTTTTCTAGTTATAGGTCCTGCTACTCAGTGCGTCTAAATAAGTTCCTTCCAGTTTAAATTTGGTCGGGCTTCTTCTCCATAAAATCATAGTTAGTAGAGAGAGATTTGAGCACAACACCTTTCAACGTAAACAACATCTTGGGTTTATTTTTTTCCCTTTTTACAATAATTAAACCGACTTACAGTTCTGATTTACAATATTACAACCAGAACAAAACACTGAGTTTTTATTATGCACAGTGGTTTGTCTCTGCACATTCCATGCCCTTAGTAAAGTTTCTGGCTGGGCCTTCACCTGCGAAATAAAACGCCCAGGACAGTAACAGTCCCAATAAAACCTCCCTAAATATATAAAAAACTACTTCATTTGGGCATCTTGTAGAACTCCAGAGAGCATCACAAGAGCATTCCGAGAGCATGTAGTGTTTGACACACTACAAGCTTACACTACTTTTCAACATAGCTACCGTTAATTTTCCAGCCATTTATCGTAGCGTGTTAAACGTTTATGAATTCCTCAGTCGTAGCATGTTGCCAGATGCACTGTTCAGTCGTCCAATTGAATGTTTATGCTCCTTACACCAAGCGAAGCGTCGTTTGGCATTCATTTGCGTGATGTTTAGCTTGTGATAAGCCACTAGACCATCAAGTTCTCTCATCTTCTGCCTGTCATAGTACTTGGAGTGGATCCTGATACAATTTGGTAATCCTGTGTGATGTCTTGATAGATGCCTGCGGAATGCACTGTACGTCTGTCTTCAACTGTCGGCGGTTTCTGTCAGTCAACAGACAAGATCGACCTGTATGCTTTCGTGCTGTACATGTTCCTTCACGTTTCCACTTCACGATCACATCAGAATCAGTGGGCCTAGGGATGTTTAGGAATGTGAAAATCTGCGTCAAGACTTCTGACACAAGTAACACCTGACCATGTTCGAAGTCCGTGAATTCCGCGAAGTGCCCCATTCCGCTCTCTGTCTAATGACTACTGAGGTCGCTGATATGAAGTACCTTTCAGTAAGTGCCAGCACATTGCACGTAATAAGAAAAAGTAGGTTTTTGGGGGAGTCTGGATACTTTGGATCACATAATGTATCTTACGCGTGTTTTCTAGGTTCATTTGTTACTCTTTGGCAGCATGAGAGACCACAACTGTCTTGTGCTAGTGTGTTCTTCTCTACATCGCGTACTTCATCTTGTTACGTTGTAATTGGTTATCGTTTAACTACTACACTCCCAACTTGTAAGGTAACAAATGATTAGCTGGCCGCAGTGGCCGAGCGGTCTGCGGCGTGCAGTCACGGTCTGCACGGCTGCTGCTGTCGGGGGTTCGAATCCCCCCTCGGGCATGGACGGTTGTTCCGTCTATATTATAAGGTAGTTCATAAGTAGTCTGTAACTTTAGGGACTGATAACCCCGTAGTTAAGTCCCATAAGCTCTACAAACATTTGAACATTTAACAAATGATTAAAAATCGCAAGAACTAAGCACTAACATAATTCAAGGGCCAGTTTTTTTATGTAGAGTAGTAGCGGAGAAGTAAGAACGAATGTAAACTTTCTCGTTTAGCTGCGGTAATGAATTCATTGTGTAGCTCATTTGTAGGAAGAGTTAAAGCAAGGGACAACATAGGAGAAAATTTATAGATAACCTGGCAGTCTAATAACAAATATTTCACTCAGTTTGGAATAGATCAGAATAATAAATGCTCTTACAATCAAACTTACTTCTGTTTCCGACGAAAATACGGATATAAATACGACTGCAAATTTTATAGCGAACAGTCGAAATAACTCGTTTAGTGGTGTGGGCACTGCGTCGTTAAAACTTTATTCTGTGGCCACTGCGAATTTTACAGCGGCTGTGGTAGCCATACATCGTGAAAATATCGTCCTGGTGGTAATAACTCCTTGAGCTGAGTAACAGTTAATATGGTCCAAGTCGTTAAAAGATATTTACTTGATCTATATACGTATAACTGTTGCCATTATGTTTCGGATATGGCGCTGTGGTACGAAATGCTATTATTTATTTCTATGACCATGAAGTAATCTTCGGATACGATTTAGCAATCGCTTAATCATTTTTATAGCTGCGATATAGCCAGAGAAGTTTGTATCTAGAAAACACGTAGTTACCCCACGCTCTTTGATACTCGAAATAATTATGTTTAGCTTCACAATACAAACAAGAACACATCTACTTCAAAACGATTTATTGCACCACTATTACACTTGAAAAACATTGCTATATTTCATACTCGTTTTCTAACAAGTAACATCAGGATAATATATGTTCTTAAGTCAGAAGCACATTCCTTCCAATTACTTTAACGTTCCAACTTGACCCGCTTTTGTTTACATTGACTTAATTCGGCTTAAGTCATCATCATAAAACCACATTAAAATGATATCGATGTACAATATCTCGCATGGGAGTGCTCATTGTTTGATGAGTCTCATTACCTCAAATAAAATTGTACCCGATGAATAAACAACCAGTTGCTGAGTGTGTGTGAAGTAACGGTATCGACAAGTGTTTAGCGATATTTCCTTTTATTGATAAACAAAAAGTCAGAAACGGTTACGAAACAGAAATATTTATTTCTGATATGTGTCGGGTACTTGGTTCACATGTCTAGTGCAACGAAAGCGTTAAAAAAGTTTCAGTTGCTGCAGTGTAATTGCATCAAAGCTCGCGTCCGATGCGAATATACAAGATCGTAGTATTAGATCGCCATTTTTCATCGTTATATATATATTCAAAAATTTAATGAAATCAAGTGCCATCTATGTAATTCAGAACAGTAATGTCTGTAGAGTTAGATGGTCAAAACACGTATTTCAGTAATCTTTTGTCTGAATACGAGTATAAATAGTACTCACAGTCGGGTTACTCGCTTTCTCTGTGTCAAGTCTCCGATATGTTATATCTATTTCTTGTAATTGTGTCAATGTGAGAATATAGAATCAGTAAAGTCTTAAGAAGTGTCTTAAACTATTATTCAAGTATTTAGATCCCTCATCTAAACTATGATTATTGTGTAAAGTGCTCATAGGTCAATATCTCTGACTTCTAATAGATCGCTTAAATGAGTGTGTGTCAAAACTGTTACATTTGAAAGGAACTTTACATAAATCATACCAAAGGACAATTAATTGTAAAAAACAGGCATTGACAATATCTTTTTGCAATTTGCTTCGACATAAATGAACTACCGGGATTTTAAAAGAAAAAAACTATTTCAAATATTATTTTATTAAATTAGAAGCCCCTCACAGACAGAATTTCATGTTCGATCATTACTAAAAAAAGTGATTGTTGAGAAACAATAATTACGACGCAGAACTTCAAACTAAATAAAGCAGTATTTTCGTACCAAAGGAGCATCAGTCATACCAACCTACATTTCATACAGGAAAGCTAAGTTAAAGTTAGAGCCAATTCATTCCTGATGATGTTCCATAACTAAATGCAAGAAGAAGTCGAGCCATTGTAAAACTAATACCAATTTAAACCAAAGAAGAGATCCAATTCAAAATTGGCCACCAAAAACAAAAATCAATATAAAATCATTATCATACAGAAGAAGCCCGTTACAAAAATGGTGCCCTAGAACGTGACGTGGGGCTCGACCAAAGGAAAAGAAGGAAAAAATTCAGAAGACTGAGGAAACAGACATCAAGAGATTATACCGGAAGATCGAAGAAGAATCTACGGCAGAATACGAATGAAACTCTGGGATCCAGAAGGAGACGGAAAAATAATCAAGATTGTCGCAATTGAGTTGAATATTCTGGAATTGGGACGATTTGGACAGTTATTGCTGGGGCGTGTGGACTTGTTACAGATCAGAACCAAAAGGTTATTATCAGTAATAAATTTTAATTATTGTGAGATATTCTGATATAAATATTTATCAGTGTGTTTGTGTAATATATTATCATGATTATCCCATCATGATAGAAGACCACACGTATGCTTGTAGTTAAAGGAATCTCTTTGAATAATTATGTAAGCTCATTTTCAAGTAATTTATAAAAAGGGCTTCCACATGGGCGATGCGGCAATATAGCAGGCCCAATCTACTGATGGTCTATTAAACCATACCATCCATTTACCGAAAAAAACCCAGATATCCTAATGAACTGAGAACCCTGCGTAATTTATGTTATAATAATTGCGTACAGTCACAGGCTTTAGACTTTTAATAACTTTCGTATCCTTGAAATGGCTGAAGGTGCTTCCTGTTCCGTAGTGAGACATGCACATGGAACACCGTTAAATGTGGCTTTATAGATTCTGTTGTTGAACGCTTCGTTATCAGAGTAGCACAGTGTTTTTAGGTTGCGACAGCGAGGGAGGTCGCAAAGTGTTTCTCGGAGTCGAAGATAAAAACACGTATGCCTAAGTGAAATATATTTATTGCTGCAATTACGGAGTTCCTTGTCTGACATTAATTATGAATTCGTCATAGATTGTTTTACAATGCAGTGTGTTAATGATGACTCATCGAAAAATATGAAAACTGTTTAAGGAACTAAGCGACATGTAAAAGGAAGTAAAACTGAAAAATTCTAGAAAAATAGTAGTTCTCTAAAATTGTCTGTACAGTGGGACATTTCTTAATGAGCATAAATCGCTTTCGTTTCTTGCCTGAAATAAAAAATGTTCAAATGTTTGTAGAACTTATGGGACTTTACTACGGGGTCATCAGTCCCTAAGCTTACAAACTACTTATGAACTAGCTAAGGCTAAGGACGGCGCAAATATCCATGCCCGAGGGGGGATTCGAACCCCCGACCGTAGTGGCCGTGCAGACCGTGACTGGAGCGCCTCAGTCTCCTCGGCCACCTCGGCCGGCGCCTGAAATACGAAACGATGGTTGAGCAAAATACATTTTTCTGTCGGAAATCGTGTAAGAATAGGAACTGTTCCATTCCGACGAAAAACACACCTCTTCCACAAAAATCTTCGTGCAACAATTAAAAAGATAGCAAACATCAATAATTAAATAAATTTAAATAATAAAATAAAAAAGATTAAATTTGTTTCCTTTGAGATAACATATTTCTGTTACGGTTCGTTAGGAGAAGGTCCCAGGTTCGAGTCCCGGTTCCGCACACAATTTTAATCTGACAGGAAGTTTCACATCAGCGCACACTCCGCTGCAGAGTGAAAATTTCATTCTGGAAACATCCCTTTGGCTGTGGCTAAGCTATGTCTCCACCACACCCTTTCTTCCAGGAGTGCTAGTTTTGCATGTTTCGCAGGAGAGCGTCTGTGAAGTTCGGAAAGTAGGAGGCGAGGTACAGTCTGTAGAGCGCTTGCCCGCGAAAGGCAAAGGTCCCATGTTCGAGTCCCGGTTTCGGTACACAGTTTTAATCTGCCAGGTAGTTTCAAGTTTCAGGGGAGGTAGTAGATTACACCTTCAGTACTGCAGTGTGTTCTTCGGATTCGCATTCGGAAGGCGATAAATAGATTTCAGGAAAAAGTTATTAATAGTTTTTATTGCTTCAATACGTAACTATAGGGTGAAATCCTTACAATATGTTTTTACTTTAGTCGTACGTCACGCAGAGAAATAATACTCTATTAATGTTAGGAATTCGCAACAGTCTTATTTAAAATTGCGGTAATTGGTTTGCTACATGGGACAGCACATTAAGTTTTCCGTCTCTTCTTCAAAGAAGCGTGTTGCTGGAGTTTCGTCGTACATTCAAAAACTAAGTGACATTCGCAGCTGTGTTGCTCCTCTCCTCGCTTCGTTATCAGTGTAGCACAGTGTTTTTAGGTTGCGACAGGGAGGGAGGTCCCAAAGTGTTTCTCGGAGTCGGAGATAAAAACACCTATGCCTAAGTGAAATATATTTATCGCTAAAATTACAGAGTTCCTTGTCTGACATTAATTATGAATTGGTCATATACTGTTTTACAATGCAGTGTGTTAATGATGACTCATCGCAAAATCTGAAAACTGTTTTCAGGAACTAAGCGATATGTAAAAGGAAGTAAGACTGAATAATTCTAGAAAAAGATGTACTTCTCTAAAAATTGTCTGTACAGTGGGACTTTTCTTAATGAGCATAGATCGCTTTTGTTTCTTGCCTGAAATACGAAATAATGGTTCAGCAAAATATATTTTTCTGTCGGAAATCGTGTAAAAATAGGAACTGTTCCATTCCGAAAAACACCCAAAAAACTGAAACTTCCTGGCAGATTAAAATTGTGTGCCGGAACCGGGATTCGAACCTGGGACCTTTCCCTTCCGCGGGCAATCGCTCTACTGACTTTCTTTTTTTTTCCTATGGGTAGTTCTCTTCGTTGCGGACGCTGATCGTTTTTGTTCATTCTTGTTCGGTGTGTTGTTGGCTCAGCGCTCTGACCGGGCACGCGACCACGGCGCCCGCGCACCGACTGAGCTATCCCGACACGACTCACGATGCCGCACCACAACCCTACTTCCGCCAGTACCTCGCCTCCTACTTTCCAAACTTCACAGAAGCTCTCCTGCGAAACTTGCAAGACTAGCACTCCTGGAAGAAAGGATATAGTGGAGACATGTCTTAGCCACGAGGCGAGGTACTGGCGGAAGTAGGGTTGTGGAGCGGCATCGGGAGTCGTTTCGAAATAGCTCAGTCGATAGAACGTTTGCCCTCGACAGACAAAGGTCCAAGTTTGGAGTCCCGGTTCCGGCACACAATTTTAATCTGCCAGGAAGTTTCATAACAGTGCACACTCCGCTGCAGAGTGAAAGTTTCATTCTCGTACACAAAAAAATTCTTGCAACAATGAAAAAGAAAGCAAAAAATAATAAATAAAATAAAATAGGAATTCGCAACACTCTTATTTAAAATTGCGGTAATTTGTTTGCTAAATGGGAAAGCACATTACGTTTTCCATGTCATCTACAAAGAAGCGTGTTTCTGGAGTTTCGTTGTACATTCGTTTAAAAAATAAGTGACATTAGCAGCGATGTTGCTCCTCTCCTCGCCGCTTTCCATGTTTTAACTGCAGTTCACGTTTCTGAAGTTTTATTTGGACCTGTTGGTTTGACAGTGCTGTCAAAGTGAAATGTGTCGGTAAAGCTGTTATTCCATTTCTCGCTAAATGGACGTGCGAGTAACGCACAACATGAAATTTATCCTCACTATTGATTGTGCCAGCTATGCTTCCGCTCAGTGTGAAACGAAAACCAATTAGATTCCAGCAGATGCGGAATAATATATAGTGTAACGTTTATATCAGGTTTATTCTCATGGTGAGTGCAGTATAGTCATAGTGTCAATGCCATTTAGCTGTTACATTTCCAGCCATCCGTTTAACGCTCGTTATCTTCAGTATTTTCCACTTTTTTTTTGAGAAAACATATGCTGACCGCACTAATCGTAAGATGTAATTTGAAGGACATTTCTTACGTAAAATTTTTTGCGTGAATCCACACTATTTTCACATTTTTTTAATGCATGCTTGTGTAGTTCGCAATATGGCCAAGCATGCAATTTTCAAATTTCAATCGTCTCTGTACATGTTCCGATTAAGCCGTATGTGGATAAAAACCGTCAAATGTAAATATCACGAGTTGCAAACTACGAGTGTTCTTAATAAGGTCGCTTTATTGACTGGATTTTATTTTACTGTTCACGATAAATCGCTACATCTCTGGCAATTGGTCTGTAATTAATAGCTCAAATTCATGCTAAAGTGACTTACAAATATTTTTTGTTTTTCTGAATCGTTCTTTGATACGAATATATAGAATACTCCTGTCATTCTTTTGGGTAATAAATGCGGAAAAATTTGTTCCGTTGATTTAATGAACAAAAATGAATATTCCAAATTGGACCTGGCCACGTGGTTACATAATTTGCTTTTTCAGTACGTTGTACACACTTTTAGGTCAGTGGTAGGAGGTTGTTCTTTTGTTCTGCTGATGAGATAGAAAAATCAGTAGGCTTGCAATTTTACGTCCCTTAAATAACATTGCTCACGAAAATCTGAACGGCAGTAAGATACGTTGATCTCTCAACTATGCAGGTGGACCCCTTGGGATGGAACATGGCACTGAATGGCACTGATTTTCCACAGTCGTTAAAACTAAAAGAAAACTATCATTTTTATAATTACGTAGGCTGCCGCGATCAGAGTCAGATGAAATAAAAGTTTTCTTTTGATAGAAACCAAAAGTGCTGCTGTCTTTGGTGGCGGCGGGGGGGGGGGGGGGCGAAAAATTACCTCGTGGTTGCACATAATTCGTCCGATTTTGGACGACAGGCTCCCAACATATGGCAGAAAAGCCAAGGATTTATATGTTGAGAGCCTGTCATCGAAAATCGGATTATGAGCAAACACGAAGTTAAAGTAATTTTTTGCCCCCCCCCCCCCACCACCACAACCAAAGATGATTTGGAGCTCCGGAATGCCGGGTTTTATAAGATCAGATGTGAATGTGGCCTTTCGTACATAGGACAGACGACACGTACAGTCCAGAAAAGGTGCACGGAACACCAGAGATATACCCGTATCTTACAACCAAATAAATCGGCAGTGGCAGAGCACTGTATTGATACTGGACACTTCATGACGTACGAAAACGTAAAAATTTTAGCCTCCACTTCATCTTTTATGGGACTCAGTGGTGAAAAAAGGAATAGAAATTCGCTTGGGAACGAATTTAATTAACAGAGACAGCGGCTTCGGTTTAGATAAATCTTGGAATCCGGCACTTTCTTTAACAAATTTACAAAGACGCCGGCACAGCACAGATCTTATCACATCGATTTCTCCGCAGTAATCAAACATGCAGCAACAGAGATAATTTACACACACGTGTACTTCCTTGCCGCCGAGTAACGTCTTTGGCGCCTTGTATCTGTGGCCGCATGCGCAGCAGCGCGGCCCGTGCGTTTATAAGCACGAGGCGCGTGCTGGAGCGATTCTCTCTAAAGATGGCTGAACGTTTCTCAGCCGAAATATTAGAAGAAGTAAACTTTATGCGGCTGCACGCCCGAAACTCCTTTGAACAATATGAAAATAGATCGGTAGATGATGCTGTATTTGTCAGAATATGTAAATGAAAACACCTGTTATTTGGACCACTCATTGAAGTTGGTATAAACATTTCTGGTACACGGCTGTTCCTCATTTCACACCTGAATAGTTCGCCATGACAGACTCAATGCAGGTTCGCACTCTGCTTGTAAAGTTGTTTTACAAGAATGATGGCTGCGAACAAGTCGCTCTGCAGTAATTCTATGAAACTGGTTCCTTTGGTGAGTAACCTGGTACAGCTAACAATCGATTCTACGTCAGTGAAAGAAGTTGCCATGGCAGTGCAGGTGGTGTCCAAACGTTTAGTGCACGGAGAATTACCCGATATTTCGATACACCTATGAGCATGGTGGATAAATTTCTACAAAACATCATGATTTGCTATCAATTCAAAATCACCGACATGCACGATATGCTCATGGTTGACCTGCCAGCAACAGAGACTCTTAATTTAGAATTTCTTGGTCGCATGAAAGCGGACGATGAATGGCTATTGAAGATTGACAGATTGAAGGACAGACGAAACCCACTTCCATCGGACATTATATGTCAATACACATAATTGTCCAATATGGGCAACAGAAAATCCACACGCAACTCAACCAGTGCAGCTTCATCCTGGAAAAGTCAATCTGTGGTGCTGGTTTATGGCATCATTATCATAGGGCCATATTTTTTCGTAGAGACATGAGTTGTGGAATATGCTTTCTCTCGATTTTAGCTTGTTGCAGAAAACGGTGGACAGCACACTGAACATGTTTTGCGCACAGTCACACGGAAATTAAAAATCCGATTTGATTGATGCATTTTATGCGATTTTTAACCTCAGGACACTTAGAGACCGGTGTAATTGACACACTTTATACGGTTCTCTGGCTTCAAGACAATTAAAAACCAATGTGATTGATGCTTTTTATGCTGTTTTTGGCCTGAGGTAAATTAAAACCTATTTGTCCCATCCGATGTGATATGACCTTACCGTGGTGGATGGTCTACTACACTTAGTAGTACACTAGGTTTAAAATCTTTCATCTTCGTCGTTGTTGTACGATTCGTTTATCAGTTATAGTCGACCACTAAATAAACTATTATGCTTACAACGGCATCTATTGATAAATTTACAAACTATTTGTATTTACTTTGCCAAACTATTTACGCCTTCCTAATAATATTCTGTTACAATTTGATGTCATTCTGACCAGTTGTATTATTTTTACAGCGTTTTGAAAGTTTAATCACCTGCACTATCCATAGTTTTTTGTTTAGTGTTTCTAGGAGGACAATTAATGACGGCATTCAGATACCATTAACATGACAGTCACTCAGTTCTTTGAGAACGTCTACATCTACATATTTACAATACAAATCACAATTATGTGACTGGCAGAGTGTTCATGGAAACGCTTTTATGACATTTCTTTACTGTTTCATTCCCTAACTGTAGGCAGAGAAAAAGGAGCACCTGGATCCCTTCATTTCCTATATGATTTCTCTTACTTTATTACGATGATCCTATCTCCCAATGTATATGGGTGCAATCAAAATATGTTCTTATTCGGGGGAGAAAGTTTGTGAGAAAACGTTTCAAATAGATCTGGTCCTATAGAATAAAGACCTTCTATTATCGATTTCTCCCCAACTTGTGCCTCGTTCCAGCGACACTCTCTCACCAGCATAACTACAATACAAAACGAGCTGCCCTTCTCTGAACTTTCTTTATGTCCTACATCAGTATCACTAAGTGAGTATCCTACAATACACAGCAATACTCCAGAATATGACGGACAAGTGTAGTGTAGGCAGTTTCTTTAGTAGAACTAGTGCATCTTTTTTTGTCAATGAAGACAGTTTTTGTTTCGCATTCCCCACTATATCTTTTGTGTGTTGTTTCCAAATATAAGTTTTTGGTAATCGTTATTCCTGTGTATTTAGCTGAACTGACGGCCTATTAGTGTGACTTATTTATACTATAAATAAAGTTTAACGGATTTGTAGTGCTCATCTGGATGACTTCATATTTATCACCATTTAGGGTCAAATGTCAATTTTTGCACCACACACTCTCTATTCCTTTAGTCGATTCCGACTCTTCGTGACCCCATGAACCATAGCATGCCAATTTCCTCTGTCCTGCACTTTCTTCCATAGACCTTCCAGGTTGGAACACGTTGCTTCTGTGATGCCATCGATCCACCTCATCCTCTGACGGCCTCATCTTCTGGTACCTTCGAACTTTCCCAGCATTAATTTTGTTTTTTGTTTTGTTTTTTCCATTAAGGCATGTCTTCGCGTAATGTGTCAAAAATAGGTCAGTTTTTTATTTAATATGTTAGACCTTCCACGGAGTAATCTGGTTTTATTTGGTATAGTACAAATCTGTTGGTTCTCTTTGCCGTCCATGGAAGTCTAAGAATTTTCCTTCAGTACCATAATTCAAAGGAGTCAATTCTTCACCGTTCAGCCTTTCTAATGGTCCAGGTCTCATATCCATACATCACAACTGAGAAGACCATAGCCTTCGCAGTACGTATCTTTGTTGCCAAAGTTATAATCTTTTCAAGGTTTGATATCGCCTTTCTACCGAGCAACAAGCGTTGTCTGATTTCGTGGTTGCAGTCGCATCATCGGAGATCTGGAAACCGAGATAATTGAACGTGGAAACTACCTCCACAGATTCTCCTCTTATATCTTATGAATTAATAGATGCAGTTCCCATAATTTCGGTTTTATTCACATTTAGCCTGTGACCGACCTTTTCACGTTCGTTTTTTACGTTGAGCAAGAGAGTCTTTAACTCTTCTTCACTCTCTGCCAGCAGTATGGTATCATCTGCATGTCTGAGATTATTTACATTTATTTTGATTCCTGTCTCTTCTTCATTTATCCTGGCATTCCTCATAACGTGCTCTGCAAGCAGACTGAATAAGAACGGAGACAATATGCAGCATTTCCGGTCCCCTTTCTGAATCTTTATCCGTTTTGTTGTGGCATATAAAGTTTTCACCGTGGCTTCATGGTCAAGGTATAAACTCCGTATTAGACGGATGAGGTGAACTGGTACTCCCATGCTATTGAGTACGTCCCATAATTTGTTGTGATGGACGCAGTCAAAGACTTTGGCATAACCAATAAAGCAGAGGTACACATCTTTCTGGAATTCTCTTGCTTTTCCATAATCCTCCGAATGTTGGTAATTTGATATCTGGTTCCTCTCCATTTTCTCAACCCAGCTTGTTCTTCCCATAGCTGTCGATGTAGATACTGACGAAGTCTGTTTTGTAAGATTTTCAGCATGACCTTGCTAGCATGCGAGCTAAGTGTAATTGTTCGGTGATCTGAACATTCCTTAGAGATTCTCTTCTTAGGAATCGGAATGAATACTGATCTTTTCCAGTCTTCGGGCCACTGTTGCGTGCTCCATATCTTCTGACATATTGAGTGCAGCACTTTGACAGCCTTTTTTATTTTTTTCCCCACCAGAACGTCATCCATGAACGGTGTAAGAGAGCTGCTGAGATTGTCCCCTAAATCGTAGTAGCGGCTTTAGGCGTAGTTAAAATTGTATATTAATCGAAGTATTGAATGCCATCAGGCGTCTCATACACATCAAAGCACAGCATTCAGTGGGCGCTGTCGTACCCTGTTCTGTAGACACTGTGCCGTATGGGCTTCGGCCTCGCTTGCAGCCTGTGCTCTGTTCAGTGGCGAAAGCCGGTAATGGTACGGTTATGGGTGGGCAGTTAGCGTCGACCGCTCCCCATGTGCGTCGTTCTGCTAATACTATAGGAAAGCCATCGGCGAAGGGAATCATGGCGCTGGCCATTATACAGCGCGTCGTACGCAGGCTGTGCTTCCCGATGAGCCGGCCGTTTGTGATCACCGACTGTGACCTTATCAGCAGGACTCTCGCATCCGCTCCCACACTGGCCTACCTGATGTCAGCCTGAAAACGGGCCTATTAAGCGTGATTAGAACGACAGCTCGCTGCTGCACAAGCATCGAACTCTGACACTGCGAAAACTTGGCGACCACTGGGTAAGCAGGTTTTTACTAAAGAAACATGTCGCAACACATTGCGATGTTGTAAAGCAATGGAGGAGGAAAAACGAAAGGTTAATTCGAAATGAGACGAAAATTTTCTTAAGATACAATTGTCGACACTGTGTAGCGTCCAGGTTGTCCACAAAGTAAGTTCCGTTTCATTATATAAACCAAACGTGAACAGATAGAGAAAAAATATTTATTGTATAAAAATCTGCAACTGTTCAACTACTTTTCTACATTACTTCAGAAATTTTCTAGGCACCTTCCAATAGCATGGACAAGTTTTTGTGTGCCTTCTTCATAGAAGGTTGCCGCCTGTGTAATCAACCATGTGGCAAATACGTCCTATCAGCTCATCATCGTTGAAGTGTTGACCACCAAGTACAGATTTTAGGTGTAAGAAGAGATGAAAGGAGTCTTGTTCTTCCCTTCTAGTTGCAGCCCGACCTCACAAGACGAATGTGACCAAACAACTATTACGGGAATTTCACTGGTACGTGTTTTATCGTCCTCCGTACAGTCTCGCTCATAGCGACCTAAAAGCTGTCCATGGTGGGCAACACTTCAGCGATGATGACGAGCTAAATGTTCAAATGTTTGTAAAGTCTATGGGACTTAACTACGGGGCTATCAGTCCCTAAACTTACAAACTACTTATGAACTACTTAAGAACTAGGACGGCACAAATATCCATGCCCGAGGGGGGATTCGAACCCCCGACCGTAGTGGCCGTGCGGACCGTGACTGGTGCGCCTTAGACCCCTCGGCCAGCGCGGCCGGCCGATGACGAGCTGAAAGAACATGTTAGCACATGTTTGAATACATAGGCGGCAACCTTCTACGAAGAAGGCATACAAATTCTGACACGCTATGACAAATGCCTACAAAATTTCGGAAGCTACGTAGAAAAGTAGTTTAATAGTTGTATATTTTTGTAAAATAAATATTTTTTTCTGTATCTGTACACTTTTGTTCTATATAAACAACGGAACTTACTTTGTGGACATACCTCGTATTAGTTCATAGGCTACTACAACCAGTGCTATCCATATCTACAAGAAATCGATGTTTTACGTATGAATGTTTCATATGTACTCCCAACTCTTCAGAAAATATTGATATTATGAAAGTGAATGACCCAGCAAAAATTGGTGGCGGACGGATAAAGATATTTATTGATTTGAGGAATATAGAGCGAAATATGGAACAATAATTACTCCTCGGAAAATTACCCTGTCACTTTTGAGCTTGACTACATTGCACAAAATGCTTTTATTGGTTGCTATCTCCAAAGTAATATGGTCGAACCACAATGAATACCATGCTTCCTCGGTGTGATTAATCCACATTAACATACTAATAGCAAAGACTAACGCATACATAAAAGTTTATGTCTAGAATTTAGAACGACAGTAGTGCCCCTAGGTAGGAAATAACCGTAATGGCACTATAAACAGCCACGAAATCAACGCCAGCGGTCCAAGCGCCAGTAACAAAAGAATGGTAGGTTACAAACGGAGAACTTGCTATTTTAGTGCATATTTCCATTTCCCAATACGAATTTGAGAAACTAACTGAAGTAATAGGGGAAGGTCGAATAGCCACAGACACATAGATGAATTTCTAATAAAACAACAATAAACAATTTTCTGATTTAATTTTGACCGTAAAATGCAACCATTAACTTCTTCAGTCGTATCACTTAGAAGTAAGTATACATATTTCTTATGAACTATCTGAAAAAAAAAAACCTTTTGAATTAATTTGTTGGCATTACAAACTTTGGAGGGTAGCCCCAGACACAGCATTCAATGGTGCTCCAGTTGTTGCTTTGCCTTGCAAACATCACAGTAGTAATAATTATCGGAAGTACCTATATAAACGCAATCTTCTTGGGCCCATTCCGTGCAGTCATAGCACTGAATTCATTCTTCGAAGGTTTCTCCACATAAGATGCATTCCGTCTCTTTTCCCTTGATCCTTCTTGGAGAGACTGTGAATATTTCTCTTTGTCTTGAACGTTTCTTTAGTGCCCTTACGTTTTTATTGTTTCGGCTCGTTATTTTTATTGCATTTACTTTTCTTTCTTCTACACCTTTTTTATTTGGAGGTGACGTCAAAACCTCGCTCTTTTAGGTTTCTCGACCCAAGGCAACAAATTTTTTTTAAGCATTTGAAAATGGTGACAACAATTTTAAAACATCTGTGGTGGTTGTAGGCACCGGTTCAGTTGCACGAAACGCATGAATAGCCAAGGGCACTAGCGATGGAAATGGTCTTCTCGCAAGGAATGTTTTCCTCATAAACTTCTGGAGCAACGTCTGTCATTAATGACGTAAAAAATCTATGTCACATTTGAGGGTCGAAGTGCATCTAAATGAGTTTTGCGCTATGTCAAGCCTAGTTGCTCTGCTAAAAGCTTCATTTACAAGTGAAGCAAATTCGTAGTCACAATTGAAACTCCACTGTAAATTACTTTGCATAAATAAACGAAATTAAAAACATTAAACTATTATAATGTTCGGGGCTACCCGTTTGTTGTCGTGCAATATTTTTACACACAGCTTTTAAATTGTACGAGAAATGTTACAAATATTATAAATATATCAAATTTCCTTTAACTTGAAATGTTAAACAACTACGAAAACTTACTTCTTACGGGTGAAAACCGCCCTCGAAGTTTAACAGGAGTGATGAAAACTTTTTTCCGCGAACAAATTTCACAGTTGCGAGTAGTTCGCTCAGCGCCTATGCCGTAACTGATTTGCATATGCTTTTACTCCACAGGGCACGCATTTCAAATGCAGTCTTGACAACGCAATGTGCGTGGTTTCTTAGAAGTTGAAATTGAAATGTCCGCGGTTACTCGCCGTCTGGGGCTACCTGACATTTCCCTGTTACATATCGTGTTAATATTGCCGCGAGATTCCAAATTACCCAACTGCCGGCGTGGCGCAATGAAGAGAGACATTTCGGTTTATCGCGGGTGTCGAGTTCAGTTAGCGATGGACTCGGGATGGAAAAGAGGCCAAAAGCCCTGAATAACAGAAAAATTGCGCTCATTTTGGCAAGTAATGCCCGAAATTAACAACCAACATTTGGAATAGTGTAGCTCAAGAATAAACAACACCGAGAAATTCACAAAATTCGAGAAGACGAATTATGTGGAAGTCACTAGGCAGAAACAGACACGCAGTTATATCATCGTTTGAAATACAATAAATAAATAAATACGATAAAAATGATAAAATAAAAAGAAGTAAAAACGAATTTAAAAATGTAAGATTGGACCAAATTTCATATGGCAGAAGAAAGCCCAATTTAAAAAAAATGGAAAAAAATAGGAAAGAAGAAATAAAATAAAATAATTTAAAAAAAGGGGAAAAACTGGATAGCATCATTGATTGCGGTGCTGAAGGTCGTCGGTTCAATCCCGTCCACCGGCAAAAATTCATATGGCAGAAGGAAGCCCAATTAAAAAAAATGGAATAAATAGGAAAAAAACATAAAATACAATAATTTAAAAAAGGGGAAAAACTGGATAGTATCGTTGATTGCGGTGCTGAAAGTCATCGGTTCAAACCCGTCCACCGGCAAAAATTTATTTCTTTGTAATTATCGTTTCCAGAACATTCTACATGTATCTTATGTTTACTTGTAATTTCTATATGTTTCTTATGTTAACTATTCTTCTAATTTCCGGTACATTCTGTCTGTGTATAAATAGCAGAGCAGTCCGCACGAGAGGCAGTTAGTTGCTGTGTGTATGTTAAGTTCGCAATAAACCTGCTTTCAGTATAAGTGGAGTGTTCAGTTGTTCAAATGTTTGTAACTCTATCGGACCAAACTGCGTGGTCATCAGTCCGTAGCTTACAAACTACTTAAACTAACCTAACCTAACCTAAGTACAACACACACGCACACACACACACACACACACACACACACACACACACACACACACAAATACATGCCCCAGGGAGGACTCGAACCTCCGACGGCGAGCAACCACGCTCTCCGCAGCAAGGCGCCTTAGACCGTCGGCTAATCCAACCCTGCCTTTGAAGTCAGGTCTGCTTCAATGTCAACGCGTCAGTATCAGCCTATAGCAATAAAATGATTATTTTTGTAATTAGATTCCATATTGTGCCAGCCCACCACAGAATTATAATGAAATAAATTGATTCAGCTTGGTGGGCGATGTTATCTCAAATGAATTCTTCATATCGTTGGAACCACCCGGATCCCATTGCTCACATTAACATTGAAGTTTGGATTACGTGCATCTGAGCCGTGGTGGCTCGGCTTCTTTTGTTTTGGTATCCTTTCGTACGTTCGTCTGTCGACCTCTCTTTCGCTCTGCGCCGCGAGTGGAGCCTTCATCGTGTTGCACCTCACTGGGCAGAGAACGTTCTAGCTGAGGTAATCGCTGATAACAGAAATGGGTGTGCCGGCCGCGGTGGCCGAGGAGACTGAGGCGCTTCAGTCACGGTCTGCACGGCCACTACGGTCGGGGGTTCGAATCCCCCCTCGGGCATGGATATTTGTGCCGTCCTTAGTCTTAGCTAGTTCATAAGTAGTTTGTAAGTTTAGGGACTGATGACCCCGTAGTTAAGTCCCATAAGCTTTACAAACATTTGAACAATTTTGGTAAGCGCCTCACAGTCCGGTCCGGCTGTTTACGTACCTCGGCAGTTACTCAAAAATGTTCAAATGTTTGTATAGCTTATAGGACTTAACTACGGGGTCATCAGTCTCTAAACATACGAACTACTTATCAACTAGCTAATTCTAGGGACGTCACAAGTATCCATGCGCGAGGGGGGATTCGAGCCCCCGACCGTAGTGGCCGTGCAGACCGTGACTGGAGCGCCTCAGTCCCCTCGGCCACCGCGGCCGGCTGGCAGTTACTGCGGCCGCAGCCAGGTGCCCCGGGGCCTGGAGCCTGTGGATTGCATGTTTAACGTTATCATCGTCATGACTCACGAGCAGTTATTCTGGAGAAGTTTTCATCTGATTTACCCGAACTTTTGGACACTCTTGGCATTCACTGGACCTTTCAAACTTAGTGGTTGATGTGTCAGTTCATCTCCTTGTGGTGCGTTGGTTGAGAACCCGGCACAATTATGAGTGGTTTTTCTTTTTGTTTATTGTGGTTGTGTTAACTTGCTCTTTTGTGTGTGCTTTACCAGGGTTGACAGCCAACCCCAGGGGTTGTCTTCTTTCAGGTCTTACCTGTATGTCCTGGTTATCTGCTTGTTGTTGTCAGCGGTTGCAACTATGCTGCATGTCAATGCTGTGTCAATGGGGAATCCTGATTAGTGACCTTACTCCATCAACTGCCCGGTGAACCGGTCGTATGTTATTGGCAGAATCTTTTCCTTTTGCGGGGTGAAATGTAATGTAATTAGGCAATTTTTTTTCTTTTCTATGCATGAAGTTCCGTGTATGAGGGCTGAAGTTCCCTTCTTCTACTGGTTGTCCTGTAAGCTTTTCCTTTCCACATCATAAATTTCCTTGTGGTGTCACCTCATTGTCTGTGAACCTTCCTCGCCATGGAAAATTACTAAATTACTAAATTTGATTTAGCGATATTTCATTTAGTGTACCTGACTTTTGACAAAAATCTTCAACGCACTTGTACTCTAAGTTGTTGTGTCGTAGAAAGTTAGATCACCTTCTCTGGTGGCATGATACATTGTACTGATTTGTAAACATACTAGTCAAAAGACACGTGTTGGTATTAACAAAGGCACAGTGGAATTTGTTGATTAAGTAGCCTTTATTCTGTTAATGTGCAGAGTTTCTTTAAATATGATTACTTGATTTAGTTTTACAAATTTGTGGGCTGCAGCCCTAGTGTATCTAATTGTTATTGCAATCGTATCTGTTTTCAGTTTGTTTAAACCATTTTAATTTTGCAAATTTGTGGGGTGTTGCCTTTGTGTATTTCATTTGTGGGATGTTACATCACAACTGGGAAGACCATAGCCTTCACAGTATGTATCTTTGTTGCCAAAGTTATGTCTCTGGTCCTTACAATCTTTTCAAGGTTTGATATCGCCTTTCTACCGAGCAACAAGTGTCGTCTGATTTAGTGGCTACAGTCGCCATGATCGGAGATCTGGGAATCGAGATAATTGAACGTGGACACTACCTCCACAGATTATCCTCTGATATCCAATGAAGTAATAGATGTAGTAGCCATAATTTTGGTTTTCTTCACATTTAGCCTGAGACCGGCCTTTTCGCGTTCGTTTTTTACTTTCAGCAAGAGATTCTTTAACTCTTATTCACTCTCTGCCAGCAGTATGTTACCATCTGCATATCTCAGATTATTTACATTTATTTTGATTCCTGTCTCTTCTTCATTTATCCTGGCATTCCTCATAACGTGCTGTGCCAACAGACTGAATAAGAACGGAGTCAAAATGCAGCCTTTCCGGTCCCCTTTAATGTATAACTTTTACCGTAACCGGTACGAATTATTAACGACACCGAGAGTATGGCTGTTACTCGTACAGTACAGAACAGGTGCTAACAGCGACTGCCTACCGTTGGTGCGCAGCCGTGGCCTCCTCACTATTTCGTACCTAGTCGGCATTTCTCGTGATTAGCTCGCGTACCAAGTCATAATTCAATTGCTTCTCTGTTAATACACAATTTAAAAAATAAAATGACTAATAAGCATGACTAATAATCTTTAGACCACTACTAACGTCTCTATCCCACCAAGTTACAAACAATTATTAATAAATACACATCTGTCCACTTCGCGCCATATCAACGGGGCTTCATCAGTATATCTGCTGCCCAGCGTAAGAGCTAGTCTCTTGCAGGCGCCTTCCAGAATCTTTTATCCACCACACTCACGCCACATGGCACCTACTGCTACTCCCGCCGTGGGAACTATGACGCCTCTGCCTGCCAGCCAGCTCATAATAAAAATATAAAGCTGACAATAAAATAAATTTAACCCCAATACTAGAACCCTTACACATCCCCTTTGGTATTTTCTTTTCAAAATTGGGGTTTTTCGTAAAGTAAAAGCACAATTTTGAAAATAAACAAAATAGTGGCAGCGCAGACATTAGCAAACAGCCTATACATTTAGTCATTCGTTATGAAATTTTGACTTTTAAGAAATATGTTAATCTGCCAACTATAGGAAAACTTTAAGTCTCTGTCATATGTCTCATAATGATTTGGCTGCAAATATATGTCGTTGACTACATTGTTTTATAATTACAGCACAATTTTAAACCAACTTTTACTTGTCATGCTCTCCTACTAGTAAAGTCAATATTTCCAAATCATTAAGTAAGGAATAACAAATATATCAAGAGCAACACCAAAAATTACAATGCAAAACATAATACACGTAAAATACCATATACCAGTCACACAGAATTTTCAATAAGCAAAAACATTACATATAAGATACGTCATGTTATTATTGATATACATCTGTGGGCAACACAAAATACTGAAACATCAAAATACAAAATATGAAAGAATCAATTTTTAGTTCTCTAATTTTCATAGGAAAATTGGCCGTCTCCTATTTATTTTGTGTGTAATCTTTTCCTAAGCCCTGAAATAAACCAATTATGATAGCAACCTTTGCCCTAATAGATAATTGACATGCTTGCCCTGCAAGATTTTCTTGCCCTTACACACAGTAAACTTTATTTGCACTATAGCAGCACCAGACCGATCACTCTGGCACACAAAAACGTTCATTTTCTGACGCTAAGTGAACGACTTTTTTTCAATAAACACCGTTTTATTCGCACGCTTTACATATCTTTAACTGGCTTGCTGCTATGCCTATAAATTCTAGCTGTCATATTATTTGCTGACACGATGTATACATTAGTCATTTACGTAAATTAACGTCTCTCTCGTTTTCCTACTTTAATCATGGCTGTTCATCATACGTGTACCAAGAGGACTATTCTAAAAACTAAAATGCAACAATCATTTATCTGCTCCAAACATAAAAGTATTTCCTTCATATGGTTTTAAGGTGTAACCATTAATTATTTACATGCAATAGTAAGAGGCGCGTCCAGAAACTAAGCTCCGTTTGGTTACATAAAACGAACGGGTACAGATACAGAAAAAATATTGATTGTACAAAAATATACTACTTTTCTACATAGCTTCCGAAATTTTGTAGGCAATTGTCATAGCATGGCACAAGGTTTTGTGTGCCGCTTGTGTATTCCATCATGTTGTAACATGTTCTTTCAGCTCGTCATCATCGTCGAAGTGTTATCCACCAAGAACAGATTTTAGGTGTAAGAAGAGGATTACTATCAAAAGATTTTTTTCACGATAATCCCTGACGTTACACACCGAATGTTACCAAACAATTCTTTCGGAAATTTCAATGGGACCTCAAAATATCCACGGGTACAAAATTTCGGCGATCAAACATGTCGCCATTATCAGGTGAACTGACGGACTGAGCTCCTGGAAACGCGCCGCCACGGAGATCCATACGCTACGGCTGCTCCAAGGGAACTGGGTTCTAGCCCGGTAGCGGGCCATTTAAATACCCTCGGCCCGCGGAGCGACCCCTCCGCGGTCCGCGCCCCGCGCCGCGGCCGCGCAGTGGAATCGAATGCGACGGCGTCTGAGATGACGTCAGTGTGAGGGCTCTGTCCGCCGTGGTCGTCACTTCGTTACGTTTGCTAGATTTACTCTTAATTAACCCAATCGCTGGTTCCCAAGCTTTCCTAAGGTTATAGCTACAGCCACGGCTTATGAGGTCGTCACTTGTGCGAATTTCAATGGCCTCTAACGACGCTGTCCCAGTATCTCGACGTCTGTACCAGAATCCTAGTCCGTTCATACTCCATCGCATGATTCTCTGACAAACCATGTTCAGCGACCGCCGACTTGCTCGGATACATCAATCGTGTGTGCCTCTGGTGTTCAACGCATCGATCCTCGACGGTACGAATCGTCTGTCCAATACGTGACTTTCCACACTGAGACGGAATCTGGTACACGCCGGCCTTCCTCAAACCGAGACCATCTTTAGCGCTCCCCACCAGTGCACGAATTTTATTCGGCGGACAAAAAACAGTTCCAACCTTGTATTTTTTTTTTTTCAAAATGCGGGCGATCTTCCCCGAGAGTGCGCCGGTATATGGAACGAACGCAGTGCCTACATTCTCCCTCGTGTTTTCATCCGTTTCCACAGGTTGTGTTGTAGTGGTTTGGCGGAGAGCCCGCTGAATCTGCCACTCTGAGTACCCATTTTTTCGAAATAAAGTTCTCAGGTGTTCCAATTCCTGGGGTAGACTCTGTGTGTCGGAGATAGTGCGCGCCCTATGTACTAGAGGTTTAAGTACCCCATTCCTCTGTGAAGGGTGGTGACAGCTGTCTGCGTGTAAATACAGATCAGTGTGCGTTGTCTTCCGATATACACTATGACCCAGGGTGCCATCAGCTCTTCTCTTGACGAAGACGTCAAGGAACGGCAATTTACCCTCAGTTTCAGTCTCCATAGTGAATTTGATGTTGGGGTGTATGGAGTTCAGATGTGTAAGGAAGTCAAGGAGTTTATCCATACCATGTGGCCAGATGACGTAAGTGTCGTCCACGTAATAAAAAAAGCAAGTAGGTTTCCATTGAGATGATGCCAGGGCTTCCTCCTCGAAATTCTCCATGTACAAATTTGCGACCACCGGGGAGAGTGGGCTACCCATGGCGACTCCCTCCGTTTGTTCGTAGTATTCGCCATTGAAAAGAAAATACGTAGAGGTCAAGACATGCCTAAAATGTTCGGTGGTCGAATTTCTGACCAATCAAATCTAGCGACTCTCAGGGGCACCCTCGTAAACAACGAAACTACGTTGAAACTCACCATGATATCTGACTCATCCAGCCTGAAGTTGTTGAGGCGTTTAACAAAATCCACGGAATTACGGATATGGTGAGGGCATTTACCCACATAAGGACTTAATATTCCCGTCAAGTATTTGGCCAACAAATATGTAGGTGCTCTAATGTTACTGACAATGGGACGTAACGGCACCCCATCTTAGTGAACCTTAGGGAGTCCATAAAGTCTTGGCGGTACCGGACCTTGACCTTGAGGTAGCAGTTTCTTGGTGACAGCCTCCGGTAAATCCGCATCCTTGAGAAGCGCCCTCGTCTTGTTCTCCACCTTCTTTGTGGGGTCAACGCTGATCTTCCGGTGGGAATCGTCATTTAGCAGGCTCTGCATCTCTTCAGTGTAGTCCTTATGGGAGACAACAACCGTAGCATTGCCTTTGTCAGCCGGTAAGACAACAATTTCAGGGCGCTCCCTCAGGTCACGAATGGCCGCCCTCTCTTTACTAGTGATGTTAGACTTCATGGGCTTGGATTTCGTCAACGCACGACAAGTTTCACGACGTATTTCCTCAGCTGATTCAGGCGGAAGTCGAGCTGCAACAACAGCACTAATAATTTCTGCGACCGGTGTGAACTTAGGGGTAGGAGCAAAGTTGAGTCCTTTCTCCAAGACTAAGACCGCATCATCACTCAACTCCATGCTACTCAGATTGATGAACCTGCAGAGATGGTTTGTCAAGGAGGCGTGAGAACTTAGCTGTTTGACGTCCCGTTGCCTTCTTATGGGCGGAATCAGCTGCAACCAAAGAAAAACCATCAATCCAATCCCAGGAAAAAGACGTGAAGTGACTAGCCAGTTACAAATGCATTTTGAATAGTTCCAGTGAGATGAGCTCAAGGCTACGGCGGGTGAAATGCACTCTCGCACTAAGCAATGCGAGGCTGGCCCGTTTTTTAAATTCTCTTGGCTGCTGCAGAATCGATGTGATGCGTAACCTTAGCAAAATTTTTCAATGGGACCTCTTTGATCATCCTCCATACAGCTCGGACCTCTCTCCAAGCGACTTTCATCTCTTCTTACACCTAAAATCTTTCCTTTGTGGTCAACACTTCAACGATGATAAAGAGCTGTTACCACATGGTTGAATACGCTGGCGGCAACCTTCTGTGAAGGATGCATGCAAAAACTTGTGGCACTCTGTGACAAGTGCCTACAAAATTTCGGCAGTTATGTGGAAAAGTAGTTTAAGAGTTGTAGAATTTTGTGCAATAAAAATTTCTTCTGTATCTGTGTACAATTTCATTTTATTACCAAACGGAACTTACTTTCTGGACGCGCCTCGTATATACAATCCTATTTGCTGTTAATCAAAATTCATGAGCCACACCCACTTAACATGTCACTGGGACGACTAGCCAGACAGCAATTGTTCCCTTTCTACAGGCGATCGGCTGTATGCCGCTAGCCCATCATCTGCACCAGTCCCTTTAAGCGGGCAGCCACTCACCTGGCGACCACACCGGCTGAGGACTGCCTTGCTTACGTCGCATGACGTGCGCACTGTGGCCTGTCTCTATCGTTGGCCTCGCAGCTGTGCATTCCTGACCAAGGACCGGCTGTAAGTTCGTTCAACCCTATCTGCAGTAAACATTGAGTGACTCTACGTTCTTTCTACCTCATTCCCTTAAGACTAACAATTGTTTTGTAACCCATCAAAATTACCACACTAATTTTTACAAATTCTGTACAGTATAATAGAGTATTATTTAAAGAGATATCATCTCCAACGACTGCTATTCAGGCAAGTCAGCGCCAACAGAAAAATACGCTAACCAGTAGTGTATCTCTTAAAGTCTACTAAATTGTAAATTCCTTCCATAATTTTTGTGTTATGGTGTACTACCTCTACGACGCTGGGATGAGGTATCCTGCTTACCACATATGGTCCTTCAAAAATCTCGTAGAATTTCTTTATCTGGACGTCGATTTTAGACGACTGCCTATGTGCTCTTATTAAAACTATATCGCCTTCTACATACACCTTAGGTACTACTTCATTATCATGTCTAGCCTTCCTAGCATCTGCTTTTGCCACAGCCTTTTCCAATGCTAGTTTTCTTTTCTGTTCTACACTCATATCCGTCCTCCTCGGAATTTTCTTAGATTTTCGGTCTTTCTCCTGTAAGCAACTCGTAAGGAGACACTTCTGTTGTGGCATGGGGTAGTTCATTAAATATCTCTTTGAACTCTTTCAAGTATAGTCCCCAGCCACAAGACACCCCACTGCGACTCCTGCCATCGGAACTACGATGCCTCTGCCTGCCAGCTAGCAACTGAAAACTCTTCTTACTGCGGGCGCGCATATAGAATCATAATAAAAATACAAAGCTGACAATAAAATAAATTTAACCCCCATACTAGAACCCTTACAAGATTATGTATTGAAAAGGGGAGTTCTTTGTAAGACGGTGGGACACAAAGGTAATCTTAAGATCTGCATGCCTCGTGATCTTGTTGAAACAGTCTTTCGGTAGTATCACGATTCCTTATTGGGGGGACACCTCGGGGTCGTTAAAACCATATAAAAGATTAAGGAGAATCTTATTTGGTTATCCATGAAGCATGATGTTGAGCAGTTGGTCGGTAGTTGCAGTCTATGTAAACAAGCAAAACCTGACAGCTCTTCACAGCTTGGCTTCCTTAATTTAGAACGAGACACTCACCCATGGATATGTTTTTTATTAATTATCTTGACCATTTCCATGAATCAAAAGGGGTAACTAATACACATTTGTAGCGGTTGACGATTTTTCTCGTTTTCTAATGGATAATGTACCCGCCTTTGTTTATAGCAAGTCCCAGGCTTTCTATGATGGCAACGCAGTTAAACATATCACTACTACGCCTTATTATCCACAAGGCTCCTCTGCAGAGAGAGGTAATCATGATCTAAAGTCTGGCTTCATACTATATCGTGGAAATGCTCCTAAGAAATGGGATGATGGTTTGCCCTGACTGAATTCAGCCTTCAATTCTGCCTGCCATGAGGCTACTCCTGCTTCATTGATGTTTTCTTATCCCATCAACTCTACCTGTATAATCTTTGGAGCATTCAAGATCTGCTTCCAGTCACTCTTACCCCTAACATCTTCAGGGAGAGTTGGAAATGGCCTGTTCTAACATCTATCTAGAAGACCGCAACCAAAGTTCCACTTATAATCAGGGATGTAGGTCGTTTATTGGTAAACTGGGTGATAATGTCTATTTTCGTAACTATCCAGACAGGGGAAGGAAAGTCACTGCAAGTTGTAAGTTCTCTCCCCATTTAAGGTACATCTTAACCAGGTTAAGATAGCATCAGGCCATTTTGGTTCGTCTGATGAATAGCCAGTCTGTGCTCTTGATTTAAGGAAGGGAAGTTGAGCAGTGCCGGCTCGCCTTCTTGATTTTCGTATCTTTTTGTACGGTCTTCTGTCAACCCCTCTTTCACTCTCCACCCTTTGTGGCGTCTTCATCATGCAATGGCTCTCCAGCTAAAGGTCTTCGACCAACCACTTCTGAACTGCTGTTGGTCGCTGTAACTATTGGAAATTCAAATAGGGACAGGCAGACGACCAATCATGTAACTGTGGAACAGACATACAAACGATGACCCATATACTTACTAAGTGCCCACCCATTACGATCATTCTCAGGAGGGATGACCGAAATCCATCTATTCAGTCAGAAAGCTGTCCAGCGGTTAAAGGAGTTGGACTTGACTCTGTGACAATGTTTTATCTTATTAATTATACACTAATATATTTTACTAAAGTATTATATGTAGCCGAGACACACACACACACACACACACACACATACACACACACAGTTAGAAAAAGGTACGGCCAAATTTTTAGCAAAGATTCCTCACACACAAAGAAAGAGAATATGTTATGGGGGGCATGTGTCTGAAAACGCTTAATTTCCATGTTAGAGCTCATTTTAGTATTTCTCTTTAAATGTAAATTGAAATAATTCGTGCAGGCAATTGTCAAAATACCTAATGTACTGTACTTCCTTGATTCACGTCATCAACACAGATTTTCTGTGAACGTTTGGGCAGGAATTGTTGGTGATGTCTTGATTGGTCCTCATGTTCTTCCACCTACGCTCACTGGAGCACGTTATCATTATTTCACACGGGATACTCTACCTGTGCTGCTAGAACATGTGCCTTTACAAGTACGACACAACATGTGGTTCATACACGATGGAGCTCCTGCACATTTCAGTCGACGTGTTCGTACGCTTCTCAACACTGGATTCGGTGACCGATGGATTGGTAGAGGCGGACCAATTCCATGGCCTCCACGTCTCGTGACCTCAACCCTCTTGACTTTCATTTATGGGGCATTTGAAAGCTCTTGTCTACGCAACCCCGGTACCAAATGTAGAAACTCTTCGTGCTCGTATTGTGGACGGCTGTGATACAATACGCCATTCTCCAGGGCTGCGTCAGCGCATTAGGGATTCCATGCGACAGAGGGTGGATGCATGTATCCTCGCTAACAGACGACATTTTGAACATTTCCTGTAACAAAGTGTTTGATGTCACGCTGGTACGTTCTGTTGCTGTGTGTTTCCATTCCATGATTAATGTGATTTGAAGAGAAGTAATAAAATGAGCTCTAACATGGAAATTAAGCGTTTCCGGACACATGCCCACATATATTTTCTTTCGTTGTGTGTGAGGAATGTTTCCTGAAAGTTTGGCCGTACCTTTTTGTAACACGCACTAAATAGTAATATAATGTTGTTAGTATTTAGTATGTCATTGTACATGGAAACCGGTCGTCTCTCATAAATAGAGACGAAATACTGCGATCTTGGCATTTCATTATTTGCAAAATACGTGTATATAAATGCTACTACCCAGTCTCCTCTAGGGTAAAGTTTCAAAACCGCACCGAAAATTGGCGGTGCCAATGTTAATACAAGTAGCTAAGGCAGGACGTTCTGTAATCTGTAAAGTAAATATGTTAAAGGACAGCGGGAGCTGAAGATGAACAGAGACGCACTGCTGAGAGCTGCTCGGAGCCACTTGTTTGCAGACAATTAGACACGTGCTGCCCGGCGCCTGCGCAGTGGGCCCCACGCCGACGTCCTGCGCCCACCTGCGCCCCGCCTGCTCTCATCTCGTCCGTGGCGCAGCTGCCGCCGTCGCCGTTAAATTGCCTGCCGAGCCGCCGGCTGGGGGGCGCCCATTGCGATGTGTCCGTCCCTAACGCGATTACTTTCCAATTCCAGAATAGCTGCGCACCTCGTTCATTTCGGCACGTTCTAAAGAGCATCTGCTTTGCAACTGCCAGTTACGATCCTAAATGGTTGTGATTGGTTCCCAAAATATAGAAGGGCAAGTGTCTGGAAACTTAAACACGCTACGGGCGACGTTTCACATAACACTAAAAGGTTTTTGCACTCTGTAATTGGCGACTGCTCTGAATCACCATCATTGTCTTTCATTCATTTATGGCCGGTTTCCGAAACAGTAGTTACCTGTCCCGTTATAGTTATCTGTGGATTACCTGACCGTTAAGTACAAAATGGGTTTCCGAAACAACAGTTAACGTCACAGCCGTAGTTACCTGTCCGTTAAAGATAAAAGCGCGTTCCCCGGGGGTTACCTACACGTTAACTTTAATTTTAACCATATCCGCTACGTAGCGCTGCGTAACGCAAGTCCAGAACTTATTTAACAGTAGTAATTTGTTTTTGTTTTTATGACAGGGTTCCGTATAATTTTCATACAATTTTAAAATTTTTGAAGCTCAAGAATGGAAATTCCTCCATCATCGTCGTCACCGCCGTCGTCTTCTTTTTCTTCTGATGCTTCGGACAGTTGTTCAGAAGAAGAAAACTTAGCTGTACTCGGCACTGTTGAAACACCACGACGCATTTTTCGTGTTAGATGACAACCATTTTATCTGTGTAATGATAGGGAATTTCATATGCGTTTCAGAATAACAATTAAAAAAAAATACTAACCAATGACACTGCCGGGTTCAAACGGACAAAAACGCGGAATTCAACATTCCGGGTTAAATTTTACATCGCGATCGGCGGTCGCGAGAGATAATGTTGAGAACGGGTAACGTTTGCAATTAGCTGCATCTCCCTCGCGATTGGTCAAGCAACATCTCGACACAGCAACAGTGACCAACGTTATCTCTCGCGATCGCCGATCTGGATGTAAGATTTTACCACATTTAAATCACAAAGCCATTCTCTCATAATAAAACTTTCAATTAAGCATAAAAATACTGCCCTTTGCAATAGTGTTGTGCCATGCAATTACCACTACGATCAGTCAATGTTTCAAGAGATTAGTGTTTTTTTTATTATTATTACAACGTGGGGCAAGGGTAGGTTGACGGGTGGGCGTAAATTGACCAGTCTGTGTTGTGGAAAGTAATGTCACATTCACAGCACAATGGGAAAAGGAAAACTTAAATTCATAAAAATATGTGTTGACAACAGAAATAATACGTATGATTTTATTGTTAACCCTGCCTTCGTTGTTGTATATCCTTTTTTTTTCTTTTTAAAAAAGTATACAGCTCTCTGAGTTGCCTTACCGTCTTCTCTCCTGTCTGTTTAACGAATTGAACAGTTTTGTGACAACTTCCAAGGCGTGTTGTTTTTCCAAAAATAGTCAAACCACCTGCCTTTTCATTTACTATAACTACTTTCCTCTCCAAATTCAAGTCGGTCAAAAGATTATTCTCAAATAGAGTCAAATTTTTTCCTCACTTGTCGCTCATTGCCTTTGAAAACAGAAACAGAAAACTCGTAACAGCTACACAAACTAAGACGCGTCTTCGATTTCAGTTAATAATCGATAAAATTCGAGTAATTGCGATTTTCGTTAGTAGTGCCATCTGTTATCTGTTGAGACGTACTATTTGCTTCGACAGAAGGCGTAGTTACCTTATAGTTAACTAACGGTCGTTGCAATCAGCTACGGGAAACCCAAGGAAGTTAACTGGCATGTTAAATTATAACGTGACGGTAGCTAACGGCACGGTAACTATTGTTTTCCAGAAACCGGGCATTAGTATTGTGTAAATTTTACCATTTACGAGCTTATGGCAAAGGTTCACAGTTTTGTGACTGGCTGGAAGACTTCCTAAGTAATAGAACGCAGTACGTTGTTCTCGACGGCGAGTTTTCATCAGAGACGAGTGTATCGGCAGGTGTGCCCCAGGGGAGTGTGATAGGACCGCTATTATTTTCTATGTAAATGATCTGATGGACAGAGTAACTTGTAATTTGCGGCTGTTTGCTGATGATGCTGTGGTGTATGGGAGGGTGTCGTCTTTAACTGACTGTAATAGCGTACAGGATGACTTAGACAAAATTTCTCTTTGGTGCGAAGAATGGCAGCTAGCTCTAAATGTAGAAAAATGTAAGGTGATGCGCATGAGTAGGAAAAACAATCCCATAATGTTCGAACACAGCATTAGTAGTGAGCTTCTTGATGCTGTCGCGTCGTTCAAATATCTAGGCGTAACGTTGCAGAGCGATATGAAATGGAACAAACATATAAGGACAGTTGTGTGTAAGGCGGACAGCCGACTTCGGTTGATTGGGAGAAATTTGGGAAGATGTACTTCACCTGTAAAGGAGACCGCGTATAAAACGCTTGTACGACCACGTCTTGAGTATTTCTCAAGTGTTTGGGACCTGCAGGCAGTTCAGAGGCGAGCAGCTAGATTTGTTACCGGTAGGTTCGACAAATGCGCGAGTGTCACGGAATTGCTGCGGCAACTCAATTGGGAATCGCTGGAGGAAAGACGACGTTCTTTTCGTGAATTTCTGTTGAGGAAATTTAGAGGGCCGCAATTTGAAGCTGAGTGTAGTACGATCTTGCTGCCGCCTACTTACACTTCGTATGATGATCACAAAGACAAGATAAGAGAAATTAGGGCTCGTACGAAGGCATGTAAGCATTCTTTATTTTTCCACGTTCTATTTCGGAGTGGAATAGGAAAGGAAATGCCTAGTAGTGGTACAGTGTACCCTCCGCCACGCACCTTACGGTGAATTGCGGAGTATGTATGTAGATGTAGGTGCAGAAGTAGAATTACTTTATAGCAGTAGGGAAAGAGCTACACATTGCCTTTGTAGATTTAGCAAAAGCTTACGATATAGTCCCTAGATCTAAGCTGTGGGAAGCTATGAAAGATATAGTTATGAATGATCACCTTTTGCAAATTATTATTGAAATGTACAGAAATAATGTGGTACAGATTAAACGAGGTTCAAAATTATCAGAACCTATCAATGTCACTACAGGTTTGCGACAAGGTTGCAGTTTGTCACCCATCTTATCCAACTTATATGTAGAAGTGGCTCTCCGAAATTGGAAGAACAGCTGGAGAGGAATGTGAATCACAGTCAACAATGTATAGATATTTTCATTAAGTTTTGCTGACGATCAAGCCATTATAGCACAAGATGATTACGACCTTGAGTTCATGATACGACGATTACATCACGAATACAACAAATGGGGGGGGGGGGGGGGGCTACAAATAAGTCTAACAAAAACAGAGTATCTGGTGGTGAATAGTGATGCTTAATTTGAATTAAACATGACGCAGTAATGAGACAGGTAGAGAAATTTAAATATATCGGGGCACATATCGATGAAAATGGATTGGGCCACAGAGAAGTAAAATATAGAATAAAGCAAAGCAGAGAGGTGTTAGGGTGTGTGAATTCTTTTTGGTGGGATAAGAATATTTCCAACAACAATAAGAAAAGTGTAGGTGAGATAATGATTGAAACAGTGGTATGCTATTGATCAGAACTATGGACATTAAATGCGGATCTCAAAAGAAGACTAATAGCTGTGGAAATTGACTATTTGCGAAGAAGTGCCAGAATATTAAGAATCGAAAGAAAAACTAATGATGAAGTAAGAGCTAAAATAAAGGCAAATAAAACAGTGATAGAATTGAAAGAAAAAACACGGACATATGATGAGAATGCCAGATCATCGGTGGCCAAAGAAAGTTTATGAATGGAAACCACCCGGCAGACGTAAGCGTGGAAGACCACGACGTTCATGAACAGACCAGATAAATGGAGTGATGGAACATCGCGGCATCGACAAGAAAGAAGCGCTGGATAGAGATGCTTGGCGGAGGATAACAGGAACACGACAAGATGTTGATATTAATTAATCTTTGTATTGATTAATCCTGTAATAATAATAATACTTTGATGAAATCAGTTGCTGAATATTATTGATAGAATGAAGTCACGGATGTAAATAGCTCTTTTATGATTTATGTGTTTTCCTTCCTTTGGGTCTACGTCAGATTATTTGCAGTGAGTGCAAAAGCTATTAGTCTAACTGATTGTTTTTTAAACATACTATGTCTATGTCACGTGAAACGAAATGAATATAAAATCTGAAGAGCCAGTCCCGTAAAAAGTGCCTCAGTTAATCGTTTTATTGAAAGGCAAAGGGAAAATACATTCTAATTGGTATCAAGTATAACAAAATAGAAAATGTAAGGAACTCATTATTGGGGCGATCTAGACTTGTTTAAAAAAGCAGGTTTGCAGCAAAGATCGCTATCTTCATTTAATTACATTACCGATTTCGGTGTATTAGACGCCATCTTCAGACCTGTAGTAATGTTACACGAATTCACTGCTGTTATAACAATTATTTATATAATAAAACGGTGTACATCCACATTGATGTGTCATCAGCATAAAATTTACAAGTCAATGATAAAACGTTTGAACCCATCTTTCTTATGTTCATAACCTGACTCACTTCAGAATCCAAGTTCAAGTCTTCAGTCAGTATTGAACTTGGATTTTGAAGTGCCTCTGCTTATGACCATAAGAAAGATGGGTTCAAACGTTTTATTATTGACTTGTAAATTTTATGCTGATGATACATCAATGTGGATGTACACCGTTTTACTATGTAAAGAATTGTTGTAACAGCAGTGAATTCATGTAAAATTACTACAGGTCTGAATATGGCGTCTAGCACGCCGAAACCGGTAATGTAATTACATGAAGATAGCGATCTTGGCTGCAAACCTCTTCTTAAAAAATAGAAAATGTAACACGAGAGATACTTCATAAAGTATTAGTCCACTATCTTGCCTAAAATCGTCGTCCGGTGATTAATCTAAGACCCTAGTGTCAACCGAGTCCAGCCCTATTCTACCGCCATTTGATGTTTTGAACGGCGCCAGTAAAGTGTAGTTAGCGTCATGTGCCGTAAGAGAAGTTAGATGATCCTGATAGGAAACTTATTCTGCGGTGTCTAGGGTCACCACTTTGAGTACCTTTGAATATTCTACTCCTAGGGAAAGATACAAAAGAGTCAAAGTCAATTCTGTGTTATGTTTTTAATAGGTTTTCATTTGTTTTCTCACAGCTCCAGCAAGTGGACGAGTTTGTGAAATGTTCAAATGTTTGTAATGCTTATGGGTACTTAACTGCGGGGTCATCAGTCCGTAAACTTACAAACTACTTGTGAACTACCTTATACTAAATACGGCACAAACATCCATGCCCGAGGGGAGATTCGAGCCCCCGACGGGGAACGGCTTCGCGCTTCGTAGCATAGCGCCTCAATGCGCTCGGCCGCTCCTCCCCGGCCGAGTTTGTGATCCCGGGCTCAAAGCCAGTGTTGTGTTATGTAATTAACAACGTTGTGTTTCAGTGAATGGTACACTGTGATACATGTTTGAATAGGTCATTAGGAGAGTAAATGAATTACGGAATAAAATCTACAGGAAAGACAGATGACAAGTTCGCAAATTTTTTTATTCTATTTATTCACGACGACCGGTTTTGAAACTCTGCGGTGTCAACATCTGATCTCATAGACAGGGTATCATTTAAAAAAAAAATCATACCGCTGTTAGTATGTTTGTAAAGGAATAACGCTACAAAGATGATAGTCATGCTTATTAATGTCGACCTGAAGGCTAAACAACATGTGCTTGAAACAGTTTGTAATTTGCATCTGAACAAACAGTTATTTAGTGTGGTCGAGATTAATGGGACACTCTGTATATTCTACTCTCCTTTCCTATCTATACGCCCGTCGCTTCCCGCACATATAGGCCTGTTTATTGCCTCTTCGTCCTCCATGCTTCTCACTGAATAGAAGGAGTTGGTCACATCTTTTTTCATTCTTGTATTCAATTAGTCCATGAATTCCTCGTTGCTATCTCTGTCCGTTTCCTACTCCGTGTACCGAACTCTGCCTCTACCTCGTACTACCCCTCCCCGTGTCCCCACCGCCCTACTTCTGTCATTACTCTCCCTGCTCTGCCAAGGTCCTCCTGTCGCCTCTTTCAGTTCATACCATGCAAATACTATTATTAAAAATTACAATATCTGTCACGGTCGCGGTGATCGCACAAACGATGTTAATGTCCGGAGTAAGACACCCTGTATGAGTACACCTGTCGCTGTATCTTACAGTTTGATTTAACGTAATGTATATATTGTCTTAAATTTGTTCTTTTCTTGTATGCTAGATAAATTTCTTATGTAACGTCATTTCCTATATTGAATCATTTAGTACTGTACTGTATGTATAAGCCCGCATGAATGTACGGACATTCTTATGTTGTAAGTTGGCAATGCGCCAGAGAAAATGTTGAACCTGTTGTAAAGACTGTCTTTGGTACAGAAGTAGTAGCTGTGAGTGTCGCGCTGCTGAAGCAGTCGCGGAGCGGACTCGCCAAAGTAAACACATAAATGTTTTGTTGGTGGTGCAGAGGCACGGTAGGCGCAGTGTGGCGCGAGTTTAATTCAATTGCAATAAGCCTGAGAGGCGTACTGTTTGATGTAATGAAGGAAGTGCAAAACAAGTTTATTTATACTCGAAAGTGATCAGTGTAATGTTTTTCATGTCTGCAAGAAAAGTAATTGTTTGGTTATCAAGTCTATTGTCACCGAGAGTGATCGTTGCTGTAATTACGGAGATTATAAGGTGTATCGAGGTGATATCAATGCATGGAGATTTCAGCCGGACGAGCTGAACAAAGAGTTGTCGATAAAAATATTTTGAACCAGCAGTAAGAGTACCTATTGTAATCATATCTATCTTGTATGGACTTCACGACGAAGACGACGAAAACAGATGAGTACTTTTGTAACATTTTATTTTGTATGCATGTAAATGTAGTGTCAACCCAATCAGAATTTTGGTTCAAATATATATGACTTAGTTTGAAACCAGTCTTAATTTTATAAGTAGTTGTAGTCACCCCATTATCACCATTATTATATTATGTTGATTATGCAAGCCTGTACATTGACTAACAAGTTCAATCATTTTTCAAAGTAATTACGATGAGTTTTAAAGAAATTGCTAGACGAGTTAAAGAATTGCTAAACGTATTACAACCACAGAGACTAGTAATTAAAGTGCAGTGCATTTCTAAGTTTTGCAATCAATTATTATGCCAAAGCTTTTAACTTGCAAGAGAGTTTGCACGTAAAGTACAGTTGCTTTCATTTATATAGAAAGTAACCAGGCTAACAGCAGTCAAAGTATTATAGTTGATTAACCAGACTTCACGAAAGTAATTTTTATGAAATACCTTAAATGCCAGACTCTGCTTAGCCAGTTACACGCGTACGCTACCCAGGCCCTGGAACCAATTAATCAAAAAATAGTTCACGTAAAGTTTTATAAGGAAATTGAATGCTTTAAACAATATTATCAAAATTATTGGGAACTTTGACTGTAGTATTTGTGAAGCTCATTGCACCACGGAGTTTCACAGTACTGAGCTATTATCATTGCAATCTGAGTCTAACAGCTATTACGATTTTGATTATAACACAAACACGCCGTCACCACTACATGAATTCTGACACATTTATTAGTGAAGTTGTGCTGTTCGTGCATCGTAAGAGGTGCTAGTTGGAGGCTGTAGTCAATGCTAAGTCAGATAGGGCCAAAATTAATTAATTACCACAGTGACTGTTTGAAGTTAATTAATATCAATCTTTTTATTTATTCAAAATTTTAACTTTCACTGCAAAAGTGTTGTTGCGGCCCATCAGCTGTGATTTGCTGCAACATTCAATAACGAAATTATTATTACTACAGCATATCATTACGCAATTATGATTTTTGACTTTTTTTGATGACCTCCAACTGGCCATATTTTACAATTCTTCGCCATGCATTACATGTATGTTATGTAGACAGTGGAAGTTTTTCTTGTTTCGAAGAACAACTATGCAAAATTTTATCAAGACAGGAAGAAAACTTTAGGGCCAGGGTGGAGTGGCCGAGTGTCCTAAGCCGCCTTGCTGCAGAACACGCGGTTGCTCGCCGTCGGAAGTTCAAAAAAATGTTCAAATGTTTGTAGAACTTATGGGACTTAACTACGGGGTCATCAGTCGCTAAGCTTACAAACTACTTACGAACTAGCTAAGACTAAGGACGGCACAAATATCCATTCCCGAGAGGGGATTAGAACCCCCGACCGTAGTGGCCGTGCAGACCGTGACTGGAGTGCCTCAGTCCCCTCGGCCACCGCGGCCGGCTGTCGGAAGTTTGAATGCACACATAGGTGTGTGTTGACCTTAGTACAAGTTAAGTAGTTTGTCAGTCCAGAGACATAAACGCAGCAGTTAAGTCCCTTAGACTTACATTTGAACATTTGAAATATTTCCATTCATTCCGGTTGTAGAGTACATTCTGCTACTGACGACACGTGTTCTTACGTCGTAGTACTGTTCCTCTTTTGTGTAAGTTCAAATGTGCAAACTTTTATCACAGTTATATAAACAGTATGACAGAATATAAAATACGAATCTCATGAAAAGCGGTTATCACCCTTACTAAGTTCCCAATTTCGATTTTTTCACTTGTTCTTTCGGGTTTTCCCTATATTTTCAAAAGCACCTTGATTAAAGCGAACAAATTAGGTAAAGAATAAAATGTAATGCAATAAAAATTTAGAAAGAACGATTATGCCTTACCTAAATTGGGGTAATGTGAAATAAATGGTAGTACCCAAAAAACGTCCAAAAATCCTAATAATAATAATAATTTCGTGTGGTTCTATGACCTGATGCAAGTCTTCCAACTTGGTGGCACTTTGGCTCCAAAAATTTGTCTATCAAAACCCCAGTTGTCGAACCAGGAAAAGGGGACCTACAGTGTAACATGGAATCTGATCTACGTCTCCTTTCAGGCTACTCCTAAGATTGCTGAGGAATGAAGACTAGGTTAAAAAATTAAGAAATCTGTGATCCTAGTAAGTTTAGAACTCGTCAACCAACGCTAATTTGATAGACAGGGCCAATTATTAGATACATCGAGAAATATTACTGACAGATATTGTAATATATGTGTCACTGTAATTTCTCTGTTGAAAAAAGAACTCAGATCAGTAAAGGACAATGAGGCTCCAGTACCCAACAAGGTCATTGGCAGTTTCTACGCTGTTGAGTCCATTAAAGTGTGTAAATAAATTAGTGATTCAAAATGCGATAATAAATGAAAAGTGAATAATACGTAAAGTAAAAATGAAAACTTAGTTCAGTTCAGTTCAGTTCAGAGGCACAGGCGAGTAAAACCCTGCAGCTGCATTCCGATAGTGCGTCGACCAGCCAACACTGCAGATTCTGCGGGCCATTGTCTCACCGGCTATTCATGTATGGTAGAATGCGACAAAGAGTCCGTCCCTCACTCCAGAAGCGAAAGCCGTTGATTCAGCAAGCAGGCCATCGACCGACAACCAGTGACGTGAAACCAGTGACTGTCAAACGTGACCAGCTCGAAGCAACGTGACCAGAAGTAATAACCTAGTGTGCTGACCTCTATAGCAACGTGACGTTCGATTTTTCTAGAAACTGTACAACGTGACAGATGAACAACGACCCTGAAGGCGTTCACCTCCAGCTTCGTCCATCAAATAAATACCACAATCAAGAAGACGTCGCCAGATAGATAGTTAGTAGGCCTATCGTCAGTACTGGGAGTAGCAGCAACAGCAGCAACACCAGCAGCAGCAGAAGTAGCAGTAGCAGAATTTGGAGTGTGATTCATTATCAGCCACAGTCAGTGGCAGTTGGAGTTGAAGATAGAAGGTCGAAAGAAACTGGTCGCCAGTAAGAGCATTCGGGGAGTTCAAGAACAACAGAAATAATATATATGATGCATTCCATAAGCACCTATCAGCGGCGTATAACAAAACTTTTTCCCACCAACATTTATTCTGAATGTAAGCGTAGTTGGAAAGTACGATAAATTTACTAAACTTTTATTTCAGCCGCTGACTCCAAAAGGCATTATTATAACATGGAGTGCAGGGCCAACCAAGTGCAATGTTTGTCAGACTTCTTTCACCAGTTACGATGCAGGATTTGTCACTTGCTGGCACTAAATGGGGATGCTTTGTTAGATGAGAGCGCTGAAGTAGTGGCCTTATCCGCTTAGGGAGAGAGGAAAGCTGGGTATGAATGATGTCGGGTTTTCCGCTCAATAGACCACTGTCACGGAGGCAAACTGAATAGTGGGCAAGTCAGATTTGCTGACTCGTCTATTCAGAGATAATTCCAGATCGATTTACGCAATTGAAGAGAGATTACTGATTGTCCTCATTCTGAACAATAGCGTCCAGAACCTGGGTGAGAATTGCTGTAAAGTGTTAAGCTAGAGTTAGTGCGAATCGCAGAAATTCGTACCATAAGATCCTATTCGTAAGTGTGGTTGGTTTTGAATCACGTTTCAGTTTAACACTATCGAAATAATTAAAATATATGTAAATACATGTAACATTAATTCAAGTCTATCAAACTTTTGTTGAATTAGCAACTTTGTTTTCAATGCCCCCGTCAAGTCTCTACCTTTAATCGCATACTTTATGGACTCTGCTGGATATTTTGTGTTCTTTTATGAAACAAAAATATGGCCTGAATTTTAAACATCTGTCTGATATTTTTGGATATCTCTTTTCACCTGTAATTCTAAACAGAATGGAACTATACATTTAGTGTTCCCAATGGAATCTGCAACTATGAGGTTGTTAAAGGTTCGTAAGCCAGAAAATACATTTATAATCGTGTGGTATCTTTCCTTTCGGACATGTTTACGGGATGATGGCGTTAGGTTCATTCCGTCACCGCAGATGAAGTAATATCGACCTCTTGGTTTACTATTCCAAGGTGCTAGCAGCTAGCTGGACCACAGTCCAACACACACACACACACAGTCGTGCTCATTGATCTCTGTACAATCTTTAAGTTTAACTTCTCTGAGCGTACCAGGCATAGATGTTCATTATTTATTTCTAGCCAAATACAGATATGGCTACCATGAAATTCTACAAGAAAACGAAAACAATATATGTTTCGATAAAGCTCCCGAATCAGCCTAATACATAACAAGAGGAAAGGAAACTGACAAATTCGTTTGCCAAATTAAAACGTAGCAAGCAATCTGAAGCCGTATGCAGAACGTGAAGTCACGTTGCATTTCTATGCTCAGACATCAGAGTTATACATTCTGTTTGTATAGAAAACTTTGGGCGTGACACTCGCTGTTGTTAAAGTTGTTACCAACTGACAGTTGCAGCGACAAGGTGCTGTGAGAGTAATTTTTGTTTATAATTACTTTTCTATGTAATTAATCAAACATTTTCTGTTCTTTTGCGTACCAAGAATTAGTAAGGTATGTAGAGAGATAAATAACCGTGAAATAAACGTAAATACAGTCTAATTTCACTGATTCAGTTATGTAAACAACGAAGTATTCATGAGGCAATATTTATGACTATGTATTTGCAGCTTATTCCGCTGAAAGTAATAGAATATAAACACACGAGAAACACAAATTCTTGCTACGCTCCGTTCTTACACGACAGGCAGTTTCTTTAATGTATAACAATTCGGCAAGGAGCGAAATTATTGGAACGTTTTTACCAATGAGTGTAATTAGTTTTGATTATGAAACAAATGTATTGTAGATTATTGCCGTTTGTGGTTCACATACAGCTACAGTTGTGGATTTGTTTGTGCTTTGTTGCGTAAATGTTTTTTCTTTCTTGCTTTCGATGTTCTACTGTCACGTTTGTGAGATTTTTCCTTCAGCTACAGCTTTGGTGGCTGATACGTAGACTATGTGATAAAAAGTGTCCGGAAACCCCAAAAAATACTTTTTCATATTATCAATATTTTCTCGCAATAGCGAATTATTTTTAGCGTCACTGTATAAGGTATAGACGTTCTACCAAATGGTGACATACGAAAATTTGTGCCGGGCTGGGACTAGAACCCGGGTTTTCCGCTTTTCCAAACGGTCGCCTTAACCACTAGGCTACCCAAACCTCCATATGCCACACTGACTGCACATATGAGTCAACTACCTCAGTAGTCTTTAGACATCGTGAGAGAGCAGAATGGGACGCACCGCGGAATTCACGGACTTCGAACGTGTCAAGTGATTGACTGTCACTTGTATCACAAGTATGTAAGCGGGATTTCCATATTCCTAAACATCCTTAGTTTTTTTTTCTTTTTTTTCTGATGTGACAGTGAAGCAGAAATGTGAAAGAGACACGTACAGTAGGAAAACTTACAGGCTGACCTCGTCTGTTGACTGACAGAGAGCGCCGACTGCGGAAGAGGCGTTGGGGTTCTGGTGTGGTTGTGTTTTTCATAGAGTGGGAGTTCAAGATATTTTTCACATTTGAAACTGAAAAATTGTCTGCGTTGAATTTTACTATCACTTTTACCGTACCACGTCATGAAAGAACTAGCAAGGATAATCTCAAGTTTCAATTTCTAATTCAAAAATATTTATAAAGAATGAGACAAATAATTAATTAACATTTTAAAATTTCCATACATACTTTTATATGGTACGTAGAATAAAAAGAAAAGAGAGTGAGTTCGCTTTCAGTTTCAAGAAAATATTTTCAAAACTTTTGAATCAAAATCCAATAAAAATGTTTACTTATCTGACGATATATAAAGTTTTAATGTTAAAAAAGTCTCTGAGTTCAACAAAATTTTTAATTCAGTCGCAAGTATGAAAATTAGCTTTCGGAAACTACGAGACGTTTCATTGCAATATGAAGCTCGAATTTATTCCAAACATATAAATAAATTTATGTATTTCGTATTTCATCGTTCATATCGAGGAAAAACATTAATTAACTTGTAGTGGCACGCAGGACTCTTACAAAAATTATAAATATCAAATTTCCAACCGATACAATCAAATAAAAATAAAGAAGTTACGTGTATATATTTTACAGGTTTTCTTAATTTACAGCTACACGTGTTTGGAATACACACTTCTATTTTAGTGACATTACAAGCTACTGGTCCTCAAAGCTATGTTTATGAGCGCCTCACTAGCTGGGCGATGAGAAGTAGAGATCAGGTCAGACAGTTAAATTTGAAAACTTAATAAATCACGAAATAATGTAGAGAGAGAGGTAAAAATTAACACATGCTTGGAATGACATTGGGTTTTATTAGAACCAAAAAACGAAACACTAGTTCAAAAAATGTCCAACAGTTGGAGCTTCATCTGATCAGAAAAGCAATAGACAAAGCAAAGATGATGTTCTTTACAGGAATTTCTCAATATGTTCATTATCATTCCTGAACAATAGCTGTAGTCGAGGAATAATGTTTTCAACAGTACTTTAAGGCATGTCCGGAGTCATGGTGAGACACTATGAGTTCCGATCGGAAGATTCACTTGAATGCCAGTCTTGTTTAAACAACTGCATTACAGCACCCTTGCATACACTGTTACCGAAACATTCAACATCAGATTAATCGAGGGTAAAACCAATGACCTAGAAGGATTTTTTATTTATTTATTTATTTATTTTGTTCTTATAAATCCTCATGTCATTACAAGCATGTGTGTCAATTTTTACCTCACTATCTACATTGTTCCGTGATTTATTATGTTTTCAAATTTATACTGACTTTTTTAACACTCTGTAGATAAAACGTGTTACAGAGATCCTACCACAGAACTAAATACAGATTTGAATCAGTCAGTGAGACGTCCCCTTAGTCTGTCTCAGTCCACCGTCGGATATGAGCGTCTTCCATTTGTTTCCATTATCTTCGAGTTTGAGCCACCTGGTACCATCGTGTTCCACATCATCACTCCATCTGTCTTGGGGTCTTCCGATAGTTCTTTTACGGTTCCCCGATCTCCAGTGAACTACTTGCTCACCTGGGGTGACCTTGTTGGGCTAAGTGTCAGACCCTTTGGCATGTCAGTCTTGCAGTTCTTTCTAAGAACACCTGTTAGATTTCCCCTACTATTTATGAACCCTGTTCTGATCTTTTCCCAGAGGCAGACTCCTAGCATCTGTCACTCGTTGTGTGTCTTGTATTTTAAGAACACAGTAATAGTTTCTAGCGCATGTTTGCAAATTAATTACTTATAAAATTATTCACATTTAAAGCTGTTATATTTAATAAAAATCTTAACATCCGAAAGAAAGAAGATTTTCTGGTTAAGATGACAGTTTCTTTATTTTGAGTTTTCCGTTAAAAGTTTGTCGGGTCTGCAAACTGTTTGTAAGGAAATTTAATTGTTCTCATCGTTGTCTGTAAGAATACCTAAAGTGACATACAATCAGAACCCATAATGCACAAATTTTCCTGACAATGTCGTGAGTGATCAGATTGGACAGATTGGGATGTGAGTGTACTGGATACTGGAACTGTATTGTATTGTTATTGCGACAGAGAAAGTGTTCGCAGTGGCGGAGTGGTTTAAGCGTATTGAAGCGCTATGCTCCGATGCGCGAGGATGTTCCCCGTCGGGGGTTCGAATCCCCCCCTCGGACATGGCTGTTTGTGCTGTCTTTAGTATAAGTTAGTTCATAAGTAGTTTGTACGCTTAGGGACTGATGACCCCGAAGTCACATATGGTTTACAAAAGTTTGAACGGTGTTGAGAATGTGTTCCATAAGACAAAAATCACTGTACATTAAATTAGCCACTGTTATTTGTGATTTTCAAAACATAAACAAATGGATATCAGGAATCTAATAAAATGTACGTAAATATCCTGACACGAAATCTATAAAAGTTTGTAATTACATTTAACCTAAGTACTGACACTAATAATCTTCCTTAAAATATTAATAATCTGATATCACCGTTAGCAATCTTCAAAGTAGGTCTCAACACTGACATTATTTTATTGTTTACTTATGCTAAAACGGACCTTCGTTCTGAAATTGCTGTAAAGAAAAATTTGTTAGCCCACAAATGAATGTACTACGGAACTCACGAACTGCAGTGCCAGACCGTATTTCTTCCACAATTCTGAAAATTTCTGAGAGCACGTCTAGCGTACTGTAGTGCGAGTTTGTAGTTCCACAATGGACAGTAAAACTTTTTATCGCACTATGTGAAGGAGAAGTGAAGATTATTTTCTCGAAAGGATGAATCAACTGATGTAAACAGACTGTGGCTTCGTTAAGTTACTCCAATATTTGTAAAGCAAATTTACACTGTTAACTTAATTATAAGAAATTTTCTAAAAACCTTAAAGTTTCTCACAGTATCATATGGAATAATTTTATAAGCTTCTACTTTAAATCTGACAAAATACAGAAATCATTTAACCCAGGGAGGACAGGCAGCTCCGATGTGACGTCAGCCCACACCGCTCTGCCTGCTCAAAGGAAGGAGAGTTGACCGTGTGACGTCACGCTCTCTTTACTGCTGCCGCGGAGAAATAGAATGTAGTGTGTGGAGTGCAGCAGTTTAGGAAAGACAGGGAACAGGTATGGCGTGAAGAATACAGTGACGTCTACGATATACTAATATTATAAATTACTGTTCTGATTAAATAACAGACACAGATTACAGACAATTATATCTCATTTCTATACCATGAGAACATCGTAAGGTAGATGCAATTTAACGTGACGATAACACAGTTAAAAAATAAAGAAAAAGGAACATAATACAATCTTCTTTACAATTTAAAGGAAAACTGTACAATATAATTAAGTAGTAGTTTTCCGACATTTTCCCATTTAGTTTTTCTTTGGTTAGTTTTTCAATGTTAAAATGCAATGTTTGAGTTTTTTTTTTTTTTTTTTTTTTTTTTTTTTTTTTTTTTTTTTTTTTTTTTTTTTTTTTTAAATCGTAAACTGCATATCAGGTTGTGACCTGACAAGGTGTTTCAGTATTGGGACTGTGCTAATTTTATAATAGAAAAGAATTGTCCACGCACATACCTCGAACCGAACATACATAATATCCGTAAAGCAAGGGCATACTACCTCGTAAATCTATTTTGAGGTACATTCTTATAAAAATATGCCAAGCCTTCATTGTGTTTATATTTGTCCTTCAATAAATCGTCACACTGTAAATTTAACAGTTCCATTTGAAACCTGATAGGAACATGGTTAACATCCATTTTCAAACCTTGACTCAAACTGGTTACGAGGAGCTTCCAAAATTTTCACATATTCTACAGAGAGAGTAATATGAGGTAGCTACGGAAAATGTGCCCATGTTTCAAGTCTGTAGTTGATTAATCCACAGATTCAGTGCCATTTCGAAGGCTTTAACTCTGTAGTACATATCAGTTATGAGGAAGCCTTTTACTTGGAGTAAGGTATTTAAATCGCCATGTTAGAATCGTCAAAAGCACTACTGTTGAGTGAGCCCTCTAGCTCCGTACCCACGGTCCGGATTATCTAGGCAACATTGCGAACAGGGCTCTCGAATAACGTCACACGGATTGACAGGCTTTCACTTTCTGTTGCACTATGAAGGGGTTCTTCGAATCTTAGTGCATAGGGCTCACGACATTTCTGACCCGCAAAGTTTGACCACTGAGCTGTATCATTTGGAGAAAACTTCTCGACAGAATGGCTATGATGAAGGGCAGATTAAAAGAGCTCGCGCTATCGACCACATGTGCAACGGGCTAGTGATGATAGCACAGAGTCGGCTCCCACGTCAGTGGCGTTTCTGCCATACGTCGGCAGCACTTACAACAAGATTGGCCGCATTTTGCGTTAAAACAATGTAAAATGTGTGTTTCGTCCACCCTCTAAAGTTAAGGCACTGTTGGGATCCGTTAAGGATGAACTCGGTTTGCGCAAGGCGAGTGTCTACCGTATCCCATGTAGCTGTGGCATGTCATATGTTGGTCAAACTATTAGGACTGTTGAGGACCATTGTATTGAGCATAAACTTCACACACGTTTACAACAGCCAAAATCTGCTGTGGCCGAACACTGTCTTGACACGTGTCACCCTATGGAATACAACAAAACGGAAATTCTGGCATGCACTTCCAACTACTGGGACTGTGTTATCAAGGAAGCGATAGAAATAAAACTAGGTGACAACCTTATGAATAGGGATGGAGCGTTTTGCTTAAATTCCTCTTGGGATCCTGCACTCTCACTTGTCAAAAAGCAGAGGGACAAAACTAATCCAAACTCGTCCGTCGAGAACTGATGTTTAGTATCGATATCCAGACCGTTTTCATCTCTGTTCGCGTCGGCGCTGTGTGCTTGCTTGATTGCTCGGTGTGTGTTGTCTTTCCTGTTTACTCATTGAAAACCGAGTTTTTAAAGATCGTGTTACATTGCTTCCTCACTGCAGTTTCGCCTTGAAAATGGCAGGGTGGTCTCCTGCTGAAATGTCGGCCGTCGTCGATTTTGATACCTGCCAGCGTACCCGTAAGTCTTTCAGAAACATATTTTGATGTTTACTGCATTGTATTGATACAGGAAACACTGAATTTTAAATTTTCCACAACTGATTTCATAATGTGGGATTGAAAGGATTAATATTTTTTAAATTATTTTTTTTTCTCGAAGTCTCAGCAACAACTAACTCCACATGAAGTTTGTATCAATAATTTAGTCAACGCCACAAAATATAAATAATATTCCTTATAATACAATTTCCGTAAATCTGAAGCACTTTTATTTCCAGCTTATTAGTCTATTTAAGATACAATTTCTCACCACATAATGAAGGAAAATCTGATATTTGTTATTTTAGGAATAAGTTGTAGGAGTGGAAAATCTTAAAACAGGCAACTTATAACCATCAGGATCCTTGTCTGCCGACCGCGGTGGCCGAGGGGACTGAGGCACTCCAGTCACGGTCTGCACGGCCACTACGGTCGGGGGTTCGAATCCCCCCTCGGGCATGGATATTTGTGCCGTCCTTAGTCTTAGCTACTTCATAAATAGTTTGTAAGCTTCGGGACTGATGACCCTGTAGTTAAGTTCCTTAAGTTCTACAAACATTTGAAACATTTGATCCTTGTCTAGTAACGACGTCATATGTAGTCAAAGCATTCTGAACGGGTGTAATTTTCAGTTTGCAAAAATTATTACCCGAAAACAAAACATGTGAGCGTATAGGACGTGAAATTTCAAAGCGAATCTACATTCAACTAGCTGGTACCCGGCGCGTTTCTGCCGCAGAAGAAATAAATGTGAAAATAACGTGTGAAATTTGAAAGTGTGAGCTTAATTACGAATGATAGAAACAAATATTGATTTTATAGTCGATAATAAATGCATTTTTTGAAATTTAACTACACATATTAGTCCATCTCCTTTCTGTTCGCCTGCTCCTCTCCCCGTCTCCTCCCTATCTCTGTCTACTTCCTCCTCCCTCTCCCTCTGTTCATCGCCTTTCACCTGTCTGTCACCATCTCCCCTCTCTCATTCTCCTTCTATGCCCTCTCCATCTCCTCCTCTGCCATCTTTGTCTCCGTCTCCTCTATCCCCTTTCCGCCCGTCTGCTGCTCCACCTACTCCTCTCCTTCCTATACGTGAAAAAATACATACATGAGTCAAGTTTGATGGTTACTGGTCAAACGGCATAAAAGTCCTGAGGTACCCTCCGCCATGCTAAATTCACTGGCTTGCATCTCCTTCATGAAAACATACATTTATGTCTCCACTTTCATGGTGACCACTAAAACGATTTGGACGTTGATATATCGTACCCTCCGCCATGCACCTACGGAGACTTACGAAAGGTTGCCCTTGTATTAGTTCTGGGTATAAGCCATCTTCATGCAACATTTCATTCATTTCGTCCAGCCATTTCAGCGTGTAGAGTAACAATCGTATTAACCCACTGTAAGGTATCCTCCGCCACACACCATACGGTGGCTTACGAAAGGTAACCTATGTATTAATCAGGGTAAAAGCTATCTCTGTTCCAAATTTCATTCATACCCATCCAGTCACTTCAGCGTGAAGCCGTGAGAAACGAATTAAATAATTGTAAAGCATCTTCCGCCATGCACCACACGAAGTTATGTTAGTATGCCTATAACCTTCGCGCTAGTGCAAGCAATGAGTTGACAACGTTTTATCGTAATCGGATGTTCGGTACGTCTGATGCGACAGTTTTACGGCATCTACAGCAAAATTGTTTTGAGCGGTAGACTTCTTTTCGTTTCATCAATTGTGTGTGTGTGTGTGTGTGTGTGTGTGGTGGGGGGGGGGTGTCAGTTACAAAACGCTTTATAAATGTCCGAAATTACATACAAACTTTGTTGCAGGTCCCTAGCTACTCCCATTTTCCTATAATTGACGCTTCAATCTGGGTATTCTCTCGCGATGGCCCCTCATTATTTATGACGTCTTATCCCCTAAACTATATGTCGTGCTCTTTTGTTTTTGGCTCAGAACCCTTAGTGGATTTAGGGTGAACAGTAAGCCAAAGTTTCATTGAAATCGAATGAATGGTTTATGAACACCTAGAGGACAGCTGCGAAAAACGATAACTCCGATGGGAAAATATTTTATTAGGAAGTTATAGACCTTAGCATTGCTTATTTTACGTATCGATTGCTGTGTTGAGTTTCGATATGTTCTCCCTATAACTCGTCAACATTCAAGTTTGCAAAGTTATCATTGGCCATAAGTATGGCATAAGCCAAAATACTTACATGCTCGAAAAAATTAAAACTATTTAGTATTTTTGGAGATATATCGATTTTTTTAAAGCCTTCTCTAAAACTGGATTGAGTTGCTCAGGGAATCGACCAAGAGGAACGAATTTTTGTCTATTTTTTTCGTGAAGATTTGTAATATCATGCTATTAAATATTTGTTTAGATTTCGTTAATTATAAATATGAAAGAATGACTTATTTTGGCGTGTTTTCTTCCACTGATTATTTCCATTTTGTTTTGAATAGAACGGTTAGGGAAATTAGTTGCTGAAATTGTTTTCACAGATTTTAAAATAATGCTGCTGTACGATCTTCCGGAGCCGAGTCAAATAACATTAATTGAATTTGCAGTCTATACTTGAAAGAAAATTTTAATATTGTCAGAAAGGAAAACTTTTTGATGTTCCGCAAAATTATTTATTAAGTTACTAATTGGATTTCGGCTTATTGGACCATCATCTGGTACAACTTGTACCTGATGACGGTCTAAGAATATGGCTGATAGGAGCCTTCTGTTTTCAGTCTGGGATGATTCGTTCATCTGCATGGATCCGTTTACTGTCAATAATCTTACGTAGTACCCCGCCAAGTTTCCCTTCTTGTTTATAGCATCCTAAGATGGGATTTATACCCCGAAAGCGGTCGTGCACGTCTTTAAGGCAAACTCGACAAATTTCGCAGTATTAAGGTTTTTTCCCCTCTAGCATTTAAAAGAAATATATTACAAATGGAATTTTTGTATCAAATGGTAAGTAAAAGTAGTATAATTCGTTGGTATAAATGTTAAATATTGAAAGTTAAATTTCAGATATAAAAAAACTTTCTTAAAATCGTGCTAATTTACCTGGAATAGTAAGAACATGGGCAATTTCGCACCACTACTCGGGTACCTTCGCAGTAGCAGCTGTAATTTTAAAAAAATACTCTTGTGTCATCAGAACATGATTTAATTTAACCAAACACATAGTACACTTAACATTTACTGTATTTACTATTACTAAATTATTATAACTAATGTAATCAAAGGTAATATGATTAATTAATTACATACTTTAACATAGAAATGAATAACAAAACAAACAAAATTAATTACTGCAGTCATAGAAAATCTTAAATTAGAAAATGTAATTGAAGGTAGTTCTTAAAATCGGAAATCTGCTTCAAGTTAATCAGAATCAGCCTCAGTGCATAAACGGCATGTGAACTGAGCACTGTACGCATTCAGTCTTTCGCAAGACAGATGAAACCAGCACTCGCACTTCAAACAACATATCCACTCTTGGCCATCATTATCTTCGTAATTTCCACCACATGAGGAACAAATGTTATCATCCTTTTCTATATTTCTTATTAATCTTCTCCATACAGGCATACATCGTCTTCTTGAAGGAGCTACGTGTTCGTACGATTGCTGTTTCCCCATTCTAGCTTTGGACGTGCTCACTTTTCCTTCCTGTCTCTCTGCGGAAACATACCCCTTTGATTTCGAATTTTTCCTGTCTGCTTTGCTTTCTTCAGAAGTCTTCACGCCTATTGCAACTAACCAAATCATTAAGAAGTTCACTACCAGCAAAAGTGAATTATGAGCAAACTATTAGTGCAAAAATGGTGAACAAGACCTTAAACAGAGGCCTGTGAAGAATCCATCAATAAAAGTCTTATACTTCAGGTTATATCGGCAGTATTGATAGAAAACCAGACAGCTGTCACCGAACACGTGCTACACTGAAAATATTTTCAACCCAACTGGAAAAAGTTCCACCACAGCCACAATAATATGCTCCGGTAGCAGTTTTCTCGCCCACACACAGCTGATAGGTTCTGCCATCTGTGGTGCAGTGTATGTACTTCACTTCAGCTTGTACAATTTCGCAGTGAAAGGATTTGTATGGTACTGCGAAATTAGCCGTACTGCGAATTTAGCCGAGTTTACCCTATATGAATAAAGTATTGTGGTCTCGCACAAGTATGAAGTGCGCGCCACGTACTTTCGCCGCGCGCCGCCATGCACACACGGCGCGGCGTTCTTACGACGTCAGCCACGAGCGCCCTTTGCTGCAACTCCGCTCGTGGCCACCACTGAACGACATCGTTCACTTGGAACTGAGATAGGAACCAGTTAACACTTGGGAATCAGATAGGCACCAGTTAAGACTTTGGAATCAAATAGACACCAGTGAAGACTTGGCTATCGGATAGGCACTAGGAATCATCAGTAGGCAGGCCTCTATCTAAACTATGTATCAGCATCCTGCAGTCAAGAACTATGTAAAAGTTAAGTATTACTAAGACTCTACGAAATATATATCTTGTTCTAATTTAGCCTAGTGTTCTAGTTTCTGCTGTCCCACTGGCTGGTCACCTCCGTACCTGCACACGCGTGCTTGCTTTATTCCTGTGTCGGTCTCTTTCTACTCGGCCACCGACACCTACGACGGAAACGAGACACAAAAGCGGCGACGAGGCTGGGATACAAAAAGTATCTCTGTAATTAAAATTCGAAAGTATTTATTCATCATGGAATATTGCACCTACAGCTGTGTAAGTTCCACTTATACAAGTTTATGCGAAAGAAAAATCTAACAAAAATGGAATACGATGTGAAAAGTGTTGCCGTGTCACATGACGGGAAAAAGTATGCAATTGTTGTGGGAAGGGCTAGGAACAAGGAGTGCTGCGACAGGAGCCTGCAATCTGTCACTTGCTGGCCACTCTGCCGTATGACGTATGCGAACTTTTAACTTGCCCCCCGACCCGTGGTGGGGCGGAGTGCCTGTGACAGCGGGTGAACCGGCGCCGTCCGATAGCGCGGCCGTCTAATCCATCATTGGGCCTCACGTACCCCTCCCCCTCACCCACACACCACCCCCTGCACACTCTACCCCCGCCCTCGCTCTATCGCCCTCCTTCCCTTCGCTCCGACAACCGCTGCCGTGCTGGGCGGTAGTCGGTGACGTGTACTCAACGTCCAAACCAAGCCGCAGTCGCGTATGACTATTGTTGTGAAATTCCCAGGAATTTAAAATCGAGGAAATATTCCCAGGGAATATTGCCGCCAATATAACCAAAATTCATAAATTCCCAGGAATTTATGATTAATTAGGCAGAGCATCATCATCATCATCAGAGACTGATTATGCCTTTCAGCGTTCAGTCTGGAGCATAGTACCCCTAATAAAATTTCTCCATGATGCCCTATTCAATGCTAACATTAATGCCTCGTCTGTTGTTATGCCTTTTACTTCAAAATCATTCTGCACCGAATCTAAGTACTTTCTTCTTGGTCTACCTCGACTCCTCTTACCCTCCGCTGCCAAGCTCATGAGTCTCTTAGGTAATCGTGCTTCTCCCATGCGTGTAACATGACCCCCCACCATCACCCCGTTTACATGGGTTCCCAAAACCGGATATCGTAAACCGATTTTCCAATTCCGCTTTTGGTTGGTCATGTAAACACACCAAAATCGATTCTGGAAATCAGCTTCTCTAAAGCGGTTTTCCAGTTCCACAATCGATTTTCGTGCCCACGTTAACGCAACCGTTTTTGAAGCGTTCTTGGCTTGTCAGATTGTGTTTTCTTTTTAAGAATTGTCTGGAAAGAGTGATATTTTCCAATGTGAAATAGAAGTATAAATATGAGAGTGAACATAAATCTATGTATTTAAATAAAGAAAAATAGCGATTGTGCGGACTAAATCAGGAACTGAATCAGCTGTTTTTCAGCCGCCATATTAAGTGGGCTAGGAAATCTGATTCTGGCTATGCTATGTAAACACGACAGCGAAAAACGGTTTCGTCTTCCAGAAGATGTGCTGCACGTAAACGTAGTGCATCTCATCCTGTTCCTCTATCTGCTTCGTCTATGATGTTCATTCCCAGTTATGGACACTGTTCTGCCGTTGCTCCCATCTATTAGTTCTTGCAATCATTCTTCCTACTTTCCTATCTGTATCCTCTACCTTATCAATAAGGTAACCTGTATCCACCCAACTTTCACTCCCATACAACGAATTTGGTCGAAAGATAGAGCGGTGCACTACTAACTTAGTCTTGGTACTGACTTCCTTCTTGCAGGAGAGAGTAGATCTTAGCTGAGCACTCACTGCATTAGCTTTGCTGCACCTCGATTCCAGTTCTTTCGCTATGTTGCCATCCTATGAGAAAATACATCCCAGGTACTTGAAACTGTCTACCTGTTCTAACTTTGTTCCTCCTATTTGGCACTCAATCTGTTTAAATCTCTTTCCCACAGACATTACTTTCGTTTTGGATATGCTGATCTTGATATCATAATCCTTGCACCTCTGATCGAGCTCTGAAATATTAGTTTGCAACCTTTCAATCGAATCTGCCATTACAACTAAATCATCCGTATATGCCAGACTGCGTATTTTGTGTTCAGCTATTTTAATCCCACACTGCCAGCCTACTGTTTTAGACAGATAGCTCAATAAAACATAATTAAGGTTTAAGGCAGTAATTAAGGGTTTAAATCACGTGATGGAAAACGTGCGCGGTCCCATAGACCGCACGTGAGCACTATGGTTATGATCCATTCAAGTAGCTTTCTTTATTTTAATGCTTTTTTTTTATTTGAGCACTCATTTTAAAATATAGATAAAATATTTGGATAGGTTCAGGTTTATAGGGATCTGAACTTAACCTCCTTGTTTGAAACAAAGCACATTTTTCGGTTTTCAATATTTTAAATATCAAAGAATTGGCCCTAGAACTACCTGGCATCGAAATTTACGATTATTAGGTTTCCTAGAACTGCCAACCTCGAAATAATCAACCTTTAGAAAAACCGAATTTATAATACTGATATGCCATCTAGTGACTAGCTACTTAATACTGAAATACACAGGGAAGTTTGTTTATTGATTTGTTAAGTTTTCTGTCGATGTTAGTGATATTTTAGGCTATAAATTTTAAATAAAATGGCGCGAAATAAACCGGCCGAGATTTATGATTTATTTGAAAATACAAGTGATTTTATTAACGTAGAACACTGTAAAACATTGATTAAAGATTCTAAAACTTAAATTGATAGTGATATTTTAGAAAATAGTTTTTCATAAATCATAAATCATTGCAGAAATTGAGGAATCTTTGAATTCTGAAAGTGAATCACCTCTAGTCATTCGTTTGGAAAAATTTAAAAATAAATACAAATGCCGTCGGGTTGAGAAATACGCCTCCAGAGAAATATTTTGTAAGTTTAGGTTTCATTCAGAGAAATTTTGGGTTTGAACTTGTGCAAAAATTGTAGCCCTACCGAATATTTTAAAATATTTTTTTCCACCAGACTTAAAGTAAATAATGTTCTGCATGGAATTTGCAAGGAAATTAATGCAGAGAATGATAAATCTTGGATTAAAATGTATGAATTTACTTAGTTAACCTAGTTATAAGGCTTTTTAACTGTTAATAAGCGTTCAAACTATCAAAATCTAAATATTTTCATACATTCCCAATTTTTTGCAATCTTCCCGGGCCAAAGAAATATTCCCGGCAATATTTCCATTTTATAAGTTCCTTCCCACTGCGAACAATCCCGACCTACATCACTACGTATGACCAATGTCTGAAGCCAACAGTCGCGAAATGTTGTAGGATAAAAAAAAAAAAAAAAAAAAAAAAAAAAAAAAAAAAAAAAAAAAAAATCTACTGAAGCGACGCTACCGCCCGAAGCGGCTAGTGGGTAATAACGCCAGAATCGCTCGATACAAACTGGGAAGTTGCTGATGTTGTTACTATCATCTTTCATACTCGCTAAACGTGGTAGTAAATATTGTAATACAAATGTATATCGAAATAGTTGACAGAGGGATAGAAAAACAATTAAAATCGCTCAAAAGAGGAAAGGCCGCAGGGCCAGATGGGACACCAGTTCGTTTTTACACTGAGTACGCGAAGGAACTTGTCCCCCTTCTTGCAGTGGTGTACCGTAGGTCTCTAGAAGAGCGTAGCGTTCCAAAAGATTGGAAAATGGCGCAGGTCATCCCCCTTTCTAAGAAGGGACGTCGAACAGATGTGCAGAACTATATGCCTATATCTCTAACGTCGGTCAATTGTAGAATTTTGGAACATGTGTCATGTTCGAGTATAATATTTTTGGAGACTAGAAATCTGCTCTGTAGGAATCAGCATGGATTTCGAAAAAGGCGATCATGTGGAACCGAGCTCGCGCTATTCGTCCACGAGTTTCAGAGGGGTTCTCAGGTAGATGCTCTGTTTCTTGACTTCCGAAAGGCATTTGATACAGTTCCCCACAGACGTTTACTGAACAAAGCAAGAGCACATGGTCTATCAGATCAATTGTGTGACTCGATTGAGGAGTTCCTAGATAACAGAATGCAGCATGTCATTCTCAATGGAGAGAAGTCTTTCGAAGTAAGAGTGATGTCGGGTGTGCCACAGGGGAGTGTCGTGGGTCCGTTGCTGTCCACGATATATATAAATATTGCGGATAACATCGGAAGGTCACTGAGGCTTTTTGCGGATGATGGTGTAATGTATAGAGAGGTTGTCACAATGGAAAATTGACGCATGGTGCGGGTAATGACAATTGAATCTCAATGTAGACAAATGTAATGTGCTGTGAATACATAGAAAGATCCTATATCATTTACCTACACTATAGCAGGTCAGCAACTGGAAGCAGTTATTTCCATAAATTATCTGGGAGTAGGCATTAGGTGTGATTTAAAATGCAACGACAATATAAAATCAGTCGTCGGTAAAGCAGATGTCAGACTTAGATTCATTGGAAAAATCCTAAGGAAATGCAGTCCGAAAACAAAGGAAGTAGGTTACAGTACACTTGTTCGCCCACAGATTGAATACTGCTCACCGGTGTGGGATCCGTACCAGGTGGGGTTGATAGAGGAAGTAGAAAAGATCCAACAGAAAGCAGCGCGAATCGTTACAGGATCATTTGGTAATCGGGAAAGCGTTACGGAGATGATCGATAAACTCCAGTGGAAGACTCTGCAGGAGAGACGCTCTGTCGCTCGGTACGGGCTTTTGTCGAAGTTTCGAGGACATACCTTTCCCGAGGAGTCTAGGAGTATATTGCTTCTCCCTACATATATCTCGCGAAGAAATCATGAAGATAAAATCAGTGAGATTGGAGCCCACACAGAGGCATGCCGACAATCCTTCTTTCCGCGAACAATACGTGACTGGAATAAGAGGGAGAAACGTTATAGGTACGCAAGGAACCCTCCGCCACACACCATCGGATGGCTTGTGGAGTATGGATGTAGATGTAGAGTAGATGTAGATATTACTTCTTTTACGTCTCACCCGAAATGGGGTTTCATACCTTCGTAATACTAAGAAAAGGAAGTTTGATTCAGTAACTAAATCAGTAATGACTATGGACTCATGGATATGCCAGGGTACATAACAAAATAGTATTACCCAATTCGACGGCTCCACTTCTTCTTCACAGCAAACAATTGAAAGGAAAAATAAGCAGGCAAATCGTTCGAGATGATCTGGAGTGAAGGAAGATCTTTCACACATGTGGTATAAGAGTTTTATTTATGTGGGGCATCTGGTATGTCCTCCAGTTATCACATGAGTATTTATATCATTTGGCACGTTACAGTCGTATTTAACCCTTCAGGGCATGACGTTTTAGTTGAAGCTATAAGAACTACCTCGCTTAATGTATAGTGCGAATAGACTGAGAAAAATATTGAATAAAAATCCTTAAAAGTATTATGCACTAGTATCAACAAAAAGTTCATAGGTAGTCAGCTATATAGTGCTTCCATAATGTACTCGATGACTCTAACCTTTCCAGAAAGTAACTCTCAAGGCAGTAGTAACATGTGACTGACTACTTTTACATGACAAAGGATCAATACTAAGGTAAGCAAACTCACATGTTAGGAGTAATTCAAGGCAGCTATCTGTCGAACTGCAATTTATAATTCCTAGTACGGGCTACTAGCATATGTAATACTATGTACACAATCACCTCCAAATGAATTTATAGTAAAATACTGATCAGTTTGAGAGATAATGGGAAGAATAAGGTTTGCAGCTGATCAGCTACATTATGCATTAAGATGTTAATTGATGTTATAGTGATATTGTACTGAGTTTTGCTTTTTTGATATGATTAATTTTTATTTTATGAACGTGCAAAGGAAGTACAAGACTATACACAACAGTTAAATCTTATAAAGATCCGGTTGAATATTTATAAAGAGTTTTATCAGATAACGCTTCAATAAAGGTGATTGCAATATTCCGCAAAGGAGTATGACGATATTCGTACAGGAAAGAATGGGAGCAGAAAAACTAGGCTGAAGTACGTGCAAATAACTTTATAGTATTTTACAAAGTTTACACAATGGAAAATCTGATAGAAGCTGACTTCGGTGAAGATCAGTTTGGATTCAGGAGGAACGTAGGACGCGGGAGGAAATACTTCACGACTTAGATTAAGGAAAGGCAAGCCTACATTTTTAGCCTTTGCAGATTTGGAGAAAGCTTTTGATGTTAATTGGAATACACTATTTCAAATAATGAAGTCAGCAGGGGTAAAATACAGGGAAAGGAGAGTTGTTTACAACTTGTACAAAAGCCAGGCTGCAGTTATTAGACTCAAAGGGCACGAAAGGGAAGCATTAGTTGGGAAGGGCGTAAGACAGGGTTGTAGCCTTTCTCCGATGTTATTCAATTTGTACTTCAAGCAGGCGGTGAAGGATAGCAAGGAAAAATTTGGAATGGGTATTAACGTTTAGGGTGAAGAAATAACATTGCTTTTTGCTGATGACATTGTAATTCTGTGAGAGACAGCAAAGGACCTGGAAGAGCAGTTGAATGGAGTGGACAGTGTGTTGAAAAGAGCGTATTAAATGAATATTATCAATAGAAAACTAAAGATAATGGAATGCTGTCTTAGAAATTCAGGGGATGCTGAAGGAATTAGATTAGATAACCAAACAATGAAGGTGGTAGATGAGTTTTCTTCCTTGGATAGTAAAATATGATATGACGGTCGCAGTACAGAGGATATTAAATTCAGAATGGCAATTGGAGAAAAAGTGTTTTTGAAAAAGAGAAAGATCGAATATTGATATAAGTGTAAGGAAGTCTTTCCTCAAGGCATTTGTGTGGAGTGTTGCCTTGTACGGGAGTGAAACATGATTTTAAACAGTGCGGACTGGAAGAGAATAGAGGCATTTGAAATATGGTGCTACAGAAGAATGCTGAAGATTAGGTGGGTGGAAGAGGTACTGAACAGAATTGGTGAGAAAAGGAATTTCTGGTATACCTTGACTAAAAGTAGGGATCGCTTGGTAGGACACATTCTTAGACATTGAGGAATCGTAAACTTAGCATTGGATGGAAGTGTGTGGGGTAAAAATCGCAGAGGGAGACCAAGAGACGCATATAGTAAACAGATTCAAATGGATGTAGGGTGCCGTTCTTATGAGGAGATGAAAAGGCTTTATCAGGATAGAGTAGGGTGGAGAGCTGCATCAAACCAATCTCCGGACTGAAGACCACAGCAACAACAACACACAAATTTTCAATTGAATATTGTCGCAAGCCCACATTTTGGTAGGCGGCGCCCTCTTGTGGGACTGTCGGTAACTTGGTTTTCGAGGCAGTCTGCTTCCGCATGACCAACCAGCGTCTGCTCCGCCGGCCCAGCAGCAGAGATGCGAGGCAACACTGCCTAGAAGACAAGTCCTGACAACTAGCTGTTCCAACGTCACACCAAGAGGCGGCCAGTTGACTGGCTGGCGGCTGGGGCACACCCACCGCCTCGTAGCAACCGGCCAGTCAGCTTGCGTCCGCCGCCTCTCGGCCAGTTGTCAGGCCTTGTCTTCTAGGCGTTAGGCGGTGTTGGACGACGCGCGGTGTCCGTGTGGCCCAGTCGACCGACGGGCTGGCGTATTCCGCAAACGTCACTCTGGAAGCTCTTGGAAGATGTCGAAAAACCAACTAGGACTAAACTCGTTCTGCTCATTCAACATTCCATCCGGAGCCCTGTTTTTGTGTGTGAATATCCCAATGGCTGGCCGCGGTGGCCGAGGGGACTGAGGCGCTCCAGTCACGGTCTGCACGGCCACTACGGTCGGGGGTTAGAATCCCCCTCGAGCATGGATATTTGTGCCGTCCTTAGTCTTATCTAGATCATAAGTAGTTTGTAAGCTTAGGGACTGATGACCCTGTAGTTAAGTCCCATAAGTTCTACAAACATTTGAACATTTTTTGAATATCCCAATGTCCTCCAAAATTTTCAAATCATGTCCTTTTGGAGCTTTAGGTAAGATTTTCATGTTGTATGTTATTTACCCTAATTTGTAATTATCTTTCTTATGCGTCTTACCGTCTGAGCTATCACGGCACGCTTTATGGTCCGTCCTCACACGAAATACTTTACTTCTCCCAGTACCTCGATTCCTACTTCCCAACTTCAGAGAAGTTCTCCTGCGAACCTTGTTTGGAAAGGAGTCGAGGTACTGGCAGAAGTAAAGTTTCGTGGCCGGATCGTCAAGTGTGCTGAAATACCTCAGATGGCAGAGCGCAGGTTCGGATTCAGATTACGGCACATAATTTTAATCTGCCAGGAAGTTTCATATGAGCACACACTCCGCTGTAGAAAAATATTGAAAATTTCAATATGGTTACAAAAACTGCTGAAGCTTAAAACCTTACTGTGGTTCTTTAGAATTTACAAACTGTTGTTTGCAGTGGGGACTACTGATAGACAATATTCAACTTTTGGTTTTGAAACGTTGCTGTTGTTTCTTAACCTTTTCATTCTGAAAATGCAAACAAGATTTAGAAGTCAATACGTAAACTTAGAGATTTAAAAATACGGTTTCATACGGTTGAATTCAGATACGTGTAGTTTTTAAACCGTTTCAAACTATGTATGATTCCGGAGAGAGGTTCATTTTATCCTGGTAGTCAGGCAACCCGCAGTACCATACGACAGTATGAGCTGCATACACTTCAGGCGTTATCATTCGGGAATGAACGGAATGAATCCGGAAACAGATAGAAGAGAAGTGGGGTGATAGCCGACAGGTTTATGCAAAGCCAAACAGTGCGGGCACTCGTCAGGTGTTATTACGCTGAGCTATCATACGCAATCAGACAGGATAGGAGAGTTAGTGCAATGCATCCTCGATCAAAGGGGTGCGATCTCTTCGATGTACGACAAGTTGATGGTAAGAGACACGCAACATGTAAATATTGTGACACCACATATCGTAACGCCTTCGTATCACGAATAAATGAACATCTTACTAGAGACGATGTGCCTTCAGTCTGTTAAACGTATAGCTTAACATACATCGCAAGTGAAAAGGAGCAAAACGGATTTGCCAACAAATACTGGGGCGCAGAATATTGACGTAGCAGGGACTGCGTCTTCATCTACGCTATCGTCATTGCCTTCCGGTTATGCTCTCAGTGAACAGCTTACAACAGAATCAGAACAACAACCTTCAACATCTGGGCAAAACGATACCCAACCAGCAAGTGATGGTGATATTGATGAAGCCATTGCTAGGGCAATATATACTTCAGCTGCTCCACTATCTATGCTGAATTCGAAATACTGGAGGGAAGCACTCCAGAAACTACGGCCCACCTAAGAGCCGCCTAGTCCCCACCACTGTTGCACGTCTTGCCCGTGCAGTGCGTGAGTGAGCATTACCCTGTTGGATCAACACATGGCAAAGAAGGGATGTTACATCATTGTGCTCTTACCGAGCGTTGGGCAGCCTCCGCTTCAGTAACGCCAAAGGTGAACGAGTTTTGTAGCTTCTTGCTTCCCAGACCTTACGACTTCATGTGGATCAGAGTGTATTGGACGAATACATGCTACGATACAGTGTTCATCGTGTCTACGTTGTACATGCAAAGGACTAGTCTTGTGTAGTTCGCGGATGAATGAGCGCTCCCACAGGCTAACTAAGCGAACTAGTTTCCAGATACCTCACCTCTTAGTTCGTTCGCTCCCTTTCCGAAGACTGACGAGGAACAGCAAGAGGACGCGAGAGCGCGCAGAAGCACGTGATTCCCTTCTGCTAGTTACCGTCAGTTCAAGTTGAGTCAGTTATTTATATAAAAAAGGATTTCTATTTACCAAAATAAACACATTTAGCATATTTTGTAGGTAATGACCTAATAAATAAATCCATTTTAAAAATAAAATACTGCTTTCTTTGTAGTTGAATACCATTATGTCACTCATCTGTGTAAATAATTGGTTTATTTGATGTCTAATTTCCCAAAAATACGGGTTATAGCACACACTTTTGCAACACCATTGTATATAAAAAAATCTACCATAACAAAAGAATGAGCGCTTGCAACAGCGACAGCAAAAGCCAAAAAGAGCTAACGAGTAACGATCTGTCTCGAGAATCTGTGTTCACGAACTAAAAAGAGCGACCTACTTCGCGACGGAGTGCGAACTAGAATATGCGTTACCTGTCGCAAACTATTATACCAAACGTACCTCACTTCTTAGTTCGTTGGGTTCTTTTCCGAAGAGCGACGGGCAATAGCGAGACGGCGCACAGCAGACTTAAAAACCACGTGCTTGCCTTCCGCCGATGAGAGCCATTTCGAGGTGAGCGTCTGCCACCTAGTTCAGTACTACAATATGCCTGTTTTAATTCTGCACTCTGCAGTATCTGACTAATAAATTCTATAATGCCAGGATATAAAAAAACTCTAAATTTTAACGTAATAAATTATCCACAAGCTGTTTCTTTTTGTCTGCGTGATATCGTTAGCGGCTCAAGCAGCAAGCACATGAAGCAGCCAGGTGGGGGAACTTCCCCCTCCACCTGTATGCACGGAAAACCCTGCTCAGCCATCAGTGGGAGCGGATGAACTAAAAGAGCGAACTAGTTCGCGACAGAGATCCGAACTACGAGTAAAGTGAGCGATCCCGGTCGCGAACTATGATGCGCAATGTGATTCCTTAATGTCTCCTGGTGAATAACAACTTCGAAAAACTTACGGGTATGCTGTCAGGTACCAAAATCGACTACGGCCGATATTATGCGCAAGACTACAAAGGACGACCACTTATTCGCAGATAGGACATTCTTTATTTGCTGAAGATGAAGTATCGATATTCCACATTCCAAGTTTCGACTGTCGACACCAGTCGAGATGTGCAGGTCGATGCTGTAACGTGAGTTAAAGACCAGATATAGGTGACTGTGCCCATAGTAAAAGTACTACTAAATATGCAGATATTAATTCGCAATATGCGAGAATTTCCTAATTTTAGCTACTATTCTTCAGTTCGTCTATCATTTTTAACATATGAAATTTTTTGTGCCGGACCGGGACTGGAACCCAGGTCTCACGCTTATCGCGAGCGGTCGCCTTATTCGCTAGGCCACCAGGACATGCTCCCCGGCCAGACCCAAACTTCCATATGTTGCATTTGTATTCTTCTCCTAGTGCTCGCGCGAATTTAGCGTGATTCCCGCAACGGGGAGAGACATACTAACCCACTTTAGCCTGTCTTAGCTGTATAATTTTAAACATGGCTGCAGTTCAGCAACGGTGGGACACGATCCAAAAGTCAACAAAATTCCAGCCAACCAGTTGCATAAAAATGATTTACATGCATAAACCTAGGTTTCGGCAAAAGTAATTTTGCCTTCTTCAGAAGTATTATATTTAGCTCACACGACATGTGTGTGGCAGTGCTCCACAATTTCATGTTGTAGACATATTTTAAGTTTTACTTTTTATTCTGTGACATGGAGTAAGCCACATTAACTATTTTAATGTGAGCTAAATGTAATACTTCTGAAGAAGACAAAACTACTTTTGCCGAAACCTAGTTCAAGGTTTATGCATGTAAAACATTTTTATGCAACTAGTTGGCTGATATGTTCTTCAGGAACAGACATTGGATGATGGTCCGCAGCTATAAATGTTAAATATACAGAAATCAATTCACAATTTGCGGGGATTTCCGACTTTTAGCTGCTCTTCTCATATTGGTTTACAATTTTGTAATATATGACAGACCAACTGAGAACAGCACCTACTAGTAATCAGTAGTAACAGTTCGTATTGCAACTTCTAGGCTCACAAATTCTATAATTTTTTATAAATTCTGGCGTTATCAGAGGAGGACAAGGCGGTCTTTTATTATTGTTGAAACTTTTAATATTTATTAAATAATTCTTTTAAAGGCCAGAGAAGAAATTAAAAAAATATATAATTTGGTCGCTAGTTTCGTATTTTCAGTCATTTTCAGACTTGTAAACAAGCAAAAAGAACTAACCTGACAATGGGAGATACATTAAATTCTTTACAAGAGATTTACAGTATAAATGTAACACGGCGTTTATGAAATGGGACCGTACCTCTTATCAGAGACAAAGGAGTAGCAGGGATAGCTCGTATTATATGAGCACAAAGTGAGTGGGAACACTTGCTTTCTAACGTATTTTGATTAACTATTCACAGAGCTATGTCAGTAGTTACAAAATCTAATTCGTGATATTGGGTTTCAATATCCCGCCCCTGCCCCCTTCTCTCCTTTGTAGATCGGTCCCCTTTTTCCGACCATTCCACCCCCGGCCCCGCGGAGTCCACGCGCTTTCCCTCCTTATCTCTCTCTCCCTCACACCCCTCCCATCTGTGCTTATACCCTCTCCCCTTTTCCTGCAGCACATCTGCGTCACGAAAGTGGTTGGTGCCTTTTAACAGTGCTGTGTCATGTTCCATAGCGTTCCGTCAGTGGTTTCTACGTGAATTCAACTTCTTGTACTCGCCGAAGGTGGCAATATAAATGTGATGACAGTCTTATTTTATGGTCGTGTTTTCTTCAGTATGTCTTCGTGTGTTTTCTTTAGTTCATGTATATTATACACCGTTATTATTTAACTTGTGATTTTAAATATTTATTTTGCGTCTCTTAATGATAATCTATAAACTGCACCTTCAATAGTTGTATGTTCGCATATATTGCCACCTTGTTTACTTTGAAAACCATATTTATAAAAGTTATAAATACAGGTAGTTGAAGAGTTACGAAACTGCCCAGTACGCCCATGAAAAATAACAATCAAAAAAGAGCTACTGTTGTTCGAAGCATAAAGTGAATATTAGAAATCTAGCATTTAATAAATCAATTAACGGCTGGCGGATGATCGTAGATCAGTAGCGTCTTGTGCTGGGTAGCTGACGAAGGCTGGCTTCTAGAAGTACACAGATTTGTGACTGGCTGGAAGACTTCCTAGGTAATAGAACGCAGTAGGTTGTTCTCGACGGCGAGTGTTCATCAGAGACGAGTGTATCGTCACCCGTGTCCCAGTGGAGTATGAGAAGACCGCTATTATTTTCTATCTATGTAAATGATCTGATGGACATAATAACATCTTCATCTGTAAGATCTGCGGCTGTTTGCTGATGATGCTGTGGTGTATAGGAGAGTGCCGTCTTTAATTGACTGTAGTAGCATAAAGGATGACTTAGACAAAATTTCTAGTTGGTGCGAAGAATCGCAGCTACCTCTCAATGTAGAAAAATGTAAAATTATCAGCATAAGTAGGAAAAAACAATCCCATAATTTCCGAATACAGAATTAGTAGTGACTTCTTGATGCAGTCGCATCCTTCAAATATCTAGGCGTAACATTGCAGAGCAATATGAAATGGAACGGACATGTAAGGACAGTTGTGAGTAAGGTGGACAGCCGACTTGGGTTTATTGAGAGAATTTTGGGAAGAAGCACTTCATCTGTAAGACCACGTATAAAACGTTTGATTTAGTTCGTTTGGGACCCGCAACAGGTCAGTTTAAAGGATGACATACAAACAGTTCAGAAGCGAGCAGCTAGATTCGTCACTGGTAGTTTTGACCAATGCGCGAGTGTCACGGAAATGCTTCGGGAACTAAAATGGGGATCGCTGGAGGAAAGACGACATTCTTTTCGAGAAATTCAGTTGAGGAAATTTAGAGGGCCTGAATTTGAAGCTGAGTGTAGAACGATCTTCCTGCCGCCTACTTACATTTCGCGTAATGATCACAAAGACAAGAGATATTAGGACTCATACGGAGGCATATAGGCATTCTTTTTTTCCCTCGTTCTGTTTTGTAGTGGAATATGGAAGGAAATGCCTAATAGTGGTACAATGTACCGTCAGACAGGCACTTTACGCTCGATTCGTTCGTGTATACTGGCAAGCGCAGTAATGTGACGGCAGTCCTAACAGCTAAAGATTGTACAGTCGGATATCACGACCTAACTACAATGACTAAAATACGTACTCAAAAGAACTAAAAACATTTCTAATTTCTTTTTGTTCATTTAAAACCTTGTCAGGGGCTTTCTTCCCAGTGGAATAAATCTGCAATTCTACGTATGCGCAGTTCTGTGTTCAGAGTGGGTGTGTAGAAAGACTTAATTGCAATAATTCACTGTGGGCAAGACTCTGACCGGAGCAGATCTAAGTGACTCCAGTAGGGGAAACTATACACTGCGCGCTGTTCACTGTGTTGGTCGCCATACATTATTTTTGGCAATGTTGCTCTCAAGCGACATAAAAATTGCACATGGTTTTCTGAAATATGTTTGAAGTTTCATCCTTGGATTTGCAACAGTGCTTGAAACTAACATTTAAGCTCTGTAAAAAACTGATCTTTCTTTGTCGTTTTCGAAAAGCTTAGCAATAAACTAAATATTTAGCGGACACGCCGAGGATAAGTTACGGAGGTACATGTTTGTTTCAGTTTTGTGACGATATTTTTTGTGATATACGGAAAACTGCTTCTAAGAGGGAAAGAGCAAGCCTTGAAGTTGATTTATTACGGAAAATTGTTCAAGAGCCTTATATGAGAGACTGAAAATGGACTTATATTTTTTGGGAAGAGAAGGCTTGGTACACTAATACAAAATAGCAAAAAGTCGAAAAGACGAACGAAACAGCATTTCCTTTACCGCTCAATGATACACGGTATAACAGACATGATAATATATTGTCATTTGACAGATTATGGACCAAAAAGAATTTGCAAGCTTTGTTCAAATGTTTGTAAATCTATCGGACCAAACTGCGTGGTCATCAGTACGTAGGTTACAAACTGCTTAAACGTAGGTAAACTAATCTAAGGACATCACACACACCCATGCCCCAAGGAGGACACGAATCTCCACGGCGAGCAACCGCGCGCTCCGCAGCAAGACGCTTTAGACCGCTCGGCTACTCCACCGCGGCTGCAAATTTTGTCTTCAGGGATGTGGAAATCATAGTATTGTTCTGAACTTTGCACTTAAAACGACTTCTTTTCACTCGTTTCACATGAAATAGTCCAAAATACAATAATTTTTACACAATCTTTAGTGTTGATACTGTACCACCATGCGAAGTTTTTGGGCAATGTTACTTACAAACGAGAAACTATATTTTGAAAAAAAAAATATATATAAATCTGTTCACATGGCCCTACACATTTAAGTAACATTACACCTTTTCGACTCGAGATTTCTGTGTGTGCCAAATGAATGGTTAATGACTGCTGTGAACACTTACAGAGAATAAGAGGCAACGCGCGGAAGCGCGTACTGAGTGGCCTCGCGGTGGTTTGGTTATCAGACGGACGTACAATCCTATTAATGAGGCAAGGGCAAGGACGTAGGGAGAGTTCAGTTGATTGAGTTCGATCAAGGTTGAAAGATATTTCTTCCTGCGGAGGCGACGTACCAAGAAGCCTTCGCAGCTCACGGTACAGCTTGCAAACGCTTAGGCGAAGCCCGCCTTTCCTCCCGATCTGCAGCCGTAGGCTTCAGTTATGACACTTCACAACATTTAGCATTAAGCGACAGCCTCGTACGTAAGTAAAATAATTGAATCAGTTTGAAGTCAGACATTCTGCCAATTGCACGACATATCGTTACGTGAAGTTAACCCTTAACGATGCTGGTGTTTTCAGGTCATGTTAACGTGCTGGTGTGGTCTTATAAACACAAATAAAAAAAAGATAATATAAAATGCAGCAGTTTTATTTATAAAATGTAATATTATGAAACGATACATCATAATTTTTATGATGACGCAAATCTATTAACAAATTGCAGCATTTAATGGTCAAATAACATAGTAGAAGGAATATGACACTTTCACATCAATTTTCAGTTTGTACCTTCTGAAAGTTGCACAGATTCAATAAATGCAATTAAAAACAATAATACTAAGAAAAAATATGATGTTGTATCTGGTGACATGCAATTGTTTGCAATTGTCACGTACGAAATGGGTATGTTCCCCACAAATGAACATACCACATTTTTCAGACAGTGTTTTAGTTTTTCTGTCTGCAACATCTTCATATCCCGACATCATACATCCTGATAAATGAAACAACCAAATAAAAGCTTTTAGTTCAATAAAATCTAAGTGTCTTATGTAAGATGGGCGTGGCTCCTTGAAAGTCTCTCTCCTTGATCTTATTTTATAATTTGAGTATATCAAAATAGTATTCAGCATGTCTTCAGAAACAAAACAAATACGTTGCAGGCTTGCAACACATTTCCAGGTTCAAAACTTCTTGGAGAACCTTTCAGTAATTTCGCGAACTCATTGCTACCCTACGCAATATAAGGAAGCTATTAAGAAAATGTAAGTTCTTGAAAGATCAGTTCACTCGGAGATGTAAAAGAAAAATTAATAATAATAATAATAATAATAAAAAGAGAGAGAGAGAGAGAGAAATCGATACACGTACATGCTGGTGGGGTCCACGCGGTTCAAAATTGTGATATTTCGCCTTTTGAGAAGCAACAATGCAAACTGCTTTCTGCAGCAGTGACATGCCAAAGTATACCAAGATTACGAAAAGCTTCCACGACCTCTAGTGCATAGCCCGAGAAATGTGACGAAACAAACGATCGCTAGATTTCATAGACCCCACCAGCACAGTTAAGGGTTAATTACGTAAATAATTGTGAACTGAGTGTTTCGAATTGTTCATAACACTTTAAAAATATCTGTTATTTGTACTAACGATTACTATCCAATGTTCATTGATAATAATGACAGCCAATTATATTTATCATGAGTTTTCTAAACGAAAACGTTAAAAATGTTCAAATGTTTGTAAATCTTATGGGACCAAACTACTTTGGTCATACGTCCCTAGATTTAGAAACTACTTAACGTAAGTTAAAGTAACCTAAGGACAACAGACACATGCATTAGGGGTTCCCCGTCGGGGATTCGAATTCCCCCTCGGGCATGGATGTTTGTGTCGTCTTTAGTAGAAGGTAGTTCATAACTAGTTTGTAAGTTTAGGGACTGATGACCCCGCAATTAAGTCCCATTTGATCTTTTTTTTTTTTTAACATGCCCGACGTGGGGATTCGAACCCCAACGCGGGAAGCCGGCAAAAACGTTATTTGTAGAATAAATACCAAAGTTTCACTTTCTTTAAGTTTTTTCTTCCAGTAACTAGCGATATCAATTTAGTGAGCCTCACTAGTTTCTCTAGGGTTAACAGGTGTTCTTGACATCATGAAGATGTAGGAGGACTTTGATCGACGAAGGTCAATCCAGACAGTTTGAGTGGAGTTGTTAGTTTCAGTGGCGGACGACGCAGCCAGCGGTCATCCCAGCTCATGGTTCTGTGTACAAACGCTTATGAAAGTCGCGCATTCCTCCCAGTCAGCACATTTCATAACATTAATTACACAACAGCCTCAACAGCAATTGAGTTAATTAAATTGTGAGTTAGCGCGGCATCTCATCCATCCTACCGATTGTATGTAATTGTTCTCAGTGTACAAAGCCATTTAATTCTTTTTATTAGATTTTTTCTTGTCATTGCTACATAATTTTTGGCAATATTTATCTTGATACGTTTTTTATAATTAATCAAAATAGTGTAACCAGGTAGACTCTACATGATGAACAGGGTGTTTCTAAATGTTACCGACAAACTTTGGAGGGTGGCTTGAGGAACATAATCGATGGACACAGTTGATAATATTAGTAGGTGGAAGTACAGCATTCCGTGCTTGAATTACACCATCCTCAGGCCCCCATTGTGTAGCTGTTATTGTGGTGTCGCACAAGTCTGAAGTGCGCGCCACGTACTTTTCGCCGCGCGCCGCCATGCAAGCACGGCGCGGCGTTCTTAAGACGTCAGCCACGAGCGCCCTCTGCTGCAACTCCGCTCGTGGCCACCACTGAACTGTATCGGACACTTGGCACTAAAGCACTAGAAGAGTCTCTCATCAGTAGGCAGGCCTCTACCTAGTTAAACTATGTATCTGCATTCCACTAGTCTTCAGTTAACAAAGTCAAGTATTGTACTATCTCTACGAAATATATATCTTGTTCCAATCTAGCTTAGTGTTTCTAGTTTCTGCTGTCCCACTGGCTGGTGACCTCAGACCCTGTACCCTCACACGCGTGCGTCCTATTTTCCTGTGTCGGTCGCTCTCCACTCGGCCACCGACACCTAAGACAACCGGTGGCAACGATCCACAAAAGTTATTATTGGCACATTTGAACTGGGTAGCCGTTAATACCGGTAGCCGTAAATTTCTTAGTCTATTCATGTCACAACCTCAAGTCGTCAGTCGTCGTTGAGATTGTGACGTGAATAGACTAAGAAATTTACGGCTACCGGTATTAACGGCTACCCAGTTAAGTGGCTTAATGACAGTTACACAACGAGGGCCTACAGATGGTGTAACTGAAGCACCGAAACTGGTCGCGTGAAACTGAATAAATAATTTCTGCTGGTACACTCTTCCACCTACGTGTCCGGAAATGTCAGCTGACGTCAAAATTATAGGTGCTGGCGCCTGCCGCTAGGCCACCCCTTCGGCAACTTATGTGGTTTAGTATCACTGTCATTCTCTGTCAGTTACATCCATTATCCTATGCTATAGCGTGTTGGAGGTTTTCAGAGGCAATAAAGAATGTGGTGAAGCCCAAGTATGTCACCATCAGCCATCATAGCAAGAGAGTATTGCATTCATAGGAAACAGAGCCTGCACATACATCTGCTAGCTCCATCTTCTCTACCGGTGATCGTTGCAATCACTCGCAAATCCCGAATATCAAAAACCACATATTACAGACCTGCCCGCGGTCTGTGTGTGCATAGAACGTCGCGTTCGCCGCCAGCACCTACAATTTTGACGCTCGGTAGCGCCGTTAGGTGACGTTTCCGGACACGGGTTCCCTACCTCATTTTGTTCCTCAAGCCATCCTTTACCACCCCAATATCTTTGTCGGTATCATTTAGAAATAACCTGTATATGTAATTGTTGGGTTTATTACAAAAACCGTCCAAGTTCAAAATAATGACTTTTCAGGAATAAAAAAAAAAAAAAAAAACTTTGCACCTTTTAAGATAAAGCATGAAAGGCATCAAAATTACATTAAGAGCATGCTAAATAGGAACTCCTTTTCCGGCAATGTTCGTCCTTTTAAGTGTGCAACCCATAGTTTATTGTTAAGGGGCGCTTTTCTTCCGACATGTCCAGTTTTCTCACTTAACTAATTTATTGGATTTTCACAATTCTCTCAGTGAGTATGAAACGATGAACAAAATACAATATTACTTTATTTACAAGGAAATGGAAGCAAAAGTTTTGGTTCCCATTATTAGTTGTTATTCATCCTCCAATCACTAGTGTCTTCATCAACATCTAACTCCTCTTCATTACAATCTTCGTGACGGGTTGTGTATGAAGGAGGCCCTTGTAGCAGGCTTTGTTTTCTTCTTCAATAAATTGCATTAAATATCAAAGCTCTCTTACTTCAGATGCCTGAATACCTGGATTCTTCTTGTAGATCGTGTACATCCAGAATACTGCATTCTGTAGTACGGCTTGTCTTGGCAATGATATGCCTATTCCATACATGCCTAGTAAGAGTTCCGCAATGAGACACAAAACCTGCCTTCCACATCAGTGCGAATCATTCGTACTTGCTTCAGTTTGGAGGTTCAGGCGTTTTCAAACTGAAAGCCTCAGAAGCATATTCATTATTTTCAACTGGAATGGATAATGTAGGTACGGACTTCAAGATTTTGCTCTCCCACGTTTGCAGTTGTTGTCTTCCGGTTCTTATGGCGTATCAATGAGAAGTCTCGATCGTTAAGTAAATACCTATGTCCTCTCACTGGAAACAAATATGTGAACCTTTTGTAAACCTTCAAGACGTGAACTAGACTGTACAAAAACTGAACCATAATTTTATTTTTGTCCTGGCTAGCAAACCAATCACTAAGCCAAGTAAGCTCCTCTTTTCGCTTTCCTAACGGAATTTTGTTTATTTAGCACAAAATTACGGGTGTGATTACGTTAGAATCTTTGCTTCTTTCCTGTTCAGGATATCGGAAAACTGAAACTAAGTCATCTGGCGGATGAATAAAAAAAAACATAGTACAATAATTGCCTTGCAGGGGTGTAACGTATGCCGCCTCCAGGTGGTGCACTCCGGGTAACGCTAAATGGCATACAGTGAAGCTCGTGATGGAACTTCTCAGTGGGAATCAATCCGGACGTAAAACAGTCCCCCAATCGGTTACCCGGGAGGGGACTTCATTGAGAAGAAAAAAATATATTGCAATGGAATGCAGGAGGGATATCCCAGTCAAAGAAAGTAGAATTGCAAAAAATTCTAAATGATTTCAAGATCAATGTCTTTATAATATTAGAAGCTAATGTTTCTACAGAAACTCTAACATATTACAATTTCAAGGAATACCAGATACCTATCTTACCTAAATACCGCCAGGTTGCAAGTGGCATAATTGTGGGCATACAAAAGGACATAACAAATAAGTTTGTAAGATATGAATGATGGAGAAGATCTTGCTGAAATAGTAAAAGTTGATGTATGGTTTCAGAAGCAACATTTTAAAATTTATGGTATCTACAATCCACCCAGCAATATTATAAATACAAATGCCTTAAATATAGACAATAAAACTGTAATAGTTGGAGACTTTAATGCTCATTTCTGCACAATTGGTTAGAATGATGAAAATGGGGCAGTAAAAGTAGTACAAGACTTTATTGAATCAAATAATATAGAACTGGTCTTTTCAACATCAGATTCCCCAACTTATCTCCACTACAATGGCACAGCAACAAACCCAGACCTGACAATGGTTTCTTCTGATATCAGTACAAGAACATCAAGAAACATTATTACTGGAGTTGGAACTGGACACTGCATAATTATTAGTAGTATAATGTTGGGCTCTGAAACACCTTCTGTGCCAAAGAATCAAGTAAAATGCAGTTGGAATTTTAAAAGGGCCATTTGGGATGCCTTCAGAGAAGAACTAGATAAGGAACTGGCACCTGCTAATTTCACATTACAGGAATTGTCTCCTGATAAATTTAATGAAAAAATTTGCTAAGCGCAAAACGACATATTCCTAAGGGAAAACCATATTAGTACAAACCATTTTGGAATAAACACTTGGAAAAATTAAAGGAAGATAGAGAAGCGAGAAGACAGGCAGAAGCAACTAAAGATGTCCTGGATATTATTGAATGGAAAAGAAAATCCGCAGTTATGAGAAAAGAATTAATACAGGCCAAAAAGGATTGCTTCTCAAAATTTATTAGTGAACTCAATTACAGGAAAGAACCCAGCAAGGTCTTTAAATTTATATCTAGCTTAGATAGTGAACTTCGAGCTTATAAAGAACCGCCGACCGCGGTGGCCAAGGAGACTGAGGCGCTTCAGTCACGGTCTGCACGGCCACTACGGCCGGGGGCTCGAATCCCCTCTCGGATATGGATATTTGTGCCGTCTTTAGTATAAGGTAGTTCATAAGTAATTTGAAAGTTTAGGGACTGATGACCCGTAGTTAAGTCCCATAAGCTTAACAAACATTTGAACATTTGAATTTATAAAGAACCAACCCAGGTGGGGGGGGGGGGGGGAAGAACATATATTATGACATAGATCTAGCTACAGCTTACAACAAGTTTTTACTAAGAATCATTCATTAACAAAAGAAATGAGAGAAAAGGAAAAAAATTCAGAAGTGATGCAGCATGGCAGAATCAAAATGAGGAGATTTTTAATGCTGATTTCACAATTCATGAACTTCAATGGGCACCAAATTCACTAAAAAGTAAAAAGAGCCCTGTCTGTGACATGATCTTTGCAGAGTTTCTAAAAAATCTCGGGCCAGTTGCACAACACACTGTATGCACTCTCTTTAATAAAAGTTTGAATGAAGGAGTTCCAGCTGCATGGAAGAAGGCTGTCATAGTACCAATCTTAAAACCAAAGAAATCAGGAAACTCTTTTTCTAATTATCGACCTGTTTCTCTCACTTCAACTGTCTCCAAGCCAATGCAAATAATGGTTAATAACAGACTTTCATACTATCTTGAAACTCATTTTATTTGTGCTCAGCAAGCTGGCTTCCGCAAACATCTATCAACAAATCAACAACTGCTCCGCTTGAGTCAGGAAGTTAAAGACGCCTCGGATAACAGCAATACAACTTTGGCCGCTTTTGTTGATTTTAAGGGTGCCTATGACACTGTGTGGAGACTAAGACTACTAGATAAATTGCGAATTTATGGCATCACTGGTAAAATGCTGAAATGGCTGTATTTGTTTATCCACCAGCGATACTGTGCTAGTAGGGTTAATAAAGTTATGTCAGGTTATAAACAACTGAAAACTGGAGTACCCCAAGGATGTGGTATCAGCCCAACACTATTTAATATCATTATTAACGACCTACCAGGAGAGTTAGAAAAAGTCGAGGGCATTAAAACAGCTCTTTATGCTGACGATTTAGTCATGTGGATCTCACTGCCAAAGAGGAAAATTGACCAACTTACGATGAAAATGAATGAAGCCCTGACTACACTATCAAACTGCTCAAAAGAAAATTTGATGAGAGTGAACACCGAAAAGACATTTTTTTCAAGTTTTCTCGCTGGCTCATTCAATCCCTAACATAAAATTGCAGTATCAAAATAAACAACTAACTCAATGAGACGATCCAAAGTACCTTGGCATCTCTTTGGACCGAAAAATAACATGCGTAAACCATATAGAAAATACTGCTGAAAAAAACCAAGAAAAAATTGGACACCCTCAAGAGATTATCTGGAAAAATGTGGGGCAGCTCTCTTGAAGTTCTATACTCTACCTACAAAATTTATATAAAACCCAGTATTCTATATGGATGTAATGTATTACTCCCAGCGAATGTATCTAAATTCGAGGTTCTTCAAAATCAAGCTCTACGCCTGATTACAGGAGCAGTGAAAACAACACAAATTTCGGCTCTTCAAGCAGCGACTGGCATTCCACCTCTAAAATCAGAAATTATGAGACTGGCACTACTCCAATATGAAAAATTAACCAGATTACCCAATGACACATATTGGAACAACTACCAACATCATGCGAATCGGCTGAAAACACAGAAAGGCTTTGTGCAATGTACTGACGCAGTAAGACAAGACCACTGTCCACCAATCAGTAAAGAAGACTTCGCTGCCCCAGTCAGTACACTTAAAATATACTCAGTCACATTTAGACTTCAACTGAATGAAAAAGTTATTAAGACAGAAACGAATAAAGGACTTCTTAAAAATATGGCTCTAGAAATGATAAATGCTAACTACACAAAAGGGCTTCATATATACACAGATGGATCCTTGACTGAAGTAAATGATATCGCTGGTGTTGGAGTCTACAGTGAAATATTTTGTTTTTACAAAGCTTTAGGACAGTATTACTCCCATTTTGATGGAGAGTTGGAGGCAATAAACCTGGCACTAAGATAATTTCTGTCTGTATCGAAGGGCACAAAAAGGTTGTTATATTTTGTGATTCAACTTCTGCAATACAGGCAATTGCGTCCTTTCAAACACCTCAAAGTGCTTGCATACATGAAATAAAATCCTCTATTGCCTCAATCTCCAAAGCTGGAACTGAAATAGTTTTGCAATGGATACCAGCACAAACATGTATACATGGCAATGAAATGGCAGACTTTCCAGCCAAAAAAGGAACCAAGATTTCTCAAACAAAATGCCCAAAATTATCATACATCTCCATTAAAAGACTCATCAACAACACTTTCAAGAAGTAGTTTTATGACCACTTGACAACACAAGGGCAAGGAAAAACATGACCTCTACTGTTAGAAGAGAAGAACGCACTTCCCAAACACCCACGAAGGGAAACTGTGGCAGCATTTCGAAGAATTACTGGCCACGACTTCCTTGCGGAACACCTGCACAGGATTGGAATCTTACCCTCACCGAAATGTGTTATATGTGAAAGATAAGACACCATTATGAACTGGGAGCATCTCAGAAAGTGTGAAAGACTGCAATATTGTGACGGAATGTCAGATGGTCAATTGTATTGGGAAGTTAGAAGACTAATGACTATGTATCAAATGTCTGAGCATTAAATAAATAAATAATTGCCTTACATAGTAAATAGTGTTAGACTTCAGATGTGGTAGGGGCAAATTTTGTATATAACCAAATGAAATATAATTAATGAGACCCTATTTAGCTTTCTGAAAATACCTGCGTTTCAAGCTCACGAAAACTTTTCCCTTTATCAAGTGAAATTTCATTTGCACTGGTAGTTAACTAGTCTCAAAATTAACCTAACTGCAGTCTGCTTTTTCTTTATTTTCCTACCTATTGTATCTCTTTTGCCATTGCCACGGTGGAGTAGCCGAGTGGTCTAAAGCGTCTCGCTGCGGATCGCTCGGTTGCTCGCCGTGGAGTTTTGAGTCCTCCCTAGGGCATGGGTGTATGTGTTCTCCTTAGGTTAGTCTACCTAGGTTTAAGTAATTTGCAAGCTACGGACTGATGACTACGCAGTTTGGTCCGATAGATTTACAAACATTTGAATTTTTCTTTTGCCATTGTTCCTCCATTATGTTATTCACAACACAGACGCTGTATAATGTCGCTTAAACCACTAAGCAAAAGAGGACAACGTTTAAACACCCGTAACAATATTCGCATATAATTCTACCAACATTGTATATAATAACAAACCTATGACGTACGGACTAGTCTGCATTTTTCAGAATAGCTAGATTTCAAAATGGATATATCTGCGATTCTGTATGGCTTTTGCTGAAACGAATTTCACCAGAATATGGGTGTCGTGACAGAAGAGCAAGGCAGTATTAGCTCAAAAAATCAATTTTTGGATTTATCCGGTTTTTGAATAAACCGTTCAGTTTAAATGAGGCAATTTGACAGTGAATATAAAAACTTTAATACTTTTATTTAATGAAAGTTTACATTCTTCATTAAGTATTTTAGTAAATAAATACCCATTTTACGAGTTCAAATTTTTTCATTACGTTTGCTATCCACCCCATCACCATACGCGTGTGTGTGTGATTTTTTAAGTATTTTCTTTAGAGGGGACGACGTCTGCCTACATCTAAACAACACTTTGGATCTATATTGTCTTAGACACAATGGAGTGTCCTTCTAAAGCGTGCTAAAGGGTTATATATTCAAATGTTCAAATGTTTGTATAGTTTATGGGACTTATCTACGGGGTCATCAGTCCCTAAACTTACAAACTAATTATGAACTTAGTTTACACCAAGGACGGCACAAATATCCATGACCGAGGGGGGATTCGAACCCCCGACCGTAGTGGCCGTGCAGACCGTGACTGTCGCGCCGTAGTCCCCTCGGCCACCGCGGCCGGCAAGTGGTTATATATTCTTCCTTGCAGAACTATTAATTGGGGGCACAGCCAGGAAAGTCTGTTGCGCGAAAAGTAAGGTGGTATATTACGAGTATATTACGGAAGTTAATAGAAAAATGTTAGAGAGAAAACGTATGCCAGAATGCGACCATTTGTGCTCGTGATTTTAACGTCATAGTAATAATTTTATTTTTTATTTTAGGCCTTTTATTATTATGACGACCCTGTACGGCAACATACTTTAAAACTTGCGCACATTTCGATTTTACCGATGACGATGACCAATTTCTGAATCGAGAACATCCGAGAATGGCAGCTAATCTGCCGAAATTGGTCGTGAAATAAAATAGTTTCAACATTAGCGGTCTTGACAATCCATCTAACAAGTCTGTCATCAAATCTAATGAAGTCTCTTAATGTCTGAAGCCGATTTTCAGACACTCTAGCTCTACATAATGGAATGGAAAACTTTACCGAAAAAGTTCCATAATCGGAACATTCAGCTTTTATATGCTCGGCTATCAAGCAAAATTCCCCAGAAGCTAAACATGTTTAGTTACATGATACCAGATTATTTTTCCTGTTGTATCAGCTCTTTTGGCCTCTCGGTTTGTGCGTCTCACAATTTCATCCACAGTGGCTGGACGAATAAATAAATCCAAAGAATCTTTCTGGGTCCGATTGCAGCTCTTGCTGGTCTTGGTATTAACTTTATCTAATAGCAGTTGTTCTATATTGGTGAAGGGGGGGGGGGCTTTACTCCGTAGCATACCATTTGGAGCATATACACAATAGCTGTTCCACTGCATATGTGGAGATAATATTATCTAGATAATTATCATTTTCACCACCATCACTACTTGGTTCTTCATCCATAGAGTTGCATAACACTATCTCCGGAAAAACTTCACGTTTTTCATCTGAAGGAGAACTTATATCTAAAAGGATATCGTGATCTGCAGCTACACATTGCGTAACAACTGATTCAAAATTTGGGTTAGATAAAAGTATGCTCTCATCTTTCTTGTTCCTTTCTTAGATGCAGATCCGAATTCTATCTGAAAAATAATGTTATGAATAAATAACCTCAATAATCTCCTCTTCTGTGCAGTGTAGAATCATGATGTTGTTTATTGTTACAAATAACCCCCTACCTTTCTTCCAAATGATTATTGCATGTCGAAACCGTTATAGCTGTATGGAAAATTCCTTCAATATTTCTGTACTGATTTCGGTATTACTAACCATAGAATGCTTTACTCCACTTCTCACACAACACAGGAATAAGCTGACAGTTGGACATTTCCAGGTTGTAACATGTATTCTGCTCTCCAACAATACATTTGTGTGGCAGTGGCGCAGTCTCTGAACTCCCACAAAATGTAATTGATTACAAAAACGATCTAATTTAATGACAATTTAACAGAAACCACATTGTCCAATGGACCCAAACTATGTAAGTGTGTCTTATAATGAAGAAACTTTAAACGGTGCTGATATTAATGGCACAAAATACTAGTAGTAGAAGTAATGTATTATGCCAGACAGCACACCTGATCAGTTGGAAATTAGTATTAAGTTTTCACACAGAATTAAAAATTAAAACTGCTCCCGGGTCCATCGGATTCCGGGTATGCATACTGGGCTTAAGGAAACCAACTGCAGAATACGATAGCCGCACCGCCCCTCATGGATTATCTGATCCGGCGTGCGCGACCATCTGATTGGCTAGCGTTACTAGCTATCAGTATTCAAAACCAAAGACATCTCTACAATAATACTAAAAGTTACAACCATGTTAGAATTCTAGTTTGAAATTATAAGTGGCAACTTTACTAGGTATATTTGTACACGTAAAAATTTTAAGCTCCCTCCGGTCGCCCCAATATCCGACACATGAGAGATCGCGTGTTGCACGAAGTACAGCACATCGTTTTCCTTCAATTATTGGCCACATTTTAGATTCACTGTAACAAACAAGTTCGATTAAACCATTTAGCCTGTAAAATAGAATATGATTTAGGATTCATAACCCTAGATGCCGAAAGCAAGGGGAAACTACAGCCGTAACTTTTCCCGAGAACATGCAGCTCTACTGTATGAACATATGATGATGGCATCCTCTGGGATAAAATATTCCGGAGGTAAAATAGTCCCCCATTCGTATCTCCGGGCGGGGACTACTCAGGAGTATGTGATCATCAGGAAAGATGTATATAAGATGAACATTAACAAGAGCAAAACTAGGGTATTGGAGTGCTGTCTAAGAAAATCAGGTGATGCTGAAGGAATTATATTGGGTAACGAAACAATAAAGGAGTTAGATGGGTTTTGTTACTTGGGCAGTAAAATAACAAATGATGGTCGCAGTACAGAGGATATAAAATGCAGAATGGCAATGGGTAGAAAAGCGTTATTGAAAAAGAGAAATTTGTTAATCTCGTATATTGATTTAAGTCTAAGGAAGTCCTTTCTGAAGGCATTTGTGTGGAGTGTTGCCTTGTATGGGAGTGAAACATTGACGATAAACAGTGCGGACAGGAAGAGGATAGAGGCTTTTGAAATGTGGTGCTACAGAAGAATGCTGAAGATTAGGTGGGTGGATCGCGTAACTAATGAAGAGGTACTGAACAGAATTGGGGAGAAAAGAAATTTGTAGCATACCTTGACTAAAAGAAGGGATCGATTGATAGGACACATTCTTAGACTTCAAGGAATAGTGAATTTAGCGTTGGAGGGAAATGTGTGGGGTAAAAACCGCAGAGGAAGGCAGGAGATGGATACAGTAAGAAGATTCAGACAGATGTATGTTGCCATTCTTATGTGAAGTTGAAGAGGCTTGCTCAGGATAGGGTATTGTGGAGAGCTGCACAAACCAGTCTCCGGACTGAACCACAACAACAACCCTTTATGATTCAAGCATGTTTACATTGTCAAGTTTCGAAAATACATCAGATGGAGAGATGAATCTCTTACGAATCGCATTGGAACAGATAAAACTTATATTTTCATTCTAAAGATAAGCAATGTCAATAAACGTTTTTGCACCATTTCGTAACTTTACCATTCCCAAAACAGATATCTTTTGACTCTGTTCCATCGTCATCCTCTCCTCTAAAATCTTAATTTTCTGAACCATGGTTTGGATTTGTATTCCTTCCTCACCCATATTACAATCAATGTGATTTGAATGATCTTCGGTTCTTCTTTCTTGTTGTTCTTCTAATCCTACAAATATCTACGAATATCCGCAGTTTTACCGGGTTTCAGCAGTTGGGCGTGAAAGGACTGACTAACCAAGAACAGATGGCGCGAATACACTGAGAAGCTCACCAGTATGAGGGGCCATTTAAAATGTGCCATATGCTGTACAAAATAAGACGGCGCGATTGGTCGAGGGTTAAATGTTCGCTGCTCGTGTTACACGATCAATGCCACGTCAGAAATTTCATTTGCCTTGAAATCGTAGCCTGAACTCTTCACGGTGGTGTCACAGAAAAAAGTCTCTCAAACATTTTAAATTGTTGGGAGAAAAGTTGAATTCTTTAGAATTTGCGATTGTTAAAGTTCGAAGAAATTAATGAAGAGTTGTGAAGTCGCTCTTTCAATTTAGTGACCATTTGTATAACAAAAACAAGAGGCCATTTCTCCCTTTTGCTAAGTACACGGCCAGGCCATTTTTAAGGACTTAAAAAAAAAAAAAAAAAAAGAAAAGAAAAAAGACATGACTGCAAAAAAAGGACGTCTGGTAGTCTGGTAACTCTACAGTGCCAATTGTCCTGTAAACGGACAAAATATCGAACTGTTTTCTGAACATTTCTGCATAAATACAGCCGGATCTGCAACATACTGACAAGCGTTTAAAGCATGTTCTGACAGCCCTACCTATAGAGGTCTTTGAGGTCAGAATTTCGAAATCAAGGAAGGTATTTTATAAAACTACTTGGAAGGGCGGGCCAAAACACGTGTCGTTTGTAGTTCTATTTAATAAGAATCTATTTACCAATAATACATCGTAAAACTAAAACATTATCCAACGTACATCCCCTGACAATTCTTTAACATGAGGTTTACAATTAATTGGGCAGTGCATAAAAAAAAAACTCTACATTATCCTTAAACTTCATTAACAAATAACTGCCCAGAGCATAGCTTTAAACTTGATTAACCAAAATGTGAAACAGCAGGGCGAGAAGGAAAAACATAAAAATTACAATTTCACTTACTCAGGCTAGAGACACTATCTTACACAGTAATTAGCCCAAAGCAACAGACAAGATACCGGGATTTATTCGCTCTGCTTAAAAATGTATAACGTTAAAAAACATACAAAAAAAACACCAAATGACAAATTATAAAGTTCATTGATAAAATACAAATAAGAAAAAATTAAATTAAGTGTGAACTTTTACATGAGAAATATTAAACTGAACACGCCTCAGTGGCCCCTGACTGTCGTAGATGACCTCTGTCAAGTCGGAAAGAGTAGGAAAAGACACTTAACTAAAGGAGAAGGAGCCAAAAGGGTGAGTGTTAGAGGCGTCTGGATCTCTGCGTGCTACGACGAGCCAGGCGTCACCGCGGCGCTGATGTGACAAACAACTGGACACAGGGCCCACAAGCAGCGGAACCTATAAACATAATTATAGCGGAGGCAGTTTCTTACCAACGACAACATAACTCACATACATATTTCAAATCTTGAAACAAGGGCCCTTCCAATTCATTTAATATAAATAACAACTTCTAGCCAACGTAAAGATCATCAGTGCAGATACGGTAAGCAAGTTATAGGTTCCCTTCACGTTCTTGACTCAGCAACCACAGCTTACTCGTAAATAAAGATTTAGCCAATCTACGAGGATAGTGGGACTCTTCAGTTAATTTAGTGAAAGCCAGACCCGAGCACTAAAGGAAATTAAACAGTAACAACTCGGCACCAATGTCAACAACAGTAATAACACGCGCACAGTATAGTTATTATACTCAGTATTAAAGGAAGACACTCATCTCTCAGGAACTTCCCGGAGCTAGGAGCTGCTCCTAGCAAAATTAGCGCTCCTCACTTTCAAATGGCAGAAATGTCAGCAGAGTTGGCGACTTCGGTGACAAGCGGCGCCGGCCGTGGTGGCCGAGGTGACTCAGGCGCTCCAATCACGGTCAGCACGGCCACTACGGTCGGGGGTTCGAATCCCCCCCTTGGGCATGGATATTTGTGCCGTCCTAGTTCGTAAGTACTTGATAAGTAGTGTGTAAGTTTAGGGGCTGTTGACCCCGTAGTTAAGTCCCATAAGCTTAACAAACATTTGAACATTTTGACAAGCGGCGACAACATTCGAATATCAACACAATTCTCTCAATATCTAAACATACTGTCCAGCGGCAGCTATCCACAGCGGACACCTCAGTTCCGCGCAGAACAAAGATGTCGCCTCAACCCGTCCTGTCGGCCAAAAAACCCGCTCGGATTTCGAACGCCTACTGTCAGCCCTCGGCAAAATTCCAAAACGTCCGCATATAAGGCAAAGATGCTCCACTCTGAAGGTGGATCCCGTCGATAGTACCAGCAACTGGCGCCAGAGAAGCTGTGCAGTGTAGGAACGGTGCCCCGCCATGGATCAGTCTTTGTTAGAAAAATGTATGTTAGTATGAGTGTATATTCCACATGTTCTCCTAAACTACCGATTTCCACAAAAATTGGCACACATATTCCTTACTATCAAACAAAAAGTGAGTGTAAGAACCACCTACGACATATTTCATGAGATATCACGTTATTAAAAAAATGAAATTTTTGAAAAAAAGGAAAGAAAAGAAAAGACTGTCACATCATGAGAAATCTCCTAAACAAATGGACCTGCTTAAACCAAATTTGATGCAAATATTCTGAACAGTCATAAAACTATTTTTGTATCCCATCCTCGTCGCCACTTTTGTTTCTCATCCTAGTCGGTTGTCCTAGGTGTCGGTGGCCGAGTAAAGAGACCGACACAGGGTAATAGGATGCACGCGTGTGCAGGTACGGAGGAGACCAGCCAGTGGGACAGATTAGAACAAGTTGTATATTTCGTAGAAATCGGATAATACTTAACTTTTACAAAGGTCATGACTGCCAACTAAGTGTACTGTTGAGACATAGGTTAACTACGTAGAGGCCTGCCTACTGATGAATCCGTTACAGTGCCTGTCCTAATCCCAAGTGAACGATGTCGTTCAGTGGTGGCCACGAGTGGAGTTGTAGCAGAGGGCGCTCGTGGCTGACGTCGTAAGAACGCCGCGCAGTGCGTGCATGGCGGCGCGCAGCGGAAGTACGTGGCGCGCACTTCAGACTTGTGCGACACCACAACTATCGATTAGCTGGTAAAAATCAACGAAGACATGGAGTGCAGGAGATATGATCTCATGAACACTTAAATCACAAAAAAAAGACCAATCTTGCGACGAAGGATATCGGAGACGTTTTCATCCATTGTTTAAGAATGAGAGCACTTGGAGACTTGCAACAAACGTAATTTCAAGTCTTTCCAAAACTAGTATCGCTTACAAAATTTCTGCAGTTCATGCAGTAAACCTTCGGCATTCAGTATGACTTTACAATTAATTCCTTCTATACTACTGTGTTCACGAGACCTTTACGGACATTATATGTACAAACACCACTGAATGTACATTGGAAGTTACACCATTCAGGAAATATGACGTCAAAACTAATGGAATACATGAAAATCCGCATGAGACTATTTCGTAATATTGTACTATGCGAACCAGGAAAATTATATTACTGTAGGACACATAGTTCAAGAGATGCGACGTAGTAAGGATCGAGCTGCATGAAAACGAAATTGTTTGTGCTAATAATGAATCCACACGGTATACAGTATCGTAAATGTTCCAGGAGTTAATTTTGTTTGGTGTACTAAGGTTTCCTAACTTTCTGTATTAATATGAGGAGTAATAAACGCTTTCTCTTATTAGTATACAAATTAGGCTGCACTGCTTACTTGTAACCAGACACTGAGTTTCCGTTTAATTTTCGGCACAAATTAACATGAGACTGCGATTATTCTGTTGCAGAACAATGCCGAAACTCGTCGAAACAGCATAAAACGAACGGCACGAGCAGCGCTTGCTAATAATCGAGCCAGTATGCACGCAATGGGACTGTAGCCCCAATACAATTACATACGTCGCCCAAGTTTTCCACATTTGCCCGATGCGTATTATTAGAACTCTTGTCCGCCGGTACTATAGGCTTTCGTATACTGCCACCAGTAAATCCCCACATATGCATATTGCATTACGATCAAGACAGCATAATTTCACAGTAAAATCAGACGAAGCTACTCTATCGTTATCTTCAATCCAGTATAATCGAACGTTTCATTCAACTACTTTATATGTGTGTGTCTCTATACATCCATACCGGACGTAGGTGTGGAATAACACCAGGTGGAAATGAGAGAGCACCGTACTTCGATGCGGGTTAATTCAGGATATTAGTTTTTATCCACTAGACTTTTTCTTCTACACATGACACCTTATGTTGGTAGGTAATGTATTTTACTTCTCGTTTTTCCTCACATATATTATCTGTTCTACATTTGCATAAGAATTGGAATCCTTGTGACTGGTCTAGAATTTTTTTATTGTTATCTGTATTCATGATTTTTCAATTTAATTGTACTGAGTTTGCTATTTCATTTTGGAAACTGTTGAAATCGTCTAATTTTATCAGCAGAAAATTGTTTGAAATAAAAATATTCTGCTTTTCACGCTACGTATCTCATTCCTTTCTTCGGCGGAATTTAATTGGTAGCGGTGGAGTGGCCGAATGGTCTAAGGCATTTTTCTGAGGAGCACGCGGTTGCTCGTCGTCGGAGGTTCGAGTACTCCCTGAGGCATGGATCTGTTTGTTGTCCTTAGGTTAGTTTAAGTATTTTGGGAATCTAGGGATTGATGACAATAGCAATTTGTTCAAATCTGCATTAACAAAAAATGAATTGCCACATGTTTGAAAGCGTATCACATGAGAATGGCTTCACCGATTTGGCAGATCTTTTCTTTGTTCTGTTCGTAATTCTCAGGACAAGGTTTGTATAAAAGAACATTTTTGGAAAATCTACCGGAAAATGCCAGAATTTGAGGAAAAGTGAAAGTACGTTTCCAGACGGGTGAAAGAACGCCGTAAAAATGACCACGACGAATAATAAAGCGCCAGTCGTTAGAAGTTTTGGGAATAAATATTGAATCGCCGTGTTTTTCCCATGGGCAGTTGTACGTCGCACATTCGAGAACTGGTAAACCATCTGCACCCTTCGTTTTCTTTCCGGACGAAAAAAAAATGAACCCAACACAAAGACTTTCGAAACGCAGCATTTCCATTCCAATTATTGTATTTCAATTAATTTTTTGTTTCATATGCTATTTCTAATATTAATGGTATGATCATACTACAGTTTTTTTCAGTTCATAACTCTTAACATGACATAAACATGTTATCAAAAGCTTTTCTATTCTCGTCACTGCGAGAAAAACTTGCTAAGTTGTGCTGTAAAAATGTGCGATTTTGTTTCCCCTTTCCCAGTCATTTTTAACATAAACGGGAAAATAGTTTTCATGCCTAAATTTATAATCACACCTGTTCACACAATAAAACCTTTAAAATAATGGTCATTAAAGCTACTAACTTCAAAGATAGAGCAGCTTGAAATGTCTCTCTAATAACCAGTTTCCAATTAATTTACTCATCAATTTCGACTTCTGTTCCCAATCAATAACCTGATTTCAATAACAAGTTCAGACAGAGGGGGAGGACGAGATAGAGAATTGGGAATGAAATGGATTTAAAAAGGGGCAATGATACAGACGCAGAGAGGTCGGGGACGGAGATGGGTGAGGTACGGGATGAGAGAGAGTGGTGTGAAGGTGATGGAAAAAGATAGAGGGAGGAGGAGATGAAGGGGGAGGAGGCGATGGGGAAATAGAGGAGGGAGGAAGGGATACACATAGGGAGAAGAAGAGAAGAGGTAGAGTGTACATCCCATATACATTATGTACTGCGAGGCGTTGCCGGGTTTTGCTAGTAGGTTTATAAATATTTGAACATTTTTTAATTTAGTTGTTTACTGTAACAATGCAGTTAGTCTGCCATGAATGACTGTATGTAACATTCAGTTTTCCTTCACAGCACCTGAATACGGGTTGAGAAAAATTGGGTCTCGAAATTTTAATCCTGCATAGACGATACCAGCAGGAACCAATATTACTATTGTTATGTAGGTCGAAAAGGCACTATTTTTTTGCTACGGAAACTTTGCGCCATTCTCTTCAGTTGGCCGCGGTCTTGCGTTGTCCAGAGCTTCCGGTAACAGGGCGCCAAATATCCGTAGTTTAAAAATAGTGAGCTACACAACGTTAGTAATCGTGGTTCCCACTGGCATCAGCTGTCTAGGGGTTACAATTTCGTAATAATTATTCTGCACCCTGTATGTAATTACTAACAGAAAACCCAGCGTTTCGCGGGTATTTCTTTATACTAGCCTTGAGTTAGTACGTTTCCCCTGGATAGCTGATGCCAGCGGGAACCACAATTAATAACGTTATGTGGCTCACTATTTTTATTTTTATTTATATTTGGCACCCTGTTGCCGGAAGCTATGGACAACGCACTGCCGCGGCCAACTGAAGAGAATGGCGCAAATTTTCCGTAGCCAAAAAATAGTGCCTTTTCGACCTACACAACAGTAGTAATATTGTTTCCTACTGGTATCATCTATGCAGGATTAAAATTCCGAGATCCAATTTTTCATAGCCCGTATTTAAGTGCTGTGATGGAAAATTGAATGTTACATACAATCAGTCATGGCAGACGAACTGCATGGCTACAAGGCAACAGTACACAATTTAATTAAAAAAAAATCAAATATTTATAAACCTACTAGCAAAACCCGGAAACGCCCCGCAGTAAATAATGTATGTGGGTTATACACCCTAATCTCATTTCTTCTCCCTATATATGGGAGAATATTCAGGGTGATTCTAAAGTCACTATACTCTTTTGTACTTAAACAAATTTTATTAACCAATACGTAATGGCACTGCAACTTATGGTACAATGGGACATAATTTCAGTACATTTCAATGTTGACCATTTTACACGTCTAGGCACACACCCCCAGCGCTGCACTTTAGGCAAAAAGCCAGCCCAAGCATATCTGGTGTAATGTCAGCAGCTGCGGCTCGAATCCGCTGTGTTAAGTGTTCAGTGCTGAGGAACTTCACCTGGTATACCATTGACTTAAAAAACCTTCATTCAGAAAAGTCTATGGATATCAAGTCAGGAGATACAGTGGGACGGGATAATGTTGACGTTAACTGTGTAACTTATGTTCATAATGGAATGATAAAACTCGTATGTCGACATAAAATTAACTTGTTTTAATGCACGTCCATTTAGTTGCTAGTTAGTTGTTGACTTTCAGTTTACTCCTCATTAGGAACACCAACTGTTGAAAGTTAACTATGAAAATTTTACTGACCTCGTTCCAAAATTTCCGCACCACAGCAAGAATCAGAAAAAAAGAAATATATCCTTTAAATAGTACTTGAATAAAATATTATGTCCTTGTTCGAGCGGGGGCAAGAGAATTGATCTGTAACCGTTACTGAAATATAACTCAAACTCTAACACAGGCACTACGGTTTGATGTTCATAGCTGTAACTCACAATTAAAATTCACCGCCTGCTAAACTCGACCTTTAACATTCACACCCATTGTAAATTTCTTGTCACAGTCGAATATAAGCCAATGTCAGACTCCACTATTATATTAAATCTCTTCTCAGACAAAGTAAAACTTCTCTATAAATCAGATTAGGCTTCCAGTAAATATAAATCACACATTAAATAAATCTTAATAGCGTTCAAAATACTCTTCAACATAATATACATATTTTTGTGTCCCGACTTCGTCGTCGCTTTTGTGTCCCAGCCTCGTCGTAGGTGTCGGTGGCCGAGTGGAATGAGACCGACACGCTGGTGCAGGTACGGAGGGGAGCAGCCAGAAACTATAAACACTAGAGTAAATTAGAAAGATATATATTGCACAGAATGTAACAATACTTAACTTTTACATAGTACTGCAGAATGTTGATACATAGTTGTTAGAGGCCTGCCTAGTGCCTGTACAATAGCAAAGTCTTCACTCGTGCCTATCGGATTACGAAGGTCCTAACTCGTTGCTATCTCAGTCCGAAGTGGCCGATGTCCTTCAGTGGTGGCCACGAGCGGCGTTGTCGCAGAGGGCGCTCGTGGCTGTCGTCGTGAGAACGCCGTGCCGTGCGTGCATGGCGGCGCGCGGCGAAAGTAATTGGCGCGCACTTTGTACTTGTGCGACACCACACATATTTATTATCTTCTGAAATAGTACAAGTTCAAATTAGTAATGCTTGTAAGAAGACATGTATTCAGCACGAATAACTCAGAACGACTATTGACAATGTCATCAGTATTTATTTATTCTTCTTTGAAAACGATTGATGCGCAGCAATAGAGAAGGCGCAATTGGATCCGTAGCCCCGTAGCCGTCGGTTAAATTCTGATAGTGGCCGTCAACAGTGATGTTGGCTGCGGCTGCGACGATGCTGCCCTTGTTCATTGCGGCGCCTCGATCGTACATGAAACATACAGAGAGAAATACAAAAATTTTAAGAATCACATTAGAACATGATTTTATTTTCACAAACAACAAATATATACAATTTTGTACAAATTTATTTTGGTTTATAGCCTGCAAAACAGGGCTGACATAGGACGGTAAAGATCGTGTATGTTCGTCCCACTACAGAGAGAGGGGTGCCCACATTCGTGGAGAGGCACGACCAATCCATATGCCGGGAAATGCTTGATTCAGGTAATCCAGAACAACGAGGGCAGAATGGGGTGGTGCACCATGCTGTTGAAAAACAATAGTATCTATAGTCCCATCACATATCAACTGGGGCTCCAAAAACTTTTCCAAAATTTCTAGGTATGTAATTCCAGAAACGGTTTGTTCTAGATAAAGAAGGGTCGTACACTGTTGACCTCGTTATCCCTGACCACACATTCACTTTTGCTGTGTCCCGCTGCCACTCCTACAGCACACTTGGTTGTTAGTCTGCCCAGATCCGGCAGTTGTGTCAGTTCACATGTATAAAATGTAGTTTAATCAACTGAAAAAGACATTTTGCATCAACTTATCATTTTCCACAGCTTGTCGCAGGTCATGACACACAGCTTGTCTGGCTCCATAGTCCTCCGCTTCATGTACTACCTGGATGTGTTACGCACGTGTGTGCAGCTAGTAACGAAGAACTCTCCATACAGTGGTTTGAGGAATGCCAAGCTCCCTACTAAGTCTGTTTGTAGATGCGAAAGGGCTACGTGTGATCGCATCCTGGACGTTTTTCATCTGCAACACTACAAGTACGCGGGAATTTATTGACTAGGGTCTTGATAGCAAGCCTGTTGGGGCCTGTTTTCCGGAATCGACGGGCAAAGTCTGTCCGCACCTGCTCGTACGTCAATCCACGAATACGAGCAGAAACAACAGCGATTCGATCTTCCTTGATTGGAATTCTGTCGGAGTACCTACAAGAAACAAATATTCCGTTAGTATATCATTGAAATTTATAGTGACTCTAGAATCACCCTGTGTAGTAAATATGACTATCTTGCATAATGTACAAAATTTTAGGTGTAGTATCCAAACAAAGAAAGATAGACATCAAAGTACGAGTGATATGTAACATTCATACATTCATTTAATTCAAAAAATGACTATAAAAAACGATTTTTTGCTATTTGTCCAGGAGCTAGTAGCAATAAATTCTTTCATGGACCTACTCTTTAGTAAGCGACATAAACTTGTGAGAAACATGGTGATGTCATATGCACTCCGCAGTATATGAAAGATGATCGTGATAGAAAGGGCAAGAAAAGGCAATCTATTGAAGTTAAAACGTAAATTTGTCGGACAGAACTGTTAGTCGTTGGATGTACGCTGTTTTATTCTCTTCCTTTCCTTGCAGCTCTATAGAAGGCAAATGCTTTTGCCTGCAGCCGTGTGCTCTTCACAGTTCGAAGTTGTCATCAACACTGCCAGCTTTCAGGAATTTCTTTAAGCTGACACGAATACACAAATGACTTAGTGGTAAATATGAAATGGATTTAAATGTGATGCTTTATGTAACAGGTTTTTACCCATCGCAAATGGGTTTATTGACTTCCATAATGTATAATTTTGCAACTAAATATTTATTTGCATGAGTGCTGTATGTCTGTAGAATCTGATGCGAATACAGTTAATAGTATAGAATCGCTAGATTAAAACCTGATTCGTTACGAGGCGGCTTTCCATAAACGTTATTGTTATCTCCTGATATTTCTTGAACTACGTGTCGTAGTGTGGTACAACATCTAAGGTACCTTCAGCAGTATATGTGTTTACTGCGTGTAAAATTTCTTGAGAATACAATGTATGGCGTAGAAATTGTAAATTGTAACGTCATAGCGAATGGCGTAGCATTACTCTATAAACAGCGGAAAAGGAGTAAGCTAGAAACTTTTTTCCATTCATCGTTTTGCTGTAGTTGTAAGTGAGAAAAGGTGCAATAAAAGTCTGAAATTTTGTTAAAATTTTGTTCCAATTCGCTAATACTCTCATTTTCATAGAGCCAGTACCGGCGGAAGGGCCGGGCGAGCCGGGCGACCGCCCGGAGCGCCAAATTTTAGGGGAGTTTAGGGGGCGCCAAAATCCTTGCTAAATTTATATTTTTGTAAACAGTGATCTAAAAATTAACTTTTTCATAAATTGTGTAGCAACATTGTTTACTGACTCACGCCATAGGCCTCACTCTTTGTAATAATCCCGGTTTCTTCTTGAACCTCCTATAAAGGAAATCCCTTCATCCCTTCACCTTATTTGTCTATAAAAAGAATCTCCGCTGACAAAGCTAAAGGCTATTGTTGATAGTTGAGAGTTTTGAGCAACAATAACACGCTCTGACAATTACAACCGCCGCAGTACCGACAATTGCACTCCTTGGGACAAAGCTATGTCGGCCGCTCTAACAATACACACAAACAATATTGAGTTATCGGCAACCAAAAAGAAATTAGTCCTTTTGTACTGTCAAATATCTTGTGAAAGAAAGTTATAAATCAGAAGTCATGTACATGTATTGCAGGCTTCATGGTGTGCGTGTTCTTCTTTTGTCTCCGACTCTTAGTAGAAGAATCGTTGCGTTAATGTGTTCCTTATAAATATGTCGAAAAAGAAAAGACTTCTGGAAATGTATACAAAAAAAAAAAAAAAAAAAAAAAAGAGCACAATTAGCGGCTGAAAGAGGCAGCAGCATTAAAGAAATTCTGAAACAGACAATAATGGAAATGAAAACGTAGAACCAGAGAATGAGGAAACCAGCAAGAAATAAACAAATATTCCAGAAGATAACAACACAGTACAGGTAAGTAGACCTACATTACGTAACGTATTTTCGTTTTATTACGTTTAATAGAGCAGAAGTGTTTACACACGTAGCGTCTTTGCAGGCTGGAGTGGGTACGGTGGCGGCCTCTCAGATAGGCGGCGAACTTCAGGGTCAGAGAAAGTTCTTTCCCCAGTGATATAAGTGCAATAATTACAGTCTATACCAACACTTTTACTCGTTAGATGTGTATTAACCAACGCCGGCCGCGGTGGCCGAGGAGACTGAGGCGCTCCAGTCACGGCCTGCACGACCACTACGGTCGGGGGTTCGAATCCCCCCTCGGGCATGAATATTTGTGCCGTCCTAGTTCGTAAGTAGTTCATAAGTAGTTTGTAAGTTTAGGGACTGATGACCCCGTAGTTAAGTCCCATAGACTTTACAAACATTTGAATATTAACCAACTTCAATTAACGACATTGCAGAGAAAAAGGCACGGAAAGTTATCTTTACTTATCTTTGTAAACAACTCAAACAAAGTTGTTTATGTATATATGTGTAAATAAATGCTGTATCGCATCACCAATCTTAATTTTATATAAATCGTTGTTTCTTGAAACGTTCTGTAAATTTCTAATCAGTGACGTAGAATATTCTGCATGCTCATGTGTAAATAATTGTTTCGTATATCGTTAACCAAAACTTACTCTGTGTATTTAACTGACAAAAAGCATAGCAAATTTAAAGTCAGTAATACCAATGGGTTGTAGGGAGCGCCATATAGATTCTTTGCCCGGGTGATATTTTCCCCATCCGCCGGCCCTGCATAGAGCGATATTGTTTGTGACGTTATATCTCCAGAACCATATGTAATATGTGATTCTTATCTACGTGATCCTTAGGGCTACCGTCCTTACGGTTTGAAGGTCAAGTGTGCCAAATTTAATAAAGTTTGAACGCAACTGTAGATTTGTGTGTAATACATACGTACAAACACACGGACACTCTACTTTATATATAAAGTATAGTGTATTTCAATGGTCATTTTTTAATATGTTTGGAACTCTGTGTTTTAAACACACACACACACACACACACACACACACACACCACACACACACACACACACACACACACACACACACACACACATATATATATATATATATATATATATATATATATATATATATGAGAGAGAGTGAGAGTGAGAGAGAGAGAGAGGGGGGGGGGTTTCTTCCTATATTTCACTCTGCAGCCAAAATTACTCATCACAAGCGAATAGTGTTTGTATATGGCAGTAGGTATCAGTCTTCCATTGTGAACTAAGGTGGTAGAGCGTTGATAACGGTAAGGGAATGGAAGATATATAAAATTATGCGTGTGGGTGTCAATATTTTGCTCTTCGACAATTACCAGTAAGCGGATGAAATAAGGGAAAATCTTTTAAGGGTGCTACGAAGACTATTTTGAAGCTAGAAATCCAAAAATTTGTATTTGAAACCACTGTTAAAATTTAAGAAAAAAATGTGCTTCGGGATGTTTTGAATTCTGCAATCTATGGTGCAATAAGAGGTGGCAGGTTGTATCAAAATACTTGATTAGGAAAGCATTTTTTAAAGCTAATACTATGAAAATTTATATTTAGAAGTAGAAAAACAACCAATGCAGATGGTTTAGTCTGTATGTGAAGCAGTGGGAATTAAGCTAGTTTAAATGTACCTGTAGACGATGAGACACACAATACGTTAGCCACCAAGAAGGAAAGAATGGCATTTCTATCTTTTGAGCCATCAAGTCTGTATTAGTTTTAATTCCTTATCTTGTTGTACATACAACAGTGGAGAAGGCATGACATAATAGGTGGAGTGACGTGATATTGTTGTGGGAATATTAAGGGGTATAAACTGCTAAATCATCAAGCTCCTGTTCCTATCCGAAACGTCACAGAAAAGTTAAAATAAGAATATAGCGCTCAAAACCCAGAGGGGAAACCCACTAGATGCACTGACTGACAATGACCGATACACTGATAACGCAAATAAACACAAAGGCAGAAAAGAAAAAAAAGGCACAGGTCAAGAGGGTAACTGAACTAAAAAATTAAGCAGAATAACGTAGCTGGCTGATCGTGAGGTTAGTAAAGGATGAGATAGCCACTGTGCACTTATTAAAATTGGTGGGAGTTTAGGAGTCTGACAGGTCAGGCTAAGTTACGCACCTTTAAATAGAACATGAACTAGCTGCACGAATTAGACGTAAAACACAGACATAGAGGCATCGTCTCCAATAATTAAACAAATCTCAGCGGTCAGATTGTAAGACTACCGCTAGGCAGCTAAAAGTGGACAGTCCGGTAGGATGTGGACCTCTGTCAAGAAAGCGCCCCAGCGGCACTTCGGTCGTTATCGTCGAAGAAGGTAACCGTGCGTTGTCCAGGTATGGCTAATACGCAGGCAACAAACGACAACTTAGTCCCTACGGGAGGCACTCGGTGATGACTTCCATGCGGCCGTAGAGTCTTTGAACCCCGAGCTTGTTCGACCCGTTCGAGTCTACCATTCTGAACTCCAGACCTTATGGACTTTGCAGAACTGCAATCGTAGATCTCTTTCTGGAAGACAAATCTCCAGACGTCGTGAGTTGGTGGCCTGCTTGGACAGCTGATCGACGCACTCATTCCCTGATACACAAAAGTGATCCAAGTCTTATCGAAGGCCACAGAACGGCCAGACTTGCCATGGGTGAAGAGAGATTTTTGAACAGACCGCACCAAAGGATGTTCGGGAAATTTCTGTTCAAGAGCTTGCCATAAGGGAGTCGTTACAGAGTGCAATAGTCTCCCATGGAGTGGATCGGAGACGTTTAGTAGCTCAAAAAAATTGCGACCACCTCTGATGTAAGAACGATATACCCACAAGGCAAGGAACGCTGTTCGAGGTAATCACCATTGTCGTAGGGATACACAGCACGGCCATCTACCAAGGAACCTTCGATATATACTACTTCTTACTACTTCTGCGTCACGTCAACGGATCGACAAGTGCCAGGAACTGGCGACGGAGATGAAGTTGCGAAAGTAAGGCTTTTGAGTCATGAGACAAGTGCAAACAAAGCTGTAAACGGGAAATGGGTCAATGCGAGGTACAGGAAGGATAGTGAAATGTGCGAGAGATGGGAAGGGACAGATAGGTGGCGGATGAATCAGTATCATTCGCTGGGAAACTCCGGCAAAATTGTTGGTGCATGTTGTTGGAATTATAGCCTTATCGTCTTCAACGATTTTTCTACTTATGTAGGAGGTAAGTTATAAAACTTTCACTTTTATTTCGCTTTATTAAGTATGACTTGGGAACTTAGAGCGTCCTTTCATCTATCAGCTATGTGGGCGTCACCTTTTTTATTCATCCGAGTAAAGTTCATTAAACTTTTTGTTACGGGGTATGATATTCTCCAATGTAATATTTATCATGTTAGTTTCTATCGGTGCCATCTTTCGGGTTCAACAAGGCCAACTGTTGTAGCATGGTTGTTGGAAGATTGTCTGTCTGCTCCTTCTTTTACCACGTGTCACAGTTGGTCGGTTTCATATAGTCTAACCAGAAACGTAGGGAACTGAGATTTTTATTTTACTCTTCTATTTATAGTGTGCAATGGACTTGACATATTGTACCCGTGGCTCCTGCAAGGAAGACATCAACAGCATGTCACGAAGTAGTCAGAAAGCTGCTCCATGCCTACCTACAATCGGTGCAACTGTATCATTTATGTAAAGATAGACGTAGATGACATCTCCTATAAGAAAAAAATGTTAAAATCAACAAAGTGTAACTAATGATGATCATTTCGGATACTAAACTGATGTTGCTTGTTACTGATATGAAAAACACATTGTGAATACTTGTTTTATTATTTAACCTTTTTAAAAAACTCAGATTTATGAAAACAATAAATTAGATATTTTAATCTCCGAGTTCCTGGTAGGTTGACAGAATAGATGAAACGTATAAGCAATTTACAAATAAAATAAAGTTGGTGTAATGGCTGAACAACCACGCCTACTTGACTTTAAAATTAATTCAAATTCGTCAGTTTACGTTCAAGGCTGTTGCAAAGTCTGAAATGTTACGCAATGGTAACAAAATATATTTGTTATTGCTATTTGGGGTTCCCCTAAAGTTCCCCTAAAGCGTACAAACACAGTACCGTGAACTGCGTCAATGGCTGCTAGCTAAGTTTTCACTGAAACTGAAACTAAATATTGTCTGTCGTGATTGACAACTGCCAATCGTACTTTCCCTGGGTCTTGAAGTCAAGAACGACCTATAAATGCTAGTCTGGCTATAAATAGCCATAGTACATCAGTCTCAGACTAAACGACAACATTGCCATTTAAGAATGCTCTCGCAAGCGTTAACTAATACTCTCTTTCTGTGTTCAAACCGGATATGAGGTATATCAACCAACACTATGAATAACGCACAATCTTTAGTCCTCTCCACTGAAGATTCCCTAAGATTTGTTCCACGACAGAGGTGCTCCATACAGTGCAATACTGCTCGGGAGTATTTATCGCCTCTCCGCACAAAAGTGAGAGTGTTGCACCACTAGTGCGCGACCACACACAGCCGGGGCGAGAGTGTGTCTCTCTCTAAATTTCTTCTGCTCCGCTTGTGTATCTGTTTCGAGGACGCTGGCGCTATGCCACCGGTGGCTCGCCGCCAGTAGTAAGTAAGCTAACGTCTCGTTTAGGTATTTCTCTCAAAATAAACAGAGCCTCCTGGAATTCACTTTCCTTGCGCATCCTAACAAGTTGGCAGTAAACATGCTTTGTGAGAAAAAAAAAATTATTGTCTGGTTCTTTTTAAACGGATTTCAAAAAGTTTTCGAAAGTGTAGTGTTTCCCTAAGGAAGATTATTAACTTGCTTTTATGCAGAAGACCGCCCGGAGTGGCCTGTTGTTCCGACCCTTCTGCCCACCTGCGCTCTCTCGCTGGCTGTCGCTGCGTGACCACTTCGCCACTGATTTACAAATACTCTTGGTATTTGTTCACTAGTATGCTTCAGCCTTGATTATCTTGTCGTACGTGCGACTTGATCTCGTAATTTGGCTATCAAATTTTAAGTATTATCATTGAAAATTCTTTACCGCAATGAGTTTATATTCAAAAGAATCATCTTGCTGAGAAGAATGTGATTGGGAGGTCGGAAAAAGCTGGAATTGACAGTGAGGAAAACTTGACTCCTTACATAACTGTCACCTTGTGGTAAAATTTTTGTCTGGAGTTTAATTAATGCTGAGGGAAACATTAACGAAAACAGGCAAAAATTATCGATTCGAAATTATCATTTAGCTATCCCTAACAACTTTAGTTTTTCTTACTTTATATGTTTAGGTTTAACTATTACTTATACAATTCTGTTTTGTTTTATAGCAAAAATTTACTTTTACAATAGTGTTTTTCTTCTTTCTTCAATTGCCACTATGTGTTTCTGTTTTTTCAAAGTTAACTTTACATTGATTAATCTCTCTAAAATCGTTTGTGTACAGTGTTAGTGTACCTGATCTTGTATGGTTTCATTCTATAGTTAGATTTGCATGAAGTCTGCAAGAGCTGTTTTGTGTTTCTCTGTTTTGATTTTATTACTGGTTTTCATTTATTAATGTTTCTGTACTTCAATCAAACAATGCAGAAGTCTAGTCTAGTCTAGTCTCATTATTTACTATTTTTACAAAAATTTTATAATAAAAATGTTGGTAAAATTAAAAAAAAAAGAAATATAATTTCATTAGTTTACATAGATAAAGTACACAATAGAATATATTAATATTATTTTTCATTGCACATTTCATTTGTTTCGTATTTTTACATGTGTTTTCACACAGGTTATTGTTCTGTTTCCTGTCTGATGATCCACTTTAGTTGTGGAATTTCGTCGACTGTCTTTGGAGTGGTGTACGACACGAGAGCAGTACTATAGCAGGCAATGCTGTGTTTTATTGTTGTTGAGGCGCAATGTAGTGGAATTACGCCTCTAGTTGACAGCAAGTGACGACTGTCAGCTAATGTATTGAAGAGAATTCTCCCGTATTCGATAATAGTGTGATCCATAGATTTTCTTGTATATGTTGGAAACAGCCAGCGACAGTTATGTTGTTTTTGACAGTATAGTTAGTTAGTTGCTACTGATCACAGTTCAGTCAGCTGTGAACCGCCTTTATTATAGTGCCCCAGGGAAGTGTGATAGTACTGCTATTATTTTCTCTCTATATAAATGATGTGATGGACAGAGTAACTGGTAATTTCCAGCTGTTTGCTGATGATCCTGTGGTGTATGAGAGGCTGTCGTCTCTAAATGTAGAAAAATGTGAGATGTTGCACATGAGTAGAAAAATAATCCCATAATGTTGGGATGCAGCATGTGTAGTGATCTTCGCAATGCATTCGCGTTGTTCAAGTATCTAGGCGTAAAAAGTAAGAAAGTTGATTATTTAGTTTTCTACTCATCACAGTTAATTGCAGCTGTAGGAATGATAGGATATGTGCCTGCTGTGTGCGTACGCAGGAGGTGTTGGAAAATTGTCTTGAGCAATTAAACCGGCAACCAACACACAATAGAAATATTGTTGCGTTGAAATGGAAGCAGGCTTGACTTCGAAAGAAGGGTTGTCAACTGAACACAACACTTACAGTGAAAGCAGATTTATTGCGAGCTGAAACATACACGCAGCACTGACTGCCTCTCGGGCAGAGTGCTCTGCTGTTTATACACAGACAGAATGTACCAGAAATTAGAAGAATAGTTAACATAAGAAACAAGTAGAAATAACAAGTAAACAAAAGAAACATGTAGAACATTCTGGAAATGATAATTACAAAGAAATAAATTTTTGCTGGTGGACGGGATTGAACCGGCGATCTTCAGCAATCGGTGACGCTTTCCCCTGCGCCACGCCGGCAGTCGGTCAACCTGGGGTCTCGTGGCATTGCTCCCTCCACTGAAAAAACAGCGACCAGCTGTTAGTTTACCTTTGGAGCCTGCTGCAATGTCCTGGCTCTTGATCTTTTCATGGTTCCTCTGTATGTCAGTTCTGTAGTATTCTTCCCTTCTGCACGATAACGATGACAACTGGCTTCATCTGTATCATTACCGTCCTCAGAGTTCTTGACCAAGAAGCCATTTTCGCCTATCTTCTCTTCAGGATCATAGTAAGGCTTCATACCGAGGACGTGAACAATACCGCTTCGTTTTTATCGGTTCGACAACGGCTAATAATCCGCAACAAAGTATCGCTTCAATAACTTTACTGAGTGCCCAACCTTCTGTACAGGGGTAAAAATCCATACCAGATCTCCTGGGCTGTACACAACAGTCGGTGCACGTCGTTATACCGCTGACGGTCCTTCTCCTGGGCGTCCAGTGTCCGTATGCGAGCCAGCTGTCTTGCTTATTCGATCCTGATGATGAGCTGTTTCACATATCCTGAATGTCGTCGGAACGGGAACAGCGTATCCATTCTCGTCTCAGCTTCACGGCCATGGAGCAGGAAAAACGGCGTGAAACCCGTGGTGTCTTGTCTTGCGGTATTATAAGCAAATATCATGACTGACAGTATTGTATCCCAATCCTTCTGCTCAACATCAACGTACATCGACAGCATATCTGCTAACGTCTTGTTAAAACGTTCTGTAAGACCATTTGTCTGAGGATGGTATGCAGTTGTTATTCTGTGGACAATATCACAACGTGACATTACCTCTGATACTAGTTTTGACTAGAATACTTATCCACCATCAGATATCATGACACATGGTGCTCCATGCTTCAGAATAATGTCTTCTACCAGGAATTTTGCGATCTCTGGCACTTCTGGATCGGCACAGGTTTGGTGGACAGTATAGCATGTGAGGTAGTCAGTGCAGACCATTATCCATGTTACCGGTTGTCGACTTCAGGAACCTCCCTAAAAGATCGATCCCAACTCGATGGAATGGAGCTGCTGCCGGTGGAATCTGTGCGAGATGCCCTTGAGGTAATTGCGGCACATGCTTCCGCCGCCGACACTCTTTACAGTGACTCACATAGTGCTTGGCAGATCGGTAGAGACCTTTCCAGCAATACCTGCGTCTGATTCTGTCTAGTGTCTTCACGAATCCCAGATGACCGGATATTGGAGCATTGAGAATAGCTGCCTGGAGATGAGCTGGAACGACCAGTAGCCATTTGGGGCCCAGTGGACTGTAGTTGCTTTTATACAATGTCTCGTTTATGTTGGAACTCTCTATTGGCCGGTGCTTCTTTCTCCAAGGACTCTATCGTTTTTAATAGCGCTGGATCATTCATCTGTTCAGCCGTAACATCACATAATTGAGTGAGGGATGAAATTTCATTCATGCTGTCGTGTTCCACTAATGGATTCCTCGAAAGGCAGTCGGCATCCGTGTGTTTGCGCCCGTTCTTGGAGTCTTAGTGCCCATCTTGATAGTCGACCCGATGGATCCTTGAAGCTAGTCAACCAACACAAAGAATGGTGGTCTGTCACTACAGTGAATGGTTTGCAGAATAAATACGGCCGGAACTTGTTGATAGCCCAGATAACCGCCAGACATCCTTTTTCAGTTGTAGATTAGTTTATCTCGGACTTTGAGAGTACTCTTGGCGCATAGGCTATCACTTTTTCAGCACCTTCCTGAACTTGTAGAAGCACTGCACCAATCCCATAACCACTGGCGTCTGTGTGAAGTTCAGTTTCCACATTCTCGTCGTACAAGGCTAGAACTGGTGCGGAAGTTAGAGCCTCCTTAAGTGCCCAGAAAAGTCTTTCTTTTGTCTCATCCCAGTAAAACTTGCGTGTCCCTGCAGAACTTGCAATGGACGTGCCTTGCTACAAAATCCTTTTATGGAACGTCGGTAGCACAGCCCGAGAAAACTTCTCACATCACCAATGTGCTGAGGAGTTTGAAATTCTGTGACTGCCCTTACTTTATCTGTATCAGGACGGACACCATCTCCGTTAAGTTGGTGCCCCAGGATTTTTGTCTCTTTGGCGATGAGGAGGCACTTCTTGGGATTGAGGCGGAGTCCTGCAGCCTAAACACACTTTAACAGTTGACAGGTGACTCAGATGTTCTTCAAACGACAATGTCATCTAAATAGCAAAGAAACGTCGTCCACTTTAGGTGTCGAAGCAAGTTGTCCATCATGCATTCGAATGTGACCGAAGCATTAGATAATCCAAATGGCATTACTTTGAATCCATAGAGGCCATCAGGTGTAATAAAAGCTGTCTTCTCCCTGTCAACTTTGTCAACCTCGATTTGCCATTAACCTGTCTGCATGTCCATAGTTGAGAAGTATGTTGCTCCTTTCAAGCAGTCTAAGGTGTCATCAATGCACGACAATGGGTAGATATCTTTTTTTGTGAATTTGTTCAGCCGCCGATAGTCGACACAGAATCGCCACGTGGCATCCTTCTTCTTTACGAGGACCATCGGAGACGACCAAGGTCTCCCCGAAGGTTGAATAATGTCATCGTGCAACATCCTCTTCACTTCCTCCCGAATTATCCGTCTTTCAGCTGGCGACACTCTATACGAACATTGGCTAATTGGTGGATGATCCCCAGTATTGGTACGGTGCGACGTCTCCCCTGCTGAGATGGGAATGCACCCGAAAATTGTTGTAGTATAGCTAACACCCACTGGCGTTGTTCCTTGGTCATCCCGGGCCATATTGGCAGTTCCACGGTTGTTTCCTCCAACGTGCTGTCTGTACTAACAGCAGGGCATGTGTCTTCGTTGATGACGTTAAGCTCACCGTCCTGGATTGGTTCAGGTGTCCCGAAACATATTATCTTGGGGATAACTTGACTGCTCGTGACAATTAGTGATCCAAATCTCTCCTCGACCACCGGTAATGCGTATGATAGCCGCTGGTATGTCAATTTCTCTGTTGAGCCTGATAAACTTTTTACAATCAACAGATACTTCACAGTTTAACCTGTCATCTGTGTTTGTAACTGCAACATTTCTCATTGTCAACGGCGGGATCGACACATTATTCATGGCAAATAACTTCCCAGAAGACCACTGTAACGTTGGCCGAAACGTTGGTTATTTAAGTAATAGCCTTACATCATGACGCGGTACCATACCCAGAAAACTTTTATGTCATCTGACTCTGGCCGCGGAAGCCTACGTAATTATATCAACTTCCCAGAAAATTCTCTATTACGTGTACCCGTCGGAACGACTTCCTCAGTTTGCAGCGCAGATCTTTCACAGTCAATTATAGCTTGCGATGCCTGGAGGAAGTCCCATCCGAGGATGACATTATGACTACATTCTGTTCAAACGACAAATTCATACGGCTGGGCCCTGTTGTCGATGGTTATCCTTACGAAACAAGTTCCTGCTGTCTGGACGTACTTTCCATTTGCGACCTTCAGCAAAGTTGCCCCGTATCACAGAACATTGTCTTCTTTAGTGTGCGGCGGTAATTATCCGACAATAAAGAGAAAGACGCTCCTGAATCAACCAGTGCCCGGACAGGTTGGCTGTCGATTATAACGTCGATGTAATTTCCCAACATCTTAGCGACTTTCGTCCATGGAGGAGTTTCATCTGCGGCACGTCACCTCCGTAGATGGTCGCGTCGCTTACTTTTCCTGGGCGTGGCGGCTAGAGGAGCGGCTGGTACCTCTGTACGGCGACGGTGAATGGCAGCGGCGCATCGGGGAGCGACCCCGTCCAGGGTAGACTGAACACGTCGAATACTCGCCTTCTCTTTCTGCAGTAGCGTATGACATGTCCTGGGCGCCTTGTCTTCTGTCCTCCAGACGTTTGTTCTTCTGCGGGGCGTCATAGTTGCTGGGGGAGTGGTTGTGGTCACGTCGGTCGGTTCATAGGCTGCCGTTTGGCGGCTGCAGCGTAAGTGATAGCAGGGCGACGCCATTATTCACGTCGGGTGCGATAGGCGGGGCAGACAGGAGCTAATGTCTGAAATACCTCTCCCTCAGCGGCGTCGGCACCTTCGTGACTTACAGGGCTTACATCCATGGCCATAATGAGAAGCTCGCTCGGCCTAACAGTCCCGGCTGCCATAAATTGTTGTAATTCTTCCCTCACAATTTGTCGCATGAGGGAAGCGAAGTCATGCTAGTCCTCCACAACGGCCATAGGGACTACATTCGGCAGTCTGTCATACTTATTTCGTCCAACCCTCCTTTACTGCAACTCTTCAATACCCTGGCACGACTTGATGAACTCTTCCGTCGTAGCGACGTCTTTCATCAGAGGAGCTTGGTACATTTCTGCAATACCCTTCATCAGGTGCGTGATTTTGTCAGCCTCAGTCATATTCGAATGACTATGTTACACAGGACCAAAACATTCTGTATGTACGATTGTGTCGGCTCACCATGTCGTTGCGCCCGGTTCTTCAGTTATTCAGTTGTTTTGTCGCTGCCGGCCTCCAAACGTCTTCGTACGTTCCGCTTGGAACGTTTCCAAGTCATTCAGCTTGTCTTCGTTGTTCTCTAACCATTACTGGGCTGTTCCGTCCAGGTAGAAATAAACGGTGGCCAAGCACATCGTATGATCCCACCTGTTATACTTGGCGACTCGGTCGAAACCTTTTAGCCATTTATTGGGGTCCTGCGCAGCATCTCCAGAGAACACGGACGGGTGTCTGATGTGCAGCTGGCTTACATCTGGTTTCGTGTACATGTTTCTTCTAAGGACTTTCGGAAGGATGTACTCGGTATATCCCTTGTATTCCAGTTCTAATCCGTGTAAGTGACGCCTTTTACGTTGCCTAATCGGAGCCACGGTGATGCAGCTGTTGCACAGGGTACCCAGCCATCCGCCTAACCATGTCGTGTTGAAATGGAAGCAGGATTGACTTCCAAAGAAGGGTTGTCAACTGAACACAGCACTTATACTGAAAGCAGGTTTATTGCGAACTCAACATACACGCAGCACTAACTGCCGCTCGGGCAGAGTGCTCTGCTATTTATACACAGACGTAATGTACCAGAAATTAGAAGAATAGTTAACACAAGAAAAAAGTAGAAATTACAAGTAAACATAAGACACATGTAGATCAATCTGGAATTGATAATTACAAAAAAAGAAATTTTTGTCGTAGAAGGGATTGAACCGGTGACCTTCAGCACCGCAATCGCTGACGTTATGCCCTGCGTCACGCCGGCAGTCGGTGAACGTGGGGTCTCGCGGCAATATTTTATTCCTTTATAGCTATAAGTAACCCTGACCTTATTAACGATGTTAGTGGAGAGACAGGAGTTTATGATCATGATATAGTCATAGCGTCAGTGATGAGCAAAGTTAATAAAACAACCAAGAAGCCTACGAGCGTCTTTTTGTTAGAAAGAGCCGAGTAGCAATTGTTAGAATCACGCTTAGAAAATGAATGGACGTCGTTTAGTTCCGGTACAATGGACGTAGAGGTATTGTGAATTAAATTTAAATGCATTGTAAATCAAGGTTTAGATAAATATTTGCCTATAAAGTAGATTAAGGATGGAAAAGATCCACCGTGGTATAATAATAATGTTAGAAAGCTAATGAGAAAGCAAAGGCAGTTGCACTCTCGGTTCAAAAAGAACACGCATTTTATGACAGGCAAAGTTCGTAGAGATTGGTGCGTGAATAAAAAAATCTATGCGCGAAGGATACAATAATTACCACTACCACGAGACGAAAAAGTTTCTTTCTATGAATCAAGACTGGTTAAGAAAACATCTTTCATTGACACTCAGCTTGACTTTTTCTTCCATGACATCTTGCTACCCATGGTTGAATGGCAACAGGAGGATTGTGTTTTTCTCGATTTCAAAAAGGCATTTGACGCTGTGCCAGAATGCAGACTGCTAAAGACGACACAAGGATATGGATTAGGTTCACAGATTTGTGACTGTCTGGAAGATTTCCTAAGTAATGGAACGCAGTACTCGATGGCGAGTATTCATCAGAGACGAGTGTATCCTCAGGCGTACCCCAGGGGAGTGTGATAGGACCGCTATTTTTTTCTATCTATGTAAATGATCTGATGGACAGAGTAACTTGTAATTTGCGGCTGTTTGCTGATGATACTGTGGTGTACGGGAGGGTTCGTCTTTAATTGACCGTAATAGCAAACAGGTTGATTTAGACAAAATTTGTAGTTGGTGGCAGCTAGCTCTAAATGTTGTGAATAGTAAGGTGATGCGCATGAGTAGGAAAAACAAGCCCATAATGTGCGACTACAGCATTAGTAGTGAACTTTTTGATGTAGTCGCGTCGTTCAAATATTTAGGCGTACCATTGCAGAGCGATATGAAATGGAACGAACATGTAAGGACAGTTGTGAGTAAGGCGGACAGCTGACTTCGGTTTATTAGGAGAATTTCGGGAAGATGTACTTCTTCTGTAAACGAGACCGCATATGAAACGCTTGTACGACCACGTATTCCTCAAGTATTTGGGACCCGCAGCAGATTAGTTTAAAGAAAGACATGTAAGCTGTTGAGAGGGGAGCAGCTTGGTTAATTACTGGCAGGTAATGCGCGAGTGTCACGAAAATGCTCCGGGAGCTCAAATGGGAATTGCTGAAGGAAAGGCAACAACCTTTTCGAGAAATTCTGTTGAGGGAATTTGGAGGGCTGGAATCTGAATCTGAGCGTGGAACGATCTTCTTGCCGCCTACTTACATTTCGCATAAAGATTTCAAATACAAGAGAAATTAGAGCTCGTACGAAGGCATATAGTACTTTCCTTTTTTCCCACCTTGTATTTGGGATTGGAATAGGAAATAGTGGTATAGTGTATAGTGTACCCTCCGCACACACACACACTCTGTGCTGCCGACAGAAACTGCAACGCTTAGATCAGTACGCAGTAATAATACTGTAACTTCTAATCATTGAGTGTGAAATTCAAATGTTCAAATGGTTGTAAAGCTTAATTTCGGGGTCATCAGTCCCTAAACTTACAAACTACTTATGAACTACCTTATACTAAACACGACACAAACATCCATGCCCGAGGGGGTTTCGAACCCCCGACGGCTTACGGCCGCACGCACCGCAACACGGCGCTCCAGCACGCGCGGCTAATTCGCCGCTGCGAGTGTGACATGTGGCTGAAACACTGAAACAGACTTTACGTTGGTATTATAATAACACGTTTTGTAGTGCAGCCGCGAAAGTCAGCGACAATAGCGGTGGGGGGAGTGAGCAGCTGGCATAGAGACTCTCGGAAAATAAGGTTACTCGGGAATGTATAAACATGGCATCTTGACGTCCGGAAAAAGGGTGTATTTCAGTGGAATGTGTATGTCTTTTATGTATGATATGTATAAAGCAAGAAATTATCAAAATATATAATTTAAGTCAAAACGTAAAGGATCCTAATGCTTATTCGACTATTATATGTAGTGAACTACATTTAATATATCGGGACAGATCTTTGTTGTGCTTAGTATTTGGATGTTTGTTGATCATCAATCTTCGGTGAACAACAGTTTGGATTAAAGTGGAAATATATATCTGTAACGGATCATGCGTTCAAAACTTGTTCAGAAATGAAACTCATACACCCAGTTGCCGAAGTGAGAAGCCCCAGTGTTCACGCGCGCGCGTGCGCGCGCGCGTGTGTGTGTGTGTGTGTGTGTGTGTGTATTATTTTTATTAAAGTTTCAGCGTGCTGTTGGTCACGCCTAGTCGTCTAATCGTGCAGATAGTGCAGCTGACTGACATTTCGCTTCTTCTCATCGAAATGGTAGTTAATGAAAATTAAGCTCACACACATATACGCACAAACATACATAAAATTACTACCAGTTCTATACACACTGAGGAAGGTGGTGAAGTACTTAATGATCCAGGCTTTCTAGAGTTCAGTGTCATTCGGTAACGAATCGTAGACCACAACCGTAATTTTTGCCTTTACAGTGAATAAAAGTTTCTCATTACAATAGCCAGGTAATTAAGACGATAGTTTAGACCGCAAAAACGCCAGAAAAAAATACAAGCCTAACCTGTTGCACGACTCAATAAACAGTGTATCAGCATGCTCCAATAGTGACGTCATGCTCAGAACGACAAAGTCACTATGAGCTTCCCCAGAAAGAGACAACAAATACAGGCGTCACAATCAGAGAGAGTATGCAGCTACATTGTTAATCACCCATTGTAATTTGCTGACTGTACCGCTCGATTCTATCCACTTCTTTATACTGAAAGAAAATGTGGCGCATAGTGAAGTGATAATTTTGTGAAGGAATTTGTGTAAAATTGTTGTTTCGTGGAAGTTAACTTTACATTCTCAAGGTAAGTCTGATTTAATTTTAAAGGTGCAAATATGTGTGAGATATTTAATCATATTTGTTCCGTTGATATTGGTTGATGTCCTAATCAGCTACTGGTGAAAAGAAATTGACGGGTGCTCAAAGCAAACAAAGTAAACTGGAGAAAGAAGAAAGAATTAAAAAGCCGACTTCTCCAATTCGTAGCTTTTTTCGACCTAGTAAGTTCAGTTAAGTTTAAAGCAACTATGCGTTATGTTTGCTGGATTTGGATACATTTCTTTTTGGTAGGCATTCGACGATGGCCGGATATGTAGAAAGAAATATTATGTAATTTTCAAATTGGTAGAAATAAATATGGACACAAAAAAGAAGCAGAATTCCGGATCGGCAAAGGTCGTTTGACTTCGGGCCACTAGTGTTTTGTTTCCGACGGCTGCCACCCTCAGCGACAGAACGGTACTGCGCAGTGATTTCAGTTGTCCGCGTTGTTTTGCGCCGCAAGGAAATATCACTGGTGGTGATGGCAGTAGTTACGAGTGATGAATTGCTTTTCGGCACATCCACTCCTCATCAAGCTAATGTCAGCACATCACAGACTGGCCACAGAACAATTATTAACAATGTCACTAAATGCTGAGAACACAAGGGTCAAATGTTACCTACAGCAGAGGCGTAACACATGAACAGAGATCTGATATTGATGGGAAAGAGCAGTTTAATTAGTTGGAATTGCTTCCTTTATTTTTGTTAAAGAAAACCACAACTCCACTTGATGTGTTAAATTTTATTTATTCCAATAATTTAATGTCTGTATTCCCAACTGTTTCAACGTGTTTGCGCATACAATTATACTTCCTGTGACAGTTCAGACTGTGAAAGGTCATTTTACAAACTAAAAATAATAGAAAAACTATTTACGATCAACCATGACCCAAGTTAGACTGACAAATTTTGCCATCATAAGTATACAATTAACAGTATTCAAAACAGATGATATCATAAAAAGGTTTGTCGATTTAAAAGCCAATTGCCTGTTGATCCTCCTTACTGTTACGCTCTTTGCTTGTGCGACACCTTTCATTTTGTAGTTTTTTAATGCAGAAAAATACAGTTTACCCTGTTCTAAGGGCCTGATGATGATGGCGTGGTCCGTCGAAACTGGTTGCCAGTAAACAATATGAAATACTGCTGACGGTGTTTGTATTCATTCTATTTATTTATATTCCAAATATTGTAGAGAAGCGAACTAAAGGCTATATTTAGGAGTTCCTTTTCCCCGCGAGTTATTAGAGAACGAACCTGTAGAGAAATATCATAAGAGTGGTCCGATAAACTCTCTACCTCGAACTTCAATATGACCTTCAGAGTATTTATGTAAATGTAAGTATGTGAATGTTCCAATTAAAATTTACAATATTTGCTTCGTAAACAGAATTCGTCAAATTTCGTTCACAGGAAATACTGGTAACCCTAATCGTATGTGTTTCTGAAGAAGCTGATAGGAAGTGAATGGGGAGTTAGCCCCCACGTGATAAGAACGACGGCTGAAGCAGTGTCTTTTTCCACTGCTGAGTATACATGCCCAGTGTGGAACATTTCTGCACACGAAAAAGAGGTGAACATCGCCCTCAACGAAACATGTAGACTTATGACTGGCAATCGTTATGACTATGATCGTTTGAAGGCAACGCCACTGGGACAACTCAATAAAGCAGCTGGTTGTGAAGCCCCTACAACTCGACGACTTGCTGTAGAACATACTGAAAGATTCAGGCAAGCATTCGATGATAGATACCCTATCTTTGAAGCACCAGAGCCACCGAGACGGCTGAAATCCCGAAGAAAATTTCTGAGGTCTGTCCCCATGGAACCACCAGACAAATATCCACTAACTCAGAAATCCCCACCAGGCTATCACTTGGACTGGAGAAGCTGGAAGTCTCTGGACCGTCTCAGAACAGTAATCGCCCATGTAAAGACGAACTTAGTGAAATGGATAATCATCGTCGAAAGCGACGTCAGATGTAACTATGGAGAGAGACAGAATACGGAACATTTCCTGACGCGCAAGAACTGCCCAAGGACCTGCTCCGTTCATGATTTATGGAACGCTATAGACAAAAAAAAAAAAAAAAAAAAAAAAAAAAAAAAAAAAAAAAAAAAAAAAAAAAAGTTCAAATGTTTGTAAATCTATCGGACCAAACTGCGTGGTCATCAGTCCGTAGCTTACAAACTACTTAAACCTAGGTAAAGTGACCTAAGGACAACACACACACCTATGCCCCAGGGAGGACTCGAACCTCCACGGCGAGCAACCGCGCGCTCCACAGCGAGACGCTTTAGAACGCTCGGCTACTCCACCGCGGCAACAACGCCCTAGACGTAGCCCGATACTGTGCTGATGTGCTATGACGTGGATTCGGACACGAAAACGTAAGTAAGTGAAGACGCTTTAATTTACGTCAACGTTTTCTTCATACTCTCATCGCATTTATAACTCGCCATTCAAATTTGACGTCATTCGGAGCAGGTACTCCGTTTCCACAGCGCCTGCAACTGACACCCAGCATCTTGACCGACAGCAGTGGATACACAAACACACACTATGACCTCTAGGCTGCTTTCCTGTTTTCCGGGAAAAACACTCATCATACTTACAAGTCGCAGCGAGCTGTCTGCAGACGCCCCGCGGGACGGCACCTGACTTTCCCCTTCAGCAGACAGATACAACCTGCCCGGCGCTTCCAATATAACAAGGGTTAGCGGCGGACTGCGGGCAGTCCCCGGTCTCTTAGAGTGGGCGGAGACGGAGGCGTGTGCTGAAACCCCCACCAGGCTATCACTTTGACTGGAGAAGCTGGAAGTCTCTGAACCGTCTCAGAATAGGAGTCGCCGCTGTAAAGACGAACCTAGTGAAATGGGTAATCATCGTCGAAAGCGAAGTCAGATGTAACTGTGGAGAGAGACAGAATATGGAACATCTCTTGACGCGCAAGAACTGCCCAAGGATCTGCTCCGATGATGATTTGATGATTTATGGAACGCTATAACGAATGCCAAAAAAGAAAAAATATGTTCAAATGTTTGTAAATCTATCGGACCAAACTGCGTGGTCATCAGTCCGTAGCTTACAAACTACTTAAACCTGGATAAACTAACCTAAGGACAACACACACAGCCGGGCGCGGTGGCCGAGGAGACTGAGGCGCCCCATTTACGGTCTGCACGGCCACTACGGTCGGGGCTTCGAATCCCCCTTCGGGCATGGATATTTGTGCCGTCTTTAGGATTAGCTAGTTCATAAGTAGTTTGTAAGTTTAGGGACTGATGACCCCGTAGTTAAGTCCCATAAGCTTAACAAACATTTGAACAACACACACACCCATGCCCCAGGGAGCACTCGAACCTCCACGGCGAGCAACCGCGCGCTCCGCAGCGAGACGCTTTTGACCGCTCGGCTACTCCACCGCGGCAACAACGCCCTAGACGTAGCCCGATACTGGGCTGATGTGCTATGACGTGGATTCGGACACCAAAAAGTAAGTAAGTGAAGAGGCTTTAATTTACGTCAACGTTTGTTTCATACTCTCATCGCATTTATAACTCGCCATTCAAATTTGACGTCATTAGAAGCAGATACTCCATTTCTACAGCGCCTGCAACTGACTCCCGGCATCTTGGCCGAGAGCAGTGGATACACAACCACTCACTACGACGTCTAGGCTGCTTTCTCGATTTCCTGTGAAAACAGTAATCATACAATTCGTAGCAACCTGTCTGCAGACGCCCCGCGGGACGGCACCTAACTTTCCCCTTCAGCAGACAGATACAACCTGCCAGGCGCTTCCAATATTACAAGGGTTAGCGGCGGACTGCGGGCAGTCCCCGGTCTCTTAGAGTGGGCGGAGAGGGAGGCGTGTGCTGAAACCCCCACCAGGCTATCACTTTGACTGAAGAAGCTGGAAGTCTCTGAACCGTCTCAGAACAGTAGTCGCCCCTGTGAAGACGAACCTAGTGTAATGGGTAATCATCGTCGAAAGCGACGTCAGATGTAACTATGGAGAGAGACAGAATATGGAACATCTCCTGACAAGCAAGAACTGCCCAAGGACCTGCTCCGTTGATGATTTATGGAACGCTAGAGACCCCGCCCTAGACGTAGCCCGATACTGGGCTGATGTGCTATGACGTGGATCCGGACACGATAAAGAAAGTAAGTGAAGACGCTATAATTTGCGTCAATTTGTGTTTCATACTCTCGTTGCATCTGTAACACGCCATTCAAAATTGACGTCACTCAGAGCAGATACTCCGTTTCCACAGCGCCTGCAACTGACACCCAGCATCTTGGCCGACAGCAGTGGATACACTAACATACACTTCGACGTCTAGGCTGCTGTCTGGATTTCCAGTGAAAGCACTCACCATACTTACAAGTCGCAGCGAGCCGTCTGCAGACGCCCCGCGGGACGGCACCTGACTTTCCCCTTCAGCAGACAGATACAACCTGCCCGGCGCTTCCAATATAACAAGGGTTAGCGGCGGACTGCGGGCAGTCCCCGGTCTCTTAGAGTGGGCGGAGAGGGAGGCGTGTGCTGAAACCCCCACCAGGCTATCACTTTGACTGAAGAAGCTGGAAGTCTCTGAACCGTCTCAGAACAGTAGTCGCCCCTGTGAAGACGAACCTAGTGTAATGGGTAATCATCGTCGAAAGCGACGTCAGATGTAACTATGGAGAGAGACAGAATATGGAACATCTCCTGACAAGCAAGAACTGCCCAAGGACCTGCTCCGTTGATGATTTATGGAACGCTAGAGACCCCGCCCTAGACGTAGCCCGATACTGGGCTGATGTGCTATGACGTGGATCCGGACACGATAAAGAAAGTAAGTGAAGACGCTATAATTTGCGTCACTTTGTGTTTCATACTCTCGTTGCATCTGTAACACGCCATTCAAAATTGACGTCACTCGGAGCAGATACTCCGTTTCCACAGCGCCTGCAACTGACACCCAGCATCTTGGTCGACAGCAGTGGATACACTAACATACTCTTCGACGTCTAGGCTGCTGTCTGGATTTCCAGTGAAAGCACTCACCATACTTACAAGTCGCAGCGAGCTGTCCGCAGACGCCCCGCGGGACGACACCTAACTCTCCGCTTCGGCAGACAGATACAACCTGCGCGGCGCTTCCAATATAACAAGTGTTAGCGGCGGACTGCGGGCAGGCCCCGGTGGAGAGAGTAGGAGAAACGGGAGGCGTGTGCAGCAGCGGCTGCGGCTGCGGCTGCGGCAGCCAATATGCCATAAATCAGCACTGCGCCCGCGCCGTCTCCAGAGGGTCTGCTCTCGCGGGAGGCCGCCGTCGCAATCTCCCGGTAAGGAAGGCGCGGGCGGCTTTCCGACAGCTTCACTTGCCGTCCCTCCTAGCAGCCAGCTAGCAGATGAACGCGTTACACTTCTTTTGTGGGTATATTATCTGCGTCTGGTACTACACTCGTTTCTAAATAGCTTATACGTGGCGCGTCCTGAAAGTAAGTTCCGTTTGGTAATAAAATGAAATTGTACACAGATATAGAAGAAATTTTTATTGCAAAAAATTCTACAACTCTTAAAACACTGCCGAAATTTTTCAGGTGTTTGTCATAGCGTGGCACTTCATAGAAATCTGCCGCCTGTGTCTTCAACCAGTTGGAAACAGTTTCTTTCAGCTCGTCGTCATTGGTGAAGTGATGACCGGCAAGGAAAGACTTGAGATGTCCTGGATCTTGTCATCAATCGCGCGAACCAGTTCTTCTGTAACCAAAAGTGGACGCCCACTTCGTTCTTCATCGGGCACATCACTACGCCCGCCAACGAACTGTCGAATCACTCATCGCATTTGGTCCGTAAACATCGCAAATTTGCCGATAAATTTCACTTGGTTTCATTTTCCTCGCATTCAGAAACCGAATCACCGACCTGATTTCGCAGGCGGCGGGATTTTCAATCGACGCCGACATTTCAAACAAGCACAACAAAGCGTACGTAACTGACAGCGATATCCAAATGGCACACGTTCTCCTCCTTGATACACATCGTCTACAGCGCATGTGCGGAACAGCAGTCGCATCGCTGCAGCGGAGTAAAATTGAAACGAAACTTACTTTCTGGACGCTCCTCGTATCACTACGCGACAGGAGTACGAAGAGGATATTGGTGGGCCGTAATTTGGCAAGGGAGAAACAAATTGTTTGAATATTTCATATTGACTGGCAATAAGGTCTTACTGGATTTGTTATTTTGAAGCGTGCATTCCTCATTCATTACATATTTCAATTTTGCTGTTTATTTATTCCATACACTTGCAGCCCATCTCCTATCCCTCTGTCAGTCAATTTTTCCCTTATCTCTGCTAATCGCCTCGATTCTCTTTCAAGATTGGATCCCACAGAGTTCGTTCTTGGGTCCTTTCCTGTACTTGACATAAATTGATCATTTTGCATTCAATATTCTGTCTTTCTGATGACACTAGTATAGTAATCACACCATAGAGAAAATTATTAAGTGGTTCTTAGCAAATGGACACTTATTAAATTTTGATATAACACATACATTTCTATACGGTAAATGGCATGACACAATATAGTCTGCGAAGAGCAGTCTGCAGCGTAGGTACAATGCACAAAGCTTTATGTGTGTGTACTGATTAGAACTTGAACTGGAAGCAACACATTGATCGTCTACTGAAACGTTTGATTTCAGCAACTTAGCTATTGGGTTTATTGCAAAATATGGTAACAAACGTCTCAGAAAATTTGCTTACTATGCCTACATTCATTCATTGCTTTTTTTGTTTGTCTCGTCGCCGTCGGTTGTCCAAGGTGTCAGTGGACGAGTGGAGAGAGACCAAAACAGGGAAGTTGGATTCAGAGTCAGGGGTGCCCAGTCAGTGGGACAGCAGAAACTAGAATCACTAAGCTAGATTAGTACAAGATATATATTCATCTACATCTACATCTACATAGATACTTAGCAAATCACATTGAAGTGCCTGGCAGAGGGTTCATTAACCACTTTCATAACTTTTCTCTACCGTTCCATTCTCTAATAGCGCGCGGGAAGAAAGAACACCTAAATCGTTCCGTTTTCGATCTGATTTCTCTTATTTTATTGGGATGGTCATGTCTCCCTAAGTAGGTGGGTGCTAGCAAACTATTTTCACATTCAAAACTAAAAGTTGGTGATTCAAAATTCGCAAACAGATCACGCCGCAATGAATAATGTCTTTCTTTTAATGATTTCCACCCCAATTCGTGCAACATTTCCGTGACGCTTCCCCCCCCCCCCCCCCCCGTAACGTGATAGAACAAAACGAGCTGCCCTTCTCTGAACCTTCTCAATGTCTTCCGTCAATCCCACCTGGTGAGGGTCCCACAATGGGCAACAGTACTCCAGGAGAGGACGCACAAGTGTGAAATAGGCAGTCTCTTTGGTGGAGCTGGTGCATCTTCGAAGCGTTCTGCCGATGAAACGTAACCTTTGATTCGCCTTCCCCACAATATTTTCTATGTTTTCTCTCCAGTCAAGGTTGTTCGTAGTTGTAACTCCTAGGCATTTGGTAGAATCTACGTCCTTAAGGTACTTAGCTATAATTTACAACCGATCGCTCAGCTAAAGATCCGTACCCATAGACTGGAAAGTTGCCCAAGTTACGCCAATATTACTGGCCAGTCTCATTGACGTCGATTTGCAGTAGGATTTTGGAACACATACTTTGTTCGAATATTATGAACTAGCTCGAAGAGAACGACCTATTAACTAATAGTCAACACGGATTCAGATAGTATCGCTCTTGCGAAACACAGCTTGCCCTTTATTCACATGAAGTGATAAGTGACATCGACAAGGGACCTCAAATCTATTCCATATTTCTCGATTTCCGGAAGGTTTATGACACTGTATCCCACAAGCGGCTTCTAATGAAATTGCGTGCTTATGGAATATCTCCCAAATTGTGCGATTTGATTCACGATTTCCTATCAGAAAGGACATAGTTCGTTGTAATTGACAGTAAGTCATCGAGTAAAACAGAAGTGCTATCTGACGTTCCACAGGGAAGCGTTATAGGTCTCCTACTCTTTCTCGTGTTTATAAACGATTTAGGAGACAATCTGAATAGCTCCCTTAGACTGTTCGCGGATGATGCTGTCGTTTATCGGTTAGTGAAGTCAACAGAGGATCAAAAGCAACTGCAAAGCGATTTAGACAAAATTTCTATAGGGTGCGAAAATTGGCAATTGACACTAAATAAAGAAAAGTGTGAAGTAATACAAATGACTACTAAAAGAAATCCGCTGAACTTCAATTACGCGATAAATCAGTCCAACCTTAAGGTCGTAAATTCTACCAAATACCTAGGAGTTACAATTACGAACAACTTTGACTGGAGAAAACACATAGAAAATATTGTGGGGAAGGCGAACCAAAGGTTCATTGGCAGAACACTTCGATGATGCACCAGCTCCACCAAAGAGACTTCCTACATCACACTTGTGCGTCCTCTCCTGGAGTACTGTTGCGCCTTGTGGGACTCTCACCAGGTGGGACTGACGGAAGACATTGAGAAGGTTCAGAGAAGGGCAGCTCGTTTTGTTTTATCACGTTACGGGGGGGGGGGGGGGAAAGCGTCACGGAAATGTTGCACGAATTGGGGTGGAAATCATCTCTGTTCGTTTGCACCTTACCCTCTCTCGGCAAAGTTTTTTTACAAGGTTACCCTCCATCATGTACTCATACCAACATTTATATACCCAGTGACCTTCCTCTCATGTGTGCAAAAATTAATCAAGAACGAAGCAAAACTATTCCATTTTTCAAAGTCAGTAAGTTAAGTACCCTCCATCATGCGACCGAAATTTTATACAGATAGCGACATTTCTCTTGTCTTTAAGCTCAGATATGCAAAATTTCATTAATATCGAAAAAAAACTGCAGATTTGTATGGAATAAAAAAGAGTCACATTGAAAAACACACTTCGTTGATCTCAAAATTAGAGTTTTTATTCATACAACCCTTGTTCTGAGAACAACGCAATCAACCCAAAAAGATCTGTGAAATCGGTCGAGTTGATCTCAAGTTATTGCGCCACCAAGGTATTTAGGGATACATTTGTATGTTGCAAGATACCCTCCCACATGCACCGTATGACACTTTTGGTAGACGCTAACCTTCCTCTTGTATTGAAGGTCAAGCGTGCAAAATTTCGTGAACGGAATGAAACTGTAGATTTCTGTAGTAAAAGTATCCTCCCCCATGCACCTTAATTCTGTCCTACAGCAAAATACTTTCTTTGCTGACGTCTTCCACCTATAAACTTCATACCGACAAAATTTCAGCTTTATAGGTGGAAGCTTTAGAGATTTCGTCTTTAGTGTAAAGACGTAGTAAAGTACAACCTCATGCTTATTAGGGCGAATTTTCATGCATTTCATTGTCTTTGACGTCACAGCGTCTGAACTACATGTCGTAATACGATATTATTTCCAAAGTACATCCAGTAGTGTAGATGTAAAAGTCTGCAAAATACGTTGCGAGCAGAGATAGAAGGAAAGACGCAATAAATCGAAACGTCGTGTCTGATGAGGCGGTTCTTCATTATGTATACTAGAACTGAAGTAGTCCCATGGGATGTTTACTTACGACAGGAGTATTAAAGATGTTTGAAACCTTAGTTTTGTAAAATAATATGTGGCAGATGGGAGGGGTCGTTTTGGTGTCAATTTCATTCTGCGCATGAACAAAATTCACACGTGCAGGAACCAAGGTATTTTTGTACATAAAAAAGTAGTTAACAAGTAGAGCTATAGATTTTATTTGTAGATTGTATGGTATTTATAATTTGGTACACTGAGATTGACCTTCACAATGTAACTTGTCCATTATTGGAGTGATGTATTTAGAATGTGTAAGAGACATTTATTCCACAAACACAAAGGAGAAGGTGCTTGACTTATGATTTTGTCAATCAAATTTTATTATTATTATTATATGTTTTTATGAATATTACGATGAGCTTAACTTATTTAATCAACTTAAAAAATTATGAAAAAAAACCTTATGAAAGTATGTGTTAAGAACATGTTATTACACAACGCATGACCACTGATTTGTCATGCATGCATTTACGTTACTTGCAATCTATGAAATTTTGATTTGAAAAATTACGTTATTGACTTTCACATTAGTTGTGAAGTAAGAAAGACATATGTGATTGTAAATTGTAAACTTGTCAGTGCAGTTCTAGCCCAGAGAACATATAGATTTGTCTCATTTACTAAGCACGTTACACAGGAATTTAAGGCATTGGAAATGGACTTGTTTCAGAATCGAACCTGATGGAGAACTTCAGAAATGGACTGGACAATTTGTGACGTGAATAGAAGAGACATTCAAGAATGCTGTGAAGCCGTATTCATAGAATGAGAGTAATAATAAAAGGGGAAAAAAGGAATAAAAAGAAAAAAGAAGAAAAATGTAAATTACAAATTTTAATTATCTTACAAATTTTGCTTGTGTTAATGTAATCGTTAGTTTAATGTAATTCAGGAGACTGTACAATTTTGCATATTTTACTTTGAGAAACATAATGTCTAGACAGATCTTGTTACTTTAATCTGGGACAGTGCCTTGCCCATAGTGCCTATGAACAATCCACTGGAGGTGTGTGTAAAGTAACAAAACCAGACCCATTCATTAAAGTAAAGTGAAATATTCGATTCCCAATGCAGTAGATAAATTAAATCACTTTTTTTTTCTAATGTTGTTAAGTTGGAATTTTGACAAGTGTTGTTTTGTGTTTTTCTCATTAACAAAAATATTTCTATCTAGTGTGACATTTATTTGGAATCTACTGGTAGTATACACTCTGAATTTATGTTAGCATCGATTATTTCTGTCATGACGCAATTTAATTAACTCTGAAAATGAAAGCATTGTTTTAAAATATGTTTAAAGCTGTTTTGTTATAAAAAGTTAATTGTTTTGTTAAGAATTATTATTATAAACAAATGTGAAACATAGACTACACTTTATGCTGTAAATTAAAATTTAGTGATTGTAAGTCTGATAAAATTAATTTTAACAATGGATTAGTCAAGCTTCTCATTTTTGAATTCTATATAAGCGACTAGGGGATAATGATCGGGAAGTCAGTTTTCGATGAGTTTTTCGGAAGTAAAGTCTGTAACATCTTGTGCAATAAACCTGATTATAACGCAAAAGTTGTGTGTGGAGTTTAATTATGAGCGAGTTGAACCCTTTTCCATGTCAATCTTACCACAGCAGTTATATGTTGTAGAAATACAATCCGCTACCAGTCACAATTATTGGTGTTTATTAAAACACTACCGGTTTCGGGCTTGTGCCCATCTTCAGGTGTTTACATTCATTGTTGTAAATATGTAGGGTATCCAGTTCGTGTTCGTACATTTCTCATGGATATTAGTTGAGGACGTTGTAGTAACAGCAACAAGATGCTAATTTGCACTCCCATGTTTCAGGTTTTGCACAGTACACTTTATAACTGTCACGCCGAACATCGCCACAGTACACTTTATAACTGTCACTCCAAACCTGCCTGAATGTAAACATTGCGATGTTTGGAGTGACAGTTATAAAGTGTACTGTGGCGATGTTTGGAGTGACAGTTATAAAGTGTACTGTGCAAAACCTGAAACATGGGAGTGCAAATTAGTATCATGTTTCTGTTACTACAATGTTCTCAACTAATATCCATGAGAAATGTAGGAACACGAACTGGATACTCTACTTATATTCAACAACACTGAATGTAAACACCTGAAGATGGGCACAAGCTCGAAACTGGTAGTGTTTTAATAAACCGCCAATAATTGTGACTGGTAGGGGATTTTATTTCCACAACCTATAAGGAACAGTTACGGAGTTCAACATCCATAATGGATAAAATTTACAGCAGTTATAGTTTGGATCCGGCATGACTGAAATGGACTACGGTAGCAGCAAGCAGAACCAGCGAAATTTAAGTTACGTAGGAGTCAAACCTCAACCTTTACAGACAAGGAACATTTTTTTACAGTATGCAATACGTACACACAAGCAAACACACAAACATACATACACTCTGCTTTATATATAAAAACACTAGCTGAATACCCGGCCATGCCCGGGCATTTATTTATTTATACTTGCCTTAAGTTAGTACTTCTCCTATCCTTTCTCTCTCTTTCCATTTCCTTTTTTCTAAAAACATACTATATTTACCGGAGAAAAAATAAGAAATTAGGCTGTCTCGCATAATGTAAGTGCTGTATCCAAACAAAAGAAAGATAGTAAACAAAATACAAATGACATATAAAATCCATACAATCTCATATTTACAATTGTATAGTTTTTCAGGTAAATATTCATTTGTATAAGTGCTGTATGTCTGTAAAATCGGTTGCGAATACAATTAGTAGTAAAGAAGCAATAGATTAAAACTTCGATGGGGCGATTTTCCATAAACGTTATTGTTGGTGTGCCCATATCTCATGAACTACGTGGCGTACTGTGATACAATCTCGAATGTACATTCATCTGTATATGTTTATACGGTCTGTAAAATATACTGCGGCTACAATTTGTAGCGTAGAAATTACACATTGTACTTTTAGTCCATGAACAGGGGAAAAGTAGTAGGCGAGAAACGTTTTTCCTTTCATTACTTTGATGTAGTTTTCAGCGAGGAAAAGTTTAATAAAGGTAGAAATTATGTTTAAAGTTAGTTGCAAGTTGCTAAGTAATGTCATTCTCATATAGTGTATTTATTAAGTCTCGTCATATTATCTGGCAGTTTCTTGCAACCCCTGTCGTTTATAGCGTTATATCTCCTGAAGCATGTGTCGTAAGTGATTCGTCCTGTTACAGCAATTGTTATCTTACGTAACAAATATATGTACCAAATTTAGTTGAAAACGGTCCAGAGGTTTAAGAGAAAATGAGCAGCATTGTTGCTTAAGAAGCCGTTTTCCGCGCATCTCATTGTCTATGACGTCATATCTCGTGAACAACCTGTTGTACGTAATTCTTACACTTACGGGCAACCGTCCTCATGGCTTGAAGCTTACGTGTACAAAATTTGAAAAAGATTGGAACCAAACTGTAGATTTGTATACAATAAGTACACACAAACATACGGACATTCTGCTTCATACAAAGATTAAATATTTTTACTGTGACCATTTGTCTCATTCTTTAAAAATTTAACTATTATGAAATGGTATCTTTTAAAAGACCATGGAAACTAGAAAAATCTACAAATGCAAAATTTATGACCGATTACCGTTTAAAATAATGTGAAGTGATAAAATGAGCTCTAATATGGAAATTAAGCTATTCCGGACACACGTCCACGTAACATATTTTCTTTCATTCTGTGTGAGGAATGTTTCCTGAAAGTTTGGCCGTATCTTTTTATAACACCCTGTATACAGTAAATGACATGACACCATTAATAAATTTAGACTTTGAACATCAATCTGTAACTAAGGTAGAATATTCAAAATTTTAAGGTGTTTGCGTTAACGAGGGATTGAATTGGAAGAAACATATTGAAGATGTCCTGAAACGTTTGAGTTCAGCTACTTATGCTACGCCGGCCGCGGTGGCCGAGGAGACTGAGGCGCTGCAGTCACGGTCTGCACAGCCACTACGGTCGGGGGTTCGAATCCCCCCTCGGGCATGGATATTTGTGCCGTCCTTAGTATAAGGTAGTTCGTAAGTAGTTTGTAAGTTTAGGGACTGATGACCCCGTAGTTAAGTCCCATAAGCTTAACAAACATTTGAGAGAGAGAGAGAGAGAGAGAGAGAGAGAGAGAGAGAGAGATAAAATATTCCAGTTAGATTCCAGCGCTCGTCCTTTACGTTTCTATACAATCAGACTATCCATTCCGCCTTTAAAGAAGATGTTAAACGATTGTTGTTATAGTAGTGCTACTGACATGTAATTTTTATGTTGCAGACGTTTCTAAGTGCTCGAATGATGTTTTTGAAACGAAATGATACGCTAGTTAAATTGCAGTGAATCCTGTTATGTACAATATTCTTTTATATTGCTTTCATTGGCCGATATAAACATAAAGCTGAATCTCTACAGACTCTACATTATTCCGGCCGTGGAATCTTTTTCTTCTCGTTACAAGTGAGAGAACTGACAAGAGATTTTTACTCCGTTTGTTAAAGAAAGAAACTTACATTATTTTAGTAACTGCTATTTACTCGATATCAATTTTGACCTATTGCACTCAAGGATGCGATCGATTTGTATCTTACTAGAGAATAACATTACTGCCGGAGCGGTTTCTGGGAGAAGTAAGACTTCTGTACATCTAAATATTATAGGCATCAGCAAAAATCACCTTTCCATGTATTGAAATAATCCATTACCTGCGTCTTTCAATCGATGATTTTAAAGGAAAAGCTTTAACGCTGTCAAACATTCAAGAATTGAATTTTCGTGAAAACGCTGTATAAAGAAGCATTAATTAACCTGGTTTTCCAAATTAGATAATTTTCTCCTGGTGTACTGTAATTAAAACCGTAATTATAATTGCCACCATGGTTGGCGAAACTCGAAACAGTGTACGCCAATTATTTGGGGTAGAAAGACAATTAGTTAATTACAGCAAATTAGTGGGTGAAGTTGTGTCAGTTGCGTTATTACGGCATTTTCCTCTTCAAATCAATCTGCTTTCCCAGTATCTCTCTTCGTTCTTGCTTTCGTTATTTTTATGTCCTTTCTCTTATGAAAGGTTGTCACCGTCCATGATGTTGCACACGTTCCCATTTACAAGCAGATTTGAAGGGAATATCTTGCTGATTGGAGAACTACGTTACATTTTCATTTTTCTTTTATTATCACTATTCAATCCTGTGTCAGTATTAATGTCGTATTTTAATCAAAATAAACACTTCACGGTTATCTGTAACGGTAGTTTTAGTTAACGGGCACTTCCTTGCTCTCTCTTGTACTATTGTGTTGGAGTTCACTGTAATGTTAATTTGATGTAATATCTCCTTAGATATGTTAGATCCCTTAATCGGGTAGGAAAATTAGAAAATTTAAAAAGGAAAATGGATAGGTTGAAGTAAGATATAGTGGGGATTAGTGAAGTTCGGTGGCAGGAAGAACAGGATTTCTGGTCAGGTGAATACAGAATTATAAATACAAAATCAGTTGGGGGTATCACAGAAGTAGGGCTGAAAATGAATAAGAAAATAGGAATGCGGGTAAACTACTAGGGGCAGCACAGTGATCGCGTTATCATTGTCAAGATAGATACGAAGCCAAAATCTACAACAGTAGTACAGGTTTATATGACAACTAGCTCTGCCGATGATGAGGAGATTGAAGATGTATATGAGGAGTTAAAGAAAATTATTCAGACAATTAAGGGAGAGGAAAACCTGATTGTGATGGGACACTGGAATTCGGTAGTAGGAAAAGGCAGAGAAGGAAAGATAGTAGGTGAATGTGGACTGGGCAGAAGGAATGAAAGAGGAAGTCGCCTGGTAGAATTTTGCACGGAACATGATTTAATCATAACAAACACCTGGTTTAACAATTACAAAAGAAGGTTGTATACGTGTAAGAGACCAGGAGACACCGGAACGTATCAGATAGATTTTATAATGGTAAAACATAGATTCCGGAACCAGGTTTTAAACTGTAAGGCATCCCCAGGGGCAGATGTAGACTCTGACCATAACTTATTGGTCATGAAATGTAGGCTGAAACTAAAAAACTGCAGAAAGGTAGGAAAATAAGGAGATGGGACTTGGATAAATTGAGGGAACCTGAAGTTCTTAAGAATTTCAGAGGGAGCTTTAGGCAATAATTGACAGAAACAGGGGGAAATAAAACAGTGGAAGAGGAATGGGAAGCACTGAGAGATGAAATAGTGAAGGCAGCAGAGGGCAAAATATGTAGAAAGGCAAGACTTACAAAAAAAACCTTGGATATCACAGGAAATATTAAATTTAATTGATGAAAGGAGAAAATATAAAAATTCAGTAAATGAAACAGGCAAAATGGAGTACAGACGACTAAGAAATGATATTGACAGGAAGTGCAAAATGGCTAAGCAGGAGTGGCTAGAAGCCAAATGCAGATCTGTAGAAGAATGTATAAGAATGGGAAAGTAGATACTGCCTACAGGAAAATAAAAGAGACATTTGGGGACAAGAAAAACAGCTCTACGAAAATCAAGAACTCAGATGGAAAACCAGTTCTCAGCAAAGAAGGGAAAGCTGAAAGGTGGAAAGAGTACATAGAGATCTCTACAAAGGAATTGAAGTTAGAGACAAAGTTGTAGGAAGGGATGAGGAAGTAGATCAAGATGGAATAGGAGATACTATACTGAGAGATGAATTTGACAGAGCCCTGAAAGACCTAGGTTGGAACAAGGCTCCAGGAGTAGACGACATTCCCTCAGAGCTACTAAAGTCTCTGGGTGAGCCAGCCATGACAAAACTATTTCACCTGGTGTGTAAGATGTATGAGACAGATGAAATACCCTCAGACTTTAAGAAAAATTTAATAAACCCCATTCCAAAGAAATCAGAAGCAGACAGGTGTGAAAATTACAGAACCATCAGTTTGGAGAGGTATGGTGGCAAAATTTTTACACGAATTATCTACAGGAGAATGGAAAAGCTGGTAGAAGATGACCTTGGGGAAGATCAGTTTGGATTCAGGAGGAACGTAGGAACCCAGGAGGCAATACTTACTTTACGACTTATCTTAGAAGATAGATTAAGGAAAGGCAAACCTACACTTTTAGTTTTTGTGGATTTGGAGAAAGCTTTTGACAATATTGACTGGAATACACTGTTTTAAATTCTGAAGTCAGAAGGGGTAAAATACAGGGAAAGGAGAGTTATTTACAACTTGTACAAAAGCCAGACTGCAGTTAATAGACTCGAAGGGCATGAAATGGAAGCATTAGTTGGAAAGGGAGTAAGACAGCGTTGTAGCCTTTCCCCGATGTTATTCAATTTGTACATCGAGCAGGCAGTGAAGGAAAGCAAGGAAAATTTGGAATAGGGATCAAAGTACAGGATGGAGAAATAAAAACATTATGTTTTGCTGATGACATTGTAATTCTGTCAGAGACAGCAGAGGACCTAGAAGAGCAGTTGAATGGAATGGACAGTGTGTTGAAAAGGGCGTATAAAATGAACATCAACAAGAGCAAAACATAGATAATGGAATGCGGTCTTAGAAAATCGGGCGATTCAGAAGGAATTAGATTGGGTAACGAAACAATGAAGGTGGTAGATGAATTTTGTTACTTGGGTAGTAAAATAACATGAGATGGTCGCAGTACAGAAGATATAAAATACAGAATGGCAATGGGAAGAAAAGCATTTTTGAAAAAGTGAAATTTGCTGACATCGAATATTAATTTAAGTGTAAGGTAGTCTCTTCTGAAGGCATTTGTGTGGAGTGTTGCCTTGTACGGGAGTGAAACATGGACGACAAACAGTGCTACAGAAGAATGCTGAAGATTAGGTGGGTAGATCGCATAACTAATGAAGAGTTACTGAACAGAATTAGTGAGAAAAGGAATTTTTGACATACCTTGACTAAAAGAAGGGGAGATCCACATGCCGACTGTCGTAGAGCGACACCGCCCGGCCAGCTACGCCACTTGCTCCCGATCCGTCACTTCCTGCCCTCACGCGCGCGTGTGCGCCAAAAGCCCAACTGCCAGGTTTTTTCCCTACGTCATGAACTTCACCATGTGAGCTGTTCTAACCGACTTCCAACGTACAGCGCTCAGCCAATACATTTCTAAAACTTTACTTAAAATCAAAATAATTGCACTACACATTAAACGAATTTCTTATTATGTTTTCATATTGATATAAATATCCTTTGCACTATTTATTACAATCGTGCAATTTCTTATATCACAGATAAGTGATTTAACTGCATATTTCAAGATAAAATACACAATATTAATTGAAAATAAAATGAGAAATAGTTAATATATTACTTTTATAGACAAACATTGCCATGCTAATTGTGTAACTGTCTTGTATTCATTGGTAATTTATTACTTTTCGTTGTCAATTAAACATGTTACACCAGATGTGACTATATCAGCTAATGTATTGTTTATTTGTCAACAGGCTATTTTGTAATGAGGGCCTTAAAAGTTCCTAACTGCATCGTATTACTTCAAATGCCAGTGGAATTACAATATTTGTGCATTGCACTGTGCCTGGCACTCACCATTGTCCCTCTCTCCCCTCACCGGAAACGAAGCTGGAAAATCCTAAGCTGGAACAAGCCACCAACGTCGGCCTGCTCGCTGGTCTCCCGTCAGCTGCAAGCACACAGCAAATCTCAACGTGAAGAATTTCTACCTATGGCCTAACTATAAATGTTGTCACCCAACTGCTTACATACTTTGCTACCATAATTAATAAGATTAAAATTGTGTAACATTTAGTGCATTGGCATGGTTAATGTTTGCAGTGAACTTCATACTGTTTAATTATCAAATGCTATTAATTACCAATATTTCTATTGGGCGGTAATCTCACAATACCCTCACTTGTGGCATCAAAACCATGTGCAGGATAGCACAAGTAGCACCATAATTAATACTTTCAAATGAGCAAAATTTAAAATTACAAAATTATTGAATCGGATTGACTCAAACACTATACCAATTATGACCTCAACTAATGCAAAAAAATAAAAAAAATAAAAAATAAACTGGGTAGTGAGAAAATTTCCCAATATTTGTACCATTAAGACCAATTATAAATTATACAATAATTTTCATAGTGTGTGCATATTTTTAAGAAAAGAATCCTTATAACTAATTACATCCATGAAATTTAAGTGTGCCTGTTGTTTATATACAGAATTGGCACCAAATTTATAATAGTATTAACCTTTAGTCTTTAGAGGACCTTGTCCTACATGGAAAAATTAAAATTATCACTATAAAAACTTTTGACGGTGTACACTCCACTTGTTTAAAGGATATCTCTCACCACTTTGACACTGAGAACCCCAGAGTCATCGTTGCAGCAACTCTTGCCGTTGGTGTATGGTCCTACGTCTCCGTCATTTCAACCAACATGCTGTTGCAGCTTAGATTCATGGCATTGGATAAAGCGTTCTTGTTCACACACGTCATATGCACCCTACATGGAACAGGAAGAGCAGAAGGCACTCATGAGTCAACATAGACAAAGTTTGTCTGGACACCAGGTTCCGTTTGATTTTGTATCCCACCCCTCTGCCATCCAGACTTGGTGCAATTGAAACTAAGCATTGAGACATGTACAGTAACATGCAAATCAACATGATAAGAACTCACAGTAGCTTGTGTTAGTCATGATCAGATTAACCCAAAACCACATGCCTGCACTCTCATCAGCCATAGCTTCAGATGAAACAGACAAGAGAATATGTGGCATACTTGGTGTATTACTCCATCAAATAAACCATCAACAACCTGCCTGATTCCAGATTAGTATACATAAACAAAAATAAAAACAATTTAATTATAATTAATATAATTACCTAATCTAAATAGTTTCACTACTCATACATAAATTATAATGACACAATAAACACACTATCCCTCTCAGCTGCTGTTTCAGGAATGAGTCCTGGCAACAATTGCACGTTTCACCAACACACATACATATTTACCTCATGTACCACTGTTGAACTGCAAATCTGATACAAGCACATGTTTTAACACAAACAACAACAAGAAAAAGAATATATAAAAAAAGCATGTAAACGTGACCCCAATGCTTAAATCTAAACACACATAAATACTAACACAGACTACAGAATAAATATACACAAATTCTTAAACTGCTATGTACACTGCTTTGGAGTTCATACTTCATGATTTATAGTGGTTTATGGCAGTTACTTGTGTAAACATGCCATTAAAGCTTTATCAGTTACAAAATTTTTGAATTTCACCCTCTTCATGCATCCCTCCAGACTTAATTCTAACACTTTATCTTTATACTCCAACTGAGATTCATATTTGCCCAGGAAATCACTTCCTAACATTAGATTTAATCAAAGTCCCTTTATGACTAATAAATCTTGAATAAACAGCTCCTCCTCAATGGTTACTTCAAATTCTGGGTTCCCTGCATTTAACATTTCTATTTTTCTTGCAAATGCACACTTTTCTTTTCCCCATGCCCCTGGTTCTACAATCTTTAAATATTTTAAAAACCTGATCCAATCATCAGTCCCATAGTCATCACTTCTTTGTTAATCCAACCTACATTCAACCCATCTTCATCCATGCATGTATATTGTTCATTATTATAAATGACAGAGGATTGTATCTTATTCTCCTTATCACCTGACCCCTCCTGTATAAGTTCATGTACCTCACTTATCTCATCATGATCTAAGGTACACATGCCTAATCCCCTTAATTGATCATACTCATTGTCCTCATTCACAAACTCTTTCAACACATTGTAATAAGTCTGGTCCCTATTATATTGTTTGCCTAGTCTGTCCAAGTAATCAGATTTGTGCAATAGCCAATCATCTGGTGCCCACTTCCTAATCCAGTTTATTTTCCCAATTAAATTTCTGGTTTGAGCATCTACACTGTGAACTTGGCCTTCCTCAGAGATCTTCACATTTATATTAACATTTACAGTAGGTCCAGTGTCATTTATTGTCTCTACTGGGCCACATTTATTTAAATTTAATTTAGAAAAACATTCACTCTCATTCATACATTCCACAACATCTATGCTGGCTCCAGTACCATCAATATTTACATTCATACTTTCACATTCAGTCTACACTTGTGCCTCTGACCTATCCAAAACTAAGGCTAATCCAACACTGTTTTCATCCTCTGAAATTTTATTATCAAATAAACTTCCCACTTCATACTTCCCTTTATTATCCTTGTTTCTAGCATTCCTCCTCCTGTTTGCATTTCTTTTGTCATGTTGCATGAACCAATCCCGAAAAATGTCCTCACTACCTATAACAGCATCCATCTGACACATACTTTCCTCTCTTTTCTCCCTTTCCTTGTTTACTCTATTTATGTTTTCTTCCCTCTTTTCTTTATCCTTGCCTTTGTGAACTCCTACTTCCTCTTTCCTATCATCATCTCTGTCCATGTGACGTAGTTTTTCCTCCCTTCTCTCCCCACCTCGATTCCTACTGTAATTATGGTTATTACATCCCCTGTTATCCCATCTTCTGGTCCTGTTATTAGAGTAGTTCTTTGTCCCAAAACGGACCTCATTTGGAACAAATCTTAGTTTCCCTGATTCTGTTTCTCATTTTCTCTCCTACTGTTATCCCCATTCCTATTTCCACCTTCCTGCCTTTGATTTCTCCTATCATTTTCCCATGTTTCCCTCTGGCTTCTATTATCCCAGTTGTCTCCTCTCCAATTTTCATTTAAATTCCTCTCTCTATTGTGGTTTCCCTGGTTGTGACCCCCATTTCTACTGCCTCTATTTTCATTGTGGTTCACATGCTGTGTCCCCCTGAGCTGTCGTTCCATAACTAAACCCTGGTCCATCTTTTCTACAAATTCAAGAAAATTCTCAGCTTAATCTGTGGGATGGTGAATTAACTGCCATGCAAATCTGCAGGTAATCTCCTACACAAAGTGGAAATTACTGCTAAAAGACACAAAGTTGTATCTAAATGCACTAGTTTCTCAAGTTCCTCCTGACAAAATTCCTTCATGCTCTGTTTCCCTTTCACATAGTTTGGCCCGTTCAAGAATTCATTTGTATCTTAGCTTGCTTGGCCTCCCCCCAATACTTATTTTAAAAAACAATTTTTCAAACGCCTCAAAAGTAACAAATTTATCAGCATACTGATTTGCCCAAGTTTGAGCAGAACAGTCAAGCAATCACTTTGCTAACTTCAGCTTACACTGGTCTGACATACCAGGCACAAATTGGTCTTTCATGCAGCCAAAAAATGTACTGGATGATAATTACCCACTCCTGAAAACTTTTTGCCATTAGGTGTCTGCACCATGGACCAATTAGTGTTTCCTGATGCAGTACACAATTCTAGATTATTTATTCTAGTGTTCACCTTCTCAATCTCAGTATTGTTTACTGTCACTAGTTGTTCTATCTTTTTCCTAAAGTTACATTCTGTATTCTCTAATTTTCCTGACACCAAAGTTATTGTTTCCTCAATACCTGACACCATCCTCTTGTCAACCTCCGCCAACGCCTGCATAGTGCCCTCATTCCTGTGATCACATTATTTTTTCACAGCATCTAACTTGCCTCCTACCTCAGTCTCAATAGCACCAATTCTGGCATGTATCTCCTTTTCCCTATTTTCAAACCGTTCTGTTAGACTTCCTATCTTTTTTGTCAATGTCTGTGATTATTTCTGTCTTTAATCCAAGCAATGTCTGCCTTAAAGTCTGCTTTCAATTCTGATTTTACAGTTTCTATTTCTGATCTTAAATTAGATTCTAAATGTGAGTTTGAATTTTCTATTTTTAATTCTAAATTTGAGTTTGAATTTTCTATTTTTTGATTCTAAATTTGAGTTAAAACTCGCTAACATGGCTGCGATCATCTCCGGTGTCAACAACATTCCCCCAGTATTTACCCTCTCGCCGCCGCTCACTGCTGCCGGGCCGATGCGCCGTCGATCGCCGGTTACGGAAGCCCACGCCCGAACTCTGCCAGCCAACAACTGTCGTTAACCGCGCGACGCCGTTCGCGTATCGTCCACGATTATGCTGTTTTGTCCACTATCACTGTCCTAAGCACACCCTACCTCTCTGTCCGAGCAAGACCAGTGTGAATTTATCCCGCTCTCTGCTGCCAGCCACTTGAAATTGTCCGTCGCGTCCGCGCACCTGCTTGCAACCGTTCGTAACTGTTCACTCTCCTAATCTCTCCGTCCGAGCAAGTCCAACATCAACTTATCCCGTCACGAGCCCCCAAATGCGAGGGTAAGGGTCGGGGTGGGAGTTTAAATTAGGGAAAGTTTAATTTTTTAAAAATCACAACCACCAGCTGCGAACCAAATTCCTAAACGTGCAAAAACACTGGAGCTGTGATTGCTACTGTTTGACTCGTTTTCTAGGGGTTGATATCACACGTTCGCAGCTTTCCTTCCCTGCATATGATTAACAAAAAAATTCATAATAAAGTAAGTTCATGTGAGAAAAAGGGTGTACTAACTATTATTTTTGAAGTGGAAGTTCACTTTATGTTGTTTATTACACCATATTAAAACCCCGTGGCTGATACGTCTGTTCATCGACACATTTATCAAATAAAGTTATAGCTCGTGAGCCCCAAGACAGAGTGAATATTTGTCGCAAATTGTTTTCACACCATGTGCCTGTCTCAAACACCGTTTATGTTCATGCCTATGCGACGACACTTGTTACATTAACAAAACACAGTCACTTTAATTTAGTGCGATGCACATCTCGTTCCACCGGCTAAATATTCACAACACACAGTAGCACTCGATACAACTTGGTGCAGTCTACGACGAGCAACCACACTTGGCAATTGCCACACAAAAATCTATAGTCTCCACCTGGAGATCCCCATGCCGACTGTCGTAGAGCGACGCCGCTCGGCCAGCTACACCACTTCCTCCTGACCCGTCACTTCCTGCCCTCTCGCGCACGTGCGCGCCAAAAGCCCAACTGCCGGGTTTTTTCCCTACGACTTCCAACGTACAGCGCTCAGCCAATATATTTCTAAAACTTCACCTAAAATAAAAAAAATTACACTACACATTAAACAAATTTCTTATTATGTTTTTATATTGGCATAAACATCCTATGAACTATTTATTACAATCGTGCAATTTCTTATATCACAGATAAGTGATTTAACTGGATATTTCAAAATAAAATACACAATATTAATTGAAAATAAAATGAGAAATAGTTAATATATTACTTTTATAAACAAACATTGCCATGCCAGTTGTCCAACAGTCTTGTATTCATTGGTAATTTATTACTTTTCATTGTCAATTTAACATATTGCGCCAGATGTGATTATATCAGCTAATGTATTGTTTAATTTTCAACAGGTTATTTTGTAATGAGGGCCTTAAAGGTTCCTGACTGCATAGTATTACTTCAAATGGCAGTAGTATTAGAATATTTTATTTCACGCTGTGCACTGCATTGTGCCTGGCACTCGCCATTGTCCCTCTCTCCCCTCACCGGAAACGAACCTTAAAAATCCTAAGCTGGAACAAGCCACCAACGTCGGCCTGCTCGCTGGCCTCCCGTCAGCTACAAGCACACAGCAAATCTCAACGTGGAGAATTTCTACCTATGGCCTAACTATAAATGTTGTCACCCAACTGTGTACATACATTGCTACCATAATTAATAAGATTAAAGTTAGTGCATTGGCATGCTCAATGTTTGCAGTGAACTTCATACTGTTTAATTATCAAATGCAATTAATTACCAATATTTCTATTGGGCGGTAATCTCACAGTGGAAGAGGTACTGAACAGAATTAGTGAGAAAAGAAATTTTTGGCATACCTTGACTAAAAGAAGGGATCGCTTGGTGGAAGGACAGAAAGAGAATAGAGGCTTTTGAAATGTGGTGCTACAGAAGAATGTTGAATATTAGGTGGGTATATCGCATAACTAATGAAGAGGTACTGAACAGAATTAGTAAGAAAAGAAATTTTTGGCATACCTTGACTAAAAGAAGGGATCGCTTGGTAGGACACATTCTGAGAAGTCGAGGAATCGTAAATTTAGCATTGGCGGGAAGTGTGTGGGGTAAAAATCGCAGAGGGAGACCAAGAAACGCATATAGTAAGCAGATTCAAATGGATGTGGGTTGTCATTCTTATGAGGAGATGAAAAGGCTTGCTCATGTTAGAGTAGGGTGGAGAGCTGCATCAAACCAGTCTACGAACTGAAGACTATAACAATAACAACAATATCTCCTTTGATTTTCTGTGATTCTCATTGTCATTTTAGTTGACAATTTTGTTGCACGACTACCTTCTACTTGATGTTTGAGAAAATTTGTTTCGATTAATTGACGAGCCTCTCAGATGAAGTGGAGTACAATAATAGGTTTCTCTTGCTGCCTCTTAGCTATCATTGACCAAAACTCGTATAAAATGTTCCCTTGCTTAATGCTGGTTTCCGTATGATTTGGGTCTGTTTCATAATAATATGTGTTCGGGCAGTAATTTTAAATGTTAAAAAATTATGTTACGCAACGGAAAGCAAACGCACACAGAACAGATGTGTTAAGAAGTGGGTCGGTAATAACCTGCTTTTTGTATGTCTGAGTTTCATTGGTGGGGCCCAGACATAAAGTTAGTAACCAGTATAATGGAATCAGTCTGAAGTGTTCATCACATAACCTTCATTTTTTTAATTCGAAAGACATTAAATATGCTAACTATGCAGTAATTAATGTAATCCACGAAACGCTGTAGCCAATAAAAATAAACGTTTTTATTTATTTATTTTGGGAGGGGCGGGTTACGTGTGGAATATTGCCGTTGGTCTGGACCACCTGCTGCGCTGGTTTTGAGTGTACTTTTGTGGGTGTCTGAGTTAATGTTGTGGTGACACAATTTAATGAAGAGCTTGGGGGCTTGGACGTGTTTGGATTCGAACCGAAGTTCACCATCTCTTCTCATGCTGAAGTTCGTACTTGTTGTAATTGTGCTTCAGTGTACTGATTGTGATGTCAGAAGCAAAATGAAATGAGGGAGGACACATGTGGCGTCTTTCGCATTGGTAATGCACCAGAGAGACACCAATGACCAACCTGGCTGTTGCCTTAAGGGAAAAACCTTGGCTGGGTGCAGTTTCAGGTGTATTTTTACCTAACTAGCACATTAACTGTGTTCTCACAGGTTATTTATACAGTAAATGTGCTCGTCTGTTTTTCTGACTGGCAAACTTGTCAATTACTCTGTTGTTGAAGTTTCGAATATCAGTGATTTCATCGTTGTTAGTGGAACTAACTGTCAGTGAGTTCAGCCTTTCCTGTCTCATACTGTTCCTAAGGATAGTTTTATTCTTTTTAAGGTGCTGAAACAGCGCTTTGCTTCTGCTGTTGAAATTGGTTCAGTTAGCGCAATTTGTAATGTTTTGTATACTTCAGTGAACGATTCTTGAAAATAATGTTCCACAAAGAAAGTAAACAGCTCACAAACCGTTGTAATGCCACTAAATATACCATTGCGACAAATCACTGACAGTTCATTTTTAAATTTATAGTGGTAAATAATCGAACTGTAGTTTAATGAAAAAGTATTGATTAAAGTGGCCGGGAAGTGTTCTCTAAAAGAAGAAAATATTTCTTAGATCAATGATTTAGAAGCTGCTAAATACAGGAGTGTTTTGAAATCTTCCTTTCACTTGGTTGGTCATAATGTCACAAACGTCTTTGGCATCTGCTGTCAGATTAAGTTCACTGCTGCATTTTGAACGTTTTCTTGGAGGAGCAATACACTCAATATCAGAAACTAGAAACCTTTGAATGTTCTCTCGTATTTCAGATACAGCACACTCAAAATGATTAATGCATTGCATATGGTAATGGCATTTGCATTCTGCATCTGAACTGTATAAAAGAAAATATCAACGTGTTTCATGATACCACAGAAACAATTTAGGAGGAAGAACAAGTTTGGATTGTAAAGTAAATTTCTTCAGGAAAATGCTTCTCTTATTGTAAGATCGTTCCAGGAAACCTCTTCCTCAATCATTACAAAACATTCCAATATGTGCAATTTGATTTCTTTGACAGTATTTAAAATGCGGGACTGGAAGTTTCATCTTGTTGAAGAGACTGAAGGACTTCTCTAATTGCAGACTGTCTATAACAAATCGCTTCGCTTGAAAGATGAGGAAAATAACATTGTAAAACCAGCAATATTTGCGAAGAGAAACCTTATCGACTTTATGCTTTTACTGCAAGCATTCTGAAGAACCAAATTCATTTGGAGCGCATAGCACTGAACGTACCTGGCATGTGGGAAAGTTCTCTGCATCAGTGTCTGCACACCACTGTGACTGGCGCTCATTACTGAGGCGCCACCGTATGCCTGAGTAATGAGTTTATCTTCAACATTTAAAGATTCCAGACTTCTTTTTAAAACCTCACTAAGTCCATATGCTGTCCTATCATTAACGTTTTCAAAGGAATGAAATCTTTCAACATGTTTCTTCCCCTTAGTATTCTTAAATATAAAGACAAATTGACTTCTGCACGTAATATCTATTGTTTCGTCAGCCTGCACAGAAACGAAAGTGGCATCGTTAATCTCTTCAATCAGTTCTGCGGTGTAAACTTGATACATACAGTCCAGAAGCTCTTTTTGTATTATGTGTGACGTATATTTACACGCGGAATTACTAGAGCTTCTTAAGTGATCATTTAATACATTGTCAAGATTTCCCAAAAGAAATAACAAGTCTATGAAACTTCCAGGGTTTGCAGACTCTTGTTTTTCATTGTGAGCTCTTAGTGCTAACTCAAGAGTTCCACAAAATATAAAGCACTTTACTATTTTATTTAATATGTGTCTGTTTTTCTTAACTAATTCATTGTGTTTCTGACTTGATGTTTTATACGCCAAATCAATCTGAGTAGCAATGTCAATTGTGCCAAACATTTTATATTTATAAGCATCTCTAAATAAAGTCCACTTCCCTCGTGTTTCTTAATTCGTTCACTTAAATGCTTTAGATCCTTGTAGCGGACTGTTGTCCACAATCCTTCCCCAACAAGCAACACACTGTAGAAACAAAACAATTTTTGTTTCTCTTCAGTCACAGTTAGCCAAGACTTTTTTCAGACCCATAGCAGAAAATTATCGTCTTCTTTCAGTCTCAGGTCGACATCAAGAAATCTTTTGCTTGATTTGTGCGTAATTACTTGCTTTCTAGCTTCCCTTCCATGGGGGGGGGGGGGGGGCATGAAGTGGCGTTTTAAGCAAAGATTCTACTTTAGTAATTTTATACTCAGTTTACGAACACTCAAGTTGCAATGACACAGCTCCAGAATACGTTTGGCGTAGGTGCTAAGGGCCAAGGGTCGCCGTCCCCAAACAATGCGAATCTCTGGACAGGTGCGCGAGGGATGGGAGGTAAAAATTTACATACATGATTGGAATGACAAGGGGTTTTACTAGAACGAAACATCTAGCGTTGTCAAACCTTTTTTCTTCGAGGAACTGCGTGATTCTGGTTTTGTAACGGCTACCGTGACGATACGCCGATATGTTACAGAATCGCATCATCCCCAGCCTAGCTGATAAACATCTGCTGGAAAATATGACTTTTATGCAGGATAGCGCTCCACCCCATATTGCTAGACGCGTGAAAGACCTCGTCGTTTGGCGATGATCATGTGTTCAGCCGCCACTTTCGTCATGCTTGACCTCCCATGTCCCCAGACCTCAGTCCGTGCGATTATTGGCTTTGGGGTTACCTGAAGTAGCAAGTGTATCGTGATCGACTGACATCTCTAGGGATGCTGAAAGACAACTCCCGACGCCAATGCCTCACCATAACTCCGGACATGCTTTACAGTGCTGTTCACATTATTATTCTTCGACTACAGCTATTGTCGAGGAATGATGGTGAACATATTGAAAATTTCATGTAAAGAACATCATCTTTGATTTGTCTTAATATTTTATGCTAATTATTGCTTTTCTGATCAGATGAAGAGCCATCTGTCAGACATTTTTTGAACGTTTTTTTCCTTCCTTATTCTAATAAAGCCCCATGTATCCTAGCATGGGTGTCAATTTTTACCTCTCTATCTACATTATTCCGTGATTTATTAAGTTTTTAAATTTATACTGACTTTTTGATCACCCGGTATCATATCCACTTTTCTTAAAAACGTTGAGAATGGTCGTACAGCGACCGAGATCTAGATATGCGATAACAAATACTTGCGACTGATTGATGCACTTAATTGACATATTATTATTATTATCATTCTTTTATGTTCGATGCACATGTACCGGCGAAAATAAAAAGAGTCTCTGAGAATATAAATCGTTAGTCACTAGAGCCCCTCTAACTTGTGTCACTTTGAGTATAAACCTTTGTAGCACCATACTGTTGCTTATGCACAGTTACATTTTGATAGATAACAGACACTGAAATAAAACTGATACTCTATGCGTTGCTACAGCTTAAACAATAACAACTATTTGAATCTCTTGAAAACCACACGGAGTATGGAGCAACTCATTCACTCGTATTAGACGTTCATTTTTCTGGGCCCCTCTGTTGCTTTTTCCGGTAGGTGTTTATTTCTGGAACGCTACTCTTCCTCCATTAAAGTTTCAGCCACCTAGCAATGTCCTTTGCCGTAAAAAATTTACTTCCGGGTGCATGAGAATCTCCGCGAATAATTCACGGACGCCACGAGCCCGAAAATAGCGGCAGGCGTCGCCGCTTAATTTTTAAACAAAATTCGTGCACCTGTAGCGGCGAGGCGACAATTGCGTTTGCTGGTTTAAGGGCGCTGCTTTAATTGCACTGCCTGCCGTGTGCTTGGCGCCCCAGTCACGGTCAGCACGGCCACTACGGTCGGGGGTTCGAATCCCCCCTCGGGCATGGATATTTGTGCCGTCCTAGTTCGTAAGTAGTTCATAAGTAGTTTGTAAGTTTAGGGACTGATGACCCCGTAGTTAAGTCCCATAAGCTTAACAAACATTTGAACATTTTTTTGTGCTTGGCGGTTTCCCTGACAGCTGAACAGTAACGTTCTCCGTTGCCTTTACGAAGCGATCTGGATTGCTGCTTTGACAATGCGTCACTCTCATACGATACTTCTTTCTCTTTATTGTCATTGTATTCTCCCTACGTTCACCCTATGATGACACGAAGGTGACATTAAAGTTTACACGGAGAATAGGACTTCAGGAATGGGACATTTTACAAATATACCGGTTGATCAAAAAGTCAGTATAAATTTGAAGACCTAATAAATCACGGAATAATGTAGATTAAGAGGCAAAAATTGACACACATGCTTTGAATGACATGGGGTTTTATTATAACAAAAGAAAAAAAAGTATTGCTAGACGCGTGAAAGATCTCTTGCGCGCGTCGTTTTGGTGAAGATCGTGTGCTCAGCCGCCACTTTCGTCATGCTTGGCCTCCTAGGTCCCCAGACCTCAGTTCGTGAGATTATTGGCTTTGGTGTTACCTGAAGTCGCAAGTGTATCGTGATCGACCGACATCTCTAGGGATGCTCAAAAACCTACATCCGACGTCAATGCCTCACCATAACTCCGGACAAGTTTTACGGTGCCGTTCACAACATTATTCCTCGACTACAGCTATTGTTGAGGAATGATGAACTCGTTGAGCATTTCCTGTAAAGAACATCATCTTTGTCTCAATTTGTTACGCAAATTATTGCTTTTCTGACCAGATGAAGCGCCATCTGACCAACATTTTTTGAACTTCTTTTTTTTAATTGTTTTATTTATTTTTTGTTCTAATAAAATCCCATGTCATTCCAAGCATAACCATTATTCCGTGCTTTATTAAGTTTTCAAATTTATAGTGACTTTTTGATCAGCCGGTACTTGATAATATTTAAAAATTGTATTACATTAACTGCGAATAGTTATAATTCGAAATGTGTATCCAGCCGCGATTCGAACCCGAGTCTCCTGCTTGCTATGCAGTTACACTGCTCCCTACGCGACTGGGGACACATTGATCACAACTGTACGGACTACTCAAACACGTCTTCCGTCGGATACAATTTCTCAACTTTTCTGTGCCCACTATCACTAAAACTCGTGGTATTTGGGAACTGATTGCCATAAGAGTAAGGGCCTAGGGGTGCCACTGACTAAAGAATGGATCACTGCCTGTCATCGCAATTACGATTCTTATGTAGTGTTCTGCATAGTGATAGATCCATGTCTTCGTACAGAGAGTTTATGATGTCAGTGTTTTCTGTCTTCCGCTTCTTTCTTTAGTCTTTTGTAGCTCCTTCCATCTTTCAGGTCATCCAGTTGTTGAATCACTATTCTTCCTTGTCTTGCAGTTCCGTTGCTCCTCCCATCAATGTCGTCATTTATGAGCTCCTCGTAAGTAAGTTTCCGATCCAGTTTGCCTTTCTCTGAAGTATCGTAAATATTATACTTTTCTTCTACTCTTCTCAGCATATCGTAATTTCTCACCCGAAGTTTCCACTTAATTTTGCCTATTCCTCTGCAGCAACACATTTGAAAATTGCCCCACTATTTCTTCTCATTTTTTTTCAACGTCATATCTTGGCTCCAAATGTAGCACCTCAAAAGTTTCTTATTTAATACGAAGATCACTTTCCTGGTCGGCAGAGCTTTCTTTTTGCTAAAAGCGGCTTTGGCCATGACAATTCTTGCTCTATTTTTGTTTGTGCATTAGGCATCCTTTGTCAAAAAGCAACCTAAGTTTTCAAATGCTTCACTCTCTCCAGTTCTCGATTCTCGACTGTTATTCTGTTTTAATATTCGCCACACTTTTGATTTCTCATCGGCATATAAATGTGTGCGTTTTGTGGTCTTCAGTCCGGTCTTCAGTCTGGTTTAATGCAGCTTTCCACCCTACTCTATCCTGAGCAAGCCTCTCATAAGAACGGCAACGCACATCCATCTAAATATGCTAACTATATCCCTCTCTTGGTCTCCCTCTGAGATTCCTACCCCCCTCCCACACACAATCTCTCTCTCTCTCTCTCTATCTCTCTCTCTCTCACACACACACACACACACACACAAACACACTTACCTCCAATGCTAAATTTACTTTTTTCTTCTAGTCAAGATATGCCAAAAATTCCTTTTCTTCCAATTCAGTTCCTCTTCATTAGTTACGTGATATAGCCACCTAATCTACAGCATTCTTCTGTAGAACCACATTTCAAAAGTCCCTCTATCCACTTCCTGCCTAAATTATTTATTGCACAAGTTTCACTACTGTACAGGGAAACACTCCACACAAACGCTTTCAAAAAGTACTTCCATACACTTAATATTCGATGTTAGCAAATTTCACTTTTTCAAAAACGCTTTTATTCCCATTCCGGAATTTATTTCCTCTGTACTTCGACCGTCATACATTATTTTACCGCTTAATTAACAATACTCATACACCACCTTTATTGTTTCGTTACCTTGCAACGTACAGGTGAAGTTAGTCACATCTGAGGTCGGTCATGATGAATGTATGCAACTTATAACTTTGGCTCCACAAGGAAAATAATATTATATAGTTTTTGTCAAACATGTCCCATAAGATTCATTATACTTTAAAATCTTGCCTTAATATTAGAAGGTCAAACCCAGTACTCAATCTGGAAAACTTGAGCTTCATCCTGTTGTTCCTAAATAAACATTATAGCTTCAAACAATAGATTTAGTAGGCCCTCTTCCAACAGTGTGAGGTGGAGGTAGATACATATTTGGAACTTATGACATTTTTTTGTTTGTAATACGGTGAAAGTAGCCTGTTATTAAAATAAGCAAGATCTCGGGTAGTTGAGATCTGCAAATGTAAGTTAAAACGATCACTGCTGCTCTAAATTACTTCATGAGTAGCCATGATACATGTGCAATGGAAATTTATCTAACTGCTCACTCCTTAAGGGAGCAGCCAACGTTTTAACAAATGCAAAATCAATAAAATTCTTGAATATCCGTCTCCAGATCGCTTTTATTTTCTAAAACATGACCGGTTTCGTTTAGTAACGGCTGTGAACATTCGTTCATCACAGGACAGGTTACTCTGTAACTTCAAAATTTGATCTGCAGATGGGCAGCTGTCCCGAAACCGGTCATGTTTTAGAAAATAAAAGGGATCTGGAGACGGATATTCAAGAATTTTATTCATATAACGATCGCAGGAACTCCCTGGAGACCAACAGGTCTTGCTTTGATAAAAATGCAAAATCAATGTTAAAAATAAATGAATAGATAATTAAATATGGGACAGGGATCATGAAATAATAAAACAGAGGTTTGATACTTTAAAATCATAATCTAGCCAGAAAATGAACAAGCAAGTCAATGTGGGGACACCTAATTAAGCACACACCTTGTAGAAAAGTGAATTAAATCATATAATTACTGTCCATAATAAAATGGTTTCAGCCCTTTATGAATATGGAGGTAATGTGGGAGGAAATTTGCAAACACACAATGGGTAGCTGAAAGCATATTCAATCATTCACAGACACACGCAAAATGCACATTACAAAGCTGGAACACTTGAAAGCAGCGGAAAAACAAAGCGTCAGCGGTGTCTTGACGAGATGGTGGGTGTCTTGATCACAAATTTAATTATACTGTGCACTAAACGAACTCGTGTAGAGAGGCAGTGGCTCACTATTCTGAAGTATCACGCCGAATTTCATAGCATTTACAAACAGAAATTAATTTAGCATAAGCGAGTAAAGCACAAATGATAATTTATATAGAAGGAAACCAGTATTAACAAAAGCATGGCTGAAAGCTGAAATAACAACCGTTTTGAAAGCATGTGGTGCAATCAGTCATACAAAACAGGAAGGACGTAATGAAATCAGAAAATCTGCCAAATATTTAACATACTGCTGGATACAGAAACGACGCAAAATGTTAGTTAAAACATGATGGAAATTCAAACATACTAGGTTTACACAAAGGCTGAAGGCCACTCACTTGTATTCTAACTTGAGCAAAACCTGACACACAATCATCACTGGAATGAAAATGGAAATAATAAATTTACACTGAATTTACTAGAGTTCTTTAAAATAAGAAACACTTGGCCCCACATAGCAGAAGAATTACTCAAGCGATCAGAATCACTTCCCACTTTAACTTCAGAGCACTAAAAAGTCACAGTTCCCATAGCACATTTGCAGACCATTACCCAACCAAAATAGAAACAGACCTAAAGATATTAAAATCAAGCCACAACCTATACCACAAACTCATAGTAGAAGAAAATTACCACATACAAAAAGCGACAGCAGAAGGAAAATCAGTCATGAACGAATACACCACACTATGCAAAAATACATTATTTCACCCATTAAATGTATTGTACGAAAGGATGACACAGACAGCTAAAACACACACACACACAAAACACACAGTTACAGAGACAAAACAAACATTATTCAAATCTACCGCCATTCCACTGGAGAAAAGCTGAAAGTCAACTGACACATGCGCATTTTAACAAAGTAAACAAAGACGAATTTTTAAAGTGGGATGTGATTGTGATAGAAAAAATCCGCAAAATATGTGTTTTTCATTTGTGCTATGTACAAAAGCGCGGAAAAAGAAGTGTATGCCAAAAGAAACTGTAAGTAATAGTAAGCAGACGATATAAATATTCCCACATAACAAAATTACATGTTCGCACCATAAGTAGCGTTTTAAAAACCTCACAAGTTGTAAAAGAGATACTTTTGGTTGCAGATGACAACGGTTCCACTACATAAAAAGGTAAAGCAGTCAATAATCCAAAGATTGGTTTGAACACCACAGTCCTATTACTAGGCATGGTCCTATTTGGAGGTGGTATGCCGTTGCTTTCCTCCGACCTTGGAAGTGACTTACCCAGCCAGTTATAGGGGGACCTGCAGTTTAACGCGGGTTCCGAACCACGGTGCTACTCGGTATTTTTCACATGAGGTGAAAGAAGTGTGAAGTGACAGATAAAAATCCTAGGCCTGGCGGGGATCGAATCCGCAACTTCTGTACAAATGTACAAATAATACAGTAGTAAAATAAATGTAATTTGTTTTCACAGGAGTAAATAAATTGAAAGCCCACTGATGATGGTACAGAGGTGCTGAAACTGGTTTGGGTGCATAATAAAACAGTGTTTTGCATTTCAGGCTGACCTCATACCCAGAAAAGATACGATTCCTCCTGAAACATCCAATAGGCCAGTATGGAAGGCCTTCTGGAGTGTCGGCGTTACGTGACGCAGGAGTTGCGCAGCAGGGGTGCGCGGTTGCGTGCAGGAGACCGCAGACAGGGCGGCACCTGGGGCACAAAGCGGCCGCTCACAGGCGGCGTGACGCCTCTGAGGGCCGCTGTGAGGCTGTGACACGGGCCCGCGGCCGTCTGGACTTCCCCGGGGGCTGGTCGCTGGTCACTGGTCGCTGGTCGCTGGCCACGTGATTGATTGGGCGCGCGCCCGCCCAACCTGTTGTGGCCGGGAGGCCGGCACCGTGCCAGCCACAGACCGCCGCGGACGAGGCTTCCAGCGACACCCGCGGTGTCACACTGCACGCCCAGCAGCTCCCTGTGAACGCGACGACGACGTGACTTCGTAAGCTTAATAGTAGATTAGGTCAGATTAATAAAGATCCATTGTTTATTTACTAGCTTCAACCCGCGGCTTGTGAGATTACCGCCCAATAGAAATAATGGTAATTAATAGCATTTGATAATTAAACAGTATGAAGTTCACTGCAGACATTGACCATGCCAATACACTAAATGTTACACAATTTTAATCTTATTAATTATGGTAGCAATGTATGTACGCAGTTGGGTGACAACATTTATAGTTAGGCCATAGGTAGAAATTCTCCGCGTTGAGATTTGCTGTGTGCTTGTAGCTGACGGGAGGCCAGTGAGCAGGCTGACGTTGGTGGCTTGTTCCAGCTTAGGATTTCCCAGGTTCGTTTCCGGTGAGGGGAGAGAGGGACAATGGCGAGTGCCAGGTGCAGTGCAGTGCACAGCGTGAAATAAAATATTCTAATACTACTTGCGCTTGAAGTAATACGATGCAGTCAGGAACCTTTAAGGCCCTCATTACAAAATAGCATACATACATACATAAACAATACATTAGCTGATGTAGTCACATCTGGCGTAATATTAATTGACAATGAAAAAGCAACAAATTACCAATGAATACAAGACAGTTACACAACCAGCATGGGAATGTTTGTTTATAAAAATAATATATTAACTGTTTCTCATTTTATTTTCAATTAATCTTCTGTATTTTATCTTGAAGTATTCAGTTAAATCACTTATCTGTGACATAAGAAATTGCACGATTATAATAAATAATACAAAGGATCTTTATACCAATATAAAAAACTAAGAGGAAATTTGTTTAATGTCTAGTGTAATTATTTTGATTTTAAGTAAAGTTTTAGAAATGTATTGGCTGAGCGCTGTACGTTGGCAAATCGGTTAGAACAACTCACATGGGGAAGTTGATGACGCAGGGAAAAAACCAGGCAGTTGGGCTTTTGGTGCACGTGCGCGTGTGGGCAGGCAGTGACTTGTCGGGAGCGAGTGGGGTAGCTGGCCGGGCGGCGTCGCTCTAGGCAGTCGGCATGTGGATCTCCAGGTGGAGAGTATAGATTTTTGTGTGGAAATTGCCAGGTGTGTTTGCTCGTCGTAGACTGCACCAAGTTGAATCGAGTGCTACTGTGTGTTGTGAATATTTAGCCGGTGTAACAAGGTGTGCATCGCATTGAATTAAAGTGACTGTGATTTGTTAATGTATCACGTGTCGTCGCATAGGCACGAACATAAACGGTGTTTGAGACAGGCACATGGTGTGAAAACAATTTGCGACAAATATTAATTTTGTCTGGGGGCTCACGAGTTATAACTTTATTTGATAAATGTGTCGACGTACTGACGTATCAGCCACAGGGTTCTAATATGGTGTAATAAACAACATAAAGTGAACTTTCACGTGTTTTCAAAAATAGTAGTTAGTACACCCTTTTCTCTCATGAACTTGACTTTATTATGAATTTTTTTGTTAATCATATGCAGGGAAGGAAAGCTGCAAACGTGTGATATCATACCCTAGAAAACGGGCCAAACAGTAGCGATCACAGTTCCAGTGTTTTTGCATGTTTACGAATTTGGTTCGCAGTTGGTGGTTGTGAGTTTTAAAAATTAAACTCTCACCCCGATCTTCCCCCTCGCAGGCTCCGCTCGCGTGTTGGTTGATTATCTATATCTATAAATGTGAATGTCTGCATGATAGAGGCTCTTAGGGCTGGCACTTATGTGCAGTTGGATGTTGGCGGCATATAGATGGTAGATTCAGAAGTGCATCACCGAAGAAATATCATTGATATACAGTGAAAAGATGAATGGACCAAGGACGGAGCCGTGAGGAAGTCCAGAGCACGTTTATCTGTGATGACTTCTTCGATTCACAAATGACTTGTTGACTTCTGTTTCTAAGGTAGCTGTCGAACCACTGCGCTGTGCTATTTGAGAAATACAGTTGTTTCATTTTAATAAATCTATATCTATAAATGCGAATGTCTGTTCGGTGTACGTTTATCACGTCTGAACCACAAGACATAAAGAGCTAAAAATATGTACAGTTACTAATTTCCACCCAGGAAAGGCTTTAGACACGGTTTTATGGCGATCAGATAGCTATTTATCTGTATATATATATATATCAATCTCAATGTCTGTTCGGTGTACGCTTATCACGTACGAACGACAAGTTACTAATTGACATCTGAGGAAGGTTTTAGGCACGGTTTTATAGCGATCTGAAAAATATTTAGTAATTTGAAGAATATAACGCGAAATTAGGAACAATAATTACTCATTGAAAGTTATATATACTCTTTGAAAATGGTTTTATTGGTTGCATTGTTGCTCGAGGTTTGATAATGACAAAAGGGTGGAGTATATTGGGATGGAAAGTTATCGGTGTATATAAAATTCTACGTGTGTGTGTGTTAATATTTCGCTCTGCAGCGAAACTACAGAACGCAAAAGTATGTTCCATGCCGATAGCTATAAGGGGGTGGAAGATATGGTGGTGTGAAAGTCGTCAAATTATAATAAAATCGGACTGAAGGTCACCGATGACGTTTGCGCCTCTATAGCAAGGAGGTTACATACAGTGAAACGTGATGCCACAGACCATATCTTTGGTCTATGCGTGCTACAATTTCTTCAGCTCCTTCTCTGTAAGGATAAGCATACGAATAAGGAAATATAATAATAAATAAATAAATACCCGGGCAACGCCGGATTTTCAGGTAGTATAGATTAATACTTGACCCTTTATTTATTTTTATGAATAATGAAAGGAGCAGCATTAGCCGTAAAATCTTTTGATTTATTCAAGCAACTCGATTTCGGTTTTCCAAGAAACCATCTTCAGTGCTGTCAGCTGGCCCAAAAGGAAATATGCGAAATCAATAAACTAATACCAAATTACAAACTCTCCAATAGGGTCAAGGATTATGAGTAATTAGAACATACCAAGTTCAAAACAGCATTTTTGTGAAATGTGCAATGACATATACGTCTAAGATATCCGTTGACAACATAGCTACATACATGTGATATTATCTGCAGTCATACGAAGTCAAACTGAGCTAGCTGCTTACATTTGTCCACAAGTGGGCTCTATGTGGACGTCGTTAGCTCCCTCTTTATTGCCTCAAAAGATTTACATTGTGTATATGTATAAAAAAATACAATATGAATAAATTGAAATAAATAATTAAATGAAACATATTCCTAAGAAATATAAAGTGAAACAATAGAAATTGGCAGAAAAATATTCATTAAAACGTATCTTATCTTAAACAGGTCTAATGTCTAGAAACTGGAAGCGTTGTGAATATGTGTTAAATTTTTTACTGGTTAAATTAAACTTGACCAACAAATTATCTTAAACAGGTCCAATGTCTAGAACATGGAAGCATGTGAGAAAGTTGACTGAAATATCTGTAAATATATGGTAAGATTTTTTGGCTGGTTAAATTACGCTATGGTTACTAGTAAAATAAGACATTAAAGTTCATATAAGCAGCCAAAACAGTAGTGATTAGACAAGAATTTTATAACTAGTAAAATAAGGCATTACAATTTACATCTGGTAAGCAGCCCAACAGTTCTGATTACACACGGCCTCCTATAACATGGCTATGAAACAGTAGTGGAGGTATGAGGCAAGTAGGTATCAGATGGTAGTCTACATTGTTTGCACAGGGTTATGATTAGGTTCTGCAGACAGAAGTGGTGAGTATGGAAATTGTGTCTGATCATTCAGTACCAGGTTTGGGGAAGTGTACATATGTCTGTTAATTTCCATTATTTCATAGAAGTTCATTTTCCTTCCTTTTTGTACATGATGTAGGACTTCATACGTTACATTATAACTGTGGCCTTCTTTTAGCAGGTGGTCTGCAAATGTAGAATTTCCTTGCCTAAGTTTCCAACTTCTTTGGTGTTTCTTTAGTTCAGTACAAATTGCTCTGCCTGACTGTCCAATGTAGAATTTCCCACAGTTGCAAGTAATCTTGTATACTACACTCTTTTTCAAGGCTGGAGGGTTATCTTTACCATTGGGTAGAAAATGACCAATGGTATTGTGTGTATAAATTGATGTTTTGAAATTTCTGAATTTGAGTTTCTTGGTCAATTATCATGTGTATTTCATCCGTAATAAATCAAATAATCTGTCAAGAACCGACGGAACAGTCAGTGAATATAATATTACAACAATATAAATGTCGAAATTTGATAACCATCATGAGCTCTTTCTGTCACTCTCCAAGTCACCGCTAAATGCTCGCAGCGGACACTGTTTGACGATGTGTTCTAAGGTTTGCTGCTCCGCTCCGCAGTCACAGTCAGAAAATGGAATGAAACCCCACTTTTTCATGTTGTAAGCACACCTCTCTTGACCAGTCCTGATGCGGTTCAGCCTCGACCATGTTTGGCGTGGTAGATGGAATCCCTTAACCTTCTTTGATGGATCTTGCACAAGGTGGGCGTTGTGTGGTGGATGTTCGTCCCAGCGTTCTTGCCACTTGGAGGTCACATCGAAGGAACTGGTGGTTTCTGTCTCACACCAGGGAGGTCTCCGTGATTTGAGACGACATGCTGAGGGATCCTGTAGATCATCATACAACGCAGTGTTCTTGTGAGCCTTGATGTTGATGATCAATTTTATCTTAGTTGCTTTCCTCCTTAAATCTTGTGGAGCAATGTTAGCCAGGACAGGTAACCACTGAATGGGCGTATATCTGACAGCGCCAGTGATAATCCTCATGGCTTCAATAAGTTGGACGTCAATCTTTGTTGTGAGAGCGCTGTTAAACCCACACTGAGGCGCAGTATTCATCAGCAGTATACATAAGAGCGAGCGCATCAGAAGGTAGGATATTGGTTCATAGACCAATAGACCCATAGATCATAAATACGACATTTCGCAATGATGTGGAACGTGTCAGTTTATTAAAAGGAGTCTGTACATGACACTAAATAAAATAATTATTTTTGTATTACTTATTTTCATTTTTAGCGAAAATTAATAATTTTTATCTAACAATTCATGTAACCTGTAGAAGTATTTTATTTATTTTCTTATGCATTAATTTTACCTGATGATGCTGGAAACAAGTGAAACGTTGATAAATAAAACATGCAGTTATAAGCTGAATAATGATTAATTGAAAGTAATATTCCTGCAGTGGACGTCTATAGACTTTTTGAGTCCATGCGACGCCAAGCTGTTGCACTTCACCGGGCAAAGGAGTTCCGACACGGTGTTGTGAGGAATTTAATGTCCCATCAGTGTATTTCAAAGGGAATGTTCAAGTCAGACGCCACTGTCCATGGGTTTTGTTCAGATCCTTTCATTCCCCTTTTACCACATTCGTCTACATCAACTAGAAGCACAACCTGAAATACTCACCTATCTTCGTCACTCCCTTTTGTTTCCTGCATTCAACCATCTACTGCCCTTGCTACCTTTTCATTTATTCTATTCACATTACTTCCGATTTACTTAGTCTAGACAAACGCCATTCTAAACAATATATTTTATTCTTAAAAATGGTTTCCTTCCATTATTTTCAATTGTTTTGTGCAATAGATACCTGCTTCGATAGTGATCAATCCGAGTGGCCGCAAGTCTCCATTCTGAAAGTATTTCCGCTTTTCTCATAATCTATTCGTAGTTCAGACATGACGTATCTTTCTTGATTTAGTCCATGTACCTCAGGCTTACTCTTCCTCTTGGCCTTCACCCCCCCTCCACAAACGCATCTTTTTATTAATTTTTTTAGATGTCATTGAACTTCACAAGACGGCGTGTGATTTTTATTCAACAATCGGTCTCCACTAGCTGCTCCTTTTATTAGCTCTTTGCAGGACCGCATCGTGTACAACGCTATCAATCCCTTTTAATTTCAGCTCGCGTCGATAACAACATATTTCTAAACAATGTAGCTTCCTTTCTTTCTCATTTCCCAAAGACCATGTTTCAAATCCATAACATACCACACTCTAGAAATATGACTTCAGAAACCTGTTCCTGATTTCAAGATTAATATTCTTAGAAGTTATTAGTTTCTTTAAAAACGTTTTTTTTTTCTTTTTCTTTCAGCAATTCTGCTTCTTACTTCTCCCGTGCTCCTCCCAACCCTGATGATCCTACTGTATAGAGAAGAAAATTTATCAACTCGTTCAAGTAGAGCACTGAGTTCATGAACTTCGACTTTAGCTCGCCCTTCTTTGTCAGAAGCAATAACTCTATTTATTGCTATTATTTATTTTCAAATTGTTTTCGTCCCACATAACTTTTACTATTCTATTTGGTATGGTACAAGGTCTTCATGCTCAGCAAGGACAGCAAACTCATCGACATATATCAATGTATCTATTCTTTGGCCATCAGTTAAAATAACAATCTGTGAATTTTCTCTCACTTTTAAATCGCCTCTTCTATGTGCTAATTACAATAATTGGGGATAAAGCACATCCTTGTCTGACAGCTTTTCGTATCATCACCTCTTAATGGTTCGGCCATCCTGTAACATTACGATTTCGAATCAGATCACTTGTAAGAGTTTGATTTCTGAATGTATTCAATCGCGAAATAGTCAGTTACAAAGGTATTTAAAATCGTGAAATTTTATTACCGCCATGACTATTGCTATGTACTGAGAGTAAGTACAAAGTGTTGGTTTAACATGAGTTTAATGGTAGATAAAGGGAAGTATGATTAAAGAAAGTAAGATCGTTCTTAACACGGCTGAAATTAAAGGAAAATTACTACCATGCTCAGAGGAATGACACAAAATAATAATAATTCATTAACATTTAGTAACTTATATACGCTAAACGGCGGCACCGTGCTTTAAGAATGTTATCAGTAAATAAATCCACAATCAAATAATAATGATAATAAGAACAAGGTTAGATACTTCGATCAGTTTACTGGAGAAATTCAATCAACATAATTAAAATGAAAGAGACAGGAAAGAGACGCTTACATAATGAGAGAGAGAGAGAGAAAGAGGGGGGGGAGGCTGAGTGAAACAGAAAGAGAGAGAGACAGACAGAGAGAGAGAGAGAGAGAGAGAGAGATCGCAAAAAACGACAAGCAAATCTCATAATACAGTAGCACTCTATTCCCAGATGATAATTAAGAGCATTCTTTGTTTAATGAATTACACGATGTCGACTCTGTGAAACAAAATGCGGTAATAGTCGATAGATAGTCACTGTGTAATTTTTGCAAAGGTTTCATATTATTTTCTATCTGTGCAGTCTGTTTCTACTTATTTGAGTATCTCAAAGGCTTTGTCCAATTTAACATGATCAAAGGCTTTCTCTCATCTATGACAGCTGTGTATGTTGTTAGGTTCTTTTCTAGTCATTTCTCAAAAACTGCTTTGGAGCCAATTTTTTTTTTTTTTTTTGGTGGCTTCAGCTTTTACTCTTTCTGCTTTAGGATAATTGAGGTCAATATTCTAAAAGAATGAACTACTAGTTGAACACGCCCATAATTTTTACATTTTGTCGCATTTTACAACTTTAGGACTGGGATCATAATATTTTTCTCAAAATCCTTGGGACGTTTTCCGTGCTACTTCAATTCCAATACATAATTATCCCTGTAGATTTTAGAAGTTCACCGAGAATGTTATATATTCCAGGAGACTTATTGCTTACAGTTTCTTCAGAACTGGAAAGGAAACCAAATAGAAATTGGAAAAGAAATTAAGAGAGTCAAATCACAAACTCTGACGCTTGTAGATGACAGTGCTATTATAGATAGTACAATGTAATGAGTACAATAATGCGATGGTACAGGATTGCAAAATGTTCAAATGTTCAAATGTTTGTTAAGCTTATGGGACTTAACTACGGGGTTATCAGTCCCTAAACTTACAAACTACTTATCAACTACCTTATACTAAAGACGGCACAAATATCCATGCCCGAGGGGGGATTCGAACCCCCGACCGTAATGGCCGTGCAGACCGTGACTGGAACGCCTCAGTCTCCTCGGCCACCGCGGCCGGCCGTACAGGATTGCCTTATGGACTAAAACGCTAAAAGCAGTAAAGGAATTTAGCTATATGAGCTGCTGAATCTTCATATCATGACAGTAGAGAAAAAAATACCGACTGAAAATAGCAAATAAACAGGTTACCCTTTCTTTTGAAGTGTGTGCGGAAATATCCCTTGAGTTCAACGAAATACATAACAAACTTTGTGATATGAAACTATGTGAAATAAATTTACTGATGCTGTTGAGAATAATAAACACGGGAAAGCACTCTGATGCAAATGAATTACCATATTGATTTACACTGATCCAATATCTTTCAGCAATTTTCTTTCCTACACAACAGACCGCCATATTTTCTTTCACAAAAGGGGAACTGCTGTGACGATTATCTTTCTGACACTTTTACATAAATACCGCTTCAAAAATCATTACTCCTGTAGCGTGAGTTTTGAAAGTAGCTACGAGGGTGTAGGTATTAACTACTGAAAGAAGAATCATAGTATTCTAACAAAAAACTTCATTCCATAAAGATCAGACAGTGAAGCTACGAGTCATGGTTTTGCAATCAACTTTACAACAAGCTACATACATATCAATATATTATCAATACCTTATGATGACTTCTTTTCACAATGAAATAATATGAGAGATGCCTGACTCATCACATAGTATATTTCTTTATAGTCAGTATCTGCTGCCACTATGGACAGATTTAAAAATGGACGTGCCTTCTTTCACTTCCTCAGACAACTGAGAAGAACGGTCCCAGCTCGCAGCTACAGACGTGTGGGAACCATAGATTATATAGCAAGGTACATAAATATCTTTGGTGTTTACTGCGAAGCTAAGGAGGCGTACCAATGTAACATTTAGTTTGTAGCATCTATGACCACCGTCTAGTGTCACCCTTGTACAGATCATGGTGCAGTACAGGATCTAGTGGCATCATCTAGCGCCATCCTTATCTTTTGTATCTCCGTACAAGCCTATTCTAACCTAAATCTAGACCTACTTGTTACACTCTTTGGTGTAAGATAGGATTGGGAGGTGGAAGGGCATGCCCTCAACAGAAGATTGTTGTCTTTATCTTTATAAATAAGAGTGATCACAATATAATTTGAGAAAATCAATGGCTACTTGAAGTAGAGACAATACAACGGTTGCCAGACTTGAACACGCAACAAGTTCAAATATTTAAACCTTAAGCTCAAATTTGACATGAGTAAGAGCAGAACTTACAACATTAAATCTTCGATAATTACAGTAAGCAAAAGTGACTAAAACTACTGAAAATATTTAAATATTTTAAGCTCAACTCTGACATGAGTAAGGGCAACAACTCACAGCACTAATTCTCTGTTAATTACATAACAAATGTATTGGCCCATCAGAGCCACTTCGTTAACAGTGAAGCTTAACTACATGAAATAGGTGTCTGCAGAATTTTATGAACAGGCTCAAGGAAACACATAATAAAATTTTAAATTTCAGGTTGCAACAAGTACACAAATTCAGTCTCTTTCACTGTGACCAGTGAGGAGAAAGGGGCAGTCGGACCTTGGCGGAAGACCGCCGCTTTGCGTGGAATACTTGACTCAAGGTGCACGGCCGAGTAACGGTGGGGCCGACTGGACACGAACAGCAACACCGGCAACGCTCCGCCAAGGTCCTCAACCCCGCACCACCGTTGGTAATCCAGACCCCGTGCCAAACAACAGGCTGAAACAACAAGGCCAGAGGCAATAGCGTACGCAATGTACAATTTTCATCAGACATGCAATAGTGCGCTATCAATAAGCAATCAAAGTTATTAAAATGTTAAAGTCCCCTTAAAATACCAAACTTATCATATCCCCCCTCCCCTCCTACTGTCGCTCCAGTTCGTGAACAATTCAATAATACAAGAAAAAAGGAGAAGTGCACTCTCGCACGTAATAGTTCTTTGAACACAAATAATCAACTAACACCAGATAATCGAATACGCTTAAAACGTTAAACGGCCGTTTAAGTAGCAATTTTATAACGTCAACCCACGGTATTTCCAAGTCAAGGAGACAAACATTTACCGCCAAATATAGAGAAACAAGTTTTTAGGACTGCAAATGATTAATTTAAATAACTGGTTTCAGCGATGGTAATATTCCAACCAAGCTCCAAATAAATAGTAACTAACCTGACGATTTATTAATAGGCAACAATTCTTATTCAGTAAGACCCAAGTAAGCACTAATACAACCTGATTCACTCGCCACTGGTGCAGGCTGGTGCAGGTACCATTCAGCAACAACTTACAGCCAGCTCAAAATGCGGTACGATAGCTCCTTCAATCAGCGCCATTCCACTGCGCAACTCATTTCCTCTCCTTCAACATAAAGCGACTACAACTCCTTTTAACAAACAAGAAATCGCAAATTATCACAGGACAATGGCGCTACCCAATACATTGGCTGTAGTAAAACCGTCATTGGAATGCCATATATATAAAAGGAACCGACTGAGATAAGCAAGCAAGAAACACCGACACAGTAAAACACTTCACAGTTCACTGCCCATAGAATCTTTCTTAAAAGGATTAATTAAAATACAGTCTTAAAAACTTAAATACGTAGTATTTTTTGTCCACAATATTATTTAATTGCTTGTTATTAGCAGCTTTCGGCTTCTTAGGCCATAGTCAGATAACTTCATACTAAACATATAGTCCACACGTAACACCGAGGTTACATATACGAGGTTGTTTCTCAAAGATATGTGAACTGAAAATTAATTATGTCTATAAATCGATACTACATAACAAACGTACTCCTACAAAACAAATCGATTTTAAATGAACATATCTTGGGCTACAATATACTGAATATACTCTGCCTGCCCATAGATTCTTTCTTAAAAGGATTAATTAAAATACAGTCTTAAAAACTTAAATACGTATTATTTTTTGTACACAATATTATTTAATTGCTTGTTATTAGCAGCTTTCGGCTTCTTAGGCCATAGTCAGATAACTTCATACTAAACATATAGTCCACACGTAACACCGAGGTTACATATACAAGGTTGTTTCTCAAAGATATGTGAACTGAAAATTAATTATGTCTATAAATCGATACTACATAACAAACGTACTCCTACAAAACAAATCGATTTTAAATGAACATATCTTGGGCTACAATATACTGAATATACTGTGCCTGCCCATAGATTCTTTCTTAAAAGGATTAATTAAAATACAGTCTTAAAAACTTAAATACGTAGTATTTTTTGTCCACAATATTATTTAATTGCTTGTTATTAGCAGCTTTCGGCTTCTTAGGCCATAGTCAGATAACTTCATACTAAACATATTGTCCACACGTAACACCGAGGTTACATATACAAGGTTGTTTCTCAAAGATATGTGAACTGAAAATTAATTATGTCTATAAATCGATACTACATAACAAACGTACTCCTACAAAACAAATCGATTTTAAATGAACATATCTTGGGCTACAATATACTGAATATACTGAGAAAGTGCCAAAAACCTTGGTCTGACGATAAATTCCGTTCATGTACTGACTTAGAACGCTTAAAACTAAATGTTTCGCTTTACCTAGGTAGAAGAAAAGCTATTGGCCGATTTCTACACTGTATGTATAATAAATGTACACACAACCGATAGTTGCTGTATATTCAAAGAGTCTGAAGTTGTTTTTCAATTATATATTTAAATGAGACATAATTTTCGCGACTTAACTCGAATGAATACACTCGCCAATCAAATGATTCTTACGCACATTTAAAGTTGATGCGGAAGTTTGCCACCGTAATGGCCGCCGAGGCGCTCCTCAATTTGCCCTCTGTTCGCTGGAGGCCGCTTACGGAATTGTGGAGGCTTGGACTGACCGCACGCTGTTTTGACTCTTGCAGAGGGGTTGCCTTCCCTGGAAGCAGAACGGCCCACCGAAGCGACGCCAGCGGTGGAGTATTAATAGTGTGCCACGGCTCACTAGTAAAAGAAAGATTTAAAATGACCGACGACTCATTGCTGCCAAGTACCAATTTTGATAGCAAGAAATGTCTTTCTGGAAAAGAGAGATTTAATATTGTAGAATTGTACAATAAGTGATTAGGAATCTTCTGTGAAAGGTTTTTGTTATGCATTTACCTTTCAACAAAGCAAAGTGGCAGGTTAATAACAGAAGCTTTTGAAAAACGTTGCAACAGAGTTCAAATGTTCAAATGCTTGTAGAGCTTGTGGGACTTAACTACGGGGTCATCAGTCCCTAAACTTACAAATTTCTTATAAACTAGCTAATACTAAGGACGGCATAAATATCCATGCCCGAGGGGGCCGGCGTTGCAACAGAGAAATTGCATAACTCGAACAAATGACGAAGTGACAGTAAATCAGTTTTGTTAAAAAGGAAATTAATTTGGCAAACTGAGGATATGAGGCGATCATTCGAGTCATCAACTAATTGTCAGTTTTGTGAAGTTTGCAAATTATGGGAAGTGTGTGTGTTCGAAAAGGAAAAGGAGTGGAGAAAGGGAAATCAGTTTTGCTTATTAACGATCCAATACAGTAACCGCTTTCAGATGGTTTACAGTATATATAGTACACGCAGCGATGAAAGGACAGTCACAGGATAGAGAGGCATGCAGAGTTTCATAAAACTAGTCTCCGGACTGAAATCAAATCGTGACAATTATCTTATTAATGCTACAGTATACCAGAATAATGATTGTCTTTATCCATAGTGTCAAAAAGATGCTGTTAAAAATAAAAAAAAGAAGAAACATCGGCACAGAAGACTTACGGACTCGTAGGCACACACTTCGTTACCCGCTTTCGCGGTAGAACTTAATCCCACTATAATTAATCATTTACCACAGTTCCGAATTCGGCCAAGTAAATCCGTGTTAGAAATATGGCATGGGATTAAGGGACTTCGACAATTTCCTTTGTTACTTAGCAAACCAAATTGCTTGTTTCTGCTTTCGACGTACTTCTCCACTCTCTGCACCGCCATCCATCCCTCAGAATCTCTCTGTCTCTCTCCCCATGTCTTTTTGTTTGTTTCATGACGCTGATGATACGGAGAAACGAAATTCAAAGACAGTCGCTATACATGAGAAATCCGTTTCCAGAACACAGGACAATCACTAACCCAAGGACACGCACACACACACACACAGACACACACACACACACACGCACACGCACACACACAGACACAAAATCGCGTGTGCGCGAAGTACGATAACATTTTTCTCCCCTGCCTACACACGACAGCTGCATACGCGCGAGCCTTCACTCACAGGAATGGAATCAGATTAACGCCTAAATTGCATACTCCGTTAGTCCGAGAATAATGCACTTCTACATATTCAAGTAAAATAAAAATAGTTTCTTATATTTTTTTTTTATTTTTTATATCCATAGACAGCTTCAGTATCTCTTACGGCATAGAAAGGAAAGTAAATCAAAACTTATCTCCACAGTAAGTAATTCTTCTTCTTGTTGTCTTCAGACCGGACTGGTTTGATGCAGCTCTCCACCGTACTCTATCCCGATCATGCCTCTTCATTCCCTCTTAAGAACGGCAATCCACATCCATTAGTTTAGTCGCCTTTAGGTCTCCCTCTGTAGTTTTACCGCACACACTTCCCGCCAATGCTATCCATTTTAGTGAAGGTATGACAAAACTTCCTTTTCTACCCAATTCCGTTCACCTCATTAGTTAGGCGATCTTTCCAACTCAAAACCTAAGCTGTAGCAGCACATTTCAAAACTTTCAATCCTTTTCTTCTCTGAACTATTTATAGTCCACGTTTCACTTCCGTGAAAGGCAACACTCCACCCAAATGGTTGCAGAAAAATCTTCCTTACACATAAGTTAATATTTGATGTTGGTAAATTCCTCTTTTTTAAAAACGCTTTTCTTGCCTGGGCCATTCTGCATTTGATATCCTCTGTACTAAAATCATTGTATGGTATTTTACTGCCCAAGTAACAAAGAGCATCTACCACCTTTATTGTTTCGTTACCTAATTTAACACCTTCACATCGCATGATTTTCTTGGCTTGCATTCCATTACGCTTGTGTTACTCTTGTTAATGTGCATCTTACACGCTCCTTACAACACACTGTACAGTCTGCTGAATTGCTTTTCCAGATACTTTGCCGTCTTTGCAGAATTACAATATCATCAGCAATCAGATTGAATAATTTATGATTTTATTTATGTCTTAAGTCTCTGTCATATAATTATTTTAAAAGAATTGACTAGTAATTTTATATTTATCTTCACAACCAGGTTTCAGCCTTAGGCCATTCTCAAATGTCTGACAGCTTTTATCACTTGAGAATGGCCTAAGGCTGAAACCTGGTTCTGAACAGTAAATATAAAATTATCAGTCAAATGGCTTTAATTTCCTTTTTTAAAAATAAAGTTTTAGTAATATTGCAGAAAGACTACAATTATGTCTTACTCCCTTCCCAACCAATGCTTTCTCTTTTAAGGCGGTAGGGAATTTCACCACATATGTTGATGTATTAATAACGTGCATTTATTTATAATATAATTATTGATATCACTTTGATTCCAGATAATCTGGAAGCAAAAATAGGAAGGATGAGTGAGCATATTAATATTGACTAGGTCACTGAGAAAATTGGTTGATGCTGGTAGGCAACATTAAATATTAACAAAACTCGCATTTAGTACTTTTCTTGGTTCGAAATGGGAACACATCCAAGCCAGTGAGAGAGAATGGCAAGCGGCGAGGAAGTCTAATGGTATCATAAGGGCATGACGTGTTGACCCGCCGATGCGAGGTCGCAGGTTACTGACGGGCACATGGCCGCTGTGTCTTTGCGACAAAACTCGTAAGTTACGAGACGATCAGGAGATGAGTCCAAACGCGAAACGGTAGAAACATTCTACAAGCGTCTAGAAGCTTCTTTCCCGCGGTAAAGGTGTTTGGAAGGAAGTAATGGTGGGGAGAGAGATCTGAAGCTATAGCTGTGATTGGCTCTTGAGAAAACTGTCTGGAGAGACTACTGACTTGCAGAAAACTGAGTTGTAAATGCGGCTAGTTGTTCTCGTTGAGCGAGGACGCAAGTGGGCAGGTGCTGGCAAAGCGTCCAGTGACTTAGCTCACAATTATTTGCAAGTGCAGATTGCTTCGTTTGAGGTATTCATATTTGTTTCTCTGTGAGCAGAGGAACAAAATTATTACTTCAGTGTATTTGCATTTAGAAGCTTACAATTGAGCTTCTCTTCTGCTTGTGATCAGTGAGGCAAGACGTTTGCGAGAACCTCTTGTTCGACATTGATACTAAAGTGACTTCAACTAAGGAGGTGTTTTTTTTTTTTTTTTTTTTTTTTTCCTTCTCAAAGCTTCAGCTTTACGTCGAACCGACCCATCCATGGTGGCTAGCCGCCGTTCGCCTTATCATAGCTTAGCTGTTTTGGGAATTGGTGATATACACACATTGCATTTGCTATAGCGCGGTTAAAGATAAATGTACCACTAGTAGGCTGGGTTCTTGAGCTTCTGGTACTATTCATTACCGAATTGGACAGGGTTTTTTAATTTCCTTTAGAGCAGGTAACACGTAGTCAGCATCAACCGTGTTTCATAACAGGTAGAGCTTGTGCAACTCTTGTTACAGATTCATTACTTTTGTATCATAATTCATTTCTGAATTTGTGCACCGTCTTAATTTTATTAAATTGAATCCTCCGATTTCTTATTTATTAGGATTAGGAATCCTAGCTATCCATAGTGATAAGAAATTGTCTAAGGTTGGAACCAAGTGTTTTTGTATCGATAATTGCCTAACTGAAAGGAGGGATTTATATTTATTTTCGAAATGATACCGTAACGCTGGTGAACCACACGCAAATTAGCGATAGGACCGTTCTTTCAATCTCAGCAATTGCCGTGTATCTGCTGTATAGCTAGTGAATAATCCTCCTTTCCCTATATTTCACCCATTTTGATTTCAGTATTTGAAAGAGTATATTGTAATCAACATTGTAAAAACTATCTCCAAATATACAAAAGACAGAAATGTCGGTTTGCCTTTCCTAAATATATAAGGTATGTCGTTAGGTGAGTATTGAGTCCCGTGTTTTTATATTATTCTTTAATCCAATCTTCCCCGAGGTCAGCTACTACAAGCTTTTCCATTCTTCCGCAAATATTTCGTGTTAAAATGTTGCAACTCTTAAAGTGATGATTGTGTTATTTTCACACCTGTCAGCACTTGCTTTCTTTGGAATGGGGATTATTACATTTAAAGTCTGAGGGTATTTCGCCTGTCTCATACATATTACGCACCAGGTGAATTAGTTTTGTCATGACCGGCTCTCCTAGACTTCAGTAGCTCCGAAGAAATGTCATCTGATCTAGGGGGCTTTTTCCGACTCTGGTCTTTCAGCTCTCTGTCCAGTTCTTCTCTCAGTTTAGTATCTCCTATTGTATCTTCATCTACTTCATCTTACTTTCCTACAATATTGTCTCTTAGTCCATTTCCTTTGTAGAGCCACTCTATATACTCTTTCCACCATCCAACTTTCCATTCTTTTCTCATAAGTGGTTTTCCACCCGAGTTCGGTTAGGAACGGACTGATAAGAGTGATACCATGCATAAATGTGTAAATCATTGAAGTCAATATCATTAAAATTCTAGGCAGTGCACGATCGCCCAGAACTCCTGCACGTTGCCTGTCTGTAATATCTTACAGGGACAACAGAAATGGAGACATAGAAGCATGGGCGAGTTTCCTTTCCTAATTAATGAAGACAGAGATGCAGCAGGTTTTATTTCCAAAGGAAATGTATATTACAATATGTTGAAGCAGCAACCGGAAACAAAACGAAACGAAACGGAATGAAACTAGTTAATATTTATAACAATGTATGAAGTCCCAGGGAAAAAATTCCATTACAAAAGACAACTACTACACCTACGAAGTAACTAAATTAACTATGATAAAACATGTCAACAACTAGTGTAATATTCTCTCTTGTTTCACGAACTTCTTGAGTGAATCATAAAAATCAATGAATAAAGATGAATTGTTAACCAAAGGCGGTTATCGAGCACTGTTTGACTTCAGGGGTAATGGGGACACAAGAAAAGTGTTCTAGAAGTGGTGTGATCACGGATCACGTTTTAAGAACTAACAGGAAAGGGCAAACGTTGTCTCAAGAGTAATAATTGTTTAATAGCATGATGTACAGTGAGCTAGAATACCATTTAAATGTATCTATATGCTTTCTAATACGCAGCTTCATTTGGCTTGCAGCAGGGTTACTTTTTGCTGGTGATTTATTAAATAACGCTGAGAGAGTAGATTTAAATGATCTAATCTTACATCTAATAAAATAGGCTGTATGTGTGTGGGTATGTATGTATTTATGTATGTATGAATGTTCCACATCTCCTAAACGACTGGACCGATTTCAACCAAACTTGGAACACACGTTCCATAATATAAGGCACAAACCACTGTCGGGGTAAGACTCACCTAAGACACATACGTAAGGAGATATGACGTCATAAACAATGAGATTGGCGAAAAACAGCTGCGTTAAACGACAATGGTGCACATTTCCTCCTAAATCACTAAACTGATTTCAACCACATTTGCTACACATATTCCTTACGTTAGATAACACAATTGCTGTAGGAGTACGAACGAAATTAGACACATGGTTCAGGAGATGTAATGTCATGAACAATAGGAATCGCAAAAAACTGCTACATAATGCGACAAGACTATATAAATACACTTTATGAGAATGACAGTACTTGGCGACATGCAACAAACTTTAAACATAATTTTTTACCTTTATTCAACATCTTCTCGCAGGCAACCATATCAAAATAATGAAAAACTTTTCTCGCTTACTACTTTTCCGCTGTTCATGGAACAAAACTATGGCATTCGGTATAACGTTACAAATTATGATTGCTACTCTACAAATTGTACTCGCAGGAAATTCTGCAGACAGCATACACACTTGAAGCTGAATGTACGTTTGAAATTCTATCACAGTACGACACGTAGTTCATGAGATATGAAGACGTAAAGAGTAACGTTCATGGAAAACCGCCCCATCAAGCATGACGTTTTAATCTATTACTTCTTTACTATTAACGATATTCGCAACAGATTATCCGACATACAGCACTTATACATATCAATATATTCCTGCAAAATTTTACAATTGTACAACATATCCATACTAATAATAAATCTGTATATATAGACCTGTCGCTGTTCGCTTAAGTCTTCATAACTACTGGACGACTTTTCATGCGGTTTTAACAGGAAACATGAGCGAAGATTGGTTGCAGATCTAGGCATGATTTCATCAAAATAGAATCACGAAGTGTTTTCATACACCTTCGTCTCTGTCTGTTTATCTATTGGAAACCACTTCTCCAAAACTATTTCACGAATACGCATGGCGTTTTCACAGGTAACTTCAGCGTACCTTGAGACAACATATATACTTAATCTTATCACGGAAAGAAGAACATCACAATTTAACGTTATCCACCGACAACGGTCATGTCTATCTTTCTCTTTAAAAGTCGACCACTGTACGTAACAAGAGCCTTGTTTTATCACTAAAATTAGAAAACGAGGTCCGTGTGAACTACTGGTTACTCCCTGCTATAAAGCCTTGTCCCCTGGCCCAAACTGAGAACTGTCTCGTTTCAAATTACTTCAATAACAGGAAGTTAGTACTACAGTTGTCAATATATATAACAGATCACACTTTATTAAACACAGACATTAATAAGCAAGCCACCACAATTAATGTTATCTTCGAAAGGTGGCTAAGAAAACATTTATGGCGCAACGGAATTTACACTTACGAAAGTTTGCATCTGAGCTTCGTCTCAGAACTTGTGAAGAACAGCCGGCCGCGGTGGCCGAGGAGACATTGAAAAAAAAAAAAAAAAAAAAAAAAAAAAAAAAAAAAAAAAAAAAAAAAAAAAAATGAGACTGAGGCGCTTCAGTCACGCTCTGCACGGCCACTACGGACGTGGGTTCGAATCCCCCCTCGGGCATGGATATTTGTGCCGTCCTTAGTTGTAGGTAGTTCATAAGTACTTTGTAAGTTTAGGGACTGATGACCCCGTAGTTAAGTCCCTTAAGCTTAACAAACATTTGAACATTTTTGTGAAGAACAATATTAAACAAAACAGGAAAGGTGCTCTAAAACTACAATTTATAGGCAACTTGCGGATTATGCTGAACATGAACTTGTTTAGTCAGTTAGAAAACAAGCAAAATGGGGAACCAATTTCGTTAACACAACAAAAATGCATCTCTTACACGGATTAATGCGGACGGCGACCAGCCATAATTATACATGTTTTAATGCTACTGGGGGGAAGGATTCACAAACAACACTCATTCGCACACACACACACACACACACACACAACACACACACACACACACACACACACACACACACACGCACGCAATGACATAGCGAAACTCACCAAAATCAGCGTGCTGAGATGAGGCGGGAGCAGGTGCCGCTATCGTAGGCGAAATTCAAAAGTCGGAGGTAGCACAAAACACAATATACAAAAACACTTTAAAGCTGGCTCTGGTCTGTCGTGACTGTTTTGAGATGGTGCGTGTGTATAGCCAAGTTAAATTACATCTGAATAGGACCGCGAGCAAACACGCTAACGGCGACACACGGCTACGTAACATGATCGCACTCCACTGAAGGTGTAGTGGTTGGAAATCGGATTCATTCAACTAAATCACGGTGGATTCTTAAATTGCAGTCTGTCAGCAATCGATCTACGTACTGGTTTTATATGAGAAGTGGCGTGAACTCAGGCGACTAGTTGCAATGCTTAGAACTATATAAGGAGGCGAATGAAATACAGCTTCACGCAATAGGGGGCGATTACAGAGAAGGATGAAGTTCAGTCTCAGAAAAACCACAAAAATGAAATAATCATGAAGTTGGAAAAATAAAATAAGAATTACGGGATGCAACCCATAGAAATGTTCAGAATTACACGAAGAAGCGAAAGAAATGCAGCTACACGCAATATGGAGCGATTACAGAGATGCATGGAGTCCAGTCTTCAGAACTCGTGAAAGTGAAGTACTTACAAAGTCGGAAAAATAATATGAATTACAGCATGCACCACATAGAAATGTTTAGAATTACATAAGGAAGCTATTGAAGGAGGTTGTACAAGGCTCAGAGAGAATTACTGACAAAGACAGAGTAAATACTACCAGTCGCAGAAGAGACAGTAAAATTAAAATAGACGTGGAAGATCGCGAAACATTAGTGGAAATCAGAAGGATACCTGCATAGTTACTTGCCTGATGGGCATGGAAGAAACAAGAGTGGAAGCTGAAGGCTTTGTTCTATGAACCAACCATGTGCAACACATATCACTCACAGAAGGAAACGATGAGAAGACTTTTTACATGCACTGTACGAAAATGAACATATCACCTATTAGAAATTGGGCCCCACAAAGCTAGAACGTATTTACACTGAGTTCATACACCGCCAGTTTATCACAAAAGGTTTTAACATATCTGTAACTAAAATCACACTGCACGTTTATCTATTGGGAATCACTAAACTGAAAAACGAGAACACATTTCCGCACATGATCGGATAAAATATTAAAAAAAATTAAGTTCACGAATCTAAGCTTAACGTGCTAGTCAATGAAACGCAACCATCTCCAGAAACAAGAGCAGAACCAACCTTACCTCACCAGGACAGAATGAAGATCCAGCGGTCATCAGGTGGGAAACTGCTACCGGATGAGAGAAGCCACCGGAAGCCGGAAAATCCAAGAAAACAGCGATGGTGGGGACGGACAGCAAGAACACTTACGCTGAGAGAAGGTTTGCTAACTAGCTCGCAACCAAAGGGTGTGGAAACCTCTTTGGTAGTATTAGCAGCTATCGATACTGAGCCAGAGAGAACGGTGCAAAGTGAGCTATCAATCCCCACATTTAAACAGCCATAGAATCTCGCACACACTTAAAAGTAAGACAAGTACACATTCTCACAGGGACAGTGGCGTAGTGCAGAAGCCGTACTTATGCCACAAAAAAAAAAAAAAAAGTTCAATGTTTGTGTAGTCTATGGCAGTGGCGGCTGGTGACCAGAAAAGACGGCAGTGCACTTTTTTCACCAGTTGCCACCTCTCCGTATGGCAGCACAACGCATTCCGAAAAAAGCAAAGATATCATAGATGTAGATGAATAAAAACCTGCGAAACTGCAAAGTCTCTGAATTTTGGCGAAAAATAATCGCATATCTTTATTAATAGAAGTGGCTTTAAGCATAATGAGATTTAATTGGTGGAGATAGCAATGAATTATGAAGCATTGGAAAACTTTTGCTTCACGAAAGCTTGTACCTCACGTGACGAATTACTCATGACTAATGGGCTATTAATTTGTGTGGACAATTCTCTAATTGGTTACTTAACTGTTCTATGATATGCGTTGCCAATGTTTGGGTATCAAGCTTTTCTTGTGCTATAAAATCCCAAAATCTTTCAACTGGTCTTCCATTAATATACTATATACTATAACCATCTGGAAAACACAGACTACATCGCTGGTGCCGTCAGCTCTTACAACCAGAAACTCGGCACCATTTCGTTTCTGATTTCCTCTTGGTAGGCTTGAAGCATGCATCGGAGGAGTTCATTCTGGATAGTTTTGTGGTGCCTTTAAAAACTGCTGCCTTTTCCAAATGGGATTTCTAATGAATCTAATTCTGCACTAAAGTTAGTCAAGGCGAAAAACGCCAGGATTGGATGATGATTCAGTTTCATCGTGTCCTCTGATGGAAGGTTCCGAAAAACCACAGGAACGAATACAATTAATTATTAGATTTAGTGTGTACTTATTATCTGTAACCTTTTGATTGTGTACTGAGACGGACTTACTGTATCCCTGACTAATCAAGTGGCTATATTGGACTTTCCAGATTCAAAACATTATTGACATGGACCGAAGAAAGTTCGTGTTTCCTTATTTTATCGTAAAGGTGTTGAATGTCAATGACTCGTTGTTTAGTCCAGGAAACTCTCCTCCAAATAAAATAAAAAAAAAAATAAATTAAAAAAGAAATGAAATCAAAATAAGGCGTTTTTCACATCGCAGCCACACGTTCATACTTGCTGTACCGTTCCGAGTTAAATTTTGTGTCGAATTGACGACTTTTAGTTTTAACTGTCTGTGAAATTCTCAAACTTGGAATCGGTCTACCTAGCCTCTTGATTTCTAATTTCTATTCAAACTTGCATAAAGCGTTCAGAAAGCAAGGAACTTACCTGATTCATTATTTAACCTGTTCACTTGAGCCTCAAAACTCACAATAAAACACGCTAAACAACGGACACAACGCACAGTTACTTCGCTTGCAGCTACACGTGAACTGGTTCGTTTGAAGGGCGGACGACTACGGTTGTCTTCGGGAGAGTTGGGACTCTGTTTCTGCGGCTGACAGGGTGGCTCGGCCGCGATGTGTATACACTCAAGACGACTATAGGGGAACACTGTTGCCAAGCGTTGCCCCCTGAGACACCCTAGTCGGCGTTTGCAGGCCGGCTGCAAACCCAGCCGCTGTCGGCCAAGTTCGGTCCACTCGGTAGTGGTCGGTGCGTAGCAGCCCGGGCGTTTCAAAAGAGATGAGCGCTACTTCTCCCCCTGCATAGAATTTCTAAACAGCAAACAGAGTTTAACAATATTTATTCCTGGAGGTAGCGCAAACCTGCAAACCTATATAGGAGCCGCACCTGGTCTATGGGACTTCACTACGGGGTCATCAGTCCCTAAACTTACAAACTACTTATGAACTACTTACGAACTAGGACGGCACAAATATCCATGCCCAAGGGGGGATTCGAACCCCCGACCGTAGTGGCCGTGCAGACCGTGACTGGAGCGCCTCAGTCTCCTCGGCCACCACGGCCGGCTTATGCCACATTAATTAATGTAATAATAAATCATTAATATAACAAAATTACAAAAACCTAGCAATATTAACTAATATTTTAACGCATGAAATAAAAATTCTATTTCTCAAGCCTTGAAAAGAATGGGATTCAAGTTTTAACAAAATGGTAGTCTAGCGACATTAAATAAATTGTAACTTTACTGAAATATACAAAAATATATGGAAGACGACAGACTCCGCCGCCGTAAGTATAATTGCACCCCTTCTTGTAGTGTATTACACGATAGTTATGAGAATGAAAAAAAGCAGCCACGCCATAAATAGTTATTTGGTGTACTATGTAACTAACGTCGCCTCACTTTGTCAATTCCCGTACTATGGCGTTTTCGAGGCATTCCTTAACAGATCGGACTAAAAATGTAATGAGGATACCCGGAAATTAGATAAATTCGATCTTTCTTGCAAAGAATTCTTATGTAAATTAGAGTATCGATAGACGAATGGTATTAATCTGTTAGTAACGCCGGCCATATTGGCCGAGGGGACTGCGGCGCTCCAGTCACGGTCTGCACGGCCACTACGGTTGGGTGTTCGAATCCTCCCTCGGGCATGGATATTTGTGCCGTCCTTTGTGTTAGCTAGTTCATAAGTAATTTGTAAGTTTAGGCACTGATCACCCCGTAGTTAATAAGCTATACAAACATTTGAACATTTTTGTTAGTAACGCGATACTGTCCGCTAAACCAAAGTAACCTATGACTTACGAACTTTCCGTCACAGGCATACATTATGGTATGTCTACAGTCTGTGTATTGCTGTGAGCTCAATGATTATATGGAGATGGTACTATGTACTATGAAACCGTGACGCTCGACGTATATTTGTCTCTCCAATCAAGTTGTTTTCCAGTGCTTATATTGAGATCATTGGTGCATTGCCAGTGTAGTTAATGCTTAGTTAATATATGTCTATGTTTTCCAGTGTTTTGATCATCTGTTGATCGTCGTATTGCTCCACATTTTACGGATTTTTGTTCACCACACCCACCCACCGCCACACATTGCGACGAAAACGCCACAGAGCACACCGTGAACCTAAAGGCTATTCTCATGCATAACCGCCATTGGTCTGCAGTGAATAATTTTTGGCTACCAAGTGAAATATACGGACTCACGTCCCACGTTCCGTTTTTATATATGTATATTGATTATATTTTAGCTTTCCATGCCTCAGCCCACTGTCCAAAGATAAGAATGATCATGAAATAAATGTTTCAAATGGCTAATATAACTGGTGTATGATGTAAGCTACACCATATTAATGAAGATATGCCTATTTATAACACATTTTCCAAACGCATTAAAAAATAACATTTTCACGCGGTTTTCATAGGAAATTTGAGCTAACATTGGGGCAACATAGAGGCATGATTTAATCAAAATCAGATCACGGAAAAAAGATACACCGGAATCTTGTTTTCACTAACTGTCTGTTCATCTATTAGAAATACCTAATCTCCTAAACTACTTCACGGATTTGCATGGAGCAACTTCGTTTCATAAAAGAGGAATCAGAAAATTTGTTTTAGATGTAGATTATGCTTGAAGTATGGATTGCGTAGTACAGCAAACAAGCGATATACGCGGTGTACTGCACCAAATAAGTGACAAACACCGCTGCTGCATGGTAAATATGGGGTAGTACAACAAGAAAGCGAACGTCTGTGACAGAATTGAGCAATCTTATGTCTACGAATATTGAACAAAGTGTTTCTGATTTCGCTTTGTGTATTAAGTACTTAACGATATGTCTTTGCTTATTTTGTCACGTTTCACCTTTGGTATTAAAAGTTTATGAAGATACATCGTTTTGGACAATGGCTATTACTTACATTTGACATATTTATGAAGATACATGGTTTCGGACAATGACTTTTACTTAACCTTTGACATCTTGGCTAGGACAACTGAGTTTATTGACAGAGCAATCCAACAAGGATTCTATTTTTACTGACTGAGGTTCGGAACCCCAAAAAGCCATGATACACATAGGCCCTCCTTCAACAACCGTTACGAAGCACGGGCGTATAAGCTAGTTTAATATATAAGTACGTAGGCTTCCACGGCCGGTGTCATTTCGAATAAAACAATTCTGGGTATTACACTGGACAGTACCAGACTGACTTTATAATGGTAAGAAATAGATTTAGGAACCAGTTTTTAAACTGTAAGACATACCCAGAGCCAGATATAGACCCTGACCATAAGTTATATGGTAGATTAAAACTTATTGCAGAAAGGTAGAAAAGGTAGGAGATGGAACTTTGACAAACTGAAGGAGGCAGAGGTGGTTGAGGGTTTCAGAGGGAGAATTAGGGAAGGACTGGGTGAAACGCTGGAAAGTAATACAGTAGAAGAAGAATAGGTATCTCTGATTGAGTAGTGAAAGCTGCAGAGGATCATATAGGCAGAAGGACAAGGGCTAATAGAAATCCCTGGATAACACAGGATATACTGGACTTAATTGGTGAGAGGAGAAAATATAAAAAATGCATCAAGTGAAGTTGGAAAAAGAGACTACAAAGTCTGAAAAATGAGATTTATAGGAAGTGCAGACTGTCTAAGCAGGTGTGGCTAGATGACAAATGCCGAACCATAGAAGAATGTATAACCAGGGCAAAGATAGTACCGCCTATAGGAAAATAAAAGAGATATTTGGAGACAAGAAAATCAGGTTTATGAATATCAAGAACTAGGACGGACAATCAGTACCAAGGAAAGAGGGGAATACTGAAATGTGGAAGGAGTATATAGAGGGACTGCACAAAGGACATAAACTTCAAGGTTATATTCTAGAAATAGAAGACGAAATGGAGGAAGAGGAGATAGGAGATACGATACGAGAAGAATTTGACAGAGCGCTGAAAGATCTGAGTCGAAATAAAGCCCCTGGAATAGATGACATTCCGTCTGAACTGCAGATAGCCTTAGGAGAGCCAGTCATGAAAAAATAGATCCACCTGCTATGGAGGATGTATGAGACAGGGGAAGAGTATAGTAATTCAAATTCCAAAGAAAGAAAGTGCAGACAAATGTGAAAATTACAGAACTATCAGTTTAATAAGTCATGGTTGCAAAATACTAACATGAATTATTTACGGACGAATGGAGAAACTTGTAGAATTCAACTTTGTGGAAGATCAGTTTGGATTTACGAGAAATGCAGGAACACGGGAGGCAATACTCACATTACGACTTATCTTAGAAGATAGGCTAAGGAAAGGTAATTCTACGTCTTTAGCATTTGTAGATTTGGAGAAAGCTTTTCACAAATTCGACTGGAATAAACTCTTTCAAATTCTGAAGGTAACAGTGGTAAAATATAGGGAGCGAAAATTTTATTCAACTTACACAAAAACCAGACGGCGGTTATTAGAGTCGAAGGGCATGAAAGGAACGCAGAGGTTGGGAAGGGAGTAAGACGGGATTGTAGTCTTTCCCCAATGTTTTTCAATCTGTTCATTGAGCAAGCTGTGAAGGAATACAAGGAGAAATTGGGAGAGTGAATTAGAGTTCAGGAAGAAGAAATAAAAACTTTGCGGTTTGCCGATGACATAGTAATTCTGTGAAATTTGCTGCAATGGTACCCGAGTGAGTAACTTTCGACCTTCCATTGCTGGCGTTGCTGCTGTTGTGTGTTCGGAGCTTGGTGCCTGCATGGCTTGGCGCTTGAATCTGAGTCATAATGTGTATCAATCGCTCCCTTCACCCCTCTGAAAAATAATCATTTTGATTACTCAGTTACTACTTTTGCAGGTGGGCAGAATTATGGCAATATAATCTAAGTGTACATTTTTTACTCTTTTCTGAGATGTGTTTTTATTGTATTTCAATTGATCTGCCCCCATTTTGATCACCTTTTTGGACATTAAATCATTTTGTTAAACGTGAATCCCTTGTCCTGAATGTATCTCTCCGTACCTTATATTTTATATTTAATGTTTGAGTAAAGTCAGACCTTTAAACTGTTTCTCGCTTCCTTCTGGAGCAGAGAAAGATAATAGCGTTTCCTTTGCCTATATTTTAATCACTTTTTCCTAAGACGATCCACTGCTGGGAATCATTGCCTTAAGAGCAGTTCCCTTTTTACTTGACGATCCACTAACAGGTCGTATATTGAAATAATTGTAAGAGGTTGGCCCACAACACTGTAATGAATTATATTATTTATCACATCTTACGGCTTTAAGTGCCATCGTCAGGTGTTTCTGTAAGAATATTTTTTTATCAATATGTGTCCGAGTGCTAGTTAAATTTACAAAAAAAAAAAAAAAAAAAAAAAAAAAAAAAAAAAAAAAAAAAAAAAAAAAAAAAAAAAAAAAAAAAATAAAAAAAAATAAATAAAATAAATAAATAAATAAATAAATTTTCAAATTTCGATTATAAAGTGCAATACATACGGCAGTTAGAGGCCTTAACTACTTCAACTGACTATTAATAGGTGGTGTTTTGTATTTCAGTTCAGAATTTTAGCCAGTTACCGTATTTGTCAATGCCTCAAAATGCTATACGTTTACAAATTTTTCTGTGAAAGAAAACATATCAAAGTTAACAGATTTGGAATAATTTTATTTATGTTTTGTGTACATGTTATTATGCAGCGAGTATGGTAAGAGATTTTATTAGAAATTGTAGGACATTATGGATGATACATTTATGTTTGACATGATTGTCTGTATTGTCTTTGGTTGACTTTAGCATAATAGTACAATCTTCTGATCCATGTAAGCTGCGTTATTCTTTGTCCGACGTTAAATTATGAATAAAATTATCGATGTAAATATGGTGTTTAAAGTCGGTTTGATCGTTTAATAAATTATTTGCGTCACTAGTTGCGTGGATGCATACTTCCATTTTCTCCAAAATAATCATTTCAAAGCCCGTCTGTAAAGTATGCCATATCTCTTAACTTCTGTATTTTCTCTTTGAAAAAAAAAAAAAAAAAAAAAAAAAAAAAAAAAAAAAAAAAAAAAAAAAAAAAAAAACTTTGTATAAGTATTATATTCTGAGGCGTGAACAGATACGGTAACTGGCTAGAACAATACTGTACATGTACTGTACTGTACATTGTATATTTATTTTATTTTTAAGTAGGTATATTTATCTAGTACTAGAATACATATTGATAAAAGAAAATGTTTTTTGCAGAAATACAGGACGACGGCACTTGAAGGCGAAAGATATCTTGTGATAAATATTATAACTCACTGCAGTGTTTTGTACCAACGTCTTACAATTTTGTCAATATACGACATTTATGACACTGTGGGCCAAACATATAATAACTTACCACTAACAGGATTCATCAAACAGTGACTACAGGCTTGTTTACTTAGACTATCTCAGCCATGATTAAATTTTACGGTACTGCAGTCAAGTTTCACTTGGCTACCACTGCCAGCATTTTATTAACATTAGCAACAGTCCAGTTTGAAACTCTAATATCACATGTTTGCTTAAGGTACAAGATGTAAATAACTTTCAGTTCCCTATATTTTAACCGTGCTGACCTCAGAAGTTGAAAGAGTGTATTCCTATCAGAAGAATCAAAAGCTTTCTCCAAATGTACGATAGCTAGAAATGCAGGTTTGTCTTTCCATAAACTATCTTCTAACGTAAGTCGTAAGGCGAGTGTTGCATTCCACGTTCTTACATTTCTCCTCAAGCCGAACTGTTTTTCCCCGTAATCAGCATACATCAGCCTTTCCATCTTACAGTAAATAATTCATGTTAAATTTGCAACCATGAGTTATTAAACTGGTGGTTCTGTAATTTTCACACCTGTCTGCGCCTGTTTTTGTTTTGTTTTGTAAGGGGAGTTACATTTTTTTTTAGTCTGAGGGTTTTCACATGTGTCATACATCTTACTCATCAAGTGATATAGTTTTGTCATGGATGATTCTCTCAGAGGCTCTGATGGAATGTCATCTACTCCAGGAGCCTTCTTTCGACGTAGGTCTTACAGCGCTTTGTCAAATTCATCTCTCAATATAGTAGCTCCTGTATCATCATCTGCTTCCTCTTCCATCCTACAATATTGTCTCGGCGTTACTTTCCTTTACATACTCTTTCCACCTTTCAACTTTCCCTTCTTAAGTCAGAACTAGTTTTCCATCTGCGTCCTTGATATTCATAAAGATATTCTAATAATATCATTACTCAGACTGGAAGAGTAATTTTTCTCCGTAAAATCAAGATAATGGCAAAACCTGTTTCACTTAACAAATTCCTTTATTAAAATAGCATTATATTCCCTGAGTGTTGCCAAAGTTCGTAAATTGAAGTGGCCAGCAAGCAGTACTGTTGTAATACAGAAATGTGAAATAGCCATCAATATCCTGCGAGGTATTACAAGCTACTGTATTGTGATGTATCGCTCATTACTCCGCTCGCGCCACTGGAAGCTCGTGTTATTGCTCTGCCAGCAATAGCCTCCTAACGAGATTAGACTAAGCACTATACAAAGCGCTGACTGTAGTACAGAAGCAATTAGGATAACGACAGGGGCTCTGGCATATCGTTTGTCTACTTTTAGTATATAAATGTTATTATTAAAAGAATGTTAGTTTAATAATTTGAGATTAACTGACAATATTATGGAAATAAATGCCATAATACTCGCTTCTTGATTCTTCACTTAACTAATTTTTCCCTTTGAAATTTTCAGGAGGCCCAATGTTTTGAACAGAAATAACATTGGATACTAATACAATGGTAAACTTGTGTGCTTCATTTATCATTGGGTTTCGATGTTTTCCTGCGATATAATAACACACAGCATCGCATTAATGGAATGTTCTGGTATCTGGTATAGCTGCCCGCGATCAAATAATAAGTAAATAGATCAAGGGCAGTTATGGGTAAAGCAAGTATACACGTAGCTTCCGCCTCGAAGGACTATATTTATTACTAGTTGTAAGCAGTTTTGCTTTGTTGGTACAAAACACTGCCTTGATTCATATGAAACTGGGAAAGAAATAAAAGTGAAAGTATTAGTGTGTTGTATGTATAATTTCCAATACTGTCTGAATAGGAACCGTAAGCACATCCTACACTCCCTGCTTCACATGTACCTATCTGTGGTGAGATTCTACCCCACTGACCATCTGGACCTCCATCCTCTGTTATCAGGAGATGATAAATTTCACATTCCATTTAACTGATGCCCAAATAGAATTACTGACGGCGGTTTTGACTTTAATATGCTGACTGAAGAAAGTTATAAGTTGTGTACAAAACGAACATATTTAAGGATAATACGTTTTAATAATAATAATACATTTTAAGGATAATAATAATTTTAAGGATAATGTATCGGTGGAACTTACATACGATCTAAGATAGTGTATTAAAATTAGCAGTGATTAAGTGATTTAAAATTAGCAGTGGTTAAGTCAAACGGTATTGTTGTAAAATTAATATAAATTACGGCAAACGAATATTCACAGTAGCATTTATATAAACAATCGTAAATCACCGAAAATTCTTGGCTGAATTCATCGAAATTTTGACATAACGCTGCACTACAATACGATATATATATATATATATATATATATATATATATATATATATATATACAGGGTGTTTCACTAAGTGTGTTTGCCTCTGTAACTTAAAAAATAATAGGTGACGGGAAATTTTAATGCGGTAGGTCAACACAAGAAATGTTACACTTTCTGCGGAGCTATGAACATTGTTTATTGTATCATTTTCCAAAGAGTTACAGCACAAAGATGTAATTTTTAAATGGAACAATAATTTTTCTATCGTGCATTGGATTCGTTCAAACCAGCTGCGTCCAAATCAATTTAAACGACATTCCTATCACAGTTAGTTTGGGAGCTACAACCCTTCAAAGTTTAGGGGGCGGAGGCTACGGCAGCGTAGCTGACTGGCTGGTGGTCATGAGACAGTGGGCCGTGCTCCAGGGAATAGTCACTCGGCCAGTCAGCTACGCTATCGCAGCCTCCGCCCACGGAACTTTGAAGGGTTGTAGCTCACAAACTAACAGTGATACAAATGTAGTTTAAATTGATTTGGACGCAGCTGGTTTAAACAAATCCAGTACACGATAGAAAAAACTATTGTTCCATTTAAAAAATTATATCTTTGTGGTGTAACTCTTTGGAAAATGATACAATAAACTATGTTCACAGATCCGCAGAAAGTGTAACATTTCTTGTTTTGACCTACCGCATTAAAATTTCCCGTCACCTATTATTTTATGTTACAGAGACAAACACACTTAGTGAAACACCCTGTATATACGTTTATGTGTGTTACATATAATATATTAAAGAAACATGTATCTAAAATCCTTCATGTATTAGAAAAACTTCGGTAAATAATGTCGGTGATTTTGATTTTGCTGGTGGCCTCGACGGCCAATATGTTGTTTCTTTAGTGGTGTGTCACTGTGATACAGTAGATATTGAATTGATACATTTTAAAGGAAGAAGCCGATGTTTTATACAACTTATTACCCAGAAAATTGGTATGTGGGAAAATACATTACAAAATATGCAGTACCAGATAGCAGAGATAGGGCTAGGCTCTCCACGAAGTAATGTGGGTTAACAAGATGTGAAGAAAATAGCCTAAACAGGTTATCACGTATAATGAATGTTATGACTAACAAAGACTTTGTAAAAAGTATGTGTTTAAAATCTAAACAGAACGCTCCTCTTCAGCCTGACGTAACTTGACCTGAGCCGTTCCAGCATTGATTCCTCTTATTTTATGATGTCAGTTCAGATGAAAAAGTTCAAAGAAGAATGTCATTGCTATTCAGTTAACGGATGATTCAGTGTGTGACTATGAGTGTGTGTTTGTTAATTTTTGTAAGAAAGTTTTTCTCTCAAAACAAGTACTTATTGTGTATAATAAAAATGGGGGTAAAAACAATTGCGCGTATTGCACTGCGAAGTTTAATCAAAGTGGAAGTACTCGGGCCAAAAATTTGAGAAATTTTTTGTTAGGAATTTCTTAATTTTCTGTATATTATGTACGAACGTGAATGTTCGCTATTGGAATACCTTGGAAATACATGTGTAATACGTATGTAATGTACACTTGACAGGAAAAAAAAAAGGTCACCCCTGAATTCCGATGTGTAGCCAGCACCTGACAGTATGCAATCAACATAGTATATATATGTCACATATTGTCGTAACCTACACAGTAAAGTCGTAGACTACACACAATAGGTACCTCGAAAGATACTACAGAACATTACTCCTTATGGCAGTCAGCTCATTTGTGAATCAAAACCGACATACAACAAAAATTAGAACACACAGATATTAGAATACACAAATATTAGATAAGACACTAAAACTTGTAAACAAAATTTATTTACAAGTGACAAGTCATATACCTTCTCACACTCATTTAATAACGTGTTAAGGTTCAAGATTTGAATTTGAACGCACTGGCAATAATTCAAAGCTTACATGTTTGATAGAAACTCAGGTATAAACAGACTTCTAAATAAACATGTTTTCATTATTAACGGTTCAAAAGGCCAATGTCCGAACGCAGAAATATATTTAGCACAGCTTTGGGATTACATGAAGTCGCAAGTGTATCGTGATCGACCGACATCTCTAGGGTTGCTGAAAGACAACATCCGCTGCCAATGCCTCACCATAACTACGGACATGCTTTACAGTGCTTTTCACAACATTATTCTTCGACTGAAGTTATTGTTGAGGGATGATGGCGAACGTATTGAGCATTTCCTGTAAAGAACATAATCTTTAATTATATTGTCAAGTAGGCTCAACCACGGATATCGTGTAAAAACACTAAAACATGACGCGTTTCAAGGGTCAAGCCCTCATGATCAGATCATCTGTACAAGAATCTTAAAACATGACACAATAAAATTGTAAAACGTATTAAAAGAAAACGTGGTTACTTCCCTTGTAACCATGTCTCCGAAGAAAGGTCCTCAGCATACTGTGCTTCTTCAGAATTCACAGCATGGTGTGCTGAGGACCTTTCTGCGTAGACACGGTTAGAAGGGAAGTAACCACTTTTCTTTTATAACGTTTTAAATTTTTATTGTCTCATGTTTTAAGATACTTGTACAGATTATCTGATGATGAGGGCTTGACCCTTGAAACGCGTCATGTTACAGTGATTTTAGACGATATCTGTGATTGAGCCTACTTGACAAAATAATTAATTAATACAACCACGATAATTAAAACATCATCTTTGCTTTGTCTTAATATGTTATGCTAATTATTGATTTTCTGATGAGATGTAGCGCCATCTGTTGGACATGTTTTGACCTCTTTTTTTTCTAATAAAACCCTATGTCATTCAAAGCATGTGTGTCCATTTTTACCTCTCTATCTGCATTATTCCGTGATTTACTAATGTTCAAATGTTTGTTAAGCTTATGGGACTTAACTACGGGGTCATCAGTCCCTAAACTGACAAACTACGTATGAACTACTTACGAACTAGGGCGGCACAAATAACCATGCCCGAGGGGGGATTCGAACCTCAGACCGTAGTGGCGGTGCAGACCGTGACTGAAGCGCCTCAGTCCCCGCGGCCGCGGGGACTGAGGCGCTCCAGTCACGGTCTGCACGGCCACTACGGTTGGGGGTTCGAATACCCCCTCGGGCATGGATATTTGTGCCGTCCTTAGTTGTAAGTAGTTCATAAGTAGTTTGTAAGTTTAGGGACTGATGACCCCGTAGTTAAGTCCCGTAAACTCTACAAACATTTGAACATTTGCTAGCAAAATATTTTCACATTCAGTACGGTCGGGGGTTCGAATACCCCCTCGGGCATGGATATTTGTGCCGTCCTAGTTCGTAAGTAGTTCATCAGTTTAGGGACTGATGACCCCATAGTTAAGTCACATAGACTCTACAAACATTTGAAAATTTGCTCGCAAAATATTTTAACATTCAGTACGGTCGGGGGTTCGAATACCCCCTCGGGCATGGATATTTGTGCCGTCCTAGTTCGTAAGTAGTTCATAAGTAGTTTGTCAGTTTAGGGACTGATGACCCCATAGTTAAGTCCCATAGACTCTACAAACATTTGAACATTAGTAAATCACGGAATAATGCAGATAGAGACGTAAAAATTGACACACATGCTTTGAATGACACAGGGTTTTATTACAGAGGCAAACACACTTAGTGGAACGCCCTGTATACTGCCTCTTTGATCACCCGGTACTTTTGTGAAATTATCATACATTATTAGAACGCACGCTGTTAGTGCGTGATTACCTGTAATTAGCTCGTGGCAGCATTAGGTGACCCGCGGATTCGCCTATGATGAGCGCGGATGGGCAGAGCCGCGCTTTCGCGTGCGGCATCCAGCAATTGCGCCGGCTTATCGGCAGCCAGCTGGCTGATGCCACGGCGGTGCCCGCGCTACCCACATCACGCACACGCAGCAGGCCTTTCATTTCTCAACAGACGCTGAGTCCCTCGACCCCGTAATCGAAATAGAAGCGTACCTACGCCACGGGTAGGAGGTTACGAAATGTCACAGGCAATGCGCCAATTACAGGCCAATCTCATTGACGCCGATTTGCAGTAGGATTTTGGGAAATATACTTTGACACTCCCATCAACCTCAGACATTGCCGAGGTGCGGTGGCTTGCGTACCTCAATTATACAGATAGCCGTACCGTAGGTGCAACCACAGCGGAGGGGTATCTGTGGAGAGGCCAGACAAACGTGTGGTTCCTGAAGAGGGGCAGCAGCCTTTTCTGTAGTTACAGGGGCAACAGTCTGGATGATTGACTGAGCTGACCTTGTAACATCAGCTAATGTGGCTTTGCCACACAGTTACTGCGAACGGCTGAAAGCAAGGGTAAACTACAAACGTTATTTTTCCCGAGGACATGCAGCTCTACTGTATGAAAATATGATTATGGCATCCTCTCGGGTAAAATATTCCGGAGGTAAAATAGTCCCCCATTCGGATCTCCGGGCGGGGACTACTCAGGAGGATGTGATCATCAGGAAAGACAATACTGGCATTCTACGGGTCGGAGCGTGGAATGTTAGATCCCTTAATCGAGTAGGAAAATTAGAAAATTTAAAAAGGGAAATGGATAGGTTGAAGTTAGATATAGTGGGGATTAGTGAAGTTCGGTGGCAGGATGCACAGGATTTCTGGTCAGGTGAGTACAGGATTATAAATACAAAATCACTTGGGGGTATCACAGGAGTAGGATTGATAATGAATAAGAAAATAGGAATGCGGGTAAACTACTACGACCAGCACAGTGATCGCATTATCATTCTCAAGATAGATACGAAGCCAACACCGACAACAGTAGTACAGGTTTATATGCCAACTAGCTCTGCCGATGATGAGGAAATCGAAGAAATATATGAGGAGCTAAAGGAAATTATTCAGACAATTAAGGGAGAGGAAAACTTAATTGTTATGGGAGACTGGAATTCGGTAGTAGGACAAGGAAGGGAAGGGAAGATAGTGGGTGAATATGGTCTGGGCAAAAGGAATGAAAGAGGAAGCCGCCTGGTAGAATTTTGCACAGAACATAATTTAGTTATAACAAACACCTGGTTCAAGAATCACAAAAGAAGGTTGTATACATGGAAGAGACCAGGAGACACCGGGAGATACCAGATAGATTTTATAATGGTAAGACATAGATTTCGGAACCAGGTTTTACAGTGTAAGACATACACAGGGGCAGATATAACTATGACCATAACTTGTTTGTTATGAACTATAGGCTGAAACTGAAGAAACTACAAAGAGGTAGGAAAATAAGGAGATGGGACCTGGATAAATTGAAGGAACCTGAAGTTCTTAAGAATTTCAGAGGGAGCTTTAGGCAACAATTGACAGAAACAGGGGAAAATAAAACATTAGAGGAGGAATGGTAAAATTGAGAGATGAAATAGTGGTGGTAGCAGAGGACAAAATAGGTAGGAAGGCAAGATCTACAAAAAATCCTTGGATATCACAGGAGATACTAAATGTAATCGATGAAAGGAGAAAATATAAAAATACAGTAAATGAAACAGGCAAAATGGAGTACAGACGACTAAGAAATGAGATTGGCAGCAAGTGCAAAATGGCTAAGCAGGAGTGGCTAGAAGACAAATGCAAGGATGTAGAAGAATGTATAAATAGGGGAAAAATAGATACAGCCTACAGGAAAATAAAAGAAACATTTGAAAATAAGAAAAACAGCTCTATGAATATCAAGGACACTGATGGAAAACAAGTTCTCAGCAAAGAAGGGAAAGCTGAAAGGTAAGAAGAGGCTCTATGAAGGAAATGAACTTAACGGCAGTATTGTAGAAAGGAAAGAAGAAGTAGATGAGGATGAAATAGGAGATACTATACTGAGAGATGAATTTGACAGAGCACTGAAAGACCTAAGTCGAAACAAGGCCCCCGGAGTAGACGATATTGCCTCAGAGCTATTGAAGTCTTTGGGAGAACCAGCCATTACAAAATTGTTTCACCTGGTGTGTAAGATGTATGAGACAGGTGAAGTACCCTCAGACTTTAAGAAAAATGTTATAATCCCCATTCCAAAGAAAGCAGGTGCAGTCAGGTGTGCAAACTAAAGAACCATCAGCTTAATAACTCATGGTTGCAAAATATTAACACGAATTATTTACAGAAGGATGGAAAAGCTGGTAGAAGCCGAACTCGGGGAAAATCAGTTTGGGTTCAGGAGAAATGTAGGAACACGGGAGGCAATACTCACTTTACGGCTTGTCCTAGAAGATAGATTAAGAAAAGGCAAATCTACTTTTCTAGCTTTTGTAGGTTTGAAGAAGGCTTTTGACAATGTTGATTGGAATAAACTCTTTCAAGTTCTGAAGCAAGCAGAAGTAAAATATAGGGAACGTAAGGTTATTTACAACTTGTACAAAAACCAGACGGCGATTGTCAGAGTTGAAGGGCACGGAAGGGATTCGGTGGTTTGGAAGGGAGTAAGATAGGGTTGTAGCCTTTCTCCAATGTTATTCAATTTGTACATTGAGCAAGCTATAAAGGGAAGCAAGGAGAAATTGGGAGAAGGAATTAAAGTTCAGGGTAAAGAATTAAAAACATTGCGTTTTGCCGACGACATAGTAGTTCTGTCAGAGACAGCAAAGGACCTGGAAGAGCAGTTGAATGGAATGGACAGTGTGCTGAAAGGTGCATATAAGATGAACATTAACTAGAGCAAAACTAGGGTAATGGAATGCAGTCTAAGAAAATCAGGTGATGCCGAAGGAATTAGATTATGTACCGAAACAATACAGGAGGTAGATGAGTTTTGAAACTTGGTCAATAAAATGACAAATGATGTTCGCAGTACAGAGGATATAAAATACAGAATGGCAATGGGTAGAAAAGCGTTCTTGAAAAAGAGAAATTTGTTAACATCGAATATTGATTTAAGCCTAAGGAAGTCCTTTCTGAAGGCATTTGTGTGGAGTGTTGCCTTGCATGGGAGTGAAACATGGACGATAAGCAGTGTGGGCAGGAAAAGGATACAGGCTTTTGAAATGTGGTGCTACAGAAGAATGCTGAAGATTAGGTGGGTGGATCGCGTAGCTAATGAGGAGGTACTGACCAGAATTGGGGAGAAAAAGGAAATTTGGCATACCTTGACTAAAAGAAGGGATCGACTGGTAGGAAACAATCTTAGACATCAAAGAATTGTGAATTTAATGTTGGAGGGAAGTGTGGAGAGTAAAAACCGCAGAGGAAGACCAAGAGATGGATACAGTAAGCAGATTCAAACAGATGTAGTTTGCCGTTCTTATGTCGATTTGAAGAGGCTTGCTCAGGATAGGGTATTGTGGAGAGCTGCATCAAACAAGTCTCCGGACTCAAGACCACAACAACAATACTTTGTTCGAACTTTATGAACTACCTCGAAGAGAACGACCTATTAACCAATAGTCGGATTCAGAGAGTATCGCTCTTGCGAAACACAGCTTGCCCTTTATTCACATGAAGTGATAAGTGCCATCGACAAGGGATAACAAATCGATTCCATATTTCTCGATTTCCGGAAGGTTTTTGACACTGTAACCCACAAGCGACTTCTAATGAAATTGCGTGCTTATGGAATATCTCCCCAATTGTGCGATTGGATTCACGATTTCCTATCAGAAAGGACATAGTTCGTTGTAATTGACAGTAAGTCATCGAGTAAAACAGAAGTGCTATCTGACGTTCCACAGGGAAGCGTTATAGGTCTCCTACTCTTTCTCGTGTTTATAAACGATTTAGGAGACAATCTGAATAGCTCCCTTAGACTGTTCGCGGATGATGCTGTCGTTTATCGGTTAGTGAAGTCAACAGAGGATCAAAAGCAACTGCAAAGCGATTTAGACAAAATTTCTATAGGGTGCGAAAATTGGCAATTGACACTAAATAAAGAAAAGTGTGAAGTAATACAAATGACTACTAAAAGAAATCCGCTGAACTTCAATTACGCGATAAATCAGTCCAACCTTAAGGTCGTAAATTCTACCAAATACCTAGGAGTTACAATTACGAACAACTTTGACTGGAGAAAACACATAGAAAATATTGTGGGGAAGGCGAACCAAAGGTTCATTGGCAGAACACTTCGAAGATGCACCAGCTCCACCAAAGAGACTTCCTACATCACACTTGTGCGTCCTCTCCTGGAGTACTGTTGCGCCTTGTGGGACTCTCACCAGGTGGGACTGACGGAAGACATTGAGAAGGTTCAGAGAAGGGCAGCTCGTTTTGTTTTATCACGTTACGGGGGGGGGGGGGGGGAAGCGTCACGGAAATGTTGCACGAATTGGGGTGGAAATCATCTCTGTTCGTTTGCACCTTACCCTCTCTCGGCAAAGTTTTTTTACAAGGTTACCCTCCATCATGTACTCATACCAACATTTATATACCCAGTGACCTTCCTCTCATGTGTGCAAAAATTAATCAAGAACGAAGCAAAACTATTCCATTTTTCAAAGTCAGTAAGTTAAGTACCCTCCATCATGCGACCGAAATTTTATACAGATAGCGACATTTCTCTTGTCTTTAAGCTCAGATATGCAAAATTTCATTAATATCGAAAAAAAACTGCAGATTTGTATGGAATAAAAAAGAGTCACATTGAAAAACACACTTCGTTGATCTCAAAATTAGAGTTTTTATTCATACAACCCTTGTTCTGAGAACAACGCAATCAACCCAAAAAGATCTGTGAAATCGGTCGAGTTGATCTCAAGTTATTGCGCCACCAAGGTATTTAGGGATACATTTGTATGTTGCAAGATACCCTCCCACATGCACCGTATGACACTTTTGGTAGACGCTAACCTTCCTCTTGTATTGAAGGTCAAGCGTGCAAAATTTCGTGAACGGAATGAAACTGTAGATTTCTGTAGTAAAAGTATCCTCCCCCATGCACCTTAATTCTGTCCTACAGCAAAATACTTTCTTTGCTGACGTCTTCCACCTATAAACTTCATACCGACAAAATTTCAGCTTTATAGGTGGAAGCTTTAGAGATTTCGTCTTTAGTGTAAAGACGTAGTAAAGTACAACCTCATGCTTATTTCCTATCAGAAAGTTCGTTGTAATTGACAGTAAGTCATCGAATAAAACAGAAGTGATATCTGGCGTTCTCCAGGGTAGCGTTATAGGTCCCCTACTCTTTCGTGTGTTTATAAACGTTTAGGAGACAATCTGAATAACTCCCTTAGACTGTTCGCGGATGATGCTGTCGTTTATGGGTTAGTGAAGTCAACAGAGGATCAAAAACAACTGCAAAGGGATTTAGACAAAATTTCTACATGGTGCGAAAATTGGCAACTGACAATAAATAAAGAAATGTGTGAAGTAATATACACGACCACTACAATAAATCCGCTGAACTTCAATTACGCGATAAATCACTCAAACATTAAGGTCGTAAATTCTACTAAATAACTAGGAGTTAAAGTTACGAATAACTTAGACTGGAGAGAACACATAGAAAATATTGTGGGGAAGGCGAACCAAATATTACGTTTCATTGGCATAACGGTTCGAAGATGCAACAGCTCCACTGCCTACATCACACTTGTGCGTCCTCTCCTGGGGTACTGTTGCCCATTGTGGGACCCTCACCAGGTGGGACTGACGGAAGATATTGAAAAGGTACACAGAAGGGCAGCTCGTTTTGTTTTATCACTTTATGGAGGGGAAAGCGTCACGGAAATGTTGCAGGAATTGGGTTAGAAATCATTAAAAAAAGACGTTATTTATTGCGGCATGATCTGATTGCGAAGTTTCAATCACCGACTTTTAGTTCTGAATGTGAAAATATTTTGTTATCATCCACCTACTAAGGGATACAGGACCATCCCAATAAAATAAGAGAAATGAGATCGAAAACGGAACTATTTACGTGTTTTTTCTTCCCTCGCGCTATTAGAGAATGGAACGGTAGAGAAAAGTTATGAAAGTGGTTAATAAACCTTCTGTCAGGCACTTAAATATGATTTGCAGGGTACCTATGTAGATGTAGATACAATAATTACCACAGTCATACCTTAGCAAAAGATCTTTTCGACAACCCAAAAAAATCTGATCCTACGTAAAATCGATAAGTGGGTCAAAGCCCAGTATATCCACACACTCGTTGATCATTCCAGTGCAGTAATAGAAGAAAGCAAACGGAAAACGGAATTTCCAAATTTAACCGTTAAGAAATCTTTCACGCAGTCGGACCGCACAAATGTACCATCCTTTGATCAACGCACGAACCCCCAAATGGACGACATAGTAGACGGTGTAGAGAAGTAGCTCAGAGAGCTGAACACAAAGAAGCCTCCTGGTCCGGATGGAATACCATTTCAGTTTTACAAAAGAGTATTCTGCGCCACCGGCCGCTTATCGCAAATATTTAATTCAGCGCTATGTTCCTGGTGATTGGAAAAAAAGGGCAGCCGACTTCCGTTTATAAGAAAGGTAAAAGAACTGACCTATATAATTACACGCCAATATCATTGGCATCAGTTTTTTGTAGAATTTTGGAGGATATACTCAGGCCGGCGGCAGTGGCCGAGCGGTCTGCGGCGCGCCAGTTACGTTCTGCACGGCCACTACGGTCGGTGGTTTGAATACCGTCTCAGGCTTGGATATTTGTGCTGTCCTTAGTATTAGCTAGTTCATAGGTAGTTAGTAAGTTTAGGTACTGATCACACCGTAGTTCAAGTTTTTGTAGAGCTTATGGGACTTAACTACGGGCTCATCAGTCCCTAAGCTAAAAAACTAATTATGAACTAGCTGATACTAAGGACGGCACAAATATCCATGCCCGAGGGGGGGGAGGGGGTACGAACCCCCGACCGTAGTGGCCGTGCTCAGCGTCACTGGCGCCCCGCAGACCGCTCGACCACCACGGTCGGCGACCCCGTAGTTAAGTCTAATAAACTCTACAAACATTTGAATATTTTGAACATTTGATATTCTCAGCTGGAAATTTCCTAGAGACGGGAAAGCTTCTTTCTATAAATCCGCCCGGGATTTGGAAACATGGTTCATGTGAAACTCAGCTTGCACTTTTCTCACATGACATCTTGCAAACCATGGATGAAGGGCAACAGGCAGATTGTGTTTTTCTCGACTTCAAAAAGGCGTTTAACTTGGTGCCACACTGCAAACTGTTAACGAAGATACGACTATGTGGAATATGTTGACAGATTTGTGACTGGCTGGATGACATCCTAATAAAACGCAGTACGTTGTTCTTGACGGCGAGTGTTCATCAGAGACGAGTGTATCGTCAGGCGTGCCCCAGGGGAGTGTGATAGAACCGCTAGTATTTTCTATCTATATAAATTATCTGATGGACAGAGTAACTCGTAGTTTTCGGCCGATGATACTGTGGTGTATGGGAGGGTGTCGTCTTTAATTTACTATAATAGCATACAGGATGACTTGGACAAAATTTCTTGTTGGTTCGAAGAACGGTAGATAGCTCTAAATGTAGAAAAAGTAAGGTGACGCGCATGAGTAGCAAAACCAATGTTCGAATACGGCATTAGTTTCCTGATGCAGTTGCGTCGTTCAAATATCTAGGCGTAAGATTGCAGAGCGATGTGAAATGGAACGAGCATGTAAGGACAGTTATGACTAAGGCGGATTGGGAAAATTCTCATCTGTAGAGAATACCACATATAAAACGCTTGTGTGACCACGTCTTGAGTGTTGCTCAAGTGTTTGGGACCCTTAGAAGGTCAATTTAAAAGAAGACATAGAAGCCAGAGTCGAGCAGCTAGGTTTGTTACTGACAGGTTCGACCAACGCGCGAGTGTCACAGAAATGCTCCGGGTACGCAAATGGGGATCGCTGGAGGAAAGACGACGTTAATTCGAGAAATTCTGTTGAGGAATTGTAGATGGTCGGAATTTGAAACTGAGTGTACAACTACCTTTCTACCGTCTACTTAAATTTCGTGTGATGATTACAAAGACAAAATTAGAGAAATTAGGGCTCGTCCGGAGGCATGTAGGTATTCTTCTTTTCCTGGTTCTATTTTGGACTGTAATATGAAACGAAATATAGAAAGGTGAAAATGTGGGGTTTAACAGCTGTAAGATATTTGCAAAATGGCATGGTAACCATAGCTGTTTACTTTAACTCTAAGCCGCTGGTTTCGGTTAATGTACCATTCTCAAGCGCTAACAGAGTTTAGCCAATAACTTAACATATGGTATAAAAGTGAAAAACTGTAAAATAAATATTTGTCATGATGCTAAACTTCTCATAGATATTTCTCAGTGGCTGAATTTGTAGCAACAAATATTTATTTTACAGTTTTTCACTTTTATATCATGATATGTTAAGCTATTGGCTAAACTCTACTAGCGCTAGAGAATGGTACACTAACCTAAATCCATAGCTTTGAGTTAATAAAGTAACCAGTTATGGTGAATGTGGTGTCACACAAGTCTTAAAGTGTGCGCCACCTACTTTCGCCGCTCGCCGCCATGCACGCACGGCGCGGCATTCTTACGACGTCAGCAACGAGCGCCCTCTGCTGCAACTCCGCTCGTGGCCACCCCTGAACGACATCGTACACTTGGGACTGAGATAGGAACCATTTAACACTTGGGAATCAGATAGGCACCAGTGAAGACTTGGCTATCGGATAGGCACTAGGAATTATCAGTAGGCAGGCCTCTATCTAAACTATGTATCAGAATTCTGCAGTCAACAGCTATGTAAAAGTTATGTATTACTAAGTCTCTAGGAAATATATATCTCGTTCTAATTTAGTGTTTCTAGTTTCTGCTGTCCCTCTGGCTGTTCACCACTGTACCTGCACAAGCGTGCAGTTTCTACTCGGTCACCGACACCTACAACCGGCGGAAACGAGACACAAAAGCGGCGACGAGGCTGGGACACAAAAGTGAACACGTCTTTTTGCCCAAAGGAAAGGAAATACCTAGTAGAGGTACAGTGTACCCTCTGCCACGCACCTTACGATTTATTGCAGAGTATGCATGTAGATGTAAATGTACTTTCCCCTGACACCACAAGGCACAAGGGACTGGCAGCTAGCCCCAAATGTAGGAAAAAGTAGGGAGATGCAAGTAAGTATGGGAAAAAATCACATAAAGTTCTAAGACAATCGTTAGAAACAGTCACATCGAAGTATACATATCAGGATTCGAATTGAGAACGGATGTCAGTATTCCTAATTTAAAAGTATATACCATGAGGGTGGAAAAACAATCGCAAGTCTTCAGGTCCAGATACCAGTTATCTTCTTTTTAGTGTATTCTGATGTCACAGTTCCGTACCTAACTACACTCGAGCCAGGAGAGGGAAACTTTACTGTCATACCCTTGAAGATGTATACAAGACAAGACAGACTTACATCTTAAAGAGTGTGTCAATATAATTTCCCTCTGATGACTTGACGAATTAATCGTGTTCTCTCTTTTTTTTTCTTTTCTTTTTCTTTTTTTTTCCTGGAGTGTATTACATACAACCAGTCGTTCAGCAAAAGCTCCGTATTCAAAGAAAGGAAACTTGCACCGGTCACTATAGTATATTTCTTGTAAAAATAATAAAGTGATGCTATAGACGAGGAATCTCAACTCGGTTCCACATTTCTGGATTCCCGGAAGTCTTTTGACACTGCACCACACAAGTTGCTTTTCATTAAATTGCGTGCTTATGAAGTGTCGGCACAGTTGTGCCATTCATGATTTCCTGTCGGAAATAGCTGACAGGACCGAGTGGAGTGTATGAATCAGACGCTAAGACGATTTTCCGTGCTTGTAGGCTGCTGATTCCTAGACTTGAGCCTTACAATGTTTCCGTTAGATAGGTCTCGCACCCACTACACAGAGGAACGGTTACAGGGGAACAAACATAAACGGCATCAGTTGCAAAAGGTGCAGGCCACTCACTCGATGAACGCAGATCTAAAAACCATCAATCTAATAGTTTTAAATTCTCGTAGCTGTGTGGCAACCTTGTGAATGTTCCGAAAAGCTAATCATTTGCATATCACAGCATCTTCTACCTGTCGGTTAAATTTCACGTCTGTAGCACGTCATCTGCGTGGTGTAGTAATTTTAATGGCCAGGACTGTAGAAACGTTTGGTTCAGGTCTCTAGGAGCTCCGATTTCCAAACATTGGCTGCATAAATCTGGTTATTTTCGCATCGTGGTTTCTCATATGTTATGACATCATAGTTCTTATATATGTGACGTATTCAGATGTCTTTAGTCCATCAATCTTCACTGGTGTATGAACAAAAACTACAAAACGTTTCTTCGTAATCGTATTGAAGTTCTCCGAAAGCGTAGAATAGAAACACAAAAATATTCTTATTAATATATAGATATCTATGAACAGGTACGAATTTTTCTAAAAATTCTTGAACGTTTCCATGTTGCAAGGAGGTGTATAGCTTCAAAGACGCTCAAAGACAAAATGTACAAATATTTGTAAATCTAAGGAACTTAATTTCTGTGTTCATCAGTCCGTAGGCTTACAAACTACTTAAACTAAGGACAATAAACACGCACCCACACCCGAGGGAGGACTCGAACTTGCGACACCGAGCAACCGCGCTCTCCGCAGCAAGGTGCATTAGAACGCTCGACCACTCCACCGGGACGCTCAAGGACGCTCAAGGTTCCAGTGAGGAACCTACAGGGACACGTCATGCCGTTAACGTAGAATGCGCGAAATTTATTTACTCTCCATTGCTCAACAGCTGGTTAACTATATTAAACGTTGCGTAAAGTGCATTTTAAAGCACTCACAGCTCTCAAGAGAACGAAAGTAGTTGTACCAGCTTCATTTACCGTTACAGTGTTTTCCACCGCAGCCATAATAAGTAGTTCTTGCTGGGCTTTAAACACGGCTACTTCCCCTCTAAAATTGCTGATTATTTATGTTTTTAACATTCAGAATAATAACGCATTTATTTTACAGCCAACGAAGCGAAAACATGTTTACCAGTATTTCATACGGAAAATATTTCGAAGCCAGTGATTCGACACTAAATGTTCTATATGACTAAATAAATAACGCTGTTCTCCGCTTTTGTATTGTGCTTGGGAAAACAACGGCACTGTGCAGTACGTGGATAGGCTGGCAACGACCTGCAAAATGAATCCGTCCGCTTCATATTTCCTTTTGATCATATAAACATTCTTATACCAGCAAGAAAAGAGTAGTACCTTAATCGAAACGGTTTATATGTAATTCTCATTGCAACGTACTCACTTCTAGGATGAAGTAGATATGTTCCACGTCCGACCTTTCTTCGGCTATCGCTCATGGTGAAATACATTAAGGGGGGACGTATACGAAAAAAAGTACAAATATAACCTGTCATAAAATCCACAATTTTTTAGTTACATAAATGAAATTATGTACAGTGGTCGATGGTAGTTCAAAACATCTATTGAAATTGTTTTGTCGATTTAATTTAAATTTTTTGGAAGTTTTTAAATTTATGAACTCATGATTTACATAGGTACCATTTTCTAACAAAGTTTCAACGTAATTAACTTGAAATTTTTGCAGTATAATCTCAACCATCAATCAAAGAAACCCACAGAATCATTTCAATTTATTGATATTTAACGAAGTTTTAGGTTTAATTATTTTTAATTGAAAAACTACAAATAGAAATTCTCTTTTCTTTATTCTCTATCTTGACATACATGAATCATATTAAATATTCATTTTGTATACATGTTTCTGATATATAAAGCAAAAGACATGCCAAAAAACACAGTCAGATCTTTTCTTGTTTTGGATAAAAATGTATTTGAATAATGAAAACGGTAGTTCTGAGATAATGCATTTTAAAGTTAAACATGCCATTTCGTTGCCATTCCCACCTTCAAAAGCCTCCTGATCTATAATGAATGTCCTCATTTCCTCCAAGACTTCTCTTCTGGCTTCTTCTTTTCTGTCTTGTTTGCTCTGCAAGGTCTTTAATGGATTTAATGGCTGTAAGTATACGTTGAGTGTCAATCCCCATCAAGGTGTCGCTAGTGAAAACTCCGGGCTTGAAGCTCATTCTCTACAAGACTCTTATCCTCTCTTGGCTGCCACCATTAAAGACAACAACTGCATCATAAACTGCAATATTAACTACCTCGGATGAGAAAAATGTAGTTTTTGAGCAACGTTTTCAGACAAGGGCTTTCAGAACTAATTAGGATGCTGAGATTTGCCATGAACACATTTCTTGGGAGACCTGTTACTCCACAGCTTTCGTGATGTAGTCTACAGACATTCCCTGCATTCTAATTGAACAACAGTGAAAAGAAGACGGCGGTAAACGGATAATACGCGAGAATTAAGAACAAGGAAGAAGGCGTGGTCCTGTGAAAGCTATTACAAATTATTATTGTTTTCGCATTTAGAAGCGGAATTGGAACGTATTATTTGGTCATTTAAATTTCAATACTATGTAGTAAATGATGAGCCATTAAAAATTTCAAAATTGTGGTCATTTTCGTGTACATCACCCCCGGTGACAAAAGTCAGGTAAGCGATAAGCAGAGTTGGCAGTATTGCTTAGACAAGGTATAAAATGGCGAGACCTTGGCAGAACTGTCAGTCACACTCCGGTGCGTTGATTAAACTGGTTTCCAGCATGATAATGTCCGCACTATGGGAATTATAGTGCTTTGAACGAGAAATTGTTGCAAGTACACCCATTGGACATTCCATTTCGTTAATCGTAACAAAAATCAATATTCTGATTTTTCACAATCTCAACAGTGGCCGTCCGCAGTGGCCGAGCGGTCTTCGGGGCGCCAGTCACAGTCTGCACGGCCGCTATGGTTGGGGGTTCGAATCCCCAGCTCGGGCATGGATGCTTGTGTCGTCTTTAGTATAAGGTAGTTCATAAGTAGTTTGTAAGTTTAGGGACTGATGACCCCGCAGTTAAGCCCTTTAGCTTAACAAACATTTGAACATTTTCTCTCAATAGTGTGCCAAAAATACAAAATTTTAGTCCTCGCCTCCCTACATGAACAATTTTCTATGGAAAACAACGCAGCAGCCGAAGGCATGCACTTAACCCTTTGAGTCCCACATTATGAAATCAGCTTTGGAAAAATTAAAATTCCGTGTTTTATGTATTAATACAGTACAATAAACATCAAAATAAGTGTTTTAAAATTTTTGGTCTAACTATTGATTTTAAGGTCATTTATTTCATGCACAGCATATTCATTTGAATCGAGATATTTTATTAGACGTTACCTTGTTGTTAGTTGACACTGCCAGATCAATAATCAATCATAGTTTTCGTCACAACACCAAAGACAAGACAATTAAATGCTGGAATAAAATAAAAGGAACCACAGCACCAAATTCAAGACAATTGACTACTGGAATGAAATAAAAGGAACCACACTCACGCTCATACTCTCAGCCACGTACAGACGGCAACACAACACAACCTCCAAGATGGACAGATTAATACCTCAGAAGTGGCTACACGCCGTACCGCGTGGCAAAATGTCGTACTAGAAGCATATTGCTCATCAACAATAATTCAACTTGAAGGATTGATACACAAAATACGGTATAAATCAACTTTTAATACGTTGTTCTCCAGGAACAACAGAGGGAATTAAAGGGCTACTACCCTATTGCAACGGCGCGGCGTAACCGTTCTTTGTGGTTACGTACAAGTGACACTACGTGTTGAGGCCGCAGAAATCAGTGTGCGGCCTGTGGCAAACCTGCCCGCTAGGACAGTGCGGCGCAGTATGATGATCGACTCGAGTGCCACTGCTGACAGCACGACATCATCTGTAGAGCCTGATGTTCACATATTTGTAATTCTGTGGGACCAAACTACGTTGGTCATCAGTCCCTAGACTAACAAACTATCAAGGGAATGGTCAGACTTGTCATGCCGAAACATGAATTGATTTTTTAGCACTGTTAGTTAACATTGAAGGAAGTCTGTATGCAGAATTTTAGCTGCTGACATGAACTGGAAGTCACCTAAAAATTACGAAAGTGGTTGTTTTTCCTGCTTGGCGCTTGCGGTGACGGCTGGTCACCCCTGGTAATGGCGAGTCGCGAGCTGTTGTTATGGTGAGCCTTGTGCGCATGGTCGGGAGGTGCGGCCGTCTAATCGCGGCTTTCACTAAAGAGGAATATCGATGCACGGTTTTGGTGGAAAGAGGAAACGATTATTCGTTTCTGTGGCATGCACTTCCTTTTCATTTCTGGTACGTATTTCGAAACATACCGTCCTGAAACTGGTTAGGGATGTGAAGGATATTCTGTACATCTACATCTATACTCCGCAAGCCACTTTACGGTGAACATTCAATCTTCCCTCACAGTCGATGGCAAACCCTGTAAATTTATTGCTGCTTGCCATGGAAATATACCACAGACGCCAAATGAAGCAATCAACAGAAAACACGCGTGAATACTATGTGATGTGCAATATGGTAGTTAAACTTCTTGACGAACATGTAAATAGCGCAGACATGTGGCTAGAAACGGCTGAAACACTCAATATTGCAGACTGTGAATCTACAGACGGCGAAGAAACGGAAGAAAGTTGCACACATGAAGACTCTTCGACTGATAGTGCCATCATCAATTATCTCCGAAAGCAACACCAGCAACTGCAATTACATTATCAGAGAAAGAAAAAGCGGTGAAGTATTGGTTGAACGAAAGTGGTAAGAAACGCCTACGTGTCAGTACTATTCATAATAGGTATCGCTTTGTCCGTTCTGAACGTGAATTGTATAGATGGAAAAAGGAAGTCGCTGGAAGACGTAAGAGTCGACTGGAAATTGCGACGGAGATAAATGCGAAATTTTTTGAGCAATTTATCGATGCCAGACGACGGTCATTCAGTGTCAGAGACACACATTTGCGTGATTGGTCGTTGGAGATTTCCAATGCGACAGGCGCTAAAGAATTTACAACTTCTCAAAGTTGGATTAGTCGCTTCAAAAGATCACATAAAATTGTGGCACGAAAAATAACAAAATTTGTATCGAGAAACAGGTCGGAAAATGAAGTGACTCAAATGGAAATGATAGAAGCTTTTCTCCGTAGCTCAAGGTCATATTGTTGGTCGAACCCTAGACGGTTGGAAAACCGGAGCCCCATTCGGGTGAGTCCTGATATCAGTTGGTAACAGGTGCTGACCTTGGTGCTCTGCAGGAGCCCGCGGCGTGGGCAAAGTGTCTGGAAATATATAGTCGAGAGTGTTGCATCTAGTTCTACATAAATACTCTGCAAGTCACATTGAAGTGCACGGCGGAGGGTTCGTTGAACAGCGTTCATTCCCATCCTCTCATAGATAACGGAAAAATGGTACACGTAAGTCTTTCCGTTTTCGATTTGATTGCTACTTTATTATGATGAGCATGTCTCCCTATGTAGGTGGGTGGATGCAGGATATATCTGCTCTCGGAAGACAAAGTTCGTGAAAGAAATTTCGGAAAAAGATCTCTTCACATCGAGAACCAAATGATTTTCATACCAACTCGTGCTTCATTTCCGTGACAGTCTCTCCCCTATATCGCGATAATAAAAAACTAGCTCCCTTTCTTTGAACTTTATCTAAATCGTCTTTCAGCCTCTCCTTGAGTGGATCCCATAATGCGAGGCAATTTTCCAAAATAGGACGCACTTTCTTTAGTAGAACTTTTACATGTTCTAAATGTTCTGACAGGGAAACGTAGCGTGCCGTTAGCCTTCGATACAATGTTTTCAATATATTCTTTCCGTTTTAACTTGTTCGTAATTTTTGCTCCTAGCTATTTAGTTGAATTTATGGCCTGTAGATTCGACTCATTTATCGTGTAAATGAATTGTAACGGATTTCCTGTAGTGCTCATACGAATGTCTTCATACTTTTCATTATTTAGAATCAACTGCCAATCGCACCAAGTAGATATCCTATTTAAATCGCTTCACAGTTACTTTTTATTTTCTGGTGGCTTTACCAACCGATAAAAGACAGCATCATCCGCGATCAGTCAAACAGAGCTGCTCAGATTGACTTCTAAATCGTTTATAAAAATAAGGAACAACAGTGGACCTACAACACGTCCCAGTGCATATTTTGTTTTACGCGTCAATTACAACGTACTGCCTCCTTTCCGACAGGAAATGACGAATCCAATCGCACAACGGTGGCAATATTCCATAAGTACGCAATTTGATTATAAGACGCTCTTGACGAACAGTGTCAAAAGCCTTCCGGAAACCTAGAAACACGAAATCTATTCGAAATCCCTTGTCGACAGCACTCATCACATCATGTGTCTAACGAGCTAGCTGTGTCTCACAAGAACGATACATACAATTTTTCAAATGTTTATGAATCTATGGGACTTAACTACTAGGTCATTAGTCCCTAGCCTTACATACTACTTAAACCAAATTAAACTAATCTAAGGACAACACACACACTCATGCCCGAAGAAGCACTCGAATCTCCACGTCGAACGGCCACACGCACCGCAGCACGGCGCCTCAGTGCGCACGGCTATTCCGCTGCGGCCAACCATACATTCTTAACCCGTGTTGAGTATGGGTCAATAGGTCGTTCTCTTTGAGTTAGTTCATATTATTTGAGGAAAGTAAATGTTATAAGATCCTGCTGCAGACCGAGATCAATGATTTAGGCCTGTAATTTTGCGGATGACTCCTATTGTCGTTCTTGAATATTGCGCGTCCGTGGAGCACCATAACCAACACTGTGAAAAACTTGTGAGTTTCTCGTGACCATTATTTCACTCAGACGAAACTTGTATGTGACATCATTTTGTTTATTCTGCTCGGCCATTTAGATTGTGTGTTATTATTTCTCCCAAGTATGCAAAATTTTCAATTATTTTTATGTCGTGTTCTCTAGTTTTGTTTGCAAATGGCGGCTTCGTTATCATTATTTCCCTTTTCTCTTTTCCGTATTGATTGTATTTGTTCTTTGGCCATCAAACCCGGAGAAGTTTAATTTTACGTCATGTTTTGTTTTCCAATCTTAATGTCGTTTGAATTGTCCTTCTACCGTTTCCTCATTGTGTAATCAAGGGCACAGCTAAGATGAAATGGTGATAGACCGTCTCCCTACACCCTACCTTAAACCAGTTTTTAACCAAGATTTTTCAGAAAATTCCCCACTGAACGTAGTGTTAGAATTTGTATTTGCTAAGGTAACTTCTGTCACTTTCACTGATTTTGCTTGGACTCCGAAATTTCTCAAAATTATGACAGTGAGAGTCTATGGAGAGAGTCATATATTTATATAAAATCTGTATGTGTCATTTGCGCGGCATTGCTTCTCCACGGTCTGCACCCTCCTTGGTATTCAGAAATAATCATTATTGCTCCAACAGCTGTACAATATTTTTATTTATTACGCTCTACCGGTTTAGGCACTGTCTGCCAACAACAGGAGACTGAAAAGCTATATGAAAACTATATGAAAGAGTACATCATAGTTATGTAGTGTTATACAATCTCACAACACGGCGGAAGATATAAAATATAAATAAAAATAAATAATACAAGTTGCACATCAATTATTATAAGCCATGTATCCGAATAAGGCAACGTCAAAATTAAAATTAGAATTGCGGTTGTTCATCGGAAAACGTCCTTCACAGTTCACCAGTTGTTGGCAGGTAGTGACAATGACGCTATCATTCACACTACGAAATTGACGTAAAGCATTGGTACGTGTTGAATTTGATCATGGTGAGGTTACTACTATGTCATAGACCATTGCTTTCCAAACTTTCCCTCATGGCGACACCCTTTTATAGCTTACAGTTTTGCGCGACACCCTTTCACTAATTTAAATACATATGGCAGAATTTAGAGAGTTCTAGCAAGGGGGGGATGGGGACGGAAATAAAGTATCGCTTAAAATTAGTTTGTAAACTAAACTGAAATCCTCGTACGCATTGACATGTTTAATGTTGATTCTGACTGCAGCAGTTACGTACACTCATCGCAAGAGAAGGAAACGTTAGGAAGTACGGAGATGTACAACAGAGTAACACCGCAGACAACAATGCCTAACTCACACAGTAATACTTGCTTCTTCCACATGCGACCCAACTTCCGAAACACGAAAACGTGATTTCGGAGACCGTTTTTCGCTGTCGTGTATACATGTCAGGGCCAAATAAGGATTTGCTGGATCTGATTTAGACAGCACATTGGCTGTTCCCTTTCAATTCAATATTGTCACATTATTTTCAGAAATAAAGAGGATGTATTTATAACAAGCAAGACCTCGGAAGTCCCGACTTATTCGAAAAAAATGAAAAAAATTTTGTGACAAATAAGAATATGAATGTCATTTCTGGTCCCAGAATCTGTTACATACAGGCAACTGAGAGAAAAAAATTAACATATACCAGGGTTAGAACCAACGATCACTGCATTTAAAATACTACTCTCCGGCCATACTCCATACGAAACATCGCTACTGAATAGCTTTAGTCAGTGGACAGTTGTGACTGCTTTAACAATCTGTGACATCTTTTACAGCCAGTGTGTCATTGATTGACATTCAATTGTAAGAAACGCTAACGGGGGTGACGTAGCTTTGATAAATCCATTAGAAAACGCTCAGGTGCAGCTTTTTGAGAAGGAAAGCAGACTACAGTGAAGGTTGGTTCAAGCAGCTGCACATGGGAAGAGCTGTTACGAGTATCAGCAGCAGCTCTGCGCATGCGCAGTTTGTTGGAATCTGGCAACTGGCAGCTGTTTGAACGAACCATGAGTGTCTACCATAGACTTACTAAATAAACACGGTGTCTACTGCTGCTGAAGCAGAGCTGACGCCTAGCGGCTGAGCACGCAATTAATGTGCACCGATCATTCCTTCAATACGTGATCTGTGGTGCACTGCATGAAAGGATGGATGATTAGCTGCAGGCGAGTCTTCAGGATAGTATGAAGAGAAGGATATTTAATGTTTTTTTTATGACAGGTATTTTTGTTTAGAGTCTAAATTAGTTAGTCTCGCGACTCCCCAGGGTATCGCGACACCCAGTTTGGAAAGCTCTGAATAGACCATAATAAGACTCATAGATTACATGATTGCATTAATGGAAAATAATTGCCAATCAACTCCAGTTTCTAGTTCCTTGTTACCAACACATTTCTTCTATAGTCTTTGCCAGTGACTTATAAAATCTCAAGTTGGCATCTATAACAGGCGTAACAAGGGAGATATAATCTCAAAAAGTCACTGCACTCAAAAACAGAGAGGTATTCGTTTTAGTTATTTTTACTAGGCATTTCTTGGGTATTCCCTCAGTTGCTTATTCACTTGTTCTTTGTTATTTTCTGAAAATTGTGGACAAATTCTTGTAGAACATTCCAAAATCGAGATTACTTATTTATCTTTTTTTTCTGGTCAGTGGATCCGCAAGTGTGTCATATTTGCTCAACTTCGCGCTGTTGATGTCAGGATCACATCGTAGCAGGACTCAACCGCGTCCACTGGTCGTTTTACGGCCGAAGTTCCACAGCTGCAAAATCGTCGACTCCCTCGGAGCGTTTCTTGAAGGGGCACAGCGCAGCAGCGGCGCTAAAGTTCGACCATCCCCCCAGGAATGAGTTATTGCTTCCCAAACAAAAGATATGTAAAATAAAAGAAACACGGCGTGGCATGCAGAGTGATGATGAGGAGAAAGCGAGTGCCGTCCAGAGGCGGCAGCCGCGTAATCCATCAAGGGAGCGCCGCGCCCGCGGGCGGGAGGCCTGGCTTCGTGTGGAGGGGCCGATCAATGGCTGGCCTGACAGCGCCACCAGCCGAGCTGGGAGGCAGCCGCCAGTGCCAACAGGACGACCCGCCAGCAGTAGTATGTACAGACGAGACCCTGTGGAGGTGAGTCTACGAGTCTCCTCTGGTACTACTCTCGACGCAGCTGACACCATACCAGTTCTGGAACGGCAGCCAACTCTCGTCTCTTCGGTGATGCATAATCAGTGACCAGGAGCTTGATTTGCCTGACCTTTCGGATACGTCCGATGGGCGTCGATCTGGGGCTGGACTAAGTAACGACCTCCATGGCACTTTCATCAAGTGTGCGATGTGGTCATTCTGAGAAACCGCAGAACCATCCGTTTGTTAAGAGGCTAAAATTGGGCAGCTCAGCGCACAGTGGATCATATTCACAGATCGAGGTGGCGAGGTTGACTCGCAATCGAAAGGAAGATCTGAAGATCAAAATCACCTGCAGAATGATCTGAATATCATTATGGTGTAAAAATTTGTAAATGACTCTAAATAGTGAGAAGTGTGAAGGCGTCCACATGAGTACGAAAAGAAATCCGTTTAAACGTTGTTTACAAGAAAAATCAATCAAATGTGGAGGCCGTAAACTCCACAAAATACCTAAGAATTACTATTACTTCAGACATAGAGTGGAAAGAACAAGTAGATAATGTCATGGGAAGGGCGAACCAGAGACTGCGTTTTATTGGCAGAACCCTTAAAACATGCAACAGAACTACAAAAGAAACTGCATACACTACTCTTGTCCGTCTATTTTTGCAGTATTGCTGCCCAGTGTGTGATCCTTATCAGGCGGGTTTGACGGAGGACATCGAAGGAGTGCAAAGAACGGGAGCTCGTTACGTATTGTCACGATACAGTGGAGACAGCGTTACGGATGTGGGATGGGAATCATTATAACAACGGCGCTTATCTCTGCGGAGTGGGCTACTTACGAAACTACAATCGCCAACATTCTCCTCCGAATGCAAAAATATACTGTAGACTCGCAGTTATATAGGTAGAAATGATCATAAGAATAAAATACGAGAAATCAGATCTCGAAGTGAGAGATTCAAATGTTATTTCTTCCTGCGCGCTATTCGAGAATGGAATGGAACATAAATAGTATCACGTTGGTTCGATGAACCCTCTGCCAGGCACTTAAATGTGATTTTCAGAGTATCCCATGTAGATTTAGATATAGAAGGCGGTTCCAGTCCAGCTCCCGCCACCCTGATGTAGCTTTTCCGTGATTTCTCTACATCATTCCACGCAAATTTCGAGATGTTCATTTCACAGTTCCCATAGTTAGAAAATTTCGGTCTGATATTCGTCTCTAATGATGTCGACGGGATCTTACACCTTAATCTTCCTTCCTTCCTTCGGAGCATTCGAATTCCATTCCAGAACAGCGTGGGGTGACACAGTTCACCAAAAGCCGTCGTCATTGAATAAATTATTGATGTGCGATCTTGGCATTTTTAAGAGTATAAAATTATCAGATCGCCTCCAAAACAAACAATATGAGGCAGTAACCTCAAATGTATGGCAATTAAAACATATCTAACCGTTATAAAGTACTTATTATGAAATATCAAGTTTCAGGAAACATATCTATGTAAATAAAGTTTAAATATCAAAATCCGTCTGTAAATACTAAATTTTTAACAGATACAAGATATTCGACATTTTATGTAAAAAAGTTTCTTTGTGTAAAATCTGTTTCTTTCAGCAAAGATAAACATAAAAAACTAAATAGTAAAAAACATTTTCGAGATGGCGTTAGAAATATTTAAAATCGTGTTTTTATATAAAAAGAATATTTTTTGTAAAATTCTGTTTTTACGAAAAATCCAGTTATGTAGAAAAACTCAAAAGGCAAAAACCTCTTTAAATACAAAATATAATCCAAATCGTTAGAGCAGTTTCGGGGATACGCTACATATAAATTTGCAAGAATTGCTCGTTTAAATATATTACGTGTAAACTATAGAAACGACTTGTCTGTATTGCAGTGCATCTGTAACGCAGGAACGTATACTTTGGTTTCTTGATGTTAATCGTGAGTTTTTGTAGCTGTATATTTCGCTGCGTTTCGTTTCTTCTGTGTTCAGGCCCCCAGCGAAAATTCGACAGATGATGTGGTTAATAAAAGACGACCTCGGTATCAAAACACCAGGAGTATATAAAATACCATGTGAGTGAGGCTGCTATTATATTGGACAAACTGTACTCACTGTGGAGCAACGCCAGACAGAACACGAGAGGTGCTTACGTCTTCGCTACCCGGAAAAATCCGTCGTGGCAGAAAATTCTTTAGAAAATCGACACCGAATTCTGTTTGACGAAACATCTGTCATTGCTGAAACGAAAGGACATTGGGATAGTATTATACAGGAAGCTATTGGAATCAAAATATCTGAGAACGCCATTAATAAGGACGTCGGTTTGCAGCTCAACACAGCGTGTGCCCGGCCATAGCAAGGTTGAAGCGGACGCGGCGGACACGGGACGAAGAAACAAGCCCCAGGGACGTCACAGCCCGCGGAAGGCAAAGGTGCCGGTTCAGGCACACAATTTTAATCCTCCAGGAAGTTTCAACCTAAGAGAGCTACTGACATATTGCCCTAAATCGTTTATGTAAATAAGGAACAGCAGAGGACCAATAACACTACCCTGTGGTACGCCCGATATCACCTCTGTTTTAGTTGATGCCTTACCATCGGTTACTACGAACTGTGTCCTATCTGACAGGAAATCCCCTATCCAGTCGCGGATTTGGGGTGATATACCATAACCACGCAATATGATTAAAAGCCCTTTGTGAGGTACGGTGGCAAAAGCCTTCTGGAAATTAAGACATACGGAATCAATGTGCGAACCCTTGTCGATAGCACCCATCACTTCGTGTGAGTAAAGAGATAGTTGTGTTTCGCATGAACGATTTTTTCTAAACCTGTGTTGACCTTGGGCCAATAGATCATTCTTTTGGAGAAAATTCATAATATTTGAATACAGGATATGTTCCAAAACCCTGCTGCAAATCGACGTCAGTGAACTAGGCCTGTAGGTTAATGGGTTACTCCTACTGCCTTTCTTAAATATAGGTATGACTTGTGCAACTTTCCAATCATTTATTACAGATCCTTACTTGAGAGAGCGATTGTATATGGCTGTTAAGTAAGGAGCTATCGCTTCAACATAATCAGACAGAAATCTAATGTGTATACAGTGCGGACCAAAAGACTAGTCCTTGTTAAGTGATTTTACTTGCTTCACTACTCCGTGATATCTACTTCTACGTTACTCATTACGGCCTCTGTTCGTAATTCGAAATATGGAATATTGGTTGCGTCTTCTTTGGTGAATGAGTTTCTAAAAGCTATGTTTAGTAACTCTGCTTTAGTAGCGTTGTCATCGGTAGGATCGCCATTACTATCACGTAGTGAGGCAGTGTTTGTGTTTTGCCCCTAGTATATTCAACATATGACCAAAATCTCTTTGGGTTTTCTGTCAAAGTTGGAGAAAGAATTTCGTTGTAATAAGTATTGTAGGCATCTCGCATTGAAGTCCTCACTAAATTTCGAACTTCTGTGTAGGTTCGCCAATCCTGGGGACTTTGTGTTCGTTTAAATTTAGCATGCCTTTTCCGTTGCTTTTGCATGTGTCCTGGCCTGTTTTGTGTACCAAGGGGGATCACCACCTTCTTTTATTAATTTATTTTGTATAAAACTGTCAATTGCTGTTGATACCACTTCTCTGAATTTGAGCCACATATGGCCTATACGTACGTTTAGAGTTAGAAACGAGTGGAAGCTGTCTTTCAAGAAGCAATGTGTTTCATTTCTGCTTTGCTGAACAAATTTTCTTTTCGTTTATTTTTGGTAACTTTGGGACTTTCGATATTCAATCTCACTACGACAGCTCTGTCTTCACTAATACCTGTATCCGTTTAGATGCTCGTTATGAGCACAGGATTTTTTTTTTTTTTTTTTTTTTTTTTTTTTGCTAGGAGATGAGTGTGTTTTCACATACATTGAAACTCGCCCGCTGTTCGTTTGACTGTTAACTAGCCGTGTTTGTGAAGTTAATAATTGACTGCTTGCTCACAATATCTCATTACGGCCATATTCACACAGCGGCGGAAGTATACAGTACCCTTAAACAAAACTCTGATTCTATAAGTTAAGCAAACAGTCTACCTTTACTGCAATCTTTAGAGGAAACTGCACATATTTAAATAATGATCTGAAGTCATGGATATAAGTAAAAAATCATGAATGTTGGCAACGGAAATACAAATAATGCTTCAGAAGGGAGCAGAGACACAAGATGCATGAACAAATTACCCCACATTAATTTAAAATAAATGATGAGGAGACAATTTAAATTAGCACAACAGTATTATAATTTAACAAGTTTATTTATTATTCAAAACAAGAACAACGAGGGTGAAGACCATTTTTTTTTAAATACAATAAAAACACACCTTACAAAATATTCAAAATTATCCACAATTACATGGCCCTAAAATTGCCCACCTGCAAAGTTGAGTATAGGTTAATTACGATCACGTTTCATAGGGGGGAACGGAGGAATTGCAGCATATTCACGCACAGATTCATACGCCAAACCATGCAGGTACTTAACAAGCATCTGACACCAATACACCAAGACGACAGTCAAGCAATGTGGAGAATACAGGTCGAAGGTTCACTCGCGCACAATGAAATAGTACTTCGCTTTCATAACGTGTCAAGCTAGAGGCTTAGGCTCATGATAAACTATCAGAAACGAACGCACTTGGTTTAAGACCACAAAATGCGATGTACAGACGGAAATTAAAGTTTCCCTAGAACTTCTAACTATATATTAAATCACGATTTCATTAAATAATATCTAAAAAGGTCGCTCTAGCGTTCGTTTAGCACAGGGAGAAGATAACTACAGAAGGTTAAAGTTGTTAGATCAATACAACACTCTACAAAATCGGAACACGAAATATGCAAAAAGTTAACAAAACCAATGTCGAAGACAATAAGATCGCGAAATATATCGTGTAACTATTCTTTCTGATCAGAGGAATGATATCTCTTAGATAAGCAGGGTTACAGGTTGCTACAGCACAATACAGAGTTCGGTCACAAAAATTCAGATAAGTGAAATAATTCCATTTCATGAAAATTAAAAACACGATAGACGTTGTGCAACGGTTCTTTCTACACAGAGGAAAAAGATCTATTTAATGATAATAACCACGACAGGGAACACGCTAATCGGCGCACACGTGGGCCGACAAGTACACAGATTACAAGTTAGAATGGAAAATTTTCAGGGAAAATTATCACGCTACACTCACTAGGAAACACCTTAGCAAATTAGCTATACAATTATTAACCACTAAAGTGTACTGAATGATGGAAAAGCTGAAGGCTTAGTCTGATATCGTCCACGTGTTCTGTCAACAAAGTACGAACTGTATAGGCACCGTGAATCCCCGAAAATATTAGTATTCAACTATGATAAGAACGCGAAAGACATTGAACATATTTAAATTGGCGAAGAAGTGTTTTAAAAGTTATAAAGTGCAAGAACTATGGTAATGAAACACCATCAGAGCCTCGGAATCAGATTCCAGCAAAAATCGACATAAAATTAGCAATCCTGTAGAAAATTAAGCAAAATCTCACTACTACACATAGTGTAGCTGCTACTCCCGGAATTAAACTCGCGAAAAGGTATAAGTCTGACTGTGGAGCCTGAACTAAGTCAAGCCACATGGTCACAGCAGAACCAAACCCAGAGGTACTTACCCTACCAGGAACCAAGAAGCAAATGAATAGCTCTGTTCACCACTGATTAACCATTAACAGAGAGAGGTAGTGGAGGGGATCCCAGAGAGCATCACCGTTCATCAGGCAGGTAACCTGACCAACCCCCTGCCAAGGATGTTAAGAGTAAGCTACATTAGGAATCATTGGTAAGACTGGGTTCTGCTCAGCAGTTGGCAAACTTACTTCTCGTCCAGAAACATTCAACACCCAGCGTTTGAAAAAAACGATGACACAAAACAGACGAGGTGCATCTAGCACTTCCTAAACTTTCTTACATACAAAGTTTCATTCATTCTGTGGAAGCCAGGGCCAATACACACTAATACATATTTTGGGCCTCATGTACAACATACACAGAATTTTACATACAGATGATATATAATGCCTGGTATCTTGCATATTGCGAATGGACTGTCTTGCTACACTAAAAAAAAAAAAAAAAAAAAAAAAAAAAAAGTCTGAAGCTCATAAACATTTGTTCAGGGGAAGTCAATTAAATGGAACACGTTATGTGGACATGTTTCACCATTTACAATTCTGGTTGGCTCATTAACTAATTGATCGAAGTAATTCTCAGAGACTGCATTGAGTACAATTTCACATGATCTTTTACGTGTACCTCCTGATTTGAAAATATAATTTCGCCAACAGATTGAAGGTAAATTAAAATCACTGCCTACTTGTATCATCTGTGTCGGGTACATTTTTGTAATTTGACTCAGGTTTTCTTTGAACCTTTCTGCTCTTGTATTGTCAGAGTCGGGAGTGCGGTATAAGGATCCAATTAATAACTTCTTATAATTTTCAGGCAAAACCTCTACCCATAATAGTTCACAGGAACTATCAACTTGAACTTCGCTACACGAAAGACTACTTATTTTGTTTAATCTATCCTTTCTGAACACAGTTCTTTTGCAAATACTGCTGCTGAACTTATTTTCGGCTTGAGCCAACTTTCACTGCCTGCAATGATGTGTGTTGCGGTGCTTTCTATTAACGCTTGGAGTTGGTACTTTCACGACACAGTTACAACAATTTACTACTGTTATAACGATAGTTCCTAGATCTACATTTCTCCTGTGATCCACCTGCACTTTTTGAGATTGCCCATTTTGTTTTTCCCCGAAGTCACTTCCTGCCTTTAGTGGGCTGCTGACCTATTTAGTGGAACCCAAAAACCCACCACCCAATGGCGCAAGTCAAGGAATCTGCAGCCTACACGGTCGCAGTACCGTCTGAGCCTCTGATTCAGACCCTCCACTCAGCTCTGTACGAGAGGTCCACAGTCGATCCTGTCAACTATGCTGCAGATGGTGTGCTCTGCTTACATCCTGCAAGCAAGACTGGCAGTCTTTACCACTTCAGATAGAGACAATCTCTTCAGATCCGAAGCGACAGACGTCACTGGTACTGGCGTGAGCCACCACCTGCAGTTGGTTGCACCCCGTACCCTTCATGGCATCCGGGAAAACCCGATCCACATCAGGAATGACTTCACCTGGTATGTACACAGAGTGCACGTTTGCCTTCTCCTCCTCCTTGCCAGCCATCTCTCTAAGGGGCTCCATAGACAATTGTAGCGACTTGTGGCTATTGAATGTGAAAAATGTGAAGCTGGCTAAACTATACTTTGAAAAGCAAACATAAAAACATAAGTACGCAATGAAGCTTATTCAGATTCTGTAACTGTGTTCGTGAAATATGCATCTAGACCTATGGTAATAAATGTTAAACTTGACTTGAACGATATGATAAAGGATAGTTTCATGAATGGCTGGTTGACAAGAATATGGAAGTACAACAATAGTTCCTGACATATTTCTCTCAACTGGTAACACTGTTCCTTTTTTATGGCCTGTGTGGCGCAAGGATAAGCTGTCTATGTACCTGCTCTGCAAATACGTCAGATAGCACTAAGTACGGAATTGGCAGAGGTGTCATGCGAATTCACTAACTACCACACAAATAGTCTTTTTTTAGGTGAATGACCAAGTCGACACAAATAGGAAATAAGTTTGAAGCATAATCCTTTATATCACTGAAATCTCTTCTCACATAAGGCAAACATAAGTTAGACAATATGTTAAAATCTTCTCTCTTCTTACAAGTCTGTTCATTACATCTTTCCATTAAAACCACGATTGTAAAACAAAACTATACTTACTTTCTGACTGACGTCCTGAATTACACTTTTTGCTGAGTTCAACGACAAGCATGGATCACAACAACGCAAAAAGTACAATAATGAAATTATAATCTTCCTTACCTCTGATCTTCATCATGTTCCAAAAACAGATCAATTCAATTACGAAAAAAAGAAAGAAAAAACCACAAGGCAAAGAGATAAGCTCGTTCAACGACTTTTAAACTCATTCCATTACTTCTTGCATAACATTCTCTGTGGTGTCGCACAAGTATGAATTGCATGCCATGTACTTTCGCCGCGCGCCACCATGCACGCACAGCGTGGCGCTCTTACTATGTCAGCCATGAGCGCCCTCTGCTGCAACTCCGCTCGTGGCCACAACTGCTGCATCGGCCACTTGGGAATCAGATAGGCACCAGTTAAGACTTGGCTATCAGATAGGCACTAGGAATCATCAGTAGGCAGGCCTCTAAATAAACTATGTATCAGCATTCTGCAGTCAAGAACTATGTAAAAGTATTACCAAGACTCCACGAAATATATATCTTGTACTAATTTAGCCTAGTGTTTGTAGTTTCTGCTGTCCCACTGGCTGGGCACCTCCGTACCTGCACACACGTGCATCCTATTCCATGTGTCGGGCTCTCTCTACTCGGCCACTGGCACGCAGGACGATCCGGCGGTAACAAGATACAAAAGTGGCGACGAGGTTGGGACACAAAAGTGGCGACGAGGAGTGATAGAAGAACCGTGGACCAGCCCGCTTGCAGCAGCCTGACTGCAGTAGTCGGAGCACGTAGAAATTGCTCCTGCCCACACACCCTTATTATAAGATTTTTGGGAAAAGATATTCTGTTATGTGTTTTGTGGACTTTTTTTGTTGCAGTGCGTCCTCATTTACATTGTATTTGTATTTTAAGTTACTTGTATGCGCAGCGCCTAATCGGTCAGCATGGCCACTACCCCGAACCCAAAGTTATTGGAATTTATTCAGTTACGGACTGCGCAAAGCACGCAACTACTCCAAGCGGTGTCGCAGTTGACGGCACAGGCAGCTAACCAACAACAGCCGTCGCATCAGCCGCCCACACCTGCAGCCGCAACGCTTCCTACATTTCGCCAGTACAACGAACGTGAGGAAGAATGGAGCGATTACTTCGCGCAGTTTCAAGAACTCGTCGCGGCTAATCAACTAACAGGTCAGACAGTCAAACACTTCTTTCTCGCCGTAGTTGGCACCACGACTTTCGTGTTACTGCAGAAACTTTCCCCCACACATGTTCTCACGATGTCGAATTTGATGCACTAGTAGATGCACTGAATGCTCATTATGAGAGAAAAGTTCTCGTATCTGCAGTGCGGTATCGATTTTTCAGACTAAACAAATCACCGGACCAAACCCATACGCAATGGATTGCGGAATTAAAGGGCTTAACCCGCAAATGTAAATTTACTTGCTCTTGTGGACTTTCTTATAGTGACATGATGTTGAGAGGTGCAATTACTCAGAACATTCAGGAGCCCAGAATTAGGGCAGCAATTCTGAAACAGTCTGACCCCTCATTAGATAGTGTACTGCAGCTTATTGAAGCGCATGATACTTTTGACTTAGCAGATGTAGAAATTCAAAGCCACAATATTAATTGAGTGCGCCGCAATGGATGCTTTCCTAGTCACAGTTCTCAGTCTAGCCCTAGTGTGTTTTACAATTCTACCGGCCGTACTGAACAGTCAGTGAACAGTAGCCAGTGTAAAAGTGCGACACAAAGGTCGCCCCGTTGTGTTAGGCAAAGTAATTTGACAAACGGGCGCCAACGCTCATTTCAGAAAAATGTTCGTAAATCTTGCCCTCAGTGTGTATCTCGCCACAAGCGTGCGCAATGCCCTAGTCGCAACGCCATATGTTACCAATGTGGCAAATCGGGACATTTACAGTCCGTGTGTACGCAGAATGTAAATTCAAAGAACGGTGCCATTAGGAACAGTGCTTCGGAGAGTGCAAGAACAATTCATTCTGTAAATGTCATACACGCCGTGGATTTGGACAGTGTTTCTCTTGGGTCTCAAATGCAAGGAAGTTCTTCTGCACCTACTGCAAAGCTATGTAGTGAGCAACGTCACAAGCGCCGTCGAGCGCGTAAAACTGTGCAGCGGAAAAGGGTTTGGGACAAACAAAATGACTATGTACAGTGCAATCCTGTGGTAAAACTAATGCATTCTGCAAATTCTCTTTGTAATAGTGCCCAGTACTGTGTAGCTAGGACAGTAGATTTGATGTAGCTACTCAAAGTAAATTTAGTGCAGTAGCTGGTGAATCTGTTGTAGCCTCGCATTGCGCGGACGCCGATCCGGCGGTAGTGCCATCTAGGGACAGTGATATTAATCTGTGTGACGATTCTGTGTCGCTTGCTTCACTACGCTGCCCGCACATGCGTAAGCGCAGCACGCAAACTGTGTCAACCGTTGCCCACATTCGCGCACCTATCGAGCGCCACAATCAAAAACTTTATGTGAATCTTTCCATTGAAAATAAGACTGTGCAATTTCAGCTCGACACTGGTTCCGGTGACACATTAATAAATAAAGAAACTTCTGGGTTGGCCAAAATTATCGCCGTCTCAACAATTGCTCACAGCATATACAGGTCAAAATATTCCCGTGCTAGGAACGTGTAGCCTGTCCGTCTCTTTTCAAGATGTAACAAAAACAGTACCTTTTGTAGTTCTTCAGGCCAAATCTGCACAAATCATTTTTGGATTACATGCATTCGACTTGTTTGGCTTATCAATTCAATGAGATGTGCTTCAGATTTCGTCAGTAGTGCCTCAGGACAAAATCAATGCATTGTGTGAAAAATATAGTGACTTGTTTCCGCCGGAACTAGGTTGTGCAAAAGAATCTGCAGTGCCATAATTTCGTAAAGCTAGACCAGTGCCTATCGCAATTCATGATAAAGTTGCTGAAGAACTTAAACGTTGGCAAGTTAGTGGGGCGATTTCTCCTGTTTCTGCGAGTCAATGAGTCTCGCCTTTAGTAATTATACCCAAGCCGTCAGGAAAACTTCGTCTCGGTGCGGACTTCAAATCAAAAGTGAACAGTCAAACAATTGTAGACATATACCCTCTGCCCAGACCTGACGAACTGATGGACAAATTAGGACAATCTCGCTTCTTTTCTAATATTGATTTAGCAGAGGCATACTTACAGATTCCGCTTGATGATGAGTCCAAAAAGTTTTTCGTTATTAATACTCACATGGGCCTTTTTCAGTTTCAATGCCTACCCTTTGGCAGTTCTTCCGCCCCCGCTATTTTTCAGCGTTTTTTGGAACAGCTGGCAGTTTCTGTACCGTGTTTCTCGAACTATTTATATGATACTAGCTCAACCCCCGCTGCTTCGCATGCGTAGGCTGGTTGGTCTGCACCAGTTCTTTCTTTTTAATCATGACGAAGAATCCATATCTTAAGTTTCGTATTTATAGCTTGAAATTTGAGTTAACAGCACCAAAATTGGCTTAGTAGCAACGTATTTTCAAAAAAATGTTTCATCCTCTATTTCACCCACTAACTGATTAATTTTCTGAAAATACGGAAACACGTGTCTTTTCAATTCTGACCGATGTTTGTGGTTGTAGCTTCAAAATTGCCTTAGTAGCAAAAGATTTTCGAACAACATCCCCTCTCTAATTAACCCCCTTGATGGTTGAATTTCCAAAAATACCGAAAGACGTATTTTTTAAATTCTAACGAACAATACAAATACCAATTTTTGTAGCTATAGCTTCAAAATCGTCTTCACAATAATGTGTTTTCGAAAAGAATTTTTGATCCCCTCTTTTACCCTCTTAGTTGTTGAACTTCTAAAAATACTAAAACGTGTCTTTTTAATCCTAATAAAGAGTCTATATACTAAGTTTCGTAGTTATAGCTCGAAATTTTAGTTAACAGTAACATATTTTTGAAAATTAATTTTTGCTTCCCGTATTTCAGTCCCTTATTAGTCTAATTTCCAAAAATACCGAAACACTTGTCTTTTAAATTCGAACCCCGAATCCAAATCCGAAAATTTGTAATTTTAACTTCAAAATTGCCTAAATAGCAACAGATTTTCGAAAAAAAAAATCTCCAATTTAACCCCCTTGATGGTTGAATTTCCAATAATACCGAAAAACGTATTTTTTTTAAATCATAACGAACAATACAAATACCAATTTTTGTAGCTATAGCTTCAAAATTTTCTTTACAACGACGTATTTTCAAACATAATTTTCGATCCTCTATTTAACCCTTTTACTTGTTGAATTTCCAAAAATAGTAAAAATCATAGATTTTTAATCCTGACCAAGATTCCATGTCCGAAGTTTCGTAGTTGTAGCTTAATATTTGAGTTAACAGCAACATATTTTTGAAAATCAATTTTTTCGTCACCTATTTTACCTCCTTATTTGTCGAATTACAAAAAAATGCCGAAACAAGTGTCTTTTAAATTCTAACCCTGAATTAAAATCCGAAATTGTGTAATACAAGCTTCAATATTGCCTAAATAGCTACGTATTTTCAAAAAAACGTTTCATCCCCTATTTCACCCCCTTACGGACGGAATATCGAAAAATCACTTCTTAAATGACGCCTACAGAGGGAGCTCAACACCCTCCATAAATTTCAAATTTCTGTCTTCAGTGATTTGGGCTGAGTGATGATGAGTCAGTCAGTCAATCAGTCAGTCAATTGGGACACTTCCTTTTATATATAGAGATTGTGGTCTCGGAACGCACAGTTGAAGAACATTTATTAAACCTGGAGTGCCCTTTCAAAGTGTTGACTGCAGCAGGTCTCCGTTCCAATAAAGCAATGTGATCGTTTTTTCAAATTGAAATAGAGTACCTAGGCTATGTGATAAATGCCCAAGGAATCCATACCTTATAGTCACATCTTCGAGCAATCAGAGACTTGCCTCCTCCTAAGAATGTGCACAAATTGCAAGTAGTAATGGGAAAGCTTAACTATTATTTCAGATTTATTCTCAATGCCTTTCAGATTGCAGCTCCACTGCATCGCTTACGTAGGAAAAATGTTCCTTTTGTATGGTCTAAAGACTGCCAGGTTGCCTTTGACAAATTAAAGTCTGCACTACTTAGTGATGTGTGTGATTCCCTTTGACCCACAGAAGCCTGTAGTGCTAGCAATGGATGCCTCGTCGTACCGTCTGTGCGCAGTAATGTCACATCGTATTGGATCTCAAGATCGTCCTATTGCCTTTGAACCCAAGTACTGACGCCAACGCAACAGAATTACAGCCACTTAGAAAAGGAGGCCTTAGCAATCATTTACGGCGTCACAAAGTTTCATCATTATCTCTATGGAAGAAAATTCTATTTGTTGACAGACCACACGCCTATAACATCCTTGTTGTCACCCACCAAGCCAGTTCCGCCACGAACGGCACAAAAGCTTCAGCGATAGTCCTTGATGTAGTCAAATTATCAGTATTAGATTTTTTACAGACCTGCCACTAAACATGCCAACGCGGACACACTTTCCAGACCTCCGGGTAGCCAGGATGAGTCGTTTGATTCTTCCAAAATGGCATGTCCCAGATAGACTCCAGAGATGCTTCTGCTGTCGCAGACTTCCCTTTGTACTCTTGTCGTGTTGCACAGGAAACAGCTGCCGATGCAGACCTAAGTGCGGTAGCACGTTTTGTTCACTGTGGGTGGCCTTCCAGATCCAAAGACATTGAACGGCCTCTGGTTCGACGTTATTTTGCACAACGTCATGCATTGTCTTTAAGTCAGGGTGTTGTTACATACCGACAACGACCAAACGAGAGTGATTGTTCCTCGTTCCCTGCTACGAGAACTATTACGCCTCCTGCATCAAGGACATTGGGGTATTGTTAGGACAAAGCAACTGACCAGACGTCATTGTACCTGGGTTGGTATGAATGCCCAGATAGAGAGCATGACGTCTCAGTGTACGGTTTGTGCGGAGCCACACCCCAAGGAACCATGACAACGTTTACACATTGACTATGCCGCCGGACCTTTCTGGAACACTCGCTGGTTAATCGTTGTAGACGCTTTCAGCAAGTTTCCTTTCGTGATTGCCATGAACTCAACGACAGTGTCTAGTACAATCAGTGCCATAACATCATTGTTTTGCATTGAAGGGTTGCCTGAAACTATCGTCAGTGACAATGGACCTCAGTTTGTTAGTGCGGAATTTCAACAGTTTTGTCGTGTGAATGGCATTCAGCATATCACCACCACACCCTTTCACCCTCAGTCCAATGGTGAAGCAGAACATTCAAGTCTCACATGGAAAATGTGAAAGGTCAGCACGCCAGGCAGCAAGCTCTTCAAATTTTCCTGTCTACGTATCGGTGCATGCCAAGTGACGGCCCGCCTCCTGCCGAGCTGCTACACTGCCGCCGTCACCGCACTCTCCTTCACCTGCTGCAGCCTCCCACGCAGCGAGTCGTTTCGTATGGCGCTACGCGTTTCCAGGTTTTTACGCCATTGCTGTACAGGGTGTTTGCTGGACGTAAGAGATGGTTACCGGGCACCATTCATCGTGTGCTCTGTCGCAATATGTATGTTGTACGTTCTTCCACAGGGTCGGAGCTGTGGCGCAACGCAAACCAATTGCGCCTGCACAGGCCGCGAGATCCTGTCTCTGGTTTCTTGATTCCAGACCCAGTTCACCGCCAGGGAGCACAGCCACATCGCTCGCCGACGGGTCCAGTGTCCCCGGACTACGAACTCGTCCTCATGGAAGTAGACGCGCCTTCGACGTAGTCGCTCATGCCTCCGCAGCTGTCGCCGCCGCAGATTACAGCGTCACCGAGGAGGACTCCGGGACCGTGCGTGCCCCCGCCGCCTGGGCCACGCACCTCAAAAGATGACCTGCTCGCTCAGGGCGGAGGTGTGCACCCTTCCCCTCGTTTTGGTGGATTTTCCGGGGGATCGAAAGGTGGATACCGGGGCGCTGACGGCGTCTCGATCCCAGCCTCAGCTACAACGCCCATCCCACCAGTAACGCTCCCGCCCAGGCCCTCCTCCCAGTGCCGTCGCCGAAGCCCTCAGTCCTTCGCCACGACGGCGCGGCGGTTTGGGGGGGAGGGGGGGAGGGGTGTGGTGTCGCACAAGTATGAAGTGCGCGCCACGTACTTTCGCCTCAGTAGGCAGGCCTTCTTGCATAACATTCTCTGTGGAGTCGCACAAGTATGAATTGCACGCCATGTACTTTCGCCGCGCGCCGCCATGCACGCACAGCGTGGCGCTCTTACTATTTCAGTCACGAGCGCCCTCTGCTGCAACTCCGCTCGTGGCATCGGCCACTTGGGAATCAGATAGGCACCAGTTAAGACTTGGTTATCAGATAGGCACTAGGAATCATCAGTAGGCAGGCCTCTATATAAACTATGTATCAGCATTCTCCAGTCAAGATGTAAAAGTTAAGTATTACCAAAACTCCACGAAATATATATATATATATATATATCTTGTTCTAATTTAGCCTAGTGTTTGTAGTTTCTGCTGTCCCACTGGCTGGTCACCTCCGTACCCGCACACGCGTGCATCCTATTCCATGTGTCGGGTTCTCTCTACTCGGCCACCGACACCCAGGACGATCCGCCGGTAACGAGACACAAAAGTGGCAACAAGGATGGGACACAAAATTCTCACTATTCACTCCTCTGAGTCCAGGTCACAATTACAACTGCTCAACCGCGGGACAGCGAGAACCAAAGACTGCCCTCGCGGAGTCAAAGATATATATAATACTAGCTTATACCCGCGGCTCCGCTCGCGTGGTCGTTGATTATGATAGATAAGCTATCTTTCAGTAGTGTGCTATGAGGCTGGTTTTGAAGGATGAAATGAAATACCTTCTTTAGAAACAAACATTTTTAATCAACATTAAAATAAAAAAAATTAAATTTTGGAAATGGTTAATGACTTACAATAAAAATACATATATAGCCCACCCTTGAGAAAGCGACGTATAATTGACCATGTGAAAATATGTAGGGACTGATGACTCCGTAGTTAAGTCCCATAAGTTTTCCAACGTTTTAACTTTATTATTATTATTATTTTGAAAAATATGAGGGCTGTATACGGATTCCCGCGACGTTTAATGATTGTACATGAACTTCGTTAATTGTCATGGCAAAAGCTAGACGAACTGGAAACTGAAGTATTTTGAACTGTAATGGCATATCTGAAGGGATTAAGGAAATTCGAGGTTTAAAAATATCTTTTCCGGCCAATGTTCCTGACAAAATCGTTGGTTCAATGAGGTTTCGATGAAATTTTTTTAGGAAATGTCGCTGATAAAGCGGAACTGAAAAATATTCCTATCAGATTGCAGTAGTCTATGCACTTACCGTTTATCAAATCATACGTAAAACTGAATTCGTATCGAAGAATCCAGTCACGAAATTCAACAATAATGATAATATCACAGCTCGATCACTTGATGTAATGCGCGAAACGTCAATCGATTTTTTAAAGAGATGTATTAAAAGAAATTTCTTTTTTACTGCTTTATTTATTTACTCGTATATTTCCTTATTCGTATGCTTAACCTTACAGAGAAATAGCTGAAGACATTATAGCACGCATAGACCAAAGATATGGTTGTGGCATCACGTTTCGCTGTATGTAACCTCCTAGCTATAGAGTCGCAAAAGTCATCGCTGGCCTTATGTCCTAATTTTTTTATAACTTCACGACTTTCAACCAGCATATATTCCACTCCCTTATAGCTATCGGCATGGAACTGCTATGGTGTACAACGGGAGACTTCGGACGACAATTACACACAGACCATTCGTTTGCGTTCTGTAGTTTATCATTATCATCCTTCAAGCAACAATGCACCCAATAAAACCATTTTTAAAGAGTAATTATTGTTCCGAATTTTGCGTTATATTCTTCAAATTACTAAATATCTATCAGATCGCTATAAAACCTTGCCTAAAACCTTCCTCAGGTATAAATAAGTAACTGTACAAATATTTCATTATCTGCGTCTTGTCGCTCGGTCGTGATAAGAGTACACCGACCAGACACTGACATTAATAGCTATCCGATCGCCATAAAATCATGCCTAAAGCCTAACTGTACAAATTTTTAGCTCTTTATGCCTTGTGGTTCAGACGTGATAAACGTACACCGTACAGACATTCACATTTATAGATATAGGTAACGTCTACTTTTAAATCAACGGCACCTTTGCAATGGAATAAAAATGGTCACAAAATGTTTATCCCATTTTCAATCGTACCCCTATGTCAGGTAGGAGAGTCACATGTTCAAAAATGTTTGTGTACCTTATGCGACTTAACTACGGGGTCATCAGTTCCTAAACTTACAAACTACTTATGAACTAGCTTACATTAAGGAAGGCACAAATATCCATGCCCGATGGGGGATTCGAACCCCCGACCGTAGTGGTCGTGCAGAACGTGACTGGAGCGCCTCAGTCCCCTCGGCCACCGCAGCCGGCGGAGAGTCACATGGTGACATACACTACACTATGTAATGTATAGATGGCATCTACACATGACATAGTCGAAAGTTTCCACAAGGAATGATCTCCTTTAAACACTAACCGGTTCAGAATGGGGTAGCCAACCTGAAACTATCCGAATTTCTGCAATGGCATTGTGTTGCTCTATTACAGAGTACTGCTACCGCGTTTGGCACAAATTACCTCATGCCAAACAGGAAGATATAGCTCTTAATGATACACGTGGAATTATAAAGGGTTATTTAAAATCCACTCCAATCAAGTGGCTTTACCACTTCGGAGCAATAGCACCACTTTCTGTTCCAAGAGAAATAATAGCGACCAATGAAGGGAAAAAAGTGGAGCAGGGAATAACTTATCATTTATATGGGCATGAGACTTAAGTCCCGGAAGAGTTTCTTGAATACATCAACAGAGCTTACAATCACAGATGAAAAATCCACATTGCAATTGTGGAAAGCTAAGACCACTATACAACCTTAGTGGAAAAGAGTAACTCAAACTTTACCACCTGCTCGTGACAAGGGATGGCTGTTCTGGAAGTCTTTGAATAGGTTGAGATCCGGAGTAGGTAGATCTAGAGTTAGCCTAGCAAGATGGGGTTACTCTGAGGAAGAGATCATGAAGTGCGACTGTGGAGAATATCAGGCCATGTCGACTAAGTCCAATCACCTGCACGGAAGACGATGTTTATCAGGCATCAAAGAACACATTGGAAGTGGCCAAGTTTTGGTAACATGTAATATAATGTCTATAATTGTGTAAATAACTCTGTTCGTGTAAACGTGTATATTTTTGTCTCGACAATAATAATAATAATAAAAAAGTAAAGATATCATAACCAGTTAAATGAAGAATACATGAAAGGCAATAACCACAATATGAACGTTACTAAACATAATACATTGGCTTCGCAATACTTACTTCATAAAAATTTAATGAGGTGTAGAAAAGTTCGACATTCTAGGTAATGGTATCTGTTTTATCAAGGAAAGGACGTATATGTTTCGTTAAAAACCTTACGCGGATATTATGATAGAATAGTAAATTCCACATAACCCTTTTCTTATTACATTACTGATGGCTATATATGCGCCCATCCACCCTTTTTTCTCTCTTTTATTTTTACGTTTAATCGATAACTCCTCAACTGTGGGTGGATGTTAAGTTTCAAGGCTTTAGCATTTCAGTCAACAGTTCTCCTTGTCTGTTTTACTACGGAGGGAGAAATAGGCATGTACTCGCTACAATCTTATCGGAAATCGTCTTTCAGTTACATTATCTTCTTCTTTACTCCTCTTGCCAGTTTCCCAGAAAATGGGAACGAGCACTTCCGAGGTAGGCTCCCTCCCGCTGAGTCTCAATCCTCAATTTCCGATAGACTGCTAACCACTCTGTCTTCCAAGACACACCTGAGACACCTCGAGATAAGAAACGGTGAACTCCGGACCTTTATCTCACTCTGGTAAATGAGTTGCTGCCTTCACTCAAAGAAGCAATGGGCTCTTTTCCTTCTTGATGACAGCTGTTATCTTCTTGCAAATGTGTCGTTTCGCCTATGCAACTAAATGAAGGTGGATTTTATCTTATGCCTTACTAAAATCGGCCAACTAAAACAAGTGATGCATAATGAAATGTCTTGGTCGCACTGGTTTTATTTTATCATTACGCGTTTCGATACATCATCATCGGATAGTTAACAAAAAATTATTACATTTCAGATGTTTTCAGTTCTTAATCACAAAATCCATATGGAGGAAAACACATTATATGAAAATATACTTACAACCATAAAAAATTAATGGTAATTAAAATACATGTTATTGGAGATGACTAACTAAAATATAAAACACCATCGTGGATGTCTAGTCAAGGTGTGTCGACTAGAATCTCATGCCAAACTGTGGTGAGAGGGGGGGGACACTGTAACAGGTAAATTAGGTGCATTAGCCGCCAGATGGCGCAGGGTGAAACTTAAATATTATTTGAATGAATTTATATAATATCATCTTGCGCCATCTGCACTGTAAACTGACATAATACAACCAACTGACAATATAATATATACACACAGGCAGAACCCAATGTGCCCAATATGAAACAGATCATTCATAAGTCATTGAATACAACGGAACAGAGTCAAAAAGAGGAACAAGGAAAATTCACTAGATATTTGATAATGACCTTATGTTTACAAGAAAAAGTAAAGGTATTATAGGTTACAGATTGTACCTGTCCATGCATAATTATTTTGTTTTAAAACTATGACTGAAATTACTGTTTTCTTCAAATACTAGCTTCAACATAGTATCCCCCTGTCACAACACTGCTCTATTTTAAATATAGACTGTGATCTAAATCTTGTTCATGTAAGACTATTGTAGTTGTATGAATTGTAACCTTCTTTTTGTATTCAAATGTATGCCTTAACAGGGCATTCTAGTTGATGGGACACATACATGTATTTGTTCACTATATTTTATGTAACATGTATCTTGGTAAATAATTTCTTATAAAAAAAAGTGAGAGAGAGAGAGAGAGAGAGAGAGAGAGAGAGAGAGAGAGAGAGAGAGAGAGAGAGAGAGAGAGAGAGAGGGAGAAAGAGAGAGAGAGAGGAAATAAAAAATTTCCCATCTCCTCCTATTCACATCTTGATTGCCCCCCCCCCTCCCCTTTCTCTCATCTTCCTACTCTTCCCTACTTCCCTCTCTTCATCAAATAGTGTGTGTTACGGTACCTGAGTATAAGCATGTATTATGACCCATTGGCACAGTTCTGCCGCAGATCTGATGATGATATATAGAAACGCGTAATGATGAAATAAAAACAGTGTGACCAAAACATTTAAAAAAAATTATGTTTGCCAACGTATGGTAGCTGTCCGCAAAAAATGGAAGGTTTTATGAATCATGCAATAAAACAAGTGACCCACAATTAACACGCATTGTGGAACAACAAAAGTGAGCTAGGCTATTTATTTACCTGACTGCGTAATTAACATGTACATGTCTAAAAGTTGCAGGTTTTCAACGCTTCCCTACTCTCACTTTCTCTGCAAACTGCATGATGCAGCCGACTGTGTGTAACTGAAAACAAAAACTTCTCCGTGCTCTATGACTGGTGAAAGTCCATTGACTTTCTCTAAGATTTACTTTAAATCTGTTTGTGTCACTCAGTATTAAAAAAAATCAGAAGCCCAAATAATTCAAAATATTTATGTATGTCCACAATAGTCTTCCTACATTAATAATGACTCAAATAAGCGGATGAAGCTAATTTCTACGAACGAAATCAGTAAGTTATCATAGTATCACGATATCAGCTAATCATTCTGAAGTTACACAAAGTCAGAGACATTGATCTGAAACAATATTTATCAGCTACCTATTTTAAATTAAATTTTCCTACTTTTCTTTAAATAAATTCTTTTCTATCTCTCAAACATTTTTACTTGATAGTATACAATGTAAGATACTGTTTTGCAAATTTATGTCACCACCATTTTACTTTTCTGAAATAATTCAACGAAAGTAGCACCATATAATGATTATTCTCATCATCAGATCATATTTGATTCCACAGTGCAGCCACAGCTAACTCATTAAAAACAAATTAAAGTTACTATCTACCAAATTAGACACAAGCAAGCAAATTATTTTTTTCTTTGTATTTTTCTCTATATTTAAGCTTGGAGCCGTACACTAATATTTTCTCTGCATATCATATTCTTCTTTTATTTTTGACAGTAGTAAGTTTTATACAGACTAACGATTGAATTACTGATTTACCTATACGATAAAACGACAATACCTGTTTCTTTGCTGTCCGCATTGCACTCTGGTGAGACGTAGTTGCCATTTGAATGCACTTGACAACAAAATAAATGTCTTGACAACACTTTATTTATGCCTTACGCTTTCAACTCCGTTTTCGAGCGCAAAGCTTTATTTAAATATTCCATTTTAAAATAATTGTCCCAGATATACGTAAATATATATATAAAACGGGTATTTCAAATACAGATCCCAAGAGCATCTCTTAATATAAAGTCAAGTCCATGCACTGAATCCAAACTTGATCATCAATCATTATGAAGCTCTATACCTTGACAGTAGCATACAGAAAAATGAAAGTTAACTGAAAGTCGTAACGGCAAGAAAAATTTTCTAACTCCATTTAAATAAATGTGATCAAACTCTCTCAGTGCTATCAGAAGTTGGTGAGAAATCTTTCACGAAAAGTCATCACGAGACAAAATACTTTCTTAATCTCAAGTCTGGTAAGATTTCGTTCGGAATCACAACTAGAATATTCCGTTGATACCAATAGTTGCGGTTAAAACTAAAAATGATTTCTTCATTCTTACTGTCATCTGACCGTGGACTTACAAACTACTTAACTACCTTAAACTAAGGAGAACAAACACCCCAACGCCCGAGAGAGGACTCGAACCTTCGACGGCGAGCAATCGCACTCCTCGCAGTAAGGCGCCTTACAGCACTCGGCCACTCCAACGCGGAGTGTTGTTTTCCTTTTTGTAGGAAAATGTAAAATACGTCCGCTAGATTTTTTTAAAGATATATATATATATATATATATATATATATATATATATATATATTTCGTCTCCAGAAGGTCGTAGAGCAACATTATTGGTTTTGAAATCTGTGTAAAAATGTCTGCAATATACTTCTTTAACAGCACCTTTCATAACATAAAAGAAATAGTCATTTGAAGAAAACGGGCCCAAAAATGTGCAAGTTTTTTGAAGTCATTCTTTGATACTTGTAATTAACAAAAGCTAAAAAATTATTTAATAGTGTGATATTACAACTCTTCACGAAGAAAATTGATGGAGAACTCAAGGTCGATCCCCTGACCAACTCTAGGCAATTTTCTAGGAGCCTCTTTTTTTTAAAACAAATCGAAATGTCTAAAACAATACTGAATATTTTTGGTTTTTTCGAAAAAGGTCTTTTTGTACTTATTTCGTGCCTTACTTGTGGTAAATAGTAAGTTTGCAATTGTGGGTGTTGTCGAGTTATAAGGAATCTAGTTTTTAATGAATTTTAAGTGTTTTTTTTCGATATAACTCGAAACGTATCAATTCAATCGATGCATACAAAAAACAATCGATAGATAATCTTAAGGGCTAACACTTCCTAATTTAAAATTCTCCCATCGGAGTTATGGTTTTTTATTTATTTAATAAAAACCGTGTTTTGGAACTTACGGATTTTTTTCGGCAAATTTCGCCAACAAGGCTCGAGTTTCATAAAATAGAAACTCTATTTGAAATTTAATCTCCTATATGCTCATATTTTTAGTTTTCAGGCAATCATTTTTGCAACCACTTCCCCCTAATGAATGGACTAATGATAAGGGGAGAGTAAACTCGAATCACGTGTTACTTTCAAACATGTGACACTATACTGATTTTATTCCAGTGGACGCCATCTGCAGAACTACATTAGTCAAGGCCTACACCTGAAAAGGAAAGAATCTGGAAAACTGTCTGGCCTTATTGCTAGTCAGGGGGAAGGGGGGCCACTGTGAAAATCGTAAAACACCTGTGGTTATAGGTGTCAGAGAGATTCCTTTTTTAGAACTTGGGAGGAGAGGAAGAAAGTAAATTTTAAGAGAGGGTGGAAGACGAACTCAGATTCAATAAGCATATGGACAGGAGACAGATTGCAGCATTCAAAACTCTAAGCAAACAAAGTTTAACAGGAACTATTCCGAAACTTCCAGTACATATTTGTGCAACCAGTTATAATCACGTTAAGTATGCAATATCAGTTATCTTTATTACATCAGAATATTCAAAAACTCAAAAATAAATTTCATTAACTAGTGATTTGGATGAAATAGGTAAGTCTAACACAATTGACATTCTCTGAACATAATGGACCACTGGTATATACGGGGTATATCAAAAAAGAATAGCGAAAATTTTCACGGCTGAAAGTAAGTTACAATAGAAACAAAAAATTCCAAGTGATCATGGAACCGCATACGATCCGTTTGCGAGACAATTACGAAAGTATCGTTCCAAGCCGCCAGTGAGTTCATTGTAAACTTCGTCCTACTTGTAGACATTAATTTGAAATTTATACTTTACTATTAAGATTTACGTCGTATTTAGTTCACATTTCACGTATGGGTTACCTGTTAAAGGAGAAGCCCAAGTGCCTTCATTCCATCTGGATGCAATACTGTGCTCGTCTCTACAACGAATTTCGAATTCTTTCGAAAACCCCTGGATCATTTCGGAATAATTAACAAGCGTGTACAACTCTGCGCTCCAATTTTTCAACCTTGTTAACGGGACATCTGTACACTTCGGTTTTAAAGTGACCGCAGACACCAAAATATAAAGTAGTTAGATCAAGTGGAGGTCAGGTACAGGTGTGCCTCGACCTATCCACCTTCAGCCGTAACTGCGCGTTAGATGCCATTTCACAGCAACAGCAAAATGTACCGAAGCTGCATCATGCACGCAGCACTTACTCTGAAGATCGTGAGTAAGAACATTCTCAAGCAATCCTGGAAGATAGTGAAGTCTGAATTTATTATTAAGTGGGTACGTACACGGAAAAAAAAAGGAACCTACCACAAAATCCACAATTTTTTAGTTACTTCAATGAAATTATGTACGATGGTTGATGGTAATGTTTTGCAATTTTAATGGAAATGTTTAAAGAATTTGGAAGTTTTTAAGCTTATGAACTCATCATTCACAAAGGTACCATTTACGAAGAAAGTTTCTACGAAATTTCCTTGCGTTTTTGCAGTATAATCTCAACCATTATATAAAGTCACCCTCAGAATCATTTAATTTATTAATATTTGACTAAGTCTTAGCTTTAATTATGTTTTAATTGAAAAACTAGACATACAAATTCTATTTTCTTTATTCTATATCTTACATACATGAATAATACTGAATATTCACTCTGTATACATGTTTCTTATATATAATGCAAAAGGCATCCCAAAAATCACAGTCAAATCTTAAAATTTTCAACATAGCTGCCATTATCAGCGACCGTCAGAATGTCAGACGATAAATGTGGTGCCCTCGGACGCGAAGGTAAAATTATATAACTGGGGTTTCGGTAAAAACTAAGACTGCCTTCAACAGAAAATATAAATTGAAACCTTTAACACGAGAATGCAAAATTTATAACAGAGTCAGTTATTATAAAAAAAAGAGAAGGTAGGTACTAATTTAATGTAGAGCATCGAAGCAGTGCCTACAAATTACATAATAAAAGTTACAAATCAGCGGTAAAGCTTACGTCAAAAATTCAAAAAATATAAAAACAGCTGGTCAATAGGGGTTGCACGCCTGCACGGAGGCATCTGACTGGAATCTGGAAAGTGGAGTTGTCAAAAAGTAGACGTTATATCAGCGGTGCCAAAAAGCCAGCTTGTACTTTGTCTAACTTATTACAATTTTGTTACTCGTTAATTCTCTTGACTAACACGTGACCGATGGCTGCACGTTTATCCTTTGACATTCAATTCTTCTCTTGTTTCGGAGAAAATGTAGCTGAATATTAAAACGGTAGTTCTAAGATAAGTATTTAAAAGTTAAAGATGCTTTTTCGTTGCGATTCCAACCTTCAAAAGCCTCCTGATCTGTAATTAATGTCCTCATTTCCTTAAAGACTTCTCTTCTGGCTTCTTCTTTTCTGTCTTGTTTGCTCTGCAAGGTCTTCAATGTATATAATGGGTGCAAGTATGCGTTGAGTGTCAATCCCCATCAAGATGTCGCGAGTGATAACACCGGGCTTAAGCCCATTCTCTACAAGACTTATCCTGAGCTGCCACCATTAAAGACAATAAATTCATCATAAACTGTACTATTAACTACCTCGGATGAGAAAACTGTAGTTTTAGAACAACGTTTTCTGATGAGGACCTTCAGAGATTAATTAGGATTTTGCATTTTGCCATGAACACATTTCTTGGGAGACTTGTTATTCCACAGCCTTCGTGAGGTAGCATACATACATTCCCTGCATTCTGATTGAACAACAATGAAAAGAAGACGCCGATAAACGGATAATACGAGAGAATTAAGAACAAGGAAGAAGGCGTGGTCCTAAGAAAGCTATTACAAATAATTATTTTCTCGCATTTAGAAGCGAAACTGGAACGTAATATTTGGTCATTTAAATTTCAATATCATGTAGTAATGAAGAGCCATAAAAATTTCACGATTTTTGGTCATTTTCGTGTACGTCCCTCATTAATGTGTACTAATTAGGACGATGTTTATAATGGCACCAGTGGCGGCTTGAAACCACACTCTCGACATTGTCTCGCAAACGGCTTTTTTTCAGACTCATGATTACTAGGCCATTTTTGCTTCTATTACCGCGGAATTTCAACCGTGTACATCTACACTTACATCTGCAAATCACATTTAAGTGCCTGGCAGAGGGTTTATCGACACACCTTTATGCTGTTTATCTCCCATTCAATTCTCGAACAGCGCGCGGGTAGAAAGAACACCTGATTCTCTCCGTTCGAGCTCTGATTTCTCGTATTTTATTCTGATAATCATTTCTACCTATGTAAGTGAGAGTTAATATATTTTCGCATTAGGAGCAGAATGTTGGCGATTTGAGTTTCGTAAGTAGCCCAGGCCGCAGCGATAAGCGCTGTTGTTATAATGATTCCCATCCCAGATCGTGTATCATTCCCGTAACGCTGTCTCCCCTGTATCGTGACAAAACAAGCTGCCCTTCAGTGGAATGTTTCTATGTCCCCTGTCAATCCTACCTCATAAAGATCCCACACTGGGTAGCAATACACCAAATAAGGACGGACAAGCGTAGTGTATGCAATTTCTTTAGTAGTTCTGTTGCATCTTTTAAGGGTTCTGCAAATAAAACACAGTCTCTGGTTCGCCTTTCCCACGACATTATCTACGTGTTCTTTCCAGTTTACGTCTGAAGTAATAGTAATTCCTACGTATTTATTGGAGTTTATTTTGATTAATTTATCTTGTAAACAAAGTTTAATGGATGTATTTTCGTACTCATGTGGACGACTTCACGCTTTTAATTATTTAAAGTCAATTGCCCAGTTTTACATCATAGTGATATTTAGATCGTTTTGCAGTTCTTTTGATCTTCAGATGATTTTACTAGACGTAAATTACGGCGTCATCTGCAAACAATATAAGATAGCTGAGGCTTAGATTTTCTCGCAAATCGTTTATGTAAATAAGGAACAGCAGAGGGCCAATAACACTACCCTGTGGAACGCCCGATATTACCTCTGTTTTAATCGATGCCTCACCATCGATTATTACAAACTGTATCGTCTCTGACAGGAAATATCCTATCCAGTCGCAAATTTGGGGCGATATACCGTATCAACGCAATTTCATTAAAAGCCTTTTGTGAGGTACGGTGTCAAAAGCCTTTGCAAATCAAGAAACGCGGAATAAATTTGAGAACCCTTGTCGATAGCACTCATCACTTCGTTGGACTGAAGAACTATCTGTGTTTCGCATGACGATACTTTAGAAATCCGTGTTGACCTTGGGTCAATAGATCATTCTGTTCCAGATAATTCATTATATTAGAATACATGATATGTTCCAAACCCTGTTGCAGTTTGACGCCTATGAAATAGGCCTGGAGTTTAGTGTGTTACTCCTACTGCCGGTCTTGAATATTGGTGTGACTTGTGCAACTTTCCGGTTTTTTGGTACAGAACCTTCGCTGAGCGAGCTGTTGTATACGGCGGTGAAGTAAGGAGCTATCGCTTCAGCACAATCAAACAGAAATCTAATGGGTATACAATTCGGACCAGAAGATTTGTTCTTGTGAAGTGATTTCATTTGCTTCACTACTCCGAGTATATCTTCATTAACGTTACTCAGTTTGGCCTGTGTTTGTAGTTCGAAATCTGGACTATTGGTTTAGTCTTCCTTGGTGAAGGAGTTTCGAAAAGCTGTGTTTAATAACTCTGCTTTAGTAGTGCTACCATCGGCAGGATCGACATTACTATCACGTAGTGAGGGTATTTTTTGTGTTTTGCTCCTAGCATATTTAACATGTGACCAAAATCTCGTTGGGTTTTCGGTCAAATTTCGAGGAAGAGTTTCGTTGCGAAAAATATTGTAAGCATCTCGCATTGAAGTCCTCGCTAGATTTCCAGTTTGTTTGCGCCATCCTTTTATTGTTAAGCCCTATATATTTTAAACATTTAAGGATTCGAGCTAGCTTCTTACTTCTGTAGCTTAGATAATTAAATTAGATTATTAAATGCTGCCATAAACACAACAACAACATTGACAGCAATAAATTCTGTCTAGCGCACCGATTAGAATCTGAAAGGTACCTCACTTCTTCGTTGTGTCGATCATGCCCATAAACTTTTCGTGTCTGTGAACGTTAAAATTAGAATGTGTGCCGTAATAAAGATCAGATTCTGCAAACCTCTTCGTGGAAGTGTATGTGGCTTGGCAAATCTCGCTGTTCGGAAACATGGGCTCTGCGAAAGGAGACAGGAATGCAGGCTGTGTGAAGAACGCACCACTGCAGCACGCTGCGAGGGCCGCCCAGAAACGTTTGCTCAACGAAGCCTTCCTGGAAAATCACTGCTCACTGCTACGGAGAATTAGTTATTACTGCGCTGCCTCGGTTACCTAGAATCCGCAGCGACGAGAACCTTTCCTTTCCGCGGGATATAAGGTACCGGGCGATCATCTGTATTCCGTCGCGAGAACGGCAAGATGACATGTAATTTGCCCAAACATATGCATCGAAACGCGCGGTCTGGTGAGGACGATGTCACTGTATCTCACTGGCAGCCGCGCAAACTGGAGAAGGGCCGTCGTTTGGCTTTGTAGGTTATCCTCTCTTTGAGATGGAGTCTGTGTCATTAGACATTTACTCCAAGTAGACGGGTGGGAATATCTTGGGACGGTTAAGGAATTTTCTGGGTACGGTGAGCGTGTTGGGTTACTAGAACTGCTAGCTACTGGTCAAGCGGAGGATGATGGAAATGATGTTGGACCAGTTTGGGATTTCGCTGATCTAGCTACCTCGTCTCGATAACAGCGTCCGGCTGCTTGGAGCTCCTGGAGGGTTCCAGGCGATCTAACTCTGCTTCTTGGCACCTTTTTTCTCTTCTTCATATTCGTAGCTGCAGAAAGGCGGGCTACGTGTGCATCCCACTCAGCAGATTTCTTCTGGGCTTCTACACTCCTAGAAAATGAAAAAAGAACATGAATTCGTCGAACCAGCAGAGGGAAATTTTATTGACACATTCTTGAGTTTGTATACAACACACGATCACATAGGCAGAGTCGTACACACGGGAGTACAGTCAGCAGAGCGTCCACAATGTTGGCGTTAATATCGTGTATGCCCTCCTTTGGCAGCAATGCAAGCTGTAATTCTTTCATGGAAACGATCGTAGAGGTTCCAAATGTAGTTATGTGGAATGGCCTGCCATGCGATTTCCACCTAGTGCCTCTTTTGTGCCAGATTTCGTGCCGTTCATGCAGACCGCCCAAAATGACGTGTCATGCGGTCCCAAAGAAGCTCAATGGGAGACAGATCCGGGATCGTGCTGGCCAGGGTATTTGACGTACACCTTGAAGAGCACGTTGGGTGGTAGGGATACATATGGATCTGCATTGTCCTAATGGAAAAGCATATCACCTTTTGGTGCATGAGTTGTGTAAGACGAGTTAAATGACAGTTTCAGTGTACCGTGCACTGTTCAACGTTCTCTAGACGATCACGAGAATTGTGGGTGTAGAATATCGCTCCCCTCACAATGATGCACGATCATGTGTGCCGTCAGAGTGTCCTCCGCTCACGCCCCAACATCGTTCAGTCCGCCACCAATGGTGTCATATTAAGCGCTTATGAAGGGACGAATGGAGACGTATCGTCTTCAGAGATGAGAGTCGAAGCAGCCTCGGTGCCAGTGATGGTCCTGCGCGTGTGTGATGTCGTGCAGTGGAGTGCGAAAATCTGGAGTGAACGCAACAGAGGCAAACGGGGCCGACACCTGGCATCGTTTGGGGAGCCATATCCTATACTGGACGTTCTTCTCTGTTGTTCGTTGTGGGGAAAAATGAACAGTACACGGTACATTGAAACCATCATTCAAACCGTCTTGCCACCGGTCATGCACCAACAAGGCGATGTCCTTTCCCATCAGGACAATGCGTCCCGTACAACCCAACGGGTTCTTCTATGTGTACGTCAACTACCATGCTCATCATTATCCCCATTGAGCATGTCTGGGACCGTATGAAACGTCATCTTGGCGCGATCAACACAACCAGCACGAGATATGGTCCAACTGAGGCATCAGATGGAAACTTCATGGCTGGCCATACCGTAAGACTTCATTCGGTACCTCTACCATCGTCTTCATGAGAATGTTGCACCCTGCATTGCTGCAAAAGGATTGTTTACATGATACTAGCGTCGTCATTGTGCACGATCTGGTGGCTGTACTTACGTGCGTATGGTTCTGACTGCGTGATCGTGTATTGTATACATCCTCAAGAATGTGACAATAGAATTTCGCTCTGCTGGGTTGACGAATTCATGGTGTTCATTAATCATTTTCCAGGAGTGTAGTTGGGCGATATATACGTCCCACTTTGCAGGGAATAACTTTAGTAGCAGTGTCCCAGATCCTTCTTGCCTATAACAATGAGCAGTAGTTGCATCTGCTCACTGCTAAAGTGTGTCCTGAGAACCACTTGTTCTAACATGTTCAAATGTTTGTAGAGCTTATGGCACTTAACTACAGGGTCATGAGTCCCTAAACTTACAAAATACTTATGAACTAGCTAATACTAAGGACGGCACAAATATCCAAGCCCGACCGGGGGGAGGGGGGGATTAGAACCCCCGCCCGTATTGTCCGTGCAGACAGTGACTGGCGCGCTGCAGACCGCTCGGCCACCGCGGCCGGCCCACTTGTTCCCACACGTTGTCAGTCTTCTCTTCTTGTCCCAGGGCGAGTGTGGCGAACGTCGCATATTCGCTGACGTCGTCCTTGGCTCCTGGGGTAGATCGATCTTTTGCGATGCCTGTTGCGTCGCTACTGGCGTCGCCTCTTCTAACAGTGTTTGTTCTACAGCCAGCTGCATTTCTGGCAGTCACAGCGGCATACTCTTGTTTCTCTGTTGTTTCCTGCACTCCACTGCCGCGGTGGCCGGGGGGCGGGGGGGGCTGCGGCGCGGCAGTCTGCACGGCCACTACGGTCGGGAGCTCGAAACCCCCATCGGGCATGGATATTTGTGCCGCCCTTGTATAAGGTAGTTCATATGTAGTTTGTAAGTTTAGGGACTGATGACCACATAGTTAAGTGCCATAAGCCCTACAAACAATTGAACATTGAATCCTGCATTCCCACACGTTCCACTAAGGCTCCTATAAGTACGAGCTGACGCATGCGACATTTTTATTCACGAATCTCGTAAAAGTACTGCGGTGCAATAGGATTACCGGCCGCGGTGGCCGAGCGGTCAGCGGCGCGCCAGTCACGTTCTTCACGGCCACTACGGTCGGGGGTTCGAATCCCCCCTCGGGTGTGGATATTTGTGCCCTCCCTAATATTTGCTAGTTCATACATACTTTGTCAGTTTAGGGACTGATGACCCCGTAGTTAAGTCCCATAAGCTCTAAAAATATTTGAACATTTGCTATAGGATTTGCGTCACGGCACTTTAGCATAAAATTTTGTGTGATTGTGTTGCCATAAAATGTTTAAAATATTCCAGAGGTGGCTGCAGAATGTTTAGTTTCCCGAGAGATACTGAGAGAAGAAAAAGTAGACCCGTCTGTAGGTACTTAGCAACCGCAAAATATCATAACACAGCAAAACATCCCAGAACATACAGTTATTAAACCACAATTATTATTAAGAAATACACCACATCAAACAGTTTTGTAATGACATTGCACAGTTTGTTGAAGATACCTCTGTTACGTTATTGCGAGAAAGTATTATAACACTAATACGAAATATATATATATATATATATATATATATATATATATATATATATATATATATATATATATATATATGTATACTGGTCAAAAAGTTTAGTTACGGCTGTGGCAGCGTACTGTGCTGTGGTATTTCGAAGTTTTTGCGTCATATCTTGTAGCATGCAATTTGAAAGAATTGTGACTGATGTTTTATTACAAAAGACACCCTCAATTCAGTTTCTTATTAGTCAATGCCAATATTGACGCTTATCTATAAGAGACTAACTGACACAGAATGCTGAGTAAATTTTACTTACGACTGCGGCGGCGTAGTGTGCTAATGTTGGCATCGAAATATTTGTTTTTGAACGATAATTAACTAACTGGCAAGAGAAGGATACTGTTATATACAAAAACCTGTCAGTCGTAGAGAAGGAACAGAATTGTTTATCTGCTTCGTAGTCAATACAAAGGATAATTCGCATCATTCTATACCATTAGATTTTCAAATAGCTTTCATCGGTTGTTGCCAACATGGGCACCGCGTGCCTCTACGGCCGTAAACTTTAGATGCTGTACACTAAGATGCTTTTTCGTTTTAGTGTTTGTAATACATTCGGAAACTTTCTCAATAACGTAATAGAAGTACATTAAGCAATGCGTGCAAAAAAAAAAAAAAAAAAAAAAAAAAAAAAAATTGCGATGGGGTGCATTTGTTACAGCAGACCACAAACACTTATTGCAAGTCAGCAAACAAACCACGCATTTTGACAGTCACTATTCAAATAATAATAATTATAATAATGTATTGTGGCTCATTGGCCAGGTGCAAGTCTTTCAGTTGGGTGCCACTTCGGCGAGTTGCATGTCCCCAGCCTACCCCAGTTATCCAACCGCGGAAAGGGGACCTACAGCTTAACGTGGAATCCGAACTACGAGTCACTTGTGGCGACTCCTCACATCGTTGAGAGGTGAAAAATGGGTTAAAGTGCAGACTGAAAAAATCCGAGATCCGACCGGGTTTCAAACCCGCGACCCTTCGGTTTCCAGTCGAGCGCTTTACCCCACGACCACTGGGCCCGACAGTCATTATTCAAAGACAAGATCGCTTAGAACGTTTTTCAAGATGACCAGTTTCGGCAGATTTTAACATATTACGCGATTTTGTACAGCTTATGGGACTTAACTACAGGGTCATCAGTCCCTAAACTTACAAACTATTTATGAACTACTTACGAAATAGGACGGCAGAAATATCCATGCCCGAGGGGGGATTCGAACCCCCGACCGCAATGGCCGTGCAGACCGTGAATGAAGCGCCTCAGTCCCCTGGGCCACCGCGGCCGGCTACGCGATTTTATCACACACACACACACACACACACACACACACACACACACACACATATATATATATATATATATATATATATATATATATATATATATATATATATATATATCTTGCGTATTTTTCTTTATTCGAGCGGCAAAGAAAAGTAGTAAAAAAGGCGATATTTTTGTGTCTAATCCACATAACGATGAAAACAAGAACGGAATGCAAACTCACAGTAGCACGATCTAAGGCTCTATGCCGGACACTTCTAAAATATTTAACTGAACTTGAAGAAAACAACACTGTTCGCATAAGCTACGCGTTGCGTTTAGCATTCACAGGGAATGAAAATGGCGAACGCGCCAGCCCGTGTTTACAGGAGCTCTAGGTTCCACTAAGGCTCCTGTAAGTACGAGATGACGCATCCGCCATTTTCATTCCGGTAGCTCTTAAACATAATGCGGTGCTATAGGATTTGCGCCACGGCGCTTTAGCACGAAGTTATGGGTGGCTGTGTTTTGCCTTAAACGGCTCAGATCATTCCAGAGGTGGCTACAGAATGTTCAATTTCCCGAGAGATTCTGAGAGAAGAAAATATGGATAATTAACTGTCGGCACAAAAACTGGGGACTCGAACCAAGCCTACAGTTATGTATTATAAATAAATATTTATTATTATGACTTGAAGCAACATTTGATAGTAAAAATCGACTGTGATATTCGAACGTACGTTTTTGTTTAGCTCTTTTGAAAGTACTACCTCTTAACAGGGAAGCTGCGTGTAGGGAGTTATCAGCCGCAAAATACCATATCACAGCAAAACATCCCAGAACATACTATTTTTAGAGCACAATATGCCAATGTTGACGCTTATCTATAAGAGACTATAACATAACTGACAAAGAAAACTGTGAAAATTTTACTTCCGGCTGCGGCGGCGTAGTGTGCTAATGTTGGCAACGAAATGTTTGCTTTACAAGGATTATTAAATTACTGACAAGACAAGGGTACTGTTATATATAAAAGCCTGTGAATCTAGAGAAGGAACAGAATTATTTATTTACTCGATTGTCAACACAAAGAATTATTCCCCTCATTCTATACGATTAGGTTTTCTAATAACATACAACGGTTGTTACAAAAATCGGCACCGTGTGTCTCTACGACCGTAAACTTAAATCCCGTACACTAAAATTATTTTTCCTTTTAGTGTTTGTAACACGTTCAGAAACTTTTTCAATAACGTAATAGAAGTACATTCGCCAATGTGAGTACGACAATCAAATGTGGTGTATTTGTCACAGCGGCCAATAAACACTTACTGCAGGACAGCAAACAAACCTCGCATACTGACAGTCATTATTAAAATACAAGCCAAGATCGCTTAAAACTTTTAGCTAGATGATCAGTTTCGCCAGAATTAAACGTAGTACGCGATTTTTATCACTGAAATATATATATATTTCTTGTGCTTTTTTCTTTATTTGGACAGAAAATAAAAACAACAATAAGCAAAGAAAACGCGATATTTTTGTGTCTAATCCACATATCGATATAAACAAGAGCGGGATGCAAGCTCAAAGTAGCACGAACTAAGGCTCTATGCCGGCACTTCCAAAATATGTCACTAAACTTGAACAACACTGTTCGCATAAGCTACGTGTTGCTTTTAGCATTCGCAGGGAATGAAAATGGCGGATGCGCCAGGCTGTGTTTTTAGGAGCTCTGTGTTCCACGATGACGTCCGCCTGTGTAGGCGCGTCACATGAGATGGGAGCAGCTGGCGCCGCCTGGGTCTTCACTAGACTCAACTCCTCCTTAAGGAGCTGGACCTAATCGTACAGTGCAACCAGCTGCTACTTCGTAGCCTCCCTTTCGGCCGCCAGGGCGGCCTGCAGAGTAATCTTGTGTAGTTCGCAAACGAACTAGTTCGGAAGAGCGCTCCCACAGGCGAACTACGCCTGGCCGGCCGCGGTGGCCGAGCGGACTGAGGCGCTCCAGTCACGGTCTGCACGGCCACTACGGTCGGGGGTCGAATCCCCCCTCGGGAATGGATATTTGTGCCGTCCTAGTTCGTAAGTAGTTCATAAGTAGTTTGTAAGTTTAGGGACTGATGACCCCGTAGTTAAGTCCCATAGACTATACAAACATTTGAACATTTGAACTACGCCTGAAACGACCTGCTACATCCCACGGAACGTTCTGCTCATCGTGATTTGCGTCCGCAGCGATCTTCACCGTCCGTTACGGGCTGCCTATTAGATAATTGCCTTTACAAAGATGAATGTGCGTAAAATTATACGGTATCTGTTAGCGAACGTAGGAAAAAAATGATTACTGTAGCTTTATTGTGATTGCACGTTGCATGCAATACTCTTCCAGAAATTGTAATTTTTTTCTTCAAGAAACACAAAAAGGGTACATTAACTGAAAGCGTTTGATAATGATAACACAATTTATGACTAAATCACTTTTTGCAAAATATCATAAAAACGTAAACCGTGAAATACTTCATCTGCGTCAGCTCCACTTGTCTTGCTCTATTATATTGCTATTTTCACGAGGTACAAATTCTTCATATCCAGATGTTTACTTTCGCATTCCTTCGAAGATAATAAATTCTGCCTGATACAGTCTACTTGTTCATACACGCGGTACAACGCCTCAGTTCGATAATGGTCGTTGTGATAATTTTTGCTTTTAGTTATGTACGTAAACACTTTTTTTCCATTACTTCGACTGCTTCCATAACACACTCTCTCCGTACTGTGAAAATGACCTATTCGAGCACTGTACTGAACTGCAACAGAATTCAAATTTCGTGGCGAAAACCGAATGACTTGGGGTAGTGTCTCGAAATTTATTGGTACCTGTGCCCTTGCACGAAATGTTTGTAGTAAATGACGTCGAATACTGGCTATTATCATTGTATTAAATTAACCAATAAATTATATAAATCGTAATTAAACCAAATCGTTAAAAGTATTTCCGAGAGTGTAGATGCAAACCTGTCTTTTCGTCCTTAGCGTCACGCTAATCAGTCGTCTTAAAATAAATAAATAATGAATATCTGATATTATACTTAAATTAAGCAAGAACCAGAAACATTAAGGAAACAAAAAGGAAAAAGAATTAGAAAATTTTTAGAAGTACGGGGTCGCGAACTCCAGTTACTCCAAACTTCTGCGCCGCAGCTAAACGAGCTACCAACTACGCTATTTCTCCTCAGAAGAGAGTGCGTAACACATTTTAATATCTTATTTATCTATGACAAAGTATCATAACCGCTCCTTTGATAGAATGGTGTTGAACCGTAGTATAGGGACGATATTCTTTCACGGTATACAAATTATAACACTTACTAGCATTAAATACGATATCATTTAAAGCTATGAATATATAGTTTCCAGTAATTTATTGTAACAAATCATACCTATAAATGATGCGTTTTCAAAAGTTCTTCAATTTTCTGGGGCTTTAAAAAGTTTATATTTATACATCGTCCGCTAAAACTAAAGAAGGCACGAAATACGGAGTTCCGTCTGCAATATGGCGGATCAAAAGTTCTGCTTGTCACGTGAAAACCAGGTCGGTTTTCATTGACCACGTTCGACTTATAACGTTGCAATTGCTTAGTATGATACCATAATTGTTAAAGTAGATTCCGCGATTATATTTTGGACAAGGAATTGATGGTACCCAATTTTTTAAAATAATAATAATTTTTGAAATAATTTAGTTGAAGTACAGCACAAAATGAACATTAAAGCAAATAAACCGCGGGTTGCATATTAAAGTCGGGCACCATACAAGCAACAGTACGTTATAAGACTTACGGAAAGCATCTAGCTGGATCCTGCACTTCGTATTGTAGAAGCTGGAAATGATAACTTTTTCTTATTTAATCTGTGAATGTTCGAGATACTTTCCGTAGGAGATCAATGTTCAGACTGTTCACTTCGCTTTTCATTGTTGTGTGACCGTGGGTAGAACATGAAGTTACTGGTAATGATAAAATAATTAAAAAAGAATGATCGGAGTTCGTGAAATTACAAAAGAAATGACTGCAGGTTCTAAATTCAAGCAAAGTATAGTATAAGGATGATGAACTGATTGAAATTTTGCAGACAATGCGAACGGATTGTAATGGCGTCTGAACATTAAACTATTACGTTTGACGAGGAGCTGAAAAACATCAAGAAATTAAATACTTGACGTGGAGGAGTTTGATTTAAATGAAACCCAAGGAGAGGGAATTCTTTTAAATTTAAATAATATATTTTCAGCCACAACTTGCATCAATCTTCCTACTTACATAAGTGGATACAGGTATGAAAGACGTCTTGTCACATAAGATACAGACCAGAGAGTGAGTAAAACTACTATCACGGTTCCGTCTTCTCGCTTGTTTTTAAGTAAAAAATGACGAACGAAATTAAATTAGTTACATTGCGAGTCAGAGGGAACCGGAAGCGATAAGCGTCGCTGATATATATAATAGACTAAGTTTAAGTGTATCGTTACAGACTCCACGAAGCAAAAATCTAACAGGCTGGATCATTCATTCCACACTTCGCCGGCAGTGGAACGTGGAATTCCACGCTGCAACGGCACCACGTCCCGTGAGAGGACGGCATTAGTAGCTGGATCTGGTCGTGCAGTGCAGCTGGCTCCATCTTCGTAGCCTCCCTTCCGACCTCCAGGGCTGCTTGTAGAGCGGCCACCGCGTCGTCTGCGGCAGTCGGCTTGTCGGTGTACAAAGCTGCGTCGCGTCTACATCTACATGACATACTCTACAAATCACATTTAAGTGCCTGGCAGACGGTTAATCGAACCACCTTTGTACTATTTTATCTCCCATTCCATTCTCGAATAGCGCGCGGGAAGAAAGAACACCTGAATCTCTCCGTTCGGGCTCTGATTTCTGGTATTTTATTAAGATGATCATTTCTACCTAAGTAAGTGGGAATTAGCAATATATTTTCGCATTCGGAGGAGAATGTTGACGATTGGAGTTTCGTAAGTAGCCCACGCCGCAGCGATAAGCGCCGTTGTTGTAATGATTCCCATCCCAGATCCTGTATCATTTCCGTAACGCTGTCTCCCCTGTATCGTGACAATACGGAACGAGCTGCCGTTATTTGGACTCTTTCGATGTCCTCCATCAAACCCACCTGATGAGGATCCCACACTGGGCAGCAATACTCCATAAAAGGACGGACAAACGTAGTGTATGCAGTTTCTTTAGAAGTTCTTTAGTAGTTGTAAGGGTTCTGCCAATAAAACGCAGTCTCTGGTTCGCCTTTCCCACGAGTTTATCTACGTGTTCTTTAGAATTTAAGTCAGAAGTAATTGTAATTTCTAGGTATTTTGTGGAGTTTACGGCCTTCACAGTTGACTGATTTATCATGTAAACAAAGTTTAACGGATTTCTTTTCGTCCTTATGTGGACGACTTCACACTTATCATTATTTAGAGCCAATTGCCAATTTTTACACCATACTGATATCTTATTCAGATCGTTCTGCAGTTGATTTTGATCTTCAGATGATTTCACTAGACGGTAAATGACGGCGTCATCTGCAAACAACCTAAGAGAGCTACTTAGATTTCCCCTAAATCGTTTGTCTGCGCGTCCCGCGGCCCTTTCCTGGGTGAAGGGGCGATGCGCCTTTTCTCTTTCGCACCCGATTCTTCTCTTCCTTGGCGACTCTCACTACCCTCGTCGCCGCACCTCCAGCTAACTAGGTAACTGCATTTCTGGCTATTAGAGACACGGGCGCACCCGCAGTGGATGCACGATGGTGGCGCGCAGCTCGCCTTGTCGCAGTGGCGTGTGTCGGTGCGTGCGCAACGCACGCACGCCACGGCACTGCGCGGCGATGTACCCCATCTTCTGACAGTGAAAGCACTGTGAAGGCCGCTGCTTCTTCTTCTTCCTCTGCTTCTGATGTCAACAACTACCGCCCTGTCTCACTTCTGACAACTTTATCCAAATTTATTGAAAAGTTTTGAGCCGTGCCGACTCCTGTTTGGTCTGTTTCGTGCTTTCCATCTTCTTTTGCTTGCTCATGTTAGCTATCGACTGGCCTCCCTGTGCCTGCCGGCGATGGCGCCTCACACGCGGGTTAGTGACCTCTCTTTGCGCTCCCTCTTTGAAGTGGCCTATAGCTACCGTGCTGAGCGGCGAGCAGTCAGTCGGTTTTCCGGGTTTCATCGTCCGCAGTCTGCAGGAGAGTGAGCAGTGTCGGCGCCAAGCCCCCACAATCGCGTAAGCGACCAACTGCGAACAGCGAACAAATTGAAGAGCGCCTCGGCGGCCATTGTGGTGGCAAACTTCCGCGCCAACTTTAAATGTGCGTAAAATTCTTTTGATTAGAGAGAGTATTCATTTGAGTTAAGTGGCGAAAACTATGTCTAATTGAAATATATAACTACAAAACAGCTTCAGACTCTTTCAATGTACAGCAACTATCGGTTGTGTGTAAATTTATTACACATGCGGCGTAGAAATTGGCCAATAGCGTTTCCTCTTCCTAACGAAACCGAACTACAACATGTCGTTTTTTTTTTTTTTTTTTTGTTTTTTTTTTTTTTTGTTTTTTTGTTTTTTTTTTTTTTTCATTCTAAGTACAGCATATGTACAGTATTTATTGTCAGACACGATTTTTGGCACTTTCTCAGTATATTCTATGATTTTAAAATTGTTGTACAAACAATAATTTCGAAACAGTTTCACACTTTACGTCTTTGCTTTAGTGCTGTATTTTAAAATATTTAGATATTTCATAGCATCAAAAAATGAAACAGGACTGACTGAAACAGCTAATGTTGAAAAATCGATTGTGAAATTGAAACATGCCATCAGATACATAACTGAAAAATAGCTTCTTACGTTGTGAATACAGCAATCAGCCACTACGAAATTCTTTTAAGAACAAGAAGTATGCAATAACTTTTTCTTAACTAAGGGATCTAACATTAGCAATAGGGTATCTAGCAAGAAAATTATCACTTTTAACGCTTTAAGCCAAATACCTTATAGCAGAGTGAACTTCTCAAAAGTCAGCAACTATCGTCACAATGTTGAACTTCGCAATGTGCATCCACCGTCGCTATGTACCGTTCATATATGGAACTATACACAGGTCTGCAAACACCTTTCAATTGTTATACCTATATGTAAAGCAGATTACCTTTAAATTCTGCGTTACAAGTTGCTAATATTAATTTCGTGAACAAAAATTCCAACTGCAGTGGGGCAACTTATTTCGTGACCACAATAGTTATTTTACACAATCATAAAATGAAACTTTTTGAACTTCCTGTCCACCAGTACTACCTAAAGTAGCTCCTTTTTAAGAGCTACAAGTATTATAAAAGCCTGTTATTTATTTCATTCAATCCTATATTGTGCTGACTAACAGTCTGTTGAGCAAGAGTAAAGTAGTAGGGCTTCTTGTATTCCTGAGAAATACAAATGAGAATACAGTATTCGATTTTTTTATTCCTTTCTTAAATTGAAATATGTATTTAAACGCTGAGCGGCTCCACACCCCTTCATGTACACTGCAATAGTCTAACAGTACAAATGTGACTATCAATTCCGTATATATCCCTCAGTAGGTATTTAATACACGATTTACCTGCTAACAACACTGGTATATATGTGACGCTTGCCAGTACCATGGCGGCTGGGCGAAGGTTCAAATTATCCCGCGACAGCAGCGCCGTCAGGGAGTCTAGTTATTTTTACAAGGTCTTTGCTCGGCGCGGCCGCATGACCGTGGCCTGTTTACATAGCTAATGGTTCTACGAGGACCGTTGGGCCACGCTGGAGGTGTCCCATTACATCCAGGAGAAGATGTCGCGTCGTCCGACATGTTGATTGCTTGAGTACTGTTTTGTGATATCCTGCTGCCGCCGCCGACTGTGCTAACTGCATCGTTGACAACCTTCGCTACCTGATGTGGATAAACCGCTTCACTCTGCTGTGCTGAATCGGACGCTCACATATCTGCCTGCGCCTGCAGCGTCTGGATGTGCTAAGTACTCCTTCCACATGGTTTTCTGAAGATCTTTGTGTGCCTTTCTCCTCCTTTCGGCCTTTGCTCATCCGGGTGTAATATGTTGTCTTCTTGGAGAGACCTGCTGAGGTCGCCTACCATGTGTTAAACGTGTCGTGATTTGTTTGAAGGTCTGTACTCGGCCCCAGGGGTGCCTGCCCTTCATGTCTGCATCCTTATGTTTTGTATTGGGTTTAACCCATGAAATCCTGCGCTCTCGTAGTGCGTATGTATTAGTGAGTGCGACCTCTTGGTTGTGCATTCGTCTAGTACGAAACTCATTCTTCTTTAAGATTTAATAATTGAACCGCTGAGTGCCACTGGGGAATTCTGGCTTGTGGCCGGTAGCTTTCTGTAAACTGCCCAGGAACCGGCAGATATTTTTTTATTTATTTATTTATTTATTTATTTATTTTTTATTTAAATCTTGAGCAGAATAATTTCCGCTCGTGGGTGTGCCGCCCTACGAATGTAGTTTAGGCGTTCCCTTTCTGTCCCTTTCGGTGCCTCTTGACCTGCTTCCTTTTGGAGTTCTCATCTGCTGTCAGGAGATATACATATTTATATTAATCTTGGTGCCATCCTATTCTGGCAGTGCAATGAATTGATATCGCGAATTGTTATTGCGTCTTATCTATTCTAGGCAGCCTGTCTAAGTTGCGTGTGTCACACTGCTAAGTATTTGGCCTAGCATCATGTGCCTTGTATTGCCACCTTGGGTGGTGTGTAATTGGTATTCTTGTCGAGTGCACCTATGTTGGTGTGAAACCTTGCCTTTAAGTAGCAAAAGTTGGTGATTGTTGTATCTTGCATAACGGACTCTGGTTTTTTTATTTAAATTTGCCCTTCCTGCACATATTCTATTATATTGTTCATTTAGAGATCGCCCTTCCGGCGTAGCTTTCTTGTTTGTTCAGTCCTGTTCATGTTGTTTTGAATTTCGCCCTTCTGGCGCAGATTTTGCCTTGTGTGTTAAACCACTATTTACTGGAGTTTCAATTTTACGTTACTTAATCAAGTCATTGTGAATGGTTGATTTTAGCTTGAATTGAGTTTGAATAGCCTCGTGCCTTCCACTCCCCACTCCCTACCATATCAATTTTCTCGAGTTCCTTCACATATTATTAAAAATGAAGTTCTAATAATGTGTCAGTTTGGTTTTCTAAAGAGCTGTTCAACAGAAAATGCTATATATACCTTCACTGATAAAATATTAAATGCTTGGAATAACCGGACATCACCAGCTGCGATTTTTTGTGAGCTCTCAAAGGCTCTTGATTCTATAAATCATGGGATTCTTCTAGAAAAGCTTAAGTATTGTGGTATACGTGGGACAGTGCACAAATGGTTTGTCATACTTAACTGGATGAGGGCAGAAAGTTGGTATAGAAGAAACAATTAATTCTTCTAACTGGGAAGTAATGAAAAATGGGATCCCACACGGTTCAGACATGGGTCCTTTGCTTTTCGTAATACATATGAATGCGTGCCATTCTACATTCACGAAGATGCTAAGCTAGTTCCTTTTGCTTATGATACAAGCATAGCTATTGCACCTGACAGACAGGAATTAACTGGTGAAATTGTATATCTTTCAGAAAATTCTACGAATAGACTCTCATGAAACTTTGATAAAACCCAGTATATACAGTTTCATACAGTAAATGACATGACACCATTAATAAATTGATACTTTGAACATAAATCTGTAGCTAAGGTAGAATATTCAAAAATTTTAGGTGTTTGCATTGACGAGGGATTGAATTCGAAGAATCACATTGAAGATCAGCTGAAACCTTTGATTTCAGATACTTGTATTTTCAGGGTCATTGCAAAATTTGGTGATACACATCTTAGTAAATTAGCTTACTATGCCTATTTTCATTCACTGCTTTCATATTGGATTATATTCCGTGGCAATTCCACATTGAGTAAAAAATTATTCATTGCACAAAAGCGCGTAATCAGAATAATTGCTGGATCCCACCCAAGATCGTCCTGCAGACATTTCTTTAGCGATGTAGGGATCTTCACTGTAGCTTCACAATATATACAGAGCGTCCCACTCAACTGTTTCACCCCAAATATCTCAGAAACCACAAGTGGTATTGAAAAACAACTTTCACTGTCATGAACGTATGTCAAGGGCTTATGAAAGTATGTACTACGAGAGTCTAAAACGTAAAGAAATATTATTTTGAACTCAAACTTTTTTTTAATGGTTACCCCATATTGTTTCTTAAGCAATCAATAGAATGAAAAATCACAAAAGAATGGTGTTGGTTGCATCGCGATGCATCAATTACATCCGGAGGAAGTGCGAAGCGAAGTTGACGTGTGAAACACATGAAGCGCACAGCTAACGTGTCCCGAGACTCAAGCGAGACTCACGATTGAGTCTCGGACACGAGCTAGCACGCGCCTCATGTGTTTCACACGTCAACTTCGCTTCGCACTTTCTCGGGATTTAATTGACGCATAGCGATGCAACCAACGGCATTTTCACTAGAGTTTGTCTTCTTGTCTATATTTTAATTCGCCATTGTTTTAACTGCATTTCATGCTTTGTCTTCACACCCATGTTTATGTTCTCTCGGTTCAGAGCAGCACTGTATGCTGCGGCCAGCGTCCTAGCGTGTATTAGCTACTTTAAAAATAACTATAAAAAAAGACCCGTCAGTCAGTCTCGAATCCACCAAGCAAACGATGCCTCCAAGAAGACTCTGAAGAAGAAGAAGAAGCCCGCTACGGAAGAAGACCGATCAACGGCATACTGAGGAACCATTCCGGCTGCTCCAACGGACTTCTGTAAACACCTCCGAAGTATCGACCATTGTAAATAGTAGAAATTAGTTCTTGAAGAAGAGAAGAAGAAGAAGGCTGTGTAGACAATATGGGATTAATCCTTTGTTCTCCCCTGAATGAAGTGCTGTTTTGTGTGTGTGTGTGTGTGTGTGTGTGTGTGTGTGTGAGCAATTCTTTGCGTACCGTTTAAGCATTGGTATTTCTTAGATGGTAGATTAAAAATTTTAATTGTTTAATTTAGGTGCATGTATTGCGGGGCTGTCATTGCATGAGGTTGAATTTAATACATAATGTTTGGCACTCTTTTCATTGTCCTGCATAATAATTGTACCTCTGTTTAAGAGGATTACCTCCATTTCCATTTGTACAAATTTTTGTATCACTCAAATGTAAATACATTTTCGCCATTACTATGTATTTCGTTATTCTCTTCTCATTTAAGGCATCGATAAAAATAAACGTTAATGAAGGGAATTATACATAGAAGAAATATTTCGTTAGCAGAGTGCCGTTTTTCCACCGAATATGACCAAAATAAAATAAAATAGAGAATTAAGGAAACGGAATTACTTTGGTTTTCAAGTGTACAAACGTTTAATATTGCCTAAACATAAAAAAACTAGCGACTTTTTTGACATGAAATTTCATGCTTTACAATTTCCATAACTTGACATTTTTCATTTGGAGCATTGTCGTTTTAGCTATATTCCTACTTGGACATGTTTCTGCGTGTTGTGTGGTTTCCCAGTACACCTCTATGCTATGAGTATTGCCTGTCGACAGGGGCAGCTCCAGGGCTGTTGTAGCACCTGAACTCGCCCTGTTTGCGACTAGCGTTTACTATCGGCAAATTGACCCGTTCCGTTTGCTGTGTGGTCTAACAGACCGCTTTGCGATACGGGGAGGCGTACCGGCCCAGGTTCGAATCCGCCCGGCGGATTAACAGTGAGGGACGTAGCGCCGGATGGCCTGGATGTGGTTTTTAGTCGGTTTTCCACATCCCCCAAGGTGAATACCGGATTCGCAAACATTTCGTAACTCTTTACACTTGCACATATATGACACCAAACGCAGACATTTGGCGTACACATTTCCTCCTGGGTGGCGACAGAAAGAGCATCCGGCCACCTCGAAAATATTAACATGCCAGATCCAAATATCAATGCCGACCCTGCATGTGCGGTAACACGGCGAAAGAGAAAGAAATTGACTATCGGTAAATTACCTAGCTACGCTGTGGCAGTATACATGGGAAAAGAGAGAGAGAGAGAGAGAGAGAGAGAGAGAGAGAGAGAGAAGGAAAATGTGCCGTGCAGATCTCTCGGAGAGCATTTTCCGCACTGTAAGGTAACCCTTACATCAGAACTGAGTATGAGCCTCACTTTGAGAGATTTTTTTTCAGTTGAACCTGCATGTAGTGTATAGGTACTAATTATGATGTTATAATGTCATTTAATTAATGATTGTAATATATAATGTAACTATAGCCTATAATGTTAACTGACTTGTGGGTTGAGGTTGTAGAGGCAAGTTTAACTTTTAGTATTTAATCAGATTCGTAAATAGTTTGCAAAATATCAATGGGATTAAATTAGCCAAAAATTACGTAAGTCCTGACTGCAGAGATTATGATTAATTAATAAACAGGGGAATTCATTTTATTTTTAAATATCTTTGACGATAAAGAGTAGATGTTGGCGGCAGTTACATTATAAAAAGAGACGGGGCCTACCTTCTGGGACATTTGGCCTGTTTTGCTGCAATATAACAATTCATATTTATAAAGGTATGACACCGTCGTGATGCGAGGTTGGACTTGTTACGTAATTTGTTCGTGCAGTGGACCGTGTGTTAATTTTTATTTCAGTATCCAAACGGAGTTACGGGAAAAAATATTACGCGGAACAATATTGGACCTCGAAATTTGAAATTAAAAAAAAAAAGGAAACGCGATTGCAGGTTCTAAAAAGCTTTTTAATTATTATGGGGACTGATAAGGATTGAAAAATGGTAAAACTTATAACAATCACTGTACGATATCATGTCTACCGTAATGGCGTCCAAACCCACCACACAACTTCAAGGGGAAAAATTATTTAGGCCAGATTCATTATCGGAATGATAAATCAAAACCCGTCATATTAAATTTTTAAATATTTCATGATGTATTTAACTCACAAAAGCACTTTACTTACATGGTGGATAAATGAAACAATAGGATCTGCTATAGATACGTCTGTAATAACCAGAGGCCGAACATAGACAAATCGGAACGTCGTTCTTTCTCTCGTCAGACAGAAACAAGGGAAGGTAGCTTAAGGTACAGATAATTCCCATAATAATAAAACGCTCCTCGATTAAAATATATCTTGGTCGTTAATTTTTTGTTGTTGTATAGTTTCAAGCCACTGCATGTCATTTATTCATTATCGTACTGTATTTGTTTATGTATATTTTATTTCATTTATTTTATATACTTTGTATGTTTTCTGTATTTACTGTAATTACTTGTTATGTTTAATTTACGTATGTAAAATATTTCACTGTGAACGAGCTCAAAGGTCGATACTTGCTGTAATCGAAAAGCTCCTCAGGTCAGAGCAACGCCCGCCTGTGGGAGAGCAGGCATGCAGCAGTATCTGCCACCCCGAGACAGAGAACAGACGTTCTTATGCGGTCCGCGGAGTGCTCAAACAATGTATGTGACAAAGTGTTATTACAAAGTGAATGTGAAAAAGGTGTTAAAATCCTGCAAATAAAAAGTATAAATGAAACCAGTGTTTAAGTGTATCTAAGTGAAGTATAAACAGATACTGAGCATCTATTCGTTAGTTCGTTCTGTTGAGGCAGAAATTCGTTACGTGTTCGGTGTCCGTCCAGACGTCCGAAACGCGGTAGCGTCATCGCGGACGCTAACGGTCGCGAATAATTACGCGATTCGCGAAGTATCTCTGCATAATGGTAGCAAGATGCCAAAGGAGGAGCCAGCAAAAATAATTTCTGTATTAATGAAATTCGTGTATAGCACATTATAAAGGACCTATTGTCGAGCTACTGTGAAGCACATCACTGGACTTAATGATTGAGATAAGTTGAATGTAATTTATTCTAATTAATGTAGATGCATGTTTGACTCTTATCAAAATATAAGAAATTTGATAACACGTCTTTCATATTATTTGTAACAAGTAGTTACCTAATCTTGCCAATATAACGAAGCTTATTAATGTTTCATGAGCAAAGTGTTCAAAATTCAAAGTCAAGTATTTAAAAGTAACTAATTGAGAGAGAGATAAGTTAACGTAATAGCGAAAGTCAGTGATTAACTATTTCATTATGACAAATTTTGATTTACGCAACAGTGACAGAATGTTTACATAGTTAATCAACATTTGACAAACGATCATTTTGATAGTGAGAGAGTTCACGTAAAAGTAGAAACAGTGTTAATAATTTGATTGAAACTATTTTGCTAAATTTGACTATACATGAACTTAGTCTATTTTATGCCAGTGTTACGATACTAAATCAATCAACAGTAAATTAATTCTTATTAAACACTTGACAAATAGGAATAGCAATGAAACATTAATATAGTAATAATTATTGCAGATTTTATTAATTTGCATATTTAATGAATAACATAGTTCTCAAAACTGAGTTCAACAATAGTTACCACCTCCACATCTATCCTATAAAGAACCATACTGTTAAAATTATCGTAGGCATTTCTCTCTCTCAAGACTGAATTACGTAAATTTCACTGTTTTCCTAAAAGAATTAATTTTTATCAAATATTGACTTCAGTGGTTGGACTGCACCTACTTGCCATCTGCTTGGTACTAAATTTATTACTGTTACAATTTTCAAAATTATTACTACCACTGGCGTAATAATTAAGTCGTACGCATTGCACGTACGCGGTAGTTCATTTCTAGCTATCAATGTGTGCAAAATCTCCGTTGGAGATTTTGTAAGGAAGGGGAAGGTGAGTGATCTTTTGAAAAGTTTGTCAGATAGGGCCATAGTCTTTGTCAACCATACAAAATTGTTTTGCAAATTATGTCAAAATTTAATCATACCACTTGCATTAACGTAGCTTACCACTAAATTAAGATATGGTTTGTTACACCAAAGTTTATTTTCTATTTGCACTCTCACCGTCTCGATCATTAAAAAAAAAAAAAAAAAATAAATAAAAAATAAAAATTAAAAAAAATAAAAAAAAATTCCTCACAACACATTGGCAGAAGGGGCATAACTCTTTCCTCTAATGATATTTCGTGTCTTGTTGCCTCCACCAGCAGTTTAGGTCCAATGATAGACTGGCTTATATGTAAATACTGCATTTTGGTTTTTCCCGCTGTGATTCCAGCTGACATTTGTGCATACTGCAGGCCGCGTTGCCACGAGGAAGCGGAATTTTGCGAACGGGAACTTCAGGAGGTTCAGTTACACCACTGGAAGCTGCTGTACCACGGCCGAAACCGCCGAATGGAAATCGCTCTGCCCAGCAGCAGTCCGACCGTAGGCCTCTGGAAACGGCGGGACTCCACACCGCCAGTTAACTCGACCTGTCTGCGGTGCCCCGCGTGTTCCATGATACTACTGTGAGCGGCCCTTCGGAAAATTCCTGATTTTTTTTTTCAGTTACAAAAGGTTAAATTAAGCAGGACAATGAAAAGTGGAAGTGTCTTGCATCAATGTAGAAATGTGAAAATAAGCTGCAAATACAGATTGATACACGCTGAAAGTAGCCTGAGTATTAAAATTGGCAAGAACTCGGGCAGTTGAGATCCGCAAATGAAAGTTAAAACTTTCACTGCTGTTCTAAATTACTTTATGAGTGGCTACAGTACGTGTGCAATGGAAATTTATCCAACTACTCACTCCTTAAGGGAGCAGCCAACTTTTTAACAAACACAAAGTCAATGTTAAAAAAATAAATGAATAGATAATTAAATATGGGGCGGGGCGCCTGAAATCATAAGGCAGAGGTGTGATACTTTAAAATCATAATCTATTCAGTAAAATAACAAGCAAATAAATGTGAGGAGACCAAATTAAGCACACGCCTTGTACAAAAGTATATTAAATCATGTAATTACCGCCAGAATTAAAATTGTTTTTACCCTTTATGAATATTGAGGTAACGTGGGAGGAAATTTTCAAACACACAATGGCTAGCTGAAAGCACATTCATTCATTCACAGACATGCGCATAAAGCTAGGTGGTACATTACAATTCTGGAACACATGAAAGCAGCCGCGAAACGAGGCGTCGGTTGCGTGTTGTCGAGATGGCGGGTGTCTTGATCACAAATTTAATTAAACTGTGCACCAATCGAACTCATTTTCTGGGAGTCAGCGACTCACTGTTCTTAAGTACCACATGGTGAGCGACCACGGAGAATTTCATAACATTTACAAAAGGAAATTAATTTAGAATAAGCGAGTAAAGCATATGCAAGAATTCATACAGTCGGTCATACAAGACAGGAAAGATGGAATCAAACAAGAAAATCTGTGAAATATCTAGAGTACTCGCAGATACAGTAACGACGCGAAAAGTCAGTTAAAAACACGAAGGATATTCAAACACAAAGACTGAAGGCCTTGAGCAATAACGGTCAGACAATCATCAGTGGAATGAAAATGCAAATTATAAATTTACACTGAATTGTCTCGGGTTGTGTAATTAAGAAACGCTTCGCCTCTCATAGCGAAAGAATTATTCAAGAGGACTATCAATGAAGAACCAAGGCTGCCTATTCACAAATCAACGTCCTATCAGGATGCCTTCCACTCAGCATGATTTGCCGGAGTACTTACTTCCGCGCCGGCCGCGGTGGCCGAGGTGACTGAGGCGCTCCAGTCACGGTCTGCACGGCCACTACGGTCGGGGGTTCGAATCCCCCCTCGGGCATGGATATTTGTGCCGTCCTAGTTCGTAAGTAGTTCATAAGTAGTTTGTAAGTTTAGGGACTGATGACCCCGTAGTTAAGTCCCATAAGTTTAACGAACATTTGAACATTTGAACTTACTTCCGCAGTCGTCGGAGTCAGAATGAAGAGTAAAGCTCTACGGCCTCCGAGAAACCTCTCCATGCCATAGACCGAATGCAGAGCGCGCTGAAAGCAACGCAGAGTGCGCTCAGAGACTTGTGTTTACCAACTTTTGCTACCTGGCCAAGACTATTCTTTCTTCAACCGCTCCCAGAGAGGTCTTCAGTCACCACTCTCATCCAAGATTAGGTTACTACGACACTAAGAATACGGCCACCTCGCCATCTTTCCATCTTGTCTCTGGCCACCCAGCAGACGCCAGCGCAGACGACAAACGAAGCCTTTCATTCTTAACTACTGCAAAACGCGGCCTAGAGAGGGAGGCGGCGACTGTAAGCCATTGCGAGGCAGTCAGTTAATATTAAGAGCACACATTCACATTCACATGAACACACAAGTCCAATCACACAGGTGGAAACATTTATAAATATTAGGCAAACATATATAAATATGAAATATTGGTCATTAATAAAAAGGATAATGTAATTAACACACAGATAGATAACATTAATGGTGCAGAAACTGTGGTGTCACACAAGTATGAAGTGCGCGCTACGTACTTTCGCCGCGCGCCGCCATGCACGCACAGCGCGGCGTTCTTACGACATCAGCCACGAGCGCCTTCTGCTGCAACTCCGATCGTGGCCACGACGGCTGCATCGGCCACTTAGGAATCAGATAGGCACCAGTTTAAGACTTGGCTATCGGATAGGCACTAGGAATCATCAAATGTTCAAATGTTTGTTAATCTTATGAGACATAACTACGGGGTCATCAGTCCCTAAACTTACAATCTACTTATCAACTACCTTATACTTAGGACGGCACAAATATCCATGCCCGAGGGTGGATTCAAAGCCCCGACCGTAGTGGCCGTGCAGACCGTGACTAGAGCGCCTCAGTCCTCTCGGCCACCGCGGCCGGCTAGGAATCATCAGTAGGCAGGCCTCTATCTAAACTATGTATCAGCATTCTGCAGTCAAGAACTATGTAAAGCCGGCCGCGGTGGCCGAGGGGACTGAGGCGCTTCAGTCACGGTCTGCACGGCCACTACGGTCGGGGGTTCGAATCCCCCCTCGAGCATGGATATTTGTGCCGTCCTTAGGATTAGGTAGTTCATAAGTAGTTTGTACGTTTAGGGACTGATGACCCCGTAGTTAAGTCCCATAGACTTTACAAACATTTGAACATTTTTGAACTATGTAAAGACTCCACGAATTATTACCAAGACTCCACGAAATATATACCTTGTTCTAATTTAGCCTAGTGTTCTAGTTTCTGCTGTCCCACTGGCTGGTCACCTCCGTACCTACACAAGCGTGCATCCTTTATTCCTGTGTCGGTCTCTCTCTTTACTCGGCCACCGACACCCAGGGCAACCGGCGGAAACGAGACACAAAAGAAACAATTTACGTTTATGAATAAATAAAAGTGGAACACGACCACACATTCAGTGGACGATGACATAAAAGTTTTCTGGGTATTGTACCGCGTCATGACGTAAAAAAATGTAAAATAAATAAATAAATAAATAAATAAAAAAGTTTAGACGTCTGCCTAGTAAGCATGGAGGTCCGGGTTCGATTCCCGGCCGCACCACAAATTTTATTTCAATGCTTCAGATTTATCAATAATATATTACAAACGGCTTTTTTTGTATTACTATCATATTTTTTGTTAGAAAAATTTGAAAAAGGGAGGTTCTGGTCTCTGGCGGCCTACAATTATGTGTGCAGAATTTGGTGCTGATCAGTTGAACGGTTCGTCTTAAAAACAGGGAACACGTTACGGACAGACAGACAGATAGACATACATCCCAAAATCGCCGTTATTTTTGCAAATATCTCTGAAACGATACGAGACATGAAAAAAACATAAGAGAGCAGAGTTGTAGAGAATTTTCTCCTCTACAAATTCGGTTATTCAATTTTCGTGTCAGATGTATGGTTAAGCCTTTTTTTTTTCATTTAAATTTCGAGCTGTCGAAAGACGATCGCAAAGGCCCACTTTTAGTGTTACTACCGTAACCTAAAGTGGGCCAAAAAGTAAATAAACATCAGCAGCTGTGGTTGAGAAATAAAAAAAATGTCGTTTCTTGAATATTTGCGAGCTGCAAGACACGACATACTGAAAAAATCTATATATTATGTACTTATTTATTAATTAAAAGTTCATTACAGTGATTTATTTTATTCTCATGGGCTCTAAAAGACGACTTCGAGACGATTACGAGACGCGTGCAAATCGACCCACTGGTGGCCTCCCATATACTTACGTGGGCAGTCGCGTGGGGACGGAATCGCGTCGAGGACGAGCCACAGCCGCGACGAGTGAGAATCGATCCGTGTGCGAACGGCCTTATACTGTTTTCTAGTAATGAAAATTGTCTATTACGACCTTGACATATTACATCGTATTCTGTTACTTTCGCTCAAAAAAGATGTTCCTTGCGTAGAACACCGCTGGTGTTGGCTCGCACCCATAACAGTATCGTGAAATAAGTAAAAAATGATTATATTCTTTTGAGGTCTTTGATCACTGGGTCTTACGGTAATTTCGACGTATCTTTATGGAACAAATCTTTCTGGGAGTTGGCGGCCTCGCACAGTGGATACGGCACTCTCATTTGGAGGTTTTATTATATATCAATAATGGTCGCTTGCCTTATTCGTTAATAGCCAAATAGCGAGTTAAGTGTTTTATAGTGGTCGATAGTGGAATTCGAGAGGGGGGGCGCTTGAAATTTATGAACGGGGCGGCAAAATCCCTTTTGCCGGCCCTGTAATATCCAGAAATGCAACTGAAGCTCGTAATAAACCGTATGTATATCTTACATGCAACTCTATTATTACCCTCTCGAACGCTTGAGATTTCCGCGCAAATGTGTCTCAGTTGAATGAAAAATTTATTGGGGTGGGGGGGGGGGGTTGCACCTCCTGTCCATAATTCCTTGTTCTAACTACCCACCAAACATTTCATTTGACATCCCTTGCCTCGACCCGTGTCTGAGAGTTGGCAGTCCATCGGTCTCTATTGTGTGCCTTAATGTAAGACTAGTCATGTAATTAGTTCATTATGCGTAATTTGCTGCTTATGGAATATTGGAGCACGGCTGTGCTATGTGCGAAGGGGGAGGTGTTCGGCTGCTTAGGTGTTGGAAGAAGATCTGAGAGTTGAGATTGCCCTGTAACGGCCGGCGACGGTGTTGCTACCTGATGTCACTGCCCAGGGGTCTGTGGGTTACGTATGCGCCGAGACACAGCACAGACCTTGGGCCGAGAGCTTCTAAAATTGTCCGCCGAGCTTTCTAGATTGTGACAGATGGAAGACGAGTATTGTTTGAGCTCCTAAAGACTCGATCTTGCTGAGTTTTTAGAAAAGATAGCAATACGACGGGACGTCCCCTCTGCTCTCTCGAGCAACGAGCGTTCAAATTGTGTTTCGTAAGAAACAAGACCTCTGGAGATAGGCTTCGGATCGAGGTCATGATGGCCTTCGCTAACGGAAAAATTCCTCCGCAGCTTGAGTTGGGAACGACTCCGGTGGACAGTTACGGAAAGCGTGAGAAACGCGCCAAGAAGATTTGGGTAGCTGACTCTTATTGGCTGCTGGGTAGTTTCAGATTTTCTAATTCGGCAAGGCGTAAGTGAAATTTCACTGGACAGTGCTAGGAAGCTTGGATTGGCTTTCTGGAAAAACGGCGTTTTTATGGCGGACGTGCACGGTATTCTGTGGTTTTATGGGGACTTCTGGTTGTGATCTCTCGGAGTGCAGACGATTATCGTATCATGCTCTCCGTAGGTACGGACGTGGAGATAAGGTTTTTTAGGCGATTCCTGAACTTGTAGAAATTACAGAGTGCGGTCTGAGATTTGAACTGGTACTAATGGTTCTTGTTTGGTGAGAACAAGGTCAGCGATCCATAATTAGTTGTACCGAGACACTAATTACGACATACTCAGCTTTCTGGAGTCTTCTAGGCCTTCAGGGCATGTGTCTGTGCTAACTGAAGTGGTCCAGACTTGGCAGAACTGCTTGAGGTCGTAGGCACTGTGTACTATCGAGAACACAGTGGCTGATATCAGGCAGTACATTTCGTAGGCTTTCCCGCCGTGTATTCAGTGGGACTCAGCAGCAGCAGTTTCCTGAAGATGGCGAACAGCTGTACCTTCGAAATATTGAATCAGTTTGATTTTATAATCCGGCAGAAAATCCCGCAGTACAGCTTCAGAATATCGGAGTGAGATTTATTTCAGCTTAAAACCGCCAGGAGCCCACAACACAGGGGCGCAGCGAAGTCGCCCAGCAGTTCGTCGACAGGGCAATGTATGGTTTGTCCACGCCAGCAGCAAGTGGCAGCTGCATCAGGTTCGCCAGTCTAACCGTAAAGTATTGTTTATAAAATCTACTCTGCTCGGAATATTTCATTACGACTACCAACTTGTACGTTAATTTCCGTACTGCTACGAAGTTTAACGTTTTCCAATAGAGGATATTTTATTTATTTATTTTTATTTATTTATTTATTTAGCCTGATCAGATTAGGGCCATCAGGCCCTCTCTTACATCGGACCAGGGTTTCACACATACAGTATTTCTTTACATATGAGTTACCTATAACATAATAATGATTTTTACAGATGAACAGTTAATAACATTATTTATACACGTTGATTATATGTAAAAGGATGTAAATAAAAGGTAATAACTTAACTCTACATATGTAATAACTTAACTCTAAATAGGATTAATACTAACAGTACCACTGAGACACCTTCTGCAGCTGCTGCTGGTGTAATAATAGAAGTAACAACATTTATATTAGCAGATACAATATTTACTTTTGAATATATCGAGACTGGTTAAAGCATGGCGAATTCTGACAGAAGCTGTACCTGGCGAGAGCAATGGCAGTTGAAGAATATCTGGGAGGAGGAATGGATGTGACGTACCTGGACTGTAGGGTAATAAAGACTGGCGTCATTATTGCTTTAGTAGATAATCCATTAACTGTCGTTTGAAGCTGGCAGTGTTATTCAGTTCTCTGATATACTGAGGTAGATTGTTCCAGAGCCTGGTTCCTGCTACTGAAAAGGATTTTGAGAAACCGGCTGAGTGATGGATAGGGACAGAAAGGGTTTTGATCTGACAGGAACGAGTAGTTCTTTTATGTTGATCAGATAAAAGTGTTAAGGTCGAGGAAAGATATGAGGGACAGTGTACGTTGATAAGAGAGTAGAGGAAACAGAGTGTATGAAAATCTCTGCACTTGTCAGCACGGAGCCAGGATAATTGCTTATAAGATGGTGAAATGTGATCAAAGAGACGGATGTTACATATACATCGAACGCAGGCATTCATGATTAGTTCCAGACGTCGTGAGCTTTCCCAAGAGAGACATTTTGAGAGAGATATTTTGACATGTCAATCAGTATTAACCCTTTGAGCGCTGCAGACGGGATATCCCGCAGCGCTCCACCGGGCCGTGGGGCCGACGGACGTGGTTTGCCGCGGCAGCGGTATTTCCAGCGGGCCCTGCAGGCGGCATTCACTGCGCGACCTGGCAGGTACCTGGGCGCTAAAGCCGGCTTACACCGCGGCCGGTCCATTTGCCTGCGGGACTGCAGACGTGAACAGCCGCAGGGCTGCGTGCCGGCCTGTCCCGAGCTCTTTTGTCACTTCTACTGAACCGGATGGATCTTCCCTATTTATTTTTCTGTGTCGCTGCCCCTGCTTACTGGGAAACACTCTGCTACGGATTTCACAGTTGCTGTTCCACATTCGTGCTATCTGGTTCGTCTGACTATCGTGTGACTATCCACATGCCGACTGATTCAGACGTAAATATAAGTACTTAGAAACCTCGATTTGATTGATCGTTGCCTGCAGACAATTAACTGAGTTTACCTAATCGAAATGTATTCGCAATCTTGGAAAGGGCGTCTTGCCACAAATTGGTCAGTTACACAAACTCGCCCGTTTATGACGCACAAAAGGTCATTAGGAATTAAAGGTGACGTTTAATTAGGTAGTTTAGAAACTTGAGTTTTTCCTTATCTAATTCTTAAGCAAAAGTTGTACATCATCGATTATTTCTACAGTACAATAACAATTGCGACCCGTATAAAAAGAATTCAGTAATGTTGCGGATAATTTGTTGGATTAATGCTCTCAAAATATAGTGGTTAGATTCAGAGGTGTGACTCCGCTTCCAGATGGTTTCGTCGAAAGTAGTTTGCACGAGAATTACTGAGCTAGTACAGAAGAACGTCAACATTTAGTCGTTACGGATTCTAGAGCGTTTGAATCGCAAGTTGCGTACAAAAATCAATAATTAAATATCAGTATGCCAAATGAAATTCAGATGTATACTAAGACCTTTTGATGATTATTAAGAACTAAACGCAAACAAAAGAAAGCCTCTGATGAAGAGTGTCATTCCGTGTCAGCTCACCTAACACTCCCTGTTCAACCATTGCAGGTTTTGTTGAAATTTTATATGAACATTCACTGAAGTTTCTCTTGCCAACCTATCAAGTATTAAGTTTCAAGAGCAGCATGCTCTTACAATTTTCTCGCGACGTGATTTACGCGTTCACCTTTGATTCAAATCATCTAGCATTTTTGACCTGCATTGGTTGATCATTTACACCTTTTTTGCAGTTAAAATAATGTTCTATCTAATAAGCCCAGTTTGGAAAGTTTTATAGAACACAGAGTTTTGCAAAATAAGGTTGAAAATACCGCATTTTTATCCTTTCTAATATCTTCAACTTTTACACTTCATTTATGAGGAGTTTCAGTGTACATTGTCTGTCGGGCAATTATATCAAGATTCAAAGTTAAGGAATAAGTATCCAGATACTCTATTTGTAACGTCAGCAAGCACACTGCGAGACTGCCGCGGCAGTCCTGGTTCCAGAAATACTCCGGCCAGGGCGAGGACGGCCAGGCGGAGAGCTCAGGCACACACAACAGGCCGCGGAGGCGGCGGCCAGCGCAGGTAGGCGGGTTAGGCGGCCGCCGGGGCAGGCTTGACTCGGCGAGCCGGACGCGCAGGTGTAGCACTCAAGGGGTTAAATTCACGTTTGACATTATTCAGATTAATGTAAAGGTGTATTTTTCCATTTACATACAATTTGTATTAATATTGATGGCCATTTTTAATTGTGATATTTGAGTTATAATAAAAATATATGAGCATATTATAATAAACATATAGCTGAGAAAGTCTGTTTTTCTTAAAGAATTCATTTATTGTTGTATTCCCTTTTTAATCGATAATTTTTGTAGAGAAAAGTCATTGACATTATTCAGATTAATGTAAAGCATTAACGAAGGTGTATTTTTCCATTTACACACAATTTGTATTAATATTGATGGCCATTTTTAATTGTGATATTTGAGTTATCGAAATAAAAATATATGAGCATAGTGATTATAATAAACATATAGCTGAGAAAGTCTGTTTTTCTTAACGAATTCATTTATTGTTGTATTCCCTTTTCAATCCATAATTTTTGTAGGGGAAAGTCAATATAATTTGGAAAATTCGTGGATTTGTCTGTGTGACTGGAATTGATAGTGTGTTGCTATACAGTGCCACACAGATGATTGATAATTCAAATATAACTTTATTAATTCAACAACATTAATAATTCAGATAATTTCTTGGGAGTCTGCCGCTCCTGTCCATAATTCCATGTTGTAACTACCTACACCTTACATTTTTCGTTCCCTGCTAGGATTCCTTTTTTTTTTCATATTTATTGCACATTAGAGATGGGCAAAACCGATCTTTTCAGAAATCGAATCAGAAATAGAAACTCATTGGGATGAACAAGTTCTTTTTCATGGCTCACCGGTTCACTAAATGATAAAAAACGTAAAACGATGTTACAAAATAATTTTATTGTAAGTCGTTAGTAGTTTCGAGAATTAAAATTTGTTAGTTACACTGAAACGTGTCCATAAAAAATATTTTTGTAAGAAAATGTCTAATATTGTACCTCCTGTTTTGTGTCGAGTAACTTGCTTGCAAGAAAATGTATAATATCGCTTCTACTGTGTGTATCGATATGTGTACTTAACTCTGTGAAGTTTCATCTTTGGCAAAGATCATGTATTGCATAGCGTTGTAACTCGCGCAGAGAGAGAGAAAGAAGCACTTCAGCTCGCTGAGAGAGCGGTTGAGTTGTGTGTATGGCTCCGATGTAGAGCAGAGGCTGCTGTGCCAGCAAGTCGATTTGATTGTATTTGGAATATATATTGTATTGTATTGTAACACCGCTGGAATGAAGGTAATTGCATTTGACATCAATGGAAGAAGTTGTATTATGTAGGTAATGTAATGCTGATTATTAATAATAAGTAACAAAGTTGACCTTTCTTTCCTGTTTCATTTACGTACTTAGAAGATTAACCTACTTCCTTCAATTGATAATTAGTTATTAGTGGATTTAGAGTGCAGTATTGATTTTGATAATATTGTTGAACAGATTTCGTTATTAGTGCCATAGTAAATGATAGTTAATTGACTATGATACTAAATTTCAATAATCAGAAAGTGATCTGCATAAAATTCTCACAGTCAAACATTAAGAAAGTGGTTTGTGGTTTTTTTAATATCTTTCTCGCAGTCAAAATTTTGAGTATAGTCAGTGTCTGTTTCAAATGGTGACTTGCCACAGTTGTTTTGTGTTTAAAATATCCGTTGCGCACATAATCAGTTTAATGCACTGTTTCTTATTTAATAGTATATACATCAATATCAGGGCCATAATTAAACCAAATTGCTGTGTTAATGAACAATTTGTTGTCTGATTTAACGATAGGTTCAACATCCACAACACACACACAGCTTTTAACACCTACATTAAAAATGTTATAACAGAATTTAAATATTTTTGCAGGTGAAATAATTGGAAAAAGAAAAAAAAAAATACTATTTTTTTTTACATTTTTATACTTTCATTCAAACAATACAATATTTTGCAGAATAAAATGATACTAGTTCCATATTTATACAGTGAGTAGTTTGCGAGTTTGAGCGAGTTGAATGAAACGTGATAGCGCGAGAGATACATGCAGGACGTGACAACTGCCACGGCGAAACAGTCATTCGCACTAAGGTCGCGTACTACGTGAGCGACAAAAGCGAGCGACGGCGTGCGATATTCAGCGACGCGACACGGCAGCTACAAGCAGCGACATTCGGCGACACGGCCGTGTGTCCTACGCTTTTTATTTACTGAGTCTATGGTCCTATGTGAGCTCGACGGCTTCTCGCTACAAGATGGCTGCTAGAACCGATCACTTGTTTCTAAAAATTAAAGTCTGGCACCCATAAACAGTAAAATAATGATAGCTCCAGAGTAAGCAATAAAGTTTTATAATGGAATGGAATGAAATGTATATGAAACAAGGCGTAAAAAAAGTAATGTCCATTAAATTTACAAAACGATGAATGTTCGCGGACTATTTCATTCATAACTTCAAATACGAAGAAAAAGACTGAAGATCTACCGCCAAATTCTTCGAAAATATGACGACGAGTACAGATACATTCGTCTTCAATGAGTTTTTCTTTTGTGAGTATAAACCATCAACAACTGATTAAGTTCGAAGAGAGTCTTACCGAAAGAAATAATTAGGTAAATAACTGTAGTGATACTCTTACAGTCAGTGTAGTACAGGAGTAGCTTTCTGGTCTCCTATATTCTAGATTTTGCAGTTGCTGGTACTATATCCGTTCCATCTTATAATTTCTGTAACTACAACCCTCTCACCTGTTATTTGTGCAAAGTTTTATATTTTCTCTACACAGAGCAAGTCAAATTATTTTTAAGTGCTCCCAATATATTTCATCTTTAATTGCAAACACACACACATCCCGTTGTACCAAACACATTAAATTCGTAATGAAACATTATAGCAAGATATTTTACTCAGAAACGTAATTTTGTTGTTACTGTCAAAGATTTGACGCCAGCAGCAAAAATTTCAAATGGCCACATTTCCGAAACTGTATGATTTCAGTGATAGAAAACATTAATGCACATTGTTAGTTTCTTTGTTATTCGATTATATAGTCATTGTTTTCAACATGCCAAAATAGTGTTGATGCATAAAAGAGGCATAATTTCACACAGGATACTTGTCTATCAAGTCAAGAAACTGTGTGATGTGGGCTTACAAAATCTATCTAAGTAACAGGGAATGCACATTGCACAAGACTTTGTCTCTCTTGCTCCCTTCATGCTAACTACAAGGCTTCAAGAAAAATGGAGTAGGATCTTTTTCGCGGAAATTTTATATAGATTAATTTTGTACTGTAACGTGTTTTTGCTACAGACTGCAGGTTTCCATTTATTAAGAAAAAACACATAGCATTAAATAAATACGTTTCATCTTGAATACTAGTCGGAAGAAGACATTTGCCTATATGACGGTTTCTGTTGCTTCAGATGATCGTTTCTGTAAGCGAGCTGCAAGCTTTATCAGAACACAGGAGTTGAGAGAACAGAGAGAACCGCAGAGTCACTTTGTTCGGCACCATGTGGTTCACCAGAGAAGTGGGGGGAAGCGTTAGCAGTGCACCACACGGGTGGCTCGGCAAGCGAGGGGAGTCAGAATGGTGGGGAGAGGTGAATCAGTGAACCAGTTAACTTACTGACTCAGCTGGCGGTCGGATCGCCTCGATCGCTGGAGTCGTACGGAGCAGCGAGCCAACGGGATTCGGGAGCGGTGCGCTCAGCTAATCATGCTACTTGTGTGACTTGCCAACTCTCTACTCACCGATTCTCGACTCGCAGTGCGGAGGCGCTGCACGTGTTTAGGCGCACATTTTTTGAAATTTTATGCTTGCACATTTATTTTGTTGCTTGGGAAACTTCTGAAGCATGTGGCAAGGGGTGCTTATGCTGTTCATTGCTGTCACCAGAGGGACTTTTCGGATCAGATGAACCACCATTTTTTTTTCGGATTCATCCATCACTCACTCTTTAGAAGGATCTGGCTCATTGAATCAGTCCAGGAGCAGATTGTCCATATCTATTGCACACCACCTTTCATTTTTCCGATTCCTGCCAGGATATAATTTTCACACTACCCCACCTTTGTATTTGGCAGACACTGCCAAGGATGTCTGAATCATGGAGATTTTGAGAAATAGTCACATCATGTTATCCATTGTAAAATTCAACTGGTTGTTACATAATTTTTCAGTCATTTAGTTTAAAGTCAGGATGTACGCATAGTTTGTAAGGTAATTATGCAATTTTCTTTCAGCTTTTCATGTACTTTTTGTGTCGCTATTCGTGAATATTCTGCAGTGACTTCTGCATCACTTCTGTGTTGTGAACTGCGTCGTCAGAAACTGCGTTGATATTTTGGATGGGGAAATTTGTCCATGTGTGGTTTTTGGTTATAGTACAATTAGTATGTAGTCAGCTTATGGGAAATTGGTTCATGTCACTGATGATTAAGAAACAAGGGTGCTGATTTGAACTTATGTCATTAAGTAGGATTAGATTATGTGCATAGAGTTTATCTAGAATATAAATTTATTGTTGACAAGAAGTCGGGCGAAACTCTTGTATAATCATGGTAGTGGTGCTCCCGAAATTAACATGGAGAGTGCACAAGGAACAAATGTAGATTTCGATACGAATAAACAATCCGATTCTTTAGGGCTACAAAATGTAGACGTAAGAATGGATGAAAATGAAAGAGAAAATGAAACCGCGCATTACGGAACTGTTGAATGTGGATGCCTTTCCCTAGAACTGTACAGGATCAAGAACGAGGAGCCATTACTCGACAGATTCTGGTGAGTTACAATATTCAGTCAATAGATATAAAGCAAATGATGCAGCAGATACTTGAACAAGGTAACAAACAAACGAGAGATTGCACAGGGAGGCAGAAAACAAGCCGAAAAGTAATTAAAAAAAACTAAGCGGTAAACACTAACGATCAAGTAAAGGCGGTTGTACAGGAAAATAGAAAACTAGTGGCAAATGCTAATAAACAAATAGAAGGGGTCAAAACCCATACAAAAGGTTTAGAACTGGTCAGAAAGGAAATTACGGGTGTTGATCTAGAAACGGTGAAGTACGTATCAGATGTGGCAAAGACAGCAGTAAACGAGTAGAAGGACACGCGCATTGCGAGGTTAGAAGCAATTGCCGGAAGAAAAATTGCTCTAGTAGCAAATAGCGAAACCAAAAAAGGATACAAAAAGAAGTTTCGGTATTAAAACCGTTGTAGAAACTTGAGAGAACAAGGAAAACGAGTCATTCGAGAAACAAATGAAAAATTGACAGAAAACAGTACAGAAATTGAAATGCTCAAGCAAAAACAAGCCGACAGTGGCGAAATCAAAGAAGAATAAACGCGAATTACGCTAGGGGACAATGAGCTGGTTCTTGATGAGCAAGAAACACAACAGAAAATTGAACAGGTCAGTGCAAGTTCGTTACGAGTCACTCGTTCCGAAACACATGTGTGTTCTGGGCAAAGTAATTCTCAGAAACGGGACACGATGCCGCAACCCGTGGGCGATATCGTAGAAAGCGGGTACTCGCAGAGCGCGATTGTAGAACGGGAAAGTTTACATATTACTAGTGGTGAGCAGAGAGCACAGGACAGGGAGGCAGTGGTGCAAGACACCTGTTACCGGCTGTGTAGGACTCAAACGTGTTTGCGAGAGTCGATGAGACTAATCGAAATATAGAGAGTGATACTGCGTTTGTCAGGTGAAGAAGAGCAGACGTAGAATTATCCGTTGTCAGAGAAAGTTGCGTCGATGCACTCGACTGGATAAATTTTCTCTCTGACCAAAATTTTCACGTGAACAAAGATTCGAACACTGTGCTACATCCAACATCCTTAATCGCGTAGTTTACAATGTACTACCCGCATCTTGGCCCCTGCGTTTCCATCTTAAATTTGTTTGTGGACGCACATATAGAGGGGAGTGTGGCCGAGCACATGAGGTCGGTGGCGGAAACCTGTATGTCGTATGAATAGTTTCAGAGAACATTTTTGTCCACTTACTGGACAATCCAAGGATAAGAAGTAATAAAGGAAGAGATCATGATGGGAAAGGATCTTGAAACATCTGGTTTCAAGAACCCGGCACTGTGTTCTATAAGGGAAAAGATAAGAGGAACGAGGCAAATATCTGCAAGTTTTATTTGCTAATGACAGGGGTTCTTTTCTACAATAGTCGGGGTGAGAATGGGCAATGGCATGTATGTATACCAGAAGATATAGTGAATAAAATCATATGGTACACTCACCTAAGCTATGGCTACTTTTGTCCGAGAAAGTATTATTTGAAATTACGATTCCTATGCCATTTTAAAAACATCAAAAGAAGGGTAATTAGTGTTATTGCCATTTGGAAACAGTTCCAGAGGGCGAAACACACACTACGGTAAATATGCAAGTACCACTACATCCTATAATTCCGGAAAAATCAAAGCAATTAGCAGCCGCGGATCTAACGGGCCCTCTCCCTAGAACAACTAGAGGTTATTGCTACATTCTGGTGGTAATGGAGCTGACCTTTAAAATTCGTAACTTTGACACCATTAAGGAAAGCAACTGCAGGAACAGTAAGCAGCGCTTTCTGCCGGGATTTCCTATCACAGGTGGGAAGAGTAGATAAGGTGATCTCGGATAATTGAACGGAATGTAGGGCAGAGATATTGAAAAGAATTCTACGCAGTCACATAATTGAACCGGTTTATACGTACTCCAGACATCCGCAAGGTAATCTGTTATGAGCAAACGCGGAAACACGCGTAGAATTTATTGCAACAAAAAGCATGCGACTTGGGACTTATTCCTACGAGATTTTCAGAACGTTATAAATGAAATTCCGCACAGCACAACGAAGCTAGCACCGCTACCTGTAATTAAGAATATTCGACCGAAAGAACTCACTCTGGAGGTGGTTGATTTCCCCCACAGCGTCGGGTACGGCATCAGGAAATTGTCGATAAGGCGCTACAGAGCATATCGAAAGCCAGAAGGAAAAGAAAATTAGCTGCGGACCGCAAAGCAAAGTCTACATCCTTTGTGCTAAAACAGAAGGTTGTAGGAAAGAGATTCAAACTCTGAAATAAACAGAAACAGCTGTGTCATAAGTTCTTCTCGGTGTACAACGGACCAGCGCGTGTACAGAGAATGATACATCCATGTGCTGCAGAACTGGAGACATTGAAAACAGGGAAAAGTTTAGAAATACATCATGTGTCCCACTTAAAGCCCCTGGTTGAATAAATATGTACATATATATTGTGTATATAGAATAAGAATATAAATATAAGAACATTAATAATAGTTGACATTATACCATGTTTAGGATTATGATTTGTGTCATTGTATATGATCAATTTTTGTGTTTAAAATATTAATTTTTGTGTTTGTGTAACAATTATCTGTGGGTTTCGTGTGTGTGTGTGTGTGTTTATTTTTCTTTTTTTTTTAATTATTATTATTTACGATTGTATTTTCCGCAAGGGAGATTTGTATTAGGTGGTCGTAGATTGTGATGTTGCAGAGTCTGAAATTTTATGTCTGTTACTTCCTGCCGAGGCAGTTACATTCTTGGACGATGCGTTCATTTAATTTTGGCATTTCCTTGATTGCTATAATTTCATTATGTTGTGTAATCCAGTGGGGTAAACTGAATACAAAATTGTTTAAAGAGAATAAATAAACAAAAATATCTTTGATACAGTGGGCACCCTCAGATCAGTCCCATTATCAACTCAGGGCTGGCTGACTGCATAGTTTCTTTTGGACGGTGGGGTCTATAAATGTAGTTGCCACCATCGGCGATTCAGTCCATGTGTAGAAGCATGATGACTGCTTATTTGATTCGTTGCGAGAGTCACGTAGATGACATTCATTTGTATTCAATTATCGGCCACGCGAGAGCCGATAACATTTTTCGGAGAGTTTGTCCACGTGTATGCTCATGTGACATTGGTTGTATGTGTTAGGACAGGCACCAGAGGTGTGACGTGGTCTTAGTTTCGCAGTGTTTGTTTCATTTCACCTGGGAGGTGGATGGAACCTGTTGCATTACAAATCTGGCAACACCAAAAGGGAAACAGCAGCATAAAAAGTATTGTCACTAATTTAAAAAAAAATTTTCAGGGTACGTCGACATAGGGCAGCGGTCGGCAACTGGCGGACCGCGATCTAGGTCTGGACCGCGGAAGGCCAAAAACTGGACCCCCAAAAATATTTTGAAAGTATAAGTTACGTACTCAGATTATTATAATAAATAAATAAATATCAACTTTTTTCTGTAGATAACAATTTGCATGATAGCCACCCTTATATATTTTTTCTAGAATTTTACAATTGATCGCTGAATAATTAGAACCCTTAATTATTATTATAGGTAGATTAAATAAACGGTTGTCATGATGCGCAACGCCTGAGAGTACACTGAGGAGCGGCGGCAGAACGGAGCAAGCTGGCAGGTGAGCCGCATAAAAGCTCTGAACACACGAATGCAGCGCCGGAACTTAAATAAACAATGAGATTCTATAAATCGCTTCGTACTCTGACAATCTCCGAAACCTCTACTTCAGCGGTCAGGGAATATCCATGTAAACAACAATTTTGTGCTCCTACCGAATGAAATCCTGAAGATACTTCGCAAAATAATATAAGTTTCTTTTAAAATTTATTATACATTTCTATTTTACATCTATTGTATTCATAATAGTTTGAGAGGGAAAATTTAAAAAAAAGTGAATAATATTACTTTTTCTGGATTTTTTAATATAAATACGCCTATTTGGTGTGTTTCACATTACTTTGTGAATATAAATTTAATAAGGTATATGAGTTTTTACTTGGTGACTTCGATAAATATGTTCAAAAGTATTCGGACCCATCTAAAATTACTTGCCGACCTCTGATGTAGGGGATATGTGGAAATCACAAGTGAATCTTAAGTTTCAGTGGATGTGGGACGAGAAGCGTATCAGTGTGTATTCCAATGAATGGGTTCCAGATATCGAGAACATAGCACTGTCCACCGCAGTGATAATTGGAGCAGGAATACGTAAATAAATAGGGGAACAATCTTCGCCATTTTATCCATACATGTTTATGAAAGAGTAGTTTTATTGCATGAAAAATGTTTCTACTGGTTGCCATTTATGTGCCTGTTAGTAAATAAAGTATGATTGCACGTGGACTCTTTGCATGCACGTTTCCTATGATATTAATAAATAGAGATTAACATACACGCACACCAGGAGCAGTAACATACAACGGTAAGATTACCACCTTCAGGAAATAGAATTGGTTTATTAAAACAAAGGTAATAAAACTCATTATTTGAATAATGTGCAGATGAAAGAAGGGGATTTGATGATACCAGGATGTAACGTGGCGACACCAATGGTGCCTCGCAGGGCGACTTACTCCGAGCCTCAGCGACCACTTGCTAGCAAGGTGAGAAGGGCTGAGAACGGCACGCTGAATCCTTTTGGGGCCGCCGCCTATACATCCAAACACAGAGTAACATATACAGAGAAGAAGCCCCCCCCCCCCTAAACCTCTGTCCTATGTTCCCTTCGTAGTTCCATAAGACGCCACCAGATATCAGGCTGTTCCCAGCTTAGTACTGGTAGACCACACTAGAGGCACTTCTGAGGGTGTCGCTCACACATGAGAGGGTAGCGTCGAGGGGAGGCTGAGGGGAGAGCTTGTGCCACCTGCCATGAGGCCACGGCTGTGTCAGGCATGCTGGCGTTTGAGGGGAAGTGGTGATGGGGGCAGCCGCTACCTGCCCGCCTGCTCTGGCTGGTTTTAAAGGGCTGCTTCTGACCTCAGTGCCATCATGGGACATCTTACAGAACTGCTTCAGCACCTCCCACCACTTACCCCTGAGAGTGTGAGCAGGCTCTTACGGAGGTTTCCCATCTGTATATATTTGTCTGTGGTCCAAACCAAGGTGAGGGACAGCGAATAATGGAGACGTTAGGGCGCTGAGCCGTCGCTACCTGCTGCCTGCAGATCCGATCGCCACTCGCTCTGACCGCAACCGTGTAGCCTGAGTGGGGTGGCGAGCGAGGTGGCTAGACAATGAGGTGCCAACCATTCAGCCTATCTGGTGGAGAACGACGACCGAGAACAGAGATGGCAAAGACGTAAACACGAGGAGGCCTGCCTAACGATCGCTCGCCGGGATGAAGGTGAAAGATGGCAGTTGGGCTGCGTCGGACGCCACAGGTGGCTTGACTACTACGCACTGCTGGAAACACGTGGTAACATGCCCTAAGAGTTTCTGCTGACATGCTACGCCTCTTGACCAGTGGCATCACGTGTCCTGAGCGCCAATGGGTGTCTTCCAGCAACACGATATGTGACGGCACCTGAATGAGACTGGGTGCCATGCTGTATGTCCACATGTGTGACAACGGCCTCTGAGTGTCAGAGAACCGCACGAGACCCCCAGCCATTGCGCCACACACCATACCTTTAATGGGTGTCCTGCTGCTCCTCAGAGCTTCGATGAGCGACGTGCTGCACCTCCATAAGTGCAGGCACGCACTCCTCAAGCAGCACAACTGCACACACTACTGTCACTTGTGCCACATCTCTTGAGATGCAGCACCCTTCACAAACACTATGTCATATATGATCCTGTCACATTTACCCTGTTATAGTGAGTCATGCCCTCATAAACACAATGTCAAGGTGTCATCATCAATGTCCTCTCTCCCCGTAAATACAATGTTAATTTAATCCTCGGTGAAAAAAATTAGAAATCAACGATTTCAGTCTCTAGTTATTAGCAGATAGGGACTAAAAGATTGGAAACATACTTTTGAACAAATGGAGAGATAATAAATTAGGTTTTTTAGTATTTTATTGTCTCTTTGTAGCCACACAAATCAAGATACACCTGTTAGATGATTTAGCTTTCCAAAATAATTACACGCACGCACAACCACATACGAAATTAAATTCAGAATATTTAACTGTCCTTACAGTGTAAAAAATATACTGTTTTATTTCTTAGTTTAACATTTCAGTTCAGTACGATATTTACAAATACGTCACACAAGTGAACAGCTACACATGCTAGTAAGCTAGACCTCTTATTTACTCATTTAACTCAAACGCAGGTTTGATTTCAATGACAATTCCTGTAAAGTCTGATCTCTTTGTAATTTAAATTTCTACACCACATTTAATTTAATTTTTCTGATATTTTATGTCACGTTTCCTGTCATGTTAATTATGTGCTGTTATCTAGAAATCACACCAGATTTTGGATTTTTACACCGTTTACCGATATGTCACGCAAATAAAAAGACCCGCATACTAGAGAATAAGAGTCCATATATGCCACATATCACATTTATGCACAAATTTTTGACTTATCATTTTAAAGGGCTTTTCGTAATATCAGTGACACTGTGAGGTAAAGCAGAAGTGTCTGCTTCCCTCACAATGGGATTTCAGCTCACATAAATAAATGAGTGGCTTCAATGTAGGTTTCTAATTCCAGTCTGCTGGGGTAAACTGTCAACTGTCGTAAAAAAAAAACAACGGCTCTGGAGGTAGGCCGTGGAGAGAGATAAGGATGTCTTTTGCTAATGAAAAATATCCTCCTCAGCCCGAGCCCGGAACAAGTCTGGTGGAGTGTTACGGGAAGCATGAGAAACACGTCAAGGGAAGGGGTAGAGTTTCAGTTTTCGAAATCGGCCAGGAGTAAATGAAATTTTACTGGCCAGTGCTAGGAAGCTTGGATCTGATTGGCTTCCTCGAAAAACGACGTTTTTCGGGTGGGCGTGCACAGCAGATGGTGGTTCTATGGGGACTTCTGGTTGTGCTGTATGGAAGTGCATGAAAATTGATGTCCATTTCTAATTGAGATATTTGAGCTATTGACATAAAAATATATGAACTAAGTGATTATAATAAACCTAACTGAAAAAGTCTGTTTTTCTTAACAAATTCATTTATTGTTGTTTCCCATTTTAATTCATAATTTTTGGCGGGGAAAATCAATATAAATTGGAAAAGTCATGGATTTGTCTATGTGACTGGAGATGGTAGTGAGTTGCTGTACAGGGCCATACATATTATTGATAATTCAATACTAACTTTATTAACTGAATAAAATTAATGAATCAGATAATTTATTGGGAGTCTACCGTTACTGTCCATAATCCCATGTTGTAACTTCCCACATCTTACATTTTTCGTTCCCTTGGTTAAATCATCATGAAAGAAGGTTTGTAACATAAGATAAATGTTTAGAAACCAAGTGTTCGTGATTATTAAACTGTTCTATGCACAAAATTCTACCAGGCTAACACCTCTTTCATTCGTTAACCCGAGTCCATATTCACCTACTGCGTTTCCTTCTCTTCCCTTTCCTACTACCGAGTTCATGTCCACCAACACAATTAAGTTTTTTTTCTCCGTTAATGGTCTGAATAATTTATTTTATCTACTCATAAATTTCTTCAATATCCGCTTTATCGGCGAACTAGATGGCATATAAACTTGTAGTACTGTGATCGGTGTTGGGATTCATGTCTATCTTTGATACTACAATGCGTTCACTATGCTGTTCATGGTAACTTACCCATATTCCTATTTTTTATTCATTATCAGACCTAGTCCTGCATTGCCACCAACTGAATTTGTACTTGTATTTTTAACCCTGTACTCATCTGACCAGAAATACAGTGCCGGCCACGGTGGCCGAGGAGACTAAGGCGCTCAAGTCACGGTCTGCACGGCCAGTACGGTCGGGGGTTCGAATGCCCCCTCGGGCATGGATATTTGTGCCGTCCTAGTTCGTAAGTAGTTCATAAGTAGTTTGTAAGTTTAGGGACTGATGACCCCGTAGTTAAGTCCCATAGACTATACAAACATTTGAAACATTTGAGAAATACAGTTCATCCTGCTCCAAACTCCACTAATCCCCACCATATCTAACTTCAACCTAGAGCTTTCCCTTTTCTAACTTACCAACCCTCCCTGATTGAGGGATAGAACATTCCACGCTCCGATCTTCAGAATGACTGTATATAACGACATGCTCCTGAGTAGTCCCCGCCCCAAGATCCGATTGGGGGATTATTTTACCTCCGGAATATTTTACCTGAGAAAATGTCATCATCATATATTCATACAGTAGAGTTGCATGTACTCTCCTTGCTTTTAGCCGTTCACAGTAACTGTATGATAAAGCCATGTTAGCTGATGTTACGCGGCCAATGCAGTCAATCATCCAGACTGTTGCACCTGTAACTACTGAAAAGTATTTGATTTTAAGGAATTAATAAACAGCTTTTGTTAAAGGTGCATTCTATTAGCAGTCATATTACCAAAATGCAAACGTAGGCTCCCGCGGCAGTTGCCACTATCAATAAAAATTCTGACACCGCGTCGTCATTTTATACTCTGAACCGACGTTTCGGCCACTGTTGCAAGCGACCTTCCTAAGGGTCTGTTTCTGATACAGACCCTGATGATGGCCGCCTGCAACAGTGGCCGAAACGTCGGTACAGAGTATAAAATGACGACGCGGTGTCATACCCAGAAGAATTTTATTGATCTTACCAAAACTATGATATACATTTGTCTGGTATCTCCACAGATATCGCTCTGTTGTGGATGACCTACAGTCCAGCTTATCGTTGAGGCACACAAGCCACCCCACGTCGCCAGTGTCTGTGGTTTATGAGGTTGAATATATAAAAGTAAAACTAAACTCCGTCCCAAACAGGCATCAAGAGCCCAATCATTACCGACTGGCCGCCATGTCATCCTTCAGTCGAAGGTGTCACCGGATAAGGTACGGAGGGGGATGTGGTCAGCACAACACCTACTGGCCGTTATGTCAGTTTTCGTGACCGGAGCCGCTATTTCTCAATGAAGTAGCTCCTCAATTGGCCTCACAAGGGTTGAGTGCATCCTGCTTGCAAACAGCGCTAAGCAGACTCGGACAGTTACAGATGGAAGTGCTAGCCACGGCTGATAGTGCGTAACTTCGGTGATGTATCGGCAACCGGTGTATCGGCAGCCGCACGGCCGTCGGCTGTCACAATGTATGCACGATCGAAAGGTTGATTGAGAGGTTCTAAGACAGTGAGAAGCAAAGCGTGGTAATAGAGTGCCGCCTCACAGCGTTAAGGTAAGAGAGAAACAAGGTAATCATTTGAAACATTAATGGATTGTTAATTGAGACTGACGTCAATATTCCAGCCTGAAATCACTGCCATCAGGGTGCGTGTGTGGAGGAGAATTTGCGTAGGTGCTACAAATACCGTAGTATCTACATCTATTCAGACAGCCAGGGAGCCCTGAGATCAGTGTCAGCTCCTGCAACGAGATCTAATATTGTTACAGAATATCACAGGGTATTGGTGGAGCTAGGGGAAAGCAATAGGGTAAACCTATTGTAGGTCCCTGGCCACTCGGGGATCAGTGGCAATGAACATGCCAATAGATTAGCCAGGATGGAGGCAGAGACTCCATTTATTGGATCGGAACTTGTCCTGACAATCACCAAGGCAATGATCAAATTGGAGCTACGTAACTGGCTCAGAAGACAGCACGTAGAATATTGAACCAAGGTCTATAAACAAAAACATGGCAAGGTAATGATGCCAAAGCCATGTTTTAAAAGAAGCTCTGCAATCCTGGACATGAACAGAAGAGAGGTAAGACTCATGGTTGGATTGCTGACAGACCATGGGAATTTCAAAAAACACCTACATACAATGGGAATAACAGAAGAGGACCCTAAATGTAGGGTCAAGGCAATGATCAAATTGAAGCTACGTAACTGTCTCAGAAGACAGCACGTAGAATATTGAACCAAGGTCTATAAACAAAAACATGGCAAGGTAATGATGCCAAAGCCATGTTTTAAAAGAAGCTCTGCAATCCTGGACATGAGCAGAAGAGAGATAAGATTCATGGTTGGATTGCTGACAGACCATGCGAATTTCAAAAAAACAGCTACATACAATGAGAATAACAGAAGAGGACCCTAAATGTAGGATCTGTGATGATGGTGATGAAACTGCATCACATCTGATCTTCGAATGCATTGCATTAGAGAGGAAAAGGCCCAGAACATTTGGGACAACCTGACCCGAAGAAATAGCGTCTAATAAAAAACTGGTAAAGGGACTCCTTGCACTGTTCAACGGCATTGGTTGTGTGGTGTCGCACAAGTATGAAGTGCGCGCCACGTGCCTTCGCCGCGCGCCGCCATGCACGCACGGCGCGGCGTTTTTACGACGTCAGTCACGAGCGCCCTCTGCTGCGACTCCGCTCGTGGCCACGACTGACCTGCATCGACCACTTGGGACTGAGATAGGAACCTGTTAACACTTGGGAATCAGATAGGCACCAGTTAAGACTTAACTATCGGATAGGCACTAGAAATCATCAGTAGGCAGGCCTCTTTCTAAACTATGTATCAGCATTCTGCAATGTAAAAGTTAAGTATTACCAAGACTCCACGAAATATATATCTTGTTCTAATTTAGCCTAGTGTTCTAGTTTCTGCTGTCCCACTGGCTGGTCACCTCCATACCTGCACAAGACAGGCCTCCTATTTTCGTGTGGCGGTCTCTCTCTACTCGGCCACCGACACCCACGACAATCGGCGGAAACGAGACACAAAAGTGGCGACGAGGATGGGATACAAAAGTGGCGACGAGGATGGGATAAAAAAGGTTGGCTTTACTAGATGTACAGGTAGCGATACCGCAGAAAAACTTAGTTTTGGTGCGGGCAGTGGCGGGTTGGAACAAAACTGTTTTGACCTTCCTGACAAAATCAGTCAATCAAACATAACTGACGAGTCAGGTATTCAGCTGCTACAGCACCCAAATCGCCACTTAAAAATTTCCCATTGTTGGTTATGGGTTCCGCAGAAGGTACGGACCGCCGGCCGGCGCGCAGAGAGCAGCGGTGCGAGGGACTGTGATGGCTGACGGCGCCGCCCGCGGCCAGAGATAAGGCAGCGCGAGGCCTAAGCGGCCGCCGGTGACGTAATGGCTGGGGGCGGCAGCCGCGGTTAATTGATCGGACAACGCTGCTGGCTGCTGGCTGCTGGCTGTCCCCGCCGCGCGGCCCCGCTGATACCGGAGACCACCTCCCAGCTGCCGGCTGCCGCGCGCCGCTACACCGATAGCGGTAATTAGTATTACCGAGGCTACTGTTACCAACTCCTGCAACGTCTTCAGTGCGTCATGTCCGGCACCGTAAAGTCACAGCGGAGAAAAGTACTATCAGGCGTACCACAGGGCTCGGTACTAGGTCCACTTCTCTTTTCATTGTACGTAAATGACGTATCATCGGTCTTGTCCTTTTGTAAATACAACATGTATGCCGACGACCTCCAGTTGTATTTAAGTACAAAACCAAAAGACCTGTAGACAGCAATCGATAATTTTAATTCTGACTTATGTGCACTATCGAAGTGGGCAGAGAATATGGGATTAAAGCTCAATCCAAGTAAAACACAAGCGATTCTGGTAGGTCATCCTAGGCTCATTAACCACAAATACCGCGAATATCAACCATCATTAATATTAAATGACACACCTATCTATTTTTCGCCCTCGGCAAAAAGTCTGGGAGTGATAATAGACGACAAACTAAATTGGGCTGAGCACACAGCCGCCCTTTGTAGGAAGGCATCAGCATCTCTTCATGCCCTACAGAGATATAAGAAGTTTTTTTCTCTCGACCTTAAAAAGAAACTTATAGAAACGTAATTCCAATTATTGATTACAGTGATGTTATCTTGCAAGGTCTTTCTAGAGAAAGCTCACGACATCTGGAACTAATCATGAATGCCTGCGTTCGATATATATGTAACATCCGTCTCTTTGATCACATTTCACCATCTTATAAGCAACTATCCTGGCTCCCCGCTGATAAGCGCAGAGATTTTCATACACTCTGTTTCCTCTATTCTCTTACCAACGTGCACTGTCCCTCATATCTTTCCTCGACTTTAACACTCTTATCTGATCAACATAACAGAACTACTCGTTCCTGTCAGAGCAAAACCCTTTCTGTTCCTATCCATCACTCAGCCGGTTTCTCAAAATCTTTTTCAGTAGCAGGAACCAGGCTCTGGAACAATCTACCTCATTATATCAGAGAACTGAATAACACTTCTAGCTTCAAACGACAGTTAATGGATTATCTACTAAAGCAATAATTACGCAAGTCTTTATTACCCTACGGTCCAGGTACGTCACATCCATTCCTCCTCCCAGATATTCTCCGACTGTCATTGCTCTCGCCAGGTACAGCTTTCTTAACTTCCTTTTGTCAGAATTCGCAATGCCTTAACCAGTCTCGATATATTCAAAAGTACATCTTGTATCTGCTAATATCAATGTTGTTACTTCTATTATTACACCAGCAGTAGCAGAAGGTGTCTCAGCACATTTCTTCAGTCTTGATCAGATTATTATTAAAAAAAAAAAAAAAAAAAAAAGAAAAGAAAAGAAAAGAAAAGAAAAGAAAAATTTTGAATCACTGCTACAGGAAGTAGTCGTACCGGTTTTTATCCGGTTCTTGGCAATAACTAAAAAACCGGTTACAACCGACACCAAATAAATACCAAAAAAACGGTTATTCAAAACTAAAATACCGGTATCGGTTTTAACCGGTCGGTTTTTTCCATCCCTACCTCACTGGACTCCGATGTCGTGCCGTCTCCTTTCGGCATTTCGCGGAAGGCTAGCTATTCTCCGGTTTCTGGTATGCATAAGTGGAGTGGATAGGCCGGTTTCGCAGGGCGAAGCGACTGACCACCTGTTACCTGCGATTTTCGGGCGGTGCTCACACAATGCGATAACTGTATGAGCGTCCGGCGCCAGTCTGGGCGCCTCGCCGTTTGTTTGGGCATGTGCGCTGGAGCAAAATACATTTGATGTTTGCAGGACGCCCCGCTACGTTTCCGTTCCAAAACTGTCTGGCCCAGCAGGACACTGTCGCAATCAGTAAGGAAAATAGGCGCCAATATGCGCGCTTGAGATATTTTTCAGAGAATTACCTAATATTGCTAGGGCCTACTTGACTTGGCATGTGAAATCTGTATGTCGAGGAGAGCCGATGGCGGCAAGGTTAGCGATTGACCATCTGAGTTGTTGTTCTACATCTACATGGGATACTCTGCAAATCACATTTAAGTGCCTGGCAGAGGGTTGTTGTGGTCTTCAGTCTGGAGACTGGTTTGATGCAGCTTTCCACAATACACTACCTTGAGCAAGCCTCTTCAACTCCACACAAGAACGACAACCTACATCTGTCTGAATCTGCGTACTGTATCTATCTCTTGGTCTTCCTCTGCGGTTTTTATCCCAAACACTTCCCTCCAAAGCAAAATTCACGATTCCTTGATGTCTAAGAATGTGTCCTACAGATCGATCCCTTCTTTTAGTCAAGGTATGCCAGAAATTCCTTTTCTCCCCAATTCTGTTCAGTACCTCCACATTAGTTACAGGATCCACCCACCTAATCTTCAGCATTCTTCTGTAGCACCACATTTCATAAGCCTCTATCCTCTTCCTATCCGCACTGTTTATCGTCCAGGTTTCACTCACATACGAGGCAACACTCCACACAAATGCTTTCAGAAAGGACTTCCTTAGGCTTAAATCAATATTCGATTTTAACAGATTTCTCTTTTTCAAGAACGCTTTTCTACCCATTGCCATTCTGCATTTTATATCCTCTGTACTGCGACCATCATTTGTTATTTTACTTCCCAAGTAACAACACTCATCTACCTCCTTTATTGTTTCGTTACCTAATATAATTCCTTCAGAATTCCCTGATTTTCTTAGACTGCACTCCGTTACTCTTGTTTTTCTCTTCTTAATGTTCATCTTATATGCACCTTTCAGCACACTGTCCATTACGTTCACCTGCTCTTCCAGGTCCTTTGCTGTCTCTGACAGAATTACTATGTCGACAGCAAAACGCAATGTTTTTAATTATTCACCCTGAACTTTAATTCCTTCTCCAAATATCTCCTTGCTTTGCTTTATAGTTTGATCAGTGTACAAATTGAATAACATTGGAGAAAGACTACAACCCTGTCTTACTCCCTTCACAACAACTGCATCCCCTTCATGCCCTTCAACTCTGACAACCGCTGTCTGGTTTTTGTACAAGTTGTAAATAACCTTACGCTCCCTATATTTTACTCCTGCTTGCTTCAGAACTGGAAAAGTTTATTCCAATCAACACTGTCAAAAGCCTTCTCGAAATCTACAAAAGCAAGAAATTTCCTTAATCTTCTAGGATAAGCCGTAAAGTGAGTATTGCCTCCCGTGTTCCTACATTTCTCCTGAACCCAAATTGATCTTCCCCGAGGTTGGCTTCTACCAGCTTTTCCATCGTTCTGTAAATAATACGTGTTGATATTTTGCAACCATGACTTCTTGAACTATGGTTCTGTAGTTTTCTTTGGAATGGGGATTTTTACATTTTTCTTAAAGACTGAGGGTACTTCTCCTGTCTCATACATCTTACACACCAGGTGAAACAGTTTTGTCATGGCTGGTTCCCCCAGAGACTTCAGTAGCTCTGAGGTAATGTCATGTACTCCAGGGGCTTTGTTTCGCCTTAGGTCTTTCAGTGCTCTATCAAATTCATCTCTGAGTATAGAATCTCCGATTTCATCCTCATCTACTTATCCCCTTTCTTCAATATTGCCTCTAAGTTCATTTCCTTTGTAGAGCCTCTGTATGTACTCATTCCACCTTTCAGCTTTCCTTTTACCTTTGCTGAGAACTGGTTTTCCATCTGTGTTATTTAGTTTTTTTTTTTACGTTTTGTTGTAAGCAATTTCCGGCAGAGTATTTTGATTGGAGAAGACATTAGCGGCTCTGTGAGATTGGCTTTTTTTAGGTGTAAATGGCGTGGCCACGTGCTCGAACGGAAATTTGAGCTCGGGAGATGCGGGCGCGCGAAGGGGACTCTGAGGCATACCACCGTCGAGTACGGTCACCTCCGCTCTTGGGCGGATCGTATCATTGCCGAATTAGGCATCGGAGTTGTGGTGTGCGCGAACTTGTGGTTTTCGGAACGTTGGTTGGTTGTGTGCGATCTCAGTCCGACTTAGAATTTGGTGGGTCCGCTGTCTAAGACCACACTTCGGTATTTTGTAGTATACTGAAGTTAGATTAAATATCGCTGCACCTCTGATAGGCAAAGTGAGTGTACTTTCGCGGATAGAATCCACAGTTCCTGCTCCAGTCTCTCGACATCGACGCCGCCGATGCACGATCGTCACCACAGTGTTTAGTACAGTATTTACTTCCCCTGCTCCATCCTTCTTAGGAGTCAGCTATTCTATTCTAATGCGATTCTTCATCTACCTTCTTTCGTTTCTCTCAGAGTGTGATTCTTGACTTTTAACGATAGGCTCCTAAATGCCAGCCGCGGTGGCCGAGGGGACTGAGGCGCGCCAGTCACGGTCTGCACTGCCACTACGGTCGGGGGTTCGAATCCCCCCCCCCCTCGGGCATGGATATTTGTGCCGTCCTTAGTATTAGCTAGTTCATAAGTAGTTTGTAAGTTTAGGCGCTGATGACCCCGTAGTTAAGTCCCATAAGCTATACAAACATTTGAACATTTAGCTCCTAAATGATATAGCCAGTCATTTGAACTAATTTTCACTGTGCAGTGTGGCACCTGGTCACTATTGTATTTGGTTGTGTTATACCTATTTCTGTGAATAAATAAATAAATAAATTGTTTAGATGTTTGTAAAGGTATGGGATCTAACTCCTGAGGTCATCGGTCCCTAATCTTAAAAACTACTTAAACTGACATCCTAAGAACACACACACACACACATTTCCGAGGGAAATCAGAAGATACATTTTTAAACAAATATCATTAAAATCACAATTTTTTCCATTTTGCCCCCATTTGTTAGAGGGACGGTTTCATCATCTTAACACTGTAGTGGTCATGACACTAGTAGGAACATTATTTGAGTATCCGTCTTGCCAGGGTAGCGTTACTGGTCCTCTGCTGTTCCTTATTTACATAAACGATTTAGGGGAAAGGCTAAGTAGCTCTCTTAGGCTGTTTTCAGATGACGCCGTCATTTACCGTCTAGTAAAATCGTCTGATGATCAAAACCAACTGCTGAACTATTTGAATAAGATATCACAATGGTGTAAAAATTGGCAATTGCGTCTAAATAATGAGAAGTGTGAAGTTCACATGAGTACGAAAAGAAATCCGTTAAACTTTGTTTACAAGATAACCACTCAAAAGTGAAGGCCGTAAACTCCACAAAATACGTAGAAATTACTATTACTTCAGACTTAACCTGGAAAGAACACGTTGGTAATGTCGTGGGAAAGGCGAACCAGAGACTGCGTGTTATTGGCAGAACCCTTTAAAGATGCAACAGAATTACTAAAGAAACTGCATACGCTACGCTTGTCCGTCCCTTTTTGGAGTATCGCTGCCCAGTGTGGGATCCTTATCCGGTGGGTTTGACGGAGGCCATCGAAAGAGTTCAAAGAAGGACAGCTCGTTTTGTATTGTCACGATACAGGGGAGACAGCGTTACGGAACTGATACAGGATCTGGGATGGAAATCATTACAACAACGGCGCTTATCGCTGCGGCGTGGTCTACTTACGAAACTCCAATCGCCAACATTCTTCTCCGAATGCGAAAATATATTGTTGACTCCCACTTACATAGGTAGAAATGATCATCAGAATAAAACACGAGAAATCTGAGCTCGAACGGAGAGATTCAAGTGTTCTTTCTTCCCGTGCGCTATTCGAGAATGGAGTGTGAGATAAAGTACTATATCTGTGGTTCGATGAACCCTCTGTCAGGCACTTAAATGTGATTTGCAGAGTATCCCATGTAGATGTAGGGACGATGGCGTTCTATTATTGCAGGTTTTTCATTTTTAACAAAGGAGGAACGTTGGTGGTCGTGTTGTATCTTTCAGTTTTGAGTTATTGGATAAACGTTGTACCGTAAGCTATAACTACTCTCAGGTGTTGCAGTGAATAAGTAAACAAAAAGAGGGAAAACATGTAGGTGTTGCAACAGTATAGTAGTATCATCTGAACGTTAATTTTATGAATGTTAACAGTAGACGTTTTGATCCGCTGATGCGCGTTTCAGATTCCGGGAGTACCTATGTGTGTAATAAACCTTTAACCGCCACAACGTCTGTTTGGTGTTAGATAATGGCATGCCTCAATTCCTAAAGTTATTGTATTAAAATTCGTAAGAGCTATTGCACTGAAAGAGAAGAGCCAATCTGCTTGTCTCTCCAACTTGAAGAAACCTCCTCTCGTCCTTCTACGAAAGAGATTGTCATGACGTCAGAGGTCTGGCAAAGGGGAACGGAATGTTTACACTGTGCGGTGTGCTATCTGCTCCAAGCGCTGCAACTCACAGTCGAGGCAAGTGGAGTGAGAGAGTGTGAGAGGTGGGGGGGGGGGGGGCGATGGCGAAGGTGTGGGGAGAGAGGGGGAGAAAGGGAAAGAGAGATAGATAGAGAGAGAGAGAGAGAAACGGGTGCTCGCGCGTGATGGAACTTGAAGGCTCGCAGCCGCGGAACTGTTTCTCACGGGTCCCGGCGGAGACTCCGGGAAGAGAAGTCCGAAAGTGGCCGGCAGCAGCGCTGCTGATATACGGGCGACCGCAGCGCCGCGCCGCGGCCGCCGCCCAACCCAGGAGACGACGCGTCTTCCTCCATCACACCAGCGCCGTCGCTTGGTATACGAAAATTTTGTTTTATGTGGATGAAAACAATTAGCTACTTCTGGTAATCTAATTAAATAAAATATAATTATTACGTACGAATGCTGAGCTTCAGGTCGATATCTTTACAGGGTGTTACAAAAAGGTACGGCCAAACTTTCAGGAAACATTCCTCACACACAAAGAAACAAAATATGTTATGTGGACATGTGTTCGGAAACGATAATTTCCATGTTAGAACTCATTTTAGTATTTCTCTTTAAATGTACATTGAAATAATACGTGCAGACAATTTTCAAAACACTCAACTGTTTCTTTAGTATGTACTGTACTTCCTCGATTCACCGCCAGTTGGCCCAATTTAAGGAAGGTAACGTTGACTTCAGTGCTTGTATTGACATGCGACTCATTGCTCTACAGCACGTTATAATGATTTCATACGGGATACTCTACCTGTGCTGCTAGAACATGTGCCTTTACAAGTACGACACCAGATGTGGTTCATGCACGATGGAGCTCCTGCACATATCAGTCGACGTGTTCGTACGCTTCTCAACAACAGATTTGGTGACCGATGGATTGGTAGAGGCGGACCAATTCCATGGCCTCCACGCTCTCCTGAACTCAACCCTCTTGACTCTCACTTGTGGGGGCATTTGAAAGCTCTTGTCCACGCAACCCCGGTACGAAACGTAGAGACTCTTCGTGCTCGTATTGTGGACGGCTGTGATACAATAAGCCACTCCCCAGGGCTGCATGTGACGGAGGGTGGATGCATGTATCCTCGCAAACGGAGAACATTTTGAATAGTTCCTGTAACAAAGTGTTTGAAGTCATGCTGGTACGTTCTGTCGCTGTGTGTTTCCGTTCTATGATTAATGTGATTTGAAGAGAAGTAATAAAATGAGCTCTAACATGGAAATTAAGCGTTTCCGGACACATGTCCACGTGACATATTTTCTTTCTTTGTGTGTGAGGAATGTTTCCTGAAGTTTGTGAATGTTTGGCCATACCTTTATTGTAATATCCTGTATATTTACAGAGTGAGTCATAAATGAGGAAAAATATTTCGTGCAAATTATCAAACACTGAGCAACAAACATAAATTCGTTTTCCGCTTGTTCCTATGTCAATAAATAACAATGAAATTGAAAGGTAAAAATCTGGAAATATGATTTGGACTTTTTGGTGTTACAGTGCGCCGACATTGGCCAAAGGGATAGATCGGCAACAGGGCACAAGTTCCTTTCCTTATGCCAACCAGCCATGATAGATAATATCGGCCAGCGAAAATGGTACGAGATAGCTGCGAGCGCTGTCATTGCTCGCAGTATCATGCAGCCTGTCTCGTGACGCCGCATGCCTCGCCTCCTCGTGAGTGGTAATACAGCCTACAACACTCACATGTCGTACCCTGTAGCCGATCTGTCCCCTTGGCCAATGTCGGCGGACAGTACATCTACATCTGCATACATACTCGGCAATCCACCGTAATGTATGTAGCGGAGGGTACACTGTACCCTTACTAGGCATTTCCTTTCCTATTCCACTCCCAAATAGAACGAGGAAAAAAAGACTGCCTATATGCCTCCGTACGAACCCTAATTTCTCTTATCTTGTCTTTGTGATCACTACGCGAAATGTAAGTAGGCGGCAGCAAGATCGTACTACACTCATCTTCAAATTCCGGCCCTCTAAACTTCCTCAACAGAAATTCACGAAAAGAGCGTTGTCTTTCCTCCAGCGATTCCCAATTGAGTTGCCGGAGCATTTCTGTGACACTCGCGCATTGGTCAAACCTAACAGTAACAAACCTAGCTGCTCGTCTCTGAACTGCTTCTATGCCTACCTTTAAACTGATCTGCTGCGGGTCCCAAACACTTGAGCAATACTCAAGACGTGGTCGTACAAGCGTTTTATACGCGGTCTCCTTTACAAATGAAGTACATCTTGCCAAAATTCGTCCAATAAGCCGAAGTCGGCTGTCCGCCTTACTCACACTGCTTATTCCATTTCATATCGCTCTGCAATGTTACGCCTAGATATTTGAACGACGCGACAGCATCAAGAAGCTCACTACTAATGCTGTATTATGGGATTGCTTTTCCTACTCATGCGCATCACCTTACATGTTTCTACATTGAGAGCTAGCTGTCATTCTTCGTACCAACTAGAAATTTTGTCTAAGTCATCCTGTATGCTATTACAGTCAGTTAAAGACTACACCCTCCCATACACCACAGCATTATCAGCAAACAGCCGCAAATTACAACTTACTCTGACCATCAGATCATTTATATAGATAGAAAATAATAGCGGTCCTATCACACTCCTCTGGGGCAAGCCTGACGATACACTCGTCTGCGATGAACACTCGCCGTCGAGAACAACGTACTGCGTTGTATTACTTAGGAAGTGTTCCAGCCAGTCACAAATCTTTGAACCTATTCCATACGCTCGTATCTTCGTTAGCAGCCTGCAGTGTGTCACCGCGTCGAACGCCCTTTTGAAGTCGAGAAAAGCACCCAACAGTACATATTTCTAGATTTTCATCATTCAATTGCATTGTCATTTATTGACATAGCAACATGCGGAAAGAGAAATTTATGTTTGTAGCTCAGTTTGTAGCTCAATTTGCACGAAATATTATTCCTCACTTATAACTCACCCTGTATATGAGCCCCTTTAAAACACAAGTTCTGTAACTTATCTTAGTTTCGAGATATTTTACTGTTTTATTATAATTGTTATGAAAAAAATAAGAAGCGTACCTTTTAATGTTTTCTCAACTTAAATGCCCTCAGTGAACATAATCTAACTTATATTCATATTTTTTTAAAATTTCGTACGTTATTGTACGTGTGCAAATTTCTAAATGTAGGTACACCACTTTTGTTGTAACCAGAACAAGGATATGGCGTGGACTTGAAGGCGGCGTCTGCTGCGTGTAGGCTGGCTGCTAAAAAGATCTTTTTTTGGTTTTCTTAACTTATTTGCCACTGGCAACATATAATTGTCTCTGGTTTTTTTTTTTTTTTTCTTGGTATAATTTAGCGGTCTCTTACCGTATGTCCTGTCTGGGGGCAACCGTAATCATAGACGGAGTGATCCCTCTACCAGCAAATTATGCCAAATCGTAGTCGTATTTTGGGCAAAGTTGTGGGACTTTCGGAGCTTCCTTTGATATTAAGGCTGTAGCTCCTTAATTTGTTTGTACACTCCTCAAACCATTCACTTTTTTTTTTTTTTTTTTTTTTTTTTTTTTTTTTTTTTTTTTTTTTTTAGGTTGATTACCAGCTGTTTTCTTTTCTAAGGAAGGCATTGCTGCTTCGAGTTTGTTGCAATGGGACTATGATTTATTCATTGCTCGCCTACACTGTTAACTTGATTTCGGGGCGTATTTCCATAAAGTGTGTGGTACTGCTGCTATGATTCCGTTCGCACTTAGTTAATATGAACTGTTGACAAACGTATAATTGAATTGTAAACTGCTGTTGGTGTCTTTTTTTTAACGGTGCGGTGAAATTGTCATTTGTCTTTTTAAAATTTAATAATTTATATTTTGCCCAGCATGCGACTTATTTAAGAATTCGCACCTTACTACGAGTGTCACGTTTGTTGTTGATGAGAGATAGTCCCTCAACTTAATTTTCTCTTTTAATTTCTTCTGTGCTCATTTTGCTCCTGTAGCCCTTAATGTATCCCACCGGGCCAAGTTATGCTAAACGTCTTGCCTCCAATGTGAATTTACTTTAAAGTAAACTAAGTGAGGCCTTTTCTTACATTTTAAATTATACATGCCTTTCTCTTAATGGTTTAAATTTCATACCGTTGGCAAGCCTTGTTTACCTAACAGATATCTTTCATTGAAATAGTGTACTTGTTATTGATTTAATAAACTCGAAGTACTTTATCCATTTCAGCAACTGTTCAGGTTATAAATTAATAAAATTCAGCAACCAGTTGCTTGTTATTTATTTTAGACGACCGGTTTCGGACGCTTGAGTGCCTTTCTTCTGGTCTATTTTAGTATTTTAGCTAGATTCATTAAGCTCCAATACTAAAATAGACCAGAAGAAGGGCACTCAAGCGTCCGAAACCGGTCGTCTAAAATAAATAACAAGCAACTGGTTGCTGAATTTCATTAATTTATATTTAATAAACTTGTATACTCGAAATACTGAATGTAAGAAAACCCAACGCAGACCTTCCTAATTTCGCATTTGGTTAGTTAACCACCCTACCAGGAACATCCTGATGGTGGAGTCGTAACGAATGGCACCGGGATCTGGTCACAAATAAGCGAGATTTTCTGTGCAGCCGAACATCGTCGTTCCCTGATCTGGAAAGAAAGCGGAACTCGGAGCAATCCTGCTTATGCCCAGTAAACTTTAACTGCTGAGACGAGAGACGAAATCCTTCGACCATTTATGTGCCCTCCGTCCTGGTGTTGATCCATGTCATAAAACGTCATACACATATAAGTTAGTATTGTACAATCTTCATGTAATACTCTTTGAAAATAGGGATGGTCAAAACAAGGTATGAAGTGAATAAATAATTAGTGAAAACAATTAATTTTTCCGTCACAGTTGCAATAATTAGGAGTTGGTAACTAGTTTAGGGCTTAATCGTCCATTTTCAAACCGTTGGCCTACAAAAAGAAAGATACATGCATTAAGTTACACTGTTTATATTTAAAAAAAAAAAAAAAAACATGAAACCAGCAGTTGGTATTGATGCTAGAAAAGTCACATTTGCAGGTTTACCTTATTCCAACCTTAATAATACACTGCATGAAGAAAATGACTGATAAAGTATGTACATTATCCACTGTTAAATACATAATTACATAAAAATTTAAAATATAATTGCATTGTGACAGTGGTGCCTGTATATAGCGCCGCCATAGATCGTATGTTTCTACATTTTATAAAAATACTTTTTCTTGTAAGTGCTCAAACTAAAATCAAATGTCACACGCGACGGTGAAGGGAGCGCCGGTATGTGGCGCTGCTTGAGACCTTCTGTTTTACATTTTTAATATTTTACTTTTTCCTGTTAATACCAAAATTATGACGTTGGTCGTATTGCAGACCAGTACCATAATTTTATGTATAGACGTCAATGTTTTTTGTATTTTTAATCGTCTATAATGGTGCCAACATTATTGTAAGGCACACTACAGGTGGCGGCCTTTAACAGAGCCACTAGGTATCACCTAAACGACGTTGACATGCACAGTACACGTTGGAGGACTGTGGGTGCATCATCTGTTTTAACCGATTTCAAATTTTAATGTAATCATGTATTAACAGTGAATAATGTACAGATTTTGCCAGTTATTTGCTTCATGCAGTGTATTATTACGGTTGGAATAATGTAAATCTGCAACTGTGACTTTTCTAGCATGAATTTTTTTTAAATGTTAACAGTGCAACTTAATACTTGTAACTGTTTTTTTTTATTTTTATTTATTTATTGTTTTTTTTTTATTTTTCTTATTTATTTTTTTTATTATTTTTTTGTAGGCCAACGGTTTGTAAAGGGACGATTAAGTCCGAAACTAGTTACCACCTCTTAAATAGTGCAACTGTGACGGAAAAATAAGTTGTTTTCAATATATTACCAGTTTCTCATCCTGTACTATCTTTAGGATGAATTTTCATGAATAATTACTGTTGTAATGTTGTACAGCGACGGTGGCTTTTGACGTAATTTTGTGAGAGGTCTAGAAGTTAAGATTTGTCAGTCGCAGTGCTATTTATTTACTTACACGATTTGGCCAACTAAGGACCGCGTTACAAATTTTATTTCATATTCACTTTCTTCTTTCTCTTCTCTAGGGCTGCTCTTCTGCCTGCTGCCATTTTTGCCAGATGTTCAGCTGTCAGTTTCCTGTTGGTTTTCCTCCTCAAAAACTTCGAATTCAGTCACTGCCTTTCTGTAATTATCCCTATTCATCGCGTCCATTTCTGGGAGTCCACCAGGTCTTTCTTTATTCCTTGCAGACCAACAGTTGGGTGTTTTCCTCTGTTGAATTAAATTGAAGATTATCTTCGTTTATCTGCTGCCATTCTCACCAGATGACCGAAGAACATAAGCCTTCTCTTTCTCATTTCCGTTGTAACTGGTTTAATAAATTGATAGACCTTCTCATTGCTCATCTTTACCCATGTTTCGCCAATTTTTTTGTGTCCACCAAGAAGTTTCCTCAGAATTACCCTTTCCTTCCTCTCTAGCTCATTTACTAGTCCTTTGTTCTTGAGGGAGAAAGTTTCTGCTGCATATTGTACTTATGTTCTTGTCACTGTCTTGTAGTATAATAACTTCGCATTTCGAGATAAGCATTTTTTGTTGTACAGCTTCATTGTTAAAATTTGCGCCCTCGAAGTTTGACAGCTTTTTCTATGCCAGTATCCGTTATTGTTTCTCCTAAATATTTAAAGTGTTTGACCCTTTCGATGCATCCAATAATTGTGTGCATTTTGCCGGCCGCGGTGGCCGAGGGGACTAAGGCGCTCCAGTCACGGTCCGCACGGCCACTACGGTCGGGGGTTCGAATCCCCCCTCGGGCATGGATATTTGTGCCGTCCTAGTTCGTAAGTAGTTCATAAGTAGTTTGTAAGTTTAGGGACTGATAGCCCAGTAGTTAAGTCCCATAGACTTTACAAACATTTTTTTTTTTTTTTGTGTGCATTTTGTTGACTTCCTTAAATTTGTTAGAGATGAATTTAGTTTTCTCTTGCGATATCTGTAAACCAAATTTAGCTGCATGCTTTGCTTGGATTTATATTTGTTTAATTGCATCTGGTATATTCGTGGACAGTAGCGCAATATCGTCTGCAAAAGCTAGTACATGTATCGTAAGCCCTTTGACTGATCCTCCAAAAGAAATTCCGTTCACTTTTTCTTGTTTGTATTCCGCGAATGTCTTCCTTATTATATTTTCTAGAGTGATGTTGAATAAGATTGGGGAGAGCCCATCTCCTTGTCTCCAACCAGTTTGGATTTTGAAAGGGTCTGAAATCTTGTCCGACTATTAGGGGCAAAGGTGGTTTTATGGGCCTGTAGTTGTAATATGGGCTAGCTTAATATCTGACTATTAAGCCCACGCATAGTAGCGGTAACCTCAGTAAATAGTAGTAGCTAGTTCGTACAAACGCCACAGAATGCGTTGCCGCAGACAGTTACGTGGAATGTTAGTGGTGAGCTGTTTCGTGATTTTTCACATTTCAAAACTTTGAAAGGTAAAAAATTACAGTTATATTAGACGTACTGCCAATGCGTAGTTAGCTGTTAATTTCTTAACTACATATTGTATAAATATTTAGCTCTCTAATGCTCATGAAGTTGGTTTATTAAAGTTTGTTTATAACGAATAGCGACGTTTTACTTTCCAAGAGGGCTAGGGTGGTAATATGGACAATCGCTGTGGTGGTTATATGGGCTACCCACTACAGTAGCCCATATTACAACCCCTACAAATACTGTGTGGTTTTCTGTTTCAGCCTGATAACACATAAGGCTTGCCCCAGTCCTCTACTGGTCCACACCATGTGCCAAAGACCTAGCAGATTGCCCAAGCAGTGCGTCCCACGTTCCAATAGGAAACATTAGGACTTCACCAAAGGCAATTTTGCCTGTGCCAAAAAAATAAGAAAAAGACAAAAAACAAAGGACCTAAGCCAGGAAAGGCAGCTGTAATTACAGCAAAGCACGAAGAAACGGTAGCTGATAAAAAAGGAAAATAAAAAGAAAGGGAAAAAGAAGTGGACAAAAAAAGGAAGATCGAAAGTGACGATGTAACAGGGAATACGAAGAATGTGAGATGTGAGCCAGGTCTTGACAAAAGAAAGAAACAAGGACTAAGAAGCAAAACTCCATCAGTGAAGCGAAACTTGACCATCGACCCACAATCATCATCCGAGAGTTCAGAGGAGGGATCGATAGATTCTGGGGAGTCAGTTCTAGAGCCCAGTGTTGGTGGAGATGACGATGCTACCTGCCTTTTTTGTGAGGAGTTAATTCCCAAGACACTAAAGGGGGGCTATGGATCCAGTGCTTAATGTGCGAGATGTGGGCGCACAACGAGTGTGCTGGCTGTGAAACAGAGCATTATATTTGTAATTTCTGCTAACCCTAAATGAACAACTTATGATAAACATGTCCCAGTATAAAGGGTTTGCTATTTTCCAATTACTCTAAAAATCTACAGAAAATAATATTGACTTTTTTGTGTATTTATAAAGTAGCCCATATTACCACCACATTTACATTTTTACACAATGTGTCAATTTTGTAAACATGTTTCCATATTAAAGTTGCATAATGATTTAAACTAAAACATATGAGTTTGGCTTTTTTATAACATCATAAGGATTATTTTTTGAGGTTTTCAGCAAATTTCACTGACAATTTTGGAATTTATGGTTCAAGAATAAAGTGGTAGCCCATAATACCACCTTTTCCTATCATATGTTACAATATAAGATGTCGGTCAATAAAACTTCTCATTAACCGCTGACGTTGAAGTCTTCAGTATACGAAAGCAAATTGTAGTATCGATATGTTCTTTATCGATTGTTAAGGAATCGTTCTTGAGGGCAGGTTTCGCGGTGTTGCGACTTTGCGGCTGGGGGGAGGAGACGCCAGCGCAGATTTGCTTGGTGCTGGCGGGCGGGCCACCTCGCAAGTTGGGCGTCTCGAGGCGGCGGCCGCACCTTCAGCTCGGCAAACACGGCCCGCCGCGGCTCAGCCTGTTTGCGGGAATTAACCGGAGGAGTGCAGCAAGTAGATTACGGCCGACAACACTGCCAGCCAACTTGGAGCACCTGCCCACAGCCAGCCAGCCAGCGAGCGAGGACTGAGCCACTCTGCCGCCACAGCACGTGGCACCAGCAACAGAAGACCGAGAAAATAAACACATACCACCCCTACTGCCATCAGCGTTTAATTCAGTTATTCATACAAGTTCAGGGTGAAGAAATAAAAACATTGCGTTTTGCCGACGACACAGTAATTCTGCGAGAGACAGCAAAGGACCAGGAATGGGATGGACAGTGTGTTGAAAGTGCATAAAAATTGAACATTAACAACAGCAAAACGAGGGTAATGGAGTGCATTCTAGCAAAATCAGTCGATGGTGACATAATTAGATTAGGTAGCGAAACATTGTGGGGCTTCATAGCACAGGGGTAGTTGCCGGGCGCCGTGGCTCAGCGCGCCCGGTCAGAGGGCTCAACGCCCTCTGTAATAAAAAAGCTGAGCCAAAGACCCATCGAACAAGAACGAACAAATACGATTAGCGTCCGCAACGGACAGAACTTCCCATAGAGAACAAAAAAAAAAAAAAAAAAAAAAAAAAAAGGGCTCAACGCCCTCTGTAATAAAAAAGCTGAGCCAAGAACTCACCGAACAAAGACGATCATACACGATCAGCGTCCGCAACACATAGAACTAACCATAGATAAAAAAAAGTGGTAGAGTGCCAGACTACAAATCCAAAAGTCGCGGGTTCGATCCCCGGCAGTTCCTTGGATTTTTATCTGTCACTTTCCACTTCTTTCACCTCTGGCAGTGTTGATGATGTGAAAAATACCGAGTAGCACCGTGGTTCGGAACCCACGTTAAATTGTAGGTCCCCCTATAAGTGGCTGGTTAAGTCAGCTCAAAGGTCGGAGGAAGGCAACGGGATACCACCACCAAACAGGACCATGCCTTGTAAAGCACTCTGGTGTTCAAACCAATCTTCGGATTGTTGACTGCTTTACCTTTTACCAAAGAAACATTAATGGAGGTAGATGTGTTTTGTTATTTGGGCAGTAAAATAACAAATGATGGTCATAGTATAGAGGATACAAATTGCAGAATGGCAATAGGTAGAAAAGCGTTCTTGAAAAAGAGAAATTTGTTATCATCCTATGTTGATTCAAACCTAAGAAAGTCCTTTCTCAAGGCATTTGTGTGGAGTTTTGCCTTGTATGAGAGTGAAACATGGACGATAAACAGTACGGACAGGAAAAGGATAGAGACTTTTGAAATGTGGTGCTACAGAAGAATGCTGAAGATTAGGTGGGTGGATCGCGTAACTAATGAGGAGGTACTGAACAGAATTGGGGAGAAAAGGAACTTCTGGCATACCTTGACTAAAAGAAGGGATCGATTGGTGGAATACATTATTAGACGTCAATGAATTGTGAATTTAGCGTTGGAGGGAAGTGTTTGGTGTAAAAACAGCAGGGAAAGACCAAGACATGGATACAGTAAGCAGATTCAGACAGTGTAGGTTGCCGATCTTGTGTGGAGTTGAAGAGACTTGCTCAGGATACGGTATTGTGGAGAGCTGCATCAAACCAGTCTCCGGACTGATGACCACAACAGCAACACAACAATCACTTTCGGCGATAGACCTCACCATCTTCAGGTGCCAGAGCCTAAGTATCAAATAGTCAATGGACATTTTTTACTATATGCCACATAATCGACATGCCAGAGTCAGAAACTGCAATAATATTTGAAACAATTTATTGTCTAATTACCAGTCAACAGTATCAATGGTTTTTATTTGTACTTCTCATAACTTAGACGAGACTTGTTGCAATCACAAGATTCTGAACATGATGCTGAAGGATGGAAACGTGAGAAAAATAGAAACAGGTGCAACTGTTGACTGATAATCAGACAATAAATTACTGCAATGAACATTTGTTTACCGTCAAGATGCGACTGCACTCAAATAACGGTGCTCAAAAATCTGCCTTAAGAATGATATTACCTTCGAGTGCAGTCCTTTCTTGATGGTATGTGTTAAGTCTGTTCCTGGGCCTGATAATGGTGAAAATGCATCCCCGAAACTAAATGTATGGATGAAAGTAATTAAAAGGTGGTACACCGACGGAAATAAATTTTTTTACACCGTCTTACAGTTTTCCAATTCACTAAATATTAATTGCTGAAGTAGTGCATGTGGAGTGTTGTCACCTCGTCACCTTTTGTTGGGTACTCGTCCCAGTGTAGTTATCAGAGAGGTACTGGTGCAGGAATCGATGTCAACTGTAACAAATATTCAGATTAATAATACAAGTTTTATTGACTGAAAAATTATAATACTCAACTTTAGAGCAAATGTCTGTTTCTTCTCTCTTCTTGCTTCTCGCGGTGTCTTCCTTATGATGCTAGCTGCGCTGTGACCCAGGTACTGCTAAGTTCGTGGCCGAGTTCTGTCCAGTAACTGCCTAGTAACTGACGGCCTTCCAGACGTATGTTGACCTACATATAGCTGCTTGTAGAGGGCGCGCATCTTCGGTTGCTCCCTCCAGGATGCGTGGCGCGTGCTTGCGATTGGCTTTCTCCACGATCGTTCTCTTACGTCTGGCGTGCGGCGCTGTCGTTACGCCACAACATGAAGTACTTGAAATAATTATATTTACAGATCTGTAACTCAAGTGGTACCATGGTAACATAGGTCGATCCATGGTAAAACGCTCATATTTGGTGGTGTCCCCTCCACAAGTGACAATTCAGGCATTCAGAACGGCATTTTCACTCTGTTGCGGAGTGTGTGCTCATATAACACTTCCTGGCGGATTAAAATAGTGTCTCCCAACCCGGATACGAAACTCGGATTTTTGTCTTTCGCAGGCAAGCGCTCTACCGAATGAACTATCCTAGCACACTTCACGGTCCGTCCTCTTAACCGTACTTCTGTCAGTATCTCGCCTCCTCCTTTCCAAACTTCACCGAAAGTCTCCTGCCAAACTTACAGGACTGGCACTTGCAGAACAGGTCATGAAACGTGTCGGGATAGCTCAGTCTGCAGATCGCTTGCCGGTGAAAGAAAAAGGTCCCAGGTTTGTATCCCAGTCGGGCACACAGTTTTAATCCGCCAGGGAGTTTCATATCAGCGCACATTCCGCTACAGCGTGAAAATACGAGGCGCATCCAGAAAGTAAGTTCCGTTTGGTAATAAAATGAAATTGTACACAGATACAGAAGAAATTTTTATTGCCAATAATTCTACAACTCTTAAACTACTTTTCCACGTAACTGCCGAAATTTTGCAGGCATTTGTCATAGCGTGGCACCAGGTTTTGTATACCTTCTTCATAGAAATCTGCCGCCTGTGTCTTCAACGTGTTGGAAACAATTTCTTTCAGCTCGTTTGGGGGAAGACCACAGCGAGAGCACTAATTGTAAACCTACGGTTTTCCTGGATCTTGTCATCAATCGCGTGAACCAGTTCTTCTGTAACCAAAGGTGGACGCCCACTTCGTCCTTTATCATGCTCATCAATACGCCCGCCGTTGAACTGTCGGACCCATCTTTTCAACATCGAATCACTCATCGCATTTGGTCCCAAAACATCGCAAATTTGCCAATAAATTTCACTTGGTTTCACTTTCCTCGCATTCAAAAACCGAATCACCGACCTGATTTCACAGGCGACGGGATTTTCAATCTACATTTCAAACAAGCATAACAAAGCGTACGTAACTGACAGCGATCTCCAAATGGCGCACGTTCTTCTCCTTGATACTCATCGTCTACAGCGCATGTGCGGAACTGCAATCGCAGCGCTGCAGCGGAGATAAATTGAAACGGAACTTACTCTCTGAACACGCCTCGTATATTTCTGGAAACATCGCCTAGGCTGCTGTTAAGCCATATCCTTTCTCCCAGGAGTGCTAGTCCTGTGAGATTCGCAGGAGAACTCCTGTGATTTTTGAAGAGTAGGAGGCGCGGAACTGGAGGAAGTAAAGCTTTGGCAACGGCCCATGACGCGTGCTATAACGTCACCTGCTTGTTGCATTAATGGAACGTTTGAAAGTAAAATCCGTCCTTGACCGCGTAGGCTATACTTATTTCAGATCCGAAAAATGTTATGTGAAGCTGAAGAATTTTAATATTACAGAAAATATTATAGGAATGATCTATGATTTTGGTTAAAATTCGTAAAAGTAATGTTTTGTTGAGGCAACGTTATAAAAAGTGCGATACCAATGGACCTATGTAAACTCATGTATAAATCAGTTAAATAATATTTAGGAATTCATTTCTTAATAATATCAAAGGATATCATTAAATATCGCAATATAGACATATCCCGGTCTGATCACTTCTACTCTCATGCAACGATAGTTATCGATACTACTGACCGCAATATTCAAACAGTAGACAACTCAACCTCAAAAAAATATTTTACTTTATGAAGTTACTTTAAGATAATTGCAATCTATACCGACAAACATTTCGCTGGAATTATTATCAGAGTCATTGCGGCTAATGGTACAATTACAAAATGGCTTCCAAATTAAAATTATTAATTTCGATAACATTCATAGGAAGGATATTTTGCAATAATAACACCAATGAGGTAAATTTATATGATTATTCTTTTAATGAATTTCTTACAGGAGATAATCTTACTTAAAGATTCGTGTCTGAATCGTACTATATCTCGAAAAAGAATCGCCACAGTGAAGAGTTAGATACTGTCTCCTCCGCTCTGGTCAGCAATATGGAAGACAAATGGAGGTACGAAATATATTTCACTGAACAGAGGGGAGTAGCACGGAGGAAACGGGGCTGTACAAAAATTCTTATTCCACATTGTTTTAGAATTAAATTTGCCCCCCCCCCCCCAAAAAAAAAATTGTTTGTTAAGGAGATCAAGTGCAACTTATGACATACAAAAAATCAATTCTACAGTAATGAAATACAAATATTGTGACATATACAGATCATTGCAATTACTCTTCACTATTACATAAATGGTTAAAGTTTTCTTGTCATTTACAGCTATGAATACATTTACATCAAGTGATACATAATTATTGGTACGTTAAGTATTCTGTTTTAAGTAATAGATAATAAATAATATTTTTCATTCTGACAAATTAAGAAGAAAATACTTTTGTAATACATTGCGTCAGTGACTAATTACCACAAGTAGGTGGTCGAAGAACGGAAGTTTTGATTGTGGATCATCCATCGTAAAGTCTCTTTCCCATTGGTGCATCAGGTTACTGTCTTCATCCGCTCGACATCATGACAATACATGAAAGAGTAAACAAACAGCATAAATAAACAGTATTACTTATAAAACTATTGTTTGTAAGATGTGATTTACTTATGTAAGGAAAGCGTATGACCTTTAAGATATTATTTAATGCTGTTATTAACATATGTACGAAAATAAATGTAGTCTACGTCATATTTCATGAAACATTTAAGAAATTAACTGACAAGGAAACTTGTACTTTCTTCTTACTTTTTATGATAAGAATAAGCTTGAATAAAACTGTAAGTAAAATTTTTATTTACAACACAAGTTGGCCGTTTGAGGTCCATAAGTTGGCACTTCAACATCACTAGTCCAGTTTATATATTGACAATACACCGGATGAATGCGGAACAATCAGTTTTTATAGAGCAACACTTGCAGGAGTCAGCTCAATGTCGACTGTGCATAACGTAGTGTGCGGTGACCTGCCTGCAATTTTCGTGTGTCAAGTTTGCTTTAGCTATCTTCCTCGTCATCGGATCATAGGCTTACACCATCAGTGGAGACTGTGCTACGGTCCTGTGCAGTCTGTTTCGGAGACGGAAGTACCATTTCACTGCTTCTTTAATTGAAGTCCGTAATTACTGTCTATTATTCAACTTAAACTCATGGGTAGGAATTTAACACCGTTTTACCGACTGATCTTTACTTGTAAAGTCTTTGCGTCAGCAGGTAATTTTTCGTTAATTTTCATACTGGTTATTTTATAACATACTGCTTACTTTATAACATTTGCCAGCATAACAACACGGGAATTATATTGTTCATTCCGTGTTCATTTAACATTTTGTGGACGATACTTAAATTTTAGCGTTCATTCCGTGTTTAACCGATTTCTTTCGTTTAGTTGGTTATTTACTCATAACTACTTACGGAGTTTATAATTCACAGGTTGACAGCCATTCTCAAATGTTTGTTGAGCTTATGGGACTTAACTATGGGGTCATCAGCCCCTAATCTTACAAACTTCTTATGAAGTAGCTTATTCTAAAGACGGCACAAACATCCATGCCCTAGGGGGGATTCGAACCCCCGACCTCAGCGGCCGTGCAGACCGTGACTGACACGCCGCAGACCGCTCGGCCCAAGCTGCCGGTACAGCCATTCTCTAGATGCTCTCTAGTACCATGAAAGTTATTCTCTGATGTTTTATCAGATATATTACCACCCTCCGCCTTCTTCGTTGAGCAGTTTCTATATAGTTCTTCGCCGATTATTTGGAAAACCTCTGTAGGCGTTACCTCATGTGCTACTAATTTCCAACATTTGTCTGTAGGAACATCTTTTAAATGCTTCCAGTCTCTTCTGGTGTCCTTTTCGCATTACCTATTTTTGTATTCCATTTGGAAATTCTCTCCTTCCACTATTCCACTAAGGCCATCAGTGGAATATGCTACGAAATACCATGAATCACATTTACTTTACCGGTGTCGGAATTGGATCGTAATCACGAAAGTGATTACATTCAAACTCCTACTTACGTGTTGACCACCGTAATTAAGAAGGATTAGTCTGAGTGAATGAAGCGAAGAATGTACTGCACTTGACATCGCATACACTATCTTCAAAATTGGTTTATGAAGCCGAAATTTGCTGTTCCCAAAGTAGTTTATATTGATACAGGCAATCTGATATACTGGCAAGAAAGCTGTAATTCATATGAAGTACTCATGCAGCTAGTAATAATCCATGTAGAATAGCACCTCAAAATCCGTTAACAGAGTCAGGATTGATGATGTGATTTGGTCACGGATTCTGTTTTGATCTAAAATCGTAGATTGAGGTGCCAGCCAATGGCAGCCTCAAAGGCCCTCAGTATGGAAGATAGTAGGAAGTGTCTGCTGTTGTGCTAGGTAGTCTTTCAGTAACATGAGGTGCATCATTGCAGCCAAAGGCAACCTGATGCGCCATGACACGAAACGTTTCACTTGTAAGGACGGGGTCGAAACCCTACAGCAGAGGATGTTTGTAGACACACTGGTCCAGGGTCTGCAAGCCTGTCAGGGAGTTACTACTTATTAGGAGATGTTCGAGAACTCGAAAAATAGCGACCAGCTCTGCAGTAACGCTATACCCACAATGCAAGGAATTCTGTTCGACATGGTTGCCATGTACTTAGACATACCCAGCATGGCCATATCATGGCCATCTACCAAGTAACGGTTGGAGTATACAACTTCCGCAGCACGGAATTGGCGACAGAGACGTTTTGAAACTAAGTCTTTTGAGTCACAGAACAAATCCAAGGATATCTGCAAATGGGTAATGGACCAATGAGCGGTATGGAAATGGGTAGTGAATAGTGAGAGTGTTGAGAAGGGACTCCACAGACGAAACAAAGGTGTTGAGTACTCGTCGCCATTTGTTGAATTCTTCCCTGGTCAGCCTGTCTTTCAGGAAAGGGTCAGTGCAAGGTGCGTAGACAGCTAGTTCAGATTAGTGATACAAGTTTTATTGACTGAAGAATACAACACACAACTTCTATCTGTTCTTCTCCTCTCTCTTCTCACGGCGTAGTCTTCTGTACGATGCTAGCTGTGCTGAGACCTAGTTACTGCCTAGTTCGTAGCCTAGTTCTGACGGGTGTCCAGACGCATGTCGGCCTTGCAGAGAGCGCGCATCTCCGTTACTCCCTCCAGGATGCGCGGCGGCAGCGTGCGATTGGCTGCCAGACGTCATCCGCTGCCTTCTCCGCGATCGTTCTCTTGCGTCTGGCTTGTGGCGCTGACTTTACGTCCCAACAAAGGAAGTGAATATAGACCGCGATAGGACCATCGTTGTGGGTGTGGGGAGTGTAGCATCTGAAAAGAGAAGCCAGCAATTCGGGTGGTGACAATGTAGGAAGTTAGTAGTTGTTGCCGCCAGAACCACAAAAATCTAAATAGCCACCATTATGGAGGATAGGGTCCAAGATCTGCAACGCTGAAGGAGCTGTCCCACAGTCGAGACGTGATTGGATGAAGAGCTTAGGAAATGCAAGAAAGTTGTATAGTTTCCCAAACGCTGTGGCTGAGGCAATGCAGTGTGTTTAGCTATTGTCAGCAATCTTGTTAGAGCTGTGAAAGGTGTGCATTCAAGTGAGCTGGGCATCAAAGAGCATTCCTAGGAAGTGATGCATCTCTTCAACACAAAGCGTTTCATCAGATAAGTAAAGCCCATGGTCCAATTGAACTGTACAACGGCAATCAAAGTGTATGGAGAGAGGCCTAGGACTGTGCCTTTCGAATGGCTACCTTCAGCTGCCGTTCAGTGACACCGATAGTAGTATAAATAATGTACATAAAAAAAGCTAAAGGCTTAGGAGGGGGAAGAATCCTATGACCCCAGTGCTCCAACAAGAATGAGAGGAACGCTAAGGAAAGAACCATGCGCAATACTGTTCTCCTGAACATTGGGAGAGCTGAGTATCATACCATTATGAACCAGAAATCAGTGAAGTGGGAGGAAGTTCTGGGCGAACATCGGAAGCGGACCCTGTAAGCCCCAGTTGTACGGCGTAGTGAGGCTATGAGGGAGTCAGGTGATACCAAACGCCTTCGAGAGTTCACGAAAACTGCAACAAGTTGCTCAAAATTAGGGACAGCGGTATACCTTAGTGACGATTGTAAAGAGCGGAGAAGTCCTTATGGAAGCCTCTCTGTTGTGAAACCAGGAGACGCCAACATCAAAGATCCACATGAGCCACTGATTCACCATACCTTTGAAGAGCTTAAGCCGAACATTTTTACGGCTGATAGGGTGGTAATGAGCAACTGACATGGACTTGCTCCAGGTTTAATAAGCAGGATGATTATACTATTTCGTCATTGGGATGGGAAAACACACTCTGAACAGAGACGATTGAACAGGTCAACAAACTGATGAGGTATCGAGGCATCCAGAAAATGCGGTTTTAAACTTCCATTCACTAAATTCGGTACTGTGCTTTTCCCAGAGGCAAGTGCGAAACATAACTGCTCCACTCTACCTGCTTTTTGAGAGTGCGTAAGTCCACACTGAAGGCTGTAGTCGCAAAGCTATCTGCATAATGATCTACCACAAGATTGGCGATAGCGAAAGTGTTAAAGCAGTGGATAGCAAGAGAGGTAGGGGATTACTGCTGGTGGATAGTATCCAAAAAGACGCCGAACTTGTGACCACAAGCGATGGTAGATATGTACCTCCTCCAACGTCCTGCTTTGTTGGATCAGTCTTCGAGCTAGGGTCTCGAGCTGTTTAAAAGCAATCAGGTTCTCAATGGAAGGATCTCACTGTTGGCACTGGAGTGACCCACCCATATGGCTTCACCTTCCTATAGTGTCCACCAAGGCACCGACTAGCGCCACATCGAACAAGGGGAGATGCCGACAGTTTCTTCAAATGTTCAAATGTTTGTATAGCTTATGGGACTTAACTACTGGGTTATCAGTCCTTAAACTTACAAACTACTTGTGAACTAGCTAACACTAACGACGTCACAAATATCCATGCCCGAGGGGGGATTCGAACCCCCCAACCATAATGGCCGTACAGACCGTGACTAGAGCGTCTCAGTCCCGTCGGCCATCGCGGCCGGCCAGTTTCATCATCAGTGGAAACAATAGCCTCAGTGACCTGTTCAACGGCATATCAATGGCAGATGGAACTGGATCCCTAAACCAATCAGCTGGGGTGTAACCCAACCAATCAGCCCAACGGAAAGACCATACAGGCTGACGGTCTGCAGGTCGAAACTGCAGGAGTAACAGAGGCAAATGGTCACTACTCAAAGATGCAGGACTAGATTCAGGCTGCGTAGAGAGACGTATGCGTCACAGTAAAATGCATGGGGGAACCAGTGTTCAGAAGGCAAATGTATTACTGCGCCATTAGGGTCTCAATGTCCCTACCATAGTGGTCTCAGTTCTATCCAACAAATCATGGTGGACGTTGAAATCCTTCACAAGGAGAAATGGTTTGGGGGACGTTGAGTGACCAAGGCAGCGAGATCAGTAAGAGAGACAACCTCATCCAAGGGAAGGTAAAACGAACAGATTCTGAACTCCTGCACAGCCATAGTAGAGTGGCTGTGTGCTCTAAGGCATCTTGCAGCAGAGCACATGCTTGCTCGCTATCAGAGTTTCCAGTCCTCCCATGGGCAAGGGTATGTGTGTGTGTGTGTGTGTGTGTGTGTGTGTGTGTGTGTGTGTGCGTGAGTGTTGTGTCCTTAGGTTAGTTTAAGTACTTTGTAATTCTAGGAACTAATGGCTGAAGTAGTTCGGTGCGACAGGTTTACAAACATTTTTTACACCTGCATTGATTTTTGAACTCCTGCATATCCCGGATTGTAACAGTCCCTTCATCAATAGTCGTATGGAGATGCACAGCAGCACTGGGTACAGTGATGGGGATGTAGACACAGACACCGATACAGACACTGATACAGATACATTGTCAGAAATGGAAAAGTTATATGGTAGCCCATATAGTCGCGAAGAGCAGAAGTGCGCTGGACAGGAAATCAGGTTTCCTGTGGAGCTCAGCCAGATGACGAAAAAATCGCCACAATTCCACTGGATAATTTCATTGTCACCAAGGAAAAAGGGCATGAAGTAACCAGTGTATTCTATAGGATCACCTGATGCCAATGTTTGCGATTCTACAGAATCAAGAACCATTGCTTCTAGGAATGCAGTTGGGGTGAGATCCTTAGACGATGTGAGGATATCCATTTCATCTTCAGAAGCATAATAAGCAAAAAGATGTGGATTTGGAGCCATTAAAGGTTCCTTTCTCTTCAGATTCTTAATTTTTGGCCTCTCGTCGACGTTTTGGATTCAAAGGCTGGGAACGCTCCTCTGAAGTGGCATCAGGGCCTCGTAAAGATCGGAGAGCCCTTCTAGCAGCAGCTTGTGAGCCTTGAGCCACTGGCTGGGATTGGGCGACACTTTGCAAAGGAGCGTTCTGATGGAGTCCTTCCTAGCGAGGTGATCCAGTGAAGGCTCTTAGTTCGTTGGCTCGTGATTGGGGACTGGTGTTCCCGGTGATGAGGAAGAGGAATCGCTCCTACAGGGGTGTTGGGAAGCATCTGTATATGAAGGGCTGACACCCAACTAATTAGTTGCCACCACGAAAGTGAAAGATTTCTGTAAGCAAACTTTCTAAATTAGGATTTGATAAATCGTAATTTATTTACAGGTAGTATAAGAAAACTCTATCATTATCAGCCTACCTTCCGAAAATTTCACAGTTTTGTAAAGTAATAATTTTTATAAACTAAACAATAACTGCATGAGTGAGCGCGCATCGAGAATGATTCTTTCCGGCCGATAGTGTATATAGGAGCCACTTGCTTCTTGTGAGTTAGCTCACTACTGTTTCGGCAAGTAAGACGGTAGGATCTTGCCGAAGCATGGAATGCTTTATACGCGTTTCGCTGCTCTATCAACATCTGAGTAGAGTTCCTTAAAAAATGTTCAAATGTTTGTTAAGCTTATGGGACTTAACTACGGGGTTATCAGTCCCTAAACTTACAAACTACTTATCAACTACCTTATACTAACGACGGCACAAATATCCATGCCCGAGGGGGGATTCGAACCCCCGACCGTAGTGGCCGTGCAGACCGTGACTGGAGCGCCTCAGTCTCCTCGGCCACCGCGGCCGGCAGAGTTCCTTAATTATTCTATAACTGATCTTTACGTTGGCATAGTTTTATTGTGTCTTTATGCAATTTTGTAAATGTCATATCTGTCTTGTAACTGTGCTGTGGTTTGTACTTTGCTACTTTACTACGACAGAATTAAAGTAGCTGGTATCCCTAAAATTGTATTGAGTTATCAGTTTAAATCTACAAAACCTCGATTTAGATATACAGTTTCACTTCAACCCAACCTGAGCGTCATTAATGTGCGCAGGGGACAACGCCTGAGAAGACATCAGGTCAGTGGTAAACCTTGTAAAAAGATTTTATGCCTTCTATTCTGATGTGATAGAAAGCAACTCCGCCCCTCACGTGTTCTGCACTGCAAGACCAATCAGCGACAGGTGTACTTGGGTCGTGCTAACACGATCTGGGGGTTAAAGAAAAGAACAGAAGTGTTGTTTAAGGTGGAAACTGTGAAAATTTTAAGAGTGTCGACGTAACATAATGTCTCTCACATAGTAGCTGACATGGACTTTGTTCCTCCAAGCACCACCACTCCTGATTCTAACACCCCAGAGGCTATCGTATCGTGTGGGATGTCGTTGTTGTTGTTATGGCCTTCAGTCCTGTGTAAAACTCTTCATATGAGAATACGTTCGCATAATATATCCTTTTGAATCTGCTTACTGTATTCGTCGCTCGGTGTCCCTCTTCGATTTTTATTCCACACACACACTGCCAAGTTGATGATTCCTGGATGTGTCAGAATGTGTCAAACCAATCGATCCCTTCTGTTAGTCTGGATATTCCAGAAACTCATTTTCTCCCGTATTCGGTTACCCTCCCCCTAATTAGTTACGTGATCTAGCCATCTAAATTCCATCATTCGTCTGTAGCACCACATTGCAAAAGCTTTCAATCATCTTTTTGTCTGATCTCCGTATCGTCTACTTTTCACTCCCGTACAATTCTACACTCCCGACTAATGCTCTCAGAAAGGTGTTCCTAACATTTAACTTAATATTGGATGTTAACAAATTTCGCTTCTGCAGAAACGCTCTTCTTCCCATTGCCATACTGCCATCAGAAGTTATCTTACTACCTAAATTACAAAACTGATCTTCTACTTTTATTGTCTCATTACCTAATCTAATTCCTTCAGCATTACATTCCATTACCTTTGTTTTACTCTTGTTAATGTTCATCTTATACCTTTCTTTCAAGACACTGTCCATACCATTCAATTTCTTTTGCAAATCCCTTAAAGACTCTGACAAAATTACTATGTCATCGGGAAACGAAAAGTTTTTATTTCTCCTCCCTGAACTTTAATGACTTCTCCTCATTTCCCCCTGCATTCCTTCACCGCTTGCTCAATGTACAGATTGAACAACACTGGGGAAAGGCTACAACCCTGTATTACTCCGCAACCACTGTACAAGTTGAATATAACTCTTCGCTTTCTATATTTAACCCCAGTTACCTTCAGAATTTGAAAGAGTTTCTTCTACTCGACATTGTGAAAAGCTTTCTCCAAATCTACAAACGGCTAAAACCGTAGGTTTGCCTTTCCTTAGCATATCCTCTAACATAAGTCGTAATGTATTTCCTCCCGTGTTCCTACATTTCGCCTAAATCGAAACTGATATTCCCTGAGGTCGGATTCCACAAGTTTTCCATTCGTCTGTAAATAATTCGTGTTAGTATTTTGCAGCCATGACTTGTTGAACTGATAGTTCTGTAATTTTCACATTTGCCTGCACTAGCTTTCTTTAGTAATTGATTTACAATATTCTTCTTGAAGTCGGTATTTCCCCTGTCTCGTACATCTTGCATATCAGGTGTAACAAGTTTTTCATGACTGAGTCTCCTAACGGTATCAGCAGTTCAGACGGAATATCATCTACTGCAGGGGCCTTGTATTGACTCAAATCCTTCAGTACTTTGTTAAAGTCTTCTCGTAGTATTATATCTCCTGTCTCATCTTCCTTCGTTTTCTAATTCTAGAATACTGCTTGTAAGTTTATTTCCTTTGTACATGCCCTCTATATATTCCTTCCACAGTTCAGCTTTCCCGTCTTCGCTCAGTACTGATTTTCCGTCTGAGTTCTTGATATTTATACAGCTGCTTTTCTTGTCTCCAAATATCTCTTTTATTTTCCTGTAGGCGGCATCTATCTTTACACTAGTTATACATTCTTCTACGGTACTGCATTTGTCCTCTAGCCACACGTGCGTAGCCAGACTGCACTTCCTGTCAGTCTCATTTTTGAGACTTTTTACTCCCATTTTCCTGCTTCAATTGCTCAAACAATTCGAACTGTTTCGCACAGATGTATTTAGTATAAACGTCACACACGTTTATAACAAACCAACCTGTTGTTGCTGAACAAACACTGCGTAGGCACAGGTCACCATATGGAATGCAACAAATCGAAAATTTTATCATGCACTTCCAGCTACTGGAATTGCGTTATCAAGGAAGCTATTGGAATAAATCTAGCGGATACTCTTATGAATGGCGATGGAGGTCTCTGCTTAAATTCTGCGTGAAATCCCGCTGACTCACTTGTCAAAAAAGCAAAGGAAGAAAATTCATGGAACCTCATCGTAATTGTTTTCTGAAATACGTGCTCGTCATAAAAATAGTAGAGGTCACAAATGTCTCCTTAATAAAGTAGTTTGCATAAGATTTCTCTGCTAACCGCCTCCTGCTCCTTTTCTTGGAAATTCCTTCCTCTGTTTTGTCGCGCCCCCTCCTACAGTCTTTGCGAGGATTACAGAAACGTCTTTCTCCAAATGGCATCTTTGCTCGGAAAGAAAGTTTCCAGAATATTGAATTCTCAAAGATTCTAAAACATCGTTCTCAGTAGAGTTTGAAACTTCTTTCCTTATTACGGAATTGGAGCTGCCGTTTCTAATATCATTAAAAGGAAAAACACCCTTGAGGATTCAAGCGTCTGAAATTACGTTGGTCACGTGAATTAAGGGAAATATCCGGATACGTAAGAGACAGGGAAAGTGAGAACATCAAAGAAACGCCGTTAGCGAGCTGCCCTGTACACAGCGGCGTGTTTTGGGAAGGACGTCTTGTACAGGAAGTTCATTATGATGATACGCCTTGAAAGCGGTGCTCGGCTGATGCATAATTCATCAGCGCCTCAGTGTGCCAGACACGTGCGGAATTTGTCATTACCATATGGCGCCCTCTCTGGCACGCAGGCTGGCAACCTGTGTCGCATCGCAGCGACGTGTCACGCCGGGCAGGAGGCGAGCGCGCCTTGGGAAAGGGGGACGTGTCGCAGTTGGCAACACCGCACACGCTCTAATGGGACGCCATTACGTGATAATTGCAATAGTGCTGAATGCGACTGTTCCAAACAATTTGAAGTTCATATATTGACTTTTAATCGCAGTCGCGCGATGTAAAACTTGTATTTAGTTAAAATCGTTTAAGAACTGGCCTTGAACAGCGTTGCACAACATAATTATTCAATTCTATTTCGCCGATAGGATGGTACATGCCAGGATACTGAAAAAAAAGAACACGTTTGCAAATGATGTTAACGAACTAATTACGCTTACAAGGGAACGACGACACCAATATCGAATCAGTTCCGATTACTGTTTGCCAGGCTGCTTGAATATGGACAAAGGAAAAAACTTTAACGACTGTTTCGTTTTGTCATTATGTAAATTCGAGAACAAAAAATTGAAGTATCATTTTTACATTTTAATTATGCTTGGAGGCTAATGAATCTTAGGAAATCCGAAAGGAGCTTTCCTATAGCCCTATAGGTGTCCACAAAACAAAGGTAGTGTCTGTATGCAGCCGATAATCATTGTTAAAAGAAGTAGTATTCATGTGTAGATGACGAACGGCCGTGACCAGTACAGACTTAGTGCTTGAGCCATCTAGCGGTAGAACGGTGGAACAATTGTCTGTAGTAGAAATCAAAATATCACAGAACCGAAATAAAGGTATTACTTAGTGTTGTATAAACGCATGAAATAAATATTGAAGTACAATTTTTCAGTATGAGTAATGGAATGAAATTAATGAAACGTATATAACTGAAAATGTGCTTCAGCATAGATGTACATGAAACAAAAATTATAAGTGTATGCCAGAGGACAGGTCCACATCGAATCCCCCCGACTGTAGCTATTGCCGGGCTGATCTCGGCTACTTCAGTTGGTTCCCTGTTCCCGCTACTTCCTTCCGATCCTGCTTTGCGCCGCCGCCGCCGCCGCCGCCCAGGCCCCGCACCTGGTCCGCCGCCGCCGCCGCCGCCGCCGCCGCCGCCGCCCAGGCCCCGCACCTGGTCCTCCTCCGCCGCCGCCGCCGCCGCCGCCGCCGCCGCCCAGGCCCCGCACCTGGGCCGCCGCCGCCGCCGCCGCCGCCGCCGCCGCCGCCCAGGCCCCGCACCTGGTCCTCCTCCGCCGCCATCGCCGCCGCCGCCGCCGCCGCCGCCCAGGCCCAGCCCCTGGCCCCCCCCCCCGCCGCCGCCGCCGCCGCCGCCGCCGCCGCCGCCGCCGCCGCCGTAGCAGCACCAACGTCCACGCTGCCGCCGCCGCCGTCGCCGCCGTCGCCGCCGTCGCCGCCGCCGTCGCCGCCGTCATCGCTGCCGCCCTGCCGGTCTCCACTCGTCGCCCTGGACTGCGCCCCTGTCGTAAGAGCTGCCCATGGCGACCTCATCGTCCACCCCGTCAACTTCCTCCTCCCTCTCCGCAGTTCCCACAATAACCCTGCCCCCCGTCCATACTGCACCCATCATTCTTACTACCACCCCCTCCCTCGCCTCCACAACAATCACCTGGAGCCCCTCCAGCCTTCCCCAAACTACTCTCCCGCTCCATGTCATCCTCTCCGCTTCACCATCCCATGAGGTCCCCCCTCCCCCTCCGATCTACCTCCCCCTCACCACCCCCTACACTGCACCGGTCAACCCCGCCCATGTGACGCACCGCCGAGCCACGGTGGCAGATACGCCGCTGTCGCCCCCGCCCCCTTCTCTCCTTCTACCCCACCCTCCGCCTCCCATCGAAATCCCACTTGATCGTGTTTCCCTCCCAGCCCCTCCTACCTATGCCTCCGTCACCGCCTCTGCTCCAGCATCTCTACCTGCCTCTACTGGCGCCATCCCCAAACGCACCCAGAAACGGGGAAGTGCGGACCCTTCCCCCGCCTCCACCAAATCGAAGAAAGCTCCCCCCCCTCCCCCGCCCCCTCCTCCTCCCCCTCTTACCGACCCTATGGACACCGCCCCCATTCTCCCACGCCCCCAACCCGACCTGTTCACATATGTACTGTCCCATCCTGAACCCCGATTCCTTGAACATAAAAACCTCTCCCTCCAAATTCGGAAGTATTTCCCCTCCGCCCCCATCTCCCAAATTATTCCCCGCCGAGACTCTGTCCTCCTGAAGTCCCCCAGCCCCACCCTCCACACAGACATCCTCGCTCGCATCCCCAAGGTCCTTTTCGGCCCTCATGCCACCCTCACCCCCTACTATACAGCCTCCTCTGCCCGCCAACCACCTCCCCCACGCCGCCCTCCGACCCTCACCGCCGTGATCACAAGGCTTAGTCCTTTGATTACGGAGGAAGAGGTGTTGGAGCAACTCAACTCTCACCCCGACATCTCCATCCGTTCCGCCAAGCGGATCAACAATGACTCTGGCCCCACCCGTTTGATGCGGATATTTACTGAATCCGCATCTTCCCTTGACCACCTCTTCCTCGAGGGTGCGCTGATATACGATCGCCGCCACACGGTAGAACCCTCCCGATCCCCCCCGCAAGCCTACCGCTGCGCCAGGTGCCTCGTTTATAATGATCACCTGACGCAGAACTGCAAAAATCCTCCCACCTGTCCCCACTGCAAAGACTCCCACCTCCATAAACACTGTCCTAACCTCACCTCTCCTCCCACCTGCAACACCTGTGGCGGCCCTCACCCTACCTACTCCTACAAGTGCAAATCCGTCCCTCCACCTGCTCCCTCCAAACCCGAACTCACCGTCCCCATCCGCCCCATAGATCCTCCCATGCACCCCAATCAATCCTTGGTCCCTCCCCCCACCGCCGAAGACGTTATCCGGTTCGTCACCACCGTCCTCGCCAACATCCACCCCTTCCAGCGTCCCCACACCCTCCAACAGATTGCACTGGCCGCCAGGTCCGTGTTCAATCTGGACACCTTTGCCACCTTCTCCCGTGCCCACTCCCACTTCGCCTTTTCCCGCCTCGAGACCCAAGTTTAAGTCCCTCCGGTCCCCTTCCTTTCCCCACCCCTCCTCTACCCTCCCCAACCCTCCCTCTATCCCATCATGGCAGGCCCATCCTATACCCTCCTCTACCACAACATCCGCTCCCTCCCAGCCAATAAGAACCTCTTCCTCCACACTCTCTCCCAACACCGCGTGGATGCCTTCCTACTCAATGAGACCTTCCTGCAACCCCGCCGACCAGTCAACACCAATCCTTACCTTCTCCACCGCACCGACGGACCCCCACCCCTGGCCCGAGGCGGAGTGGCGATCGGCCATCTCCGTCACCACCCCGTCCGGCTACACCCTCTCCTCAATGACCCCACTGAACACTTGATCCTCAGCCTCTTTCTTCCCTCCCTCACTGTCACTCTCGCCACCATTTACATTCGCTCCACCTCTCCTCTCCCGTACGATTTCCTCTCCCATGTCGACCGCACCTTCCCGACCTATGTCATTGCCGCTGACCTCAACCTTCATTCCCGTCACCCCGCTGAACTCCGGCGGTGGCGTCAGTTCGTCACCACCTCGCTCCGGGGCGACATCCTTCCCCTTCCCCGCCCAACCCGCCCCGAAAGCAACACCACACCCGATGCAGTACTGGTGTCTCCCAACCTCCTTGGGCGCATCACGGCGGACGTCCTAGACCTAATCGGCAGTGACCATGCCCCTGTCCTACTTACCTTTGACCACCGTCCCCGCCCTGCACGCGCTCCTCGTCCCATGCCCCCTCCCAAACTCGTCCATGATTATTCCCGTGCCGACTGGGATGCCTACCGTCGCTCCATTGACACCTCGGTCGAAAGGCACCCACTACCCCTCCATACTCCCGCCGATATTGACCATGCCTCCTCCTTTCTCCAGCAGACCGTTGCTGACGCGGTCCATGCCCACATCCCTACCCGGGCGATCTATCCTCACCGCCCTACCCTTCCTCCACAGGCCGTCCTTCTCCTCCGCGAATCCCGCCGTCTGTACCGCTCCTTTCTCCGGACCCGTGACCGGGATACTCTCCAACGCCACCGGCAACTCCAACGACACATAAGAAACCTTTTGACCGCGAAGAAACGCCGGGACTGGCGTCAGACATGCACCCGCCTTAACTCGCTCCTCCCGGTCTAGTCCGCCAAGTACTGGCGTGCCTTCCGCCGTCTTACTAGCAGTCACTCCTGCCCCCACTACCCACTTCTCCATGATGATCGTCCTTTCCCTGACAACGCCAGTAAGGCAGAACATTTTGCCTCCTACCTTTCTGATGTATTTTCCATTCCTGATGATCCCCTCTTTGACTACTCTCTCTTCCCGGATGTCCATGAGCGCACCGACACCTCCTCTCCTCCTCTCGCCCCTGGCTTCCAGTACTTGGACCGCATTCCTCCCTCAGAATTGAACACTCCCATTACTGCCCGTGACATAATAGACACTCTTCGCACGAAACGAAACACCGCCCCCGGTCACGACCGGCTAACCTACCGCCACCTTCGCGCATGCCCCCTCTCATTTCATGAAGTCCTTGCCAAACTCTACAACGTCATCCTTTACACTGGCTTCTACCCCGACCTGTGGAAAATCTCCCGTATTCTCATGTTCCTCAAGCCTGACAAGCCCCCGTCCCAGACCTCATCCTACCGTCCCATCAGTCTTACCTCCGTGTTCAGCAAGGTCCTGGAAACCATCCTTTCTCGTCGAATCCACCAGCACCTCCACCGCCACCAGTTTCTCCCCCCCTCCCAATGTGGCTTCCGACCCTCCTTCTCCGCCGACGACCAGCTCCTTCGCCTGACTCATCTCCTCTCCGTCCAACTCAACTCCCGTCGCTCCGCAATTTTTGTATCCCTCGACATCCAAAAAGCCTACGACCGAGTATGGCATTCCGGTCTCCTCTTCAAGATCCAGCTCTACGCCCTTCCCATTAATTACGTCCGCCTCATCGCTTCCTTCCTTACCCGCCGCCCCTCCTACGTCACTGTCTGCAACTCCAACTCCCGTATTTTCTACCCCTCCGCCGGGGTGCCCCAAGGCTCAGTCCTCTCTCCCCTCCTCTATCTCCTCTACTCTGCCGACATGCCTCAACCCCAACCTCCCGTCTATCTCCTCCAATATGCTGACGACACCGCCTTCCTGGCCCTCGCCCCCTCCCTTGCCCGTTCCCAGGTTTTGCTCCAGTCCCACCTCACCGAGTTCGCCTCCTGGTGTAACCGGTGGCTCCTCTCCGTCAATCCCGACAAATCCCAGGCAATAGTCATAGGTCGTACTACCCGCACCTTCCGCCTCCACGATTTCTATCTTACCCTTCACAACCGACCCATCCGTCACACCCCTACCCTCAAGTATCTTGGCCTTACCCTTGACCGCCAACTGTCCTGGACTCCATACCTCAAATCCCTCCGTGAGAAAGCTCTGTCCCGCCTAAACCTCCTAAAACTCCTCACTGGCCGGACGTGGGGCCTCCACCCTTCCACTGTCCTTCACACCTACAAATCAATCATGCGCCCCGTCCTTTGTTCCTTCCACCCCGCCTGGATATCAGCCCCTCCTACTTTCTACAAGTCCCTCCAGATTCTAGAACGCCACGCCCTCCGCCTCGCATACCGTATCAGACTCCCTTCCCCCACGCGGATCCTCTATGACCTCATCCCCTTCCCTCCTCTCCTACAACACCTCGAACATCTCCGGCTCCTTTACACATCCCGCAAAATAGAGTCCCAAAACCCTCTGGTCTACCCTATTCTTACGAATCCCGGGCCTCTGCCACGCCTCCGCCAAACCGTCCCTCCCGGCCTTCACCTCCATACGCTCCGTATCCTCTCCCAAGGCAATTTCCGCACCCTTCCTCTACCGGATACCGAACTTCGGCCCGATATCTACCCCTCCTACCAACTCTGATCCCTTCCCCGTAGCATCAGCGCCCCTCCCCTCTCTCCCGTCCCTTTTCCTTCCCGCCCGCTTAGCTACCCCTCTCCCATGCCCAGAGTCTCGTCACTCCTTCCCTCCTTACGCTCTCTTCCCTCCCCTTCTCCCCCCTCCCCCGCACTTCCCCCGTCCCTGCCCCACCTCCCCCCCTCCATCCCCTCCCCACTCCCTGCGGGGGCGTCTCGACTTTTTATCTATGTGTTCAGTGCAAGTGTCTCCAGTGTCGTGTGTTTTACTCAGTGCCTCCATAATCGCCGTCCCCATGTTTTATTCTTTACGCCGTCAGCTGTCTCCGTGTGTGAACTTCGTGTCTCCGCAATGTACTTTTAAACTTGTCACCGTGGCCGGTTGTTTTTACTGACTGTGTGTGTGTGTTTTATCACTACTCGTCTCTTTTTTGTTCTCTGCCATATGTTTTGTCCCATTTATACATGTCCGTTTTACTCTGACGAAAAATCTGTCTGTCAAGTTTTTAATTTCCGCAATTTTGTTCATCTTTTTTATATTTTATCTCTTCTTTGTCAAATGCTTGTGTATCACATGGCTGAAGAGCAGCCACCGCAGCTGCTGCCAGCCTGCCAGCTGTTTCTACGGCTGGCTTTAAAACAACAATAAAGGAAAAAAAAAAAAAAAAAGACAGGTCCACTTTCTAAAATTCCTTGAATATCTCTGCATGCTATACACCTACCACATAACAGAATCTCGTCACCCACTGGTCTCTCGTATCCTCCCGAATTCCGGGCCTCTGCCACGCCTTTACCAGCATGTTCCTCCCTCTCTCCATCTCCATACTCTCCACATCCTATCCGAGGGTAACTTCCATCACCTTCCTCTCCCAGATGTCGCTCTCCGTCCTGATATATATACCCCTCCTATCACCCTTAGCCTTACTTGTAGATTATTGCCACGTCCCGATCCACCCATCCTTTTCCCTACCTCCGCTTCGATCCTCCCCCCCCCCCTCCACGCCCTTGGAGCCTTCCGTCCCTCCCATCCCCTCTCCTTTTCTACTCACCGCACTTTCCTTCCCCTCCCCTCTCCACTGCGGGACCTGCTCAGTGATTTCAACTCCGTGTCAATGATTTTAAGTGTGCAGTGGCTTACAAAGGAAACACCAAGTCTGGAACCAACGAATTTGATGAGTCGCAGGTATATTGTGCTAAAGAATTTGTTCCAAAGCGCCTTGGTTTCCACGAAATTCGCGATCAAAGTCCAGCGCGTAACAGCTATACCTGTACTGAGTGACCAGGAGAACATGAGCCACCGTGGCGTAATTAGCAAGGCGCTAGCCTGTCGCGCATACGAGCAGGATTCTCGCATGGGTGACAGGCTAGCACCTTGCTAATTACACCACGCTGGCTCATGTGCTCCTGGTGACTCAGTACAGGTGTAGCTGTTAACCGCTGGACTTTGATCGCGACTTTCTTGAAAACTAAGGCGCATTGGAACAAATCCTTTTAGTTTGGTTGGTAGTCTGGAGGAGTTCCCGCACAATATACTTGCGACTCATCAAAATTCATTGGCACCCCCTTGTTAGTGATTCGAGTGTACGTGTGTTTTTATAACATCAGCAACCGCCGCAAACGCAGAACATAGTGTTGCCATGTGTTGCAAAAGCGTTGTTTCCACTGTGGTTTTCTAAGTTCTAAATATGTACATTTTGTCACCCTTTTCACATTGTCATTCCACTCATTTATCTCACCGCGTCTATTTGTACATTCTTGCCGGCCGCGGTGGCCGAGGGCAGTGAGGCGCTCCAGTCACGGTCTGCACGGCCACTACGGTCGGGGTTCGAATTCCCCTCGGGCATGGATATTTGTGCCGTCCTTAGTTGTAGCTAGTTCATAAGTAGTTTGTAAGTTTAGGGACTGATGACCCCGTAGTTAAGTCCCATAAGCTACACAAAAATTTGAACATTTTTTTGTAAATTCTTCATATATTGTCACCTGTTTTTATTATTTTAAATCGTTTGTTCCCATATCTGTATGTTCTCGGCTGAAGAGCAGCATGTTCGCTGCTGCCAGTCTGCCCCTTCTGGCGGTTTTAAAAAACAATAAAGGAAAAAAAGAAGGAAAAAAAAACTAGCACAGGCAGCGCTGCTGTGACGTCAGCGCAGGCCACTCTGCCGCTCACAAGGAAGCAGAGTTGACCGTGTGACGTCACACGCTCTGTGTTGCTACCGTGTCGATTGTAGGAATGACGGGGAACAAAACTGGTGTAAAGAATACAGTGAGGAATACGATATCCTAATTTTAAAACATACTGTTTTAATTAAATAACAGACACACATTACTGACAATGTTGGAAACGGAGCGGTTGTTTCGGAGGCGGAGATTTCGGGCCATTTCATTCGGAGCCTCCAGCTAGAGTGCACAGAAGATAAATTGGCCGTTAGATGTGCAGAGGACTAGGCAAGCCTGGGAGATAACGGTAGTGGTGAGGGTAGCGGTTGGAGCAGTGAGGAGAAGTGACCAGCGATGGAGGGGAAGTGCCACTCTAACCTGATGCCTACTCTCCACTACTAGCCGGAGTTTTATAAATGCTCTCTTCTGTACCTAATTACTGAAATCAGTTTCATTAATATTTTATTATTGTTGTTGTATTATTAACATTACCTATCCTACTTCGAAATACATGTTACATAAAGTATTAGTTATGTAACATTTGCGATACAGCTGCAAATTGAAAAATTTTTCATTATTCTTCAATTTACTGCAGTTATCTGGATAGAGCTCAGACAATTAGTCAGAAACAATACTAAATCAAATGCCCACAATAAGAAACGCGTTATAAAACCGATGGTGTTTCAGTCCCTGCATTACAGAAAGAAAATTTGAAAGGAATGCCCACTTGCTCCTGTTCTACAGTACTGTAGACGAGAAAACGTAAATACTTCAGTGAGCGAGTCCTTTGAAAGGGCACGGCCGATTTCCTTCCACATCCTTACCCAAACATTCCGAACGTAAGATCCGTCCCTAATGCCCATGCTGTCGACGAGACGTTAAACTCCAAGCTTCCTTCTTTAAATATTTCCTTTAGCCTTTAGATACATTAATAACTTATAGTCTGCAGTACTACTTGTCCTTATTAGTTATCTGCGTGTTCTGTTAATCAGACGTTCTCCTTTTGAAAGTGGCGCCTTTGATTCACCTGTCCACTCATTGACGCGAAATATGCGAACTGGGAACGTATGTTTCATCGATATATGAGAGCTCAAATCTCTTCACAGTGCTATTTTATTTTACGATCGACATGTTTACTGCGTATTTTTGAACGTTCCAAAGCACCTTCCTGTAACCTGTTTATTGCACCACCTGGTAAATAATAACCGTGTTAATTGTACGAAAAATAAAGCACGTATTACATTGAAATTAAACAACAACAAAAAACAAACAAAAAACACATTAATGGAGGCGATGGTCTCTCACCCATCCTATTTAATGCAGTTTTAGAGAAAATTATTCGTACGTGGGAAGGAGAAGTCAAAGGAATTCAACTAGGCAGAAATAAGGAAAAAATGCCTCGCCTCTGTAAACGACATCGCCATACTCTCGAATACCAGAACGGAAGCACAAAATGCACTAGAAAAACTCCACGAGATAGCCATGAAAACCGGTCTACAAATTTCTTATGAAAAAACACATTTTTTATACAAAATCATCAGATAAACTCCCACTAAAAACAAAGTACGGAAAAATTCTACAAGTCAGTGAGTTTTAATATTTAGGCTAAATCATGCTAAAATCTGGGCTAAACACAAAAGCAAACGACGAAAGAGTCTCAAAACTACAGAGAGCATATAAACTCACCTGGTCCCACTACAATAAAAATGTATTTCCACGGCCGCAAAACTACGACACAGTAGTCTTACCAGAAGCTCTCTACGCATCAGAAACTACGAGCACCAAAGGAATGGCAAAAATCAAGGAGATTGAAAAACAAGAAAGTAAAATTCTGAGAAAAATCCACGGTGCAGTTTTAGAGAAAATATCTGGCAAAAAAGACCCACGGAAGAAATATACAGACACTCTGAAACAATCACGACACATATCAGAAAACGCAGAGCAAACTTTTCCATGCATATCTCCTGAATGAATGACACCAGACTAACTAAAAGAATATTCAACATAATTTCTACATCGAAACTGAGTACATCTTGGTACAAAGAAACCATAGAAGACGTGAAAACATTAAACATCTCTATAGAAGACATACAAGACCGCAAAACCTGTAGGGAAAAAATCAGAAACCAAAAAGTTGAATTTATGTCACAACACTAAAACAACAGACGAAAATGGACAGATGAACAAAAGAAGGCACAAAGTGAAAGAATAAAAGGTTCTTGGGAAGCAAAAAAGAAGAAGAAAGACGGGAATAAAAGCTAGATTTTTGTGGTTTTAGCGCTCTCCTTAAGGGGTATGTACGCAAATAATAATAATAATAACAATTAATGGACCTGAAGCCTAACTTTTTAGGTAGGTTGCGCAATTAAGAAATACTTCCCTTGAAAGACGTATTTTCCCTTAATACGGGAAAAGCTTACTTTATTGTGGGGCGCTGTTTGTTTTTAACATGGAAATTGTTTTCAAACTCCGCACAACTTCTTAATGGAAATCATCTAAATTTAAGAGCTTTATCTCTTTATTCCGCTTTTCACTGGTGTACAGAAACCTTTTGAACTACCGGCAACAACTTTCTCTCTCTCTGTTTTCTTATTTACTTTTTTAAAATATTTTTCTGTGGTCTGAAGTGAAACAGCAGTAGCAGCCTGAACTCCTTCAAGTACACTTTTAATGGCTTCTTTGTCACCTTATTTTGCCTCTTCCGACATAAATTTAATTACAATCTCTCGCGCCTGGTTATGCAGAACTCTTGCTGCACTTACAGGAGACTGTGCTGACACGCCGTTTGTAGCGCCCACTCGCTGTTCACCGCCCAGCAGACGGAACCGGAAGTGGACTGACGCGGCGGCTGTTCGGACGAGACCTCGTCTCTGCGCATCGTCCATGGAATCCTGCATGGTCTCTACCTCCGGTTGGGCATGACGTATCGAACAGACGCCATTTTGGAGATGAATGTTGCCGTATTTGTTTGATTTGGCAGTGGATTTTGCGTACCACGAAAACATGCTATTTCCTGCCATCGCCGGCCGCAATGGCCGAGCGGTCTGCTGTGCGCAAGTCACAGACTGCACCGCCTTTACGGTCGGGGGTTTGAATCCCTCCTCGGGCATGGATGTTTATACTAAAGCTAGTTCATAAGCAGTCTGTAAGTTTAGGGACTGATGACCCCTTACTTAAGTCCCATAAGCTCTACAAACATTTCAACATTTGAATTTCCTGCTATCAATTCTATTAACATAAACGATTAATGGTGTTCTCTAATACGAGTTTGTTATATTAAAAGTTGCGTAAATGTATAATTATTGATAGAAGCTTCACGGCGGCCTTATAAAATCGATGAATATAAATGAATAGGAAACATCACGATGTATACCACGTGGCACAGTCAGTAGCATTTTCGCTTGTGGCACGGTAGGTCCTGTGTTCGATTCACTACTACTACAAACATTTTAAATTTCTGCAGTTGTTCAAAATTTCTTTTTCTTTCACATTTCTACTACGAATGTGTACTATTATAATTGTTGTTGTTGTTTGAGGTAATATATTTGTAGAGTTTTATTCAACATGCCATATACCTTTTATCTAGGTTTGTTATCTTTCTGTCAGAACCGAACATACACATCATTATATACCGGGTGATTATTATAATAAATAAGACAGCAGCCAACCACTTTTGATTATGCTATTTATTAACTAAATAGCGCTGTTCATCATCAGATGGCTGTTCTTCTCCACAAAAAGTCACATTTTTCTTTAATGCAGATAATTTTACTTGTGGGGAAAAGTCTTTGGTTGTGTGGTGTCATCGAAAAGTCGGTTCCATTAGGTTGCAGCTGTTGCTGCAATAAGCACTTTTTGAAACACTTGTATGGAGGAACACAGCGCGATTAACCACACATAAGCACAAATGTTTTCGCCAACATTTTTGAAAACATTCAAGCTGGAACCCATGAAATCAGCGGCGAAGCGAAGCATTGGTGGCGTCTTGACGAGATGGCAGGTGTCTTGATTACAAATTTCAAATTATACTGTGCACTAAATTAACTCATGTGTGGGAAGGCAGTGGCATACTATGCTTAAATACCACGAGCTGTGCAACCACAGTGAATTACATAGAATTTACAAATGATATTAATTCAGAATAACGGAATAGAGAAACACGAGAAATCATATAAAGTTAGTAAAAACCATAGCTAAAGACCGAAGTAACGGATGTTTCGAAAGCATGTGGTGCAATCGGTCATACAAGACAGGGAAAACGGAATCAAAGACGAAAATCAGAGAAATATTTAACATACTCGTGGATATAGACATTAGTTAAAGCTTAGCTAAAAACAGCAAGGAAATTCAAACACACTAAATTTACAAAAAGTCTGAAGGCCACACATGTGTATTCTAACTTCAGCAAAACTGGACACAGTCAACACTGGAATGAAAAAGCAAATAATGAATTTACACAGAATTTACTCAAGTTCTGTAAATCAAGAAACACTTCGCCTCGGATAGCAAAAGAATTACTCCAGGAAAACCAAAACTGTCTGATCACAAAGAAATCAAAGTCCTAACAGCATGCCTTTCCCTCAGCATGATTCGGCAGAGTACGTACTTCCACAGTCGTCGGAGCCAGAATGAAGAGTGCTGACTAAAGCTCTAAGTACATGGAAAAACCTCACCATACACCGGATGTAGAGCGCCTTAAAAGCGACACAGACTGCGTTCAGAGACTAGTGTTTACGAACCCTTGCTACCTGGCCAAGACAATTCCCTCTACAATTTCTCCCAGAGAGGCCTCCTGTCATTCTTTCTTCCAAGATTAGGTTAGCACAACACTAAAAACATGGCCACCTCTCCACTTTACCAAGCAAGCTAGTCTGTGGCCACCCAGCAGATGCTAGCCCAGACGACAAACGAAGACATGCATTCTTAACAACGGCAAAACGCGGCCTAAACTGGGAGGCGGCGACTGTAAGCCATTGCGGGGCAGTCATTCAGTATTAAGAGCACACATTCGCATTCACATCAACACACAAGTTTAATCACACAATGGAATCATGTGTAAATAGCCGGGGGGGGACAAACATATATAAACATGGGGCATTGATCATTGATAAAAACAAAACAATTAACACAAAAATAGATAGCATTAATGTTGCAGAAACACATTAGGTTAACGAATCAATAAATATGGAACACGACCACACATTGAGTGGACGTGTTTCAAGCTTTGCATCAACTCCAAAAGTTGTATCACAATCTCTAGGTACAGCTTCTCGAAGGCAACGGTAACGTGTGCGAAAATACTTGGTTGCTATCTTTTGGGAACCTCGGATCCTCAGAATAAAAATGCGCCGCCCTCGTTGTGCGGCCACCAGTTTGTTGTTAGCTGTGATTTGCGTGTCCCTTCCCCATGCTACAGGCCTCACACAGCCAAGTAACATAATATTTCTAAGTATTTGTTGTCATTACTGTACTCTTTATCGATATTACCAAGGTGGCTGACTGCTAAAACTGAAGCATATATTGATGAGTGTGCAATAAAAAAATTTTAAAACCGAAGATAACGAACATGCTTACATTAGATCTCATAGTGCAAAGATTATAGTGCATACAGCTATGCTATGTCTGTATCTTTGATCTTCATTAGGATCTATGATTGATGTCAATTATGTGCAGTAACAATCACATTATTATAGCAATCATAGACATTATGGAGACCAAAGATGATCATTGATATAGCATAAATGAATGCACTATAATCTTTGTTCAACGAGATTTAATGTAAGCATGTTAGTTGTCTTTGGTTTCAAAAACTTTTTATTGCACCCGCATCGATGTATGCTTCAATTTGTAGCAGTCAGCCACTGCGGATATGTCGATTTGTGTTACGACATGTTAAGCTATTATCTGAACTCTGGATGTCACATGTAACTTACCAAACTATTCTGTTAATGTTGTATATGGTTGACTAATGCAATTATGTCAACGCTATTAAGCCCTAGCTGTTCACCTTTCTAAAAGAAGGAAGTAAATCACCTTAATCGATCACTCCTGAATCAATGTGACTATGTTGCAACTTCTAAAACTGTGGGCTATTATGACTAACTGCCTTTGATATTTGAGAAAACTAGCCTGAACTTCCATTGCGTTAAATCTACTCAACATTAACTGGATCATAGATGGTCGTAAACTCATTATATTTATCTACATGCACATAAATACTTTGATAGTCACATTGAAGTGCTTGGCACAGGGTTCATCGAAACGCTTTTATGATATTTCTTCACAGTTCAGTTCTCTAATAGCTCGCGGCAAACAAGAACACCCAAGTCTGTCGTTTTCAATCTGATTTTGATGAACATGTGTCCCTATGTAAGTGGGTACTACAAGATTTTTTGCAATCAGAAGAGAAAGTTGTTGGATAGAAATTTCGAAATAGATCCCGTCGCAACAAATAAAGCATTTCTTTTAATGATTTCCACCCGAAATAGTGTATCATTTTCGTGACACTTTCTTCCTTATATGGCGATATCTGTCAGGTCCACACAATGCGCTGCAAAATTCCAAAATAGGGCGCACAAGTATAGAACTATTGCATTTCTTAAGTGTTCTGACAAAGAAACGTAGCCTTTGGTTCGCCTTCCCTACAATATTTACTATGAGTTCTTTCCGATTTAATTTGTTCATATTTGTTAGTCCTACATATATAGTTAAAATGACGACCTGTAAATTTGACTTCTTTTTCCCGTAAATGAATTTTTACGGATTTCTTTTAATGATCCAATGGATAACTTCACACTTCTCGTTATTAAGTGTCAATTATTAATTTTTGGACCATGCAGATATCTTATATAAATCATTTTGTAGTTGCTTTCGATTTTCTGGTCAGTTTACTAACCGGTAAATGACTGAATCATCCGCAAAAAGACTAAGAAAGCTACTCAGATTGTATCCTCTAAATCGTTAATAAAAATAAGGAACAGTTGGGACCCTATAACACTTTCCTGTGGAACGCCAGACATCACTTCTGTTCTGGTCGATGATTTACCGTCAGTTACAACGTACTGTTTCCTCTCTGAAAGGAAATCACGAAACCAATCGCGCAATTGTGCCGATATTCCGTAAGCACACAGTTTGATTAGAAGAAGCTTGTGTGAAGTACAGTGTCCAAAGCTTTCCGTAAATATAGAAAAAGTGAATCTATTTGACATCCCGTTTCGATTGCGGTACTTTCTAAAAAAAAAAAAAAAAAAAAAAAAAAAAAAAAAAAAAAAAAAAAAAAAAAAGTTCAAATGTTTGACTTACAGACTACTTAAACTAACCTAAGGACAACACACATATCCATGCCCGAGGGAGGATTCGAACCTCCGACGTGGGAGGCCACACGATCCGTGAAGGGGCGCTCCAGACCGCTCGGCTGCTCTCACGTAGCCGGTACTTTCTGAAACCGAGTTGAATATGGGTTAAGAGGTCGTTCTGTTCGAGGTAGCTCATAATATTTGAAGAAAGTATATGTTCCAAAATCCTGCTGCAGAACAGTCTTCAGTGATATAGCCCTGTAATATTGCGGATCGCTACTAGTGCATTCAAAACGTACGTTTTACGAGCTATCAAGTAAATTGCTTCATTGCCGCTTATGGATGCCGTAGATAAACACACTAGAGCGAAAAGTGACATTTACCAACTGATTCGTCACAGTACGTCATTTCATTTAGTTCATTGTTAAAGCCTTACATGAAAAGGGGATACATCAGATATCAACAACTACGCCCAATTTCTCTTCTGACAGCTTTATCGAAAATTTTTGAGAAATTATGTATTCAAGAGTAACGGCCCACATTTGTAAAAACAAAGTACTAACCGTCAGTTTACTTTTGAAAAAGGCTATTCAACAGAAAATGCCATATATCACTTTACTGATCAATTGTTAAATGCTCTGAATAACCAGACATCACCCATTGGTACTTTCTTGTGATCTCTCAAAGGCCTTTGATTGTGTAAATCATGAAATTGTTCTAGATAAACTTATTCATAATGGTTTGAATGGGACAGAGCACAAATGGTTTAATTCATACTCAACTGGAAGAATGTAGAACGTTGAAATATGTGGTTCATTTAATGTCAAAACATCGGCTGATTCCACGTGGGGATCTATCAAGAATGGGGTCCCACAGGGTTCTGTCTTAGGTCCTTTACCGTTCCTGATATGCATTAATGATTTGCCATTCTACATTGATGAAGGTGCAAAGTTAGTTCTTTTTGCTTATGATACAAGTATAGTAATCACACACAAAAAAGCAATAACTAACTGATGCAATCGTAAATAATGTTTTTCACAAAATTATTAAGTGGTTCTCAGCAAATGTACTCTCATCAAATTTGGATAAAACACAGTATATACAGTTCCGTACAGTAAATGGCACAACTCCAGTAATAAATATAGACTGAACCACAGTCTGTAGCTAAGGTAGAATTTTCAAAATATTTACGTGTGTGCATTGATGAGACATTTAACTGGAAGCAACACATTGATGCTCTGATAAAACGTATGAGTTCAGCTACGTATGTTATTTGGGTAACTGCAAATTTTGGCGATAAGAATCTCAGTAAATTAGCTTACTACGCCTATTTCCATTGACTGCTTTCGTGTGGCATCATATTCTGGGGTTAATCATCATTGAATAAAAAGATAATCATTGCACAAAAGCGTGTGATCAGAATAATTGCAGGAGCCCACCCAAGATCATCCTGTAGACATTTATTTAAGTGTATATATATATATATATATATATATATATATATATATATATATATATATATATATATATATTCACATATGAAATTTGTAGTTAATAATACAACCCAGTTCAAAATAATAGCTGTTTGCAGAGCTATAACACCAGGAGAAAGTATGATCTTCACTATACAGGGTTAAATCTCTCTTTGGCACAGAAGGGCATGAATTATGCTGCCACAAAAGACTTCGGTCATCTACCAAATGGCATCAAAAGTCTGACAGATAGCTAACTAGCATTTAAAAATAAATTAAAGGAATTTCTGAATGGCCACTCCTAATTAGATGAATTCTTAGAAATAAATTAGTATATATATATATATATATATATATATATATATTTCTAAGGTACTGGTCATAACATCTTACATAACCGACCCGTCAAAACTGAACAACCTTGTCTGACTGTGTGTAACGTCCTTCTGTTGTTGATCTCCCCACAGAGAAGTACAGTAGTATATAGTAACAAGGTGTGACAAGTACAGCCTTTGAACTAGCATTTAATTGTAAAAAAATACACACCGAGCGAGAATGCGGCGGTTAACGTGCGACAGCGCTGTCGAAATATTGAGAGGACACCTGGCTGTCAGTAGCAGGCCAGAGCGAGCGGCGTGTGCCACGTGACTGGTGAGACCTGCGAGGACTGTTGGTAGGAACCAAGCCTGCTATGACGGATAGCTAGGACACAGCAGAATTCAAGAAAGACACAATTAGTTATTCGCAAATTAAGCAAGCTACTGGAAAACCGATGCCCTGAGATTAAAGAGAATGTCCAGACGAATAAAGTGGCGTATATATACCTACGTCTCACAATGGGTTTTTGACCTATTTAATAGTAAACGTATTTTAAAAAATTCTTAATTAGAGAATCTATGATCTTATATTAATGTATTAAGTGGTGATGAATAGCCTCGCAGAGCTCTATCGGACTTCCATCTCAAACGTGTTGTAATTTCCACTATTCACGAATTATGCAATAAGAAATGTTATTTTGTAACAAATGTTTGTAAATCTATCGGACTCATCTGTGTGGTTATTAGTCCGTAGGTCACAAACTACTTAAACTAAGGTAAACTATCCTAAGGACAACACAAACATCCATGCCGGAGGGGGGATTCGAACCCCCGACGGCGAACGAACGCGCGCACCGCAGCACGGCGCTCCAGTACGCGCGGCAGGTCCGCCGCGGCTTTTTGTAACAAACTTTTACTGTTTAACGTATAGGATTTATTTAAATAAACAAAATAACGACAACACCCACAGTCTATGACTAGTAGGAAACTACGTAGAATAGAAAAATCGATTGTTTATGCTTGCTTAACAAACTCTGTAACGGCAGGTAAAGACTAGCTACTAAAAAGCATTTATTAGCAAAACTCTTTAACGCACGAGAAAACTAATTACAGCACTGTCTGACGGTTAAGGTAAAAGACTTCCCAATTTTCTTGTGAATCTGGTACGACTTCGTAAATATTTTGATCGTTGTATGAGGACTCGAACTTTACATTGAATTTTATCGAGAAATAATTCAGACATGCTATACTTTCGTGAAAGGGACATTTGATCAATAAAAGTCACATAAACTGTGAATTTAGTTTCGGTTTTTATCTGAAAGTGCTCGCTATTTATAACGTAGTCCCTGAAATTATGAATATTCGTCAGGGCTTACGTTTGAGTGGAAAAACTGGGGATTTAAATTCATATATTTTTAAAAGGCTAAACAATATACGAGTGCATCGGTTATTTATAGAGGTAACACTGCCTGTGTTGATTTATCGAACTGTGTTTTCATGATTTATAAATAATTTGGGCCGTTGCAGTGAAGAGTGTACAGTTGAACCTAGATTTGAAATAACGGTAAACAGAAAAATCTAACTGTATCACTTTGCCCGCGTTGGCCACGTGTAGCCTGGAATAAATCATTAATTCATTGCACACAGTCCGCTTGGGGGCTCGAGCTACGATTTATCTACATATATTTTGGTGTAGCTGAAAAGAAGGTAAGATTCAGGCAAGCACACCCGTACTAGAATGCTGCAAATGACAGAAAAGATAAACTGATAAAATTTTTAATTCATGCCTTTCAATTTATTCCGTTTTATAGTATAAATGTGAACGACTCAGGCAGTGGCATAATACTGGGATACTCAATAAATAATAGGTGATATATAGGAAAAAATTCATCAAATTACGAGGTTTTGCACAATATTAGGAGGGAATACAATGCAAAACATTTAATACTGGGTAGTGGTGCATACGAATGAGAGCTCCATGCAGTGAGAGATTATTTAAAATACCGCGTAAGCGGCATGCTCTGTAGCTTATTATAGTTCAGATTACGGTACTTCCCTACTTGATGGACCACAGTGTCCCCTATCAAGCTGTTGTCTCGGTCGTTTGTCCAGTTGTGTGGTACGTTTTAAACAATTAATGTTTATTTTGAGTACAAAGAATGCCATTCCAACTTGAAGCAACAAATTCTAACGTTTTTGTAAGTGAAAGCTACCGGACATTTGCAGTAAGCATTGACAACTCCGCTAGACTATCTTACTGTAGTAAAATCTATGTGTGTGGAATTAACAGAAAATACTTAAAAATTCTAGTATGACAGTAGCAACCATTACCATACGAATAAATACAGTCCACTGAAAATAGAAGACATTTGTCAGTGTTTATAAACCTTCTTACTTTTCTCCAAATCTGATTGTCATACTTCAAACAGTAAGAATAACATATCGGCACTGGTCTGTCTTCTCTTGCATTACTGTTGTTGTTGTTATTGTGGTCTTCGGTACGAAACCCGGGTTTGGTAACAGTCCATGCTACTCTGTCCTGTGCAAACCGCTTCATCCCCGACTAACTACTGCAAAATACGTGCTTTTGACCTTGCTTACTGTTCGTTTCTCATGAAGTTCCTCTACGGTATTTTACCGCTTCACACCTCTAACACAAAGGGGTGATCTATGTATATGACATAATTATTTTTTATCTAACGATCCCTTCCTTTAGTCGAGATATGTGAGAATTATCGTTTTTTCCCAATTCTCATTCGTACCTTCTCATTGATTGCAGGATTACTCACCTAACCTTGACATTCTTCTTTTGCACAAGCTTTCAAAATTTTCTATTCTAATCTTGTCAGAACTGAACGATACCCAATTTCCACTTTCGTTCAAGGCTACATCCCACACAATTGTCTTCAGTAGAGACTTCCTGACTACCTATATTAGATGTTACCAAATTTTTCTTCTTTAGATAAGGTTTTCTGCCACAGATAAATATTTTCTATTATACTTCAGTTAAATTGTTGCCCAAATACTACAGCTTTTGCACTTTTGTGTGTACAATACGATGCAGCATACTACATCTTGTTGCAAACTGACAACTTTCTGTCCTATTCATGTACGACACTACCTTGCAGTGTATTATACGTTTTGGTCTGCAGCGGATACACATTACCCGCGGAACGTGGGGCTCAGTTAGTCGGGGCATCTGTGACGAAACGTTTCGCTGGCCACAGCATCCTCGGTAGTGACAGCGTTATCATCATTTGCAAAGAGGATTAGTGGGCGAAACCCGGTGTTATTTGACAATGACCGACGAGCATTAAGATAATTGTGGACAGAAAAAATGAAACTATCACTGTAAAATCGACTACAAAACTAAAAACTCGAAGAAATACTGTTTCTATAAACCTTATGGCTGGCGCTTAACATTCTTAACATACTTGTAAGCGCTGCATTCATGTAAGCCCTTCATAACGGAAGCCAGCGCAAAGCTGCAAGTAAATGGTACCATTATCATAAGACCTTGACATTTGACGACTAGAAGCATGCGGTATAATCCCATAAATTATCATTTATATTGGTTCTACACACAGCCGCGTTTATGTAACTAAGATCTCGAAAGAACCTTATGTACGCCATGCCTGCTTGCTTGAAAAAGAAAGCTGGGAGCTTAGAACTTCACGTTCCGTCGGTAGCGTGGTCATTAGAGGCGGTGCTTCATAAAGTATGGGGGAGAAACTGGCATGATTTGCAAAGTCGGAGTATTCTACGTTCCTATATCTTCCCTCCTGCCCAGACAACGGTGAATGAAAATTTCACCAACCTCGAGAGTAAACTGCGTTCTGTAACCAACAGCTTTCTAAGAAATACCGTTAAATTCCAAAATAATAATTGGTCCAAAGACACACACACACACACACACACGCACACACACATACGCACACAAACTTCAGCAGCGGTGGAGTAGCCCAGCGGTGTAAAGCACCGCGCTGCGGAGCGCGCAGTTGCTCGCCGTGGAGGTTCGAATCCTCCCTGGGGCATGGGTGTGTTTGTCCGTAGGTTAGTTTACCTAGGTTTAAGTAGTTTGTAAGCTACGGACTGATGACCACGCAGTTTGGTCCAATAGATTTACAAACATTTGAACAAAACTTCAGATCTGCTTTGTGAGGTATCGTAAAATTATCAAACTCGCCACATCTCAACATAATTGAACCGTTACTTGGAAGACATCCATTGTCTCCGACAGTCTGAACGAAGATATTTTCGGAACAAAATTCTTCAACTGAAACACAGACCGAGCGAAGTGGCGTAGTGGTAACACACTGGACTCGCATTTGGGAGGATGGTTATTCAAATCCACCTCCGGCCATCCAGATTTAGGTTTTCCGTGATTGCCCTAAATCACTCCAGGCAAAGGCCGTGATGGTTTCTTTCAAAAGGGCACGGCCCATTTCCTTCCCCAGCCTTATCCAAAACTCTGAGCGTTAGCTCCGTCTCTAATGACCAAGCTGTCAACGGGACGTTAAACCCTAAACTTCCATCCTTTCCTTTCCTTGCTGAAACACAGAGGCTATAAAAGGCTTAGACGTTGACATCCAAAGTGCAATGTTCAACTGGAAAATTTCAGTGAATGGTCCCGTATTTTACAAACCGCAGTGGAGAAAATTAGGTGCCCGCGCATACACAATGAGGGAAATGTAAACGAGTGTCCCCTATCGTGGGAAGCATAGGAGTGAAGCGCTGGTACACGTTGCGACCCAGCTAACAAGGCCAATTTGAGAACGCTTTAGAAATGGAAACGAAGAGGTTTACGATAATAACGTCACCTGCATGTTGCATTACTGAAACGGATGGAAAATAAATTTCCGTCTGTGACCGCGCAGCCTATACTTATTGCAGATCCGAAAAAATGTTATCTGAATCGGAAGAATGTTAATATTACGGAAACTATGGCAAAAATAATCAATAATTTTGGTTAAAATTTTGAAAAGTAATATTTTGTGCAGGCAACGTTATAAAAGTGGTTATACTAGTTGACCTACGTACATTCATAAATAAACCATTTAAATAATGTTTGTGAATTCATTTCTTAATTATATTAAAAGGAACCATTAAATATTGCAATACAGACATATCCTGGTATGTTAACTTTTATTCTCATGTTACGATGGTATGGATACTACTGAGCGCTATATTCAAACATTAGGCAACTCAACCATGAAAACATCTTTTACTTTAGGAAGCTGCTTTAAGATAATGGCAATGTATAACGAGAAATACATCACTGAAATTATTTTCAGAGTAATGGCGACTGATGGTACAATTAAAAATGACTTTCAAAATTACGATCATTTAATATATATATATATATATATATATATATATATATATATATATATATATATATATATATATATATATATATATATTCTATTTTAATGAGAAAGTTAGCAGTCAGAGGGAGGATATTTTGAAATAATAACACCAATAGGGTAAATTTAAATGATTTTCTTGTAATGAATATCTTAAAGGAGAAACACTTACCTAAAGCATATCCAATTCGTGTCTGAATCATACTACCTCTCATAAAGAATGACCACAGAGAACAATTAGTCATTGTCTCCTCCCCTCTGGTCAGTGATATGTAAGACAAAAGAAGGTACGAAATAAATTTCACTGGTCATAGGGGAGCAATACGTGGGAAAAGGGGTGTATAAAAATCATATCATATTTATTGAAAATTACGTAACATTTGCCCCCCCTCCCCCCCAACAGATTTTTTTTAAAGGGTGAATAACTGCAACGTTGCACACACAAAAAATTATTGTATAGTACTGTCATACCAATATTATAACATGTACAGATCATTACAGTTACTTTTGACTACTACACAATTGGTTAAAGTGTGTTTTTCATATAGAGCTATGAATACATTTTTACATCAAGTGCTATATAATTGTTGGTACAGTTAAGTTTTCTGTTGTAAGTACATAGGTCATCAATAATTTTTTTCATTCTGACAGATGACCACACGCAGGAGGTCTAAAAACCTGAGTTTTGATGGTGGATCATTCCTCGTACTGTCTATTTCCCTTTGGTCCATCAGGTTGTTGTCTTCATCCTCTCGACATCATGGCAATACATGCAAAGAGTAAACAAACAGTATAAATAAACAGTTTTACTTATGAAACTATTGTTTGTAAGATAGGATGTACCGATCTGAGTAGAGTGTATGACATTTAAGATATTTTCCTTTAAAAAATGCTGACATGGACGTACATACAAAAATTAATCTAAATTACATCATTTATCATGAAACATTTAAGAAATTAACTGACAGTGAAAAAATTATACTTCTTTTTATGCTACGAATAAGCTTTCATAAAACTATAAGTTTAAGGTCCATAAGTTGGCACTTCAGCATCACGAGTTCAGTTTTTATGTTGGCAACACACCGTTTGACTACGCAACAATCAGTTTTTAGACGGAAACACTTGCCGATATCAGTTCACTGTGGATTGTGCGTAACGTAGCGTGTGGTGGCCTGCCTGCAATTTTCGTGTGTGAAGTTTGCTTTCATTATCTTCTTCGTTACCGGATCATGTGGATTACACCACCAATGCAGACGGTGCCCAGGTCTCGTGCAGTGTATTCCGGAGACGCTAAGTACCATTTCACTGGTTCTTTATTTGAAGTCTGTAAATTACTGTCCGGGAGTTATTCAAATTAAACTCTTGGGTTGGAATTTAACACCGTTTTACCTACTGACCTTTACTTATTAAGTCTTGGCGGCAGCAGGTGTGATTTCTCTTTAATTGGCGTACAGTTCATTTTATAACATTTGTCTGTAACTTGCGTCTTCTACATTTGCAAAACAAACACGAGGATTATATTGTTCATTCCGTGTTCAATTAACATTTTGAGCAACGACACTGAAATTATAACGTTCATTCTGAGTTTACCCCTTATATTTTGTTTAGTTAATCATTTATTCACAACCACTTACTGATTGGCGTTATGGTGAGCGTCATCACTTCGCAACAAGGCACTGATTAGTATTCTTTTACTTCGAGCATAACACTTTTTGCACTGTTTTTCGTATGCAACGTTATTTTAAATATGTATAGGACTTTTACAAAATTGATGCACAACTGGCGTTCTGTTTGAAATTCTTTGAAGAACTTTCATTTATAAATTATAAAATTATTACATAAAGTACTTAACGTAAGTTTCTTTTTAAAAAAAAAAAAAAAAAAAAAAAAAAAAAAAAAAAAAAAAAAAAAAAACTTCAGTGTACCTTAAATATTTATATTCGTTCATATGAGTTACTAAAATGGGAAACTTTCAAATTAATTACACATACATAAATATGCACAAAAGTTTGTCCAATTGGACATCAAATCATAGTTTTGATTTATAGTACTTAAGTTTAAGTAACTCAGCATAAGTCTCACTTTTAATACAAGAAATGCAAAAATTATTACAATAGACGATGTGAGACGAGACTCATGCAACACGCCCAACAGCTACCTGTTCAGACATTGTCATTGAAAATAAGTTTGAGATAAAAGTGAAGAAATCATTTACAGTATAATCAGAGAGAAATACCATAAAAATTCGCACAGAGTATAGCAGCAATAATAGTGTCAGAATCAAGGCTACTACAATTAACTACGGCTGCCTAACTAATTTTTAACTACAACAATAATAATACTACAGACTAGCCAAAACTTCCTCATTAACACACACACACACATATATATATAGTTGCTTCTTGAAGAAAAATCTTCATTTGTAATGCATAACCAGTTTCAATGCACTGTGACATAATTTTCAAGTGCTCCACGTAATCCACATTGTATGCACTTACTTCTTCTGCTTTTTATTCTTTTACTAAACGATTTGTGAATGTATGTGCACACAGCAATAACAGTTTTAGGGCACAAACGTAAACAGAGATTAAGCACCAGATCCGTCCCGTCATCGAGCTTCACACCAGTCAGTCCCGAAGCCGACGTCGCAGCCTCGCCGCAGCGCCCCGTCAGCGCTGTGACTTGCAGCCACCGTCGCAGCCGCTCCTCGCCGCCGCGTCAGCTCCAGCGACGTGGTAATCGTCGAACCTCATCACCATGGACGCTCACCCAATCACCACCACCTTTATAATCTGTCATACTTCTCCATCCCAAGCAACCACCGCTACCACATGGAGGAACTCTCATTCCAAGACTTCAATTTATTTACCCATTCTCCTCTCTGCCACCACCGCCTGTTACGTTCCTCTCCCTCTTATATCTCTTTAACATCTCCACATCAATTCCCGGCACTCCAACCTGCTAGCATCGGACAACATCGCCGTGCCATGATGGCCGACACCCCACAATCCCCGTAGAACATCTTTCCTTCGTGCCTTTCTCTGCTCCCACCTCCGCACTGCCTCCTCCTTCGAAGGCATCCAACCAAAGAAATCATAAAAACGTGTAATTGCGGACCCTACCCCAACAAAAACCAAGAAGGCTCCTCCCTCCCCCTCCTTCTGACCCCATAGACACTGCCCCCATCCCTACCTCTAATCCTACGTCCTCTGACGCCATGATCCACACTTCCCTGATAACAGAACCTTATCCCTTGAGATCCGAAAATACTACCCTGAAGTCCCCCTTGCACAGGTCATCCCACTCCGAGACTCCATTCACCTTGTCTCTCAGCCCCACCCTACACACCTACATGCACCAACGCCTTCCCCGAATCCACTTTGGTCCTAAAGCAACCCTTACTCCCTATTTTACCGCCTCCACAGCCCGTCAACCACCTCCTGCCCGCCGGCCGCCCACCCTCACCGCCGTGATCACGAAGCTGAGTCCTCTGATCAAGGAGGAAGGTTATTGGGAAAGATAAACGCCATGCCTAATGTATCCATCTGCTCCACTAAGCTGATTCACAACGGCACCGGCCCAACCTACCTGATGCAGATCTTCACGGAGTGCGAATCATCCATCCCGACCGCACCTCCAATCCTACAGCTGCGCCAGGTGTCTCGTATACAACAACCACCTGACGCATAACTGCCGAAACTCGAAACTCTCCCACATGTCAGCTCTTAAGTAATAACTGACCATTCCTCCATGAGTGCAATATACAACTCAGCAACTGTTGTGGGACGTGCTGGACCAGGTGCAATACATCTGCCATATGCGACCCAGACGTGCTCAATCGGATTTGGTGAACAAGGGGGCCGCTCCTTTTCGTCCAGTTACCTCAGCTTCAAGCATGGTCCACCACTACAGCTCTGTGGGGACGGGCGTTATCGTTCATTAGCTTCTATGACACCAATTCAGTACCCAAAAAAAGATCTTAGCGATCGAACCGCCAATCTGAACAACACAAATAGGCAGGATTGTTCCGAGTTTCACGTTCTCTCCAACTGGAGGAAACTATGCTTGTCCGGCAGTTCACAAAATCGTGACTCAGCTGTGAACGGAACCTGGCGTCCTTCGCTACGATACCAATTCTTATCCTCTCCGACCAGTTTCTACGAACTAAACGGGGTCGCTATTGTAATGGAACACACAAAAAAGGCTACCGTTCATAGATGTCACACTCGCGAACGAAATATTTCCAATTTCAGTTGCTATCGCGCTTCCTGTTCCTATCTGGAGGGTGGGTTGCAATTGAGTTGCATTAAGGCTCCTCGCTTGACAGGCTGTGAACCAAAAATAACATCTCATGTTAACCGTGGAAAATCTTAGCCTTGCTTTCTGTTAGCTTTTCCTCTTCTCTGGAAACCTTCCTATGGCTCTCCATGTCACAGCTACAGACAAGCCATGTCGTTGTTGCAGTGCACTACCAGCGCATTACAATACTGCACCCCGCTGGTTATGTAGTTCGTTTGGAGATAAACACAGCAAAAACACCATCTACATCAATTTCTGTAGTTACCACTACATCGGTTGCGTAATATTGTTTTCTTCATTCCATAGAACAGACAGATAGACGTCGAATCATTTGCGTTCATCATGCCGATGACAATAATTCAGAATCTAGATATTGAAAGACGGCTGTCTGCCCTCTTCCCTAGGTTTTTAATCTTGTAAATTATCTAAGTTCACTAAACGAGAACCCCTCTCGTTTGGAGGCATGACGAATAGAATTTCATTTCATGTTTTTAAATGTTAGTTTCTGTAATATTGCTGGGATTGTATTATGCTAATAATTTAACATTATGTCTGTGAATGTGGCAATATGAACAGTTTCACCGTGACGCCACTGTCCCTGTGAGAATGTGTACTTGCTTTATTCTGTATGTGCATGTATGAGAAACTTCTAGCATGACAGTCTGAGTGTATGTATGAGAATTTTCATCGTCGGCTGGTGGCTGCTCGCTACTAGTGTTCTCTGGCTTCGTATCGGTAGGTAGTCGTTACCAACCTCTGATTTTGATGCTACCAAAAAGGTTCCTCCACTCTTTGGTTAAAATTTGGGGTGGCAATGCCCAGTTAGCGAGCCTCGGCAAGACGCGCAAGTTTAAGCTCTTCCCCACCACCGTGTTTTCCTAGGTTTTGCCGATTTCCGGTGCGATTTCCCGCGGCTAGTGGAGGGGACTGGGTGGCCGGTCTGAACATTCTGTGGCTGAGCTTCGACCTGATAAGATGCTCTGACTTACTTTCCTCCCTCGAGATGGTATCCATTCGTTGTCTGGTTGTTAGACTTCGGATCTTAGGTTCATTTTTCGGGATGCGTTTCTCCGATCATGTACGAAAATGTATTCAATTTCCTTCCGGTGATTTAGCATAGGTAAATGGGATGTATATGCAACTAATTCGGTTTGATAACGGATGGAAATCGGTAACCTGACTAGCTGGCGGTGTATGAACTCTGTTTAATTTCTTTCTAACTTTGTGAAACGCGACTAATATGCGGGAATGTGAATGTGAAATAATCTTTTCCGTTTTCTCCTTCCGCGAGTTATATGAACTCCACGTGGTGTGCTCTTAGAACAAAGCCTTCAGCTACCCCTGTGTCTGTTCCTATGTCCTACAGGCAAGAAATTATGCATGTACTTTCTGATTTCCATTAGTACCTCGCGATCTCCTCTCAGTCTATTTTAAATAGTGTTTCGTTTTTCAAACTTGTACTTTGCATTTAGACCCCCACTAGTAAATTGTCTTCTAGCCTTGTTAAGCCCCCCTTATTAGCTTGCTTATGAAATACTACGTTTTTCTAGGGGCTGCATGCCGTATTTATTCGTTGATTTCCTCCGACTTTGAATTTATTCCATTTTTCTGATTTTTTCCGTGTAAAACCTTTCCAATCGCGTCTAACTATATTTCTTTAGATTCCTTAAGATACACTACGCATTTCTACAGGTTGCATGTCGTAGCTATTTCTCTATATTTTTCAGAAGTTTAATTTTTGTATTTTTATTGGTTTTCGGAACCACGTGGCTCCGAACTCCGACTTCAAGGTTTATAGCTAGTCACTCGAGTTCCCGCCACTGCTCACACACCAGTGCCTTCCTATTGTGTATTCTTCCTTCGTAATATGTGATTCCGTTGGTTTTTGTTGAAATGAATACAATCTTTAAGCACTTCGCCTTCAGTGGGGGTGCGAATATGTAATGCAGCAGACACATGCCATGTGTCGCAATAATTCCGCTTGCACACGGTTTGATTTGAATGCAAATTATTCTTAGCTATTATCGCGTACCACCTCAAGTAAAGAAAGACCAGAGCGATCTACGAAGTTTATTTTCCTTGTGTTGTGTGGTACATACTGGTACGCTGAATTTCGCTTACGATAGCGGCGCCTGCTTCTGCTTCGTATCAGCACGCTGAGTTGGGTGAGTTTAGCTTTGCTTCACGCGTGTGAGTGGCTGAATGCTTGTTGATTGTAAATCCCTCCCCGGACGATGTTCAGCTCTGGTTACTTTAAGTTATTTTAAATGGGGATGCATTTTTATTATTTAATAAAATTGGTACCCCATTTGTTCATGTTTGAAGTGAATAAATAATTTAGTATCATTGAAAGTTTATCCTAATTATGAATATTAGTTTACGAATACCTTCCCTTTTTTATTTAATTCTGTTTTTCTCCAGTGCTGAGAAAAAAATCAGATGCAAATTATCATATTTTTAATTCCGTTGCGCCATAAATTCTCTCACAGCCACCTTCATGAAATGGTTTAGTTCGGGGTGGCTTGTATATTAACGATTGTGTGTAATTCTCGTGATCTACGACGTATGTTGGCCACCGTCTCTTTGTCTTCCTGCTACTAATGTAAAGTTTGTGTCAGTTTTTAAATTATGGGTCAGGGAACAAGATTATGTTGCAGGAAGTAGTCAGTGGTTCCCGCGAATCCATTAGCTGGTTTTACGGCCAGAGTTATATGTTTAAAGTAAGCTTTTAACTGACTCCTTTCAGATAGAATTAATTTTATAATTAGCGGTGGTCTTTCAATATCTTATTTGACCTCCTAATTACTTTGACTAGAGTATGCACATTTAAATGCAGAAATTATCTTGCTGGTGTAAATTGATGGGCAAAGGCAGAAATGATTTTATTTGCTGCTCCTCTATTATCCCTCATAGTGATAAAGGCATTGCTGGAAACAACGAATATAATATGTATATATGATCCATAATTTACCTGTTAGAGAGCAGCGAGATATTGAGTAAGATAGAACGGTAAAATGTTATGAACGACGTGAATGTAGTGTCACGCATTTCTATAAAAACCAGTTCTCACAATTTATAAAAGACGTCTCGGTACTATGATTAACAAAGGACGTGCTTCACATGTTATGAAATGTCAGAGAACTTTATTACAGAAAACTTCTATCTTAGTCCGTGAAGAGTCCACCGTTAGAAGCCGGTCAGGTCGAGACTCATGAACAGGAGCTGGCCGCAGAGTCAAATATTGACAGAGTGAATGAGTGGAGGCTGCGCGCTTATCACCCTGCGCGAAGTGTCCGTACTCGGGTCCCTTACCGTTCAAAGCAGAACTACAGCGTCGACTGCCACGTTAAGGGCTTCCAAAAGCCAACGTGCACTGGAATTAGTTAAAAATACAGTACCTTTTTTCACTGTAAAAAGTACTATCTCTTTGCTAAACGTTATTCCGAAGAAGTCCCGACATTTTTCCAGCTGAACTTGCATGAGCGTTTTTATATAAACTAAATAGAAAAGACTGTATAAACTCCCAAAAAATAATTCTGTATGTAGGCAGATAAAAAAAAAGCAAAAGCTTCCACTTCTAATTGTTTCTGCACTTTAATATCTTTTTTTTATTATTTTTACGTTTTTTTTTTCAAGAATTTTGCTACTGTGCAAATCTGCCTTAAAACACGTTACTTGTGTATATTATTTAGGGTACAGTGTCATGCTTATTTCTCGTACCGTGCTATCTTATCGCCGGGCGCGGCGGCCGAGGTGACTGAGGCGCTCCAGTCACGGTCTGCACGGCCACTACGATCGGGGTTTCGAACCCCCCCTCGGGCAAGGATATTTGTGCCGTCCTTAGTGTTAGCTAGGTCGTAGGTAGTTTTTAAGTTTAGGGACTGATGACCCCGTAGTTAAGTCCCATAAGCTATACAAACATTTGAACATTTTTTTGCTATCTTATCACCTCTCAGTAATTTCGGTTTTACCCTCAATAGGAGGCTACGAAACGTTTAAATCAAAAGCAAGTATGAAATGTTAAGTCGCGAACTATCCTTTTGTCATTTATACAAAAACCTGAGACTGAGAAATAGGGGAGCTTGCTGGAACGTACTGCAGAAGTACACACCTATGTGGTTAAATAATGAATGCTGCTTTCCCACCATCTCATCGTTATAGCCTTACCTTTTAATAGTTCTTACAGTTTCCTGAAATCCGATAGAAAATATTGTGTCTTATTGTCGAAGTGATAATACTTGTGTTGGCCATTGTTATTAAGTTTTTAATTACTATAACAATTAGTCTCTGTAAAATCACACGCTTTTAATTATCGTGTAAATGCTGGCAAACAGTTATTAACTTATTTGTGTGAAATATTATTAGAAATGTAGCACACGAGACGTAAAAATAAACGCCAACTGGTTTCATAATACTATTCCTGCCACTCCGCTTTCTTCATCAGTAAAAATACTGAGTGGTCCCAGTTAATGCGTTTTAAAGCACTTTTCTCTAGTCATTCTTCCTATAGTTAAAGCTAATGCGACAAGCCACTTTCTCCGCCAGTAATTAAAAACCTTTGAAACAATCTCTACACCAAAGGAATTTGTTATAAACTGTATGTCATTAATAACAATCTCATATTGAACTGTGTTCAGTATTGGCAACTGAACTTCTACTAGTGATGCTGTGACAACAATCATCATTAAACACTTTAGATTTCAATTTCAAAAGTAGTTCCTCACATCTAACTGAATTTGCACTGTTAGAAAATATTCAGACTTTACTATCTTAACAATGTCGCGGCAATAATCGTGCTATCTTTTACATACATTACGAAAAATTTCGGATACGCTTGAGATCCTTTTGTACTAACCCTACTCAGATTATGCAAAAATATAACACCTAATTCAAAAATAGTGGTAGGAGATTCTCTAACTACGAAAATCATACAAGATAAAGTTAAATTTTTACTGTAAGTTCTCTATTCAAATTTCAACAATACAGCTTCTACAAATACTGCTGAAGTATGACTATACCAATTAATTATGGTACACTCTATTGTGATACAACAGTAACTTTCGTTAATTAGGAGCAAAACTCAGATACAAATACAGAAAATTTCGACAACCTCTTTGTATCTTATCACTGCTGATATTGTGAGAAATAATATGAAATTACTCCCACAGCACGCAGTCTCGTGTCGACCGCAGCTCGTGGACCAGATAACCTTCCAATCGAAAGCTCAAACGCTTAGTGACTTACTTCCAACACTGTTAGTGTGATGTATACAGACTTCAAATATATTACACTCTCAGGCGAGTGGTGCGAACTTTATAGCAACATGACACAAATTACATAATAACTCTTCAGAGTCAGAGATTTAATGTGACTGGGATGTTTCACGACTCCCTTCTATTTGAACAATATCTTGCAGGAGGGGTGCTTGCTCATAGTGTGTATCGTTTTTTTTTTCTTTTTTTCTTTTTTTTTAAAAAATTTATGGACTGATGTGTTATTGAGTCTCAAATTACAAAAATATGAAATGAACAATAGAAACATAGTTAAAAATAATTGATCTGACAGATATATCATACAAATACTGGCTAAACCATGAAATAGTGCTGCAAATAGTATTACAACATTTGTACGATTTATAGAGAGTAGCTACATTCCTATGCCTTTGTTGATATTAATTACAAAATTTGGCGAACAAATTTATAAAGTTCCTTTCTGCTTACATAATTGTAGTTCAATTATTACAATGTGAACAAAAGTTCAGAAAATAATTAATAAAAATGGTGAAAAACGTTACACTGTCTTTAAAAATTCGCTCGATACGTGATGTGACATGAACATTATACAATATACATAGAAATATTGATTTTTTGTATCTGTAGCACCTCTGTTGAATTAAGAAAGAACATGAGTAATAAAATAAAGAACATGATAGGATTCAAGTATTTACTTTGTGCACATCAATTGCATTTGCCTCTTGTACTCTATCAGAGAACTTATGTAAAATGTCCTAGCATCTAACATTGTCAGTAAAAATTTGTATTGTGTATGTACAAAGTCATGAGGTAATAGCATTTTATTAGTCCTATTTGAGGGCTATCAGTTCTGTGTTATCCAAGGATTTCCATTAGGTCTTGTACATCTGCCTATATGATCCTCTGCGGGCTTCACTACTCTGTCTCTCAGAGCTACCCATTCTTCTTCTATTGTATTAATTTCCCCCGTTTCAGGCAATTCGTGCCTAATGCTCCCTCTAATACTATTGGTGCTTGCATCGGTGGTTCTGATTGATGGAAAAAAAGGAGGGTGTGCGCTTGTTGGTGTTTGAATGTAACTGGCCAACAACGGCGATAACCAAAGTTTCCTGGTCGGCCTAGTTCTTCTAAGCAGTGACGTTGCTTCCACGCTGTGACGGGTGCCCATATGTGGCAAAAGGGCCCGTTCTACCGCTCACCACGAAGCGTCGCAGTGCTGCCGAAACCAGGAGCCAAGGCAGTGAGAGTTTCTATCCGTCTTCTCTGTTCGTATCTTTACTAATCACAATTGTTTCACAAATGTCCTCTTGGATTTAAATGGCTGTTTAGAGAGCACCTGTAAATCTTTGAAGTTTAAATCGTGGTCACACTCTTCCTCGTCTTCTGCACCCGTTGAACTGCTGTGCTGCTTTAAAGATACATATGTACCTTTCATGTTCCGCCAACCGTACACGAATAGCCTTCCTGATTCTCCTATGTATACAGTCCTACATTCGCAGTTTATTTCATACACGCCAGCAGGATTCAGACTTCATATTTCATCCTTATTTAATGTGAGGATATCTTGAATTCAGTTATTGCTGGAAACAACGAGTTTGATGCCAGGTCATTATAAGACTTTCCCAATGCGCTCACTAATCCACTTAATGTATGGAAGTAGCTCTTCAACTTCAGTGTTGTTTCCCTTAGTTCGTCGCGGTTCTATGACATTCTTAATGCTTCTGTCGCTGTATCCATTGGCGCGGAATATCGATCGCAACTTCCTAGTTATTGATATCACTAATGCGTTGCGCCCTGTTGACTACTGTGCTAATAACTGAGTACCTGAGGGCCGGATGGTGATGAGTTTGCGCTAGCAAGTATCGGTTGGAATGGGTTGGCTTTCTGTGCACTCTGTGGCCTAGTGTACCTACTGCTGTTTTACACACTAGGACGCCTAGAAAAGGAATAGAACCATTGTTTTCTATTTCTCCAGTGAATTTTATTTTCTCATGCTGGCTGTTATGATGTTGGGGGAATTCAGCTAGCATTTCATTTCTGTGTGGTCATATTACGAAGGTGTCGTCGACATACTTCAGACAGCACTTGGGTCGTAAAGGTGCTGCATTCAAAGCTCTTTCCTCCAGGGCTTCCATAAAGATGTTTGCTGCTACAGGTAACAAAGGAGAGCCCACAGGTACTACATCCATCTTGCCTCTTGTAATAAGTAGACGTCAGGCAATGTTTATGTGTAGTGGTATACGATCTTGTAAGAGGGCTTCAGTATCATCCACTGGAATGTTTGTGGAGATTGATTCCACATCATAACTTACCATCAAATCGGTGGGTGCCACGGTCTTGTTCTTAAGAAGCTCAATAAAGTCTTCAGAGTTGTTCACATAAGAACTTGTGTTACCAACATGATTGCGCAGTCTCTTGGCTAGATGGTTTCCTGTGAAGTAAGTTGCTGAATTAATGCTGTTGCTTATCGGTCGTAATGGACGGAATTTGCTTAGTGCTTCTGGCAGTTTCGGACGAGTGTCCTGGCTGTGTCAATATCTATTCTTGACTCCTTTATGAGAGCCAGAATCTTTCTCTACTATCTTGGCCATTGGGTCACCTTGTAACTCCGGGTAGATTAGTTAATTTAATAGATATTTCATCTTGTTTTCATACTCTGCCATATGTACGACGACTGTGGCTTTTCCTTTGTCTGCCTGCAAGACGACAATGTCTTCATTTTCCTTTATTTCATCATAGCTCGGTGCTCTTCAAGTGAGATGTTCTTTTTAGGGAGGTTGGGGCGTAGAAGTACCTTGGAAGATTCCTGTCTCACTATTTCAACTTTATCTTGCGGTGTCATATGGATTCTTCAACACGCTCTATCACATCTTCACATAGCAGTGTTCCGGCGATGATTAGTTCTTTCTCCAACACATTCATGTCTGGTTCACTGATCACGTGTGAAGAAAGACTGATAACAGTTCATGGAGCAGAAGTCATAGGATCTCGTTTCTCATTTTTCCGAAGTGAGGCCTCAAACATCTGTTTATGCGGATCGTTTATGTGACACAGTGACCTATTGCTTTGCTGATCCAGATGGAAAAACGTATTTGCTTGTCTCTGCATCTCTTGAGAAAGGTGAGGTCATTCACCATCGTCCCTTTCTTCGTCTTCAGGAGTAAAGGAGTTGCCGTATGCATTCTGCCCATATTAGCCCCATTAGTTATTGTTAAAATCAAAATTTTTCAGAGCAATTTCCCGCGTCATGATGATAAAATATTTCTAACGTTTCGGATCCGTTACAGGAGCCTTCCTCAGGGAATAATGACTTGTTTCCTCCTGTGCTTGTCTTATAAAGCCAATTCTGTCCCTTCCTGCTACCAAATTTCAACCAATCAGAACTACCCGTGGGAAGTGTTAATGTAATGTCTCGAGTAAAACAAAGTTTGATCGTATAGCTAAGTAATGTATTTCAAATTAATCAAAATTATCACTACAAATCGTTAACTATTTATGTAAATGTAATTAGTACGGTTAGTGGTTCAATCACGACCTAATTATTGCTTAAGCAACTGTGATTGCTTGCAGCTGAAAGGCATTCAGGTGAAAGCATTTATCTGGAGTTAGAATTGTATGGGAGGAAACGTGGATGATAAGGAGTTCAGACGAAAAGGTAATAGAAGCTTTCGCAATGTGGTGCAATAGACAAGTGTTGAGGATTAGATTGGTACATCACGTAACTAATGATGACGTGCTCAACAGAATTGGGGAGGAAAAGAGTTTCTGACATATCCTGACCAAGAGAAGGGATATACTGGTGGGACACAGTCTGAAACATCAAGAAATCGTCAATTAGCATTAGAAGGTACTATGTGGAGTAAATATCGCAGAGGGAGACCGAGGGGCGAATACAGTAAGCAGGTTCAAGCGAGTATAGGTTACCGTTCGTAATCTCAGATGAACAGGCTTGCGCAGAACTGGGTATCATGGAAAGCTATCAAACCAGTCTGCGAACTGAAGACGACAACAACAAATCACAAAAAATATTATTTACAAGAGACAGAGAATAAAGTAATCTAATGATGAATGGGATAACCTACACCAGTGATGGTTCAATGAAGCGTGTAGCCTTATATCTATGGAAGATATTATACAACTCTTTACTAAAAAAAATGTTCAATTGTTTGTAATCCTAAAGGACCAAACTATTAACGTCATATCGGTCCCTAGACTTACAATCTGCTTAAACTAATTTATCCTAAGACAGCGCGGCTATTTCCGTGTGTCGGTTTTTCACTGAATAAGCTTTTTAGACAGTTAGCGTACCTCAAGAAAGGCGAGTTTCATTTCGGGGAATAGTAAGACACGGTCAACTACCTTCAATGGTTATACGTTTAACATAGGTCACAGCATGTGACTACAAGCTATGTGGCTGTGTACGGACATTATTCCAACAATATAGATGGTATTTTGAACACAATACACACAGAATCTAATCTTTCCTGTAAGAAGTAAACGAATTAACAGTAAAGGATCAAATGTAGAGAGTGGATTAGAAGGAAAAGGGTTTAACTGCTTAGTAACATACGAAATTGCACAGGCATGTGTTAGGTCCCACTTTAGAATTTCCGCTAGTTTTCTCATTTTTTCAAAGATTTTGGACAAAGAATGAAAATAATTATATACAATTAATTAAATAAAAATTAGAATACACACTTTCAATAAAATAATACAAAATTAAATATATATTGTTGTAATACAACATTTAATTTTATATCATTATATATATATATATATATATATATATATATATATATATATATATATATATATATATATATAACACATTCATTAGTTTGCTCAGAAATACTTGTAATCTTCTAAATTTTTATTTCTTCTCTTTACATGCAATGTATTCATCGCTAGACAATATATCAACTCCAAACCACTCTTCGAAACTCCTTTAATATATCATCCTTTCTTCTGTGCATAGAAACTATTAGGCCATTACTCTTATAGGACTCAGATTAAAAACTACGAGTTTCAGTAATAATGGGCAGAGTAAATGTTGAGAATTCTTTCAAATATTTGTAAATCTCTGGGACTTAACTACTCTGGTTATCAGTCCCTAGGCTTACAAACTACTTAAACTAAGTTAAACTAACCTAAGGACAAACATACACACAAAACTGTGCACGAAGGAGGACTCGAAACTCCAACGGCGAGCAACCTCACGCTACGCAACAAGGTGCCTTAGAGCGCTCGGCCACACCACCGCGGCTTGAGAATTCGTATCTGGTGGGAGGCGTACTTAGGTATTCCGCGCAGGTGTGGTGACCACTGCATCTTCAGTGGTGTAGTTCGACTCTCATACATTCCGTAAATATGAATCAATTAAATGACTTACAGGAAACAATATGATGGCAAAGCCGTATGTGTAGGTTTCACATTCAAAATATCGAAAAAAAGTTTCAAACACAATTATTCGATATTTTTCAACAACTTTTACTTAAAAAATTTTCTGATTCGACCCAAATCGCCCACATGGGGCATAGTGCCGCCTAATAGCGCCATCAGGGTATCGCTATGACCAGTGGCGGCGCGCCCTATGTGTTCACTGGTGCAGTGAACCCTCGGAAAAAGGCAAGTTGTGAAGAAAGTAAATAATTAAAAAGTGTTTTTAAACAAACGTACTTCGTTTCATTTTTCTGCCAGATCATTTTATATTCACATTCAAAGTATTTTTATCGCATGAGAAACATTTTATGTCGCGGAGTCAACACGTATATAAGTCGTAGCTCAGCCGCCTAAAATAGGCGGCAGAGGTTCAGTTTGTCTTGTGAACCCCCTGGAGGCAGCATATGGGCGCTCCCACGGCAGGGATGGGTGAGGGGAACGCCGCTTTTAACACAAGCGTTGGAGCTCGTAAAGACACCAGCTCCTGGCTACTCGAGCTCTGGCCACGAGCCACTACCAATATGTCACTATGAAGATCCGGTACTCAAAGAAGGGAACCGCCAGTCACCTGGAGCTCCAGCCGCCACTGGCTACGGTCGCCGGGGCACAGGAAATAGGTCTGGAAAATTTGGTGCCGGTATGTTGAACGTCGCCACCTAAAATGTTGGAACAAGTTACAGTCGCACACAATCTCAAATCGTCCTTATTTTCGCTGATATCTCAGAGAGAGATACGGAAAAAGAGCACAGAGGAAAGTTTGAAACATGTCTGTAAAAATTCAGTAATATTGTTTCGCCTGTCTTGTATCGATATTTGTATGTAAAATGTTATATGAACATCTTTGAGTAAATACGTCTATGATTTACTCTGTTGTGTATGAGAGGATTAGCTGAACAGAGGAGTGAGTCGGTGTGTAGCTCTGGTACTGAACGGACGTGTTTTGTTTGGCTGATGAGGCAGCAAGTTTTGTAGGAGCTGATGGAATAATTTTGAAATTTGATTTTCATAGACACAGTTCAGTTCTTATAAGATTGTGTATCATTCATATATGTATCAGTCTGAGAATATTTCTGTTATTCTCCAATCATAAGGTAAAGTAATCATTTTTGTTAATAATAATCGAGAAAGTTGAAGTTCTTTACCTGTTTCACTTTTGTAGTTAGAAAGCTAACCCTCCTCCTTTCATTAAAGTTATTGACTATTAAAGTTAAAGCATAGCATTGACTAAACTGAGTTTGATTAACAGATTTCTTTATTGAAGTGACGTATTAATGATAGTAGGGATTGTTGTGCAATATAGCACGCAAGTGAACAAGATACTAAGTTTCCGCAATCAGTCAGTTAGCGGGATAAATTCTCGCAGTTGCATATTTTGTAAGCCATTCGTATTTTTTTTTTTTTTCAGATTCCTCTCGCAGTCATATTTATCGTGTAGTCAGGGGCCTTTTGCAGACAATGTACTGTTCTTGCTTTGTTCAAAATATCCGTTGCGCTTTCGATTAGTTTAGACGCACTGTTTCTTGATTAATTGTACAAGTATTAATATTAGGGCCATAACCAAACATAATTAAAGTGTTAATGAATAATAAATGTATTCAACTAATCTTTAATCAGCTTGATTGAAAAGTTAGTTAGCGGACTGTTAACTACCAGATGAAGATATTATTGCTGAACATCAATTTTGAACGAGTAGCTTTTGAAGCAGATCACCTTTAGCTGGCTCACAATTGCCAAATTCCTGTAGCGCCTCTGTTTTTCCGATCAATAGAACAGCGTTACCTTTATTCCACCAATCAACATACCTGTTTTAAGTTATAGATTACTAGTCGACCCGGCAATGCTTCGCAATTGCTAATATGTAGTCTTGCTTTGAACGTCAAATGTGCAAAAGTTTATCGCAATCCTGGGAATGATATTGATATCCCAAAGAAAACAGCTATTTCAGTTTTCTAAAAATTTCCCTATTTTCTGGCCAACTATTCCAAACTTTTACTTCACTCAAACCTTCCTCTCGCTTTGAACGTCGAATGTGCAAAATTTTATCGCAATCAGATAAATAATATTGATATTTAATAGAAAAATCTCTTTTCATTTTTTTCAAAATTTTCCAGTTTGCCAGGAAACTTCTTCCAAATTTTTATTACATAAGAACGTTACTCTTATTGTGAAAGTCAAATCTACAAAATTTTATCGCAGTCAGACGAATGATATTGAGATCCCACTGAAATAAGCTCTTTCAGCTCCTCGCGAATTTTCCGGGTAACTTTCCCAAATTTTTAGTCCATTAGAACGTTCAACTTTAGTTGACCGCCAAATTATCAAAATTTTATCGCAGTCGGGTCAACGGTTCTCAACTTATAGTGTTGAGTACATTTAAAAACACATTAATAAGGAACTTGGTTTGAATATTGCGACTTTCCTTTTTGACTGTCCCTATTTTTTTTTTAACTGAAAACTTTTCCGAGACCATAACGAACAAGCGAAAAGGAAAAAAAATTACACCTCTCCGTCGTGCGAATAGTCAGTTATAGTGCTGAATTCAATCAAAAACACACTGAAACATGCACTTTCAGTTTTTCTCAAGTTCTCCAGTTTTCCGGTAGATTTTCCGAAAAGTTTATTTCATACAAGCCTTGTCCTCTCAAGCTGTACTTGTATCACTCTTACAACCATGTGGCAATTGATTTTTTATCATAACAAATCATAAATTTTCCTACTTTCCGGGCGACTTTTTCATATTTTTATTTGATGTGAACCTTCCTCTTGCTATTAACATGAAATGTACAAAATTGTATCGCAATTGGATGAACAGTATTGAAAGTTCACTAAAAAAGCTGTTTCAGTTTTTAGCGGTTTTCCTCTTTTCCGGACAACCTTTCCATATTTTATCACCGTTTAAACCTTCCCTGAACTTACACGAATATTTCAGGACTAAAATAAGCCAAATCGGTTGAGCCGTTCTCGAGTTTTAGCGAGACTAACAAATAGCAATTCATTTTTATATACAGGGTGTCTCAGCTATCTTGTACACCCAAAATATCTCTGGAACAATAACAGCTATTGGAAAACTACTTTCACCGGTATCAATGTACGGCTGGGGCTTATGAATGTATATATTTGGAAACATTCTAAAAAGAAAGCAAAAGTGTTTTTAACACAAACTTATTTTTTTTAAATGGAGACCCTATATTATTTCGTCAGCAATCAATAGCGTGTCAAATCACATAAACAATGGCGTTGATTGCATCGCAATATTCCAGTTACATCCCGAGATATTGCGACGCGAAGTTGACGCTTGAAATACGCGAAACGCGCGGCTAGCGCACGTCCTGAGCAGCACGGGGTTCTCGCCTGACTCTCAGGACGTGCGCTAGCCGCGCGTTTCGCGTATTTCAAGCGTCAACTTCGCGTCGCAATATCTCGGGATGTAATTGAAATATTGCGATGCAATCAACGCCATTGTTTATGTGATTTTTCATGCTATGGATTGCTGAAGAAAAAATAAAGGGTGTCCATTAAAAAAAACATAAGTTTGTGTTAAAAAACACATTTGCTTTTGTTTTAGAATGTTTCCAAATATGTACATTCATGGACCCCAGCCGTACATTGATACCGGTGAAAGTCGTTTTCCAATAGCTGTTATTGTTCCAGAGATATTTTGGGTGGACAAGATAGCTGGGACACCCTGTATATAGATTGTCTGCACTACAAGTCCGTGTTCATTCGCTTATTCTATCAAAGAATGGTGAAAGCGTTATTTGACATAAAATTTCGAGCCGCCAAAAGGCCATCGTGAACTGCCCATTTTTTGTGTTATTAACGTAAACTGGGCCAAAAATAAAAATACAACAAAAAAGGACGTAGTTAACAGCAAGTAAAGAAGAAAACACAGGGGAGAGAAAAATGAGATGGATCAATAAATGACAATGGATGCGCTTTTTTTCCTAAGACAAAAAAATGCAGGAATATGGTGCTGTTCCAATTTTCCATTATCTGAAAGGACGTCTGTGCTCAGAACGACTTTCCGATCTTAAACTGGCGATAGGAGAAACGTCGTTTCACCTGCGCGGCCAGCGCGGATCTCCGCGGCCCATTAGACCGCCCCTGAATGGTAACGACCCGCGTCATTGGAGGCTCCTGCGGGCGTTTCTGCGGGGAGAATGCATGCCGCGATCTGCGCCAGAATTTCCACACCGTCCCGCCACCCCCAGACCACCACGCAGGACTCGACCCAAATACGGCATTTGTATGCAGGCTTCTCCGTGGGCGAGGTTGTCTAGGAGATGGAGTCTCGTGCCAGAGACGTCGTATGATATTTTTATAGATATAGCGGCAAGTCAACCAATCTCCACCTGCGGAAAGCTTTTCCAGTAGGAGGCGTCCCGGCGAATCGTGACCGCGCTTTTGATTTTGTGAATTTGCCGGTCGATCTTCTCCTACCTGCACTATAAGGTTGGGGAGAGGGGCGATACGGGGATTACGCATATTGGGAAATCTGGACCATCCAATTCAGTCGTTGGAATTTAGTCTTACTCTCTGCATTCAGTTTAAACAAAATTTCAATTTCTTTATAACACTGACAGCGTAATAATGTTTTAACTGAAAAGGAAAGTAATTGCACATTGATACATTACTTTCCGTTTTCAATATTTCAGGTCTAACATTGTTATGGCATCAATATACCGGGTGATCAAAAGTCAGTATAAATTTGAAAACCAATAAATCACGGAATAATGCAGGTAGAGTGCTAAAAATTGACACACATGCTTGAAATGACATGGGGTGTTATTTTTTTTTAAACGTTTTGCTAGACGCATGAAAGATCTCTTGCGCGCGTCGTTTGGTGATGATCGTGTGCTCAGCCACCACTTTCGTCATGCTTGGCCTCCCAGGTTCCCAGACCTCAGTCCGTGCGATTATTGGCTTTGGTGTTACCTGAAGTCGCAAGTGTATCGTGATCGACCGACATCTCTGGGGAGGCTGAAAGACAATATCCGACACCAATGCCTCACCATAACTCCGGACATGCTTTAGTGCTGTTCACAACATTATTCCTCGACTACAGCTATTGTTGAGGAATTATGGTGAACATATTGAGCATTTCCTGTGAAGAACTTCATCTTAGCTTTGTCTTAATTTGTTATGCTAATTATTGCTTTTCTCATCATATGAATCGCCATCTGTCGTTTTTTTTTTTTTTTTTTTTTTTTTTTTTTTTTTTGAATGAGTAATATTCACAGGCCGCAAATTTAACTAAATTCCTACGAATAACAACTACGAACAACTTAAATTCGAAAAAACACATAGAAAATATTCTAGGGAGGGGGAACCAAAGGGTACGTTACGTGGGCAGAACACTGAGAAGGTGTTACACTTCTGCTAAAGAAACTGCTTGCACTACACTTGCGCTTCCTATTCTAGAACATTGCTGCCCACTGTAGGAACCCCTCCAAATGGCACGTGGATAATATAGAGAAAGTACACAGAAGGGCAGCTCATTTTGTATCGCGATGTACGGAAGAAAGAGAGTGACATAATTGATGCACGAGTTGGAGTGGAAATCATTAAAATAAATGCGTTATTAGTTGTGCCGAGATTTATTTGTCAAACTTCTGTTGTCAACTTTCTCTTCGGAATGCAAACATATTGTTTTAGGACACACCTGCATAGGGAGCCATGATCATATTCATAAAATAAGAGAAATCTGATCGAAAACGGAAAGTTTCAGGTGTTTCTTTTCCCGCATCGGAATTAAACTGGACATTGGTCAAGGAGTCTGCTCTGTGAACCATAGATTATCGTGTAGACAGTGCCATTCCTTTTATGTTGAAGGTAAAATCTGTACGGTATGTGGTGATATTTTTGTTACGCAACTGGCGAGATTGGATTCTAAATGCCCGAAGATTATCATAACACTCATACTCTAATAGCAAGGAGAAATTAAGAGATTGTTTAACAATTCGTAAGTAATCAAATTCTTCATGGGTTTCCAGCCGGATCATTCTGACATCTGTACACAATATTTCTGCGGTCCAACTGGCCGCCATCATCAGATGTCGAAGCTAAGCCGCTCTCGCTCACGGCGAGAGCTGCTTAGCTTCCTCACCTGATGATGGCGGCCAGCTGGACCGCAGAAATATGTACAAATGTCAGAATGATGTGGCTGGAAACCCACGAAGAATTTTATCAAAGAATACGCCGGGAAAGTCTACAAAGCCACAACAATTCGTAAGTAAATTATTTTGTTGTCATTTACGAATTCGACTGCAGAAAATTAGTTATCAGAACTGTGAAATTTTTGAACACATTAAAGTCCATAAAAATATTGCATTGTGTTACATAGCCCAGAACCTAATAATTTTTCTCAATAAAATGAACCAGACTTTACACTGTAAAGGAACAATGAAGGTTTATAAAATACATTATGCTTTGACAAATTATCACACACAGAAGAATCTGGGAGTCTATACAATGTCGGTATACAAGGACTGACTGACTCCGCGAGTCGGTAAGTTACAGCAGTTCCTGATATCTTTGTTTTTCTGTCAGACCCTGGCGGACTGTTTAAACACCTCACTTGTTTTCGAAAGTATCTGTTATCTGTATTAATCTACAAATGTTCCACCGCAATTCATTGGACAACAGGGTGTTCTGAATTCGACAAGTGAGATGAGAGTTTAGAAGTTCTGTGTTAAGGTATTTTATAACGTATTTCGCCCTAGTTATCACTGGATCTGTGGTAGATAATATATGAAATCACCAGGCTAATGTTCATGAGAGTGAAAAATATTGCTAATACCCATAACCTTGAGTGTCGACTGTGCACTTCTCTAAACTTGGTTCTATAACATTTTCATTCTTAATACATTCACTTACATATTCATATAGCATAGATCCCTTTTGCTCATCAAATCCAACGTCTATAGGCTTCATAGACCAAAACAACAACCTCATAATCGTTAGCTAGGTTGTGAATAAATAGAATTTATGGAATTAACTAATCACATAAAATCACCGCTTTGATGACAACTGAACCCACGGTTATTAATTTCCATAGAGTGTCTGTCAGATGCCAAAATACGCATAAAATGGAAAAGATAATATTCCAAGAAATTTCCACAACTAGTAAAGTTGAGTTAAAAATATCCGAAATTTAAGAGACACAGGAATTATATCAAGATCTTTCCGCTTTGTGGAGTACTGTGGTTCATGCCCCCTCGGAATGAACTGACTTGAGGGTACGATAGTGACATATACGATTCTGGTAGCAGCGGCATTACAAAGTTTTAGGTGGGTGTTTGACACCAAATATCGCCAAACAAGGGATAGTCTGAAACGGCGATACCTGCACAAAATTGCCAGTTTCCATTTACTCGATTTCTCAGTACCATCAACTGTTTCCAAATGCGAATCTAAACCATTTAGGAACCACACAAACCCGCACAAACCAGTTCATCAAAATCAGTTCAGCAATTGTAGAGGAGTTCAGTGACAGTCACACGTTCAGTAGTACATGATAGTGTGTGGCCGACCCAAGGCCTTCACGTAAACGCATTGAACATGGAGATGAAGTGAAGTATCTGAAAAGTTCCAAAAAAAAAAAAAATGTTCACTCAAAAAACAATAAATGCCAATAAGGCATGTACAATATCCATTGAAAACGTGCAGTTGATGACGGAATCGTTACATCAAACGAGGATACTTTGATGGAAGAAAACTATAATTTTCCTTTATGTATGGGTATATATTTGAAGAATAAAGTTTTCTGTTTGTTTCACATTTGAAATATCACATGAAAATAATTGTTCATAGATACCAATAAGTGGTATTTTACGTTTCAAAAAATACATAGCAAACGGTAAATGTTGTGGGCAATTATAAAATTAACCAAGAAGAACTAAAGCATTGGGATCGTATGTTGAGCTACCTCAGTCAGTAATCCTGTCACAGATAAGTACCCAGTTCTCACGGTTTTTATTCAGCCAACCAGTGGCAGTATTGTAATGCAAGAACATAGTAAGCATACTGCGAATGAATCCCAGGAAATTTGGTGTAATAACATTTAATTTAATAAATAAGGAAAATATTGCACTAAAATACAAAACTTTCTACGACTTTGTTATTTTTTATTGGCGTCTTATTATTTTAACAATTGGGTCTGGTAGGCTACAGTGGCTTCGCGAATTGGGGTGCTGTTAATTATTCAAATAAGATGTGTCCGATTCTCAATCGTTACGGAACTAAGGCGGGTTGAAAACACGCCCATGAATGAATATGAAAACAAGGCAGATTATTATTTTCAGAAAAGCCGCATAGAGGTGTGTTGAACAGAATAGTGGTGGAACAGAGAGGTCCGATCTATCCTTCTCCATCCGATAAAGATTGTCGGTGTTCAACAGGTGGCAGCACTGCGACCTCTAACCGAGGCAACAGCTGTAATTATTCCGTCACAGTGTGCTAACGTGAATTGCGTCAGTGACCAGTTGTGAAGCTGTGAGACTGACGAATTTCAGTGTTTCATTGAGAAAGTCCACTGTGTCCGTGAATACCAACATGCTTCATACGTTCACCCATGCAGAATATGCAGACATGTTGCTTGAGTACGGTTATAGCAAACTGTAGCATAAATTTCTTTACGGCAATAGCTGCAATCAAGACAAAAAACCTGTCAGTTACTTGACTGTCATCAATTATTTTTTTATTCGCGAACGTGATATCTGCCGTATGATTAAAAGTTAAAAAATAATTGTATATGACTGTGGTCCCCTCACTGGAGGAAAAATATAATCGCATTACTGTTGGAAAACATTAGTTAGATACAGACAACTGATATTATTTTCACCTGAAATGTTGCCTTTCTTATTTTCACAAAAACCTCTGTATAATTGTAGGCACAACTAAATGTTTTACCAAAAGTCTCGTGGTACAGGAGTAGGGAAGTTGCTATGAACAAAACAAATGTTGCAAATGTTTGTATTGTCTAGCTGACTTAACTACGGGGTCATCAGTCCCTAAACGTACAAATTACTTATGAACTAACTAAGACTAAGGACGGCATAAATATCCATGCCCGAGAGGGGATTCGAACCCCCGACCGTGCAGACCGTGACTCCGTCACTGGAGCGCCGCAGTCCCCTCGGCCACCGCGGCCGGCTGAACAAAACAATGCTATGCCCAGTCTACCAGTATCTTCGACCATAGGTATTTATTTATTGATTTATTTAGCCTGATCAGATTAGGGCCATCAGGCCCTCTCTTACGTCGGACCAGGGTTTTACACATACAATATTTCTTTACATGTGAGTTACCTATAACATAATAATGATTTTTACAGATGAACAGTTAATAACATTATTTATACAGGTTGATTACATGTAAAAGGATGTAAATAAAAGGTAATAACTTAACTCTACATATGTAATAACTTAACTCTAAATAGGATTAATACTAACAGTACCACCTTCTGCTGCTGCTGGTGGTGTAATAATAGAAGTAACAACATTTATATTAGCAGATACAATATTTACTTTTGAATATATCGAGACTGGTTAACGCATGGCGAATTCTGACAGAAGCTGTACCTGGCGAGAGCAATGGCAGTTGAAGAATATCTGGGAGGAGGAATGGATGTGACGTACCTGGACCGTAGGGTAATAAAGACTGGCGTCATTATTGCTTTAGCAGATAATCCATTAACTGTCGTTTGAAGCTGGCAGTGTTATTCAGTTCTCAGATATACTGAGGTAGATTGTTCCAGAGCCTGGTTCCTGCTACTGAAAAGGATTTTGAGAAACCGGCTGAGTGATGGATAGGGACAGAAAGGGTTTTGCTCTGACAGGAACGAGTAGTTCTTTTGTGTTGATCAGATAAGAGTGTTAAGGTCGAGGAAAGATATGAGGGACAGTGTACGTTGATAAGAGAGTAGAGGAAACAGAGTGTATGAAAATCTCTGCGCTTGTCAGCACGGAGCCAGGATAGTTGCTTATAAGATGGTGAAATGTGATCAAAGAAACGGATGTTACATATATATCGAACGCAGGCATTCATGATTAGATCCAGACGTCGTGAGCTTTCCCAAGAGAGACCTTGCAAGATAACATCACCGTAATCAATAATTGGAATTACAAGCGTTTGTATAAGTTTCTTTTTAAGATCGAGAGGAAAAAACTTCTTATATCTCTGTAGGGCATGAAGAGATGCTGATGCCTTCCTACACACTGCGGCTGTGTGCTCAGCCCAATTTAGTTTGTCGTCTATTATCACTCCCAGACTTTTTGCCGAGGGCGAAAAATAGATAGGTGTGTCATTTAATATTAATGGTGGTTGAGATTCGCGGTATTTGTGGTTGATGAGTCTAGGATGACCTACCAGAATCGCTTGTGTTTTACTTGGATTGAGCTTTAATCCTATATTCTGTGCCCACTTTGATAGTGCACATAGGTCAGAATTAAAATTCTCGATTGCTGCCTTCAGGTTTTTTGGTTTTGCACTTAAATACAACTGTAGGTCATCGGCATACATGTGGTATTTACAAAAGGACAAGACCGATGATACGTCATTTACATACAATGAAAAGAGAAGTGGACCTAGCACCGAACCCTGTGGTACGACTGATAGAACTTTTCTCCATTGTGACTTTTCGGTGCCGGACATGACGCACTGAAGACGCGATGTCAAGTATGAGCGAATCCATTGCACCACGCCTTGAGAGAAATTTAGACTGCTAAGTTTAGCAAGTAAAATATCAAAGTCCACAGTGTCGAAAGCTTTGCTAAAGTCTAAGAAGCACATAATAGTCGCCTCTTGTCTATCCATTGCCAGATTAAGATCGTCTGTTACTTTTATCAAAGCAGATGTTGTGCTGCGATATTTGCGAAAACCTGATTGGTGTTCGTCAAGAAGTTTATTAGTAGTCAAGTAGCTGGTTAGCTGATCATGTACTATATATTCTAGGGCTTTGGACAGTGCCGGAAGAATGAAGATAAGTCGGTAATCAGAGGGTGCTGTGGCAATGTCCTTTTTTGGCAGTGGCTTAACTAGTCAACGTTTCCACGCATCAGGAAAAACACTTGTGGCTAAGGACTGATTAAATATATCTGTTATGATGGGCAGCAGTGGATCAATAATCAGCTTTATCATTTGGATAGTGATACTATCATCCCCGGTAGATGCTGATGTAATACGCATAATTGCTTTTTTGACCGTATTTCCAGTAACATGCTTAAAACAAAACTTATCATGGTTAGCGTTGTTGATCCTCGTGATATGGTCAATAAGTGTTTGTTTCGTTTGGTGATCGATTGAAGTGGTAGGCGTTGTGAAATAATGATTTAGTTCCTCAATGGAGACAGTGGGTTCGGCTGCAGTTTTTATTTTCCCAATACCAAGACCGCGCAGGTTTTTCCAGAGGACAGCCGGTCTATTTATGTTGTCGGTTAATGAATGGGCGTATCTGAGTTTAGCATTTCTCACAGCCTGGCTGACTCTGTTACGTTTCTGCTTGTACGAGGTGTGATTTTCAGATGTAGGGTGCAGTTTGTACGTCCGATGTGCAGTGTCTCTGAGATTCATGAGCTGTTTTAGTTCATCAGTTAGCCATGGTGCGGGTTTCCTTCTCACTTTTTTGGTTTTGATGGGCGCATATTTATCATACAGCTGGTTAAGTTTATTTGTAATTTTGTGAAGTTTCTCGTTTACATCCGGGAAGGTGTCAGAGGTTGGCTCGAAAATTATTTCTAGTGCATCAGCTGTCAGTTCAGGTAAGTTGATGCGTCTTAAGTCACGGTATGCAGTTAACAGTGGTTTCTTCCTAGGGCATTCTAGCGAGTACGTCATGAAAATTACATCATGGGCAGACATACCAGGCGCAGATGTTTGTGACGTTCGAATTACTCTGTCTGGAAACCTTGTTGCAAATATATCTATTAAAGTGTGACTATCAGCTGTGTGATGGGTGGGTGCAAGCTGAAGTAAGGTTAGATTCGAAGATGTAAGCATACGCTTGAACTTCATACAGGACGGACTGTTGAACAGAAAATTTATGTTAGTGTCACCTGCTATAATTATGTGCTCATAGGTTGATTCGAGGTCTGAGAGGGCAGTTTCGAAGCAGTCCAACGCACCTACCTTCGGAGGTTTATAGAGGACGCATATTAGACACTTTTCTTTGAGAGGTTTTATCTCTATGAACATGTATTCCACTTGTTCAGTTTCATCGTTATTTGACGTGTGCAAAACGGTAGGAGATAATTCAGAGCGAATGTAAGCTCCAACGCCGCCTCCGCGTTTGTGCAATCGGTCGTGTCTTAGGAAGACATAGCCGTCTAAATTTACGGAACTGGTGGTAATGCTTGGTTTGAGCCAGGTATTGGTAGACTCAGATTGGCACATTTTGTCTTAGTCCAAAGATGTTTCAAAATGTCCATATGTTTTTAAACGTTTGGTCATTGGTCCCTAGAAGTACATACTACCTTAACTTACGCTAAGGGCCGCGGCGGAGCGGCCGAGCGCATTGAAGAGTTATGCTGCGATGCGCGAGGCCGTTACCTGTCGGGGGTTCGAATTCCCCCTTCGGGCATACATATTTCTGTCGTCTTTAGTAGAAGGTATTTCATAAGCTGTTTGTAAGTTTAGGGATTGATGACGCCGCATTTAAGTCCCTTAAGTTTTACAAACATTTGAACTTTTGAAAGGAGAGGCGTGTATATAGCGATAAACAATTCCCCCAGGGGGCTCACGGTTCTTTCGCGAGTACGTACGTGGCAAGCCCGGGGCCCCGAACTAATGCTGTCTTCCATCCCGCTTTACTTCCCTGACTGTATTTCGCCCTCCCCTCCTATCCGTCCCCTCCCCACCGGGGGACTGATAACCTCAGTGGTTTAGTCTCCCTATCCCAACCAAACAATTCAAAACAACCCGATAAACAATGCGGATGTATCGAGTGAAATTTGTATAGATTCGGAATGTAAGCTAAGGAAAACACACAAACACACACACGCACACACACACCCTTGGCGAGGACAGTGCCTTCTGGTGCTTTAGATGATTAGGGGTTTCAGTTTGAGCGCCGGATCTTGATAGTGGCGCTGCCCCCACCCCTTCCCTTCCCCGCTCAGTGCGCGAGGTCGATGCCCGATGCCTCCGCACCCCCCCCCCCCCCCCCCAATCCCACCGCCCCACCGTTCGACGTCGGCTAAAGCGCCCCATCACATATATTTTCGTTAAAATATATGCAACTGCCTTATCTCGGCTTGTTTGTGCTTGTTTGCTTACCAAGATTCTTTATTTCACACGTTTGTTCCAAGCTTTTGTTTCCACTTTTGATTCTAAAAGATATTGAACGTTGTTAGTTTTTCTTTGTTAATCAACACAAAGTCCATATGAATCTACGCATGAACATTAATATACAGTACGTAACTGCGTACGCAGTTAAGTGACTGTAACAACATGAAGAGGCAAGCTACCTTCGAATCACATGACATTGTAAGCAGCACCCACTCTGGACCTTACGTCTGCACAACGGTTGGTCTCCCCCACATCTTTCCAAACAGTTAAATATTTATTCCAACGTCGAGGGATATGTGTCAAGTAACAATACAAAATTGATTGTTGTTCCCGTATCTTTTGAAAAGAAGTTTGGGTTTAAAGCAGAGACACCGACTTTTGAAAATCAATGTGAGTGCTCTATATCACGGTTCACAAATGTCCGAAACCAACCCTCCTGAAAATCATGTTCATGCATTTTTGAATGAGCAATACTTGATAAAAGTAAATAGGCGGTTGTCTGACCTTTTAAAGATAGAAGGAAGAAGGAGGAGGAAGAAATGGAAAGCATGGCTGCATTAGGACACTACAATAAAGCGATCTAATTGGCCGAAGTTGATATTTCGATATAAGTAACACCCCAAGACTTCTACACGAGCAATGAAATAATTTTTCACTGTACACTAAATCTAACACTTTTTGTGCGAAGCTATTCTTTCTGAGAAAAGCGTTTGGTAGAACACCATCAACAAGGTTTGATATTTCGAAGTACCACATCAAAGTTTTTTGGTTGGTTCCAAGCTCGCTTCGAGGTAACTTCATGACCTCTCTGACAGTATTAATATAGTCCAAAGTTTTTTTAAGCCTGAGAGAAAAGCATTACAAATTTCAACTGAATCTATAATTTTAATAACAAGGGAATTGACAAAGATAAATGAAAAATGATAAGCATCAGCATCAGATTCTTCAAGCTAAATTCCTGAAAGACCACAATTGAATGTTCATAAATACGTACACCTGAAAGGTCAAAAGGACCGACGTGCTTCAGGATGAATAAAGCTAGCATAGTGGCTAGACCACGGACACTTATTACTACTCGCTTGGGGACCCGCGTACAAGACTGATCATTTGTTTCAGGTATGAAATATCATCTCTCGCTATGGTCTTGTTTTGCATTGCCTCTTGAGTCATAAGGTAGGTTTTGATTTTTCCCAATTATTTAAAAATTTATACAATTTTATTTTCCACCCCAATTTTATGTGGGTGCTCAGCAGCCCCAAGAAATTCTTGGGGGGTGCACGAGTCCCGGAGCACCCACGGAGTCGGCGCCCCTGGTTTAAAAAAAATACTTGCAGTTTCTTTTAAAACCACTACCTTCGACAGCGCAGAGCGATGCCGCTAACCACACGGATATTCTTGCTACGTGGAAAATAGTGATTTAATTATTACACATGATCGAACCATCTGAAGGCTTTCACAGTTGATGCGTTTTTATTTTGCAGTTATATTTTACCAAATATGACGTGTTTTTAATTATTCTTCAATGCGCTAGAAACAAATATGAAGGGCGGATGTTGCCTTCATGAAGGATTTACGCGACGGCCGCAGTGACCGAGTGGTCTGCGGCACGCCAGTCACAGTCTGCACCGCCGCTACGGCCGGGGGTTCGAATCCCCCCTCGAGCTTGTATATTAGTGTCGTCTTTATTATAAGGTAGTTCATAAGTAGTGTGGTTCCTGAAGAGGGGCAGCAGCCTTTTCACTAGTTACAGGGGCAACAGTCTGGATGATTGACTGAGCTGGCCTTGTAACATCAGCTAATGTGGTTTTGTCACACAGCTACTGCGAGCGGCTGAAAGCAAGGGGAAACTACAGCCGTTACTTTTCCCGAGGACATGCAGCTCTACTGTATGGAAATATGATGATGGCATCCTCTCGGGTAAAATATTCCGGAGGTAAAATAGTCCCCCATTCGGATCTCCGGGCGGGTACTACTCAGGAGGATGTTGTCATCAGGAAAGACAATACTGGCATTCTACGGATCGGATCGTGGAATGTTAGATCCCTTAATCGGGTAGGAAAATTAGAAAATTTAAAAAGGGAAATAGATAGGTTGAAGTTAGATATAGTGGGGATTAGTGAAGTTCGGTGGCAGGATGAACAGGATTTCTGGTCAGGTGAGTACAGGATTATAAATACAAAATCAGTTGGGGGTATCACAGGAGTAGGACTGATAATGAATAAGAAGATAGGAATGCGGGTAAACTACTATGAGCAGCACAGTGATCGCATTATCATTGTGAAGATAGATACGAAGCCAACACCGACAACAGTAGTACAGGTTTATATGCCAACTAGCTCTGCTGATGATGAGGAGATCGAAGAAATATATGAGGAGCTAAAGGAAATTATTCAGACAGTTAAGGGAGAGGAAAACTTAATTGTGATGGGAGACTGGAATTCAGTAGTAGGAAAGGAAAAATAGTAGCTGAATATGGACTGGGCAGGAGGAATGAAAGAGGAAGTCGCCTGGTAGAATTTTGCACGGAACATGATTTAATCGTAACAAACACGTGGTTTAAGAATCACAAAAGAAGGTTGTATACATGGAAGAGACCAGGAGACACCGGAAGGTATCAGATAGATTTTATAATGGTAAGACATAGGTACCGGAACCAGGTTATAAACTGCAGGACATACCCAGGGGCAGATATAGACTCTGACCATAACTTGTTAGTGACGAACTGTAGGCTGAAGCTGAAAAAACTGCAGAAAGGTAGAAAAATAAGAAGATGGGACTTAGATAAATTGAAGGAAAGTGAAGTTGTGGAGAATTTCAGAGGGAGATTTAGGCAACAATTGACAGAAATAGGGGGAAATAAAACAGTAGAAGAGGAATGGGTAGCATTGAGAGATGAAATAGTGAAGGCAGCGGAGGACAAAATAGGTAGAAAGGCAAGACCTACAAAAAATCCATGGATATCACAGGAAATACTACAGTTAATTGATGAAAGGAGAAAATATAAAAATGCAGTAAATGAAACAGGCAGAATGGGGTACAGACGACTAAAAAATGAGATAGACAGGAAGTGCAAAATGGCTAAGCAGGAGTGGCTAGAAGCCAAATGCAAATCTGTAGAAGAATGTATAGCAAGGGGAAAAGTAGATACCGCCTACAGGAAAATAAAAGAGACATATCAAGAACTCAGATGGGAAACCAGTTCTCAGCAAAGAGGGGAAAGCTGAAAGGTGGAAAGAGTACATAGAGCAGCTTTACAAAGGAAATGAACTTAGAGACGATGTTGTAGGAAGGGAAGAGGAAGTAGACCAAGATGAAATAGGAGATACTATACTGAGATATGAATTTGACAGAGCCTTGAAAGACCTAGGTCGGAACAAGGCTCCAGGAATAGATGACATACCCTCAGAGCTACTAAAGTCTCTGGGAGAGCCAGCCATGACAAGATTATTTGAACTGGTGTGTAGGATGTATGAGACAGGCGAAATTGCGTCAGACTTTAAGAAAAATCTAATAATCCCCATTCCAAAGAAATCAGGCGCAGACAGGTGTGAAAATTACAGAACCATCAGTTTGATAAGTCATGGTTGCCAAATTTTAACACGAATTATCTACAGGAGAATGGAAAAGCTGGTAGAAGCTGACCGCGGGGAAGATCAGTTTTGATTCAGGAGGAACGTAGGAACCCGGGAGGCACTACTCACTTTACGTCTTATCTTAGAAGATAGATTAAGGAAAGGCAAACCTACATTTTTAGCTTTTGTAGATTTGGAGAAAGCATTTGACAATGTTGACTGGAATACACTCTTTCAAATTCTGAAGTCAGCAGGGGTAAAATACAGGGAAAGGAGAGTTATTTACAACTTGTACAAATGCCAGACCGCAGTTATTAGACTCAAGGGGCATGAAAGGGAAGCATCAGTTGGGAAGGGAGTAAGACAAGGTTGTAGCCTTTCTCCGATGTTATTCAATTTGTACATCGAGCAGGCGGTGAAGGAAAGCATGGGAAAATTTGGAATAGGGATTAAAGTTCAGGGGGAGGAAATAAAAACATTGCGTTTTGCTGATGACATTGTAATTCTGTCAGAGACAGCGAACGACCTGGAAGAGCAGTTGAATGGAATGGACAGTGTGTTGAAGAGAGCGTACAAAATGAACATTAACAAGAGCAAAACAAAAATAATGGAATGCGGTATTAGAAAATCAGGCGATGGTGAAGGAATCAGATTAGGTAACGAAACAATGAAGGTGGTAGATGAGTTTTGTTACTTGGGTAGTGAAATAACATGCGATGGTCGCAGTACAGAGGATATAAAATGCAGAATGGCAATGGGAAGAAAAGCATTTTTGAAAAAGAGAAATTTGCAAAATCGAATATTAATTTAAGGGTAAGGAAATCTTTTCTGAAGGCATTTGTGTGGAGTGGTGCCTTGTACGGGAGTGAAACATGGACGATAAGCAGTGCGGACAGGAAGAGAATAGAGGCTTTTGAAATGTGGTGCTACAGGAGAATGCTGAAGATTAGTTGGGTAGATCGCATAACTAATGAAGAGGTACTGAACAGAATTGGTGAGAAAAGGAATTTTTGGCATACCCTGACTAAACGAAGGGATCGCTTGGTAAGACACATTCTTAGACATCGGGGAATCGTAAATTTAGCATTGGAGGGAAGTGTGTGGGGTAAGAATCGCAGAGGGAGACCAAGAGATGCGTATAGTAAGCAGATTCAAGTGGATGTGGGTTGCCGTTCTTATGAGGAGATGAAAAGGCTTGCTCAAGATAGAGTAGGGTGGAGAGCTGCATCAAACCAGTCTCCGGACTGAAGACTGCAGACTGCAGACTGCAATAGATACTTCTGCGACTCCATCTCCGCCCAAGTAAGTCCGAATTTCCAAATTAACTCACCTTAGCCACATTAGGTTCGCTGCGTACCAGGTACACGGACGGTAATAAAATATTTGTCTTTTTCCAGTCTGACGATGCGCTAACAGCGCGAAACGCGTAATTGGTAAATAAAATACTGCAACAGAGACTGAGCATTTTTTAAAAGTAGTTTGTAAGTTTAGAGACTGATGACCCCGCAGTTAAGTCCCTTAAGCTTAACGAACATTTGAACATTTGAAGATTTACGCAAGCGCAAGGCGAGGAGTTGCGCAATAGCTCCATTCTCTTGCTTCGGAACTATTCGTGCGTAACCGCCAGGGATGGAGTAGCCAGGAGCTGGTGTCTCTACCAGCTCCAACGCCAATGTTAAAAGCGGCGTTTCCCCTCGCCTCTCCCTGCCGCGGGTGCGCCTGTATTCTGCCTCCTAGAACTTCGGAAGAGAACTTGAACCTCGGTCGCGCAAGCGCATTGCGACGCTGCAGACACTGCCGCCTGTATTAAGAGGACACGCTACGACTTGTGTAAATGCAGTCTCCGCGACGTAAAACGTTTCTCATGCGATGTAAATACTTTGAATGTGCTTATAAAATGATCTGATAGAAGATTGAAACGAAGAATGATAGCTGAAAAACACTTTTCATTTATTTTTATTTTTTTTTTCTTTATTTTCACGACGAGTATTTTTCTGGAGGTTCACTGAACCAGTGAACACGTAGGACGCGCCGACACTGGCAATGGAGGATTCGAACCTCCGACGGGAGCGGCCGCCAGATCCTGACTTGGGGTCTAGAACCGCGCGGAAATTACCACGCTGCCCCAAAGATTGAAACGAATCGAAATACACGTCGGGACGGCAAGACAATATGATGAAAGATGAATCCAACGCTAATGTACGAGGTGACAGGTATGTTCGAACGGTGTGTACCTGTAATCTTTTTGGTATCATCGTACAATTGTTTGTCTAACAAGGAGACCATATATGTATCGGATTTTAGAATTTCTTGATATTTCTGGTACGTGAACTTCAGGACTTAAATAACAATCAGCCAAAGCCATTCAACGCAACTCTCAAAAATTCTTGAGAAACTCGACTTTGAAGTTTTGCAAAGTACACGTAAGTACCAAAAATGAAAATAGTTCCATCATCTGTCGGTGTAGCTCTCTGGTCTCACAGAAATAGTCACTGTGGTAAAATATTTTTAATTTTAATATTAGTTACATAAGAGGTTTTTGGGTCTCTAATGTCACGTGTTATGTCAGTTTTTGTTTATGTGTATGTAGACGAGATGACATCTTTGTCGTCACGTGAAACGATCGTTGGGTAGGTTAGCTGCTTGGAAAGCCATTAGTGTATGCGGAGATTACTTTCCAAAACCAGTGCCGTAGCTCTTCACAAACTGAACAATCAAAGACTAAAGTCGTCAACTAATAGTTGAGCCAATAGTGTAAAAAATGTAACTTACGTTTTTTTATTGAAACCATCATTATTATCAACCCCTATAAAATATAGAAAATTACGAATAAACGAAAATACGTGCACTTTTCTTAAAAATTATCATTACATATTGAAATTATGTAAGTATTCGAACACAATGAAAAGAATCTAAAACCATGCCACGAGAGGATTCGAACCACTTAGCCTACTGTTGTGAGACCAGAACGGTACCACGTAAGATACGCCAACAGCTACTGCAACTCCTTTGTAGATTGATACTTACCCTTACTTGCAAAACTTCAGAGTCGTTTTTTGAGAGTTGCTTCTAACGACTTTGAATGATTGCTGTTTGAGTTCTGAAACTCACGTACTATAAATATTAAAAAATTCTAAAATCCGATACGCATGTTGTATATCACAGGGGGAAAACAGAAGTACTGAAGCAAATCACGCACCAGTTGTTACTAATATGAAATTTTGTGTCAGTATGATGTATTTCGGGACGACATTTTGCCATTCTCAATTACTGTAAATTTCGCCTGTCTGCGGGCGAGGTCATTAATGAAATACATGCAACATATAGGATTCACCATATGGTCGTCGATTGTCATAAAACATAGAGCAGACGGATTTTATAGTACATGAGAATGGAATAATATCGCACCGAAACATGTCATCTTGACAAATATTATATAAATGACAACTGTTGCGTGGTTTGCCTCACTACTTGTATGTGACTGGTACTGAAAGGACGCGGTGCAGTTGTCATGTGCTCTAAGGCACTTTGATGCGGTGTGCACGGTTGCTCGCCTTCGGAGGTTCGAGTCCTACCTAGGGCATTGCTGTGTGTGTGTCGTCCTTAGCTTGGCTCAAATTAGTGTAATTAGTTTATAAGTCTAGGGACCGAAGAACATACCAGTATGGTCGAATACGTTTACAAACATCTAAATATTTAGTATTGAAGATTCGCCACTCCCAAACCACGTCACGGAGGACGATATTGAGAGGCTTCGAGTGGAAAACCCTTCGTATTGCGGTTAGTGGTATTTCGTTAAGAATAGATATTAGTTTAATATAAGATGATCATATTTTCACGATATATTGGTAAACAAATGTGTTTGAAAGGTGGGTTGACATTTGAGGTGAGAAGCGAAAGAAACGTAGTGCTAGTAGACGGCATCAAACATCTCGTCTACATGCCTCACCCCCACCTCCCCCTATCGACAGGATCTGAAACCTTTCAGTTTATTTCATTTGTAGCCCACTGAAAGCGGCTTTTAACGGTTCTAATCAGCTGATTATGCAAACATCGCTAAGAATTTAGAATGCCACTTTCAGTCAGTTCGAAGTGTGCGCTGACATGAAACTACCCGGGAATCGAAACACTGACCTTTTCCTTTCGCGGGCAAGTACTCTAACGACTGAGCTATCCGCTAACTGTCCGCCCTCAGAGCGTTCCTTCCGCTACTACCTGGCTTTCTACCTATGGATATGGTTAAGACGTAGCTTAGCTACAGTCTAGGAGATGATGCTAACATGATATTTTTGTTCTGCTCCGGAGTGTGCTCTGACTGCGAAATGCAAAGGGTTCAGGTTCGAATTCTTTTTCCAAAATGTTATAATATTTGTAAATCTACGGGATGTCTGTGGTTATCAGTCACTAGCCTTAAAATTAATCTGAAGTAACCTAAGGACAACACGCACATTCACGTCCGAGATAGGACGCGAACCTCCGACGAGGTAAAACCGCGCAGCAAGGCTCCTTCGAGCGCTATTTTATTCCACCACGGCATCTCGGTTCCGCCACACGGTTTTAATCTGATAGGAAGATTCGTCAACATAAATAGTTTTAGAAACTTGTCCAGCGCTGTCACAAGTACTGTGAGAGGGATTGTGTTGGAAAATGGTTAAGGTATTGACTGACACTATAATCAAAAACCTGAAACAAAATCACTGCGACTAACGGTGATCAGTACTACTTGTAAGTAGTAGATGATGAAAACGCCTATATGGTGACCCAAACTTCGCTCAAGTTTCCTATGAAAGTTTCCAGTGGTGAAGTGTACAACGGCAGATCTACTTTCACAATCAGAGAGACAGAGAGAGAGAAAAAGAGATAGAGAAGATAGACGTTTGTTCTTATAGTATTCTTTTTTTTTTTCATAGGACGTTAGAGCATTTACGAAACAAATCAAGCCTGAGCGTTAAATATAAGAAAATGACAATTTAGTGTGTCGAAACTACGTTCCTTACGTGTAAGATAGCGATCTGTACAAACATAATGATCGCAAGAGAACCACAGTAAATTCATTGAAACGTCTCGTTACCTGCACTATAGAATAGCCAAGCAACTGTATATTAGAGTCAGCTGCTGCTTATTATTGTCCAAAATGCGGTGTTCGAAGCTGTCTCGGGTTTCTTTTCTTCGGGTGGTGCCGATACATACCGAAGTTGGAAATGAAAAACTCTCTAGTTTGAGGAAACTTTGTGAATGCTGTAAGAGAGTAAATCTCTTTGAATGTGCAGATGGACGAAACCGATAAATAAACGTCGCGTTTTTGTCGTCACCAGAGGCTTCCTCCATTTCTTCAAACAAACTGCCTGCTCCAACCCGCGTTCGAACACCACCCACTGCTGCGCCGTCGATGGCAATTCATGTATTTCCAAGTCAAGCAGCGTCACGTGTCCGTGTTCTCACAGATGAATTGTAAAATACTTTAGGAGTTTACCAACTGCAGTTTTATTAGTTTGTAACCGTTATTTTCATATGTACCGTAAACTGAAAAAACTTTTAACACTGTGATTTTGAACGTCAACCATACGCAGTATTTTACTTTTTGTATTGAGTTGCTTGTCTTCAAGAGAAGTAACACGTTTAACACTTCAGTAGTGGTTTTATCGGTGTAGCTGACACCAGTTGCTCCAAAAATTGTAAACTATTAGACTTATACTGTAGAATTCGTGGAATTTATTTATGAGTTACGAGAGCTGAAAATAAACCAAAGCTTGTCAATAGTATAGTAGAAATGCACCTTGTACTTCCTTTTCATTTTCAGATACCTGATCTTTAAATAACAAGACATAGAACCTTGCCTGAACTCACGACAATGGCACAGATTCATGATCATAGAGTACCACGCCTTTGTTTAGCCTCTGTAGTGTACAGTGTACAGCAGATCATATTCGTCTTTTTAATGTTGTTTTCATGCAGTAGATTCTGTTATTTCCCTTCAGACCCATAGTTCTTATGTCTTATTTGTCCATATAGTTTGAATGTGTGTAACGGCGTCTCATTAAAACACGAGTTCGGCAAGGAGCTATGGCTGATTTCACTCTGACATAGTGGCTTGGCATACTCCTCGTTTTATCTTTGATATCATAATTTAAATTTTATTACACTTCAGCACTTTGGATAATACGGTTTACTACTTCTCCATAACTTGTGTATCTATGGAACCGTAACATACTGTGTTTACTTAATCCTTGGGTGAATGTTTTATACAATTTAAAGTTTAAATGTTGTATTCTGATTAACGTATCATTAATTGAATGTTTTATCTGTTTTTAAGGTTTAATTTGAGTTGTTCAAGATCGTAATGGTTACGTGTCTGTGTGTTATGGTAATGAACGGGTTTCAGTGTAAGACAAGTGTACGTGCCGCGCGGGGATAGCCGAGCTGTCTGGAGCGCCACCTTACGGGTCGTGCGGACTCCCGCGTCGGAGGTTCGAATCCTCCCTCGGGCATGGATGTGTGTATTGTCCTTAGGTTAGTTTAACTTAGTGTAAGTAGTTTGTAGGTCTAGGGACAGATGACCAACGTAGTTTGGTCCCGTAGGATTACAAACATTTGACCTTTTGACAAGTGTAAGTCAATGGAATTTATCTATTTAACGGTAGTATGTCATATACACATAACTGATAGTATTGTTTTACTGTTATTTTATTACATCACATATTTTATACATTCGCTAATAAATAATGCATTATAACTGTCTTAGAATAATTCATTTATTGTGGTATGCTGGGGAGATAATCTTTAGAAACAGCTAAGAAAGTAATAATACGTAGAAATCACTGAGAAGAAGCAGCATTACAATGATAGAATACGGCTGGTGATGTAAGAGAGTATAATATTATTGGCAGGTTGTAATAAAGATGGGTCTAATATACTAATTCATCAATACAGATTCTGTTTACATGCCATAATTCAACACATCAACTTTTGTCTGCTTAGTAGATCTACTAAGATGGCAATACTACATTACCGAAACTAGTCATAAAATGGTTTCATAACAATAAGGGCTGAGGCAGTCGTATTTATAAAATTAATATTAGAGCAATTGTCCAAAACCATCATTGGTTAAGATGAACGTACAAACACATTTACTGAGCTTTAGTTTAGACACTCGACCCACCTTATACAGAATAATTAATTTTAATATCCGTTAACAAACATCCCTAAAATGTTTTGTTACGGATCAATTAAAAGATATATTTTGTGGAGTTGCATTTCGTTTTGCTAACTAGTAAAAGGTTTTCTTTGACGTAAGAGTTTTGTCCGTCTAATTTGGGAAGTATCTTCACTGCCCTAAAATATTGTGCATAATATGTCTATTGTATAACAGTTAGAAATATCTTACTATTTCATAGATTCTGTTACTTTCCTCTTGTTTACGTCTACTAGGTGAGATTATGCAAGCTAAGTTATTTCTCTTTTCGTATTACTTACTATTTTTTCTTGTCGTTGTGTGGTTAGTGTTGTCGAAGTGTTGTACATTCACACTTCAAAAGGTTGATTTTTCATGTTTGTTGACGACGTCATTGTTTACATAGTTCAATTGCATCTTACACTGTGTTCTCAAAGTTTTTAGTGTATCGTTTTGCCAAACTGTTTATATATGTATCCCTTCGGATCGTTTGTGAACTTTGTAAGCGTGAAGGTTCCGGTGCGTGCATGCACGTTTTTGTGGCCAGTTGGACATTGGTGTGTTGTTCTTTGACGTAGTTTTGTGTGAGGGACGGAGGGAGCAATGAAAGGCTTGAAGGGACAGAGAGAGAGAGAGAGAGAGAGAGAGAGAGAGAGAGAGAGAGAGAAAGCACTTCAAGATGTATTTATGTTTTATTCTTAGTAGTCACCTTGATTAGTGCGTTATTCCTTGTGTTGTTGTAATGTTCTAATCATTAACTCCATTCTTGTATATTGACAGGGCTTTTTGTGTATGAAAGATCTCCTGTATTGTCAGTTGATCTTTGTTGTGATTATTCACTAGCGTACAAAGAATCGTCGCAACGAACAAGGCAGTTATTAATGACGAAATCAAGAAAAACTATAACATACTGATTAAGATTGCAAGTAATACAGTACAAACGTGTGGAATGAAGTGCTCCATCTCAGTATCCGTCTCAGGGGGATTCAGCACCTGAGTACGGACTAGACGACGCGAGGGGCGGTTGGGGGGGGGGGAGGACTGGTGACCGTCGCCAGTCCTCTGACACCGTAACCTTTGGCACGCTTCAGAACATCACGAGAAGAGTGGATGGTCAGTTAATGAAATCTGACTCTTTTAATAGGCAGGATTTCTTCCTTTAAAAGTACGGCCCTATTTCCCAAACCCTCTGCGCTACTTTAAGTGCCAGTGCTTTGGGCATACCACCGTAAGGGACACTGTCTTGTAACGCATGTGGTAAAATCGCAACCATGGAATCCTTATCCACCCTCTCCAAAATGTGTAAACGGTTCTGGGGAACAACGTTTGGAGTAGGAAAAGAAGATTCTTCAAATCGAAATTTCAAAGCGCATTCCCATGCTGAGGCCAAGAACATCTTTAAGGCCTTGCAGACTACTTGACTTGGTACCTCTTGTGCTGCTGTTGTTAACAAGGTAGATGTTTCCACGAAAACGGAGGTTGCTAGTGTTGGCACTAATACCTGCGTTTGTGAGTACCCTTATGAGACTTCAGCTGTCACTAAGCGTACCTCACCTCCTAGGGTCAGAGAAGGCAACTTTTATCGATCTTCAAGTGCTCCTGGCACCAGTTGCAGCAGAACAACACTGCCCCATATACTGTTGTCTCAGCTACCACAAAGACTTCAAAGTCGGAAAAGAACATCAAGCGCCAGTGAAGCAAAACAATAAACACCCGTAGCCTGTCGACGTCATTCTATCTGACCTCCACTCTGGATCTTCTCCAGAGATGATGGAGTGGTATTTCGGCCAGGGGCAACCACCTCGGCCCAAGGGCGAGCCGCCACCTATCTCAGGTACTCAGCCCCAACGGAAAGAGGATGAAAGCTCTACCTCCTTGATATGAGGCTCCCATACATCAGTGGAAGCAGCAGAGATTCATGTCGCATGTTGAGGAAATATGTGTTCTATCTCAAGATAAACCCCTCTCTATATGTCTCCAACAGACGAACCCTTCCATCGACCCTGAAATTTGTAGCTACAGTCTATACAGTAAGGATGACATACGTGGAGCGAGAGCTAGAGTGTTTTGGTCACCACCCATCTCTCTCACCATAGCCTCCAAGAAGTTGATGTGTCAGTGAATGCTCTCCATAGACTGACTATATGCTCCCTTCATCTGCCTCCACATGAAGTGCTTGATGAAGCTCAAGGTCTTCTTTACCAAGCTCTTGATTTTGGAATCCAGGCAGCTCCTTAGTCTCTTTCACTGTGGATTCAGGAAATATTGTTACACTTTTGATAACCTGGCGTTGTCATCCCCTTTTGGGTATCTTCTTTTACATAGAGAAGTCCTACGATACAACTTGGATGCATCTTATCATTCGGAAACTCCATGAATGATGGTTTCGTGGATGTCTTGCCCTTTTCATTAAGTCCTTCCTTTCTCCAAGCTATTTAAGGTATCGAATCGGCGACGTCTTTTCTGAACGTTTTGACTAAGAGAACGGTGTCCCTCATGGTGGTGTTTTAAGTGTGGCTTTGTTTCCCATAGCAATTAATAGTATTACTTCCGTAGTTTGAAAGTTTAGGGATGATAAACCCGCAGTTAATTCCCTTAAGCTTAAGAAACATTTGAACTTCCGTCGTTAAAATCTCTTTCCAGTGTTCACCACTTATAGATTTCCTCTCTTTGTTCTTCCTCCGACTTTGCAACGGCAACCCGTCAGTTACAACTGATTCTACGATGGTTGGTTGCAGGAGCAGGACAAACAGCTTCTATGTTCTCCGCTGAGGTATCTGTGTGTGAACTTTTTTTTTAAATTTACCTGGATTGCTATTGAGCGACCCAGTTTCTGAGTTTCAAGGACGCCGTGAGATTTCTGGGCCTCACATTTGACACTAAACTTTCTTTGTTGCTACACCTGAAGGACTTGACGGTGCCTTAGGATATTTAGTCTTTTAAAATTTCATAGCAGCACGACGTGGGGAGTTGACTGAGCCTTTGTCCGATTCCAACTTGATTGCGGGTGTACGATGTGAGGTTCTGGAAGACCAACTTACTTAAGGATGTTGGACGTGGTGCATCATGAAGGAATTTAGTCTGGCTACTGGGGCATTCCGGAGCAGCCCCATACCAAGTCTCTGCTGGGAGGCTGCTGAGCCGCCACCTCACATATGGCGACAGTTCCTCATGTTGCGCTAGGAGTATACCACAATGTCCACTCCATGCACACCTGCTTACCATACTGTTGCCCAGCCTCCAATGGAAAGGCTTTCTCGTCTTCGGCTTCGAGCAACGAGGTCTTTTGGGTTTCGCGCTATGGTTTGTCTTTGCGCTTCTCAGTGCACTAGAACACGTGCGACGAGTGCAGGGCCAACAGTTTATTTTGTTCTGATTCCGTTAGTGCCTTACAATCTCTACAGAACATCACCGCAACTGAGATTATAACGCAGTAGATTCATGAATAACTGTACTTCTTCCAACGGCGGGGGAAGCAAGTCTTTGGGTCGTTGAATCGTTGAAAGCGTGATGAGTGTCACGTGTTTCTCGAATTGTCACGATGTTCATGAAGGAAGAAAGGATTTTAGCATCAAAACAAATGATAAAGAGGTGCTACTGCAGTTGGTAATGAATGAGGAACACAATGTTGATCAAAATTATCGTCTAGACGAACAATCTACGAGATGAGAGATAAATTAAGTTTTCGGAAGAAATATCATTTAATAAATTATGAAATTTGTCTCTCTCTATTTTTCATTTTAAATGAACAGTGGTGGGAGATGTAAATATTTTGATACGCTTCATAATTACGTCGTACCATGACTTATGTGGTGTGCTAAAAACTTCAAAAGGAAATTTACTTTTAACAAAATGCTACTACATCACATTACGCCACTGTCGTCCGTGATTATTTCAACAGAATGTTTCCAAATAAATAAATAAAATGAATGATTGATCGAAGGACGGGCATTTCTTTTCCTATTACGCGTCGTCAAGGTCTCTGTTGACTCTCGAAATAACCATTGGTGAAAAAACTATATACAAGACGTATTTCATTATTTGCCCAGTAATTCATTCATTCATTTCCGTGTGCTGTTCAAATTTTGTTTCTTCAATAGTTAGCCACCGCTGTGGCTTTGTCATTGGCTTGTAGCAGGTCACTGAAACTGCAGGGCTTCGGCAATATTCTGCACGTAAGCAGATGTGCCTCGTCCTACACCTCTCCGCATTCAGGAAGAGCATCGTCATCCTAAGTCAGCATTCCCCACTTGCGCAGATTAGTTTTACATCTAGTTTTACATTTGGGCAGTGATACCACACTACTCCATATATTACGTAACAGTATTACAAGAAACACTTCGAAGATGCGTTAATAAAGACGGAACGTAATTGTAAGTCACTCACCTGACGATGGCCTAGGAAGCCGAAAACCGGTTACTGAACGAGTAAATAAATAAAAATAACTTGCAGAACAACTGGAAGTGTTTTCGTCTTGTAAGATTTCCTCATTTTCTGTAAATTACAGACGGAAAAGTCAATTATAATTGGAAGTACTGTTTTTATTTGTAATGACACATAAATTTAATCTTTAGTTTACGTCAGTGCTGAGTGTCCATTGACTGTATGTATGGACGATACAGCTTGTTGAACGTTGTCTTTCGTAACCATGAATACAATCTGGCCATCTGCAAAAAGGGAGTGAGTTAAACAGTGTACACGTCGGAGTGTACGAATCTTCTTTTGTCATTTATCGACAGCAAAGGAATGAACACAAGTCGTAGTGAAGATCAATTATTCTGCATTATCGTTTCCGGCAGGCAATGGTGCCATTATATGATCTACCTTTATCTTTCTTTTACATTCAGTACACCTAGACTAGTGCCTGTACAACTTTTTTCCATGAAAAGTCTGTGTTCCCTGTATTTGTTAGTCCCCACACCTGGGCAATGCACTAATTAAAAAGAAAAGTTGTGAAAGTAAAAAAAAATCTGATGATGGCACCATTACTTGCCGAAACCTGTAATCCAGAATAATGTCCTGTATAGTGATCTCGGCTACGAAGAGTGTTGTTTATTCTATTGAACTTTAAGATCGCCTCTCGATCCTAGAAAATGACATTAGGTTTATTAACATTTCTATTCACAGAGTATATGACATCAAACGTGAATGGGCAAAATCAGAAAATGTGTACCCAGCCGGGATTCGAACCCTGGTCTCCCGCTTTCTATGCAGTTACGCTCACCACTACATCACTGTAGACATAGTGATCATGCACCTGCAAGGACTACCTAAGCACACCTCCCATCAGATACAAATTCCTAGCTTCACTCTGCCCACAATACTCAAACTCGTAGTTATGACACTGATTCCCGTAAGAGCCACAGACTTGCCCACTCCTCCCCACTAACGAAGGGATCATTGGGTACAAATCTTCAGCTTTGCCCATTTGCAGTTGATGTCATATATTCTGTGAATATGGAAGAATAACAACTGCAAGATCAGAATTGACGTCTGTTCTTTCGGAATAGACCCCGCAAGTATATTGATTAACATTGTCGTTTAGATATATGTTAAGAATGTTTGGTGACAGTCGACATCCTTGACTGAGTCTTTAAGTTACTCATTCGCTCCTGTGCTAATGGTTTAACCGGTGTGTACCTTGATACGAACAGGTGTCGGCGGCCGGCGTGTCATCCTCAACCCGAAGGCGCCAACGGATGCGGTGCGGAGGAGCAGTGGCCAGTGGAGCGGCCTTCGCCTCACGCCGATGTCAATTCTTGGCCGGAACCGTCGTATCTCGACTGTTCCATAGGACCCAACTGAGGAGTGAGACTCAAGTCAATACATGAACTTTTACACAAGAATGGTAATAGAAAATTTTTAAGTAGTCCTATGCACACGATAACCTTAAGACAAAGTGAAAAGAATCAATAAAGAAAGAAAATTAATTAGCTTAATTGTTTAACTTTTCTAGGAGTTCCCCGACAGAATAAAAGGAGTGAGCCATAAGGTAACTCTTCAATTTAGATTTGAAAGCGTGTGGGTTAGTGTAAGATTCTTTAGTTCTTGTGGCAGCTTATTGAAAATGGATGCTGCAGAATACTGCAACCTTTCTGCACAAGTGTCAATGTGGTGTGATGCAAATTTAGATTCCACTTCTGACTAGTATTCGCCGAGTGAAAGCTACTAACTGATGGGAATAAACTGATATTATTAACAACTAACGACATTAAAGAAAAAAAATATTGTGACGCCAGTGTGAAAATTCCCAGACTACAGAAAAGCGCTCGACATGACGTCCGTGAACTTACACCACATATTGCTCGAACCGCCCGTTTCTGAGCCAGAAATATCCTTTTTTCATCAGGCGAGTTACCCCAAAAGATAATGCTGTACGCCATAAGTGAATGAAAGTAAGCGTAATAGACTACTTTTCGTGTTGAAAAATCATTTATTTCAGATATTCTTCTAATGGTAAATATAGAAGAATTTAGTTTTGGAACAAGATCCTGAACATGGTCTCTCCACGATAGCTTACTGTCTATCTGAACACCTAGAAATTTGAACTGTTCAGTCTCATCATATGCCCATTATATCCAATCAAAATGTCAGCTTTCGTCAAATTATGTGTTTGTAAAAACTGAGTTTTACTGTGGTTTAACATCTACTTGTTTTCTACAAGCCATGAACTTATCTCTTGAACTGCATTATTTAATACTGTGTCAATATTACGAGCAACATCCTTCACTACCAAGCTGGTATCATCAGCAAACAAAAATAGTTTACAGTCACCTGTTATACTCGAAGGCATATCATTTATATAAATAAGAAACAGCAACGGTCCCAAAACAGACCTACGGGGCACCCCACACTTAATTGTGCCCCAATGCGATTGTACGTCATAGCTATTTTCTACACTGCGGAGAATTTCCTTCTGCTGTCTATTATTGAAGGAAGAGGTGAGCCAGTTGTGAGCTACTGCTCGTATTGCATAATGTTCCAACTTCTGCAACAATATTTTGTGAGCAACACAATCAAACTCTTTTGTTAAATCAAAGAAGACGCCTAATGTCTGTAGCCTCTTATTTAACCCATAAAGTGCCTCACAGAGAAACGGAAATATAGCATTATCAGTCGTTAAATCACTTGTAAAACCAAACTGTACGTTTGACAACAAATTATGTGAATTGAAATGATTAATTAATCTTGAATATTTATGAATAGAGCACTCAGTTGATATATGATATGAAAAGTGAGAAAAATTGTTTAGATTATTTATGAAAAATGTTGAAATATACATTTTTAATGCTAGAGTTTCAATTCACGACTTTTTTTTTTAAATTAATAATTATACCTAGGAAAATAGTACAGCCCTCAATTTTGGTACTGTAACTCTTCAGTTCTAGTATGTCGGAGAGTGACAAGTAAGTTATGCTTGTGAGATTGCAAAATTGACAGTAAGAGAGAAAACATGACACTGGGTATGTCACCACTGCTGCATTCGTTAGTGCCCCTTAAACTATTAGGACGAGATGACGATAAGAATGTATGTTTATTTGATATCCTGCTATGGCCAGAGAATATTATTGCCCGCTTAACAACTTACACAGCCATTTCACACAGCAACAAGATGGAGTAAGCCAACATTGAAATACGCGTAATATTTTTGTTATTATTATTACTATTTATTAAAACCTTCATTTAGACCAGCTGCCTGTGAGTATAAAGCTGGTCGTGAATTGTGGCCAATATTAACATTCAATTTAGTATATTACAATTTGTTCTCTTCTTCTCTAAGTACAACGATAATTCTTATATAAACAATGTTAGGCTGATTAGTATATTCACTGATAATTTGGTATATTTATAATGAATTTAATTATCGGATAGAGAAAAATGGTTCTAAATAAAATAAAACTCATTTGAAAATGGGAAAGGTGGTGTGGTGTTAGTAACTTAAATCTATGCTATAATTTTAAGAATAGGTGAAAAGATGACAGGATAGTGATAAGTGGGGGAGAGCAAACTATTCTCGATGACAGGTCAGGCGCGGAGGCCTCGGGATTTACATCGAGCCCTGCGGCCCTGGCCAGTCTAATGTACAATTTATTTGTTCCTAAATTATTCTCGTTTGGTTATTTAGTCTTTGATCAATTTCTATGCAGTCCGGCTTAATTATTTGGCCTAATCCATGTGTAAGTTATTGTAGAGATGATTCAGGTGTCCGAGTCTGTGCTGCAGTCCTCAGCAGTGTCTGTGCCTTCACTGCTGCTGCTGTGCCATGAGTCATGTCGTGTTCTGTGTACGTACCGAGGTAGATGTTCAAAATGTTCAAATGTTTGTATAGTCTATGGGACTTAACTACGGGTCATCAGTCCCTAAACTTACAAACTACTTATGAACTACTTACGAACTAGGACGGCACAATTATCCATGCCCGAGAGGGGGTGCGAACCCCCGACCGTAGTGGCCGTGCAGACCGTGACTGTAGCGCCTCAGTCTCCTCGGCCACCGCGGCCGGCCGAGGAAGGTGTTGAGTGCGTGTGTTATTGTATTCGTTTTGTTTGAGGGTGGATACCTCAGCGACTATCCAATTTAGTATCCCGGATGATTGTATGTTTTGGTCGTCTGGCAGTGTTGCGTGAGTTGGTGTTCCGTATATTGTACAGTGTAAGACTGTGCTCGGGAGACCCAAACGTCCCGCATGTATATGCTATGGTGTCGTTGAGCCCCTTGTAGTTCAACCATGACCTGTCAGAAAGTGGACCATAGCCCGGCTAGGATTGATTTGGTCCACTCTCAGATGTTCCCTGATGTCTGGGGAGAAATTATACAGTTTGCGTCCCTTTTCAGATACGTCCCATACCCTTTTGGGGTGTTGCACAAGTTGTTGTTGTTTTTGGGTGTTTAAAGGGGACTCAGCTGCTGGATTATCAGTTCCCTGTCGCCACGTACGTTTCGCCGCGCGTCGCCATGCAAGCACGGCGCGGCGTTCTTGCGACGTCGGCCACGAGCGCCCTCTGCTGCAACTCCGCTCGTGGCCACCACTGAACCGCATCGGTCACTTGGGATTAGGACAGGCACTAGGACTCTCCTCAGTAGCCAGGCCATTTCCTAGTTCAACTATGTATCAGCATTCTGCAGTCATGAAACTTGTAAAAGTTAAGTTTTATCACATTGATACGAAATACATTTCTTGTTCTAATCTAGCTTAGTGTTTCTAGTTTCTGCTGTCCCACTGCCTGGTCAACTCCGACTCTGTACCCGCACACGCGTGCATCCTATTTCCTTGTGTCGGTCTCTCTCTACTCGGCCACCGACACCTAGGACAACCGGCGACAACGAGACACAAAACCTTTGCCATGTGTCCGTCCTCCATTTGAAGAGTTGGCGCATCTCAGTGATGTTTTCACCTGTTATCTCCTGTACCTTATCAGGCCTTCCCATCTTAGGCCAGTATAAGGCCGCCATTAACCTGATGGTTAGGTCTATTGGTGGGATTCCAAGCACCACGCACAGTGCTAATCCTGGCGTTCTTGGAAAAGCCCCGAACAGCCTAAGGAGAGCGCTTCTTTGCCCTTGTCTGGCCTTCTTGTAGGTCTCGTGGTGCAAGCGATGAGCCCATGCACTGCCTCCAAAACATGCTACTGACTCAAATACGGCTGTGTGATACGTTCTGATATCCAAACCTTCAGATGTCAGACATTCAGATCGGTACCAAACGTTGTTTACCAATAGAGTATGAGCCGAAACTTCTATGTAATTCTTGCTATGTGCTGCCGTCCAGGAGAACGTGCGTAAACTGTAATAATAAGAAACACCTAACCTATGGAGTAGAGGAAAAGCATAACTGCGAGAACTCATCACGTTGCGCCACCGTTGGCTAGGTGGTATGTTCTGATTATGCTTATTCATTCTGTGGAACTACGAATGAACTCTACAGATTTGCTACTTTCAAATAAACGAAGCAAGAGCAAACTGCCGATAACACATTGCTATAAAATCCAAACAGTCCTTTTACATGTGAGGAACACGTTGTCCCTTTTAACAATTTCCAACGTACTGCAGAAAGAAGAGGCTCGAGGTGGAGCTTTGACCTAGGACCCTCTGTTCGATGAACTAACGCTTTACCACCTAGTTCACGGTAGCGCAACGTGTTAAGCTCTCGCAGTTATGCTTCTCCTCTACTCCGTAGGTTCTCCTGGACGTTTGCACGTTCTCCTGGACGGCATCACATAGCACGAATTACATTGAAGTTTCGGCTGATACTCTATTGGTAAACAACGTTTGGTACCGATCTGAGTGTCTGACATCTGAAGGTTTGGGTGTGAGTGTTTGTATTGGGAGTCTGTATAGTGTAGTGTCTAGCCTAGCTAGTATAGGAAATTAAATATCCAAACGGTTATGAAGTTTCGCTACATCTTGTTAGTATGGGTTCTCCCTTCCCCATCCCTCTTCCTCCGGATCGGCTGCTGCTGACCGCAGGTAGCAGGGGTGTGAAGTACCTCTGCACGGCGGCAGGCAGTCGAGGGCCACTGGAAGGCCGTGTGGTCGGTGGGCGGTGGGCGTCGGTGTAGCGCGGTCAATAGGGCGTCGCCGCCGCCGCCGCCGCCGCCCCTGCCGCCGCACGCTCCCCTAATAACTCAGCGCGGCCGCGTGCAGCTGGCACCAGGCTGCCACCGCCTTGTACGCATGCGCCGCAGCAAGAACGCTACAGCGACGCGACGCGAGCCGAGACGCAGCCACGGCGCGCTAAACACTCCGCAGACCCCGCGTCAGAGGTCCGCTTCAACTGGAAGACAGTAGACTAGATCAGCTGTTCGTCCAAAGTATCCGTATTGCGGAGGCCCTCGTGGATGTGTACATTAAGACTGGGAACACTTTCAATTATTTATTGCACTAGAACTGAACGTCGTACAGATGTACAGAACAGTACAGAAACTCGGAAAGTATGTTGTTGTGGTTGTGGTCTTCAGTCCGGAGACTGGTTTGATGCAGCTCTGCACAATACCCTATCCTGAGCAAGCCTCTTCATCTCTACATAAGAACGGCAACCTATATCTGTCTGAATCTGCTTATTGTACCCATCTCTTGGTCTTCCTCTGCGGTTTTTACCCCAAACACTTCCCTCCATTGCTAAATTCACGATTCCTTGATGTCTAAGAATGTGTCCTACCAATCGATCCCTTCTTTTAGTCATGGTATGCCAGAAATTCCTTTTCTCCCCAATTCTGTTCAGTACCTCTTCATTAGTTACACGATCCCCCCACTTAATTTTCAGCATTCTTCTATAACACCACATTTCAAAAACCTGTATCCTCTTCCTGTCCGCACTGTTTATCGCCCATGTTTCGCTCCCATACAAGGCAACACTCCACACAAATGCCTTCAGAAAGCACAGCCTCACACTTAAATTGATATTCGATGATAACAAATTTCTCTTTTTGAAGAACGCTTTTCTACCCATTGCCATTCTGCATTTTACATGTTCTGTACTGCGACCACCATTTGTTATTTTACTGCCCAAGTAACTAAGCTCATCTACCTCCTTTATTGTTTCGTTACCTAATCTAATTCCTTCAACATCACCTGATTTTCATAGACTGCACTCCATTACCCTAGTTTTGCTCTTGTTAATGTTCATTTTATATGCACCTTTCAGCATACTGTCCATTACGTTCAACTTCTCTTCCAGGTCCTTTGCTGTCTCTTGACAGCATTGCTATGTCGTCGGCAAAACGTAGTGTTTTTAATTCTTCACCCTGAACTTTAAGTCCTTCTCCAAATTTCATCTTGCTTTCCTTTATAGTTTGCTCAATGTACAAATTGAATAACATTGGAGAAAGGCTACAACCCTGTCTTACTCCAAAACGTTCAGATGTTTGTATAGCTTTTGGGACTTAACTACGGCGTCATCAGTCCCAAAACTTACAAACTACTTATGAACTAGCGGACGGCACAAATATCGATGCCCGATGGAGGATTCGAACCCCCGACCGTAGTGGCCGTGCAGACCGTGACTCGACCGCCTCAGTCCCCCTTTTTTTTGCCTGTATGGGTAGTTCTTGTCCTTGCGGACGCTGATCCTGTTTGTTCGATTTGGTTCTACGTGTTCTTTGGCTCAGCTTTTTTTATTACAGAGAGCGTTTAGCCCTATCACCGGGCTCGCTGAGCCACGGCGCCCGGCTAGCCTCGGCCACCGCGGCCGGCTGTCTTACTCCCTTCCTAACCACTGCATCCATTTCACGCCCTTTAACAGCTGTCTGGTTTTTTGTACAAGTTGTAAATAACCCTACGCTCCCTATATTTTACTCTTGCTTGCTTCAGAACTTGAAAGAGTTTATTCCAATCAACATTGTCAAAAGCCTTCTCCAAATCTACAAAAGCTAGAAATGTAGGTTTCCCTTTCCTTAATCCATCTTCTAGGATAAGCCGTAAAGTGAGTATTGCCTCCCGTGTTCCTACATTTCTCCTGAACCCAAACTGATCTTTCCCGAGGTCGGCTTCTACCAGCTTTTCCATCCTTCTGTGAATAATATATATGTCTATATATTTCAATTGTAATTCTTTTTTCGAGGACGAGTCCAATGAAAACCTTAAATTTGTAATAACAAATTGAAATTTCGCTCCGTTATCCTGTAAGTTGGTAAGCGTATTACAAACAGCGTGTGGAAAGGCCTGTACGTGGCAGCATAGTGCAGATGCACACATACCGTCGCAGTATCAGCACTGCCTAACATAGCAGTCGCGACACTCACTGGTGTAAAACCTGTTACCGCCTGACAGCTAAGAAGACACTAACGCTCCAAGCGGTGAGCAAGGGAACTGCCTGTTAACGTCATATATACCGTATGAAGAACACTTTATTCTCGCACCCTTTTCTACGTTATTCACGATACGACTGTTTCAGTTTAGATACAAAGGTTTTAGTCTAACAGCAGACGAAACGGTTGATGCATAAATAACACAGCAGTGGAACTAAAACACATCAATGAAACGATGAAAGATAGAACCTTCTCACGCAGAAACATGTGCCTCTGAATAGTTTTGCAGCTTTCCGCATTAAAATAGAAGAAATGTAAGCCTAAGAAGCGTACCGTGTAGCTCTGAAGTAAACGCGTAAGGTGCGCAATTTCTTTTCATTTCGTTTTGCGTTTTAGTATTTGTATTCCGCTACAAGCGTTCCCCGTCCCGGAAAGCATCACGGAACCGAATGTAAGCTACGAGTAACCCGACATACCATGTAGGAAATACCGCCAACTCAGTAGTGGCCCCTGCTGGCCGCTTGGTGCGCTGCTGTCGCGATGAGTAACAAAAATTCGCTCGAGTGTCGTGACTGCTATGTTAGACGTATCAGTATAAAGATGGCCGCCCCACTTGCGATTTGCACCAGGGAAGAACAGCGTTCTTTTATTCGGTTTTTGCGTAGTGAATGTGTGAAACCTATTGAAATTCATTGACGAAAGGTTTAGAACGGTGATGCATGTTTGTCACAACGGGAAGTCTACGAATGGAGTAGGAAGTTCATAAATGCTATGGCTTCAGTGGAAGATGCTTCTCGTCAGGCACAACGAGTTGTGACTCCACTGAACTTTGCAGCAGTTGAAGAAGTTTATGGTTTAACGCCCCGTCGACAGCTTGGTCATTAGTGACGGAGCTAATGCTCGGAGTTTTGGGTAATGATGGATAAAGGAAATCGGCCGCGCCCTTTGAAAGGAATTTTCCCGGCTTTTGCTTGGAGTGATTTAGAGAAATCACAGAAAACCTAAATCGGGATGACCGGAGGTGGATTTGAACCACCATCCTCCCGAATGCGAATCCAGTGCGTTACCACTGTGCCACCTCTTTCGTCGCAGCAGTTGAAGCCATAGTGAATGAAAATCGCCTTGTGACACTGCCATTGCAGTAAATTGCTGTCAGCAGGTGTCCTTTTGCAACATGACAATGCAAGGCCCCACACTGTCCATGCAACAGTTGCAACAATCACAGACCTGCAATTTGAGTGTATTCCTCATCCGCCATAATCACCAGACTTTTCCCCAACTTATTTCCATATACGTTGCTTGTAGTGGCCATTTGAGCAGCAGCTGAATACTATGTACTTCAATATACTGTTTTTAAAGAAAACGCCTTTCGCTACTGAAAATGAAGGGTTTTTATTTCTATAATTCACCAGAAACGAAATATTTTGTACATATGTAAAATACCTAACTTTTATGTGTAAACAGTAACATGTAAATATTTCAGGACACCCACTCATGATGTCTTGCGACAATGGCGAAACGGGTACGGGTGAATTATAAAACTAAAAACCATTCATTTGCAGTAGCAAAGGCGTTTTCTCTCAAAACAGTACAGTGAAATACCTGATTTTCATGTGTTTCGACCTCTCTAAGAAGCAATGGGAGGAAAGAAGTTCCGAACTGATGAAGAGGTACGCGATACGGTGCATGAGTGGATGCGCGGACTACCAAAAGAATTTTTTTGTACAAGAATTTATACACTTTGTAAGCTCTGGAGGACTTGCATTTAGCGTGGAAGAGATTATGTTGAAAAGTGATACAGCTTTGTATCACTTCTGCACCATAAATAATATTTAAAATAATATTTAAGGTTTTCGTTTGACTCACCCTCGTATAAACATTCGATGTGCGAACCATGAGTGAGCCGGTAGACGCCAATACGGTAATCGAAGTCTTGCCATACCCGTCCCAGTACGGCATCGTCGACTGTGGCAGTCGCTCACCGTTTCATCTTCTGGAACTCTGCTACATCGCACAGTACAGCTTTAATGTACCCAACAGGAAAAAAAGTCGCACGGATTGACAGCTGGTGGTCGTGGAGGCCATTTCGTGAAACAAGCTGTCCCTTTCTGTAGAACAGCAGATCCATCCATGCGGGTGCTCCCTGTTCAGGTACCCACGAACATCGCGATGAAACTGGGGTGGAGCCCGATCCTGCTCAAAGGTGAAGGGAGGGGCCGATTGCATTTGAGGCATCAACTATTACAGCAACACGCCCAAGTAGTAATATCTAGTGACAGTGCTCTCGGCGAAGAACAATGGGCCGTATAGATTTCGACGTGACAAGGCATAAAAAAAAAAACCATTTACCTTTGGGGAATCAAGCTCCAAGTCATTGCATTCATGTGGATGCTTTGTAACCCACATTAGATAATTATGCATGTTCACTTTCCCATTAGTGTGAAATATCGTTTCGTTTTCCCCGGCGGATTAGGCGTGCGCACTAGGGCTCCGTGCTGCGGTGCGCGTGGCCTTTCGCCCTCGAGGTTTCTCGAACCCCACCCCTCACTCCCTTGGTAGGGTAACCAGATATTCCACATCAGAAAGCGGGGTATTCCCGACGTTCTACGTGAGAAATCGGGACATTCGCGAAAAACTGTGATAAAAAAAAGACGAAAATTATTCTTTCTACGAGTGTTGCATCACGCTCTGCCTGGTGGCTGATGGGAGCAGAAACAAAAATTTTCAGTTTCGATGGTTCCCGTTAGCTGCAGCGCCAAGTTACAACTTAATTTGAGTTAATTATATTTAAACACAATATTGTAGTTGGAAAATTTACTAATTAGAAAATGGAGTATTAACAAATACAATACGACAGAAAAAGTGTTAAAACACAAGGAAAGGATGATCATGTGGATTACATACGGGTATCGTAATTTTTTGAAATTGCATTGAGTAACTCAGGCTTGCCTAACAAAGATGAATATAAATTAATGCAGCTTTACTGAGGTTGGTCAGTAAAATACGCGCAACACTTTCCTTTCGTGTGTCCTCTGTGACGACAGTAAACTGAAAACTCTTTCAACATTTGCATTGTGGGCAGGGAGTGAAAAGAAGTACTGTGCTATGTTAAGCGATTCTGGAAAGTATTCTTTACATGTACAAGAATTGAAAAACCTTCACCATTTCTGATGTGCCTTGAAATGACTCCAGTTTCCACTATTTGTTTTCTCTTGTTTTACAAATGACTGAAGATGAACTATTTCATCAAATACGACAGTGCCCTTTTCTTGTGGCCACTTCAAAGTTTTCTCTACTGCCGACCATTCTGGAGGCTCAGTAAGCAGCACCCACGAGAAAATAGAAAACTCTGATATTTCATGTAACCAAGAGGCTAAATACTGTACTGAAGCAACATAAATTTTTGATTCTGCTATGTCAAATTTCTTAAGTCACTCGTCATAACATTCACTCACATCTAATGGGAAAAAATGTTCTTGTTTCCTTGAACTGAGAGACTTAAAACTTTATATGAGACTGTTAGTGCTTCACACATGAAATTATCCTCTTTCTCAATTCTGAGACTGGAATCTTAGCATACACTCATTTCTGAGTGTACAGAAAGTAAGTAGCATGCATTTATAGGATCACTGAAAAAGCTCATTAATATTACATAATATGCCAAACAAAGCCAAAGAAAATAGCGTAAGCAACAATTTCACATGTAACAAAGATTACCAACATAAGGATTATCAAATTCGATTGTTAATGTATAAAATCGATATAAGTATTTTAACTTGTTTCAAAATATTTTAACATAACCCTTTGAAAATCGGAACAAATTGCTGGTTTGTTAAAAAAAAATGTCGGGACACATTTGTTCACAAACAAAGTACTCAAATGTTTGTAAAGCTTATGGAACTTAACTACGAAGTCATCAGTCTATAAAATTACGAACTACTTATGAACTAACTTATACTAAATACAACACAAACATCCATGCCCATGGGGTTATTGGAACCCCCAACGGGGAACAGCCTCGCATATCGGAACATAGCGCCTCAATGCTCTCGGCGCTCCACCGCGGCACTTTACAAACCAACAAACATTTGAGCGTTCAACAATGCCATCCCCATCCTCATTCAGTTGTTGCAACTAAGAACAAAACTCAAAACGCTTTTTTTGTCTTCTTCATTGAGCTCCTGCACCAGCTCCAATTTGAATGTTTTCATAGACAGCTTCTGTCGCAGGACATTCCACACATTGAGCCATTCTGAGTTCATGGGATGCAAGACGCATCGACTTCTTTGGACTCCCTAATGAATGTCTCTCGTTCGCGCTCCTCATTCCATTCACTCACACTGGAACCCGTCCGCTTTTCTATGCCGGGCACAAGCAACCCGTCGTAACGAATTTCTTGTGCCACTCCTAAATGGTCTTACTTGTTGGTGGCTTCTTACCATACTTGGTTCAAAACTCATCCGTTTAACAGCTGTAGCACACTTGTTTCTGTCAAACTCCAACACACAGAAAGCTCGCCCGGCAACTGAACTCGCCACGCTTGCGACTAACGCTAACGGAAAATTACCAAACTATTCTGTGGCGGCGTACATGAAAAAAACCTACAGGGTGCCTTCAAAATGATATATGTATGTCTGTACAATGTTTGGTTCTTGTGCATTAATTAATTGGAAGTGTTACAGGACTTTATGTACACCCTTTGAATTCGTAAAATCTATCATTTGGTTCTAATAAAAAACTCGACTTGTAAAATGTAAATTTTTGTATTTTGTAGTTTGCATTTGTATAGCGGGATATATAATCTATATATACTTTGTGGCTTTGTCTTTTGTCATCATTGATCGGTAAACGTGATCTGAAGGATTTCAAATGTTTATTTGTGTTATTTTTATTTTAGTTGTTGTTGCACCGGCTCACCATCTATACTAATAATAAATCTGTAAATGTAGGCCTGTCGCTGTTCATTTCAATCTTCAAACCTACAAGGCGAATCTTCATGCGGTTTTAACAGGAAACATGAGAAAATTTTATCAAAATCGGATCACGAAATAAAATAAAATAAAGTAAACCGTAAATTTATGTGTTTCAGTAACCGTCGTGTCTGTTTTTTCAACTATTAAAAACTACTTCATGAATTTGCATGGCGTTATCACAGGTAACTTGAGCGTTAACTCTGGACAGCATACAGACTTTGTTTCTAAAAAATCTGACCACGTTAAAAAAAAAAAAATCGTATTTTTAATTTTTTTATCTACGACCGTTAAATCTGTCTGTCTCTCTCTGAACATGTTTATCTACAGAACTACTTGATGGATTTTCATAGGGTTTTCACACGTAACCTGAGCATATTGTGCGGTTACATAAGGGCTTATATAATTAAAATCATATCAGAGAGAATAAAGATATAACAATTTAATCATTTGTTTAAAAGCCTCATGTATGTCTATTCGTTGAGGATAATCTCCAAAAAATACGGCACGAAGATCCATGAAAAACCACAGGTAAATTGAGAATAGTTTGGAGATTAACATAGGCTTCATTTCATCTAAATCTGATCATGGGAACAAAATATATCAGATTCAACGTGAAGCTGTTGCTCCTCTTTCCCCGGTTGGATACCTGGGGTAGGCTACGAGACGCAAGTCGCCTAAGTGGCGTCCAGATGAAAGACTTGCACCAGGCCAATGAACCACACGAAATTATTATTATTAATATCCGTTGCGAAGCACTGGTGTACAGCTATCTATTACAAATCTTTAATCTCCTAAACTACTTCACTGATTTCCATGGGGCAACTACGACCTCCGACCGTCATGACTGTCTCTCTGAACGCGTTTATCTCCAAAACTACGTGACAGATTTTCATAGGACTTTCAGCCGTAAATTGAGCATATCGTGCGGTTGGGTACACGTTTTATTTCATCAGAGGAAATGAAGATATCATAATTTAAACATTTGTCTAAAAGCAATAAGTGTCTATCTGCAAAGGCTAATCGCCAAAAGCACTACACTAGCTTTCAAAATGTTCAAATGATTGTATAGTCTATGGGACTTAACTACGGGGTCATCAGTCCCTAAACTTACAAACTACTTACAAACTAGGACGGCACAAATATCCATGCCCGAGGAGGGATTCGAGCCCCCGACCGTAGTGGCCGTGCAGACCGTGACTGGAGCGCCTCAGTCCTCTCGGCCACCGCGGCCGGCCACTAGCTTTCATGGGGTATCGCGGGTAAACTGAGATTAGAGAGAGGCGCTTTAGTGCACCAATGATCTAACAAACGCCGCTGCTGCGTAATAAGTACGGCGTAGTGGTGCAAGGAACCGTACAACTGTGATAGAATTAAGCGCCACAATCTTATCTCTACGAATACTAACAAACAATGAACAAAGCGTACTGATGTCACTTTGTGTATTAAAAATTTAACATTTATTTGATTCTTTTGGTATGTTTCATTTATGTGTAAAACATAACGACATTCCTTCGTAATTATCGATTGTTTTTAATTATATAAGAATTCGTTGCAGAGGCAATGCAATGTGTGTAATTTCTTTTGTGATTTCGGTCAGTTTAGGTACAGTAAATTTAGAAATTACTAGAAACGTTCGAGTCTTTCTAAACAGATACGAGTGGCTAAAAAATTAATGATTATGTGGTCCCAGAAATCTTTATGGAGATTCATCATATCGGACTATGACTTTTACTTTCATTTGACATCTTGGCTAGGACAAGTGAATTTATTGACCGAGCGATCCAACAAGGATTCTATAGGCTATTTACTGACTTAGGTCCGGAACCCTAAATGGTCATGATACGCACAGGACCTTCTTTAAAAAACCGTTGCGAAGCACGGGCATATAAGCTAGTTCACAAATATTTCTCTGACGGGTATATTTAAAATGCTGTTCCACTTTTGAACTGTAAAGGTATTTATAAACGAAAAGTATGTTCAACACTGTTCAGAAATTAATGGTAAAAATAATTCCGTCCATATCTTAACTTAAAAAGATTGACACTCACCTGAAGTAAGTGAGAATCCCGTTAAATAATAACTGACTGACTGTCCCTTGGATTTATAATTTTCACCGCCGAAAATGTATTAATTTCTCAATAAGATTCGTCACAATCGTTATTTCGTTGTACTTCTTTGCGTCGTAACGATAATCATATTGTAAAAATATTGTCACAATTTGTAAGGTATTCCACGAATCTTCACAGCGGCACCTAAGGATAGGTGAAATAAAGTAGTCAAAAACTGATTACCACCCGACCCTGATTTAACTGAATTGTAATTTTAAATTTGCTGCATAATAGCGGCTTCTTGCTAAACTTTTTAATTTTTGCTGAAGTATCTCAGTTTTGAAACAACCTTAATCTGATAATTAAATTTCCACAAGTGTATTAGATATGTATATTTTAACATATCTTAAATACTTTTTTACACAAATAATACACCTCACCTATTTTTCAAATCACATTTAATAACACAATCTAACGACGCCTGTACTAAAATTACGTATGTCTTAGTAGACGTCCTCTCTCAAGAACGAGAAGAATTGTTCACTCCCCCCCCCCCCCCCCCCAGGGAGCTCAAAGTTCTTTCGTGAGAGTACGTGCGTGGCGAGCACGGGTACCCGAGCTAATGCACTCTTCCTCCCTTATTTACTTACCAGACTGCATTACCTTTTCCTTCCGCTCCTTTCGAATCCTCAGTCCTTCCCTCCCCACCGGGGGACTGATAACCTGAGCAGTTTAGCCCCCCTATCCCAACCCAACCCAATTGCTCAGTATTATTTATACATGGACAATGACATGGATAATAGTGTTTGTTACTTAATTAATAATAGAATTTTTCACTCAAAATGTCTTTGGGGGCATGACGCGTTTACACCAGTGACAAAGCAGTACCTTCACACACATTTTACGCAATATATTAAAGCCTAATAAAATGGGAAGACGTCACAAGCAGAAGGAGATATCCACTAATGCGTCTTTGGGGTTCCTCTTAAAATGATCTTTATTTGTAGGTATATTTTTTACTGTCGCTAGTACATTTTTGAAAATGTGTGTTCCTAAGCAGTTGGGCTGTTTTTGAACTAATTTAGGTGCTATTGAATCCATTTGTAGGTCATTTTCTTCCTAGTGTTGCATAAAATATCTAACCTGCTTGTTGTAATGAGGGATATATGATTTATGACAAATTTCATTAATGAAGAAATATACTGTGAGGCATTACTTAGAGTACCCAGTTTTTTGAAGAGGCTTCTACAGGATGTTTGTGAATTTACTCCACAAATAATACGTATTACACGCTTTTAGACTCTGAAATGTTTTGCTTGACTTGAAAACCCCAAATGCTATACCATATGACATTAAGTAATGCAAGTAAGCAAAAAATGTTTATTAATATTCATGTTGCCTACCTCTTTTAACGCTCGAACGGTCAGAATATCGGTAATAAACTTCAGTTCTCGAGGGATGAGGTCGGATTAGTTTTGTCCCTCTGTTTTTTGATAAGTGAGAGAGCAGGATCCCGAGCGGAATTTAAGCAGAAGCCTCCGTCGCTATTCATAAGGTTGTCAGCTAGTTTTATTTCTATGGCTTCCTTGACAACACTTCCTTGGAAGTGTACGCCAGAATTTCGGTTTTGTTGTAATCCATAGAGTGACGTGTGTCAAGGCAGTGTTTGGCACAGTTGATTTGTTTGGCTGTTGTGAACGTGTGTGACGTTTATGCTCAATAGAACGGTCCTCAAGAGATATGATAGTTTGACCAACATATGACAGGCCACAGCTACATGGAATATGGTAGACACTCGCCTTGCGCAAACCGAGATCATCCTTAACGGAACCCAATAGTGCCTTAACTTTAGAAGGTGGACGAAACACAGATTTTACACTGTTATTACGCAAAATGCGGCCAATCTTGTTGGAAGTACTGCCAACATATGGCAGAAAGGCCACTGTCGTGAGTGCCTGTTCTGTGCTATCATCGCTAGCCCGTTACACCTGTGGTCGATAGCGCAACGCTCTTTTAATCTACCCTTCACCACAACCATTCTGTCAAAAATATCGGCCGTCGTCGATTTTGATACCTGGCAGTATACCCGTAAGTTTTTCGAAGTTGTTATTCGCCAGGAGAAATTAATGAACATTTGGTAATATGCCGTCCAATCTGTGTCACACGTCGCCATCGAATGGATTGTGGTGCTGAGAGGTAGCGATCAATGTCTTTGTCGCTCACCGCGACGTCTCAACAACAGCCGCCAACGAATCTGGATCCCTCGACTCAGACGTCATCGTTGGCCGACTCTTCACTTTGCCGCTCCAAGCAGCGAGGTGCCCCAGTCCTCGCGACGCCAGCAGAGATGCTAAGCGCAGCCTTTTCCGCCGCCGTTGTCGCACCATTCCCAACTCGCGTCTGCAGCAGGTTTACCGAAGCGTGACGTCACGCCGTCGTGCAACGCAGCTGGAACGCACTACGCGGTCCTCTGACGTCGAACTTGCCGCTCACCACAGTGGCGCGTTCCAGTCAGCGCAATCGCTAGAAGACGATAACTGAATCGGTTATTTCAGAAACCACACATGTGACGTGTGATTTTGAGTTACATGCATATTCGTAGAGATCACATCAAAACACACTGTTCAGCACAGAAATCATTCATGTGCATCACATCTAAGCCCGTGAAGGAGAGCTAAGAAATTTCTGTGTACTGCAGACACAACATTGTGAGACCCATGCGCCAATGTACAATATACCGGCTGATCAAAAAGTCAGTATATTTTAAAACATAATAAATCATGGAATAATATAGATAGAGCGGTAAAAATTGACACACATGCTTGGGATGAAATGGGGTTTTATTAGGAAAAAGAAAGTATTGCTAGATGCGTGAAAGATCTCTTGCGAGCGTCGTTTGGTGATGATCGTGTGCTCAGCCGGCACTTTCGTCATGCTGGGCCTCCCAGGTCCCCAGACCTCAGTCCGTGCGATTGGCTTGGGGGTTATCTGAAGTCGCAAGTGTATAATGATCGACCGACATCTGTAGGGATACTGAAAGACAACATCCGACGTCAATGCCTCACCATAACTCCGAACATGCTTAAAGTGCTGTTCACAACATTATTCCTCGACTACAGCTATTTTTCAGGAATGATGCTGAACATATTGAGCATTTCCTCTAACGAATATCGTATTTGCTTTGTCTTAATTTGTTATGCTAATTATTGCTTTTCTGGTGAGATGAAGCGCCATCTGTCGGACATTTTTTGAGCTCTTTTTTGTTCTAATAAAACCCCATGTCTTTCCAAGCATGTTTGTCAATTTTTACCTCTCTATCTACATTATTCCGTGATTTATTAAGTTTTCAAATTTATACTGACTTTTTATCACTCGGTAGATTAACTATTCAGGAGATAGTCGCTGGTGATATTCTTTCATTCAGAGATTGGCCGGCAAGCTTTCTACATGATTACGACAACCTCTGACGATGAGGAATCCCTAAGAAAAATGGGGAGATATTCCAGATATCCACTTACATTGAGTTTCGTTACAGAAATAAGATAAAGGGACCACTAGTCATTAGGTCATTCGTCAAATTAATAATTGCGAATACCTTCAGTTCTGCGTAAACATCCAAAGCCCCCTTTTCTTTCCAACAACATACCCAGAAGGAAATGTTCCCATTAACAAGAAGAAGGTAGGTGACTGAAAAAATTTAGAAGTATACACTCAAGGTAAAAGCTGTACGTGTGTTGTGGAATGTTGAACCTATCGTTAAATCAGACAATAAATTGTTCACTAACACAGCTATTTGGTTTAATTATGGCCCTGATATTGATGTATAAGAAACAGTGCATTAAACTGATTATGTGCGCAACGGATATTTTAACAAAACAACTGTGACATGTAACCTTTTGAAACAGACACTGACTATACTCAAAAATTTTGACTGCGAGAAAGATATAAGAAAAACCACAAATCACTTTCTTGATGCTTGACTGTGAGAATTTATGTAGATCAGTTTCTAATTATTGAAATTTAAATTAACTATCATTTTACTATGGCACCAATAATGAAATATGTTCAATAATATTATTCAAATCAACACTCCACTAAATCAACTAATTATCAAATGAAGGAAGTAGGTTAATTTTCTAACTACGTAAATGAAATATGAAACAGGGTTAAGTTACTTATTATTGATAATCAGCATTACATTACCTACATAATACAACTTCTGACTTGCTGGCAAAGCAGCCTCTGCTCTACATCGGAGCCATACACACAACCCAACCGCTCTCTAAGCGAGCTGAACCACTAGTGCTACTCTCTCTCAGTGCGAGCTACAATGCTATGCAATACATGATCTTTGCCAGAGATGAAACTTTACACATATCGATACATACAGTAGAAGCGATATTATACATTTTCTTGCAAGCAAGTTACTCGATACAAAACAGGAGGCACAATATTAGACATTTTCTTATAAAAATAATTTTTTATGGACACGTTTCATCACCCCCCTCCTACCTATTAAAATTTTGTAGGGTGGGTGATGCCAATGGCATTGCCTAGCCAGCAAAATTACTGAATTTCAAGTCCAAAAATTCATTAATGACATCCAAAATATAACATGAAAAATATGAAAACCTGATAAACATTTTTATACAAGATATTCAAGATTAAAACAACAGATGGAGTACATAGAAAATTTAAAAAAATGTGACAGTCATAAATACATGCCATTTTACAGAACAGTACCATCAAAAGTCACGCATGGAGTGGTACAGGGTGTGACAGGCATAAGCAAATGTCAAAATTTACAGAACATCAGCAATAACTGGAATATATGACAATTATACATAATGGTAAACATAAGTATATATAGAATTTCAGAAAACATAGTTTGACAAATGATATAGTGGAGAAAATGAGATAGCTAGAAGTAATACACAAATGGAAAAAAATATACAATAATAAACATGAACATATACAAAGTTTTACAAAAGATAGTTTAACTAATATCATCTTTTTTTAAACATAAAATAAACATTCGTATCTTGTGCACAATGTAGTCTATGTAAATTTTTAGTGCACTTAGTATAAGATAAAGTGTCAGTTTTGTATTCTGTGATGCATTTAAAATGCCATACTTTCATGGATGCTAGAACATACATGTAAAATTTTTTACTACATAGGCTTCTGATCATGTACAAAATAATGTTACTACTTCAGCACAATAGGATTTCAATATAACGTTTGTCAATCGAATAGGCACAATGACATTTCAGACTAAGTATATGTATCTATCAAGAGCACAATTTTATTTTGGTCACTGAATGTAAAAGAACCATGAAATATACCTAAACACTGGTAATGAACCTGTGGACAACGTTTGCAATGGGAGGCACTGAATAGTATATGCACACGAATAGCACATTAGCTCCTAACATTCATTTTAGGTCTGCACACGAACCCAAATCACTGTAAGATTACACCACACTGTAGGCAAGCTGGCTGGTTGCATTGAAGTTGAAGTCATGGGGAAAAGGTTCTGGTGTATTCCTCCATGCAATTCGACAACCAAGTGTGCTCCAACCAACGGGGCTATTAGCAGACTGCATCAGCATAGCCAAAATTAGAGCAAAATGGTGGTGGTTGGCCAAGGCTGCAATGGACAGTACTGTGTGGCCAAACATCATCCAACAAACATCTTCATTAAAAGGCCCAAAACCAGTGGTGTATAATAATTCGTCCATTGTTCTGTGTGCATTCTGGAATCTCGTGTGCGAAATCGCCACTTCCCATGCGTGTCCAAAGTACATGAAATAAAGCATTTTACACACAAATTAGTAACATAGTCATGATATTTCAGTTTAGACTGAAAGAAAAGTCATTGATTAGAACATATCTACAGAAATATTTTCCCACAAATTCAAGTGGTACAGATGGGGTCATGGTATTAGACCATATTTTTACATTACAGGTAGGGTCTTGAAGACGGATACATTTGAATACTAATGAGTAATTTAATTCTTATATTAGAGTATCTACAACATTAGTGTCATTTCATATAAGCACAAGGCTTTACATAATATGTACATATTGCTTTACAAACACATAATCGTGTGAAATACATTGAGGGTGCTTGTCATCAATTTGGCATTAGGTCATGTAAAGTAAATTTGTTGTCATAATGAAATAACTTAAATTGACATTCCAATTACCATTAGTTCATATCTCTTTAAATTAATATATATCACTATGGTGGTGATTACATTACCACCAAATTATAACACTTAAATTACATAAGTTGCCATGGCCAGGCTTTTGTCTCAACTGAGCTACATATTTCATTGCCTTAAGGTATAACACATCAGGGTAGTTTCGTGAGAATATCAAAAGAGGTTCAAGTCATCAGGTCATGTCTGTGTCTGTCTGAGTCAACAGTAGGGTCAAACAAAACAATTAAGGCAAATTTTGGCACAGTAATAGATGTACATCACAGTAAATCATCCGATAACATAAACACAGACGTAATATTCGTTAGGCATAGCTGCAGATTTTCGTCAACAAGATCATCCATATAATTTTGAAGATAGCAATAAGCAAAAGCAAAGTATCTCTGTGCATTAACTAGACTTAACTAGGCGTAATTTATGGCAAAACTGCAAGTTTGCAAGAGAGATGGCTGTGTGCAACGTATAAGCATAACCATACATTGTTATTGAGCTTCATTATAAAATTAATTAGCATAGTGGTAGGGCTTAGGTATATAATTAGTGAGCATAGCGGTAAGCTTTGATTACAAGAGCAATAAGCATAGCTGCAAGCATAATTAGAAATATTCATTACACATAATTACAAATAATTACAGAGCATCAGAAGGATATGATTCTCACCAATCACACTTGCCATTGAAGGCACAATGCATCAACATACAAAATAGTGCACATAAGCACAAAGAGAAAACACAAAAGGGCAGTGCGAGTAGGCACATAAGAAAAGAACAGAACATAGCATCATTAGCAACATAGCGATTCTCCTCATAATTGCTTCATAAACATTGTATAATCTCGTCCACATAATTACATTTATCAAACATCTTTGACTGTTACCAATACCTTCCTTACCATCATTTATCCATAAACAATAATGCATTTTAAAGACCACCATGACATATTGTGTATTGCCATAATCATCATCCTCCACAATGTCCTTCGCTTACAAAATGCTTATGTCAACTCAAAATCTTCTTCACTCGCTCAGAACTTCGTAAGTTATGCAATTAGTAACACAGAAGAGAAATCTGATATTTTCTGAAACATAGGAACTTGATTAGATTACACAATCAAAAATTTCCATTAATTTTAATTGTCTTGCACAGCCACAGAGTTCGTTATATGCAAATTGCAAGATAATCAAAGTTTCGTATGACAATATCCCAGCGTAGCATAGAGCATAAGTATTCAGAGTTAGAGAAAAGTAACAGTGAGAAAAAGAGGTAGATAGAGCGCACTAAGGAAAAGCGGAAGAATAGTGACACTCAGCTCGAGAACGGGGCACCAATCGCCACTTGGTGTGTCCAAAACAGATTAATGGACTCTGTACCCCAATTTTATGCCTTGAAAATTTTAATATTGGAAATGTGGTGTATGCCTTTCGACTTGTGCGTCTTTAAGGTTTCATTAGTGAAAGAATTACTTTTTGTTTGATTCTCGTGCTCTGGATGACGTTTAGAACGCGGCGGGCTTTGTTGCGACCGGCGATCATATTCGTTTGTTTCAAAATATCGACTGCGCGAGGAATTTTCCTCGTCTTCTTCCTCTAAGTCTTGTAAGAGATTTCTAAAGGGTTCAATATCATTCTTGCATCGTGCCGCAATGGAAATTTGACGCAAGTGTAGAGGCAATTTGTTCAAACAAATTCTGATTAATTCCGCAGGGCAGTAAGGTGCCGATAAAAATTGATTTTTGTATACTAAGTTTTGGAAATATTCCACTGGGCTCGAGAAATTTGATCGCTCAAAAGTTTTGAATGTCGCAATACTGTTTTTACCGCGGTCTTGTGCCGCTTCCGACCAGTATGCGGATAGAAATGAGCGTCGGAACTGATTCTCGCTATAGCACTCTTGTGCAATAGCTCTCATTCTGGTGGCTGGCTCGCCTTCCAGATAACCACATATAAATTCTAATCTGTGCTCAAGTGGCCAATTCGGGGGAAGACAATAATCGAATTGCTGCAACCACTCTTTAGGGTGCAAGTCATTCGGAGAGTTTTTAAATGTCTTGAATTTACGTACAGTCAGGAAATGCTTGTAGTCAAACGCTTCCCTTCGCCTGTGCGGTGTAAGTGAGCGTAAATTACGCACCGCGTCTTCATTGTTGTTGCTATGAGGTACACTTCGTTCACGTACCAAGCGACCTACTTGAGTCGAATCATCATTGTCATTTTCGTTCAAATTTTCTTCTACGTCTTCGTATGCATTTCCATAAGTGTGGTCAAATTTCCTCTCTATTCGCGCCACGCGATCATCTAATTTTCTGACCTCAGCCTTGTATTGCTGATTAATGGTCATTTGACCTTGTTCGAAACGGTCAAGGGCGAGATATTCATTAGTTTCATTAAACGGAGTAGGATGCGTTACATCAGAACTTTTGTCACTGTTATCACTGATTTGGGTAATTTTAACAGTAATATCCTCAAACTGTTTATTAATTTTATTGATCTGTTCAGTCGTGACTGACTGGAAGTTCTGCAGCTTTTCATCAATTAGATTACTCTGCTGCTTCAATTGAGCGAGTTCAGTAGTTTCCATATTTTCGACTCGTGACGCAAAGCTTTCCATATTTTCCACTCGTGACGCTAGGCTTTCCACTACCGGGTTAATCTCGTCGCGAATATCTTGTCTTATTTGCTGAGATTCACATTTGAAAGTATTGAGCAGTTGTTCCCTGAACCGGTTGTTGTCCTCATTTATTCTATTAAAACTACTTTGAATACTCGCAAACCTCGAATCGCACGTCTGTTCTTTTTTCTCAAGTTTTTCATTTAATTTCTGAGATTGTAATTGATTATTGTCAAGTTTTTCATTTAATTTCTGAAATTGTAATTGACTATTCTCAAGTTTTTCACTTAGTTTCTGAGACTGTGCCTCATTTAACTTAGAGAGCTTTGACAATAAAATTTGCATGAAGTCATTTGGTAATACGTTTTCCATAGCTGTCGCACATGTATTGTTTGTAGCAGAGCTAGGCGGAACCGATGGATTATTTTCCGCAACCACGTTACAAGAATCGGAATTCTGTATTGTCGAATCCTGTACTTTGTCATTATCCATATTGTCTATTCCTGAACTAATCTGTTCCGCATTTTCGGACACGGTATTTACTGTCGTATTTGTATCAGTGCAGTGAGAAGACTCTTGTAAAAATTCAGCTTCTCTCCTTGCATCCTTCGAGGTCTCATTTTCGGAAGCAGATTTAGCATCAGCGCGGACTCTCCTATTCTTCGAAATTGTTAACAGAATTTTGCAGTAAAGTGACTAATAATATTTATTTTCACCTACTGCATATTTTTTGAAAATCACACACAGTAATTATGAGAGAACAATAGGCTGAATCGGGCTAGTGCAACATACAATCACAATCTAGATTACGCGAACCGTTAATTATCACACGAGTTCCGCGATACTAGAACTTTCATCACAACAAACATCAGACAATATAAAAGAGAGACTTGTTCAGTAGTAATGCAATTATTTGTATATTCAATTAATCTACTATAAACAATGCTACACACTATCAAGAATGGTAAGTAACAAACTACAGAAACAATTACTATGCTACTGTTGCTATAACAAAGGATGGTGCTACAAAAATTAAATTAAGAGCCAAAAGATAAGTTGGTTAGTGGAAAAGACAAACTAACTTAAATAAGGCTACGTATCTAACTACGTCACGATCCTGTTTGTGAACTATCCTGGCAGAAAGGGCGCCAGATAAAAGCTGTACGTGTGTTGTGGAATGTTGAACCTATCGTTAAATCAGACAATAAATTGTTCACTAACACAGCTATTTGGTTTAATTATGGCCCTGATATTGATGTATAAGAAACAGTGCATTAAACTGATTATGTGCGCAACGGATATTTTAACAAAACAACTGTGACATGTAACCTTTTGAAACAGACACTGACTATACTCAAAAATTTTGACTGCGAGAAAGATATAAGAAAAACCACAAATCACTTTCTTGATGCTTGACTGTGAGAATTTATGTAGATCAGTTTCTAATTATTGAAATTTAAATTAACTATCATTTTACTATGGCACCAATAATGAAATATGTTCAATAATATTATTCAAATCAACACTCCACTAAATCAACTAATTATCAAATGAAGGAAGTAGGTTAATTTTCTAACTACGTAAATGAAATATGAAACAGGGTTAAGTTACTTATTATTGATAATCAGCATTACATTACCTACATAATACAACTTCTGACTTGCTGGCAAAGCAGCCTCTGCTCTACATCGGAGCCATACACACAACCCAACCGCTCTCTAAGCGAGCTGAACCACTAGTGCTACTCTCTCTCAGTGCGAGCTACAATGCTATGCAATACATGATCTTTGCCAGAGATGAAACTTTACACATATCGATACATACAGTAGAAGCGATATTATACATTTTCTTGCAAGCAAGTTACTCGATACAAAACAGGAGGCACAATATTAGACATTTTCTTATAAAAATAATTTTTTATGGACACGTTTCAAAGGCTATGAGTGATTCTTCAAGCAACTTTTAGATTGACCAACCGGCAACAAAATGACTGATTTTGTTATTTCAGATGCAGAATATGAGGACTACGTTAAGCAACGGAACATTATAGCACGAAATGATAAGTGATATGTAACAATTTGTAATATGTAAGATTCATTTCTTGTTTACAAGATTTCTTTAATTATCGTAACCAAAATAATCAATATGAGTTGAATGAAAGCTGGTTTGTACAAGTGAAGTGCATTTTATTTGTTGGGAACTCCGTGGAATATTATTTACGTTGTTAAAAGTCATTTTTGCATAATCAACATATGTCATTTTTTTAAAAAATCAACAATGGACTTGGGGTTAAAAAAACATATCAGTAAATTGGCAAAATATGTCATTTAACACATATATCGTGTACAGGTCTGTTAAAAACCATGTCAAGCACTGAATCGGGTTTTCTTTGGTTTCTAAGAATTAGAAAAATGTTACATGTAGTTTCTCAAATAAACGATTCAACTGCTGCCTCAACACGACCGGCCACGACCGGAACACTACATCGATAGCAAGACGCAAGCTAATGCCAATCCGACATGTTGTAATGTTAAATGAAGACAATAACTTGTTGAACAGGAACCGCTGTTACGCCTCCATCAGCGGTGGAGTAGCCGAGCGGTCTAAAGCGTCTCGATGCGGAGCACGCGGTTGCTCGCCGTGGAGGTTCGAGTCCTCCCTGGGGGATGGGTGTGTGCGTTTGTCCTTAGGTTAGTTTACCTAGGTTTAAGTAGTTTGTAAGCTACGGACTGATGACCACGCAGTTTGGTCCGATAGATTTACAAACATTTGAACATTTGCCTCCATCAGCATCTCCCAGCAGTCGAATCCCACAAAACCATCAAACGAAACCTTTTTTACTTCGATAATCATGCAGCTGCTGGATCCTGCTCAGCGTTCCCTCGTCGAACACAAAAATTGAACGACAATTCTAGCTTACCACACTCCAGACCATAAGAAATGGGATGTAGTGTGTGTTTAACAAATGCACTCTACAAAACTGCACAAGTCGGACCTACGTCTTACGGGCAAACGACCATCTCTTGCGCACTGCCGGAACCAGCTTTCTGCGATTAAGACCACGGCCCATCATTCTCTGACGCAACAAGTCAGGCGTGGACGTCGAAGTAGCGTATATCATAGACTTGATACAGGTGTATATGTCCTCAGTCTCATGGTAGTAACCGGTTGGCAACAGATCCTGTTCACACTTATGAGCTCACAAAACATCTCTGCCGTGGTAGCTGTACTATCTGCCACTTGTGACGCTACAATACGACGAAATTGGCGAACGTCTGTGCTGCGTAGACATGTAGAAAATCATATTCACAGAATATATGACATCAACTGCGAATGGACAAAGCTGACAATATGTACCCAGGCGGGATCGAACCCGGGTCTCCCGCTTTCTAGGCCGTTGCGCTGACCACTACACCACTGAGGACGCAGTGAGCACCCCACCTGCAACGACTACCTAAGCACGCATCCCGTCAGACACAAATTCCCGGCTTTACTCTGCCCACAGTACTCAAACTTGTAGTTTCAGAAACCAATTCCCTTATATATGTGGGGACTGATGACCCAGTAGTTTAATCCCCTTTAAACACCCGACACCAACCTTATATATGAAGAAAATCGGCTGCTTTTGTAAGAATGTTCATGTGACCACTGCAACCGACATCGTAGCACAACTAACATAGCATGTTCAACTAGTGTAGCAGTTGTCGGAGAGAACCATCCTGCCACTCGGAAGGACAGAACTTGACTCTTCAAACTCAGTTGCAATGAATAATGTTTGTGTCTGTAGAATTTGGTGGTAACCCGATGTGTTTAATTAGGAAGAGTGTTCCTGCAGGAATATGTGGGGTGTCACATTGTACTGCTGGAATTGACCAAAGTCCGTCGGAATACAGAAGTAGAGGGCTGGATCCAGATAAGCGAAGATGTATACGTGATATCACCTGTCCGAGTCGTGTCTTGACGAAACACGAGGTCCCATATCACTCCAATTCAACATGCCCAACACCATTTTATGGCACGAGCTTGAACAGCTCCCAACTGAAACGCAGGGTCCACGGATTAGTAAGGTTTTCGCCATACACATATAGTCCAACCGCACTATACAATTGGAAACACAACTCATCATGAAACTTCCTGGCAGATTAAAATTGTGTGCCGGAACCGGGACTCGAACCTGGGACCTTTGCCTTTCGCGGGCAAGCGCACAATCTGCCAGGAAGTTTCATATCAGCGCACACTCCGCTGCAGAGTGAAGTTTCATTCTGGAAACATCCCTTAGGCTGTGGCTAAGCCATGTCTCCACCATATCCTTTCTTCCAGGAGTGCTAGTCTTGCGTGTTTGTAAGAGAGCTTCTGTGAAGTTTGGAAAGTAGGAGGCGAGGTACTGGCAGAAGTAAAGTTGTGAGGCGGCATCGTGAGTCGTGTCGGGATAGCACAGTCGGTAGTGCGCTTGCCCGCGAAAGGCAAAGGTCCCAGGTTCGAGTCCCGGTTCCGGCACACAATTTTAATCTGCCAGGAAGTTTCATATCAGCGCACACTCCGCTGCAGAGTGAAGTTTCATTCTGACAACTCATCATAATAGGAAATATGTTTCCAGTCTAGTCGAACGTCAGTGTTGAGGGGCGGCACAGAGGCGTAAAGTTGTCTGTGGTGCAGTCAGCAAGGGTAACACGAGTCCGCCTTCGGCTCTGAAAGCCCATACGTTGTTTAGTTGAGTGGGTGGTATGGCCCAGTATTGAAATTCGTAGCCATTGGCGGAGAGGTTGCGCTTCTGTCACGTTTAACGATTCTTTTTTTTTCCTTTTTTTTATTTATTTATTTATTTATTTATTTATTTATTTTTTTTTTTGTTTTTTCGTCGTGGGTGCCGTTCTTGCAGAGTGTTTTTCGTGCTGCAGCGACGTTGTAGATTTGATGATTTTGCACTGTATTGTGGCTTGTGGGGTATGTATGTAGATGTAGTCCTGGAGCGTCTGAAGGGGTGATTACACGATTTCGAGGCAGGGATGATATTATGGAGAGGCGTTTGTCGTTACACCACGTATTAAGGAAGACGCACTGAGAGAAAATGAGATTAATAAGCACGCTGAAAAACTTAATAAGGGAGACGCGACGAGGAAAACTAATAACCACGATGCTATACGACCAAGGAGAAGAATGCAGAACCTTGAACATAAAAAAAGCAGGCGTGGTGAAGTGTTATAGGAAACTCAACAACAGAACACAAATAGACTAGTTGCTGCGAAAAATTTTGCTACGTGAATAAATAACGAAGTCTTATTTGGAGAAGTGATGAAATAAACACGATGGGTAATTGCGCTCCGAGGAAAATTTCATCTGGCCGTTTTGGGCACCTGGAGTGCGTGTCTGTGCGGAAGGAATGAACTGGACGAAAAGCTACAATTTAAACTGCGCAACAAAATGCTGCAGTAACATTTTTTGAAATCCTGTAATATTCTCGCATTATGACGCAGCAGTTTTGATATTTGTATCCGCTCTTTATTGATACAGAAGCGCGGTCCACTTTAGAATTCTTTCTTCGGCACAACGCCATTCGAAAGAGCAATGTGTAACAAAAAAATAATGCCGTAGCTCGTAACTGCAATTACGGTTGAAGGTCAATCAATGTGTCTCACTGGCAACAATATTCAGCTCGAAGTTCCACAACGCCAGAGTTCCAAATGGCAGTTTTATTGCAAAATCTATTGCCAATAGAGCAATCAGAATGTGATTTTTTTCCAATTTTGTGCCACATATCCGGTGGATACACATAATTGATTGTCTTCTGAATTCTCATGACGTTTATCATAACTGATTTCACCGCTTTTACCGTACAGCTCAACAGAGTGCCCCGGACCTTTGACCGCTTCTCCAGCTCGTTTTACGACGCCGACGCCACAATGATGTTGGCTTCTAATACCGAAAGTGATAGGTCGCCATTACTGGTGATACTTATTCAAAGCTAGTTGTACATTCTGCGTTGTCTTCGGTTTTTGTTCGTTTTTCTGTTCGTCATCTCCTCTTCTTCTGTCAGTCCGTTTACTTCTTCGTCCTCTCTCTCTACCCATTTCTTCTTTCCGTCTCTATGCCCGTCTATTTTATCCATCTACCCCACCAGCAGCGTTGCCAATGCCAATATTCCAAATTCCCCAAAAATCTAGGTAAAATTGCCCAAACTTGGGTAGAAAAATACCTACAAATCCCCCCCCCCCCACACACACACACATTTATATATATATATATTCTCTTCTTGAGTAAGTTATAGTTTACATGATGTAAGTATTGTTGACATCAAATTGTTTAATTTAGATAAGCTACTGTAAAGGAATTGTAGTTAGCTGTGTAGTGACGAAATAAGTTGTATGTCTTCACTCTTCAGTCCTGCAATCGTGTCCCGGCAAATTAAGCAAATAGCAGAACATTCTTTGTGTTCTCTTCTTATATTTCTTGGAAACTTCTATATTTTCACTTATTTTCCCACATGGTATCTAATTTTGAGGAGGTCGCAGGCATTATCAATTATTGCAATGAAGATGATCATGCTAAGAACGAATAAAAATATGAAAATTCATCGTAAAGATGGTGCAGGATCAGCAACTGGTAATATTTTGAAAACAATTTATTTTTCCATCACAGTGGCACTATTTTGGAGTCAGTGACTAGTTTCGGTCTCAATCGTCCATTTTCAAACCGTTGGATTTTTTCCAACCGTTCCAACCGTCGGAGGCCTGTGGATGCATCACCTGTTTTAATCGATATTAAATCTTAATGTAATTAACAGTGGATAATGTACAAGATGTTATCAGCCGTTTGCTTCATGCATTGTGTTATTACGGTTGGAAAAAGGCCAACGATTTGAAAATGGACGATTGAGTCCGAAACTAGTCACTAAGTTCAAAATAGTGCAAATGTGACGGAAAAATTAATTGTTTTCAGAATAAAAATATACTGGAAACCCGACGAACCTCAGGAAGACCCAAACATGATGAACGCCAAAGCGGACAGGGAAGGCGCTGCACGAAGACGTCCCTCCCCCGTGTTTGGTGTTTACCTCGGATACCCCTTCCCTCGTTTTGTGGGCGACATGTTTGCATCCATTTATCCATTTTTCACAACTGAAAGAAAACAAAATGTAAGCAGGTGAACACAAAATGAAGAGTGGCGAGAGAGAGTATTGCCCGTCTGCCCAGTAAACAATGTGGAAGAGGAACAATGCTTCTTCTCCGCTTGTACTTGAATCCGCTACTTGTCCCCATGGCGCCCGCGTGCGAACCCGATTTTTCCGCCCCCTACAAAACCATTTTTCCACTCTCGTATGAAGACTCGTCATCGGCATACTCGTGATATAAAATTTGTTTAATAATAATTTTTTACAAAAATGAAAATCCACGAACTTACGAAAAGATATGGAAGAATGTTATATTGATCAAAACACTGATTTTCAAAGAAATTCAACTTTACTGTGTTAATTTCATTGTACAAATCAGTACCGTCAGTGTCAGTTTCATTCGTTGAATGGTCTATAAGTTTCATATGCAAGTCTTTACTACGTTTCAGCAGTTCTTCCTTAGAGTCGTCTAAATTTTGTAACTAGTCAAATCTGTTTGTTAAGGAAATTAATGTCTGCTTGAGAATTCGAAACAAAAGCTCCACTTTGAAATTAATTTTTGGTTGTAACAAAACTTCGTGAGGAATTCCATACCGAAACTGAGATGGTGTTATTCTTGGGCGAAGTATATTTGCTGGAGAGAAACTTCCTTCAGCATTTAGTTTGTTTGCCACATTGGTAGATTCGTTTAAAACTATGACAATGTTATCATCTGTGCGATATTGTCTGAATTTGTCAAGGAAGCTCTTTAATAAACTGATTCATATCTGAGTATAAATTGTCGGGTTTTGCATAATTTATGTAGAGAATTAATTTCACTCCAAACTTCGTACCAGATTACAACAGAACAAATGAATTCATGATTTTAAATTTTTAAAGCCAGTGACATCGCCTTCACAGTGGTGGTACAAGCCCATCTAGAAGAAACTTCTGATATTTCAAACAGAGCATCAAATACGTTTTCTGTGTAGAAACGTAATGTTTTGATTACTTCAATTCTGCTAGTCCAATAGCACTTAAAGCTTATCGCGTTAGCCCTGGTAAATGTTTGCAAATGATTGAACACCTAACCGCTGATGATGAAAAGAAGACGTAAATTTCTTGAATTATGTCGAAGAAATTGATAGTCTCGTGAAAAATATTTGTTGCGTCATTTACCACTACATTTAAGCTATGAGCTGAGCACGAGACGTATAAGGCACGGTTATTGATAGCCCGAATTCTTTTTTGCAGTCCGTTGTGCTTCCCACATATTTTGGAGCTATTCTTATAAACTTATCCGCGCAAATTTTGAAGTCCAGGTTCAATTCTGAAAATAAATTCAAAACGAAATTTAACAAACGCTCGACAGTTGAACTCATAATACGTCAGAAGACAATTAAATGTTTACATATCTCTCTTTACTTTTTTGTCTATGTGATTTACATAAACATTTCTAAATATCACAGATATTTGTTCTGTATGGTTGTATGCAGTACCCCATGATGTAAAAATGTTTAGATTTTCTTACTTTCTTCAAAATATTTTTATTTTTTTTTTAAATTTTTTTATGATTGTGCCTAGTGAATAATTTCATTTTGAATGTGATCTCCTAAATAGTGGGCTACACCCATCTGGCTTGAGTCAGATTTTGATTCAATTCTGCGAATATGTTTCCGCATAACTGAATCCAAAGATGGCAGCATCTGTACTAATTTTGAGTAATTTCTATTAGTATGTTCATACATTTTATGGAAGAACCGGGAAAAGCCAGTCATTGTCGAAAAAAGAACTCAATAACAGCAATAATTCTTTCCAATACATGACACCAGTGCTTCTTTCCCTTCTCTATTAGTCTCATTTGCATCTGATGTACTGTGTTCTTTGTTTGTAACATTCAGTTGTACTCATGACTTCACATTTTCATTGTGGGAATTGCTCGTTTTGTGTGTTTTGAGAGTCAATGATAAATGCTGCCAATATGACAATCCATTCATACCAGACACACTCTGCTTGCACTCTTGCCAAACATTTTACAATAGGAACAATACATTAAACCCTTTGCTAAAAAGTAAAGAAACCATTCTATTTTAATTTTTTCGCCGTGAGAAAGATTTCGGTAACCGTGTCATCAAACTTTCATCCTTCGTCATTCGTAGAATAATTATGATTATACACTTAAACAGGATCACGTTTCACTAAAATATTAACAAAATCACTATTATTATGAAGAGGCCACAGCCCTGGGTCTTCGATAATTGTCGAACTCTAAAAAAATACCAGTGTGTTGCTTGAAGATTCTTCAGCATGTGTCTGTGCTTTTGGTGAGAACACCAGAGGAAGTAGGAGCACAACATGTCTTGTCTTCACTTGCTTCCATAGTTTCAGATCCAGACATCTTGCACATGGCAGAGGCAAGAAAATCTTGACCGTTGTTTGCAGAATTCGTCAAAAGTTTCGTAATAGAACATGCCAGTCTTTCTTTTTGCCTTTTCTTCTCTTGTTTCAGATTATGAAATTAGGCACCAGATGGTTTCTTTCTATGATTCCTGATTAAAAATAAATAAAACAGTTGAACACAACGTCTGGATCGTCTCATACACCAGCTATTAAACATTTGCCTAAATTTAGGGTTTACCAGACATTCTCTTTTTTAGACTCTAAAAATGATCCGAGTGGATTTTTAGAAAATCGAGAGACTTCATCTTTTATGCGTCATACAACTACTACAAAAGTGCGATATACAACTCCTCACAATTGCAAAACTCTAAAGAATTTAACCTTTCTATCATATTTCTACGGTATTTTTTGCTGAATTTTCGCTTATCTATATCGCAGGCGCTCCGATCTCAATTTACAATTTCAGAGCAGCTGAACGAAAAGGCGTGGCCACTATCGTAAAGCAAGAGCTTTGAGACGGCCAGTTAAAAGCATTACTGACGACACAGCCTACAATAATGCTTGAGAAAAGTACGTAGGTTATAATTCGGCACCTGTTTCTATAGGCAACGCCGCAACGATACTAAAGGAGGTTTATGCATTATGACGTGTGCAGTCGTACAGTTATTTAGACATGCAGAACGGGATTATTTCTAAAATTGAGCCTTGCGGGAATAACTGTGTGGCCTAAGGCGCATTGTCACACACTGTGCCTCTGCTTCCGCCAGAGGTTCGAGTCCTCCCTCCGGCATGGGTGTTTGTGTTTTCCTCATAATAACTTTGTTTAATTAGTATTTAAGCGTAGGGACCGACGATGATAGCAGTTTGGTCGCATGATTCCACACACATTTGAACATAATATATATGAATTGCTGTTCGTTAGTCTTGGTAAAACTCGAAAACTCGATAAAGGGTAAACCGATTTGACTAATTTTAGTCTTGAAATATTCGTGTAAGTCCAGGGAGGGTATAAACCGTCATACGAGTAAAATATGGAAAAGTGGTCCGAAAAAAGAGGAAAATCGGGTAAAACTGAAACAGCTTTTTCTAGTGAGCTAGCAATACCGTTCGTCCAATTGCGATATAATTTTGTACATTTCACGTTTAAAGCAAGATCAAGGTATGCATCAAATAAAAATTTGGAAAAGTAGTCCGGAAAGTTGGAAAATTTATGAAAAACCGAAAGCGATTTTTTCTATGGATAAAAATAAACTGCCACATGGTTGTAAGAGCATCACTTGAGTACGGCTTGACAGGACGAGGTTTGTATGGAATAATTGTTTTTGGAAAATTTACCGGAAAATTTGAAAATTTTTGATTGAATACAGCACTATAACTGACCATTTGCACGACGGAGAGGGGTAATTCTTTTGTTGTTTTGTTCATTATGGTCTTGGATAAGTTTTCCCTAAAAAACAATAGAGATAGTTAAAAAGGAAAGTCGCAAAATTTGAACCAAGTTTCTTTTTCAGTGTGTTTCTAGAATGTACTCAATACTATAAGTTGAGAACCGTTCATCCGCTTGCTATAAAATTTTGATCATTTGACATTCAATTTGATTATCATTGTTATAAACGAAATTTATAGGTCGTTGATAGTTTGGGGACCGATTGACGGACATCACGTAAAGCTATATATGTTTGACGAAAATTTATACCTCGTCTTATCTTCAGGTCGTTGTATTAGCTGAAATATACGGTAAATTAAATGCTTACTCTCCTGTTCTATAACATTTTATTTTGTAATTTCAGTTAGTTTCTGTGTTACTGAAGGCATTTTAGAGCGTGTAAATATTTTCTTCCACTTCGACACGCTTGTTTTTTATCCGGTGTATAAGTGACTTTCGAATTCAGAACGTGATCAATAACGCCACGCTATGTCTATTACCTTTACGAAGAGTTTATTAATTTAAGGTATTACAGAGGCAGCAAGGTGGAGCGCATTAACCAAAATACGAGATCCGTTTTATGCATGTTAATGTAATACTTAATGTACTTACTGACTTACTGCACCATTTTAACATTGGTAGATAGTGTAGCCAAATTATTGGAAATTACGATTCGCTTTTGTCTGACGTTGCATCCATATACGTTTGCGTTTAACATTGAGGATATCTGTGTTGTACTACAGATGATAAGCAACTTGTTAAAAGTTCGGAATAATGTTTCTCTGTTGTTTTTCTCCCTCAGAGCTACTAAAGTCTCTGGGAGAGCCAGCCATGACAAAACTATTTGAACTGGTGTGTAGGATGTATGAGACAGGCGAAATACCCTTAGACTTTAAGAAAAATATAATAATCCCCATTCCAAAGAAATCAGGCGCAAACAGGTGTGAAAATTACAGAACCATCAGTTTTATAAGTCATAGTTGCAAACTTTTAACACGAATTATCAACAGGGGAATGGAAAAGCTGGTAGAAGCTGACCTCGGGGAAGATCAGTTAGGATTCAGGAGGAACGTAGGAACCAGGGAGGCAATACTCACTTTACGTCTTATCTTAGAAGATAGATTAAGGAAAGGCAAACCTACATTTTTAACTTTTGTAGATTTGGAGAAAGCTTTTGACAATGTTGACTGGAATACACTCTTTCAAATTCTGAAGTCAGCAGGAGTAAAATACAGGGAAAGGAGAGTTATTTACAACTTGTACAAAAGCCAGAACGCAGTTATTAGACTCGAAGGGCATGAAAGGGAAGCATCAGTTGGAAAGGAAGTAAGACAAGGTTGCAATTGTACATCAATTCAATTTGTACATCGAGCAGGCGGTGAGGGAAAGCAAGGAAAAATTTGGAATAGGAATTAAAGTTCAGGGGGAAGAAATAAAAGCATTGCGTTTTTCCGATGACATTGCAATTCTGTCAGAGATAGCAAAGGACCTGGAAGAGCAGTTGAATGGAATGGACAGTGTGTTGAAGAGAGCGTATACAATGAACATTAACAAGAGCAAAACAAAAATAATGGAATGCGGTCTTAGAAAATCAGGTGATGCTGAAGGAATTAGATTAGGTAACGAAACAATGAAGGTGGTAGATGAATTTTGTTACTTGGATAGTAAAATAACATGCGATGGTCGCAGTACAGAGGATATAAAATGCAGAATGGCAATGGGTAGAAAAGCATTTTTGAAATAGGGAAATTTGCTAACATCGAATATTAAGTGTAAGGAAGTCTTTTCTGAAGGTATTTGTGTGGAGTGTTGCCTTCTACGGGAGTGAAACATGGACGATTAGCAGTGCGGACAGGAAGAGGATAGAGGCTTTTGAAATGTGGTGCTACAGAAGAATGCTGAAGATTGGGTGGGTAGATCTCATAACTAATGAAGAGGTACTTAATTGGGGAGAAAATATTTTTGGCACACCCAGACTAAAAGAAGGGATTGCTTGGTAGGACACATTCTTAGACATCGAGGAATCGTAAATTTAGCATTGGAGGGAAGTGTGTGGGGTAAAAATCGCAAAGGGAGACCAAGAGACGCGTATAGTAAGCAGATTCAAGTGGATGTGTGTTGTCGTTCTTATGAGGAGATGAAAAGGCTTGCTCAGGATAGAGTGGAGAGCTGCATCAAACCAGTCTCCCGACTGAAGACCATAACAACAACAACAACATGTTGTTAATCGACTGTTGCGGAGTCACTTCTCGTGTGAATGTGCTGCTGCATCATGCAGTTGTATCCACATTGGCTCTTTTATTTCTGTTATTACCTTCCGTGGGGCGAGTTGTGTTTGTTATGCGTGTAAAACTTGCTTTATAGGAAGCATTTTCTTTACACATACATATTTTAAGACCTACTAGCCTGCAAAATAAAATATATTATTTTGAAAAATGATGGTTTAGTCGATTCTTGCACTTAAAAGATTTCCATGTAGTAAATAAAATCTTACAGCAATAACTGGGATAAACCACGTCCTCCACAATTTCTGTTTCCATGAAAACGTTTTTAAGTAGAAGACATGAGTAACATTTAAAAAAAAAATCAAATGGATAAAAGTGGTTCCTTGCAGCAATGCTTATATTATCAGCCAAATAGTTCAGTTACATCATATATGTAGGTGTACGAGGCAGGAGCAAAATTCGTCAAGGCAACTAAGTTATAGAGATATCAGAAAGCTTGAACTCATGATTATATTACTGTCAAAATTTCATAAAGTCAGTTTACCACAAGACTCAAATGCGTATTGGCACAAAGTTACGACCTCCTTCCTTCAACGGAGATACACATGCCTACATTAATTTGAGTATTAACTGTGCTGTTATTGTTTAAAGTCCTTCGTTAATACAATTGCTTGCTGGGTGTAAATGGCGTTTTCCAAGTGATGTTATTAATAGAAGTATCATTCAGAAAAGGCAAAAGGAAAACGAATTAGAGTAACATTAGCCTAAGTGATCGCTGTAAGAATGTTAGAAACTTCAGCGCAAATTTAATTCCTATTGTCGAAGGTGAATTGTGGGTTGTGGCTGAAGCATTACATCAAATATTTTTACTACAATTGTCTCTGGAGTATCCGTTCTCCCTTCAATAGATATTTTTGTTTTGCGGTTACAATTTATTTCATCCGGCCTGGAGATAGAACGGAAGCGCTCTTAGTCTTTTTGTTCTGAGCTCTTGTACTGATCGGACACCTCTTGAAACTGTCCGCTATTATGTAAGTGTGAGATTCCCATATTCATTCTTATCGTAATAAAACCAAAGTTTATTTTCAAACATTTGTAATTCAAAATGACCATTTTCTATTGCCAATCAGTTTTATTGCCTGTTTCAGCATTTTCCAACCAATCGTAAAGAGATGCTTGGTCATTATTAGGCTACAATTCGTTTCGCGATTACATACGTTTGGTTCTGCTTCATTTAATTTATACTTATTAGGTTTTCAGAACCAGCAGTTAATGTTTTATCCTGCGAAGTCCGAAATTTGTAATCATATTTCCCTATTGTGTCAGTAATTGAACCGTATCGTGAAACTTTGTTACGCAAAGTGTGAGAAATCAGTACCCAGAACAACCACTTCTGGCCGTAATAACGGTCTTGATACGCCTGGGCATTGGGTCAAACAGAGCTTGGATGGCGTTTACATTTACAGATGCTCATGCACCTTCAACACGATACTACAGTTCATCAAGAGTAGTGACTGGCGTATTATGACGAGCCAGTTGCTCGGCCACCATTGCCCAGACGTTTTCAATTGGTGATACTTATGGAGACTGTGCTAGCCAGGGCAGCAGTCGAACATTTTCCAAATCCAGAAAGGTCCGTACAGGACCTAGGTCGTAACACATCTGAAATGGAACGGCCACTGTTCAAAGTGCCGTCGATGACATCAAGAGGTGACCGAGACGTGTAACCAATGGTGATGTGACCTCTTCGCCTTCTGTTGTTTCATTCTTTCTGCCATTAGTTGAGTACTCGTCCCAGTCTAGACGTCAGGAAAGGTACTGGTGCAAGAATCGATGGTCAGCTAAAACATTTCTATAGAGATTTGTATTACAAGTTTTATTGACTGAAGATAGAACGATACTCAACTTTAGAACATATGTATGTTTCTTGTCTCTTCTCACTTCTCGCATCGTCGTCCGTATTATGCTAGCTGCACTGAAGCCTGGTAACTGCTAAGTTCTTAGCCACGTTCTGACTTACTTCTGTCCTATTTCTGACTTCCTAACTTACTAGTAACTGACGGGCTGTCCATACGTATGTCAGATTGCATATTCTGCTAACAGTCATTGCGAGTAGCAATGTCGTGATACGATAAACCGGAATCGCCGTATGCGACAATGCGACCTTTATTAAAGTCGAAAACGTGATGGTACCCATTTCTCCTCCTTACACAAGGCATCACAATAACGTTTCACATGACAACGCCGGTCAACTGCTGTTTGTGTAAGAGAAATCGGTTAGAAACTTTCATCATGAAGGCATGTTGTAGGTGTCGCCACTGGCGCGAACCTTGTGTGAAGGCTCTGAAAAGCTAATCATTTGCATATCACAGCATCTTTTTCCTTTCGGTTAAATTTCGCGTCTGTAGCACGTCATTTCCGTGGTGTAGAAATTTTAATGACTAGGGATGTGGGAGGTGAGCAACAGGCAGATGTAGAGTTGTGACTGAAGCCTGTCGGGATAGTTCAGACGGTCGAGCGTTTGCCCACGAAAGATAAAGGTCGCAGGTTCGAATACCGGGTACAGCAGACAATTTTAATCTGCCAGGAAGTTACATATCAGCGTACACTCCGCTGCTGTGTGAAAATTTGATTCTAAAAATTACACTTGACTGTGTTTCAAGAAGAATTTCTACTATCATGGATATTCTTTGTATCTTATGTGTGGAAAAATGCCGTTGAAATTTCTGATTTGCTCCAATAACTCGAAAATCGAAACGTGTAGCTTCAAATAAAACTGTTTATAATGGGTGGGAGTACCATTTCTTAGTGTCTAGGAAAAGAATATGATAAACCGTTTATCGAAAACATCTGAATAGGCTGAACTCATCGCTTGAAAGTCACAGTTTTTTTCATATTTAAGGCCTTTAACTTTATTTACGTATGAGCAAAACATACTAAATAGCTCATTTAACTCTCAGAAATCACGAAACTATAAACAAATTTTATTTACTTTTATCGTAAATTACTGACAAAAAAGAGCAAGAAGCAATTAAATGGAATCATAACACAAAAAGTCATGTTAATTACAGGGATTTTGTATTTTTAAACTCACATTTACATGTTGTCCGTAAGTAAAAGTTAATTATTCTAATGCGCCCTCTCTCTCCTTCCCCTCCTCTCCTCCTCTCCTCTCCATCTCTGTCTCTCACTCCTTCCTCTCTTTCTCTCCTCTCTTCTCTCTCTCTCTCTCTCTCTCTCTCTCTCTCTCTCTCTCTCTCCCATATTTCGTCGGGCCATCAGGGGGGGGGGGGGGGCGGCATGTGCTCCTGTGCCCCCACCCCTGAGTCCGCTCTTGCCAACCGTTGTTAATTTGGTTCCGGAATATGGACGTTTCGTATTGAATTAGAACAGTCAGATATACATTGCGTTCTTAGGAGGGGATTATAACTGCAATAAAAGTGCCAAGCAGATTTGGAGACACTGAAACGATTCCGATCAAAGCGATTTGGCTGTCTTTGCCGCCTTCTTAGGCAGGGCTCCCGCGTGCGTCGCACGCCTTAGGGTACGGCCATAGTGAACGACTCCCCGCTAGCTGCTCGGCCGGTTAACCCGCAGCGGTCGCCACGCGCGCTCTGCAACTGTGCGATGGCAGCTGGTGGCGGGCACATAGTCCAAGCATTCTGTCACGGCGTCATGTTAAATTTGCAAAAATTATTACCTGGAAACAAAAAAATATGAGTGTGTAGGAAATTAAATTTCAAATAAAGTTTCTATTTTATGAAATTCGAGCCTAGATGGCGAAATTTGCCGAAAAAATTCGCAAAGTTCGAAAAAACGGTTTTTATTAAATGAATAAAAACACTGTAACTCCGATTGGAAAATGTTAAATTAGAAAATTGTAGCCCTCAAGATTATCTATCGATTGCTTTTTTGTATGTATCGATTGATTTGATACGTTTCTAGTTATATCGAAAAAACACTTAAAATTCATTGAAAGTTAGATTCCTTATAACTCGACAACTTCCACGTTTATAAACTTACTATTTACCACAAGTATTGCACGAAATAAGTCAAAAGAGGCCTTTTTCGAAAAAATTAAAAATATCCAGTATTGTTTGCGATATAACGATTTTATTTTTAAATAAGAGGTTCCTCGAAAATTGACTAGAGTTGGTGAGGTGATCGACCTAGAGTAACGGTTCTCCATGTGTTTTCTTGGTGAAGAGTTGTAATATCATACTATTAAATAATTTTTTTGATTTTGTTCATTATAAGTATTAAGGAATGACTTTAAGAAACTTGCACTTCTTTTGGGCCCGTTTTCTTCAACTATTTATGATTTTATGTTATGAAAGGAATTGCCGGCCGCGGTGGCCGAGGTGACTGAGGCGCTCCAGTCACGGTCAGCACGGCCACTACGGTCGGGGGTTCGAATCCCCCCTCGGGCATGGATATTTGTGCCGTCCTAGTTTGTAAGTAGTTCATAAGTAGTTTGTAAGTTTAGGGACTGATAACCCCGTAGTTAAGTCCCATAAGCTTAACAAACATTTAAACATTTTTTATGAAAGGAATTGTTAACGAATTGTGTTGCAGACATTTTTACACAGATTTTAAACCCAATAATGTTGCTCTACGATCTTCTGGAGCCGATATATATATCGGACGTAAATTACATTTTACAGTTATGTGCTTTCTGGAGCTTACTATTGAATACTTTCAGTAGTAAGTAAAAATGCTTGGATACGTTGCATGGTTTTCTATTGTTACTATTCGATTGGTAAAGTGACGCGTGCAAGAGCGCAGCGCCTTGGGCCAGAGCGGACGAGCGAGTTATCGGGCGTGCGGCCGTTGGTAAAGTGGGAGGGAGAGACTGGCGCGCGTTCTCTACGAGAAATATTTTTAAAATTATTTTTTTTTATTTTGTTTTAATCTATCGGACCAAACTGCGTGGTCATCAGTCCGTAGCTTACAAACTACTTAAACCTAGGTAAACTAACCTAAGGACAACACACACACCCATGCCCCAGGGAGGACTGGAACCTCCACGGCGAGCAACCGCGCGCTCCGCAGCGAGGCGCTTTAGACCGCTCGGCTACTCCACCGCGGCTCTACGAGAACACTAAGGACGGCCCGCACTTGCAAACGTCAAAATCGGTACAGTCATACGACCGCAATTAGTTTTCAAAATTGTCATTTGTACCAACTTGCCTAAAAAGTAGGCTCCAACGACGCCTCGATCTCAAATACGACTATTCGAAATGAAAATTGCCGAATTAAGGAAATTGTAAAGATTTTATATTTTTTATTTGTACAAATTTTGTATCACTCAAATCTGAGTACATATTGGCCAATACTATGTACTTTTTAAATGCAAACGTAAGCTTCCGCGGCAGTTGTCACTATCAATAAAATTCTTCTGGGTGTTATACCGCGTCGTCATTTTGTAAACTTTGCCGACGTTTCGGCCACTATTGCAGGTGGCCTTCATCAGGGTCTGTGTCTGACTGCTGACTGTACGATCGCTTGGTGTTTATATACCAGCGGATGAAGGAGAGGAAGGGGGCGTAGGTTATCCTTTATTGCACGCCCTTGGTGGAAAGGGGCGTTGCTGATTGGTGTTTTAATGGCTGGTTTTTTCATATGATTGGATGTTGTATTCTTCTCCCTTATGGGTCAAAAAGGACGTTTCCTATTGGCTTTTGCCTTAGAACTTGCTATTGGTGGAATGGACGCATGCTGGCAAAACAACCTTTCTCACTGAGGAGGAAGATTAGAGAGGCTATAGAAATAGCGAAGCGTCCCGCCAATATGAACAGGGAGGATGGCTACAGGCTGCCGGCGTCTTGGCTGCCAGCAGTTGCAACGCTACGTGACGGCACCGCGCGCGGAATGACTCGCGCAGGCGCCCCGGAGACCACAGCGGCCGCGCACACGCAGAGCACCGGCCCGCCGCCGTCTGCGCCAGGCAACGTCAACAGCGGCACGCCGCAACCGCAGTCCGTTCTCCCAGGTCCATTCCACCAATTTCAAGACTATGTACTTGGTTTGCTTTTAGCACGCGAATCTTCGCATTTGAGGCATAGATAAAAATAAACGTGAATGAAAAGAATTATACATAAGAATGCGCGGATTGTGGAAAATCTGTCTTTTCTTTATATATCGGTCATATTCAGTGAAATAAAATTTCTTGTGGAAAATTTACTTTGGTTTTCAAATGGATGAACGTATAATATTACCTGAAAATAATAAAAAATGGGTACTTTTCGAATAAGAAATTTCGTTCTTTACAATTTCCATAATTCGACACTGTATTAGTTTTTCGATAAAAATTCTCCTTCTCCTGTAAAGAAATAAAAATAAAAAAATAAAAAAATAAAAACCACCTTTTTGGTTTTGTGCGTTTTCCTTGACGTATGATACTCCTCACTTGAATCTGAAGAAACTAATTGTCGTACATCGCTGAGTTTTGCACATCTTAAGGCTATTTTTTTCCGCCAGAGTTACTACGATACTTAATTTTCAATTAACCTATCGCATAACAATTGAAACTTTCGCAGTGAAAAGTATAGTCGCTGACTACTTTACGTGCGAAATGTAGCCAAAATTGTGAAATTGTTTTTAAAGCTGAAAAGAATGTGATACATCGCTCCAGTAAAGCGAACAGGGTGTTGACATTTGAGGGCGCTCTTCTTGGACGAGCCGTGTGCACAACTACTGGGCCTCTAGCCTGCAGATCAGTCACTCAACCTTGGTAATAGAGGACATGCCCGAGCCAACAGAAAATGATTTTAAAAAGTAGCAAAGTTTATCTGAGATAGATGCCAGTTCTCAACTAGTTTTAAAATATTGATGGCAAACAAGTTCGGATAAAAAAGGAGAGTAAATCTGGTTCTATGTATTACGGTTACAAATATTCGATTGCTAGCTGTCACTGACGGAAATTGCAAGTTCATAATGGGGAGTGTAGGGTTCTAAGGAAAAGAGAATGCTAGTGTTTTTGTTGAATGCCCCTTCCGACAATCAATAGACATGGGAAGACTCAAATTACCAGAAGAATTTTTGACAGGATCCAATAACAAGCGACTATAGGTTATCCAAGGCGCAGCAGCATTTTCCTCTGAATCAATATTTAATTAGACTTTCTCCACAGAGAACAACAATAGGGGACACTAAAGATGTTTACAACGGCACTCAGGGGACTCACCGCTCTGTGGTGAGTACGTGCGTGGCGAGCACGGGGCCCCAGCCTTTGTAGCACTCTTTCCTTTCCGTGCTACATGACGCTTCTTCTACTGTCCTTTTCCCCTCTCTTGGGGACCGAGTCTGTGCATCCTTCGGGGAACCGAAGTTCTGACCCTTTTGGCTTTACAGTCTTCTTTCACCTCTTTCTTTGCCTCCGCGTCTGCGTTTGAGGCTTCTCCTCCTACTATTTCTCTCTTCCTCCTCCCTGTACGCACTTGAAGACCACCCATATGGGTGACTGGGTAATGCGTAAGTCCCAGCCCCGGGCTGGCATGTAGGGTGCGTGCGTACCCCCTGGTTAAGGCCAGGCCAGGGGAGGGGCGATTGCCTGCGCTGATACCTTCCCGATTCGCCGATTGGTCCCTCCGTCTGTAGATCAGGAGGTGTGACCTGGGGTGTGAACAATCACCCAAGGCGGGTGTGCTTCCATTGGGGGCCCCCAGCAGGAAGGAGCGTGCCATCGGAGACACTGGCAATCGTGGGGGATACAACCGCGATGGTTCTAAAAAAAAGAAAATGTAAAGAGTCTTTAGAAATTGATGTACTAGACAATAGTGTGTCTGAACAGAAAAATTTACAGACATCAAAGTTCCTTGTGGTGACCCGTACTGAGGAAGGACAATCCTTTTCGTCGGTGAACCCATTTATTATTCAAAAAGGGGTTGATGCCATTGCCGGCCCAGTTAAGACCTGCAACCGCCTACGTAATGGAACACTACTGTTAGAAACAGAAAGTGGCTCCCAGGCACAGCGGCTGCTTAAGGCTACTCTGCTCCACAGCTACCCGGTTCGTGTTGAGCTCCATCCGACCCTCAATTATTCCCGAGGGGTAGTCTTCTCGGCCAGTTTGGACGGTCTGACTGAGGATGAACTGAAAGAATATCTGGCAGCTCAAGGCGTCGTCGCAGTACACAGGGTGACAAAAAAAGAGAACAATGTTGTAGTGCCCACTCGCACAGTGTTTCTGACCTTCGACCGAGTGGCTCTGCCGCCGAAGATCAAGGCAGGGTATGAGGTCATCACAGTACGACCTTATATCCCTAACCCTACTCGGTGTTATCAGTGCCTTCGATTTAACCACACAAGCCAGTCTTGCAAGAACCCAGTCATATGTGTCACCTGTGGTAAAGAGGCCCATGAGGGGATTTGTCCTCCACCGTCCCCTCATTGCTCAATTGTAACGGGAATCATGCTGCTTCCTCCCGGGAATGTCCCGTGTTTGCCGATGAACGAGCCATCTAGGAAATCCGTGTAAAGGAAAAGGTTCCCATACCAGTTGCACGTAAGATGTACGCCAGTCGTAAGCCCAAGACCCCGCCGCGTGGTAACTACAGTACTGTAGTTGCAACGCCTCCAACAACACGGGATATGGCCACACAGACTTGTGACCTACAGTTTACGACAGTAGTTGTCAAACAGTCTACATCGACAACGGCGTCACGTTCAACGAAAAGTGTGAGTACCTCTTCCAAGTCTTCATCTTCATCTTCAGCTGTGAAACCACAGATAGAGACGCGAAAGTCTAAGAAAGAGCATTCGCGCGAGGATTTCCTCCGCACCCCTACCAAAACATCTGAGCCAACCAAAGAGCTTCACCAGGGCTCCAAGAAATCAAATAGGGGGAAAACTCTCCCCCCTCCTACCTCACAATGTGACGATGGCATCCCCTGGAAGCCTATAGTCTCTCCAGGTGCATCAGCCAAAGATGGGGCTGCCGACCACACTCACGCAGCTGCTGTGGTAACCTCTGAGAATATGGAGCAAGACCCTCCTGTCTCAGACACCACCAGTTGCGAACATTCGCACTGTGGCCCGCCGCCTTTGTCGGGCTGATGTCCACCTTCATCTCATTTTATCCCATTATGGATATTCTTCAATGGAACATTCGTGGTATCCGGTCGAATTGGACAGAACTGCAGCTCCTAACGCGAACATATCATCCAATCATCTTCTCTCTACAGGAGACAAAATTGCTCCCTGGTACTCGAATTACTTTCCCACGCTACACTACCGTTCGCTTTGACCTTCCTCCAGTGGCAGGAATTCCAGCCCACGGGGGCGTAATGTTGCTTATTCGGGACGACGTACACAGTACATCGGTCCCTTTGTGTACTCCAATACAAGCTGTTGCTGTCCGGATATACCTTCCTGGATTTGTCTTCACACTGTGCAATATTTACGCTCCTTCCTCTTTTCCCGTCACTAGATCAGATCTCCTAGATCTTATTGACCAGCTTCCGCGTCCGTTTTTGTTGGTGGGAGATTTCAATGCCCACCACCCCCTTTGGGGCTCCCCACGACCATGTCGACGGGGCTCCCTCCTGGCAGATATACTGAACCACCTTCAGCTCATCTGCCTTAACACTGGTGAACCAACTTATCTTTCAGACACCACAAATACTTTCAGCCATATAGATCTAGCTATCTGCACTGCTCAGCTGGCACGGCGTCTTGAATGGTCTGCTCTCTCAGACACACATTCGAGCGATCATTTTCCGTGTGTAATTCACCTAATGATGCCTGACACCCTTGAGCATCCACACCGCTGGCAGTTAACGAAAGCGGACTGGGAGCTCTACACGTCACTGGCGGATTTTGGTACTTACCATTATCCTAGTATAGACGACCAAGTGGAACACATTACCACAGTTATTCTGACAGCCGCAGAATGTTCCATCCCCTGCAAGACTTCCCACGCACGTCGTCCCCTTGTCCCGTGGTGGACCGCGGAATGCCGTGACGCTCTGCGAGCACGGCGACGTGCCCTTAGAATCTTCAAACAACGGCCCACGCTCGACAACTGCATCCGATACAAACGGCTGCGGGCCTATTGTCGTCGCCTCTTTCGCGACTGTAAACGCGCCAGTTGGCGCTCATTCACGAGCTCTTTTAATAGGTCTACCCCTTCCTCCATCATTTGGGGTAACCTTCGAAAAATTTCGGGCACTATGGCTCATTCCCCAATTCCCGGTCTGTGTGTCGCAACTGACACCGTCGTCGATCCTCCACAAATAGCCAACGCACTGGGTCGACATTTTGCAGAGGTCTCTAGCTCTTCACATTACACTGACGCTTTCCTAGCTAGGAAACGGACGGTGGAGGCGACTCCATTGCCCTTTACCTCTCAGAACCGTGAATGCTACAATACCGAGTTTACTGTACGAGAGCTTCACCACGCACTCTCGTCTTCGCGGTCCTCCGCTCCAGGACCAGATGGCATTCACGTGGCGATGCTGCAACACCTTTCACCAACGAGCTTGCACTTCCTACTGGCCACCTACAACCGCATATGGATAGAAGGCACCTTTCCGCGACGCTGGCGTGAAGCCATAGTCATTCCCATACCAAAGCCTGGGAAGGACAAATGTCTCCCTTCCAGCTACCGCCCCATTTCCCTCACCAGTAGCATATGCAAGGTGATGGAACGCATGATTCACGGGCGCCTGGTATGGTGGCTTGAAACGCGACATCTCCTGTCTAATGTCCAATGTGGGTTTCGCAAGCACCGTTCTGCGGTGAATCATCTTGTTGCCCTATCTACCTCAGTAATGAATAACTTTTTACGGAAGCGCCAGACAGTAGCGGTGTTCTTTGATCTGGAAAAGGCATACGACACCTGCTGGAGGATGGGCATCCTCCGCACTCTGCATACATGGGGTTTTCGGGGTCGCCTGCCAATTTTTATCCGCGAATTTTTAACAGACCGTGTTTTTAAAGTGCGTGTTGGTTCGGTTTTATCGAGCACTTTTAATCAGGAGAACGGAGTCCCCCAGGGCTCGGTCCTGAGCGTTGTTTTATTTGCAGTGGCAATCAATTCTATAGCCGATCACCTTCCACTGGGAGTGTCGGCGTCCCTATTTGTTGACGACTTCGCGATCTACAGCAGCTCTGAGCAAACGGGTCTTCTGGAGCGGCGCCTCCAGCGGTGCCTAGACAATCTCCACGCGTGGAGTATGGACACTGGCTTTCGATTCTCAGCCGACAAGACAGTCTGCATGAACTTCTGGCGGCAGAAGGAGTTCGTTCCCCCGTCCCTTCGTCTGGGCCCCATAGTACTTCCATTTGTGGATACCACGACGTTCTTGGGACTTGTTCTCGACAGGAAGTTAAGTTGGTCTCCCCACATATCCCGTTTGGCAGCTCGCTGTACCCGCTCTCTCAATGTGCTGCGGGTGTTAAGTGGCACCTCGTGGGGAGCTGACAGGTCTACTCTCCTCCATCCGTATCGCACCATAGTTCGGTCCAAACTGGACTATGGTAGCATCGTTTATTCTTCGGCTCGACCGTCCATACTGCGCCGCCTTAATACAATCCACCACCACGGTCTCCGTCTGGCGACAGGAGCGTTTTATAATAGCCCCGTTGAGAGCCTCTATGCCGAGGCCGCCGAACTACCCCTTTCTTACCGTCGGGAACTCCTGCTTAGCCGTTACGCTAGTCGTTTGTCGTCCATGCGAGGACACCCGACGTACGCAGTTTTTTTTTTTTTAACGACTCACTTGACAGTCTCTTCACTCTGCGCCCGTCTGCTCTGCTACCACCGGGAGTACGCTTGCGTTCGCTACTCGGCCAGCTTGGCGTTACAATGCCTGCTATCTTCTCGATTGGAGAGAGCACCTCTCCACCGTGGCGAAGCCCCGAAGTCCGTGTTAACTTTGATCTTCATTCTCTTCCAAAGGACTCCACACCTCGTTTCGTCTACCAGAGAGAATTTCACGCACTCCGGTTTAAATTTGATGACAATTTGTTCATTTACACTGATGGCTCAAAGACAGACCAGGGTGTTGGGCGTGCTTTTGTACTTGGCAACGTCTCTTTTAAATATCGTCTTCCTGAGTGGAGTTCCATTTTTACAGCTGAGCTGTATGCATTATACCAAGCCACACAATACGTCCGGCGCCACTCGCTCAGTAAGACTGTCATTTGCTCGGACTCTATGAGTGCTTTGTTGAGCCTTCGCATCCTATATCCGGCCCATCCCCTGGTACAAAGCATCCGCAATTGCCTTACTTCTCTTTCAACGAGCGGAACTACGGTGACGTTTCTGTGGGTCCCTGGCCATGTGGGAGTGTTGGGGAATGAGGCTGCGGATATGGCTGCCAAGGAAGCAGTTCTCCTTCCTCGGCTATCTACCTTTTCCACCAGCTCTGATGACCTTCGCGCTGGTATCTCCCAGCGTATTATCTCCCGTTGGTATCTACATTGGTCATCCCTGTCAGGGAACAAATTGCGAGCCATTAAACCTGTGCCTGATATCTGGTCAACGTCATCTCGACCCTCCCGCCGAGAGGAGATTGTTCTAGCCCGGCTTCGTATTGGCCACTGCCGTTTTAGCCACCAGCATTTATTACGTAGTGGTCCTGCTCCCTTATGTGAGCACTGTGATGCACCTTTTACTGTGAACCATCTTTTAGTGCAATGTCCATTTTTTAACCGTCTCCGTCATGATCTGTGTTTCCCATTTGAATTGTCTGACATTTTAGCTGATGACCCGCAATCGGTTAACAGAGTTTTACTTTTTATACATCGTGCAAATATGGCGAAAGCCATTTAATTTCTAACCCCGGTTCTTTTTTACTTTGGGCAGTGTTGGGCGCTAATGACCACAGCAGTTGTGCGCCCTAAAACCACAAAAAAAAAAAAAAAAAAAAAAAAAAAAACCGGTACTGTTAAGTTGTAATATGCAGTTCGTACGTGTAGCTTTAGTGCATCTTCTTTCAAGTTGAGTTTAATGCAAGTAAATCATTAGCGCTATAATGTAACTGCTGTTATAACTTAACACGCCGGCCGCGGTGGCCGAGGGGACTGAGGCGCTCCAGTCACGGTCTGCACGGCCACTACGGTCGGGGGTTCGAATTCCCCCTCGGGCATGGATATTTGTGCCGTCCTTAGTATAAGGTAGTTGATAAGTAGTTTGTAAGTTTAGGGACTGATGCCTACGTAGTTAAGAACCATAAGCTTAACAAACAATTGAACATTTGATTTTTTAACTTAGCACCATCCACAGATGGTGATAACGAAAAAAAAATTTCTGATCGCAAATTGCATAAAATGCCATAACTGGACTGACTAGTAGCCGTCATGGGGTAGTAATCGTTAGGTCACGACAGGGAAAAAGTTGTAACTGCTGTCCTATAACTTCAGTACACATACAAAGTACCTATATAAGGTTTTCTATAGTCCATGGTGTGGCTCATACAGCAACCAGTGAACTTTTAATTTCAAGTAATAACTGTCTTCTTTGTTTGCAAAGTGGTTTATTATTTACAAATGACACGTTTCGCCCTCACAGCAGGGCATCATCACATTATCTGCGTGACAAACGTTACGCAAATTATTACAACAGCCCCTGTTTCACTACTTTAATTGTTGTAGTAATTTTTGTGTAACGTTTGTCATACAGATAAGATGATGGCCTGCAGTGAGGGCAAAACGCGTCATTGGTAATTAATAACACCACATTGCAACCAAGACTTTTTACTTGAAAGTACATTGTAACTGACAGTGTACCATCTGTCACAGTGTATGTATTTTGAGAGTATAGTAGGACAACAGATACAATTATTTTACTATGAAGGTTCCTAACCACATACCGATATTTTATACCGTTCACGAACAAAAACATTTTTGGTAAGGTAAATTGACATGGAATGACAGCGAAGAAATTATGAATAAAGTAGCCTCGTGTTATTGGCTCACAAAAAAAGCCAGTTTCACGTGCAATCTTTAGCAAATAAGTAACCATTTCATATTCTGAGCTACATAACCTACCTACACGTAAATTACCTTGAATGTGTAGTTGTTTGTTATATTAAAGTACTGGTATTCTCACACTAATATGAACAAGAAGATGTAATTAAAGACATTGCAAAACCGGTTGTGCGAGTCTACAAAAGTTCAATAAAATTCAGCTACAGTGAATTAACAGCCTTTCATTCAGCACTTTTGAGATAAACGCGTCCTATTAAACACGACGCGCATCGCATAGCGTTGAAAGCTTGGCACCCGCGAGCTGAGAGCGGCACTAGAAACATTAATTCTTCGTTGCACGCGCGAGTGAAAGCGATGTGAGCGAGCTGAGGCGGCCGCGCGGGTGCACTGTGGCCACCCCAATGGGTGAAATATGCTGCCACAAAAGTCTTCGAGCACTTACCAAGTAGTGTCAAAAGTCTGACGATATCCAACTGGTATTTAAAAAGAAAATAAAGGAATTTATGAATGGCAACTACTTCTACAGTTTAGATGAATGTTTAGATAACACGTAAAATAAAATAAAAAATTGTAAAATAAAAAAAAATGAAAATAAAAATCTTTAAAATATTGATTGTCATGTATAAACACCATTTACTAAACTGACACGGTCCACATCATTACGAAATGTCATATATATGATCTATGGAAGAAGTATGCATCTAATCAAATCTTTTTTATCCCACTTGTTATCAGTTACTCTCCTATTTCCCCCGTCCTTGTGTGTTATGGGGTGCGAGTGGGTGTTCGTAATAATGGCAATATTGTTATCTTTGGTTCAGGCAATGTAATTAGTGGCTGCAAGGACTGCCTAGGAACCAAAGTTTTGTTTGAGCTGTGAAGTATAGGGTCGATCTGGTCAAGCCAAAAGACGGTGGAGTAACGGACACTCAGTGTCCAGCCAGTCAGGGCGCTCGGCCCCCGGCAATTTGGAAAGGAAACGGTTGGCCGTGGTGGTGCCTAGCGGTAGAAAAAGATCGGTTCCTGGTCTGATGGAGTGCGGACGTGAGGAGAGCTGCTCGGCGGTGTCGCTGAAATGTTGAAAACGATTTAGTGAGAATCTTCAGCAGTGGTGACGCTTTCACTGCCAGTTGTTAGGAGGCGTAATCAATAGGCATCAATTTCAACATTATTTTGCGATTTCAGGTGATAGAATCAGATTGAGGTGGCGTGCTTTGTCGTGGGTCAAAGTTGCAGCTAAGTCTGTTATTTATTGAATTATCATGGCGAGTACTAGTTCGTTGAAGGGATTTTTGCAGTTGTCTCTGGTAAACATTTTGAGGGGTTTTATTCAAATTAATAGTGATTGTAACTAAGAAATTTGCGTGGGGAAACAGGTAGATTGCAGTTTATGAGTCCAGGTGGTGCAGTGGTAATCTTATATTGGCCATAATTTGATCCTCGTGTGTTTTCGATTAGTGCATAAATGTGGAAGATTAATCTCGGAACTATAACGGTTATATGTGATCAGGATGTACGATGTACCACGTGGTGGCCAGTACCAAGTAATTCTAGTAACGAGGGTCTTTCGCAATTGCTTCCCCTACTCATGCAATAGTGTTATAGTAATTGTGTGCCATGTAGTGTTAACTGCAGATTTTTGTAATTTTTTTTTGGGTTTGCTGTGTATTGATTGTGTGCTATGATGATAGGCCCACGAGATTGTAATAGTGTTGCCATAATTGATGTATTCAAATAATGATACCCAATATCCGTAGAAGTACTTGGTTTTTGTTTGGGGACAAGCTGATAGTGTATGTTCACCACTTCCACAGGTGTTGTAATGTTGTGTGACCCACTAGCTTGCTCTCATAGTAATCAGTTGATCGGTAATGTAGATCCCATTCTCGTGTAACATTTGGTGTATTAACCAATGTGTCCGTCCACACCACATTGCTGCCCCCTGGCTAGCAAGTCATTCCAAATACAAACTTGTGGGAGGCATATTGCATAGCAATAGCTTGCGTAGGCACCTTTTCTGGACAAGTTACCGGTAAATAGGCAGTACACAGTCCAGACACGATATTAATGTTTAATTTAAATGAAAAAAAAAAAAAATCGACAACGGGTACGTTACAATGTGTATTGCCCAATTTTCATGGTGGTCTTTACCCAGCGACAAGAAGAATACAATGACTTGAGGGTGTCGGAAATCTTCACTACGAAAGTAATTGTACATGACCTAAAATTTATAGATACCGGTAAAAGGTTGCTGAAGTCCACAATGCAGCATATGAAATATTATGTAGACTGTGATCTTTATCTAGTTTTGATGGTCAAGTGTGCAAAATTTCATCAGTGTTGGATGAACGTTATGGCAGCGTACAAAATACAAACAAAAATTCAACGAAGTAATGAGGACGTACGATGAATTACGTTAGACACATAAATAACAAATTTACTTATGTGGCTGTCGCACCCCGTCGTGCGCCTTTGAGGCAAGTTGTGCGTTGTAACGATCCTAATTGTATAGTTCAATTCGAATTTGAAATTTCCAGCCGGCCGCGGTGGCCGAGGGGACTGAGGCGCTCCAGTCACGGTCTGCACGGTCACTACGGTCGGGGGTTCGAATCCCCCCCGCGGGCATGGACATTTGTGCCGTCCTTAGTGTTAGCTAGTACATAAGTAGTTTATAAGTTTAGGGACTGATGACCCCGTAGTTAAGTCCCATAAGCTCTACAAACATTTGAACATTTGAAATTTCCATTATTAAACTAACAATGATTGATTTCATATACATGGGGATGTTTCCATCCTGTAACAACTGTCGGGATTGAGCGAGGAATGGATACTGAACAAAAACGTCTAATGGAATTATGTATGTAAATGCTTGATTTCTATTTATTCAATCTTACTTTGTCCGAGAGACTACGGATTTATATGTGCTTTACCAAGCAGCCAGTGTTACAGCTTGTGTCAAAAATGGTTTCCACGTGTGTCAAAGCATGGACATTCAAGGTGCCTTTAACACTCGAGGGCTATAATCGCAGTGGTGAAGAGGCTGCATGCTTACGCTGCTTCAATGTCTCCACATTAGGAATAGACTTTTCACACGCAGAAATCGCACGGGGTTTAACTATCGAGCCAGGACACACGACCTTGATACTCCCGGACATGAATGGCGAAATGTAGCAACCACATAACAATTCTAATCATCAATTGCGCAAAATGAGGAACAGTATCGCCCTCTAGGAGAAAACCGTGCATACTGCACCTTTGGCCGCAGTTCAAATGTTTGTATAGCTTACGGGACTTAACTACCGGGTCATCAGTCCCTAAACTTAGAAACTACTTATGAACTAGCTAGCACTAAGGACGGCAACCATATCCATTCCCGAGGGGGGATTCGAATCCCCGACCGTAGTGGCCGTGCAGACCGTGACTGGAGCGCCTCAGTCCCCTCGGCCACCGCGGCCGGCGTTGGCCGCAGTCTTTGTAAGAAAATATTTTTGAATAAATTGTCTCTAGCATGGAAATCCCACATTTCCAAAGTTTATCAGGCCTTTATGTCCTGTATCGTCTCTTTGATCAACCCCTGTATATTGTACACAATGAACAAAAAAATATTAAAAAAATAAAATAAAAAGGAAAAGTTTATTATTCGATTTTAGCAGCACCGGGAATCGATCCAGGACCAAGAAATTTTCTGAAATAAATTAGACACTACAATACAACCCTGGATATAACTGCAACAGAGAGCTCAACTATTTTAACCCTGTCTGACTGGACTTAAAAGTCCCTGATCATTTACAGCGTCCCTCTGATGTATCATATGAAACTCTCGCTGGCCGAGGTTGTTCAGCATCCCTGCCCACAGGCTGCAGTAAACAACGGACTGTTTTACGTCTGTGTGCACGATTGTGTCAGACGAGTTTTGTTGCCACAAAGAGATGCTGTTGTGTTTGTCAAGTTGGTATTTTTTTTTCTAGCTGATGGTGGAAACGATATTATTCAAGGAATAAAACTCTTTTTATTTATGTAGAGTTCAGAACTGTGCCTGCAAATTTTTAGTACTGACAGTGTGTACTATTTAATATAGTAAATGTTCCTGAGACGGAAAGCTTCTTTTTACGATCAAGCACGGGTTCAGGAAACATCTTTCATGTGAAACTCAGCTTGCCCTTTTCTCACATGATATCTTGCGAGCCATAGATGAAGGGCAACAGGCGGATTGTGTTTTTCTCGACTTCAAAAGGGTATTTGACGCGGTGTTACACTGCAGACTGCTAACGAAGATACGAGCATATGGAATAGGTTAACAGATTTGGGACTGGCTGGCCTTATATCTTTTCATTCTCCACTCCGAGGAGTGGAGCGGGCTGTTTGAGATCCGGCCCATAAAGAGTCGCGGTTCTATTCAGCCAATATTAGACAAGCTGATAGTGGGGCAAAGGGGGATCCCAATTGGGAATAAGTGGGAGGGGCTTACCAGCTCCGGCATACGCCTTACAACCAAGGAAAACCTCCCGGAAACCTTGGTCGGAGCCGGGGGATTGGGACCAATTTAATTTAACTCCGGGACTTGCCCCGGACAAAAATGGATTATCGAGAGAACACGAATGCACTCACGACAATCAAGGATCGGACGCACGAGTTACTCTCGTAAACTCGTAGGGATTAGCTCGACCAACAGTGGACAAGCATCTCCCTACAGGAACCGCACCCGTGGGCACGGTATCCTGTGTCCTGGGCTGGAAGACTTCCTGAGTAATAGATCGCAGTACGTTGTTCTCGACTGCGAGTGTTCATCAGAGACGAGTGTATCGTCAGGCGTACCAGGGGAGTGTAATAGGACCGCTATTATTTTCTATCTATATAAATGATCTGATGGACTAACTTGTAATTTGCGCCTGTTTGCTGATGATGCTGTGGTGTATGGGAGGGTGTCATCTTTAACTGACTGTAGTAGCATACAGGATGACTTACACAAAATTTCTGGTTCGTGCGAAGTATGGCAGCTAGCCCTCAGTGTAGAAAAATGTAAAGTGCTGCGCATGAGAAGGAAAACCAATCCCATAATATTCCAATACAGGATTAGTAGTGAGCTTCTTGATGCAGTCTCATCTTTCAAATATCTTGCCATAACATTGCAGAGCGATATGAAATGGAACGAACAATTAAGGACAGTTGTGAGTAAGGCGGACAGCCGATTTCGGTTTATTGGGAGAATTTTGGGAAGATGTACTTCACCTGTAAAAGAGACCGCGAATAAGACGCTTGTATGACCACGTCTTGAGTAATGCTCAAGTATTTGGGACCCGCAGCAGTTCACTTTAAAGGAAGATATAGAAGCAGTTTAGAGGCGAGCAGTTAGGTTTGTTACTAGCGTTCGACCGATGCGCGAGTGTCACGGAAATGCTCCGGCAACTCAGTTGGGGATCGCTGGAGGTAAGCCGACGTTCTTTTCGTGGATTTCTGTTGAGGAAATTTAGAGGGCCGGAATTTGAAGCTGAGTGCAGTACGATCTTGCTGCAACCTACTTATATTTCGCATAGTGATCACAATGACAAGATAAGAGAAATCGGGGCTCGTACAGAGGCATATAGGCGTTCTTTTTTTTTTCCCTTGTTATATTTGGGAGTGGAATAGGAAAGGAAATGCCTAGTAGTTGTGGATTGCCGAGTATATATGCAGATATAGATGTAGAAGACATTTTGTGCATTCTATTTTTGTAGTTGTCTTTGTCTCTAGGTGTCAGCAATAAATAACTGTAGTTTTGTTTTCTTTTCTTTACGAATTACGAAATATAAATACGATTCAAGTAAAACTCCAGTTTGCTTTTTTCCCCTTCATATCGATATTTAAAATAGCATTTCGATATAAACATTTGTTTTTTTTTTTTTTTTTTTTTTTTTGTTTGTTGCTGGTAAGTCGTTATGATAACAGACATAAGAGTTTCATAATGTCTCCCAATTGCATTATATGCTCTTCGACTTTGAACTATCATTTTTTATTTTATTTTATATATATATATATATAATTTTTTCCGTCAAATAAGGAAAGCAAAAAGTGTGGATACACTAATGCGCTTTCATTTACTTTGATAGTAAAATAACCGACTATGTGTTCGAATCTTTGATAGCTTCTGCAGGAAAGGGATAGAAAGAGCAAAGTTGGAAATTTCTCGTCACACCTGGTGTAAGCTTCAGAACAAAATAACACTCGGTACAGAATCTATAACTTCACGCACAGTAATCCTTGTCATCTGGACCATTCTGAACTTGCGATGAATAATAAGTGCACACATTACAATGTCAGTTTAATTGAAATTCCGAGGGTCGTTATCTTTTAACTTAGGTTTCTCACACTTTCCGACGGTATTACACAGCATTCTTCAAATTTCACACCAATGTCGTAAAAATTAAACATTTATGAGCAAGCTAATAAATAAGGATTACTTGTCGCTCATAAAAAACCCGGTATCTGTTTACAATAAAGCATAAAATATTACGTTAATATCCCTTCCGTCGTCTACGTCGAACAATAAATTTGGCTAATGGATGTTACGATATGCGAATTTCCTGTTCCGCGGGCTTAACGCGCTGCAATTTATTGCACTCAGCGCCTTGGCTGGGAATTCTCGCGGCTCGGTGGCGTCATTTTTCATGCACGCGGATCGCCGTAAGGCTTCAGGTAATTTACGACCTCGGTATCTCGGCCAGTCAGCCGGGCTGGGCGACAAACACCGAGCGCTGCGGGCTGTCGGGGTGGCCGATAGGTGGAGGGGGGGGGGGGATTTCCACCCGCATCCGCCTAAATGGCTCTCTTTCTTTCCGTCTGAGTGGCGTGTGATGGGGCTCCGCTTTAGACTTCACCATCTCTTTTTGCCAGTTTCCCATTGTCACCATAATGAGTCGACACTAAGTGTCGGTTCGTCACTGTCTCGTTAAGTACCAGTTAAGATTTTTTTTAAAAAGTTCAAATGTTTGTATAGCTTATGGGACTTAACTACGGCGTCATTAGTCCCTAAACTTACAAACTACTTATGAATTAGCTAACACTAAGAACGGCACAAATATCCATGCTCGAGGGGGGAGTCGACCCCGACCGTAGTGGTCGTGCAGACCGTGACTGGAGAGCCTCAATCCCTTCGGCCACCGCGGCCGGCTAAGATTTTAATTTGTCATTAGCGGAGAATTGCGTTTGTCAATGTTTCGTTATGACTTAACGTGACGTTAAAAGACCTAAAACTGGCCGTTAACTTAACGAGTAAAATTCTGCTCGTTACACGGCTAACGACCAGTTAAGTGAGGATCTGTATGAAAATGGCAGGATTTCACAGCGTCACAGCGCTAAAATACCGCAATATATTCACGTGATAAAGACCTATTTATCGAACAAAATAACAGGAGCATTACAAGCATGAAAAACTAGTGTGGGAAGCAGCTTTATTCGAAAGTTGTATCGTCATATTTCTCTTCCCATCCATGTCAGTAGCGATCAGATAAGTTTCATATATCGAATGTACGTAGCATAACCTTAAAATTATTTATAAATCTAAAGCATTGAATTAAAAATTTGTGGGTCGGCTGGGAATCGAACTCGAACCTCCATGCTCACTAGGCAGACGTCTTAACCTTTGTTTTTTTCTTTTTTCTGTTTTTTTTTTTTTTTTTTTTTAGTATTTTTTCAATGCCGTTTTAATCTTCTCTCTGTAAGAAAATAAAAATTCTAACTTCTCTAAACACAGAAATTAAAGTTATATCTCTTCTTCAAACAATAAAATCTGATAAACATAGTTGAAATGAAAGCAATATCTCTGTGAAACTCGGCTCTTGTATTGCACTGCGGCTTGCTGCTAAACTAATATTGGAAGTGCACTTCGCTGATCCCCAATGCACCTCATTTGGAGACGGGCACGTCTTCTCGATAGATTGTAGAGTAAGCTCCATTGTCCTAATCAGTTCTACAGACCACCACACCACTAACGATTAAGGCGCCTCGGAATGGTATAAGTAGGATTTCCCTCCACGTCACAAACTTTAATTTAGCTTCTGTGTTCCAGAGCTTAAAATTATTGTTGCGTTATCAAAATACAAACTTACTGGTAACTACTATAGTTTTTTTCTAGTTAAGTGAGAACTGGTATGATGAAAATGGCTGGAATAAGAGATTAGGTTGTCAATGAAGATGATGTCAATATTTTGGACGATCTAGAGGTCATTGCCCCTACAAGGCGATTTCGTCTTCAAAAAGCCACTTTGGAAATGCTACATGAAAAACTCCACGACCATCTGAAGATTCCAACAGATAGTTATGTATTTTGTAAGTTATCTGTCGTAATAGAAAACAGAATACATTAGTTATTAATCCAGTATTTACTTATGATCATTGGGCCTAGTGTAAGGCCTGAAATGTAATTTCAACCTTTGATCTACAGGAACAGTGCAATTTCGCCTATGTGCAAATTATTGCTTGCACTAGGGTATGGCGCACTTGGTATTATGTTATCGTACTAGGCCCTAGGCAGTTTTGCTGTCCTACATGTTCCATGGGCAGCACTGATTTTTTTTTTTTTTTTTTTTTTTTTTTTTACAATATATCTCGCACTAATTTCTTGTAAAATTCGATCTTCTTCCACGTTTGTTTTCCATAGCGCCAAATAAAAACTGTCTGCTAACCTCTTCCTTGATAGTCAAATATGGCGAACAGCTGTTTATTCCATAGACATACTAACAATAAGTTTATTCAGACTGCACTTTCATTTGTTTCTATTGCCACCATGGACGAAATATATCGTACCTTCTCGTTTTCTCCAGGTTAGCAAACAAGAGGTGTATCTGCCAATGAGAAACGCAATGCACTTAACGATCAAACACGATCACAGGTGTCAACACTACAAAGTCTACCTCTGAGAAAATGTAGGACTTAGTATTGTACTTTGCACACCCTCACACAAAAAAGATGATTGACTATCGGTTTTACAATCACTAAGGGATAAGATAAATAACAATCAGTGTGAATATAAACATTTCAGGGAACAAAAGTAGCACACTTTGATACACGACGTCGATTTTGACGACGGTATATGTCACTTAGGAAATATTATAAGTGCTGATAATCGTTTCAACGTCATCCACCTACAGATAGCCTATGTACATTTTACTAGGGCTCACAAGGGAACGGTCCAATAAGACATGTCGAAACCTACCCCAGGAAGTAGACAACGAAAGAAATGCACTGTTAAAATTTTAGGTGCTAAGGGCCACTCAAAGTATTTTTTTTTTAAAATAGCTGAAAATTGCCAAGTTCGTAGCGCGCCAGATGGCGGCATAAATGTACACCCCTACTGGCGCTGTAGAAACAGCGCATGCGCAACTAGGGGCGTGCGCGTACACACACACACACACACACACACACACACAGTCGATGTCGACGGTATATTGTAAACAGGAAACACGACACAACCCGATCGTAATTTGCAAAGGACTTCAGATGATCGTTCGTCTACTAACTATTATCAGTTGAATTTTGCAGTATTGGTACGTATTGACAAATCCAATTAACGTTCTCAATTTAGCAAAGATAAAATACGAAGTACGTGGTTTCCAGCCGAAATCAACTACTTCTCCTGAGGACGTACATATGTGTCATTTTTTTGATTGATTTCTTTGACATTCATTCGAATGATATCGACATTTCGTTTGAAATTGCTGAAACGTTAGAAGAAATAGGAAACAACTGTGACGATTCCACGAACTGTGACTAGGACGACGTCAGTTGAGCCAGTAACAGTTCTGAAGAAGGATACCTTCCAGGCCTAAAAAGAACACCTACTAGATGAGCTTTCAGCGACAAAGAAAAGGCAGTGAATTATTGGTTAAACGGAGGAGGGAAAAACTCTTGAAGTTAAGTAGTGTGCAAAGGCGTTTTCGTTTCGTATAATCTGAGCGTGAACTTTATAAATGGAAGAATGAATTACATGAAGTAAGAAATATGTGCCAAACGGAAACTCGAAAACATCTGAAAGAAAAACTGTTAGAAAGATTTATAATTGCTCGTGAGATGCAATGCACCGTTACCGATGAAGATCTACGAAACTGGGTCCTCCGAATTGCGTCTGACACGAACGTTGCTATTTTCCAGGCTTCGTCGACCTGACTACAAAGGTTCAAGAAATTGTGCAGAATAGGAAGTCGCAAAATTACCAAGTTTACGTCACGTAAACGTGTAGAGCAGCTACCAGTGATAGAAAGTGCCATAGAGAAGTTCATAAGTGACATAAAGATGAAACTTGCTGTTCTACATCTACAAGGGATACTCTGCAAATCACATTTAAGTGCCTGGCAGAGGGTTCATCGAACCACCATTATACTACTTATCTCCCATTCCATTCTCGAATAGTGCGCGGGAAGAAGAACACCTGAATCGTGTTATTCTTGCAAAAGCTGTTTATAACGTTGATCAGTCAGGTTTCGTGAAAGAACTGCGTGCACACCACACTTTAGCATTTAGGAGTGAAAAAAAAAAAAAAGACGGAGTCGATTGCCCAATCAATGTATACAATGACACATTCATATACGATAATGCCAGTGATAAGTATGAGTGGTTTACTGTTTCCGCAGCTGTATATCTGTCTTCAAGAACCTCAAGGCAATTTAGGACCAAAAATTAAAAAAAATGGGCCGTTTAATTACAAAAATCTTGTAATCGACGTATCAAAATCTGGAAAAATGAGAAAGAATAATTTTCAACATTTCGTTCGAAACATATTCCTACCAGTTGCAGAAACTAATTCATTAATTTTGTTGGATTCATGGTCTGGACATAATGACGCCTCTGTTTTTATGGAGTACGGCGAAAAATCTGTGGATGTAATGTGGATTCCACCTGGAACTACTAGTGCGATTCAACCTCTCGATAAAGAACATTTTCGACAGTGGAGAGCATTTTTTAGGAAATTATCAGACAACATAATTACCGATACTTCTCTCATTTCAGGTTTATTAGCGGAAGAGTATTCTTAAGCTCCAGTCATTTGTGCATTACCAGTTTTCTTCGCCACGCTTTACGAATTTGATCTGGTATGCAGCACAATACGCAGAACAACGGCCAGGGCCATTTCTGATTCCGTCCCAGTTCTGTCTAAATAAAATTTGTCGTTACTGTGAAGTGCCTGAATGCATCAATTTTACCTTTGTCCGGTGTGCCTGAAGCAAGAAAAATATTTGTTTTTGTTATTCATCTACATCTACATCTACATCTACATGAGATACTCTGCAAATCACATTTAAGTGCCTGGCAGAGGGTTCATCGAACCACAATTTTACTATTTACCTCCTATTCCATTCTCGAATAGCGCGAGGGAAGAAAGAACACCTGAATCTCTCTGTTCGAGCTCTGATTTCTCGTATTTTATTCTGATGATCATTTCTACCTATGTAAGTGGGAGTCAACAATATATTTTCGCATTCGGAGGAGAATGTTGACGATTGGAGTTTCGCAAGAAGCTCACGCCGCAGCGATAAGCGCCGTTGTTGTAATGATTCCCATCCCAGATCCTGTATCATTTCCGTAACGCTGCCTCCGCTGTATCGTGACAATACGAAACGAGCTGCCCTTCTTTGGACTCTTTCGATGTCCTCCGTCAAACCCACCTGATAAGGATCCCACACTGGGCTGTAATACTCCAAAAATGGACGGACAAGCGTAGTGTATGCAGTTTCTTTAGTAGTTCTGTTGCATCTTTTAAGGGTTCTGCCAATAAAACGCAGTCTCTGGTTCGCCTTTCCCACGATATTATCTACGTGTTCTTTCCAGTTTAGGTCTGAAGTAATAGTTATTCCTAGGTATTTTGTGGAGTTTACGGCCTACACATTTGATTGATTTATGTTGTAAACAAAGTTTAACGGATTTCTTTTCGTAATCATGTGGACGACTTCTCACTTCTCATTATTTAGAGTCAATTGTCAATTTTTACATCATACTGATATCTTATTCAAATCGTTCTGCAGTTGGTTTTGATCCTCAGATGATTTTACTAGACGGTAAATGACGGCGTCTTCTGCAAACAACGTAAGAGAGCTACTTAGATTTTCTCCTAAATCGTTTATGTAAATAAGGAATAGCAGAGGACCAATAACACTACCCTGTGGAATGCCCGATATCACCTCTGTTTTAGTCGATGCCTTACCATCGATTACTACGAACTGTGTCCTGTCTGACAAGAAATCGCCTATCCAATCGCAAATTTGGGGCGATATACCATAACCACGGAATTTGATTAAAAGCCGTTTGTGAGGTACGGTATCAAAAGCTTTCTGGAAATCAAGAAATACGGAATCGATTTGCGAACCTTTGTCGATAGCACCCAACACTTCGTGTGAATAAAGAGCTAGTTGTGTTTCGCATGAACGATATTTTTTAAATCCGTGTTGACCTTGGGTCAATAGATCGTTCTGTTCGAGATAATTCATAATATTTGACTACAGGATATGTTCCAAAACCCTGCTGCAAATTGACGTCAATGAAATAGACCTGTAGTTTAGTGGGTTACTCCTACTGCCTTTCTTGAATATAGGTGTGACCTGGGCAACTTTCCAATCTTTTGGTACAGATCCTTCTATGAGAGAGCGGTTGTATATGACTGTTAAGTAAGGAGCTATCGCTTCAGCATAATCAGATAGAAATCTAATGGGTATACAATCCGGACCAGAACACTTGTCTTTGTTAAGTGATTTTAGTTGCTGCACTACTCCGATGATATCTACTTCTCTGTTACTCATTACGGCATCTGTTCGTAATTCGAAATCTGGAATATTGGTTTCGTCTTCTTTGGTGAATGAGTTTCTAAAAGCTAAGTTTAGTAACTCTGCTTTAGTAGCGCTGTCGTCGGCAGGATCGCCATTACTATCACGTAGTGAAGGTATTGTTTGTGATTTGCCCCGAGTATATTTAACATATGACCAAAATCTCTTTGGGTTTTCAGTCAAATTACGAGAAAGAGTTTCGTCGTGATAAATATTGTAGGCATCTCGCATTGAAATCCTCGCTACATTTCGAGCTTCTGAGTACGATTGCAAATCCTGGGGATTTTGGGTTCGTTTAAATTTAGCATGCCTTTTCCGTTGCTTTTGCAACAGTGTCCTGACCTGTTTTATGTATCAAGGGGGATCGCCTCCTTCTTTTATTAATTTATTCGGTATAAAACTGTCAATTGCTGTCGATACCACTTCTTTGAATTTGAGCCACATCTGGTCTACACCTACGTTTGGTGTTAGAAACGAGTGGAAGCTGTCTTTCAAGAAGCAATGTATTTTGTTTCTATCTGCTTTCCTGAACAAATATACTTTGCGTTTATTTTTGGTAACTTTGGGACTTTCGATATTCAATTTCGCTACGACAGCTCTGTGTTCACTAATACCTGTATCCGTTTTGATGTCTGTTATGAGCTCAGGATTATTTGTTGCTAAGAGATCAAGTGTGTTTTCACATCCATTTACAATTCTAGTTGGCTCATGAACTAATTGTTCGAAGTAATTCTCAGAGAATGCGTTGAGTACAATTTCGGACGATGTTTTATGCCTACCTGCTGATTTGAAAATATAATTTCGCCAACAGATCGAGGGTAAATCACTACCTACTATTATCGTGTGAGTCGGGTACGTTTTTGTAATTAGACTTAGGTTTTCTTTGAACCTTTCTGCTATTGTATCGTCAGAGTCGGGAGGCCGGTAAAAGGAACCGATTATTAACTTCTTACGATTTTCGGGTACAACCTCTACCCATAATAGCTCGCAGGAACTATCAACTTCAACTTCGCTACATGAAATACTACTTTTGACGGCGACAAACACGCCCCCACCTATTTTGTTTAATCTATCCTTTCTGAACACCGATAGATCTTTTGCAAATACTTCTTCTGAACTTATTTCCGGCTTGAGCCAACTTTCGCTGCCTATAATGATGTGTGTTTCGGTGCTTTCTATTAACGCTTGCAGTTCTGGTACTTTCCCGACACAGCTACGACAATTTACAACTGTTGTACCGATAGTTTCCGAATCTACATTTCTCCTATGATCAACCTGCACCCTTTGAGATTACCCATTTTGTTTTTCCCCGAAGCTCTTTATCCTAAAAAACCGCCCAGTCCACGCCACACAGCCCCCGCTACCCGTGTAGCCGCTTCCTGCGTATAGTGGACTCCTGACCTATTCAGCGGAACCTGGAAACCCACCACCCGATGGCGCAAGTCAAGGAATCTGCAGCCTACACGGTCGCAGAATTAGCATTTTTGTGACGACTACATGGAATAAACAAAGAACTATTTCACTGATAGTCAAATGCACTAAATTCAAAAATTGTTTTAAGGAATGGTCGACAGGAACTGTTATGAAATGTGGTACTGCTAGACACATTTCATTTCAATAAATTACAAGTCCACATTGACGTAAGTCGTCTATGACATCAAACACTGTCATGAATTTATTTTCTCTGCTAACCACTTTTATCAGAATTTAACGTGCAAGAGTTGAACTGTATCGTTAAAGCCAGGTGTTCACCAGAGAAAACACACTAACAAGGATGATCAAAAGAAAATACTATCTGGTGTACCCGGTAGGCCTCTTGCAGATCTTTCAACTGGACGCCACTGCAGCTGCTTAGGTGTCCCCAACCTTTCCCAGTTAGCCGGCCGCTGTGGCCGAGGTGACTGAGGCGCTCCAGTCACGGTCAGCACGGCCACTACGGTCGGGGGTTCGAATCCCCCCTCGGGCATGGATATTTGTGCCGTCCTAGTTCGTAAGTAGTTCATAAGTAGTTTGTAAGTTTAGGGACTGATGACCCCGTAGTTAAGTCCCTTAAGCTTAACAAACATTTGAACATTTTCTTTCCCAGTTACCTGATCGGAAAATAGACACCTGCAGTTTAACGTGTAATCTGAACTACATTTCTTTCGTAGCCACTCCACGATCTTTGAGCAGTGAATGCTCGGTTAACAATCGTAGTGACAAAATTAATGCTCTCTGGTTCACGAAGCGCGCCCTTTACCACTAGAGCAGTAGACCTGACAAACGCAGTGTTAGCGCCAGCCGTGTCACCTCCTTATTTGATGCTCGACGTCGGTAATTAGTGTTATCTTTATAAAAATCTGCTCAATGCTAATGAGAAGCCAGAGATAAATTGCAGCCGACATACAAGGAAAATTTTGGACCAGTGCTAAGGAGAGATGAATTCCGTGTAAAGTGCACGATCTCAATGCGTGTCTCGCTTCCATACAAATTGAGACACATAAATTCTTCCTTCCCTTCGCCATTTTGCATACTCAGTCAAAAATAGTGCGCTCGCCATGCACAATAAAAACCAATAACACACCGTTCGCAGGCAATGTTTGATACATCGTGTTCTCTTCCGTTCCCTTTAGTATAAACGATTCAACCCATGTACAAGCGAATGGTAGTGAATTTTCTGCAAATGCTCATTCGTTCGTGTTCGCTTTCATTCACTACATTGTAAATCATAATTTAGGTGCTTAATATTGGTGACTGTGAACTCGCCGAGTTGTGCGCTAAGCGGACAGGGCTGTACAAACCGCTGTTATAAGCTGTTTTTCGCGTAACTTAAAAAAAAAAAAAAAAAACAAAAAAAAAAAAAAAAAAAAAAAAAAAACCTTGCAGTGCCTCCTAGCAGCTAAAAATTTTGGAGTGCATTTGTTTCGTTGTCTTCTTTCCGTGCAAAAAATTTCAGGGTATGTTTCGACATGTCTTATTGGACCGTTCCCTTGTAAATGCAGCATATGAAAAGAATTTATCGTCAAACACGATTTTCTGGCACTCACTCAGAAGCTTCTACAATGGTGAAATTTTTGTACAAACATTAATTTCGGAAGAGTTTAACAACACTTCGTCTACGCTTGAGTGACTGCTGTATTCTCCAATATTTAAATATTTTCTAGCCTCAAATAATGAAACGGCTGCCTGAAACAGCTAATTTTAATAATTGACTGTGAAAATTAAATATTCCATCAGATACATAACTGTAAAATAGCGTCTTACCTTGTGGATGCAGCAACCAACCACTATCAAATTCTTTTAAGTACACGAAGTATGCCGTAACTATCTCTTAACTAAGAGCATCTAACTTTACCATCAAGGTATCTAGCACGAACATTAGCATTCTTAATGCTGTAAACGAAATACCTTACGGTAGTGTGAGCTGCTCAAAAGTCAGCGTGTATCGATATTGGATTAAACTTCATGCACAGTTTTGCAAATCCCTTTCAGTCATTATACCAATTAGTAAAGCAGATGACCTTTACATTCTGTGTTCCAAATTGCTAATATTAATTTCATAAACAAAAATTCGAACTGCATTGAGACAACTGATCATGTGTCCCAGTAGTTATTTTCCACAAGAAAAAAATGAAACTTTTTGAACTTCCTGTCCACCAGTACTGCCTAAAGTAGCACGTTTTTATGAGCTACCAGTATTGTAAAAGCCTGCTATTTATTTCATTGAAAATCCTATATCGTCTTGACTAACAGCCCGATAAGCAAGAGTAACTATCTCTGAGCACAACTAGTAGGGCTACTTGTATTCCTGACAAATATAAAAGAGAAGACAATATTTGTTCTTTTTATTCCTTTCTTAAATCGATGTATGCAGTTATAGGCTCAGCAGCTCTTCGACATCGTGTTCATGTGTACTGCAATAGTCAAACACTACAAACGTTACTACCAATTGAGAATATATATCGCAGTAGCTATATAATACACGATTTTTCTCCTAACAACACTCGTATTTATCTTACGTTTGTCACTGTCATGGCGGCTGATCAAAGGTTCAAATTATCTCACGACAGCAGCACAGTTAGGGAGTGCAGTTTATTTTACAAGGTCTTTGGTAAAATTTCGTGGCGACTAGTTGAATAGCGTCAGGTATGAAGACAGAGTCAAATCGCAGTTAAATCTAATTACACACGGTTCCAAATTTCCCACAAATCCGTCGAGTCGTTTCACTGTTAAAGGGCAACATACACAAAACTATGCAGTAGCCGATACGTAAAAGCTTATGAATACCTAAACGCCATGAAAAATGCATACACATCCTGAGCAGCATAACGAATCTCCTCATTCCGCATCGAGCGCGATGGTAACACATTGGAATTGCATTGCGTTTCAAAGCCGATTCCGAGTCTCCTGATCTAGATATTCCTAAATCAGTCCAGGCAAATGAGATGTTTCCTTTTAAATGGCACGGCATATTACCTTCCCCATCCTTGACAAACACTATTGGAGCGTATGCTCCGTTTGTAATGATCACGATGTCAATGGGGCGTTAACCGTTATTTCCGCTCTTTAATTGTTCCTGCCATTATTTGACCACCTACTGTCTTCCTGTCAGTATATATCCACTTCGTCCTCCCTTTCCAGTGTAATTTACTCTCTTTGACATTCAACCTTTATTAATGTTGTTATTGCAAACAGAACACTGAACAGGAATAGAAGTCACTTAAAGGACACGTTGGCAGCAGAGAACATTTGCCACGCGTTCAGCAAATCCACATCAATCCACTGTATTCATAGAGAATGTACAGTGATTCATCAAACCACTTGTTCCCAATCATCCACCCTCCAGATATGCCGTTCCTTACGTCACGTATACTGACGCTTCTCACCGGCTACAGACATGTGCCACTTTAGGAGGAAGTGCTCAACCACTGTGCATCATTTGCACAGTCAATTTCGTGGAGTCATCGAAACACTTGAAAACTCAAGGGTGGTTGCTTCCTATACAACCACCATCCGTACTTATCACTGTTTGTCGAACGTCAAAACATGATGAATGACGGCTGCCAGATCAAGTTTTCATCACTCTTTCTGTTCATAATCACGTCACCAACAGACAGCCTGGAAAGCTACAGAAAGATTGAAATTTCCCTGATGTTTGCGTTACTGATGAACTATCCAATAAGTAAGACACGTTCTAAGTCACTGAGGTATCGTTACCTAACAATTCTGGTTTTACAGCATGTCATATGCAAGCAAGATGCTGTCCGCCGTTCTTACATACTGACGGGTCCGCGTCTCATGGTGTCTGGTGGTTAGTTAGGCATTACGTCGAGATGCCCGCCTGCTTCTCATTAGAAACTGTAGTTACTTTAAATATTGTTTGATACTTGTTTTCATCCTGTGTATACCATTTTCGTACATGCGTGATTAAAGGGTGCTACATAACTTACTCCTACATTCTTAAGTCTACCTAGCAATGTATGCAGATGCATGGTTCTCGTGAAAAACGATTGCTGGCAAACCACGGTCTGGGACATAATCTCTCTTATTTTATCCACCAGATGCTTTCTCGAGATACACGTGTGAGCTGTATGTCGATTTACTCATCAGAAAACGTACGTGCTAGCAACTTACGTATTACCCAATACCGTGATGGAATAAGGAGAATGATTCATGGTAGGCCGCGTCAAACCAGTAGTAAAAATAATGTCTATAACAAAAGTAAAGCGAAATGGAAACATGATGAATAACACGTTTCTTACTACGTCACGCATTAGAGTCTTTTGGATGTTCTCCGTATACTGTCTGGTACGAATCCACTATAAATCGCTCCTTAAGCACAATCCCAAACATTTTATGAAAGATTTTTTTTATCAATGGTTGTTCAGCAAATGAGTAGTCATACAATAAGAGATCTTTATTTCTATCTTTTCGCAGTAATATCTATAAACTGAAATAGAGCAACTGCCGCAAATTCTATATTGGCCAAAGAAGTAGACAGTTTGAAAGCCGATTCAATGAACATTAATCTAATCTCTAATCTACCATCATATAAAAAAGACTAAACATTGTTTCACAAATGGAAATGAGCTTATACCCACCTTACATGGATTCCGTAGAAATGTACTTATAACTTTAATATAAAAAATTAGTCCCTATATAATAATTTTAAAATGAATAACAAATTTTCGCAATAAAAAGGCCCCTGATCTTGCCTGTGTTGTTTATCATCTTGTTTATATGTAATTTTATGTATGTTGCCTCAACTATTTAATATAACGCAACCATTGTGAAGAAAATATATCAGTTGCCTGATATGTAACTTGATGTATGTTGCTTCAACTATTTAGTATAACGAAACCACTGTAAATAAAATATATCAGAACCTTATTTATAATATACATAATGACCACAGCTGTTCATTTATATTTTATAACTTTATTTTGCGCATGTACTGTATCAATTTGTTTATATATAATTTTGTATGTCTTGTAAATAATTTCAATCCCAAATTTCGATATTTACAGTAATCTCTCTTAATAAGCAAAGATAAAGGTTACCTTTAGTCATACTCTTGCTTAGCGTCTACAACCGAATAGCTTCGCTACTGTAAGATCCTTGTAAACAATGTTTATATCATTTGTAGCATGACGAAAAGAACATCAAGAAACTTCAAATTAACTTCAGCAAATAGAAAACGATATATGTTTTTTCTAACCTAAGGCTGCGATACTATGACTGATACAAGACGAAGCCCAAGCTCAAAAGCATAAAAAATCATCTGAAGATGAATTTCTATAAGTCTGAAACCGTTCATGGTTTAAGAAAATAAACATTTCTACCATACTTTTGGGTGGTTACTCTTTTGATTATCAACTTTATAATACCACAGCAAGAGTTCTCACAATGTCAATTTTTGACAATATAATATTGATGGTCATCAGCCACTCCCAGTACCAACCGTTGATACGCTGACAGCCCTCCTGCTTTTCAATACAAATTTTCCAACTGTTGCGAGGTCTGTCTGTACTAAGACATCAATCGTGAAAAACGAACTTCCGAAGTTACGTACTAGGTCTTTTAAACACATAGTCTGACAAAACAAAGTAGTACACCTGGAAAGATGAACTTTGAACGAATGTCACCCAGCGGCCAACAAATAGCTTTAATAGGGAATGTTTACAGCTGTAAGTCTGTAATAAGATTCACGCATATTCTCGATGTCTTTCTAAGACTTATTTCGCTTACTTTCCGATTCACATCTTATCTGAGCAAGTGACAAGTCTAGCCGAGCTACGGAAAAAAAAAAAAAAAAAAAAAAAAAAAAAAAGGTCGAATGTTTCTTAAGCTTATGGGACTTAACTGCGAGGTCATCAGTTCCTAAACATACAAACTACTTATAAACTAACTTATACTAAAGACATCCATGCCCAACGAGGATTCGAATCCCCGACGGGGAAAGGCTCGCACATCGGAGCATAGCGCCTTAATCCGTTCGCTGGCCGAACTTAGGTGGTAAATCATAAAATTGTACAGCTTGTAATGCCCTGCCTCAAACACATTGCATAATATGATAAAAATTTAGACTGTGCCATGCGAAGACGTAAGTGTGAAATATTTACACATACCACTCATGTGTAAATGTTACCAAAGATATTGTTGTTTGTATTATTCTGTGAGGTATAAAATGTTTAGCATTAAAATTTTATAAAATAATGAAAAAAGTATTGTGTAGTATTTATGATTGTTCTTCCTGACCTTGTCTGAACATGGATGAAGCGAGAATGGCTTTTGTAAAAAAGCGTGTTTGACTTTTTGCTGTTTCCTTTAGTGTTGATATGATAATTGTAAAGGTTTGTGTCTTTAATAAAGTGTGAGTTCAAATCAAATGTTCAAATATTTGTAGAGCTTATGGGACTTAACTAAGGGGTCATCACTCCCTAAACTTAAAAACTACTTATGAACTAGCTTATACTAAAGACGGCACAAACATCCATGCGCGAGGAGGGGATTCAAACCCCCTCCGCAGCGGCCGTACAGACCGTAAATAGCACGCCGCAGACCGCTCGGCCACCGCGGACGGCTCAAGTGTGAGTTAATTACTAATTTGTAATATACTCGTTATATATGCGTACTTGTTATTATTTAATAGATTTTGGCAAAAACCATTTCCTGGCAAATTTTAAGTATTTGCAATGCTCAAGGAAGAAGTGGCGTTGTTTGTTCCGCCGCTATTGGGGGGCAGTTTTAAACTGAACTCTGATTAGCGTTTAAAACAGGGCGGCAGACACTGAAATTAAAGATAACAAGGAACTTTGTTTCAGACTGTGTGCTGCTGTTTAAATATTAGTAGAAGCGTTAACTGTAATTCCCAAGGAAGATGTCGATCTCCTGACAGTAAAATCAAATAATAATATCTTTTGATGCTGAGATTTAACATAAACAATACTGTCATTTTTTAAGAGTTCAGGCAATTTATTTCTGGATTTGTAAGTTTTTTTCGCAGAAGTCAACATTCTATAATTGTACTGTGTTATAAAAATCTAGGACAGTGTATTCAAGTGAAATCAGAGGGCGTGTTTGTTACTGAAAATCTTCATAACATAAATGCAAGTAACAGTTTTCTGGTTAATTATAATCACATGCAACTTAAATGAAATAGTAGGTTTATGAAAGACTGTTTGTCGTTCATATGCAATCAAGGCTTGTCAGGGCAGGGAACAATTTACTTGTGAGATCCCACGGTTGATATTTCCATCCGTGTGTACTACGATTCATTCAGCGCTAAAATTTTACGTAAGGCTATACCGAATATTTACCAATCCTAAGTTATGGTTTGCTATTTTTCCATTTATGGCAGCTTTATTGCTTGCCCACTGTCAGTCATAAGGTACACCAACATTCACATACAGTAATTTCTTATTTTGAGCTAGTATTTTACTGTTTATGTTACAGACAGTTGTGTAGTCGTTCATTAAAGCTCTATACCCTGAGATTCTTACAATAACAACCAACGATTACTAAGAGAGTACAATAAATTTATATGACAAGTCTTTATTTGGTACACAATACAGCCAGGGAGATCTTACAAGTCTGCTGTGAAGCTGGTTAGGTCGCCAATTCTTTATTATAGGTCACTCTTAATATACAGCGTGCCCTAAAAATTACGCGTTTCGGATTTACCATCATCAGATTAGCATCTCTTCCGTGCCATGTGCGCACGTGAACAGATTTAGGATGTTGTTTGATAGACATACAAAAGCAGACTACCTGAATTTTTTTTTGCCTGACGTGCCAACACGAACTTTCGGCAAGCGGTTACTGGGAATGGAATTACGTACACGCTTACTTCTAGCCTGTCATGCTGCCGTGTGAGTGGCAAAGTTGATCCTGGTGTTCTTGGGGTAAAGCGCTTGACTGCAATCTCAAGTGATTCGTGTTCGAAACCCACTCGGAGTTCGGATTCTTTCAGTCTGCGTTTTAACCCATCCTTCACCTCTAAACAATGTGAGGAGTCGCCAGAAACGAGACGTGGTTCGCATTCCACGTTAAGCTGTACGTCGCGTTTCCCCGGTTGGATAACTGGGGTAGGCTAGGGTCACGCAAGTCACCCAAGTGGCGTCTAATTCAAAGAGTTACACCAGGCCAATGAGCCACACGAAATTAATATTACCGCAGCATCGACTAGAATGTTGCTGTCGGAGGATCGCTCGGATGACTCCAGTGATGAATGCATGTTTTGCCTGCACTGATGTGACAGTTGTTTGCGCGTACAGTGTACGAAGCGGAGAATGCTGCCTCGGAGACTGCATTCGTCCAAGCCGCAACGGACCAATCGCAGGCGTTGTGGTCTGGACTGCGATAAGCTACTTCCACGTTTCACCTGTGCTATGCTATGACGGAGGGAATGTGACCAGCACGGTACGTGTAGATTCCTTAACATCCGTCCTTTGTCATTATTGTGACAGGAAGGTGGTATGGTTTTTCAAACATACTGCGCGTGAAACTCCAAATGATCTTCTGTACGTGTAGAAACATCACTAGTCGTCACGTTCCGACTTGTTTCCGATGGAATAAGTTCGGGGATATGAGGGGACGATAACTGACAGATCCAACTCGTCAACCGACAATTCTTGCAGATCTACGCCAACAGCGTGGGAAAGCACATATTAACATGTCCCGAGAGAGTGTTGACAATCCGTATGATCGAATTGATGCAAGAATCAGTGCCTTCACTGCTGCCCGTAGTAGCGACACCATGAATCGACACCTGGTAAAATTTAACTGCTGATTTGTAAACATACTCTGTATGCCCTGATTCAAGAATAGATCTTGAGTGAATTTGAAATTTCTAAGAGGGTGTACACATTTTTTATTTACTGAAATGTATAATGTGGACAATAATTGATATATAATACAACTATTGATATGGAGTCTGTTTATTCGGACATCTCCGAAATAACAGACACCACTTGTTGACATTAACGTCAGTAACTTTATGAATTCGTAATAATGAAACATGTAGACCGTTTCGTGACTTTGGAATAATTTCAACGGCGAAGTGGAAAATATGTGCTGGACCAGGATTCGAACTGGGATTTCCCGCTTCGGTCCAGCGATCGCCAAATTTTGTTCTCTTTTCTTTCTTCTTTTTCTTTCTTAATTTTTATTTTGCTCTATGGGTAATTCTGTTCCTTGCGGTCGCTGATTGTGTATGTTCGTTGTTGCTCCATGTGCTCTTGGCACTGGTTTATACATCGTATATTTCCGCAGATAAGAGGACCTTCAGATAAGACGAGGTACAAATTTTCATTAAGATTTTATAGTTTAAGCATGTATCTGGCTTATAAGACGACCCCCAAGTTACCGTACTTACCAGAATGCATGCTGCCCTTTTTTCCGGTTTTCGGGATCTAAAAATACGCTTTCGACATAGATTCGGTGACAAAGCTTCAGGAAGTTCCGAAAAATGCCGTTAGAAGCTGCCAAAAGTACTTTTCGTGATTGGTACACTTGGATTTCACCCTTTGTTGCAGTGTTTGCGGTCTGCTTTTCACATTTCGCGCGTGTAGTGCTACGTTGTATCGGATCGTGAATAAGCATGTTGCTTTTTAACACCGCGAAGCCGAAAAAAGGCATTTCTTTCGCCAAGATGAGAGGTACAGTAATCGCGCCGATGCACACGAAATTGCCCAAGAACAGAAGATTAGGGATTTCGAATGAAGCCGCAATTGTTGCGTATAGCTCCGAAATATTTAAACCCTTTCAATTCTCCGTACGTAAATTTACCCTAATCGTTTCAGTGCGACTCTGTATATATTGAGAAATTATTTTTGACAAGCGACATTGTAAAATCAAGCTGCATTGTAAATAATTTAATTCTATTCCTGCTTTATAGCATATAGGTTGTGGTATGTACCCTTGTCCACTCAATAAATTAATAAAGTTCGTAAAGAAAATATTTAAAAAAAAAATCACAAAACTATGTTTTCCTAAATCTTTTCTCCACGATGTCAATTTCATCAGGGTAATGTCGCGGATGTGCTGCATAGCGGGGCTTCGACCTCTTCGATATATATGGAAACTATATGTACCGGAGATTAGCGCTAAAAATACTTGTTTGTCCTAGACCTAACGTAACTTTCACTTTCAAAGAAGTTATTTGTAGCGTAGCCTTAAGAAGGTTAGGTATAGCTTAAACAAGAAGTGTTTTTGTTTTTAGTACTGAGGGCGCGTAGCGTCAGCAGTAGCGGCCGAATCTGCGGTTCAAAGACACTAAATCAATTTACGTTCGATATATACATTTCAGGCCGAGCTACTTCGAGTGTAAGTTGTCTTGTAAATTACCCAGAAATCTGTACTATTAGATTCCTGCCAAACCACACCCTTTAAAATCATGACATATTTGTAAAAATAATAACATTCTCCTGTTCGATACGTATCGTTTCGATACTTAACCACTTTGATATATATCGTTTGGAGGTCGAAGCCGCGCTATACAACACATTTGCGTAATTACCAATTTCAGACTCAATTTCAATATAATTTCTTTTTGTACCGTCGGATAAGACGCCTCGGTTTTTGGGTCCCTTTTTTAATGATTCAGCGATCGTCTTACCTGCGGAAATATACGGGTATATTACCAGGTGCGTTCAGGCATGGCGGCCGACAATGAAATTACAGCCAACAGCACCTTGTGTCCAAAGTAGTCATCCATTTAATTACTGACAAGGCCCAGCGTTGTTTAACTTTGATGATCCAATTACGCTGTCAAGGCACGCTTTCCTTCCAGCCCAAATTCTCGACTTATAGCCCCCTGCCCATTGCCTACTGTTGCTTGCAGCCTGTAGTGCATTCCCGCAAGGGATGGAGCGTTTGTATGCGACCGCATTGCTTTTTGTGAACTGCATGTTGGTGGCATATTTTACAACTATTGATATGATGTCACTTGCAGGAATCCAGTATAGGCTGAGAGCAAGAGGAATCAACGGGCCGGGGGCTAGAAGATGAGTATCTGCATTAAAAGAGAAGTGTGCCTTGGTACCTCAGTTCGTTAAGGCGACTGCTGGCTCGAAGCGGGAAATCCGAGTTTGAATCCCAGTCCAACACATATTTTAATCTTTGTCGTTGAATTTATTTCAACGCCCTGAAACGGTCGAAATGTTTCAATATTTCGTATTTGTCCTGTAATTATTTGAGCACACTAGAAATTACTTTCATGTCGGAATACTTCTCTCTGTTGAGAAAGCATGCTGAATATTTGTAAAGCAATGAGACCAACTACAGTGACAATCAATCCCTAGACTTAGTAACAACTTAATTTTATGGTAAGGACAATTCACACACCCATTCTAGAGGGAGGACTCGAATCTCCGATGGGGAGTGGACACGCAGTTCACATCAAGGCACCTTAGACGACACCACCTGGAGACAAGGCCTCACATCAGCCCGTGCCACGACACACTGACCAGGCCCGAGTACTACGAGAAATACGGGTCGCAGCATGCACGTGATAAAGTGAGGCCTATGCTGGCTCGGTAGCTACTTGATTGGCCGGCCGCTGGGGCACAGCCCACTGTCTCATAGCGGCCAGCCAATCCGCTAGCGATCGCGCCGGCACAGGCCTCACTTGATCATATGTTACGACATGCGCGCCGTGGCCTGTCTTTCTCGTAGGCCTTGGACCAGGTCGCAGTCGCCAGCTGAATGGCAAGCCACTTGAGCACGCCCACTGCCTCGTAGCTGCCAGCCAGTAAGCTGGCGGCCGCGGTGTGGCCAGTGGGACGTAGCACTGGCTGTTGTGAGACCTTGTCTCTAGGTGGTGTTGCCTTAGAGCGGTCGGCCAAAATTTATGATTTCTGTTTGCTATAAATTCATCATTCCAATCACACAGTTGGTCTGGAATTCCGACCTCTCGATTTACTTTTACTAGGTGACACTATGGGGGTGCATCCCACGTCTTCTGGAAGTCAAGGAACATGCTCGTGGACGAATAGGTCGAACCGGATATCACACTTTCATTGCTATCGTAACAGGTTTCATTCCTACACAGGTGATTTTCGGTCACGAGATATCTGATGAAAGATGTTCGAAAATTTCACAACGCACTGAAATCAAAGGGCCTGTAGTTCACGCGTCTCTTCATACATTCATAAACATGACGCGCTTAATGGGCTGCTGCTGTGGAGACAAGAAAAGGTGTTCAAAGATATTTTTTCTTCCAGATCCATGTATTAATAAATGTAAGCACAATGAACATTCGTTTTCTTTTTTCTGGAAGGTTTAAGACAAGGAAGGAGGTGGGACAGGAGAGGAGCAGGTGCATTAAGGAGATTTGTGTTCTGCCTGTAGCGGGGGAAAGTAACTTATCCCAGGAGGCGAGATTCGCCCTGCATTATTCATAGCCTGCTGAAACTTCTCGCTCAAGCTGTGATTTTATAAATTATCCAGTACCAGTTCTGTTGCCACTTCGTGTTCGGTCAGAGGCTATACGTCTTTCTCAACTCGTCCGGAGGAAACTAGCTTATTTTTCCAAACATTTGGTACACTACGGTAAGATCTGAATTTAGGTAGTTACCGAGAACTGTGTGGCGGACCAATTTGCCCTAATCATTAAATTACATTAGTAGTATTAGTAGTAAATGTTCAAACGTTTGTGAAGCTTATGGGACTTAACTTCGGGGCATCAGTCCCTAACTTATAAAGCACAAAAATCCATGCCCGAGGGGGATTCGAACCCCCACGGGGAACAGCCTCGCGCATCGCAGCATTGCGCCTCAATGCGCTCGTTCGCTCTGACGCGGCAGTAGTAGTAGTAGTAGTAGTAGTAGTAGGTACTGTTTCATATCAAAATCATTTTTTTTCACGGAGATGATCTTTTTACTGCGGCATTTTAACGAACTATCAGTAGTAGAAGTAAGTTTTTAAATGTTTGTACCGACCTTCCAGTCAATGGCAGAATTAAGTTGCACTATTCCCATCAGAGATACGGGGGCAAACCAGGTTACATATTAGAGAAGGATGGAATGAAGGAAAGAAGGAATATTAGGGTTTAATGTGCTGTGATTGGAGACGGTACATATTACATATCTATACTGAAAATAAAACTTTACCATTATCGTGTGTCTGTACTAGCTCATGTCCGAGACTATTACAAGAATTTTCATAGGACTTTTACAGATAACTACACCGTAATGCAGGACAACATGTTAGGAAATTTAAATCCAGAACGAAAATGACAATGTGATTCATTTGGGAGAACTGCTTGAGAATCTTATATATGTTACCACGTACATATATGATGTACGATGACTAGTTTCTGGTGTGTATCCATCATCAAATCATCTTTTCATGTAAGTGACAATACCAGTGGATTGTATTCAGTCTGAAATACGTGTGGCCGGCCGCGGTGGCCGAGGGGACTGAGGCGCTCCAGTCAAGGTCTGCACGGCCACTACGGTCGGGGGTTCTAATCCCCCCTCGGGCATGGATATGTGTGCCATCTTTAGTCTTAGTTAGTAAGTTTAGGGACTGATGACCCCTTAGTTAAGTCCCATAAGCTATCCAAACATTTGAACATTTGATTTGAAATACGTGATGCCGCGGTGGATTAGCCGTGCGCACTGGGGCGCCGTGATGCGGTGCGAGCGGCCGTCCGCCGTCGGGACTTCGAGTCCCCCCCTCGGGCATATGAGTTTGTATTGTCCTTAGGTTAGTTTACCTTCGTTTAAGTAGTTTGTAAGCTACGGACTAATAACCACGCAGTTGAGTCCGATAGATTTACAAACATTTGAACATTTGAAACACGTGATTGTGTAATAAAAAGTACTTATAAGGAAGCTTACGACAGATTCTCATCCAATTCTCTTATAACTTCAAGAGTTGCAGACACGCAACTTGTGGTATGCTGTAAATTGGTAACTGCGGTGTCTGTTTGCATGCCCTAATCAAAACTGGATCACGTAAATAATAGTAACGATAATTTTCTTTTTTAAACACTCGCACAAACACTCACTTCTTCAATTAACATGACATCCCGAAAATGGTACTTCAGGCGAGATATGAAGGAAGACTTTCATTATTTTTTGGTAAGTAATCTTAGTAGTTGGCACTTTTATAATTGGTACACTACTGACATGACAATTGTGACTGTATGTTAATTATTGTACTACACTACATACATCTTTATTTTCCAGCAGGCTGAGACGACTGTGAGAAACTTTCATCTAATATGACACACACTATAATAGTATTCTATGTCAGGTGAGAAGAGAGAAAATCATAATTCTTATGGAAAGTAATATCCATAATAGACATTTCTATAACTGGTCGTCTTTGCTCACTTGACAATTATGGAAGTATGTAAATGGTTGTAGTAACACTACATTCAACTATTCGTGGACAGCTGGGTAACACTCAGAGAAATTTTAAGTATAGATAATCTATCCCTCGATAATTAGCTAACACTTTATCCTCGCTTCAGTAACTGATGCGCGATTGAACGGGAAGAAATTCATTAACATTTTGATATGAAATCGTTATAGTTGGTATATCTATAATTGATACTCCTTGTTCACTTGAGAATTATTGAACAATGTTAATGATTGCACTAACACTACATCCATCTCTTCTTCGCTATCAGGGTAATATTGACGGAACTATCGAAACCTTAAATACAGACAGGTGTTTCTCAGTTATCCAGTAAACACATCACCTTACTACTAGTTTCTTATGTGTAGTTGCAGGAGAAGAAATTCATTATTTTTTTGGTAATTTGGCATTTCCATATTTGGTTCTGTTTTCTCACCTAAGAATTATCGATGTATGGTTAAGACTGTAATCACATTTAGTCCAAACATTGTTTTCCATGACGATAACGTTATGAGTACTCATCGAAATATTCAACACAGGCAGGCCATCTGCCGTTATTCAGCGAACAGGACATTCTCGTAATAGTATTCAAAGCGGGGTTGGAAGAAAAGATATTAATTATTAGTTTGGTATGTAATCATCGTATTTGGAATTTAAGTAATTGGTACTCTTACCTCACTTGAAAATCATGGATGTGTGTTATTAATTGTACTAATACTTCTTTCACCTATTATTTTCCAACAGTGTAACATTAAATGGACTGCACGTAGCTTCAGACGAATAAAGGCTGTACTGGGTTATTCAGGTATTACGACATCCTGTTAAACGTATTGCAAGCAAGGTGGGAAGAGAGGAAATTCACAAATATTTCCGTAAGTAATATTCGTATTTGGCATTTCTACATTTGATTTATTTTCCTCACTAGAGAGGTATGAATGTAAGTGCACGATGGTAGTAAGAGACCGTAAATTTTTTTTCCGCTAGGATAACATTGAGAGCACCGAGCGAAATTTTAAACTGAGTATATCTTTGTTAATCTAGAAAGTCGTCCATATGAGGTTTGATGATAAGGAATTAATTTTTCTTTTGGCTAGTAACTTGATAGTTTGCATCTCTGCAAGTGCTACTTATTTCTCACACGGTAAGTATGGTGGTACGTTAATGTCTGAATAAAGAAATCCGACACCTATTATCAGAGGACTGTGCGAATCTTTAAATAGGGACATATTGTCTACCTATTACTCAGTCAACACGTCATCGACACAATAATATTTCACGAGAGGTGGGAAGACAAAAACCTGTTATTGTTATGGACAGTAATCTTCATAATTGCCTTTATATAACATACTTTTCGGTCACTTGACAATTTTGTAAGCATTTAAATGATTGTTCTGAAATGGTATACACATTTTTTTTTCAACACGATAATACTGCCAGCCACGTGCGGAATGTTATTGACCTAATTCGATATGCTGGACTCAGTGATCCATACAGATGTGCAAAGGGAAGAAATTGATTATCATTTAAATTAGTAATTGTCGTAGTTGGAGTTTTTTATAATTGGCACTTTTTCGACAATTGAGAGTTATGAATGAATGTTAATTGATTATACTAACACTTCCTAACACTTTTTCTATTCCAGGAGGATAACACTGAGAGGACCAAGAGAAACATTCAATAGAGACAAACTGTCTCTCAGATCTAACATTACAGCATTACAATACTATTACATTCGAGGATGGAAGAAAAGAATTTCATTGATCTAACGAGAAATCAGTTCGTAATTGCGAATGTGGCTTTGCGTCAGTTGTATGATTTGAATGGTGACATCGATAAACTCGGACACTATACGTCGTATCCACTTATCTTTATAGTTGGCAGGGACACACAATCTCTCGGCTATTCTGTTAATACGACATCCTCGCAACAGAATTCCATTCCATGTGAGGTGGGGGGAGACAAGAGACTTATTATTCCATTGGTATGTAATATTCATACTTGTAAATACAATGAAAGAATCCCTGAGACGGATTTTCGTCTCAAATATGTCAAAGACATTATTGATAGAGCTGAAGCATTGAATTAAAATTTGTGGTGTGGCCGGGAATCGAACCCGGACCTCCATGCCTACTAGGCAGACGTCTTAACCGTTAGACTACCACACCACTAACGATTAAGGCGCCTCGGAATAGTCTATGTACGATTTCCCTCCACAACACAAACTTTAATTCAGCTTCTTTGTTCCAAAGATAATTGCCATCACTGCCAAGGCTCTCCATGCAGCGGAATAGCACCTCAGCAATTGACATGGTGGGACAATCCTGTTATGGTGATATAAATATCAATTAAATACAATGAAAGAATCCCTGAGACGGATTTTCGTCTCAAATATGTCAAAGACATTATTGATAGAGCTGAAGCATTGAATTCAATGCTTCAGCTCTATCAATAATGTCTTTGACATATTTGAGACGAAAATCCGTCTCAGGGATTCTTTCATTGTATTTAATTGATATTTATATCACCATAACATGATTGTTCCACCATGTCCATTGCTGAGGTGCTATTCCGCTGCATGGAGAGCCTTGGCAGTGATGGCAATTATCTTTGGAACAAAGAAGCTGAATTAAAGTTTGTGTTGTGGAGGGAAATCGTACATAGACTATTCCGAGGCGCCTTAATCGTTAGTGGTGTGGTAGTCTAACGGTTAAGACGTCTGCCTAGTAAGCATGGAGGTCCGGGTTCGATTCCCGGCCACACCACAAATTTTAATTCAATGCTTCAGCTCTATCAATAATTCATACTTGTGTTTTATATAACTGGTTCCGTTTGGTAACTTGAAAATTATGGCAGTATATCAATGATTGCACTAATTTCAGGTAGATCAGCTTACATGACATGCTCTTAATAGCATTTAGTGCAAGGTGTGAAAAGAAAAATTGATTAATACTTTGGTAACTATTCTTCGTAGCTTCCTTTGTCATAATTGGTACATTTTATATACGTGTAGTTATAGTTGTATGCTCATTTGCGAGTTTTTAATGTATGATTATGATTGTACTAACAGTTCCACACCTTCTCTTTTCCAGCAGGATAATACTGAGACCTCTGAGAGAGGCTTACATGCCGTCTATCGCGTCTTCGAGAAATTCGATTCCCTCGCAGTTGTATTCGATGCGATATGGTAAGAAAAGATATCGACAATGTTTAGGTAATTATTCTTTGTGTTTGGCTTATCTGTAGATAGTACTCTGCGCTGAATTGAGAATCATGAATGCATGTTGACGATCGCACTGAAGCTACATCAAAATTTTCCATCAGGGTAATCTACAGATCCCTGCACGAAATTTTAATTGGAGACTGCTAGTCTCTGTGCAGTTCAGCTAGTACGATATCCTGCAAACATTATTCAATGCACAGGAGGAAAGCCAAGAAAGTCATTTTCTTTTGATGAGTATTCTATGTATTTGTCATATCTGTAATTGGTACTTATGGTGCGAAATTTTAAACAGCGATAGGGTGTCTCCTGGTTACTCACCCAACACAATATAATCATAATAGTATTACATACGAGATGGGAAGAGAAGAAATTCATTATTCATTTGTCAAGTAATATTCGTAATTAGCATTTCTATAATTATTGCACTTTACTTACTTGATGGAAGTGATAGTACGCAGTACTGGAACAGAATATGAACATTTAAGTATAAGAATGAAAAGAGATGAGTTAGAAGTGATAGAGGAACTTACCTAGTTAGGTAGTAAATTCGAAAGGTATGGTTGAAGCTGGAAAGAAATTGTGAGCGTAATACTGCACACCAAAACTGCATTTAAATTGAGAAAGAACCTGCTTACCAGCAATAACATTAGTATGAAAAGAAGGAAACTTATCATTAAACAGTATCATATGGAAGTGTGTCCTGTAATGTGGCCCTAAACGGATGTAAAATTTTGAGAGTTCGGAAACAATGCTGAATATGGCTAGAAGCCCTGGAGATTTGATTCTGTAGAAAGATGGGAAATATCATCTGTAGAGACAAAGTAACAAGAGAAGAGGCTTTGAGAAGAGTACAGAAAAACAGATCTTTGTAGATGCAAACTAGATAACATGTCAGAAGACACAGCAACATTATTAGAAGAATAACAGGAGCTGCTGAGGGTAGGGAACACTAAGCATGTCGTACATGAAACAGATTGTCCATGACGTTGGATATAATACATGCGTGGAAATGAAGGTGTGAGACAGGGGCTGTAATTAGTCTATTTTTCATACTAACCTTGTTTTACTGTACTTTTCTCTTTATGCCAATTATTGAAATATGTAACATTTTTCTTTGTAGATCTATATTTATTTTTATTTCTATGCCTTTGGGGACACATCAGGGGCGATGGGCTCCTGGGATTGTAGTACATTCTATGTTTATATGAAAATTTCGGGTTTTTAATGTTTATTGGCGCAGCTTGGCTGCTAAATAGTGGTTTTACGTGTTGGGTACGGTCACAGAGTAACATATTTGTCTGTGGTACGGTCAGGCCGCGCAGAACAGAGAAGCTCTTGGAGGTCTCCCCCTCCCATCAACTTTCGCTCGCCTTCGGGGAAGGACGAGAGGGGCTGGCTTTACCTGCTCGGTCGGCGCCGACGCAACGGGGGCGGAGTATACCGGGCAGAATTTTTTAGAGTGTGTAGGACGCTTCACACAATGCTGGACCGTGGTTTACGGTGGGCGATAGCGGGGAATGCCTTTTTAGTCATTAGGCCATTTCGCAAGAGAGGAATTTGCCATACAATAGCAGAGTGCTCTGGGCCCCAGGCTGTTTATGGAGACGTATTGCCCTTAGACGTTATCTAAAAAAACATCCGTGAAAGATAGTTAGTGTGACAAATGGTTAGGTTGAAGGGAAAGCTTTCTGACCATCTGGAACCCCAGGGGTTTGGCTCCAGCGGCTGTATATATAGCACAACGTTAACATTTTTAGGTCGTTTGACCGTAGCTAGGAGCAAGGTGAAATTCCTTCCATGGCATTCACCCTGGGAACGCTGAAATCCGCGGGAAGCTTTGGTGGCGTGGGCGGAGCCTCTTGGCAGCCGCGGAGAACGCATCTTGATTCGGCAGATTATTTTAGTATGACAGCTAAAAAATTTGTCAACGGCGCTACGCCATCCGATTGGTTGGACTGTTACATGTTAGCAGAGATTGGTGCGTCTTTTTCACGTGGGTGTTGCCGCTCGTCACTTGCCGTGAGCTGCGGCAGAGCGCGAGGACGTTCAAGGACTCATGGTTGTGCGTCCGACAGGTACGGACCTCGGGCGACTGGTGTTTGAGCGTCCAAAATATACGGAGCTCGAGAGACTCCTGTTTGTGCGTCCGAGGGGTACGGACCTCGGGAGACTCCGGTCTGAGTATTCGAAGTGTATGAACTTCAGGAGACTCCGGTTTGAGCGTCCGAAGTGTACGGAGCTCGAAAAGACTCCTGTTTGTGCGTCCGAGGGGTACGGACCTCGGAAGACTCCTGTTTGAGTATCCGAATTGTGCGGACCTCTGGAGACACGCAATACTCCCTTTAGATTCACGGCGTGGAGAGCGTCTTAAACTGTCCTCTGGTTAGACTTGTGTTTGATTCCGAAGATTCGCACCTTGTAGAACTTGTGTTTACTTCACAGACGTTACATTGTCTTGTGGTTACGCTGTGAGCGGCCACAGTTTAGTTTTCGTTTTGCTAGAAGTCTCTATTTGAACATTCGCGCCTTTGCGAATCGGGCATTAATTTTTCAGATCTTATTACGCAAGTGACTGATCGATTTGTGCCAAGTGGCCTTTGTGTGACCTACGCAAAATATTGATTAGTCTACTAGCGTGATAGAATAGCACAGCAACTGCCTAGCGACGCCGACGCCAGTGACGCTGTGTTAAGTTACATGTCGACCCTGCTTAACAGGTCCCAGTAATTGCGGCCGGATAAAAATTTCAGCTCATCCGCTCCCACCACCTGCTGCCTTCAATCCTGAGACGTTGCCGTCAAGATCCTCTGTGTTGGTAAGGTGACACACTTGCTCGAGGGATATATGAACCAGACTTGTTGGATTCGGTCCCTTTTTTTTTTTTTTTTTTTTTTTTTTTTTTTTTTTTTTTTTTGAGATCTGCCTATTTAATCTGGTGAGCTTAGGGCTAACGATAATTTCAACGCCCTGTGTAGCCAATCTAATAGCATTCTGTTTTGCAAAACCTTCGACCTTTGACTCAGCCAGTCTTTTTTTGTGTCTCAATGTTTTAACATTTGTAAAAGATTGTGTGAATACCATTATCTGTTTTACATGATAGGAAATGTCATCTGAATCTTTAATTATAATAAATTGATTTTGAGAAGATCGTCTTTAATTTAAGAACGTTCCTTTGTCACTATTTTGGAGGGGAAACAGAATAGTTAAATTCCACAGTTTACCAGTAATTTTTCAAGTACATTTTTTGTTTGTTTGGTACAGCTGATACATTGCAATAGAGTAGGAATATTTATTACATGTTTGAATCACATCATAGCTGATCAGTAACATTTTAATTTTCCATATTTTGGATAAATATGGTGGCAACCCAAGATAATTAATTGCTGTCCTAAATATATATATTAATTCATAACTAACGACATAGTTTCACACATGGCATCTCCTTCCATTGGACTAACGACCTACTTTACACTTGGCGACTCCTGCTATAGGATTAAGGACTAGTTTACTAGGGGGAGGCAGACAGAGGAGAGTAATGGACCCCTATGTATATCAACCCACGGGTTGTACACTAAAGAAGAAGAACATACTTGTGACAAAATAGGTACATGAGCGACATACAGATTTGAACGTGATAAACCTTGGTTTATTGCAGGGTCACAGGATGCAACAAAACACCAATTACAAGGTGCTCAGAAGTCCGATTTTACTTCACATTATCGCACATGGACGTCAGTCGGTTAAACTAAAGAATAAATCTCATTGTATTAGACCAACCTAGGCACTAATATAACCTTGCAGACTACAGTCTTAGTAAGTTTGTTGTAAATGTTGAAATGTTTTTCAGTTAAAGAAATGATGAATCAAAGTGTTAGGACACTGCACTGCGCGCCGGTTGCCGAGCCACGATTGTAACAGTTACTGGCGACGCGCGAAATGAGCGCGCCTTCCTTATTTGACCATGTCTCATGATGGTGGAACTCGGCAGACATGTTTGTATAATGTTCTAATATTCTTTAAGAATGTGATACATCTGAAAACCGACGCCTTTATATAACGCAACTTCACAAAACTGACAGTAGTATCTTATTTCACTTTTTCTGCGATGTGCTGAGAAAACTCTGCGAGGTGGTACTGGAAATTTCTTTTTCTCCACTTCTCTTAAAAAGTCCGAATATTAAGTTCTTTCACATTCTCTTACAATCGAGTAAATGGATCCTTAGTGGATGCACGTTTTGTGCATTGAATTGCTTAAGATTCTACTGCAGTTTCTGAGCCACTTTGCTGATCGTTTGTCCAGGCTGTTGCAAAATCTTTTAGGAAGGTTTTATATTTTCTGTATATATGGATTTAAGTTTCTGTAGAAACGTTAAGTAATGTTTGGTAGAAACCATACTACTTTGTTTGTCCATTTATTGTTTTTCCGTATTATCTCACAAAACGAAAGGTACTCCTTTCATTAACAAATTGTACAGCGAAATACATTTTGCTCTTTTGTATAATTTCTAATTGTCTTTTTTTCACTGTCGTAACCACGAAAGCAACTTGAATGATTGTGGCATTCTTACCTCCCTTTTATCTTACCACATCTGCAGCAACATGTCATCTTGTCTTCAAAATTTAGTAAGACGAACCCTTGTTCCCCTTTCTAGAAGTACACTTCATGCCATTAAAATTGCTACATCAAGAAGAAATGTAAATGATACACGGGAATTCATTGGACAAATGTAATATACTAGAAATGACATGTGATTACATTTTCACGCAATTTGGGTGCATAGATCCTGAGAAATCAGTACCCAGAACAACCTACCTCTGGCAGTAATAACGGCCTTGATGCGCCTGGCCGGCCGCGGTGGCCGAGGAGACTCCAGTCACGGTCTGCACGGCCACTACGGTCGGGGGTTCGAATCCCCCCTCGGGCATGGATATTTGTGCCGTCCTAGTTCGTAAGTAGTTCATAAGTAGTTTGTAAGTTTAGGGACTGATGACCCCGTCGTTAAGTCCCATAAGCTGTATAAACATTTGAACATTTTTTTGATATGCCTTGGCATTGAGCCAAACAAAGCTTGGATTACGTGTACAGGTACAAATACCCATGCAGCTTCAACACGATACCATAGTTCATCAAGAGTAGTGACTGGCGTATTGTGACGAGCCAGTTTCTGAGCCACCAATGACGTTTCCAATTGTTGAGAGATCTGGAGAATGTGCTGGCCACGGCAGCAGTCGAACATTTTCCGTATCCAGAAAGGCCCGTACAGAACCTGAAAATGCGGTCGTGCATTATACTGCTGAAATGTAGGGTTTCGCAGAGATCGAATAATGCCACGGGTCGTAACACGTCTGAAATGAAACGGCCACTGTTCGATGCGAACAAGAGGTGACCGAGACGTGTAACCAATGGCACCCCATACCATGACGCCAGGTGATATGCCAGTATGGCGATGACTCGAATACAAGCTTCCAATGTGCGTTTACCGCGCTGTCGCCAAAACTTGGATGCGACCACCATGATGCTGTAAACTGAACCTGGATTCATCCGAAATCATGACGTTTTGCCATTCGTGCACCCAGTTTCGTCGTTGCGTACACAATCGCAGGCGCTCCTGTCTGTGATGCAGCGTCAAGGGTAACCGCAGCCATGGTCTCTGAGCTGATAGTCTATGCTGCTGCAAACGTCGTCGAACTGTTCGTGCAGTTGGTTGTCTTGCAAACGTCCCCATCTGTTGACCCAGGGAGCGAGACGTGGCTGCAGTATCCGTTACAGCCATGCGGATAAGATGCCTGTTATCTCGACTGCTAGTGATACGAGGCCGTTGGGATCTAGCACGGCATTCCGTATTGCCCTCATGAACTCACCGATTCCGTATCTGCTAACAGTCATTGGATGGCGACCAACGCGAGCAGCAATGCAGCGATACGATAAACCGCAATCGCGATAGGCTACAATCCGACCTTTATCACAGTCGGAAACGTGATGGTACGCATTTCTCCTCCTTACACGAGGCATCACAACACCGTTTCATCAGGCAACGCCGGTCAACTGATGTTTGTGTATGAGAAATCGATTGGAAACTTTCCTCATGTAAGCACGTTGTAGGTGTTGCCACCGGCGCCAACCTTGTGTGAATGCTCTGAAAAGCTAATCATTTGCATATCACAGCATCTTCTACCTGTCGGTTAAATTTCGCGTCTTTAGCACGTAAAATTCGTGTTGTAGCAATTTTAATGGACTGGAGTGTATTTTGGCAATTTGTATTAATTGTCGTGATACACTTGGTGTCACAAGTTGTATTGTGACCGTGTGTCTCGATATATTTCTGAGATCAACACATATTTTCCTTTTTGTTTATTTGCAGGTTCTTCTTTTTCTGTAAGTTAACATCGTATTTATGGTTCCAGCTACGCTGTGTCCATAAAGTAATTCCAAGTTAATCTTTTTATAATTTTAATCGAACATCTATGTTTGAAGTGCTTCACAAGGACATGAATACTAAATTTCCTTTAAGTGATTCAACGAAAGGTATAAATGACTGAAGAGTTTATTGTAACTCATAACCCTATTAATACATAACTGACGATAACAGTAGGATAATCTGTATCTGAATTGATAATTCTGTAGCAAGACAAACGAGAACTATATTACATATTGTTAAGTAAATAAATTTCTTCTTCTCTGGAACTTGACTGTTCCTTGCCGATATACTTCTCCATGACTGTCAACGATTGTGCAGGAGGTGGCCCAGAATCTGTACAGACAGAATTATTGGGACAGTGACTGCCTCCATAAGCCAACAATCCCGCAAGACAAATTTATTTAATATCTTGGGTTGACTATAGGACGTGCAGAGTAATCTGTTACACTACAAAGCCAAGGTGAGGTAAAAGTACAGCATCCGAAGCATTTCTCTCCATGGTCTCTTTGCTTCATCAAGAGTGAGCTCCACGGTACGAAACTAATCTAGGAGGTATTGTAGCACATATTCAATTTTGAAGAGACTGTTTTCCACTCCACTCTGTAAGGAGTGCCAGGATTTCCATATCTACTCAGACCGATTTCTCCTTACTAGCTTGCGAAAGCTCGGTGTCTCTGTAAGAGGATCTGTTGATCACTAGTTCTTCAAATAATCTTTTTTTTATTTTCCCCATCAAAGTGGTCATTTCCCGAATATTTTTCTGTTCATTAGTAATGATATTCGGGAAACTTGTGAGATTTTTTAAAATGTTTTGGTGTTATCCCGTAGAAACAACTCCCGAGTACGCTATTGATATCACTTGGAGGGACGTTTGCTCCTGAAATTCCTCAAATATGTTCAAATGTTTGTTAAGATTAAGGGACTAAACTGCAGGGTATTCACAAAATCTTTTACAAATCTTAAAATATTGAGACACAAAAATGACTGGCTGAGTCAAAGGTCGGAGGTTTTGCAAAACAGAATGCTATTAGATGGCTACACAGGGGGTTGAAATTATCGTTAGCCCTAAGCTCCCAAGAGTAATCAGGCAGACCTCAAAAGAATAAAATAAAGGACCGAATCCAACAAGTCTGATTCATATAACCCTCCAGCAAGTGCGTCATCTTACCCACACAGATGATCATTGACGACAGCGTCTCAGGCTCGCAGGCAGCAGGCGGTGGGAGCGGATTAGCTGAAATGTTTATCCGACCGTAATTGCTGCGAACTGTTAAGCAGGGTCAATATTTTGCACAGGTGACACAAAGGCCACTTAGCACTAATCGATCAGCCACTTGCGTAATAAGATCTGAAAAAAAAATCTGTGCCCGATTCGCAAAGGAGCGAATGCTTAAATAGAGACTTCTAGCAAAACGAAAACTAAACTGTGGCCGCTCACAGCGTAACCACCGGATAATGTAAGGCCCGCGAAGTAAACACAAGTTCTACAAGGTGCGAATCTTCGGAATCAAACACAAAATCTAATCAGAGGACCGTTTAAGACGAAGTCCTCCCTGGGAATCTAAACGGAGTATTGCGTGTCTCCCAAGGTCCGTACACTTCGGACGCTTAAACAGAAGTCTCCCGAGGTCCGTACACTTCGGACGCTCAGACAGGAGTCTCGCGAGCTCCGCACACTTCAGACGCTCAAACCGGAGTCTCCCGAGGTCCGTACACTTCAGACGCTCACACAGGAGTCTCTCGAACTCCGTACACTTCGGACGCTCAAACCGGAGTGTTCGTGCCTCCTCGCGCTCTGCCGCAGCTCACGGCAAGTGACGGGCGGTCACACCCACGCGCGAAGGATGCACCAAGCTCTGCTAACGGCTAATAGTCATACCAATCGGATGGCGTAGCGCCGTTGACAAATTGTTTAGCTGTCGTACTAAAATAATCGGCTGAATCAGGACGCGTTCTCTGTAGCTGCCAAGAGGCTCCGCCCATGCCACCAAAGCTTCCCGCGGATTTCACCGTTTCCAGGGTTAGTGCCCTGCAAGGAATTTCAGCTTGCTCCTAGCTACAATTACACGACCTAAAAATGTTAACGTTGTGCTATATATACAGCCGCTGGAGCCAAATCCCTGGGGTGCCAGACTGACAGAAAGCTTTCCTCTTAACCTAACCATTTGTCACACTAACTATGTTCAAACTCTGTTGCCTTCAAGGAAGATTTTTAGATAACGCCTAAGGGCAATACGTCTCCATCAAAAGCCCGGAGCCCAGAGCACTCTGCTATTGTTTGTATCCGGCAAGTTCCTCTCTTGCGGAACGGCCGAATAATTAAAAAGTCCCCGCTATCGCTCACTGTAAACCGCGGTCCAGCATTGTGTAAATCGTTCCACTCATTCTAAAACATCATGCAAGGTATAATCCGCCCGCCCGACGTAGCGTTCGCGCCGAGCAGGTCAAGCCAGCCCCTCTCGTCCTTCCCCGAAGGCGAGCGAAAGTTGGTGGGAGGGGGAGACCTCCAAGAGCTTCTCTGCTCTGCGTGGCCTGACCCAACCCAACGTAGAAAACCACTTTTTAGCAGCCAAGCTGCGCCAATAAACAATAAAATCCCGAAATTTTATATAAACATAGAATGAACTACAATCCAGGTGCCCATCACCCCTAATGTGTTCCTAAAGACACAGAAATCAAAATAAAGAAAGATCTACAAAGACAAAAATGATACATTCTTAAATAATTACCGTTAACAGAAAGATATAGTATCACAAGGTTAGTATGCAAAAAATAGACTAATTAATGCCCCTGTCTCACAACTGGCGCGCCGCAGGCCGCTCGCCTAACGCGGTCGGCCTGAAATTCGTCTTTATGTTTCAAAAATATTGATATTGTTCCTCTTCAGCCAACTTTCACTATCAGAAAAATCGTCGTCTGAATCGTTTAGAATTATGTTATTTTGCTTGATGGAAACCGTGCTTTTTTGATAATATTTTTGTTTTTTTCCCTTCCCTTCCAGTACCATTGTCGGTAACACCATGTGAATCAGAATAATTGTTCAGTAACACTTCTACAAGAATTTCATGTTTTGCCCCAAAAAACCGAAGGTAATAACCGCAATACAATGTCGCGCTACTGATTGTTGGTGGTAAAACCTACCATAAAAAAAGATCATACCCTCCAATTGATGAATAACCTGTTGTTGAATTGCAATAGTTATTATGATGGCAATAGGTGTCAAACAACCCAAGGAGAACGATAAATGTGTGGTCCACCCCCAGCAGTTGAAAACACTTAAATCTAAGTGTGCTGCATGCGATGTGTCAAATGTCTGCTATCAAATATTGTCTCATTCGTTGGAGTAAATTACCACCAAAGGTTTCTGCGCAAGCCATTGCAACAGCCTAATATCCTTAATCTTAACAAAGTACAGATCAGTGGAAACTAAGCTGATTTACTCTTAGAGTAAGAACGGAATATAAGAGTCTGTGAAATACAGTTTAAACAGAAATGCAAGAATGCCCTGTTACTTAATGTAGCTGTGGAATTTATTTCTTAGGTGATAGATAATTTCAGTTAAGAAAAATCACCCTAATCGTAATAATTTCTGTTTATGAACTTTTAGAACTAAATATTTGTCTTACCTGTACGCAATGTAAACTTCCCTTGTGTCACTGATGGTTATACTGTGACGCTGCCATGCTTAAGATTGTAACTAATAACACCCCAAGGTGCAATAGGAGAATAATCGGTAAAAGTAAGTGCTAAATTTCTTCCAACTTAGTTATTCATCCATAAATGCCATTAAAATTTATAACAGAATTGTTAATCTTATGACAAGGTCATAAATAGGTATACTGAAATGATACGGCATGTGTTATATATATTTGTACTGATAACACCTAACGTTTCTGTTGAATTTAATTCGGAATTTTAATTTCAATAGTGTTAAATATATTTCTCATTGCACAATAACATTGATTATTTCTCTAAGATTATTATTCTCACAAAGAGTGCAAACAAAATTACATCATTATTTTAGTCTCGATTGAACTAGCGAAACACTCCGCGAAATAATAAATAAAAATAGCACACATCTCCTCCTCTGAATGTCTGCGTCAACTAAGATTTAAGGAAATTGCAAGACATAGCAAACAATAAAGTGACAAACAAATGTTACTAGATCCATCCTTTTCTAAAAAGTAAGGAGATAACTGTATGCTTACAGTCTCTCCTTCACGGATACATATTACCTGCTCCGTTGTTACGACTTAACAGCTCGTCTGTTTCTGCCTCATCGTGAAGAAAATATATGTTGCAGTTCTTATTATTTCCGCACTTGCTGATATAAACTGAAGATGAGATCCTCCTTATGCAAGTGTGTTATGTTATGTTTTATAACTCAAACCTGTTACAGTACTTAATGAGCCATATTCCGTTGATTATTCTTTAATTGCTGAATTTGATGTTACCTGTTACACTTTTGGGAGTGGACTGTGTAATCATTTGGCTGAATTACTTACATTCGAGATTTTGGTTGAATATTTTAAAACTAAATTTATTTACATTCATAAACCAAGTTATTGGTAGGGCTTACTTGTTGCTACAAAGATATAAGGTGAGGTTTCCAAACCTCTGTCCGACGACAAATCTTGCATGTTTTAACCGAGTGCAAAAAGTAGTTGGTTGATTGTGAATCTCATTACAACGAAGCAATAAAGATAACAGCCCAATGTGCTTAATAAAAACAGCTGAAATTAAACAAACTGACGGTGGTAAGCTGTTCTGATACAACGTTTACTTCTCTGGTACTAGAGGAGCCTGGAAATTAAGTCTCTGGAGGTACAAATAGAGGATGCATTAATAGGGTGCAAAAATTAATTACTCAGAAGGGGGAACCGGCTTGAATGAAAAACGTGCGAAACGGATTTAAGCTCCGCGGTAACTCTCCGAGCCACAAAACTTTTAAATGACTCTTATTCGAAATCTTCTCTCTCTCTCTCTGTGTGCGAATTCTTTTTCATTAATTTCGCAAAGCGTAATTTATTGCATGATGCAAGCAGACGTCTCTAGCGCTGTTCGTTTTCGGTATGGCACCGCATCCTGGCACATTAACTGTTCAGTTTACCGTATATGTATTTCAAAGAAAATCACACTAAGAATGATTGGATGTAATTACATTTTTGCCTTCATAAGCGAGAGATTTTCATTCATTTACTTCAGAAAAAAGAGAGTGATTCGTTATTGGTCTGTATGTTGCTCTACATTCTGTCAATGTTGCTATTGTGACCTGCACTCCGAAGAGTGATCTGATACAGTTATTTAAGTCTATCGAAGTGTGTAAATATTTACAATGTTTCATACTTCATCTTTAGGGTAGCTATATAAAGTACTGCTCACAAAGACAGAAAATTTTCTTAGGACTATAACTATTGAATCATTATGAATGAAATACACAAGATAACTGTGAGATATTCTGCAAATTTATTGGTTTACGAACCGTTTATCGGCTGTTACGCCATCATCAGGTAAACATTACAAGTTTAAGTTAAAAAGATCTATACTTGCTAGACATACAACTTTCAAAGAAGACTAGTGTTTCGGTTTAGAACTAACATGTGGGAAATATTACATTCAAGTTGTGGCGTAAATTCCTGACATTGATCAAATACGTGAAAAGATAATAGATTATAACGTTATCCTAAGAAATATAAAGTGAAACAATAGAAATTGGCTGAAAATTAGTGATCTAACCGTATCTATCTTAAACAGGTCTAATGTACTAGACTGAAGGAACACCACAGAAGTTGGAATCTTAGGCAAGGAAATTCTACATTTACAGACCACCTGCTGAAAGAAGGCCACAGTTATAATGTAAACATATGAAGTCCTACATCATGCACAAAAAGGAAGGAAAATTAACTTCTTTGAAATAATGGAAATTAACAGACATATGTACACTTCCCCAAACCTGGTACTGAATGATCAGACACAGTTTCCATACTCACCACTTCTGTCTGCAGAACCTAATCATAACCCTGTGCAGACAATGTAAACTACCATCTGCTACCTACTTGTCTCATACCTCTACTACCGTTTCATAGCCATGTTATAAAAAACCTTGTGTAATCAGAACTGTTTGGCTGCTTACCAGATATAAATCGTAATGCCTTATTTTACAAGTTATAAAATTATTTTGTAATCACAACTGTTTTGGCTACTTACGTGATATAAACTTTATTGTCTTATTCTACTAGTAACCATAGTGTAATTTAACCAGTTGAAAATATTTTTACATATTTACAGATGTTTCATTTGACTTTGTCAGACATTGGTCCTGTTAAAAATAATTTTTTGGTCAATGTTAACTTACCCACTAACAATTTTAACATATATTCACAACGATTCCATGTTTCTAGACATTAGACCTGTTTAAGATAGACACCTTTTGATCACTATTTTTCAGCCAATTTCTATTGTTTCACTTTATATTTCCTAGGATAACGTCATAATCTATTATCTTCTCACGTATTTTATCAATGTCAGGAATTTACACCACAACTTGAAATGTAATATCCCCCGCATGTTAGTTATACACCAAAACAGTAGTCTTCTTTGAAAGTTATATATCTAGCAATTTAAGATCTTTGAAACTTAAACTTGTAATGTTTACCTGATGATGGCATAACAGCCGAAAACCGGTTAGTAAACAAATAAATTTGCAGAATATCTCACAGTTATCTTGTGTATTTCATTCATAATGTATCAAATATTCTGTCAAGAACCGACGGAACAGTCAGTGAAAACTATTGACTCAGTCTGTTTATGATATTTTACAATTTTCTAGGTACTAAAATGTATTTTTAGTGGACATTTGTTCAGACCATATATCACTAAATAGTATGTCTTATTAACAACAATCAGCTGTGTCAGTAGTCAGTTTTACCGAAATAGTATTCACGTAGGCTTCACATAACCTTAATGACAAAAGAAGTAATCAGCGTTATATATTCTTAAACAATCCTTCATGCTGAAGAGGCAGTAAACTGGCATCGAATGACAACGAGGAAGAGAGTGAAATCTATATATACTGTTACGACTTCTCTGCAGGAGTCTGGATACTGTGTATTGGATGCGGCGTGCATGGATAGAAAGTGATGATGACGAGGCTGTTCACATTTGTGTCCTATGTGAAAGTAATGAGCCTAAATCCAAAATTTTAATCATAGAGTTGCAAGACGGTTGTGAATACTCTGAACAACAATCATTAACTTACGGAATAAATTTTAATATTAACGGAGTTCTGAACTGCCACTGACAGTTGAAATTTCTCTTCTTCTAAACATATAGGGAGAACCAATATAATCTGAATAAGAGCGCAGCTGCCAGAAAGAAGTAAACAATAAAACAATTTCAATTGCAGTTAGTTGTTTATTCACAAATTTTAACAGACATTGAGAGTAAAGCAAAGCAGAGAAACGTTGTTTGTGGCAAGGCTCCGATACGAACCCAGGCCTACTACCTGCTCTTATACTGTAGCATTACATTAAATATTTTTACTAAAACTATAACTACGACCTTGTCACTGGCGAATCCCTTCCCTCTTAGATAGATATCGTTGATTTTTGATTTTCGATTATTTCTTTCTGGCTGGAAAGAGAACGAAAGCGCTCTTCGTCTTTCTGTTCTGAACTCTTGTACCGATCGGACACCTCTCGTACTGTCCGCTTTTAACATGTAAGTGTGAGCTTTCCATATTCATTCTTATTGTAAAAAAACGACCAGTTTAATTTAAACATTGTTTAACTAAAATGACTTTCTCCTATTTCCAATAATTTTTTATTATTAGTTTTCAGCAATCTTCGTTCAATCGTAAAGAGATGCTTGGTCATTATTACGATTCGTTTCGCGATTACATAAGTTTGGTTCTCCTTCATTATATTTACACTGATTTTATTTTCAAAACCATCAGTTAATGTTTTTATTCAACGAAATCCAATATTTTGCAGTTTTATTCCCCTATTATGTCAGTATTTTAAAAATATCGTGAAACTTTGTTATGCAAAGCGTGAGATCACTAAGCATCAACTTACGGCGGAAAGTTTAATTTTAATTTCCTATTCCAGCGCACAGCTGATTTACGCCACAATCTGTACGTAAAGGTAACTTTCACTAACTTTCTTTTGTGGTGGTGCTTCACGGTATTATTTTAATTTCAACAATGCCTTTGGAAATTTTTTAATGCTTACATGATTCATGTTCTAGTCTGACATCACCTTTAAAAAATTTAATTCCCATAGATAGTCAGAAATTCATTCAAATCTATAAGCAGTATTTATTCCAAATCTTTACAACACCAAACCTCATACAAAAGCATGACTTCAACACCATGATGGCACTTTGGCTAGTTCAACCACAGGGACTACACAAATTTCAATTCCGCTTCGATGTTTCCCTCTGTACTTCGTATTTATTTTGCCAAGGCACACCAATACACCTCTAGCATTGAACGTAATGGGAACAACCCAGCCTGTTCTTCAGGAATGGGTGATAGTAGTGTCAAATAACCATATATACATCTACATACATACTCCGCAATCCACCGTAAGGTGCGTGTCGAAGGGTCTTTCCTGGCTGTTTGCACCTGGGATGCCATTCCGATATTTGTGAGTATCGACAACACTTATTTGAATAACAGAAGGGCACATAGAAACTGAACTGAAATTTGTGTAAGAAAACTAAAACGTAAAAACAATTCTTCTAATACTTCTACACGTAATAAATTAACCCCCATTTTTAAAGCCTAAGATGCTCCTATACCTCCACAATTCTCTTTCAGCGTTCTTGACCTTATTCTCGTGCAGTGTGAGATCCTTTCTCGGTATAAAACATGTATTTACGTCACAGATATTCAGCGCCACAATTCTGCCATTATTTAGGTATCTGCAACAAAAAGCTACACGACGGACACCTGTTTTGAGTACATCTAGTAGTGAGAGGTGAGTTTTGAGCATCTAAACCAAATGAAATTATTGATGCTTTCATTTGCAGTCTGTTTCTCCATTTATACCCCGGCACAGTAAATTAGGTTTTCAGGAAACCTGAATGTAGGTTTTCATTGCATTGATAATAATTTCTACTAATGAGTGTTGATGTACATGCCCTATTAACTACTATTTGCGTTGCTGGTCAAGGGTGTTAGCTCGTTCTGCAGCCAGCCATCGTCAAGTGTCAGTTGTATTCGGCAGCGTGTAATTGTATGCCCCTTCACCATCTATTGTGCTTTTATACTGATATTTGTCCAGGCACATGCATCATTTATTGAAATATTTTGTTAATGGGTTGTTCGTTCTCTGACTCAATCTGTCACATTATTATCTTAAAAGGTATGCATGGTATATCTAAGGTGTACGATGCACCCTGGTAATGTTCCTGTCGGCTGTAAAGTTGAAGAAATTTTGTGTCCCTGTTATTAACGCACCCATTGTCTATTATGTTTTGCAGCCTCATAATAGTCTGAAAATTTAAAGAGTTGGCTGCGAAAATGAAAAATTTTATGTCATATTCTTAAGGCAATTATTGTTTAATTATAAGGAATGTTAAGATGTTTCGGTAAGTCCTTCAGAACTGAGAGTTTGGCTTTGAAGTTGTTTAAAAGGGATGCCTGGAAGACAATGAAATAAAATATGACACAAACCCGGTTACTTCACTAAACTGATTTCAATATTGGATGAAAGTGGAAAGATCATTGTGACAGATGGAACTTTGTGGCTAGATAAGCAGCGTGTCTCGCTCGATCTGGTCGCAGTACATACCCTTTTGTTGTTTGGAATGGTGGAAAAGAGCGTTTGCATCGTCCTATTGTCCTAATGGGGCACGTCTGGCCACAGTTGTATCTCTCTCTCTCTCTCTCTCTCTCTCTCTCTCTCTCTCTCCAGATACTGCAAGTTTCTACTAGGATGGAGACCCCGTCCACTGTCATACAACACGAGAACTATGATGGAAAGGTACTGGAAATCGCTGGCCACAGTTGCACCTCACCCTCCAACAGGAATTCCACAGCTACACCTGATGTGTGAGCGTGCATTGTCTTGTTGGAGCACTGTCTCCGGGTGCTGTGGCATCAAAAGTACGCGATCTGCAAACGCAAAATCTCTAGACCTTTCGTTGTGTCATCAATGTCTGTCTATGAACGACTAGTGATGACGCGAAAGCATACGTTACGTCTCCTTGCACCATGTGGCAAGGATGTTAACCCATAATGTTCGTGCTTTACGTATGTGACGGAGAGAAAAGAACATGTAATTTAATCGTCTGTGATGATCATAATACGGGATAGATAGTAACTCAGCCTAAAGTCGATCGCTTAGACGCAGACAGCCACGTAACACAATCACAATGGGACGTTTTAGGGCCCTCTTTAGGTCTTCCTGTATTTTTATGATTTTTTTCCAAATATTTGGGACAACAAATAATAAAATTAAAAATAATACAATATTAAATTTATAAAACACAACAATTTAATATATAACTAATGCTTGGACCCTAAGAGCGGGGAACAGTTGCAACAAGCTTCTTCTAATCAAGTTGAGTGCTTGTGAAATATCGTAAAAGTTTTGCGATTGGATTAGTTATTTTCTCTCAGAAAGGGCACTGTATATTGTAATTGACGGAAAGCTATCGAGTAAAACAGAAGTAACATCTGCCGTTCCCCAGGGAAGTTTTATAGGGTGCCTACTGTTCCTTATATTTATAAACGATTTAGGAGACAATGTAACTAGCTCTCTTAGACTGTTCATAGATGTTGCTTTCGTTTATCGCTCAGTAAAGTCACCCAAAGATCGAAAACAACTGAGAAATTATTTAGATAAGATATCTGAATGGTGCAGAAATTGACACTTGACCCTGAATAAAGAAACATGTGAAGTCATCCATATGACTACTAAAAGAAATCCGCTAAACTTCATTATCTTCTATTTCTCCTTCTTTATATATAAAGCAGAGTATCCGTATGTTTGCGTGTATGTATTGTATATAAATTTGCAATTTTATTACAATGTTTGTGAAATTTTGCTACGCGTAAGCTTCAATCCATGAGGATAGTCGCCGTCGGTGTTAGGATTATGTGTAACACATTGTTCACGAGATATGACGTCATGAACAATAAGAGGCGCGAAAAACTGCTGCATCAAACGACAGTGTTGCACATTTCCCGCCAAACCACTAGACCTATTTTAACCAAATTTGGTGCATATATTCCTTACCGGGCGTTAGTTTCGGCGAAGAAACCATTTCAAAATGTATACTCGAGCCGCCGATGGAACGTCCCCGACAGCCGGTGTCCGTCTGCGGTTGTTTCTTGTTGCTCTGTGATATCCGCCGACTACAGTCGTCACCAGAAAATTGTGGAAAAACCGTAGCACTTAAGCGTGAGAAAATGAGAACGATCTAGGGGGGATGATAGATACCTTCTTAGTTATTAAAAAGGAAATGTTAGAAAATATATGGTAAGCCAAAAAATATATTTAGATGACTCATCATTGTAATACATGGTTTCACTTGTTACAACATGTAGTAGAAAGTCGACACCACACAGAGAATGTCATTATTATCCTCTTCTCCTGTCACTGTAACTGCGTCACTGAAAGACTGGACCACTGTTACTGCTGCCAAAAATCCCATAATCTTATTACTAACCCCTCCTTTTTTGTTGAGAGCACATTTGCAAAAAAAAAAAAAAAAAAAAAAAAAAAAAAAAAAAAAAAAATAAAAAAAATAAATAAATAAATAAATAAAATAAAAAAAAAGGTCAACTGTTTGTTAGGCTTATGGGACTTAACTCCGGGGTCATCAGTCCCTAAACTTAGAAACTACTTATAAGGTACCTTACACTAAAGACAAGACATACATCCATGCCCTAGGGAGGATTCGAACCCCTGACGGAGAACAGCCTCGTGCATGCGCATCAGAGCATAGCGCCTCAATGCGCTCGGCCACTCCGCCGCGGCACACATTTTCCTTGCAATACATTTTCTAACATAAAAGTCATGTATGCGCGACAGTAGTGTTCAGTTTTCTGAAAGTACGGGAAGTAGCTACCCCTTCAGGTGTGGTAGTAGTGTTGCACCATGAAACATCTGACGTACTTCTTCGACACAGTAATTTCCATTTGCAAAAATATCCTGAGCTCACGTGGATTCTATTGCACTGAAGTGGTATTGATATGCTCGTTGGCGAAAAACGTATAATTATTTTCTTCCATGATTTTGCCTATGCTGTAAATGATATTACTTCACTTATGTTCTTTTATGATTTTCAAATGATCTGTCTCTTTAGTTTCCATATCAAATGAATCAATACCGCTCTTCTCTAATCATTGCACAGTGTCGCGTGTAGGAGCTCTGTTTAACTGAACAGTGTTGTACTGTTCATTACCGTCTAGTACTCTCCAGTTTATTTCTAATTAATATGAGCAAGGAGTTTACGAAAGTGCTGTCAGATTTATTTTCCGTCATTCCCCTGGGTAGTCGCCAAATGTCTATAACGTTACCTGAAACCAAGCATCAGACGACCGCCCTGTTTGTCCAAGCATATAAGGAGAATGAACACGCTTCCAACTTCAAGTGTCAGTGTTTCTCGTATAGCGTCATTAGTATACGAAGCGTGGAATGAATCATTTGCTTCGTCTAAGCAAATAATTTCACGAGTTTTGCTTACACAAACTTGCCTCAATAAATAACTGTCCTAGGCTACGATGTTCTGCCTTTATGCCCCATTATTCCAGAACATGTTTTTCATCGAAACCATGCGGCATCTTTCCGTTATGCTTATCCTCCGAAAAAAAACTACACTATCTTATTTCGACAGAAACTGCTTCTTTCAGGTGCAATATTCGTTACACGATTATGGGTTATATACGAGGTGCGACAATAAAGTAATGAGTCTGATGTGTTTTAGTCAAGTTTAGTGTTGTCTCCTTCATAGTAGTTCACTTTTGATTGCGCACACTTAATCCAGTACTTCTGCCATTGAAGGTAACATTTCTGGAACTCATCTTCTGTGATATCATCCAAGACCCTCTTCACAGCTTTTTGGACATCTTGTGTTGTTCGAAAATGGTGTCCCTTGACCGCCATTTTGACTCTTGGAAATAGAAAGAAAAAAGGTACCTGTGGTAGTATTGAAATTTGTTTTGAGGTTAAAAATTGCTGCTCTCGCAAATTGCTGCACTACTGCTGTGGGATGGCAAGTTAACGTGATGCAGAATCCAATTATTAGCAATGTTAACACGGACATGAAGAACTCTTTTACGAAGTTTTTCTAAATTTCTTTGTAGTAATGTTGGTTAACTGTTTGTCTAGGAGGCACCCACTCTTTATGACCAATTCCCTTCGAATCAAAGAAGCTCACAAGCATTCAGTGCGGTCTTCAACATTCGCTTTGCCTTCGCTAAACAATTTATGCCAATGAAACTTTTTAGCGCTCGACATAACAAAATGTTCAAATGTTTGTTAAGCTTATGGGACTTAACTACGGGGTCATCAGTCCCTAAACTTACAAACTACTTATCAACTACCTTACACTAAGAACGGCACAAATATCCATGCCCGAGGGGGGATTCGAAACCCCGACCGTAGTGGCCGTGCAGACCGTGACTGGAGCGCCTCAGTCTCCTCGGCGCCGGCCGCGGTGGCCGAGGTGACTGAGGCGCTCCAGTCACAGTCAGCACGGCCACTACGATCGGGGGTTCGAATCCCCCCTCGGGCATGGATATTTGTGCCGTCCTAGTTCGTAAGTAGTTGATAAGTAGTTTGTAAGTTTAGGGACTGATGACCCCATAGTTAAGTCCCATAAGCTTTACAAACATTTGAACATTTTTGAGTCCCCTCGGCCACCGCGGCCGGCTCACGACATAACGTCCTCTCCAAAACATTCTGAAGCTTACCGTAATTTGTCGTCGAATTTTCACCCAATTTAATGAGGAAAGAAACGGCATACCGTTGCGCATTATTATACGGTTCCATTTCCGTGACGAGAGACATAAACGTTTGTTAACCTATTACAACACAACTCACGACTGAACAGTTGCATCGATGTGCCGCTTGGACTAGAAGCAGCTTATAGACCAAGGTCAAATGTATTGTGCCTACGCAAGCCTGGAGAATGGCCACATCTTGCAAAGAAAATCAGTCTCCCAGATCGCAGTCTTGTCGCACCTCGTATACCCCGCATGTCACCGCTTTAAGTCATGTCGAATCTCTTTCGCGAACACTCGTTTTCCCTGAAAGCGGAAGGTTTCTATAGAAGCAAACTTCTCCCTCGTTATTTTCTTTCTAGTCTACGTTACAACTTGCAAACTTGCAGCTACTGGCTTAACAACTTTCGACCAAAATGTAGCTGGGCACAGCGTCCCCTTCTTCTATACTGCTTCGCATATTACTTAAGCATTTAAGAGATTGACTCTTCAATGTAGTGTCCTAGTCTCTTTTCCTGCGGATTTAAGAAGAAGATATATCACGTACATCTAAAATTAGATATACGTCTCTTTTCAGCGCTCCGTTAACAAAACTGAGTCTGTAACTCTCGAATCTTGACAAACCATTTGCAGACGCTGAGCGAGCATCATACCTGATCGTGAGTACAGGGGTGGCTACGAGGCATCATCACTATGGTAACCTTTACGAATTAGATACCTCGGATTGTCTCTCATGTGTCTTCTCTACACAGTCTATTAGGGATTCTCTTCCGGCGACCAACTTTAGCAAGGTTGAAAGTAGTACGCAATATAATTTTCACTTAATTTTTGCCTGTCATTCAGCCTTGAGCATATTTTGTTATAGAAACCTAAGCTATAATTCTGTAGAAAACAAATTCGTATCATTTTATTAATCGATATCACATACTGTACTTATTTTCACATCTCTGCTGTAAACCAAAGACATTGTTTTATCTTTGGAGTGTGTCGTCCAGTCGCAGTTGTTGCGTTAAAGTAGCGTTTTGTGACTGAGGTACAGTTGAGCCGACGTGTAGAAGTAGTTGTGGAACTGTCGAGTAAGTCAGTCGGTGTGTAAGTCTCGAGGAGTAAGAAATCGGAAGCTTTAAGGCTTTAGTCGTTTAGAAGAGTCGTAGCCAAGTTTGCAGATTGTAATTCTCGTGAAGCTGATATTAATGAATGCTGTCTTTAATAAGGTAAAACTTGAACATTTCTATTTTTATGAATGGTAGCTTGTACTTGAGGTATTTTTTGTATACCATCCTCGTCGCCACTTTTGTGTCCCTGCCTCGTCGCCACTTTTGTGTCTCGTTTACGTCGTAGTTGTTGGTGGCCGAGTAGGAAGACCGACACAGGAATAAAGGTAGCACGCTTGTGCAGGTACGGAGGTGAGCAGCCAGTGGGACAGCAGAAACTAGAAACACTAGAGTAAATTAGAACGAGATATATATTGCACAGAATTTATACAATACTTAAATTTTACATAGCTCGCCGTGCTTGCATGGCGGCGCGCGGCGAAAGTAGGTGGCGCGCACTTTGGACTTGTGCGACACCACAGTATTGTTGTTGGTGTTTGTCTTTTGCTAATGAATTCTGTTCAGTGCAGCTTGCATTTATCATTTAACCGTGAGTCATCTTACCAGTTCCTCTTTCCTCTCAGCAATTTGAAAGCAATCCGATCTAATCATTGTTTCTTGTGACAATGTTGCATAATTATAGTGTTATTAAATTTATAACTGTTAGTTAGAACAGTTTAGTGTAGGCATTTTGACATGATCAATTGGTCTAGTAATGAGAGCAGGAGTAGTATGTTCATAAATCCAGTTTAGTTCATAGTCAGAGATTTTCTGTGTTAATGAAAGTTCATATTATTAAGTCTCTTAATGTAACAGTTAAAGCTAAAGTGATTGGTGCCAATACTGGATATTTCGATACCGCCCGTCTGCTTTGACCTACGATTTCGGGAAGTCGGGAACAATGTCATGACAGTAACCGACATTCATATTTCAATGTGGCTTCGGTAACAACATGAAATAAACAACGACACAAATATAAATGTAAGCAAAAAAAAAAAAAAAAAAAAAAAAAGTAAAAGTATTTAACGGGATTACCGCGGGAATTTTGGGCGGGGAGATTCTAAATAGAAAAACAATACAAATAGCAATACTGAAATAAAAATGAAACATCAAAAACAACATGCAATGATAATGTTTCACCGTATGTAAATTGCACTTCCGGACAATGTAGACACAAAATCAACCTGAAATTGGCTTGTTTATTGAAATTTTTGAATACGATGAAGCATCATGAGGGCTTTTTTTTCATATTAATAAAGTACAATTACGAAACTGGTGAAATACGACGCGAGAGACTAGCGAAGTGTAAAGGTGAAGCTACGTTTTGCAATGTTATTTTCTTTAAAAAACTGAAGTTGAGATAAAGGAGTCTGTTTAGAGAAAGAATATGCCTCCAGAATGAAATTTTCATGTTTCAGTTTATTAAAAACAAATCTCACGGGATGCAGACTGATCTGTCTTTTACTGCAGTCATACGAATGCCCAGATTAATGTGCTGTGTCAAATTAAAGAAAGAAAGGGGACAAAAAACCTGTTGTGATGCGGACAGAACAATGTTTAATAAGCTCAAAGACACGAACTTTAACGTCTACACATGAAACACCACTCGCGGACTCATAAACTGCACTTCAGCCCTTATAAATATAACTCGGGTCGTTTTTAAATATTTTAAAGTATTTCCTATCGCTGTAGTAATTTTTCAACACAAAACGCTTAGGTCGATAAATAAATGCATTTTAATAAATATTACCTCTGACACAATACGTTATTAGACAAACACGAAAAACCACATATACGTAAAGCAGTACATTTCATGTCAGTTGTAATTTATTGTAACAGGGAAAAGGAAGGTACTAAGTCTCATTGCTTAGTCAATTTATTTTGCAGCCAAAACCATAACAGAATATTAGTTTTGAATTTTAGCGGGCACGGTCACTTAACACAAACAGTGACACGATTGTTCCGACACATATAAACACTACTTCTATCATTCAAAAACACACACACCACTTTTAAGGTAAAAGTTTCTCTCTAGTTTTCAGTGAAATTTTAATTTGACATAAATACGTAATATTTAAAGCATCAGGCTTCATCACTGTTTCGATGTCAGTGTTAGACTCAGTTTCTTTGACTGAAACATATATTATTCTCTTCGTCACCTGTGTGCTGTTTACGTTTCGTGTGTGTTATATTTATTCTACATCTACTGTGCCTAATCTGAAGGTTATTATTGCTCGAGTATCTGCCCGTTTGAATGATAGTTTTGTTACACTGTTGGCACTTACTACACATTTTTATGCTTCTAGGTTAACAATTCGTTTCCCTTTGCTCAAAGAGTAGCTGTAGCGAAAGATTGATTTCCGCAAACGAACGGTGAATTTCGGAGAATTGCATGCGATGCTTGGATGCCAACGGCATTGTTGATGACTGCAGCGGCTGGAGGTCTAGCGTAGCTGAGGCGTCTCGCATAGCTCCTGACGCGGGCAAGTGTGCGCAGAATCTCTGGGCCTCCGGCGCCATCTAAAAAACTTTCATGTTCTCTGCTTTGGAACTGTTACTTTTTATCGCCGTTCAGGTAGCAAGGGAAGGATTCTAAGTGCGATGTTGTTACTGGCAGGCGGCATGGATTTTCGCTACACTGTTCAGTTGTCAGACGCTATATCAGCAAATTAACTGTGACATTCGCCCGAAACGTCTGTGCATGGTTGCCAAGTTGGAGGTTTTCCTCCCAGATCGAGGGAGAAATTTTTGTTTCGGGTGTCAATTTTTGGAAAAAGAAGCTTTAGGAGGTTATAAGGGGAAGAGTACAACTGCAAGAGAAGGTAGCAGGAGCACCACAGCCATGCAGTTGAACGTCAGAGAACTGAAATATGAAAGAAACGTAAATGAAGTATTGATTTATTTCCGAAAACATACCTACAAAGAGTACGTATTATCTCTTCTTGCTTTGGTTTAGAGTATTTAAAAAAATGAGAACTTCCCAAACAAAGTTTTACTGCAAGCGTAACTGTTACCATCAATCACCATACAGAACCAGAACAATGTCACATGATGACTTTGTATTGTTTCCTTTCTATAGCTCGGAATGGCAACAAGTGTTTCGATTGCTGCCAATCACAACAAAGCGTCAGCATGTAATGTAACACTACCCAAACATTTTATGCAAATTCTTAAAAAAAGAATTGACTACCAACCTGCAATGGTTTCGAGACATCACGTGTCCTTGTGCGTATCTCCACTCCTCTAGTTATCTCATTTATGGTGATTATCTCACGAACGATAACATGTAAAATAAAAACTTAAACTTTTTTCTAAATTTCTAGTAGAATCCTACAAGTGGAAATTGTTGTTAAAAGTGTGGAATGAGAAGCTGAATGTGTACGTTATAAATTCTACAACAGTTTTTAAATTATACAATATACAGGGTCCCCCACTCAACTTTTTCACCCCATAGATATCTGAAACGACAAGAGATATTGAAAAACGACCTTCACGGTCATGAACGTACGGCAGGGGCCATGTAGGTACCATGAGACAGTCGAAGAGGTAACGTAGAGAAATATTAAATCAAATGTTCAAGTGAAACTTCACTCTGCAGCGGAGTGTGCACTGATATGAAACTTCCTGGCAGATTAAAATTGTGTTCCGGAACCGGAACTCGAACCTGGGACCTTTGCCTTTCGCTGAGAAGCGCACTACCGACTGTGCTATCCCGACACGACTCACGATGCCGCCCCACAACTTCACTTCTGCCAGTACCTCGCCTCCTACTTTCCAAACTTCACAGAAGCTCTCCTGCAAACACGCAAGACTAGCACTCCTGGAAGAAAGGATGCGGTGGAGACATGGCTTAACCACAGCGGCATCGTGCCGGGATAGCACAGTCGGTAGTGCGCTTGCCCGCGAAAGGCAAAGGTCCCAGGTTCGAGTCCCGGTTCAAAAAAAAAAAAAATGTTCAAATGTTTGTTAAGCTTATGGGACTTAACTACGGGGTCATCAGTCCCTAAACTTACAAACTACTTATGAACTACTTACGAACTAGGACGGCACAAATATCCATGCCCGAGGGGGGATTCGAACCCCCGACCGTAGTGGCCGTGCTGACCGTGACTGGAGCGCCTCAGTCACCTCGGCCACCGCGGCCGGCAAGTCCCGGTTCCGGCACACAATTTTAATCTGCCAGGAAGTTTCATATCAGCGCACACTCCGCTGCAGAGTGAAGTTTCATTCTGAAAACATCTCTTAGGCTGTGGCTAAGCCATGCTGTTGCAGCAGTGACTTGTCTACCTAGAAGTAATGGGGAAGTTTGTTTTAAAAACAACTAAGACGTTCGTCATACATAACGTATGCTAAAAATGTCAAGCAGTGCCAGCATAAACATGCTTTATCAAATAGCTATCGTGAAAAACAACCCTTGCTATGACGATCGCAGTGCTTTCGCATTAATTATAGTAACGAAAGATGAAATATTATCGTTGAGTATTCTCGTGGTACTTCAGTTTAATTGTTCCATTCATCATATAGATTTCCTGTTCTTCTTTTATTCGAATTTCTGAGCAAAATTATTGGATAAAAAGACCACCTGTAAAAGAAAAAAGCTTTTTCTCTTCTGCAGTAAACGTGTTTCAGCAATTATGAACTATCATCGGTGATTTTATTGTATTTGGTACTATGAAACAACAAAAATTTTAGTAATAACCTATTTCTGACAATTAGGCCGAAGGGTAGAGCGTGTCTGTTTTCTTTTTTTATAACGTTGATTCTATGTAATACATTTCTACAAACCCAATTTATATCACCGTTTAACTGTAGCAAATTCATCTGTGAACAATGATGCTATGTGAAATTTTATTGGCGACTTAACATCATACTTTATATTGCAAAACTTAATTTTGTTGTTTTGGTATTACTTGCATATATTATCATCTCACCGACATCACATTGTCCTATTAACACAAACGTCAGAAATTAACAATTATTTAATGGAAATATTTTTAGCTGTTCCTCACTTTCGTGGGGAAAACGCGATGTTTATCAACAGTTTAACAAGTGGAAGAGACTTCGAGACGGCAACATAAAAGTAACTGTATGAATGTAAGATACGTTATAGTTACCGTATGAGAGTGAATGTTGATGTTTCCTTACCTATTTATTAGTATCATGAAAAATTACGTCTACACCACAATGTTTGACAAATGAGCTGCAACACAGACACGTTCACCGTGTAAAACCATGAAAAGTTCGTTATTGTGTTCTGTAAGTGCATTTCATTCTCAACTGATATCGATTAATTTCTCTTTATATTCTCGTCAGCAGTTATATGGTGGACTGACAATAAATACGCACCGCTCCGCACTGTCGCCATCTCTGGAACTAGCCCTTCCCTACTTTTCTAGTAGAAAGCCACATATCACATATGCATAGGTTAAATCATGATCCTAATAAATTGACTCGAATGAACAGCAATAAATCAAATGTTTGTATAGCTTATGGGACTTAACTACGGGGTCATCAGTCCCTAAACTTACAAACTACTTATGAACTACTTACGAACTAGGACAGCACAAATATCCATGCCCGAGGGGGTATTCGAACCTCCGACCGTAGTGGCCGTGCCGACCGTGACTGAAGCGCCTCAGTCCCCTCGGCCACCGCGGCCGGCGGAACAGCAATAATGAGGCCGAACTGTGTAAAAAAGAAAGAAAAAAAAAAAGGCCTGTCGGTAAGATCACACTGAATAAGGAAGAAAGATCCTTATCATTAACTGTAGTTTAGTCAGTGGCGGCTCGTACAGAATTTGACCAGTGTGCTACAATACTATAAACATTAACAGGAAAAAAAAATATACTAAAATAAAATGCGTGACTGATAATGGAAATATCGGAGCTTAGCAATATCCCCACCACGACATCTGTGTTCTACACAAGTGACCAATGAAAACTGCTTGGCTGAAAAGCGCAGTTTCACTCGCATGTTGGCTGTACATTACTAATGTTGTTTGTGATTGAAGTTTTATTTACAGAAATTAAACATTTCGACTCAGAGGTACAAGTAGGTTTGAGATACAACGCGCAGACGCCTGAGCCAGCGCGCTATTTGACTCTGTATGCCGTAATATTCGCCGTATACTATTCTTCCGCAACCGTTACAGGCAGTGCGAAGAGAAATATTGATCTGGTGCTGCAGTCGGTCTCAGCACACATGTGTCGCTAGGCCTGACGTCACATCTGCGCATGCGCACTAGCGAACAGACGACTGTGCCGCCTCTCTGCGCACGTACCAGTGTGGCTGAATCCCACTTCAGCACACGGAGCTGGTTTCCAGCTATCGCGGCGAGAGCGTTCCAAAATGTGTTTTCATCCTTATTACTAGCATTGTAATACGTATTGGGAGGGAACTGGCAAAATTTTATTGTGATATCTGGATCGCATTCCAAGCGAAAGGATGTAATTTTACAACGATTTCTCGCTTGCTTTCGAAGAGAAGTGGCATAATTTTAGTAATATATTTACAGCGTGCTGCAGCACATTAGCACATTATCAACAGCCGCCACTGAGTTTAGTAAGGCGTTTTTACATCTCAAATTGTCGTGGTTATTATAAGTGATGGCAGGATGCCGTTCCTGTTTCTAAACTTTTGCGAATCATGTACTGAGGCAGAACTTGGGTACCACTCCATAATCACCTGTTTGCTTGTGGAATATTACCTTGAAACCATATCAGGACAGCCGTTATACCGGTGCAAGTCGTTAATCCGCCGTTCGGATTCGAACCAGGACCTGCCTACCTCCCCTTAAAACGTGTGCTTAAACAGACGGATAGCGGGTGTAGCTCGGTATGTAGCATATTTACGACAACATTCATTTGGAACGCTGAACATTTCTATCACTTTACGTGAAGCCATTTTCTAAGGATAGAATTCTGCTATGCGTTTGAGGTATGAATTCTGAGCCGCGTGAGAGTAGCTGTGCGCTCTAAGGTGCACTGCTGAGGAGTGCGGGGCTACTCCCCGTCGGTGGTTGGAGTCCTTCCTCAGGCATGTGTGTTGTCTTTAGTATAAGTTAATCTAAGTAGTTTGTAAGACCACTTACTGATGAGCATTGCATTCTAATCCCAGAGCTTTAAAAACATTTCAACATTTCTTAATGAATTCTGAGACTTATGCCTACTGAGTCTCGACCACTCTTACCAAAGTGGTCTATATCTACCCCGGCGAAAATCATAATAAAGATTGGTGGACCATATACCGTTCGGATTTAGGCCTAAAGGCACCAATTTAGTCATTCACCTCAGACGTATACCTCCACAGTTGTTCCGACACAACAATACTCGATGAATGGCCTAAAGGCACGAATTAAATCATTCACCTTAGCCGTATACCACCACAGTTGTGCCAATACAACAATACTCGATGAAAGATCGGCGGGAGCGACCGGACGCACCTTAACATGGCGCAGCACAACGCACGGCAATTCCCGTAGAGCGTAAGTGAAACCATATCACCGAAATAGAATTCAGGGCAGATCTCAATATTAACACGTAATGATGCATTTTGCACAGAGATAATATTTTCTACATCTACATACATACTCCACAGTCCACCGTAAGGCTGGGCATTTCCTTTCCTAATCATGTGGCCATCATCAAGTGAACTGACGGACTGAGCTCCTGGAAAAGCGCCGGCACGGAGATCCGCACGCTACGGCTGCTCGAAGGGAACTGGGTTCTAGCCTGGTAGCGGGCCATTTAAATAACCTCGATCCGCGGAGCAACGCCTCCACGGTCCGCGGCCCGCGCCGCGGCCGCGCAGTGGAACCGATTGTTCTGGAGAAAGGACTCAACTTTGCTCCTACCCCCAAGTTCACAACGGTCGCATAAATTATTAGTGCAGTTGAACAGGTTGCAGCTCGACTTCCGCCTGAATCAGCTGAGGAAATACGTCGTGAAAATTGTGCGCTGACGAAATCCAAGCCCATGAAGTCGAACATCACTAGTAAAGAGAGGGCGGCCATTCGTGACCTGAGGGAGCGACCTGAAATTGTTGTCTTACCGGCTGACAAAGGCAATGCTACGGTTGTTGTCTCTCATAAGGACTACACTGAAAAGATGCAGAGCCTGCTAAATGACGATTCCTACCGGAACATCAGCGTTGACCCCACAAAGAAGGTGGAAAACAAGACGAGGGCGCTTCTCAGGGATGCGGATTTACCGGAGGGTGTCGCCAAGAAACTGCTACCTCAAGGTCCGGTACCGCCAAGACTTTATGGACTCCCTAAGGTTCACAAAGATGGGGTGCCGTTACGTCCCATTGTCAGTAACATCAGAGCACCTACATATTTGTTGGCCAAATACTTGACGGGAATATTAAGTCCTTATGTGGGTAAATGCCCTCATCACATCCGTAATTCCGTGGATTTTGTTAAACGCCTTCACAGCTTCAGGCTGGATGAGTCAGATATCATGGTGAGTTTTGACGTCGTTTCGTTGTTTACGAGGGTGCCCCTTCGAGAGTCACTAGATTTGATTGGTCAGAAGTTTGACGAGAAGACCACCGAACTTTTTAGGCATGTCTTGACCTCCACGTATTTTCTTTTCAATGGCGAATACTACGAACAAACGGAGGGAGTCGCTATGGGTAGCCCACTCTCCCCTGTGGTCGCAAATTTGTGCATGGAGAATTTCGAGGAGTAAGCCCTGGGGCATCATCTGAATGGAAACATACTTGCTTTTTCCGTTACGTGGACGACTCTTTCATCATCTGGCCACATGGTATGGATAAACTCCTTGACTTCCTTACACATCTGAACTCCATACACCCCAACATCAAATTCACTATGGAGACTGAAACGAAGGGTATATTGCCGTCCCTTGCCGTGTTGGTCAAGAGAAGAGCTGATGGCACCCTGGGGCATAGTGTATATCGGAAGACAACGCACACTGATCTGTATTTACACGCAGACAGCTGTCACCACCCTTCACAGAGGATTGGGTACTTACAACTTAGTACATAGGGCGCGCACTATCTCCGACGCAGAGAGTCTACCCCAGGAATTGGAACACCTGAAAACTGTATTTCGAAAAAATGGGTACTTAGAATGGCAGATTCAGCGGGCTCTCCGCCCAACCACTACATCTCAACCTGAGGAATCGGATGAAAACACGAAGGAGGATGCAGGCACTGCGTTCCTTCCATATACCGGCGCACTCTCGGGGAAGGTCGCCCGCATTTTGAAAAAAACACCAGGTTGGAACTGTTTTTTGTCCGCCGAATAAAATTCGTGCACTGTTGGGGAGCGCCAAAGATGATCTCGGTTTGAGGAAGGTCGGCGTGTACCAGATTCCGTGTCAGTGTGGAAAGTCATATATTGGACAGACGATGCGTACCGTCGAGGAACGAAGCGTTGAACACCAGATGCACACACGATTGATGTATCCGAGCAAGTCGGCGGTCGCTGAACATTGTTTGTCGGAGAATCATGCGATGGAGTATGAACGCACTAGGATTCTGGTACAGACGTCGAGATACTGGGATTGAGGGCCATTGAAATTCGCACAAGTGACGACCTCATAAACCGTGACTTTGGCTATAATCTTAGCAAAGCTTGGGAACCAGCGATTGGGTTAATTAAGAGTAAATCTAGCAAACTTAACGAAGTGACGACCACGGCGGACAGAGCCCTCACACCGACGTCAACTCAGACGCCGGCGCAATCGGCTCCACTGCGCGGCCGCGGCGCGGGGCGCGGACCGCGGTGGGGTCGCTCCGCGGGACGAAGGAATTTAAATTCCCCGCTACCGGGCTAGAACCCAGTTCCCTTCGAGCAGCCGTAGCGTGCGGATCTCCGTGCCGGCGCGTTTCCAGGAGCTCAGTCCGTCAGTTCACCTGATGATGGCGACATGTATGATCGCCGAAATATGTGCCCGTTGGACACTATAGACCGGCAGTACACCCGTGGATATTTTGATTATCAAATACTCCAGGAAAAACTGAAGAATCACATTTCCTTTCCTATTCCATTTCCACATAGAAAGAGGAAAAAAAGAATGCCTATATGCCTCCGCACGAGCCCTAATTTCTCTTATCTTGTTTTTGTGATCATTACGCGAAATGTAAGTAGGCGGCAGGAACATTTTCTACACTCAGCTTCAATTCCGGCCCTCTTAATTCCCTCAAAAGAATTTCTCGCCGCGGTGGAGTACCCGAGCGGTCTAAGGCGCCTCGCTGCGGAGCGAGCGGTTGCTAGCAGTCGGAGGTTCGAGTCCTCCCTGGGGCATGGGTGTGTGTCTGTTTGTCCTTAGGCTAGTTTACCTTAAGTATTTTGTAAGCTACAGACTGATGACCACGCAGTTTGGTCCGATAGATTTACAAACATTTGAACATTTGAATTTCTCTAAAAGAAAGTCATCATTCATTCCTCCAGCGATCCCCATTTGACTTTCCGGAGCATTTCAGTGACACTCTACAGCGGGAAAAAATGTCTACAGGGGTAGTGCTAAACCGTTCTGTATCATTTCCTTTCCTCCTCCATGTTGCCAAGGATGACGCACAACAGTTTGAGTCTGTACCGCAAAGACAGTGTACGCGAGGGTTGTAGTTACTCCTCACTGCACTGTGTGAAAAGTAGAAATTCTAAAAGTTCACCAACCTGACGTCTTCTATAGACGTCGTCCCCACGCAGATGATAGCACGCAGCTCGGATTTCTTGATTGAGGCTTAAATTATTGGCAGGAACTGATCTAATTACTAAATAAAACTGAAGTACTCGAGAATCGGGATGCCAACTGATTTATTTAAAGAAAGCAGAAAACAAGTAAACTGCATAATAATATCCACTTGACATACACTTTCTTAACTGAAAGTAAATTTAAAGTCATTCAGCCTTGATCTAAGACGATTACATAATGTTTTATGACCGCCTACGTATGCATGTTACTCCACCGAGTGCGCGTATTGAAGTCACATGTTACTCTTCCGAGTGCCTGTTCTGAACTGAACTGTGAAGGATCGATGCAAGGCTGCGTTCCGCGATTTGGTGCGCAAACATGGCTGCCGTGCATCGTCCGTCTTAAATTAATTATTTTGTTTATTGAATTAACAATTGTTAATATTTTTTACCTACTGAGGACATAGCTTAGCTTTCAGGGGTTTTTCTAAATAGAGTATGACATTGAATAAATAATTAGTTTTATTAAATATTACAAAAATATGAATGTGTTTTTGCGCGTGACAGCCAATCGGCGTCCAGTGCCTGCCGCTCGGGGACTTCCCTAGAATTCGGAGAACCTTGCCAGTGTTCTTTCCCATGAGAACCCGACCTAATTGTACGACCTGTCGTGGTTCGCAACAGCTTGTAGCATCTGTCGCCTACTGGTCCTAACCGGATGCACTGGATCAATACTCCGATCTTAATATGATGGCTTTAAGGAAGAAATATTACAACTCGCGCCTTGGTCGAACCTACCAGAAACGAATTTAACTGCTCGCCTCTGAACTGCATCTATGTCTTCCTTTAAATTGATCTGCTGCGGGTCGCAAACACTTGAGAAATACTCATGACGTGGTCGTACAAGCGATTTATACGCGATCTCCTTTACAGATGAAGTACATCTTTCAAAAATTCTCCCAATAAACCGAAATCGGTTGTCTGCCTTACTCACAACTGTCCTTATACGTTCGTTCCATTTCCTATTGCTCTGCAATGTTACGCCTAGATATTTGAACGACGCGACTGCATCAAGACGCTCGCTACTAATGCTGCATTCTAACATTATGGGATCGTTTTTCCTACTCATACGCATCACCTTACATTTTTATTTATTGAGAGCTAGCTGCCATTCTTCACACCAACTAGAAATTTTGTCTAAGTCATCCTGTATGCTATTACAGTCAATCAATAACGACACCCTCCCATACACCACAGCATCATCAGCAAACATTCGCAATCCTCAAGTTACTCTGTCCATCAGATTATTCATATAGACAGAAAACAATATCGGTCCTACCGTACTCCCCTGGGGCACACCCAACAATACACTCGTCACTCGTCAAGAACAACGTACTGCGTTCTGTTACTTAGGAAGTCTACCAACCAGTCACAAGTTTGTAAACCTATTCCATATGCTCATATCTTCGTTAACAGTCTGCATTGTGGCACCACGTCAAACGCCTTTTTAATATCGAGAAAAACACAATTTGCCTGTTGCCCTTCATCCATGGATCGCAAGATCTCATGTTAGAAAAGGGCAAGCTGAGTTTCACATGAACGATGTTTCCTAAAACCGTGAAGATTCATAGAAAGAAGCTTCTACTATATTCGAACTGAGTATATGCTCCAAAATTCTACAGGAAACTGATGTCAACGATATTGGCCTGTAATTACGTGGATCAGTTCTCTTTCCTATAAACGGGAGTCACCTGCGCTTTTATCCAATCACTAGGAACTTTGCTATGAATTAACGATTCGTTATAAATGCAAGCTAAGTAAGAGGCCAATGCCGCAGATACTCTTTGTAAAACCTAACTGATATTCCATCCGGACTAGCAGACTTTTTCGTATTGAGCTCTCTCAGTTGCTCCTCCACACCGGAAATACCTATTACTATGTCCTCCATTTCGGAATTAGTACGTTGATCACATCTGTGCTCTCCTCCTGCGTGAAAGATTTTTTAAAGTTTAAATTTAGAACTTCAGCTTTCCGTTTGCTTTCTTCTATTACTGCCCAGGAATAATCAAGGAGTGACTGAATAATGGCCTTTGACCCGCTTATCGATTTTACATATGACCAGAATTTTTTCGGGTTGTCGGAAAGATCTTTTGCTAAGGTACGGCTGTGGCAATTATTGTATGCTTCACGCATCGATGTTTTTATAGACGCTCGAATCTCTACTAACTTTTGTCTGTCATCATTTGCGTGTTCTTTTTTTAAGCGAGAGTCCAACAGCCTTTACTTTTTCAGTAGCTTTCTAAGATTATTATTATACCACCGGTGGATCTTATCCAACGTTAAATGTCTTTACAGGGACATCTTTCTCTAACTCTTCATTTACAATTGAAAGTAGCTTGTTAAATTTTCTATGAAAGATCTCGGGCAGTAGAGATCTGCAAATGTAAGTTAAAACGCTTACTGCTGCTGTAAATTACTTTGCGAGTTTCCACAGTACTTGCGCAACGGAAATTTATCTAACTGCTCACTCCTTAAGAGAGCAGCCAACGCTTTAACAAACTCAAAATTAATGTTTAAAAAAGGAATAGATAATTAAACATGGGACGGGGAGCATGACAATATAAAGCAGAGGTTTGATACTTTAAATTATTATCTATTCAATAAAATCAACAAGCAAAATCTGGGGAAACCATATAAGTACAACGAAGCACACCTTGTCCAAAAATGAATTAAATCATAAAGTTACTGCCCACGAGATGACGGGTGTTTTCAAGCACGATTATAATCAAACTATTCACCAAAGGAACTCATGTGCAGGGAGGGAGCAGCATACTATCCTTATGTACCATGTGGTGTACGACAACAGTGAATTACATAGAATTTACAAAATGATATTAATTTAGAATAAGCAAGTAAAGCACACATGAGAATTCAAATAGAAGACAGCTAGTATCGGTAGACTGAAGCCCAAAGTAATGACCATTACGAAAGAACGTTGTGCAATCGGTCATACCAGGACAGGAAAGACGTAATCAATCCACAAATTCTGAGAAAGAATTTATCATGCTCCCAGAAACAGGCACGACGTGAAAACGTCAGTTAAAACCAGCAAGGAATTAAAGGATACTAATTTTATGCAAAGGCTGAAGGCCACTCACATGTATTCTAACTTGGGAAAACCGGACACAAAATCATCACCAAAATGAAACAGCAAATACTAAATTTACACTGAATTACTCAAGTTCTGTAAATTAAGAAACACTTCGCCTCGCATAGTGAAAGAATTACTCAAGAAAACTATCACTGATAAACCAAGTTTGTCTGATCACAAATAAAGAAAAGTTCTAGCAGCATGCCAGCCCCTCAGCATGATTCGACGAAATACTCATTTCGGCGGTCGCGACAAGAGTGGTGCCTCAGGCCATGAGCAAAGCCTTTCCCTCCCCGCACCGGATGTAGGGCGCGCTCAAAGCGATGCAGAGTGCGTTCAGAGCCTACTGTCTACCAACCCTCGCTACCTGAAGGAGATAATACCTTCTACTAGAGCTCCAGAGAAGTCTCTTTTGTCACATCTTTCGTCCCTGATTATGTTGGTGCTACACTAAGAACAGGCCACCTCACCATCTTGCCAAGTAAGGTAGTCTCTAGCCACCCAGCAGACGGCAGTGCAGACGACACGCGAAGCTATGAGTTCTTAACTAAAGTAAACGAGTGAGGCGGCGACTGTAAGCCAGTGAGGTGGCAGTCAGTCAATATTAAGAGCCACCTGCCACATTCATACGAACACACAGTTCAATCACGTGGGTGGAAACATACATATACATGGGGCATTGATCATTAGTAAAGAAATAAAATATTTCGCATACAAATAAACAATATCAATGGTGGAGAAACACTTTCGAGTAATGATTCAGTGGGCGTGTTTCACAATGCATTTAAATTTAGTCTACAATTCCACTACATCCATTGTACCACAACTAAACGATATCCATTCATTTTCTTTGTTGCGATCCTAACAATTGCTTATATGCTCTTCTTAACATAAACGCGCTGCTAGCCTTCTTGATTGGTTTATGAACTTCGGTCACCATTGACGCTATGACGATATCATGATCACTAACTTCTGTCTCTACAGAGACATCGTTAATAAGATAAGGCCTGTTCGTAGCTATAAGGTCTGAAATATTTCCGTCGCGTGTCGGTTGCCGGTTTAACAGCTCAAGACAGTTTTCGGAAATACAGTTGTATTTAAAACAAACTTATTACATAGAAATATAATTCACATTAAGTCAAACTATTACTTTTCGATTTGATCTTAGTGGACGATAAAAGGAGATCGCGATTGTTATCTATAATAGTGTATATATGTTTTGAAATTTTCCATTGAACTATATAGGCAATGTGTAGTAACAGTTTTCTTTTTTTATCTCCTTGTCTTTATTTTATCAGTGACTGATCTACATAAATTATTCTACATGCGGAAATCCCAGTACATTTTTTACATTCTTGGCAAATTTTGTTAGCAGTCAAATATGTCAAATGTACGTGAATATTAACTAAGCATTATCTAAAAACCTTAAATGAGGAGGAGATATGAGATACACTTCTTCATCCTCTTCTTTTTATTGAGTCAGGATATAAACGAGAAAATATGAGACATTCTCCGACAAACTACCAGCCTTAAAAAGTTACAATGATTGTACCATTTTATGTGTTTAGGTCACGAACAGCCAGCCAGGTCCACGCACTTAATTGTAAAGAGAACGGTGTAGGTAGGTAGGTTTCGATATAACGGAATATATAATTGACTAGTACATACTAAAAGAGAGCGACATGGTATTCAACTCTTATTTCGTATCCGTTAACCTTGACGGCTGACTAGCGAAAATGCTGATGCATCCGATAGTTTCTCTCTCATCTTCGATTCACAATTGGTCCACGAATCATGGCTTGGGAACCGGTGTCAATAGAATTATTACGACTCGAAACATGCCACAGTCAAAGAAAGAAGTTTTACTGAGATGAGGTTAGAGGTCAACTGTTTTCTGACGTCCAAATCTCACATATCACACTAAAAGCAAATTTAAAAAAAAAAAAAAAAAAAAAAAAAAAAAAAAAAAAAAAAAAAAAAAGGTTTTGTTCAAATGTTTGTAAATCTATCGGACCAAACTGCGTGATCATCAGTCCGTAGCTTACAAACTACCTAAACTAAGTTAAACTAACCTAAGGACAACACACACACACACACCCATGCTTCAGGGAGGACTCGGACCTCCGACGGCGAGCAACCGCGCTCTCCGCAGCGAGATGCCTTAGACCGCTCGGCTACTCCACCGCGGCTAAAAACAAACAAACAAAAAAAAGTTACTTTTCTTTAAATGTATAATAGCCAACCATCCAACACACCAGTCTGGAGTTTGTAATTTTTATTATTTTACTTTTTAAGACCAATGTTATTTCTTTCCATTTTCAACCTGATCGAGCTTGCTCGTAAGATGTTATTTTGACGTATGTTTCGCATTTAAGCTTGATATTTGTTCTGATGAAGTTATTCTTAGCGGTGATGAAACCAGGTCAAGAACTTTACATTTTACGCACCCCGTTGGCTGTTATACATTTAAAAAATACTGGATTATGGGTGCTGCTATTCAGCCATGTTTAATATTGTAAGTAACGTTTGTACTGTGCTGTTGTTCTGGTCTTCAGTCCGGTGACTGGTTTCATGCAGCTCGCTAATGTACTTTATCCTGAGTAAACTTTTTCATCGCCTCATGTGAATGGCAACCCACATGCATTTTAACCTACTTACTGTGTATCTTTATCGGTCTCCCTCTGCGAGTTTTAACCCACACTTCTTGATGAATTAGATTATATCTTAACATTCGATACCTTGTTTTTCGTCAAGGTATGCAAGAAATTATTCATTTCCAATCCCGTTCCGTATCTACGCATTTGTCAGGCAATATACCCTCCTAATATTTAGTTACGCCATCAGCTCCACATTTTCAAAGCGTCTATCGTCTTCTTGTTTGAACGATTGATAATCAATTTTCCACTCCAGTACAAGGCAACACACCACGCAGATGCCTACAGAAAATAAGTTCCTAATTCATAAATTAATCTTTAATGTTCACAAATGTATCTATTCAATTACTCTTGTTTTGCTCTTGTTACTGTTCTCCTTAAACGCTTCTTGGAAGATACAGTTCATTCGATTCAATTGCTTTTGCACTTCGTTTGCTGTGCCTTCCTGAATTATTATGCCGTCGGCATCCCGCAAAGCGTTTTTTTTTTTTTTTTTTTTTTTTTTTTTTTTTTTTTTTTTTTTTTTTTCTCACCAGGAACATTAATTACATCTCCATATTTCTCCTTACTTTCCTTCACAGCTTACTCAATGTGCAGACTGAACAACATTGCGGAAAGTTCTTTCTTACTTCCTTCTCAAACAATGCTTCCCTTCACCCCTTTCGTCTGTTATAACTGCAATATGTTTTCTGTAAAAGTTGTACATATCCTTTTGTTCCTTGTATTTTACCCCTGGTAACTTCAGAATTTGATAGAGTGTGTTCCACCACAACCTTCTCAGAAGGTATCTCCAGATTGATAAAAGTGGAAATGTAAATTTTCTTTTCTTCATCTGTCTTTTAATATATGTTGTGAGATAAGTATTGCCTCACGTGTTCCTAAATTTCTCTTAAGTCCAATCTGATCTCCCTGTTGCCACCGGTTTTTCTATTCTTCTGTAAATAATTCTCGTTAGGATTTTGCAGTAATGACTTCTTAAATTAATGGTTCTATAATTTTCACATATGCCTACAACTGCCTTATTTGGAATTGAGATTAGTACATTTTTCTTGAAGTCTGAGTATTTAGCTTGACTCATACATCACAGTTTTACTATAGTCGACGTTATCGACTTGAGACCCAAAGTGTACCGTGTTACGTAAAGCAATTTCCATTTATGTCTGCAGATTTTTTTTTTTGTTTAATTACACGTTTAGATCCCTTTGGGTCACCTTCAGATCCTTTATTTGCATTTAGAATGCATTATGACAATTAGGCAGTCGAGAGGTTTGCGGGCGAAACTAAAAATTCTGAAGACAATCCAAAATGTCGAAACATCTCTTTAAATAATTATTCACAACTATTGACGGACAGCAGATGAAAATTGTTTTAAAAAATAATTATGAGATTTTTGGTTTAGCGTATATTATGGACTGCTCTTATTGTTGTTGTGAATATCGTGAAAAAAGAAATTACCATTCTCTTTTCATGTAGCGTATAAGCTTCACATCATTGTATTATCACACAGCGCGGTGACATATGTCAAAGCCAGTGACAGACCGGATATCGCAAAAGCGTGATGTTACACAACCACGCCAGTTTAACTAGCGATGCAAATGAAGCTCTCGAACGACAAAATCGCAGTGGTGTCAATTACAACAAGCAAGGATGTACAGCTCCACCGTGGCAAAAGGCATCAATGCATATACACTTCTTGCACACTGTTCGTCTCACCTGTCCGAAATTCCCTTTTAGCCGCCCCAACAACAGAACAATAAGCAGATCAGTATTTTATGTTACATTATATCAAAACGTATCATCTTCAAATGCCAAATTGAAAAATTACTGTTGAACTAAACATACCTCAGACGCGTTGCAGTATATTCAACTGTACATATAATTACTCATAGTATAAGTGACTGACAGCAAAACTTATAATTTTCGTTGATCACGGTAGACAATTAAGTGTATAAGTCTACAAGTAGAAAATGATCACATGTCATGCATTCAGGTCATCGGACAATTGTTAAGCGGTAAATTAGTCAATATATTGTCAAATGTATGTAAAACTTGTTCCACTCCATACAGGTTACGAATTTATGTCGAAAGTCAGTCTCATTTGCTAAGTTTCCTTTATCGCAATAAGGCTTTGCTATCTGGCCACTCTGTGCTGTGCACATCACGCGTTTGGTTTCGCCCAAAGCCAAAATTTTTAAAAGATTGATACGATAGGTTCCCTTCCTAGATAGTTTACTTTACGATCATGACAGATAGCTCACCATATATCGTACACATTATTTGATGGTGCCTCAGAATGGCGAAAGGCGTCATTGAAATAAATAACACTTTACAACTGAAATTGACTTTCGAGATAAATGTCAAATGTATGGTACTTTTCCCCCAATTTAGGGTTCCCAGATGGTTGGGATTCTTCTGGATTCTCACCAAGTTTCATAATTTCGACAAAATACGGGCCGCGCGGGAGTAGCCGAGCGGTCTGGAGCGCCACGTTACAGATCGCACAGCCTCCCGCGTCGGATGTCCGAATCCTCCCTTGAGCATGAACGTTTGTGTTGTCTTTAGTATAAGGTAGTTTATAAGTAGTTTGTAAGTTTAGGGACTGATGACCCTGCAGTTAAGTCCCATAAGCTTAACAAACATTTGAACATTTTTTCACAAAATACAAAATCTCCTGATAAACATCTTGTCGTAAGGTTACTTAAAAATTTTGGATTTATGCTTTCCAAAAATTACAACATACAAACAATAATCTCATTATAGCAAATTGAAACTGCCATATAATCAACAACTACGTCCTACACGCTCTTAAAGCTTTGTCAATAAAAATTTAAAGTATGTTCTAAAAACATTCAACTAGTTCAGATCACCTTCTAGAAACTCCGAGAAACTGAAAGAATGTTTTTATTTGAAAGTGCATTCTTGCCCTGCTGCAAGTCATTATTTTTACGGAAAGAGGATGATGAATGCCAAAAGGAGATATGGGGATTTCTACCCAAAACTCGAATGCAGCTTGGTAAGACTGAAGGCGTTGACGTTTCTATGGACGAAAGAATTTCAGAATCTTATTTGTAGGCCTACTTTGTACACAACGCAATGTTTGAGTTTCAAGCTAAAATTGAAGTGAGGCCTGCAATAATGTACAAATAGACAGTATAATGAGAAAATTGCAAGCCATCTGAAGAACAGGTGGTATGATAAATTCTCCGGAAGCAAAAGTAAAACCATATCAAGAAATGTTTACGACAATCAGATAACCTCTTCTTGTACCGAAGCTAAACCGCTATTCAAGCGAACAATTCAATACTTGCTAGATGGTTAACATGTTTCTAAGAACTATATAGGAAGGTTTGCAAGTTGTCTCTAAAAGGATCATTTTTTTTACTTGCAAATGCTTTATATTGCACAAGTTATGAATATCATGCCTTGTATAACTATCTCTGTTCTCTCAGAGACTTCTTTGAACAGTTTCCAAAAAATGTGTCAAATGAGTTTTGGCGTATTTCTTTACAATATGGTGACAAAATCAACTGAAAAGCTTAATGATGATATCATGTGTATTGTCAGTCCCTGTGAGCGACGCTTTTTGTGAAGAGGCTTTTGTCCTGTTAAACAGTTTATTGCTAAAAAACAGTAATCGTATGACCTTTGATTTAGTATAGTCTGAATAAATAAATAGGCCGAACTTTGTTGCATACTGTTTAAATTTTAAATTACTTCTAAATACTATCAAAGGATCCCAACTGGTGGACTCTGCAAAATCAGACAGAAAATACATGTGGCAAAATGAAACATTACATGAAAGTTAAATATGGACAAAATTATTAAGTAATTTGGTAGGATGTTGATTTCAAATTCGAAAATAATATTTTCATATATAGTATTTATTTCTCTCGGATACAACTTCCAAATTCTGACTTTTGAATTTCTTTTTTAATATTTAAGTTTTTCGAACTGGCAATCCTATTTCACTTTCCGCCGGTCGAAAGGCTGTGCTGGCAGAACGATTATGGTTCGAAATACCATGTAACATTTTCGTGACATTAATCCTTTTTCTAGGCGTGATGGCAAGTCGTAAACCAGCAGAACTGGTAGTAGTGTGTCGCAGTCCCGGCGGGTCATACTTTTTGAATAGTGGGTAGTTGTTCAAAAGTTTCCCCCCCCTTTAATTCCTCACCCTTCCCCCGCCGCTGTCAGTAATCTCTACACTTATAAATAGGTACACATACTTCACAAAGAATGTCTTTTTAAAAGGCTTTTACGAATTAAAAAAAGATAAGGTATTACTAGAAAGTTAAATGCTGTATTACCATGTCTCAAAAATTCAGATATTGTAAACTGTACGCTTTCTTCAAAATGTAGGGAGAAGCATTATGAAATTAAAAACTCACGCAGAAGTAAAATAAGGCACTTTCGATTGTCACAAGCAATGGAGAACATGTAAGGAAATAAGTTAATAAAACGAGGTGCGGTGGGTCTATATACCGTCAATTTTTTACATCATGGAAATTGGAAAAGTGATTTCCCCCTCTATTCTAGCCCGCCCCGACCGGAAGTGGCCATCCACGCGCGGCTCTATGTAAATAAATGTCCTTCAAATCAAGAGTGGGTGTTTTACCAACTCTCAATTATTTGAGTGGGTACAGATACTGCAGTAACCATTTCAACCGTCGGGCCTGAGTGTGTGTCAGAGATGTGTCAGTCGTCGAGATCAGTTCGCGATGCGATCACGGCACAAAACGTGATGCCTCACTCAGGAAAAGAGGTGCTGCCGACGTTACCCCCTCCCATCTAAAGGTTAAACTGTTTCGTGACTTCCAAGAATTAATGGGAAAAGTTTCTGTTCCGTAATAATTACAATCGATAACCCATTTAGAAGTGTTATTATTCACGAAGAAAGTGTTATTTACGGCGCGCTTTCAGTGAAAATTTGTATGGTCCTTAAAGTTCTACGTTTTATTTCACAACAAGTTTGCTCACGAGTAATTTAATAACAGAGCCATGTTTTCGATCGGACAGGTCTTAATGAATTTATTTGACTGCATTATATGATGCTGATATCTTATTCCCCTTCAGGTAGTTTCCTTCAATCCAAGAATGAACAAGTATATTTTTGAAATGTTATATAGCAGAATGCATGGATGACTCACCGAAGATGTGTTGTTAGACGAGATCCTAATATAACTAGATGAAGTAAATACACAAACAAAACAAAAATGCAGTATGTGAATATGTCAAATTTCGTATCGAAAATATCTATTACACGGGAGAAGTTTCGTCACTTGAAATACCTAAGTAAGCCTAAGCTCCTTTACAATATCATTCTATTTATTTCCGTAGGTGGATTGCAATATAAGAGAGACATTCTGACAGGAAATTGCTAAAAGAATATTAATGAGCATATACTCTGCTCTGCAATTTTTTCAAGTCGTTTGTTGATAATTGGGTAATCGTGGTGAATGTACTGTGGTACCATTCACTTCTTTCTAACAAGCAGTGTCAAGGAACGTGGTAATTATATTTTACGCTGAATATCAAAATCAAATGGCTACTTTATGTGCAAGAGATTGTCTACAACGTTTATTGTGAAGTTACTATTCATCATTTTCAGCACAATGGTGCCATATGGCACTGTAATCTTTATCTGTTCCTTTGGGCTGTTGATCTCTATAATAACTGGATGTTCAATTTCGGCTGTCATATCATGCCAGCCATGGATGTTCATATTTATTTTCTTGCCAAATTCAAATATGGCTGCTATACAGTATTACAAGAAAAAAATACTTTCAATTCCGCTCCCATATTAGTCTATTACATCCCCTATTGACATAAATTTCAAATGAAGAAATAAGCAAGCAATTCTTTGTCGCGTAATAAGTCATGGGAAGTCGTACGCCAAATTTAAATATGGCAGACAATTCCAAAACATATGAAAAACATCTGAACGTGCAGGAACGCGGTAGTTCTAATCTCAGACACCAAAGTTTTACATTCACTTTGTCTAGAGATCACTGTCTAGAATCGACCATTTGACCAAAGATTATGAACAACACTGCAGGACATTTCCAAAATTCATTGTTATTAGTTGGGCTACTGTTACGTCGAGCAAACAGAGAGCGTTAGGCTACGATGCATTGGCGAAATGTGTATTGTTATTTAATGTCTAACTTAGAGTACACGCAGCAAGACTTAGAAAATCTTATATCAAGGCATAGGAAACTCAGTAACTTGAAAATTTCACACACACACACACACACACACACACACACACATATATATATATATATAATTCGCCTGGAAAGGGTCAAGGACATAGACAGCCCCAAATTTGCCCGTAATGGTTGTGAACGGCATAAGAAAATCTAAGACACAGAGTGTTGTTGTATACGAACTTGTAGAAGGATAATCAGCCATCATATATTTGTTTATAAAAGCTGGATCACCACACAACTTGTTCGAATGTTGTTGCTACGTACACTGCTCACAAACTATAACGATTGACTTAAAATAACACACTGAATGTATTACTAAACAGAACGAAGACTTTTTTTTTGTAGCACACATACATAAAAAGTTAAAAAAAATTTAAAAAAAAAATGGTAGTACACATACATGGTGCGCCTCGGTTGCACAGTGCTAGCGTGCCAGACTACAAATCCAAAGGTCGCGGGTTCGATCCCCGCGAGGTCCTAGGATTTTTATCTGTCACTTTACACTTCTTTCACCTCTGGCAGTATTGCTGATGTGAAAAATACCTAGTATCACCGTCCTTCGGAACCCACGTTAAACTGTAGGTCCCCCTATAACTTGCTGGGTAAGTCAGTTCGAAGGTCGGAGGAAGGCAACGGCATACCACCACCAAACAGGACCATGCCTAGTAAAGCACTGTGGTGTTCAAACCAATCTTCGGATTGTTGACTACTTTACCTTACCTGACACATACATGGTAAGCCAAGGGCATCACATATATCCTTCGTTTATAATGAGAGGTAAATGATGAAATAGAAATTGACTTTCTTCATCGTCTTGATTCTCACTCATTATATTGTGATTCCTATTTCGTAAACAGTCAGCGTACAATTAATCACCTCACGAAGGGGGTGTGGGTTATCATTAGTGGCATTTCAACCGGAAGTGTTCCATCAGTGCTAGTCCTGACTACCAGTGGCAGAAAAGAGATTTCAAACGACACCCTCTTTAATAATAATGCACAGTGTTGTCACTGTGGCAACCTCTTCACAATTTAGTGGCGTAGTATGAACTTCTTGAGGGTGTTATCTACTGATATGGACTCATAAATTGGAATTAAAAGATTATGTTCAGCAGCCGCCTGAAATTTTTAAAGTAATTCTAAAAAGCATCACCTACTTTATCAATAACTTCTTTAAAGCGTTATAGTTTTATAATTCCTATATGTATTTCTGCGGTAGAACAACCAAACCAAACTCATAAACTTTCTAACAGCCAATATAAAATTAGTGTGAATACTTGTTCGTTTATTCTATTTTTGATATTACACTAATGTTTTAGCTGTATTTTAGATACAGTGACAGTTCCCTTTCCAACTGACTCTTTCTCGTGTCGTAGAGTTTCTTTTCATAGTGACATATAGACGTCTCTATTTCTCAGAGATTTGGAGATTTCGGAATAATAGGATTACTTCTAAAAGCATGGCGATTTTGGAAAGAATGTAGTCAGAAAATACGTGTAAATGATGTGTTCTTCACATTTCGTTCCGTTGCATCCACACCGAAAAATATAATGTGCCATAAACAGTCAAGACCAGTGAGAATTGTCGGATACAATAACAGAGTGTAAATGTTAAGCAGTATCTGATTTCTCGTTCAGTATTACGGCGTACGGGAGATGGCGAGTGGAATAATACTTGGAAAAGACTCATTTTGTCTTTTTGTGTTAAGTCTATGGCGCTGATGTTGGAGTTACTTTCATTCCTGGAAGAACGGAATAGACCTTCACTTAACGCTGTGGCGAAAATGGCGAGCTCCTGGTCCAATCTCCTTGGGCACACAGGTTTTCAATTAGGCTGGACTGAGATTCAGCCCTGAATCAACAAAGAGCTCAGTACGAGGCAGAAGAGCTGATGGGAGCTTCAAAGTATTATGGAAGGCTTTTCTTTCATGAGATTTCAACATACTAGCAGAGCCTTTCACTGCGTTTAGAATACAGCCCGCGACACTTGGTTCCGTAAGAAGAAGATAGATGACAAAAACAAAATAGCATTCTTGATCTATATATATCACATTTATAATTTAGTCATGTACGACTCATATCTAAAAGCGCTTTTGTAATAACACTACGGCATCATTAACTTTTATTATCAAAAGTCGTTATTTCATTGAAGGTTACGTCTATTATCCTCCACTGTAGGTAACTCGAAGAGTGTAATAGAAAATAAGTTGGCTGTAGCAGTAAATTTAAATTAAACTAGCTTGGAATACGAAACCCTGGTGCGCAAAATCGTGAGCTAAAGCCATTGACGAAAATGGCAATACTAACATATTGTAGATTGTATCTTGAAAGGAGAGAATAAGGTGAACATCAACAGGAGAAGTGCATCGAATGCAGTTTACGAAAATCAGGTATTTCCAAAGGAGTTAGAGTAACAAGTGATGCTATAAATATAGTACATGATTTTTGCTGTTTTGATAGAAAATTAACGTCTGATGGCCAAAATAATGACGATATAAATTAACACAATGGCTAAAAGCTTCTAAATTAGAGAAATATGCTGACATGCAAACTATATTTAACTTTTAGGAGAATACTAGAAGATTTTTCAAATGTGGTGCACAGAGGAACGCTGAATTTTCAGTGGGTACATCGCGTAAGTAATCAGGTGAAATAAACAGAATTGAAGAGATAAGAAATTTCTGGCACGACTAAAAGAAGCGATCGATTCGTGCGACATATTTTGGGATGTCAAGGAATCGTTAATTTCAGCATAAGCAATTGACGCTTAAGCATGCATTAATTTAAATGTTTAGGAAACATTTTCCACTTGGTAGTTACCCCATAGATCAATGTCTGCCAGATATTATGATGCACACAGAAGTACCGTTGCAAGAGAATGAAATTACATAGGACCAAACCTCCTAAGAGGAATTCACAGCAAATAATCCAGTTTACTCAATACTCCTTTATTTACGTAATTACTGGTTTCAGTGACTACCAATGTAGCTTCGGTATGAGTTTTGTATACTGATCTGAAGGTGATGATTTGGTCATTAAAACCTGAATCAGTTAAATAAAAGATTTTTGAATTGATTCCTATTTTCCACTTGCGAGTTTTCATCGAATCATTCAGATCGCTCTCCTTATCTTGCAACGTCAGATATTTAAAGAAACTACAGCCTCATATATACGCCGAAATCCACTCAAAGGTGCGTGGCGTTGGGTACCTATTGCCACTACCAGTTACTTGCTTTTCTGTTCCACTCCCACACAGAACGAGAGGAAAACGAATCCTTGTAGACATCTGAACGAGCCCCATTCTCTCTGATTTATTATTTGTGGTCTTTACGCGAAATGTAAGTTGGCGGCAGTAGAATCGTTCTGCATTCCGCTTCAAATTACGGCCCTCTGAATTTCTTCAACAGTGTTTCCCAGAAAACATATCGCCTTTCATTTGAGTTGCCGACGCCTCTCAGTAATACTCGCGCATTCATCGCCCCTACCAGTAAAGTACCTAGCCGACAACCTCTGAATTGCTTCTATGTTTTCCTTTAAACCGATCCGGGGGGATTCCAGATACTTACAATACTCAAGACGGGGTCGTATAAGCGTTTTATACGCGGTCTCCTTTACAGACCAATCACACCTCCCCAAAATTCTCCCAGTAAACTGAAGTCGACCATCCGCCTTCCCCATGACCGTCTTTATCTGTTCGTTTCAAATCATATCGCTATGCAGCGTAACGCCTGGATATTTAACTAACGTGACTCTGTCAAGCAGCACAATAGTAATACTACATTTCAACATTACGAGATTGTTTCTCCTACTCATCTGCATCAGCTTACACTGTTCATCATTTAGATCCACCTACCATTCCTAACACCACCCAGAAATTTGCTCAAGTCATCCTACCTTCCTGTACAACACAACATTATCAGAAAACAGTCACACATTGCAACTCACTCTGTCTGTTAGAGCAATCGTATAGACAGAAAATAATAACCCTGGGGCACCCCTGACTATAACCTAGTCTCTAATGAACAATCGCCATCAAGGCAACGAAATGGGTTGTATTGCATAAGCAGTCTTCGACCCAATCACTACCGATTTAATATGCTCGTAACTCCATTAGCAGTCTGCAGTGCGACACTATGTCACATGCCTTTCGTGAATCGACAAATATGTAGCCTGGCTGTTTCCTTTCGTTCTACAACTGCATCTACGTGGGATACTCCGAAAATCACATTTAAGTGCCTGGCAGAGGGTTCATCGAACCACCTTCATATTATGTATCTCCCATTACATTCTAGAAAAGCGCGCGGGAAGAAAGAACACCTGAATCTCTCCGTTCGAGCTTTGATTTCTCGTATTTCATTCTGATGATCACTTTTACCTATGTAGGTGAGAGTCAACAATATATTTTCGCATTCAGAGGAGGCTGTTGGCGATTGGAGTATCGTAAATAGTCCACGCCGCAGCGATAAACGCCGTTGTTGTAATTATTCCCATTCCAGATCCCGTATCATTTCCGTGACGCTGTCTCCTCTATAACAAGCCAGTACAAAACGAACTGCTCTTCGTCGGACTATTTCGATGTCCTCCGTCAAGCCCATCAGATAAGGATCCCACACTGGGCAACAATACTCCAAAAAACGACGGACAAACGTAGTGTATGCTGTCTCTTTAGTACTTCTATAGCATGTTTTCAGGGTTCTGCCAATAAACCGCAGTCTATGGTTCGCCTTCCCACGACATTATCTACATATTCTTTCTAGTTTAAGTCAGAGTAATAATAATTCCTAGGTATTTAGTGGAATTTACGACCTTCACATGTGATTCATTTATCTTGTGAAGAAAGTTTAACGGATTTCCTTTCGTACTCATGTGAACGACTTCACACTTATCATTAATTTGAGCCAGTTGCCAATTTTTAAACCATAGTGGTATTTTATTTAGATCGTTCTGCAAATGTTCAAATGTTTGTTAAGATTATGGGACTTAACTGTGGGGTCATCAGTCCCTAAACTTAGTACAAACATCCATGCCCGAGGGGACTTTCGACCTCCCGACGGGGAACGGTGTCGAGCATCGCAGCATAGCGCCTCAATGCGCTCGGCCACTCCGCCGCGAATCGTTCTGCACTTGGTTTCGATCTTCAGATGACTTTTTCCCAAATCGCTTATGTAAATAAGGAACAGCAGAGGACCAATAACACTACCCTAGAAACGCCCTGTATCACCTCTGTTTTAGTCAATCACAACAAGCTGTGTCCTCTCTGACAGGAAATCCCGTATCCAGTCGAAAATTTGGGGCGGTATACCATAGCAATGTCTCACGAGAGTAAAGTGGCCGCTGCGCTTCGCTGACTAATGCTTCCTAAAGTAGTGCTGATGCAGAAGATTTTTTGTCTCAAGGAAATTTACTTGATGAAAGACAATCTAACTTTTATGAACTATGGTATGAGGCATACAAGGTCGTTGGCAGTTACGGGTGTAACGTTGGCGATAGGAAATTGGGATCTCGCACCTCCTCATGCGAAAACACATGCCCTTCTGCTTTTCAGAGCGGAGTCAAAGTCCTTCGGATCCGACAATGAATGATGTTCGTTCATAGATGCTACCATTAACCTTCTAGTTCACGTGAACTGTTACTAGGACAGAGACCCGTTTCAATGAAATCTCGCACTTGTTGTAAGATGCAGAGGTTATGGGATGTTGCTGGCGACGCTAAATACTCGACATGCTGTACAATGTCTACAAGTGACCTAAACGCATGTCACCTCTCCCTCTTTGATGTTGTACAGTGTAATATGTGTGCATTCTATGTAAACGTAATGACTTGTTATCATCTGTTCAGTATAATGTATATTGTGTTTGTCAATGTTTATTTTTTATATAACTGGTTTGTAAATGTATGTAGTTTCATTTATTCATGCTGTCTTGTTTAATTATATAAAATGTTTTGCTTTGTGTCGAAATTCAAAGATCGATAGTTGCATAAAGCAACTACTCTTAGACCAAAGACAATGTTAGACTGTGGCGCTTGCTAGTTGTAACGCAGGCAGCACAGCAGTATCTTCCGCCCGTGACAATTGTCTCACGTACATATCGCGGCTCGCGGATTGCTCAAGTGGATAATGAAACAGTATTAATTTGAAAGTGAGCAGTATTACAACTGTTAAAAGTGAAATATATTAAATAAACGATTTATTCGTTCGTCCTGCTCAAGGCAGAATTCGTGCGTGCAAAATTGGTTTCCGTCGTGTCATGCGGGATGGATATAACGTCGCCGTGGACGCTTACGGTCGCGAATAAATATGCCGTACGCGAAAGTTCAATTGGTCTCGTTGTCTAGGTATATGATTTCCACAAAGGCAGAGTTCCAGATTTTAAGCAGACAAATGAAACTCAGTAATAGCAACAAAGTGTGACCTTATTCACTTTTTAACTCACAAAAAAAAAAGACACTAACATTCCGTCATCTTGGCTCTTGCAGTCTCAAGTATATAGTCTTTGCGACCTCAAGTTCTTTGGACCCTATGTTTACAAACAGTACAGGCCCCTAGCACATCGTCCAGACGTCAACTGACCAAGAGGCTAAGTGCAATCTGGTTTTATATAAACACAAAAATCGTAAATTATCTTTGGTTTACCTACTAAAAAATAAATAAAAATATTTATTTTTGACATAAAATTAACAGATATGACCTTTAGAACCGTTTAAACAGAATTACAATGACAGTTATAGTTATAAACACACAAAGAAGTCAAAATAACTTAAAACGCGAGTTTTAATAATTCATAACAACATCTTCTAACGCCCGTCACCCCTTTTCGAAATGACTCAAACTGAGCCCTAATATTTTCCTGAATCACGGAAAGTTTTATTAGTTCACAGTCTATAACAAAGTCATTCCACTGTAGGTGAAGTTGAACTTATCTTATATGCTGGCTGAAGTCCATTGCGTTGTGAGCTGTCTTCGGTATTCACTAAAAGATTGTTACAGGGTCTTTTCGTAAATCATAAACATGTCAGTTGATATGGAAACGATTTTATTTCCTCTTAAACAACGTTTAAATCAATCACATTGTTGCACAATCAAAAAATGCAGCGGCAAGCCAACAGAGCTGCTTACAGGTTTGTGGCTGCTAGAAGACTAACAAAACATGGTTTCTCTCAAACATTTTTCTACGTAACCGGGTAATAAGATTGATGACAAAGTTTTGTAATTCACAATTAAACAATATTCTTTTACATTAAATATGCCAAAATACAGAAATTAAAACATTACATTTAAGCTTTAACTATTTATCTCAATGTATGTACATGTTTCATGAAATTTGTATTTAATGTGGTACACAAATTCAAAGTCATCCTTTGACTAGTGTTTACAGTGCTCAGATTATTTACATTATTAGTGTTTTCGAAGTACACACATATTTGTTTTGCCAATATTGTGTAGGCGTACTATTATTGTGATATGGAATTTTAATGTATTTCAGTTTGCGGTCTAATTTTTTATTAATACGGATTTGTATATGGTTGTCGTAGTTTTGTTAATTTCGAAGATAGTTTCTTAGTACCAAACGGATTATTAATTTTAGTGCATGAAAAATTATCAGTATTTAATTTAGGATCCAGTGATATATAAAACATGGTCTGCCCTAATTTATTTAAACAAAAGGTATATATGAAATCATGTTGCGCAATAGTTATAACATGTAGTATTGTGGTTTTTATACAAATTAGTAACTATATAGGTTCAGCAATTTCCGAAACTAAGTGTAATGTCTTTTTAGTGTTTGCAGCTATTATTTACGAAAGTATTAAAATCTGAAAATTACGTAAAAGGACAGCCAAAGTTATATTTAAATCAACGTACTATTTTTTTTAAAAAGCGTTTTACTAATAGTGTTAATAGAATTTCAAACTGAAGGCGAAAAGGTGATATTTTACATGTCCGGTAGTGAAGTTTTATTTTAGGTGTCAGATATTTCGTGTTTTTGATTCTGTGGAGCTTTCTGAAAAATAACATAAAGTTCAAATACTTTAAAATATGATCAATTTGTTTCAAATGAGTGATGAAGTCGGTATTGATCCATATGAAGTGACTTAGTGAAATAACAGGCTTCAAAATCTTTTACATAACAGACCAGATCACAAAATATGCAAGATGACCAGTTTACATGGATATATTACCACTTACAAGCTATTAAAGGAAGATTTTCATATCTACAAAGTGTTTAAATCTAGTAATATGCTAAAATAAGGTATTGGAATTACGTGTGAGGCATCCCGGTATTAGTCATTAACTCATGCCGCCAGATTATCGTTTGGACGTTTGAAGCTCGCTTTACCCCCTCTGTGATTCAGGTATGAATTGGTGTTGAGGTACCCGACACCTCTAAAGGGCATATTGATGAACAATCGCAACTGTTTGATGATGTCTCATGTATGTTCAAAAAGAAAATCTGTCGTGTGGGGGCATACGTCTAGGTTATTCACGTTTGATTTCAGTTCCTTTGTGTGATTGCTTTAAATTTTTAAAGGTGTTTAAACGTCATTGCTGAAATCGTCTTGCTTCTTTCAACGCGGAATCGGGTGTCCTTTGTTCTCCAATAAAATAATTTTAATGCTATTTCTTTTTATGACTACTTTTGTTTGTTTTATGGAGGCACTATTTAGGCTATACCGCTGGTCGCGAGCAGTCGAGTTAAATAACAGTGTTCTATGCAATTTTTATAGCATGCGGGCTGGCAGTGGCATAGAATGCTATTACGTTAAAATTTCAGAGTAATGACACCTTAAAAGTGATGTTGATTTCAAAGTAACTCTTTCTTTATAAACTTTCAGAGATCGCTCTACGGTTTAAACTGATAGTTCTCGTGAAGTGAGAATAAGGTCTGTCAGTCTTATTAGTAGCAACGAAGCTTTCTGGAGTCGCCTTGGCCTTCAGTATTTATACGTACTAGTTTATGCAAACTGAAGTGGCCCAGACTTGGCAGAACTGATTGGGGTCGCTGGCACTGTGAACTACCGTGAACAAAGTGGCTGGTATTAGGTAGTACAGCTTCCGAATAACGGAGCAAGCCTTGTTTCGTGTCCGCGTACATTTCAGCCACCTACACACAGGTGCCATTCCAAAGCGGCGCTACGGGATCACACTTCCATTCCACGACAGGGTAACGTGTGGCTTGCACTCACCAGCAACAGATAGCCGCTGCATTAGGTTCTTCCTTCAGCGACAATTTTCCGTTCTGACAACGACCTTGCTCGTAAATTCTCTTTCAGTTACAAATTTTTTCGTGTATAAGAAGGGGTTAATTTAACTTGCCAGTCAGTATTAATTTAATGTTGATGGAAATCATTTTAATGTAAATCATCATAGTGGGTTAGTGATTTTATTTTTGTTTGTGTCTGAACACTGATGTCCATTTGACTGTAAGTTTATTGTGGCTGCTTGTGCAGTTTTTTAATACGAACACCGTGCCGTTTGCAATAAATAAAGGTTCATTTATGAGTGTTAGATTCCAATTTTATTCTTTTTTGGAAGGGAAAAGTAATTTATATGAGTAATTGGTATCTGATTCTCCTGTGAGTCAGGAGATTATGAGATGTTTTGTAATACTGAGCCTAACTAAAAATTAATAACAATAAACATTCTGTTATTAGCTTATTATTTTTCAGTATTATTAAAATTTTGAACAGAGCTGCTGTTATCAGCGAGCGTTACAATGTCAAAGGATAAAAATGCAGCCCTCGGTCGCAAAAATAAAATTATGTAACCTGGTTTCCGCAGTAACTACGATTGTCTTCATCAGCCCATAGAGGCTAGCTGTCTCTAAAATAATGTTTTAAATTTTGTGACGTAAGTTTTACAGCTGAATTGCAACTTTTATTATGTGACTTGTTTTAAAGACGTGGCGACAAGCTGCGACAGGCACATACAAAAGACACACACATACAACACTTTCAGCTATCGGCCATGGCCTTCTTCAGAAAACAGAACACTCACGCAATCACACAACACAGTCATACAACCAGTGTTCGAAGTGAGTCAGCCGGTGGTGATGGTTGTATGACTGTGTTGTGTGCCTGTGTCATTGCGTGAGTGTTCTCTTTTCTGAAGAAGGCCATGGCCGATAGCTGAAAGTGTTGTATGTGTGTATCTTTTGTATGTGCCTGTCGCAGCTTGTCGCCACGTCTTTGCGGTGTTGTAAACCGTCCTTACTATATTATTAATTCCAACCTGGACTTTCCATTATTATATTGTTTTAATTTATAATTTATGATGAAGGCTATCGTAGTTATTGCCGAAACCAGATTCAATAATTTCAATTTTGCGACCGAGGGCTGAATTTTTATGCGTTTTCAGTATTCTCATTTTTTTTTTAACAAACAACATGCATTATTCAGATAATTTTTGAGGATTAGCCACACTTTTCCTTTATTCCTCTCGTAACATTTTCCACAGAACCTTAGATTTTTGACATTCCTGCCAGGATATCAGTTTCAATAACCAACGCAACTTTACATTTTTGCGATCCCTGCCAGGATTCCCTTTTCCCCACATTTATTCCTCTTAGCACAACGAGCGAGGTGGCGCAGTGGTAACGCACTGGCTCGCATTCGGGAAGACTGTGGTTCAGTTCCACCTCCGGCTATCCAGATTTAGGTTTTTCGTGACTTCCTTAAATCAATCCAGGAAAATTCCAGAATGCTTCCTTGCAGAAGGGCACGGCTGATTTTCATCCATATCCAAAACTCCGAGCATTAGCTCTGTATCTAATAACCAAGCTGTCGATGGAACTTTAAAACTTAAGCTTCCTTCCTTCATTTTCCTCTCACCACAACAACGTTACATTCGGCGTTCCCTACAAGAATGTCCTTGTTTCATATCCTAAAGAAACTTACAATATATACTTTTTTTTTATTTTGTCACTCAGGAGCACCCTTAACCATACCATATGTCATTCTCTTGATGTTTTCCCAAGTTTTCTTTTCTTTTCTTCTCTCTGGACTCCTTAGTGGCCAACTCTGTTGCATACTCTACTTTATGAATGCGAACCTTGTCCATCCATTCAAGTTCTCTGATTTGGATTGCTCCAAGATTAATTCCCATACACTGTAGCACATTCGCATTACGAATGTTGCCATCATGAAAAGAAATAACATCATCTCTGACCCCCCACATTAGTGACTTCATTCCAAAAAAACCACCTTTTGGTCAGCGAGGCCGTAGAAGATTATTGAACATCTCATAAGGATTATGAGTCTGACCATGTAGATTTTGCAGGATTTTGCCATGTCTCTGTAAATAGGTTTTATGAAATCCATGACTGTTGCTGGGATGGAATGCTTATGGCAGTGTGAACTGTTTGAGAACTGGTTATTGCGATAAATGCAACATGAATTAGGTCCATGAGGGCAAAAGTAGTGTACTGGTTTTTTATCAGTTGACAGTCTGTGGAAGAAGGCAGGCCTTACTGCCTGCTTCAGTTTAAACAAATCCTCATTATTATTTCTAATGGCCATCCCGTAATGCTGCAGTAGTTCTTCAATCATTTTGTCTTTCATCCTGCATTTTATGGTTTTACCATCAGCAAATTTCTTCTGTCTCAAACGGGTACGATACTGTTTTAGACAGAGCTACCAATACAGTCACAATTTTATGCAGTACCGTACCTTTCAACCTATTGTGATGAAACTTTGTCAACTTTCAAGATGGTCATAGGCACCATTAAATGACTGTACGACAAATAGTTAGGGGGATATGACATAATGGACAATGAAATACGCGGAAAAGTGCTGCAACATGCGACGTCTACTTTTAAACTACTGTACGGATTTCAACCAAATTTTGTAAACATGTTCCTTCCATTAGGTAACAATTGACGTAAGGATAAGAAATGCTTACGGTACATACACTCCTAGGCATTACAATTGCTACACTACGAATATCACAGACACGAAATTTCACCGACAGGAAGAAGATCTTGTGATATGCAAATGATTAGCTTTTCAGAGCATTCACACAAGCTTGGCGCCGGTGGCGACACCTACAACGTGCTGACATGAGGAAAGTTTCCAACCGATTTCTCATACACAAACAGCAGTTGATCGGCGTTGCCTGTGAAACGTTGTTGTGATGCCTCGTGTGAGAAGAAGAAATGCGTACCATCACGTTTTCGACTTTGATAAAGGTCGGATTGTAGCCTATCGCGATTGCGATTTATCGAATCGCGACACTGCTGCTCGCGTTGGTCGCGATCCAATGACTGTTAGCAGAATATGGAATCGATGGGTTCAGGAGGGCAATACGATACGACGTGCTGGATCCCAACGTCGACGCATCACTAGCAGTCGAGATGACAGGCATCTTATCCGTATGGCTGTAACCGATAATGCAGCCCCGTCTCGATTCCTGAGTCAACGGGGTCGTTTCCAAGAAAGCAACCATCTGCACGAACAGTTGGATGACGTTTGCAGCAGCATGGACTATCAGCTCGGAGACCATGGCTGCGGTTACTTTTAACGTTGCATCAGAGGCAGATGCGCCTGCGATGTTGTACGCAACGACGAACCTGCTTGCACGAATTGCAAAACGTCGTTTTTTCGAATGAATCAAAGTTAATCATGATGGTCGCATCCGTGTTTGGCGACACTGTGGTGAACGCACATTGGAAGCGTGTATTCGTCATCGCCATACTGGCGTATCACCCTGCGTGATGGTATGGGGTGCCATTGGTTAAGTGTCTCGGTCACCTCTTGTTCGCATTGACGGCACTTTGAACAGTGGCCGTTACATTTCAGATGTGTTACGACTCGTGGCTGTACCCCTTATTTGATCCCTGCGGAACCCTACATTTCAGCAGGATAATGCACGACAGCATGTTGCAGGTCCTTACGGGCCTTTCTGGGTACGGATAATGTTCGACTGCTGCCCTGGCCAGCACATTCTCCAGATCTCTCGCCAACTGAAAACGTCTGGTCAATGGTGGCCGAGCAACTGGATCGTCACAATACGCCAGTCACTACTCTTGATGAACTGTGGTATCGTGTTGAAGCTGCATGGGCATCTGTACCTGTACACGCCATCCAAGCTCTGTTTGACTCAATGCCCAAGCGTATCAAGGCCGTTATTACGGCCAGAGATGGTTTTCCTGGGTACTGGTTTCTCAGGATGTATGCACATGTAATCACATGTCAGTTCTAGTATACTGTATTTTTCCAATGAATACCAGTTTATCATTTGCATTTCTTTTTGGTCTAGCAATTTTAATGGTCAGTATTATAGTTCAGGGGATATGAAGTCATAAACAATTATATGGTTGAAAAACTGTGGTATCATGAGACTTCCGAATAAGGCCACATTATTCATTCTAAAATCTTCATGGCATTTTGGACACTTGACCTTCAAAACAAAAGGAAGATCACTGTCACATAAAATTTTGGATGATGCATGACAAAGCATACTTTACAGGTGTACTTCGTCAGATTCTACAGTTGTATTCCGATCCTGATGAAATTTTTAAATATGATTGGAAAATACAATTTATCAGTGCATTACTAATATTTTCTGATTAGCTACAATTATTTTAATTAATTAACACGACTAAACAGTTGATTTTCAGTTTTTGGGAAAGTTTCAAATGAAATGAAATTTCTGAAAATTCTAGCAGCTCTCTCTGCAAGTTACGTTACATTTTTCAGGGTGATAATGATCAAAGAAACATTTAAAACAGTAATACTGTACACATCATTTTATGTAACTAATTTAAGTTTAAGAATTTTTTTAAAATATGCTTCAGAGGAAAGCATACTTCATTCAGATTTTTAAATGACGGTTTTGTAGCTTTCAGCTTAGATGTATACCAAGCATACTGAATCATTGGGTGAAAACCACCAGCAGAAGAAATTTGTTGTTACCAACGCATCGTTTTAATTCGAATTTGAAGAAAAATATAAAAATTATTTTCTTTGTTTGTCTTTTTGCTTGTATTTTATGAACGGTCATATCATACATCCGATTGTGATACAACTTTCTCAATTCGTTGTTTGCACTCGCGTGAAAGGTTATAGGCGTGCTAAAGTTAATTTCGAATGGTGCGTGGCAGAGCGCACTTTGCAATTTCATTCGATTCTTACGAATTCACGCTGAAATGGCTGGATTCATATGACTGTCATTCGGGTCAGAGGTTGCTCATACCCTGATTAATATATGGGCTACATTTCGTAAGCCACCGTACGGTGCATGGCGGAGGGTACCTTGCAGTTCGTTAAAAAGTTTGTTACTCTTCACTTTGAAACGGCTAGACAGATTTGAGTGAAATTCGAAATGAAGATAGCTTATACGCCGAATTAATAAGTTTCGTTAGTCTCCATAGGTGCATGGCTGAGGGTAGGTTACAGGAAACTTCCAAATTGTTTCAATGGTTACCATGAAAGTCACCACATAAATGTATGATTTCATGAATGAAATTTTTATAATCTGCAAGTCAGTGAATTTAGATGGTGGAGGGTACTTTGCAACTTTGACACCGTTTGACCAATCATCATGAAACTTGGCGCAATATGTATGCTTTCATATATAGGAAGGAGAGGAGTAGGTGGAGGAGGAGACGGACGGTAAGCGGAGGGAGGGAACGGACAGAGAGGAGAGGAGGAGAATGAGAGAGAGGGGAGAAGAATGAGAGAGGGGAATGGTGACAGGAGAAAGGAGATGAATAAAAGAAGAAAGAGAGAGAGAGATAGATAGGAGGAAGAGAGGAGGAGATGGACAGGGAGAGAAGGAGAAAGGTGGACAGAGAGAGGAAAGGAAAAGAGAGATGGACTGGAATAAATAAGTTCCCGGGCGAGATTTTATGAGATAAAAATCCGAAAATAAAATTCTGTTCTAATTCCCGTTATGTCGAGGCGGCACTGCCGCTATAACAGTACGGCACTGGCAGTGTGCGTGACACCACATACAGAACTGCTGGAAACGAATAATTTTGACGGCTGTGTGATAGGACACAGACTGCCGCAGGGGTCAATGGCTTGGGACGCGCAGCCTTCTGAATGTATATAGCCACATGTTGCGTGGGAGCTCTTGTTGAAACACTGCAGCTGTTAAGAAGATTGTACTGGTCGATCTGTTGCAATTCGGCATGAACCGTTCTACAACTCTCTGTCTTGTGTGTTACTGGAGGGCACGATTCGAAATGCCTTCTGAGCAGTGTGTGTGCGTGTGCTTGTGTGTGTGTGTGTGTGTGTGTGTGTGTGTGTGTGTGTGTTTGTGTGTGTGTAGCTTTTGTGCTGTTGGCAGGCTGTCTCCCCGCTGCAGCTTCGGTCTGTTCATTGGAAGGAGTGGGGGTACTTCTCTGAGCACGTAGCTCTAAGCAGTGGTACGGTGACGCGTGTATTCGAACTGAACTGTGACGTGGAATGCCAAAGGAGAGCTGAGGCATCGTTCCACTGCGGTCTGCTGTGTAGTCCGTAGCGTTCCTTCGCCACCACTGCCTTTTGGTACCGAACGAACTGCTTGTCCTTCCCGGTGTTATGAACGGGAGAATACTCGCACGTGCAGACCAAATGTCTGCGTGCGGAGTAAATTGCGGAGGGTGGCGACACGGAGAAATTGTTTGTTCAACACCCAAACCTCCAGATGTCAGACCGACAGAATATCAACAAAAACTCCGATGTAAAGCTTGCTATGTGCCGTCGTCCATGAGAACGTGAATAAAAAAATGTTCAAATGTTTGTAATTCTATCGGACCAAACTGCGTGGTTATCAGTCCGTAGCTTACAAACTACTTAAACCTAGGTAAACTAAACTACGGACAAACACACACACCCATGCCCCAGGGAGGACTCGAACCTCCACGGCGAGCAAACGAGCGCTCCGCAGCGAGACGCTTTAGACCGCTCGACTACTCCACCGCGGCAGAACGTGAATAAACTATAATAATAAGCAATAACTGTTCTCCGGAGTACAGGAAAAGCATAACAGTGAGAATATCGAACTCCTTTGAGCAAGTTAGTTGAGTGTTAGTTAACTTTACCGATCGTCCTAGGTTCACTGGTAACGACAGATGTTTTACTGCAGCACTCATGTTATACGGGGCAACGAGTACCTGGCATGTGAAAGGACTGTTCTGATTTTATAGCAGTGTGTTATCGGCAGTTTGCTTTTGCTCCGTTTCTTTCAAATTAGCAAACCTGGAGGGAAGATTATATAGCAATGTCTCTGAAAATAGGGTGTATAATATACATGACTGCTGCTGGTATGGAATGTTTATGGCTGTGTGAACTGCCTGATACAGAATAAACGAACACAATAGCAAAAGAAGAATACAGGAGCTTCATCACACGTGCAGCTGTATTAATATTAATATTATTATTATTATCATTTATATTTCCTCACGTCTGCTGTAATTACTTCTTTATTCTCGTTTTCCGATTGCTTCTGTTTATTCTCTGTAACTACGACTATACAGATTTGCTACTTTCATATAAACGAAGCTAAAGCTGACAGCCGACAACACGCAGCCATAATATCAAAACAGTCCTTTTACGTGACGGGGACACTTACCCCATATATCACTTGCCGGCGTACTGGAAAAAAAAATGAATTGCTGCGATCAGGGCTTGAACCCAGGGTCTATTTCCCTTTTTTCCTATTTTTTATTTATCTATCAATTTATTTATTTCTTTTTTTAATTTTTATTTATTTATTGCTCTATGGGTAGTTATATTCCTTGCGATTGCTGACCGTCATTGTTCGATGTGTTGTTGGCTCACCTTTTTCTTTATCACAGAAGCCGTTCAGCCCTCTGAACGGGCGCGTCGAGCCAATGCGCCCGGCTGAGGCCTTTGGTATAACAAACTAATGCTCTACCAACAAGCCTGCAGGAACTCTACATGATGTGTTCTCAAAGGTATGTTTTTCCTGTACTCCATAGATCTAATGTTACCTATCATTGTAGTTTAATAACGTTCTTCAAATCAACAGCTCGTATCACGAATCATATCGGTTATTTTGTTGATATCCTATCGATATACAAATTTCGGAACCAGTCTGACTGACATCAGGATGTTCGATATGAGCCATATCAACGAAACCAGTTCGTATTCGCCAGATGGAAAACCGGTTTAAAAATCAGCCTCAAGGTGAAACACGTCTTCTGAATATGTGGTCGTGTTCCATTTTGATTTACGCATTAACCTAAAGTGGTTCTGCACCATTAATGTTATCTATTTGTGTGTTCATTATTTTATTATTTTCATTAATGATCAATGTCCCATGTTTGTATATGTTTTCCCAATATTTATATGTTTCCACCCGTGTGATTGAACTTGTGTGTTCATGTGAATGTGGAAGATTGCTCTAAATATTGACTGACTGCCGTGCAATGGCTTACACTCGCTGCCTCCCGCTTTAGGTCTCGTTTTACTGTAGTTAAGAAAGCATGGCTTAGTTTGTCGTCTGCGCTGGCGTCTGCTTGATGGCCAGAGACAAGCTAACTTAGCAAGATGGCAAGGTGGCCGTATTCTTAGTGTGATACCAACCTAATTTTGGACGAAAGAGGTGACAGGAGACCTCTCTGGGAGCGGCTGTAAAGGGAATTGTCTTGGCCAGGTAGCAAGGTTTGGTAAACACTTGTCTCTGCACGCGCTCTGCGTCGCTTTTAGCGCGCTCTACGTTTGGCGTATGACAGGGGGAGGTTTTTTCGTTGCCTTAGAGATTCACTCTTCACTATTCATTCTGGATCCGATGACTGTGGAAGTAAGTACTCCACCGAATCATGCTGAGAGGAAGGCATGCTGTTAGGATTGTCTTCCTTTGTGATCAGGCAGTCTTGATTTTTCAGTGATAGTTTTTTGAGTAATTCTTTCGCTATACGAGGCGAAGTGTTTCATAATTTACAGAACTCGAGTAAATTCAGTGTAAATTTATTATTTGCATTTGTATTCCAGTGATGATTGTGTGACCGGTTTTGCTCAAGTTAGAATACATGTGTGTGGCCTTCAGCCTTTGTGTAAATTGAGTGTATGAGAATTTCCTAGCTGTTTTTTACTAATGCTTCAATGTCGCATCTGTATCTGCGAGAATGTTAAATATTTCTTAGATTTTCTTCTTTAAGTTCCTGTCTTGTATCACAGATTGTAACCACGTGCTTTCATAACGGTCAGTACTTCGGCCTTCAGCCATTGCTAGCTTTCTTCTATTTGAAATCTTGCACGTGCTTTACTCACTGATTCTAAATTAGTTTGAAAATGCTATGAAATTTGGTGTGGTCGCACACCACGTGGTACTTAATAATAGTGAACTGCTAACTCCCCACACATGAGTTGTGTAGTGCACAGTATATTTAAATATTTGTGTGATCAAGAAATCTGACATTTCGTCAAGACGCCACCGACGCTTCGTTTTACTGCTGTTATTCAGTATTCTCAAAGAGTAATGTACTGCTAGCATTATGCATGTGTCTTTGAATGAATGAACGTGCTTTCAGCTACTCATTGTGTATTTGCAAATTTCCTCCCATGTTACCTTCATATTCAAAATAGGGCAGAAACAGTTACATTACTGGCAGTAATTTTATGATTTAATTCACATTTGTACAATGCGTGTGCTTAAGTTGGTCTGCCTCATTTATTTGCTTGTTCATTTTTCTGAATAGATTATGATTTTAAAGTGTCGAACCTCTGCTAATGATTCCATGCTCCCTGTCCCATGTTTAATTATCTATTGATTTATTTTTAACATTGATTTTGCGTTTGTTAAATTGTTGGCTGCCCCCTTAAGTAGTTAGATAAATTTTCGTTGCTCATGTACTGTGGCGACTCATAAAGAAATTTAGAGCAGCAGTGAGCGTTTTAACTTACATTTGCAGATCTCAACTGCCTGAGATCTTGCCAATTTTAATAACAGGCTACTTTCAACATGCCAGAAGGACGAATTCTGTCAGCGGTATGCCAGGTGAAAGAAGCGTGTAGTTCTCGAAACAAAATTCTGGCTCAGACAGCCGAATGAAAGAAGAGTGTCTTTACTATTTTTCTTAATGAAACTGCACTTAATTAATTGTCGAGCCCCATTTATGGATCTTAAATAAAATAATAAATGGTGGCAATGGAAACGTGGGTTAGTTGTCTCTCCTCTAGAATGGAGCAAGAGACAAGATATTTGATTTAACTACACAGCATTTGCAACATATATAGCGTGGGAGAATTTCAATTAGGACAAACGGTTAACGTTTAACAAAATGATTTATTGTCCAAGTCATAAACGACAAAGGAAGAGAGACCAATTTAAATATAATAAACACACACCTTACAAGAGAATCCACATTTACATTAGATGATATGGCCCTAATACTGCCCACCAGCTAAAGTAGTACTAGCGTAACTAATAATGATTATTTTTCAGAGGGGAGGAGGGAGGAACTGATTCACAATCACACACCGATACATGCAGCAAGCCATGCATGTTCTAACCAGCCCCGAACACAAAAAAAAAGCAATGAACAGCTGGTTCACTTATGCACCAATAAAGGAAAAACTTTATTCCGCAGTGTATAGTCTTGTGGCGTAGGCTCGGAGTAGCTATCAGCGGTAACAAACACATGTGATAGAAGACCTCGTGGCGTGCGATACAGACGCGAAGTATTTCCAGAGAAATTCAAGATATCGATCAAATAGAAAAATTCGCTAAATAATACTTAAAAACGGTTGTTTTGGTGTTCGTTTTACACAGGGAGAAGAGAACTACTGAATGGTAGAGGTTTCAGGTCAAAACAGCACTCTACAGGGTCGGATCTTAGAATCCCAAAAATTAAAAACAAATTCGTTCTACGCAGGGGAATCATATCTAGATAATAGGTAAGGTTAGAGAGTGATACGACATGTTACGGAGTCAAATAGCGAAATTTGAACAAGTTAGAAAAAATTCAAATTCGTAACAAATAAGATCGCGATATAGGTCGTTCTACTCAGTGAAGTTATATCTAGTTAATGAGCGAGGTTACACAACCCTACAGTACTTCGCGAGGTTGGATCCGAAAAAGTTGGGAAAGGGAAAATTTAAGTTCGCAAAAAATAAATACGCAAGATATGTCATGTAACCATGTAACGATCCATTCTACTCAGGGGAAGAAGAGATATCTAATAGGAATGAGTGCGATATAGGACACGCTATTTGCAATACATGTGGGCAGAGAGTACAAAAGTTACAATTTTAGAAGTACCAAAAATTCGTGGAAAATTACCATATTACACATATTAGAAATCACAACATCTAAGCAAGGTTATAATTAACAAATCTGATTTAGTAAACTAAGAACCTTGTCGCATACCGTCCACGTGTTCTATGGACACAAGATAGACACCGGAAACCCGACCGTGGTGGCCGAGGGGACTGAGGCGCTTCAGTCACGGTCTGCACGGCCACTACGGTTGGGGGCTCGAATCCCCCCTCGGGCATGGATATTTGTGCCGTCCTTAGTTGTAGGTAGTTCATAAGTAGTTTGTAAGTTTAGGGACTGATGACCCCGTAGTTAAGTCCCATAAGCTCTACAAACATTTGAACACATGTGTGTGACACCGGAAGTATTGAAAAGTTCCTGAAAAACGTTAAATTTACCGACGAAATGGAACTGAAAAACATTTAAACATGTAGAAATGTTGGACGGAAGGACTCTACAGTCTGGGAATGCAAGGATTCTGTTAAAAAAAAAATAAATAAATAAATAAAAAAAAAATAAATAAAAAAAAAAAAAGAAACCACCATTGTGGCCGCGAAATCAAACTTAGAAAAAATTCATCATGAAATTAGCAATTCAGAACAAAATTAATTAAAATATCATTGATACGGATTGCGGTGATTTGATAGCCTGAACTAGAGATGTGAATGAGCATTTCCAACTTGCAATCGAATCAGTACAAAGTTTAGCTACGTGCTCAGAGCAGAGCCAACACCGAAAAGCATCTTACCCCACTAAATACGAGCCAACGACTCCTGGCCGCCCTCGTGCTCGCTACTCTCCGGCTATCTAGAGTGCAGGGGGAACCTCTGCAAAGGGCTTAGCCATACTCAGGTAAGCTACTTAGCAGCACACCGGCACAGACGAATATATACAGACGGGAAACCTCCGTAAGGGTCCAGTCCTACGCTCAGGGATGCGGGGGGGGGGGGGGGGGGGGGTTCCAGCAGTTCCGTAAGATGTTCCATGATGGCGCTGCAGTCAGTAGCAGTCCTTTAAACTGGCCAGAGCAGGTGGCAGGTAACGGCTGACCCCACCACCACCTCCCCTCTAACGCCGGCACGCCGGACACAGCTGTGGCCTCGAGGCAGGCGGCAGGAGCTCTCCCCTCAGCATCCCCTCCACGCTACCCTCTGACGTGCGAGAGGCATCCTAAGCCAGGGAACCGCCTGACACATGCTAGCATCTTACGGAACTATGAGGGGAGCGTAGGACAGTGGTTTAGGGGGGGGGCTTCTCCTCTGTATATGTTACCCTGTGACACCGGCCATTGGGAGTGAATGTGGACCCTCACAAAGCATCTTTCCTAAAGATTTGCCTATGGCTGGGAGTTGGCAGAACTTGACCAGCACCATAGGCAACTGCAGCCATGCTGTTTGAACCAGCAGATAACAAGAGCAGTGATGCGCGGCGAACGCTTCTTTAAACTGTTTTGTACACAATTTCCATTCATGCTGTGTAAACGGAGCCAGTGGGAACATATCAAAGCATACGCCCTCACATATGGGGCCTCATACAAAATATATTCTTTTAAATTATGAAACACAACAAAATTATCCCATATTTTTGACAAAAAAAATAATCTTGTACATCTGGTATCTCGCATAGTGCGAATGGAGCGTCTCGCTACACTCTAAAAATGTCTGAAGCCCATCAACATTTATTTACTGGGGATAAAATAAATGGAACACATTACATGCACGTGTTTCAGTGTCAATAAAAATATCGAGAGGCGAAAGTCGAACCAGTACTGACAAGGAAAGTCCATGGGCTCTAAGAAACATATCTGTATGAACGTTTTGTTACAGGATCTCTACATACACCTCAATGTGCTGGTGGGTGTCGTTTTTCTGCAAAGCTCTGCAACCATGCTCTAGATAGCACTGTAGATGTAATTGTAGACGCCATACATAATGCAGATATCTTAACTATAACTTATGTAATAATAATCGTCTATGTTCTCTATCGAATTGTCATCAAAAGCCTTGATGATAGTTGCAACTTTAACCTTCTTCCCGAAAGACTGTTGGTATTCACTGCCACTGCTTCCATCGTCTCTTCCCGCACTTACCGTAGCACTACCGCTTGCAATGAGTTGTTCGTCATTATTATCCCTATTATCATTATTATGAGTTTGTAACAACAGTATCTAACTTATGCTCATATTTCTTTACCATAACAGATACGAGGAAGCATGCAAATGATTCATCGTCTACACTGATACCATCTTCACGAAGAAGGGTTCTTCGTAACTTCATCTCAGCTAATCGCAATACATTAGCAGGATTGATTACCAATCGCCGCCCCATCTGACGCTTCACCACACAAATAACATCACAAAACGCAACTTCGGAGGCACATTGCGCCGTCCCTACTGGCGAACCGACAGGACAAAGTGCATTGTGCCAAGCCACACGCAGAGGTCTCTAACGGACGACTGCAGAGTTTTGCAGATGCGGGAGTATCACTAGTGCAATAACGGATATTTACATTATCTCTCATACGATTTTGGTGTATATGTGTTTGTTCGAGCCCAAGTACTTTCCTTGTGAGTGAGATAGTTGTTTGTGCAAGTTGTCGAAGGGAACAGGTGGTGGACGGCTTTCCTCCTCTCGACATCGCTTTTCCCTCTGGCGCAGAAAATTGTGCCTCCGCCACGACACGCAGCCCGGAGCAGGCGCAGGTCGCGTCGGCGTCGTACTGCGTGCCAATTTGCGCGGTCCCGTTAGAATACGTTCGTCACAAAAACGCGTGCTGTGGCGCGTCACTGCGAGAGTGCTTTACGCGTCTGAATATGCTCCAAACACCTTGTAAAGATAACCACACTCCCTAACGGCGCTGCTGTCGCGGGATACAACCAAGCCCGCACAATCTCGTAAGCGGTCGACTGCGAACAGCGGACCACAGTCTAACATATACAGTCACGACACTCACTGCTGTAAAAGTTGTTACCAACTGACAGTTGCTGCGACACTAGCGCTCCTAGCGGTGGGCAAGCTGCCGAAGGAATAATTTTTGTTTATAATCGCTTTTGTACGTAATTAACGAAATACTTACTATAATTTTTGCGTTACAAGCATTATTAAAATATCGAGAGACAAACGTAATACGGAAATTACTATAAAAACAGCGTCATTTAAATAATTCAACGTTATAAAGAACTACTCTGTCACGAACAAATATTTTCGAATATGTGTATATTTGCTGCTTATTCCGCTGAAAGTAAGTTGCATATAAACATAATGGTATAATACATTTATATTATGGTCTGTTGTTACTGTAACAGCCAGTTTATGACGTGTATCAATTCGGTACGGAGTCTCATGATTCTCACATTTTTACATGTCACTCGTCTTTCTTATAAGCGCATATTCTTTTAAGTGTAATTACTTTAGCTTTAAAAAACCTATGTTTTGATGATTCTTGCCCTTTGTGGTTCAGATGTAGCAAAAATTGTGGGATTGGGTTCTTATTTGTTGGAAAACGATTTGGTTGATTTTATCATTTTATTTCCACGTCTGTGACGTTTTTCCTTCAGCTACAGCTGTGATGGTTGATTTGGTATGTTAAATACCACATTTATTGCATTCTATATATGTTTCCTTTGTTCCACCCTCACCAATTTTACTGGAATTGTAATGAAGAATACTTAACGTTCCTGCATAGAAATTGACGTCTCCTGGTGTTTCCTAGGCATTTTTATTTTTAATACAAAATGAAATTACTCATTTGAAGCCTGTATGCTACAGGATGATTGTAAATTAACTGCCCTGTAATGTACCGTTTCCTACCTTATCAGCGATCTTATGAAACTTAAGAAAGACAAATGGGGAGCTATTTTTAAATTATTACGTATTTATAAGGCACTGCATACGTTCTCTAATGTAAAAAGTATGCTGAAGTCAATCTAAACGATACTACTCGCACTCATCAACTATCGTATTCAGAGACGTAGCTTGCCGGCCGCTTGGAGCGCTGCTATCGCAGCGTATAACAAAAATCTGTGGGAGTGTCGTGACTGTATATGTTACACTGTGCAGCGGACAAATTGAAGAGCGCCTCGGCGGCCATTGTAGTGGCAAACTTACGCGCGAACTTTAAATGTGCTTAAGATTCTTTTGATTAGAGAGAGTATTCATTTGAGTTAAGTCGCGAAAACTATGTATAATTGAAATATATAACTACAAAACCGCTTCAGACTCCTTGAACTACAGCAACTATCGGTTGTTTGTAAATTTATTACGAATACGGTGTAGAAATTGGCCAACAGCGTTTCCTCTTCCTAACGAAACCGAACTATAACATGTAGTTTTTTTGCGTTCTAAGTGCAGCATATGAACAGAACTTTTCATCGGACACGATGTTTTGGCCACTTTCTCAGTATATTATAGGATTGTGAAACTTTTGTACAAACATTAATTTCGGAAGAGTTTCATACTTTACGTGTTTCCTTTAATGCTATATTCTCCAATATTTAGATATTTCATACCGTCAAAAAATCAAAGATGGCTGACTGAAACAGCTAATGTTAAAAATCGATTGTGAAAGTGAAATATGCCATCAGATACATAAGTGAAAAATAGCTTCTTACCTTGTGAATACAGCAAACAGCCACTACCAAATTCTGTTAAGAACGCGAAGTATGCCATAACGTTTTCTTAACTAAGGCATCTGACATGAGTATTAGGGTATCTAGCAAGAAAATTAGCATTTTTAATGCTGTAAGCCAAATACCTCACAGCAGAGTGAACTGCTCAAATGTCAGCAATTATCATCACAGGCATCCACTGTGGCTATGTGTCATTCATATCTGGAACTATACACAGGTCTGCAAACCTCTTTCATTTGTTATACCTATATGAAAAGCAAATTACCTTTAAATTCTGCGTTACAAGTTGCCAATGTTAATTTCATAAACAAAAATTCGAACTGCAGTGATGCAACTAATTTTGTGATCCTAATAGGTATTTTATACAATCATAAAATGAAACTTTTTGAACTTCCTGTCCACCAGTACTGCCCAAAGTACCTCCTTTTTAAGAGCTACTAGTATTGTAAAAGCCTGTTATTTATTTCATTCAATCCTATAATGTCTTGACTGACAGTCTGTTAAGCAAGAGTAACTATCTCTGAACACGAGTAGTAGGGCTACTTGTATTCCTGAGAAATATAAATGGGAATACAGTATTCGATCTTTTTATTTCTTTCTTAAATTGAATTGTGTGTTTAATCGTTGAGCAGCTCTTCACCATCGTGTTTCATGTACACTGCGATAGTCAAACAATACAGACGTGACTATCAATTGTGTATAAATTCCGCAGTAGCTATTTAATACACAATTTACCAGCAAATAACACTCGTATTTAACTGACGCTTGTCACTACCATGGCGGCCGGGCGAAGGTTCAAATTCTCCCGCGACAGCCGCGCCATCACGGAGTCTAGTTATTTTTACAAGGTCTTTGGATACAACGACCTATATAATCAACATAGACTAGCTAAGGTGCTGCCATACTTGAAGCAAATTGAAAGCTCAGCCGCCATGTTTTATAACGTCACGTAGGCGTAACCAGTCGTCTGCTATATCACTAAATCATACCACTTTCAATTTCAATACTAGACAAATCGGAATGTTTAATTACAAAAAAAAATGTTTGTTAAGCTTATGGGACTTAACTACGGGGTCATCAGTCCCTAAACTTACAAACTACTTATGAACTACTTACGAACTAGGACGGCACAAATATCCATGCCCGAGGGGGGATTCGAACCCCCGACCGTAATGGCCGTGCTGACCGTGACTGGAGCGCCTCAGTCACCTCGGCCACCGCGGCCGGCGTTTAATTACAAATGTCACATTCACTGGATCGGCTAAACATCGTCTCATTCATACAAAAAACTTGCCTTTTCACTGTCCCTTAAACAATATTTTAATGTCGTGTACATTTGTCTAATCCGAATACCTCTTTCCTCTGCAGATTTGGCTTTATATAAATGATTTATTCTACACCTGAAGTAATGTTTTAATAACAGCTTTATTAGGCTGGTGTAATGAGATTCTTCCCAAAATTCCGACGATACCATTAAGTGCTCGTAGTTGGTAAATAAAGTAGGTCTGTTTCCCAACATTCTAAATATATCTACATACATTCACAAAAAGAAAATTTTTCTTCCCTAATAAAGTAAAAGTGAATCATCAGACCCCTTTCTGCCACTTCGAACATAAGTACAAGATCATTAGCGTTATTCAACAGACTGTCTTTTATACCTTTTAATCCGATTAATCCTGTTATACTCTCATTTTTAGGACAAGGAGAACTTCAAAGCAATCTAAACACTTCAGTTTTTTACTTGCCTAATGATACATCCAGAAATATAGTAAACTACTTTTTCGGAATATGATGTTAGTATTTCGTATTCTAACACATACTCATGGCCTTAAATAATGATTTGAAATAAGTAATAAAAGAGGTTCCATGTCTCCTGCTTGGCTACATGACATATCTTCAAATGAAGCTGATTCAGCTATCTGACGTTTTTTTCTCCAGATCTCCTTGCTGGCGTTTTTGTTGTTTGAAGATGTTCAGGGAATCGCTTTAGCCAGAAGCCGCTTTGTACCATTTGATACTTACAGACAATAAGATATTCCAACAGTCTTACTACCGTGATTCGTACATATATGCTGCGCATACACTCGGCATGATTTCAGCTTAATAAATAACTTTTCAAGCTTACTACGATACATAACACGTAAAACCAAAACACGTAAATAGCGTCCGTCTAACTTCCGTATTCGGCGCACTAGACGTTGAAATGAATGGCTGCTACAGTTCCTGGTTGCTGTTACATGGAGCGCTGTTAACCCAGAGATAGCCTCTCTATGTATTTTATGTAGCTCGTTGGCGGGATAATTTAAAACTTCGGCCAGCCGCCACGATAGTCGCAAGCGTTAGATAAATACGTGCATTGTTTGGAGGTAAATCGTGTGTTATGTAGCTACTGAGCTATACATACTCGGTGGTCACATCTGTATTGTTGGACTATTGAAGTATACACGAAGCATGATGATGAAGAGCTTCTCAGCGTTTAACTGCATAAACCGTTTTAAGAAAGGAATAAAAAGTACTAATACTGTCTTCCCATATATATTTCTCAAGACTACAAGTAGCCTTACTACTTGTGTTCAGAGATAGTTACTTTTGCTTAACAGGCTTTTAATCGAGACAATATTGTGTTCTGAATGAAATCAATAACAGACTTTTACACTGCTGGTAGGTTTTTAAAATGAGCCTCTTTTGGCAGTACTGATGAACAGTAACTACAAAAAGTTTCTTTTTCCGATTGTGTAAATAACTCTTGGGGGTACGAGATAAGTTGCCTCACGGCAGTTAGAATTTTTGTTTATGAAAATATAAGCAAGTTGAAAAAAAGGTAAAGCAGTCAACAATCTGAAGCTTGGTTTGAACACCACAGTGCCTTACTAGGCATGGCCCTGTTTGGAGGTGGTTTGCCGTTGCCTTCCTCCGACCTTCGAAATGACTTACCCAGCCAGTTATAGGGAGAACTACAATTTTACGTGGGTTTCGAACCATAGCGCTACACGGTCTTTTTCACATCGGTAACATTGCCAGAGGTGAAAGAAGTGGAACGTGACATATAAAAGTCGCGGCGGAGCAGCCGAGCGCATTGAGGAGGTATGATACAATGCCTATGGACGTTCCCCGTCGGGGGTTCGATTCCCCCCCCCCCCCCCCCACTTGGGGATGTATGTTTGTGCCGTCTTTAGTATAAGGAAGTTCATAAGTAGTTTGTAAGTTTAGGGACAGATGACCCCACAGTTGTCACTTAAGCTCTACAAACATTTGAACATTTTGACAGAATAAAATCCTAGGACCTAGCGGCGATCGAACCCGCGATCTTTCGATTTGATGTCTGGCACTCTGCCACTTTGCTACTGAGCCGCAAACAGAGACTTTAAAGGTTATCTGCGTTACATATACGTATAATTCCATAAATGAATGACATAGCTACATAGGATGCATATCGTGAAGATGAACCGTAGAATGACTATAGTTGCTGACTTTTGAGCCGTCCAAACTTCTGTAAGGTATTTGGCTTACAGTATTAAAATGCTAGTATTCGTGCTAGATACACTAATGCTAATGTTAGATGCACTTAGTTAAGGAAAAGTTAAGGCATACTTAGTGTTCTTAAAAGAAGTTGGTATTGGCTGATTGCTGTATTTACAAGGTAAGACGCTTTCTTGCATTTATGTAGCTGATGGGATATTTCAGTTTCACAGTCGATTTTAACAGTAGCTGTTTCTTTCCGCCCTGTTTCATTTTTAATGGTATAAAATATCTAAATATTTGAGAATACAGCGGACACTCGAGCAAAGACGTAAAGTGTTGTGCAACTCCTCTGATATTAATTTTTCTACAAAAGTATCACCATCGTAAAATAAACTGAGAAAGTGCCAAAAATCGTCTCTGGCGATAAATTCCGTTCACACGCTGACGCTGCACTTATATATATATATATATATATATATATATATATATATGTGTGTGTGTGTGTGTGTGTGTGTGTGTGTGTGTGTAAAGTTTTAATTCGCTTTAGTTAGAAAGAAGAAACGCTGTAGGCCGATTTTTACACCGTATGTGTAATAAATTTACACACATCCGAATGTTGTTGTATATTCAAAGAGTCTGAAGCCGTTTTGTAGTTTTATATTTAAATGAGACATAATTCGAATGAATACACACTCGCCGGCCGCGGTGGCCGAGGAGACTGAGGCGCTTCAGTCACAGTCTGCACGGCCACTACGGTCGGGGTTCGAATCCCCCCTCGGGCATGGATATTTGTGCCGTCCTTAGTTGTAGGTAGTTCATAAGCAGTTTGTAAGTTTAGGGACTGATGACCCCGTAGTTAAGTCCCTTAAGCTTAACAAACATTTGAATACACACTCTTACTAAAAGAGTCGTAAGCACATTTAAACTTCAAGCGGAAGTTTGCCACCATAATGGCCGCCGAGGCGCTCTTCAGTTTGTCCGCTGTTCGCAATCGGCCGCTTACGGAACGGTGGGGTCTTGGTTTGATCCCCGAATAAAGCCGTCCTCACACGGGTCGTGCCCCAAAGTGGCGCAGGTCTGGCGTGCTGTCCACTTAGCTAGAGCACGCTGAGAAACAACCTGCTACATCCCACGGACGTACTTCTCATCGTCATTTGCATTCAAATGTTCAAATGTTTGTTAAGCTTATGGGACTTGGGAACTACGGGGTCATCAGTCCCTAAACTTACAAACTACTTATCAACTAGCTTATCCTAAGGATGGCACAAATATTCATGCCCGAGGGGGGATTCTAACCCCCGACCGTAGTGACCGTCCAGTCCGTGACTGGAGCGCCTCAGTCCCCTTTGCCACCGCGGCCGGCTTTGCTTTACCACCGCAGCGCTCTCCAGCGCCCGTTGCGGGCTGGCGCGTAGATCATGTTTACAAAGATGGATGCCCGTTAAATTACACGGTATTTCTGTTAGCGATCGTCGGAAAGAAACGAAATGCTTTCTTATGATTTAATGTGGCATGCAATCTCTTACAGATTTTTTTTTTTTTTTTTTTTTTTTTTTTTTTTTTTTTTTTTTTTTTTTTTTTTTTTTTTTTTTTTTACTTTGCAAAGCACAAAGATGGTACTTTTATCTGAAAGCGCTTGAGAATAATAACGAATTTACGACAAAATTACTTTTGGCAAAAATTCTTTAAAAAATTGTGAACGGTGAAATAGGCATACATCATTTACACCAGCTGAAATAGTCTTGCTCTTATAATCCCGATTTCCACGTTGTACATAATTCTGCATATTCGGAAATAATAGGTTCTGAAAAATATATTTTCCTTCATATACACGCGGGACAACGACTCAGCTCGACAATATTCTTTGTGATAATTTCTGATTTCAGTATTGTACGTAAACACTGTTCCTCCTACACTGCATCTGCTTCCGTAACCACGTGTTAGCCATGTTCACTTTTCACAGTGAAACTGAACTATTCCAACAGTGTACTGAACTGCAATTTAATTGAAACACCGCGGGGAAAACCGAGTGACGTAGGGTATTGTCTTGAATTTTATTTGTTCCTGTGGCCTAGAACGAAAAGCTCAACAAATTCTCTCGTGGACAAAGTTCGTTCTTGTTTCTAATAAATAACGTCGAACACCAAATATTATAATTGTATTAAATTAACAAATAAGTTACACAAACCGTAATTAAACCAAATCGTTAAAATATATGGGCGCGTGTTTATGGAAGTCTGTTATTTAATACATCTCTTTTCCCCCACAGCTCGTGACGCTAACCACCACGCTAATAGGTAGTTTTAAAAAGAAATAACAACGAATATCCGATATCACACTTGAATTATCAAGAAAGAACCAGAAACGTTAAGGAAAAAAAGAAAAAAAAATTATTTCGGATGTGCACGGACGCAAAACTGTTCCGGTTCCAATACTTACGCCACAAACTGCGAGACAACCAACTACGCTATTCCTACACTGGAGCGGGTGCTTCTGTTTTCGGTATACTACGCTTTTAAAACATGTTGTAATATGTTATTTATGTATGTCATAGCATCACAAAGACGCTTCTTTGATAGAATGCGTTACACCGTAGCAAAGGAACGATATTCTTTCACTTTATTCAAATCATAACACTAACACGTTAAATACGACAGCCTTTAAAGCTATGAAAATGTTGTTTCCGGTAATTTATTGTAACAAGTAATATCTAAAATGACGTGTTTTCAAAATTTCTTCAGTATTCTGACGCTTTAAAAAAGATTATATTCATACATCGTGCGCTACAACGAAAGGAGGAACGAAATACGGAGTTCCGTTTGCATATGGCGGTTCAAAAGCTCTGTTTCTCACGTGAAAACCAGGTCGCTTCTCACAGGCCACGTTCCACTCTACAAAGCAAAAATCTAACATGCTAGATCCTTTATTCCACGCTTCGCAGGGTAGGGTACGTTATATTCCACGCTGCGGGGTCACCACTTCTTCCTCCACGTGCGTTTCCACGTCCCACGAGAGGACGGCTTAAGGGTATGTTTATGCTGCCACCTCGCTGCTCGCAGGCATAGCACGGCGATTTTGAGCCCACTGCCTGTTATGGGCGAACTTAGGCTACGGCAACACCGGACGAGCCTCGCTTAGCGCCTAGATACCTCGCGACTCGCCAGGTGCCGCACCTTGCTAGACAAACAGTTGCGGTCTTATGGGACCGGCCGCACTGAACGCCAGGTGACTACGCCAGTCTCTTGGCGTGTCGCTAGACGAACGGTCGTGTTGGTTCTTCCTGGCCTGTCGGCTAGTGACTTCGGAGATTGTATCACCAGATAAACACTGTGATTTCGTTTGTTTCAACACTGCCATGGATGACGAAGCACTGATTTCGGCTGTATTCAAAAGAGAATGTTTGTGGAATCACGATCATGAACTTCACAAAAATGTAATTGTTCTATAGATGTGGGAAGGTGTCGCAATGGAAACTGGCAGCTCTGGTAAGTTATATTTTTATTCATGAAAGCAACTACAGGTTAATAACAATTCTTATTACATAATAATAATCGTAGAGGTTATGATATTTTTAATCTTGTAATAATCTGAATGCTGAATGAATTCCATCTGTCGGCCATCACGATCAATGATGTTTTGAGGCAGACAGTTCTCTTCCAGGGCACAGAACCACTCCCGTTGAAGGAATCATCGAAAATATTCCTCGTATTTACTGCGGTGTTTCTATATCTGTGCTGAGATTCTTGTGAACTGATTGTTGACGAAAAATTTTCGTCATTCCCTTCCTGGGTTGTGGAAGGTTGTTCATGCTCCATCACAAAGTTATGGAGAATACAGCTTTCGTAGTTGCTATGGCACTATTTACATCAGTTTCGATAGCTTTCTGCAGTATTCTTCACTTGATGCCATTATGCCTAATGCACACTCAACGCTTCGGCGAGCTCTCGAAAGACGGTAGCTGCATATTCTTTTTCTGTCATCAGAATTTCTCTCAGGGAAGGGTTTCATCAAATAGTCCAATGAGGGTAACCACCATCCCCGATTAAAACAAATGGAGTTGATATATTTGTTCCTGGGATCGCTCTCTCCGTTGGAATGTTGAGGTGACCTGAGTCTAGCATTTGAAACAATGTTGAACTTCGGAAGTTGCTCCAGTCACATTGTCGCCCTTCCGTGCCAATGTCAACAGCAACAAATTTACAGTTCGCGTCTACCACAGCTTGCAGTAAAATAGAAAAGTATTGTTTGTAGTTCTAATACAAAGATCCACTGTGATGAGGGCTTTTTACCTTCACATGTTTCCCATCTATTGCGCCGATGGAGTTCGGAAAATTCCATTTCACAAAAAAGTCGTTGGCAATGTTTAACCGTTGATCGGTGGTAGGGACGGGCAAGTATTTATTCTTCAACGAAGCCCAGAAAATTTGACATGTCTCCTTTACTCTGCCAGCCATCGTAGAGCGGCCCAGACGAAAGTGGTACGCAAGAGACCTGTAACTCTCTCCAGTTACCAAAAATCTGAAATAAATATATTATTATTTTATTTTTGTACCAATCGTACAGTCAGTTTCTAATCCTTATAAAACAAATTTAGCATTTTCCTTTTTTTTTCAGAGAAACTTCTAAAAGGGAGGTGGAAGAACTTACAGTCCTACTTTCTTAAAAAAAAAAAAAAAGAAAACAACTGCGCAAATTCGGCAATGGATGATGTTGCCACACCTCCTGGCGCTTTTTTGAACAGTTACAATTTTAAAAAATACAACAATGACCTCCGAACACATAGATTCCAGTATTTCAGAATATAAAAGCCAATCAACAACAGATCGAAGTTCTACGCCAAACGTTCAATCGCCGGAGTATTTAGATGTTCCTCAGGTTGTTATCACATCTCAACCACAGAGGAAAAAATGATTTTCACTTTGTCTACAAGCAAAGGGGACCAGATGTTAGACCTTGAGAGAAAAAAGATTGAAGTACTGGAGCAAGAAATCGACAAAAATGATGATCTTTTGTTCTTTCAAAGTTTGTTATCATATATGGCTGAAATTACACCTTTGCAAAAACTTATACTGCCAAGCAAAATTAAAAATTTAATTGTTACAGAACTTCAATCGGTTCAAGAAGGCATTTACCAGCCGTCTTCGGACACTCATATATTAAACAAAAATACACCGTTACAGCTAGCACAGGAGGAAGAGCAATCACTTAATTTCATTTCCAACAACAGTTCTTCAAATTACATTGTGTTGTTGCACCCTCTCAAACCATTCCCCGAATAACTGCTCCATAGTGTAAAATTTTCTAAAACCTAATTCGGAAACGGCATAAGGAAGTTTCTCTTTACTGACTCATTTTGTAATATTCATGTATCCAGAAGAACGTCTTTAAAAAATAAAAAATTAAACATACGAGCTAAATATGTATGTACTCACAATGTTACCACTAGCCGCTGTTCAGGAGATATACTAGGCCGGCCGCGGTGGCCGAGGTGACTGAGGCGCTCCAGTCACGGTCAGCACGGCCATTACAGTCGGGGGTTCGAATCCCCCCTCGGGCATGGATATTTGTGCCGTCTTTAGTATTAGCTAGTTCATAAGTAGTTTGTAAGTTTAGGGACTGATGACCCCGTAGTTAAGTCCCATAAGCTATACAAACATTTGAACATTTGAGATATACTAGCTCCGTAATTAGTATCTTGTTTTTGTAATTTTTCTGTAATAGCCAAGAGATAGATGTCGAACGATTTTACGGTCATTCGTAAATAACCAAAAATTTTTTTCTGGAAACTCTCGAAGTTTCTTCTACAACTCGTTGAATTCACGTTCACTCCTCTCATAATGAATACTGTGTACCCAGCATGATGGTAGTTTCCGTAACAGTTCATATTTCAAACAAATATTTTCTGCCAGAAGCATTTTCCGACTTAGTACTGAAAGAGACATTTCGAAAGTGCGAGCGAGCCTATGGCGACTGGATCAACGATCCGGTGTATCCACCAAGCATCCAGGCGCTTGGCGCCAGGCGAGTTGCGAGGCATCTAGGCACGTCCAGTGTGGCCTTAGCTTTAGCGTGCACCATCGCAGCTCGCCTTGCTGCTCGCTACGATGGACGCCAGGCGACGATAAGAAACAGGTTTTTGTTTTGCGCTGCGTCCGTCGCCATATGTCTTGGAATTTGAGCTGTGATTGGTTGCTTCGAGGCTACTCTAGATGTGCTGTGTCTGATAGCGGCTGTATCGCTGGGCTTTTTGTCAAAGTAAATTGTTCCTACTCTAAACTCTTCAGCTCGATTTCCATACGACTTCCCAGTTGCCAAGTACCTGAAAAAATATAATAATTACAAAAGTTTCTGTTGTATTCTTATATATGTCTGCCTCATCTGCTTCAGATAACTGCTAATTTCAGCAATATAAGATGATAAGAAAAAAATGAGATTCCTCAAGCGTTCTAAATACACATCAGGTGATGTAGCTCACACAAATTCAGTACCGTGGTGCCATAATTCGATTCTGTGTTGTTTCTAAGAGATAAGACTGAAACTACAGCAGCAAGTGGAACCATGAATCCGGTGGAATCCAGAGATAACAGTCAACAAATCACCGAGTACGGTGTTGAATCTGGTAATACGCGTACTCATAACCAATCTAGAACATATTTATTTCCTCAGAGTCAGCCGCAGTCGCTCATCAACGTAAATCGCCACATTTTTGGTCCTAATTTACATCCGTGTAGCCATGGTTTAAAAGATAAAGTGTGTTGCGACTTTCGCAGTTGCCCTGAAGAAGTACTCTGGATATTTTTATTTAGGTTTTAGCAGACATAGTGATATTATTCATACTTCGAACATTTTTAATTCATAGGATGCACACCATACTTCCTCCGTTTTCCTACTTTCTCCATTTTCAGACATCTGCTTCTTTTGGTAAGCAACATGGCTCCCTGGAGTGAGGGTACAACGATTTTGTTTGTCTTTACGCAGGGGAACTTCTGGAACGGGAAGTGTATTGTATTTAAAGAAATAAAATAATAAATACAAAAAAATATATGACCTACTTCAGCTCTTCACAAAGAGCGTTACAAAGTTGTTGAAGGACAGAAGAAATTGTTGACTTGCCTACTCGAAATAGGTGTGTCAATATTCAGAGACTACACCCAGTATATAGAAAGTACACTGCATGAAGTTCAATTTCTGCAGGTATGGCTTCGATGAATATCACTACCCTAAAAACGTACTATGTACTTTTTCTAATAGATAACTGAAGCAACTTTCCGACATTCTAATCGAAAAAAAATTATTTTGAGTCCTCAGTTCAAACGTTCAAATGTTTGTAAAACTATGGCGCTTAACTTCTTTGATCATCAGTCCCTAGGCTTACAAATTACTTAAACTAACCTAAGGACAATACACATATACATGCCCGAGGACTCGAACCTCCGACGGCTAGCAACCGTGCGCTCCGCAGCAAGGTGGCTTAGAGCACAGGTCACTTCACTGCCGCGTCTTCAGTTACGTGTTCGTTGAGAAGCATATTGGATATTCTATGGAAATCTCTCCAGCCAATCCATTTTTCTACCAACTTTCTGCTCCTTACAGTTTCAACCTCTTCTTTCCGTTGTTCCATAATAGTCATTGCTCCGAGATGTGTATCCTGGATAACCCTCGCTTCATGTTGCAGAGTACGTTCTACAGCAGTCAAATCTTGACTGCCTACTAAATCGTGTGTGAATGTGCACTTGCTTACCGCACTTCAGTCGTCAATTAGGGCTATACTATCAAGCAGCGAGCCGCGGTGGAGTAGCCGAGCGGACTAAAGCGGAGCGTGCGGTTGCTCGCCGTGGAGGTTCGAGTCCTTCCTGGGGCATGGGTGTGTGTGTTGTCCTTAGGTTAGTTTACCTAGGTTTAAGTAGTTTGTAAGCTACGGATTGATGACCACGCAGGTTGGCCCGATAGATTTACAAACATTTGAACATCAGGCAGCGAACTAACTGCTTAGCAACACGGCTGCTTTCAGTTTCTGCGGCTGGGGCGGTCTCCCAGCCCAGTAGGTTGAGCCAGGGATCATCGAATTCCAGCCCGACTACAACCGCTACACCGTTCGAGCGCATAGAATATTTATCAACAGATTTTGAGAAAAATGTTCAGCGAAAAAATTGGAACTTTTTCACAACTTAGAGTGTGATATATTGGTTCGCTAAAGATGTGACTTTCTATTCGTTAATCCTTATAGTTACTGAGCTGCAAAGAATTAAGTAAAATACTGCGCAAAGTTTTGAACAATTCGCATACGAAAAAACACGTTTCCTAGACATTGAGTATGGTTGATTTTAGCATATACAAAGCTGCTGATGAAATTCGGGTAAGTTATCGACATTTTATATTAGGTTGAGAGCAGAAGATAAATCTTTTCATTCAGTGTACATAGCACGTTGTATACGACGGATAGACGAGGGAAGTGCTCCCATTTCTGCCCATGCGGACTTGGCAGCTATAGGAAACACTTACCATTCGAATATGAGAAAACTATTTGGTTTGTGGCTCCAAATTTGGAGACTTCATCTATAAATTGGAGACTCGGGGGAAAATAATGATAATCCACATTTATAAAGTGATGAGATATGACGCTTTTTTGTTTGAAAAATAGTTTCTATTACATGTTTTAATATTAGTTTTAATATTTATATTTGTCATCTCTCAGCAGATTTATGTACTTCTTAGACATTCTGTCGGATATGATTGTTTGAGTCAAATACATTAAAAATACCAAAGTTGAGGATTATCATTATTTACCCCCGAGGTCTTCAATTAACTGACCTGTAGCGCAAGCCAATATTAAAACAGACTCATAACATTTTCTTACTGACCAAGAAAACCATTGAGACAACGAACAAGTGGGTAATTTCTTGCGTATGTGCATCAGTCTTACATGAACTACAGAAAATGTTCTTATCCAATGGCAATTACATTCGCATGTCTAGTATTTTTCTTGTTTCAAATCTTTGTTTCTTGTAATTATACACTAAATTCATGTAAGGGAATGAGGAAAGCTTACTTCAGGAACTGCATATTATTTGCACATCTAGATGATTATCTATTTAGTTTATTCAGTTACATGTAAAAAACTTGTGTCGTTTCAGCATCTACTGTACCTGGAAATAAAACCAGCGACGTATGAATAATTTTACCTCACTAAACTATGCAAAATTTTTCTCCCCAAATTTATTCAATTTAAAAAGTATCTACGTATCTGCTGCGTGTTCTATTCCCAGTGAATCTTTAATCCATTAATTTACATTATGAATTAAAATTATCACAGCACAAGAACCGAAGTTAGCTTCTGAACTTTCAGTTTCCTCCGCCGATTTTCATGTGCCCCTTTCTTCTTCATCTGTATTTATGAATTCGGATTGAAATCCATGAAGTTTTTGTCTACATTCTTGGCTTGTCAAGAACACCCGAAAGCACAAAACTGTGGCATTATTCAAACCAAACAGGAATATTAACCACACTTATTATGACCCGCCGCGGTGGATTGGCCGAGCGTTCTAAGGCCCCTCGCTGTGGAGCTAACGGTTGCTCGCCGTCGGAGGTTCTATTCCTCCCTCGGGAATGAATGTGTGAGTGGTCCTTCGGTGACTTTAACTTCGTTTACGTAGTCTGTAAGCCTAAGGACTAATAACCACAGAAGCAAAGTCCCACAGATTTATAAACATTTGAACACTGTATCTTATGACCCGAAAGCAACTTATATAAGCAAGATGACGGATAAATGTATGTGACTCGAACTGCACACAGCGCCATCCTGTTCTGGTGTCTGTTTCTCAAACTGCTTTTATTTTCGTATGTTCGCTGTGCAGACAACCTCAGGCATGGAAGTTGGTCGGGAAGCGCTACACATGGTACAATTTGTTAGGTGAAGTGGTGGGGGAATAGGAGTTCGGGTGGTCAGACACAACGAACCGACCGACAAGGAAAGTTGGTCGGGTAGGGCCTAAGACCGCCCAATTTATCGGGTGACCAACGAATTGGTCCAATAAATCGCATCGTGTGTAGGGCCCTTTACCCCTACGTTCCAAAAGATAACGCTTTAAGCCTTTCCAATAACAGATCGGGTCAATAGCTGATACAATCAGATGGAGACAATTTGGCGTTATCATTATTTTTCTGGAATATTTGCAGATCTTTGCACATCCACTTTCTACGATCCATTGCTTCCCTCTTAGTTTTACTGTAGGTAATGCTATCATACTTATCACCCAGGGTTTAAACCCTCTTCTTCCTTCGTCTCCCTTTTCACATAGCCCTCTAACACTGTCTTCAAAGGACCGGCTTTTTTCCCAATCCATTACCGTTTTTTCTTTAATTACATTACATTCAACAATTGTCTTTGTTCTCCTACGCTTCTCAGAACCTCCTGATTTTTCACTTTTTCAAATCAAATGTTGGTAAATCTGTCGGACTGAAATTCTGGGTCATTAGTTTACAAACTACGTAAACTAAGGTCAGCTAACCTAAGAACAACATAAACACCCGCGCCCCAGTGGGGACTAGAACACTCGAAGGAAAACGTCCGCGCGCACCGCAGCATGGCGCCCCAGTGCGCGCGGTTGATCCGCCGTGGCTGTCGGAGAATTGCCACACAAGTGGGACGTGATGAGTAAGTTGTGCAAGGAAGCTGAACGATCACGACCGCGCGGGAATGGCCTTACTGTCTACGGCGACTTCCCCAGGATTGCACAGCTGCTCTCCGTCGGAGGTTCAGATCCTTCCGCAAGAATTGTCATGCGTGTTGTTCTTAGCATAAGTTACTTATTGTTAGTTTCAGTATTTTGTAAGTCTAGAAAACACTTAAGCAGTTAGTTCCCGTAGGTTTACAAAAGCTTGAAATTTTTTTGCAATGGGCGTGCAAGCGTTCACATACTCGTAAACGAAGTTTTTGAGGTCCATGTAGGACAGCTGCAGCAGATCGTATAGCTACTAGAGCACAGGCAGTAGAGTATGTAAGCCCAGAAGTGTCAACATGGACAGTTCCCAACCGGATAGCAGTAGGACTATGGTCATAGTCCGTTTTCCATCCATACAGTGCCACCAGAGAATTATTTGGAAGAGGGGATGCCGAACTTTGGTCTTCAACAATAGTTTCTCCCTTCACGAAACTGATTGCCGTTTTCGTGTAGGCCTATACTTGGAGAGGAGAACAGTCAAGACAGTGTGGTCCTAGCCCAGGCCTTACAGTCTTGGGCGGGACAAGCTGTATCCCTTGTTCCGAGTTTGTGGAGGGAAGGCAGATCAGCGCTGTCAACAAGGCACTGGGCAAGCTACTAATGGCTCCATTATGGAGTGGATTGGTATTGCAGAGAACTGACTGGGTTCTGTCGTCTAACGGAACCGAGAATTGGCTGTCAGCGTTTATGTTCAACTGCTTTGAGATGATCTGCAGCCACTCATGAACAAGGCTGAAGTTATTGATAGATGTGAAGCATTGAATTAAAATTTGTGGTGCGGCCGGGAATCGAACTCGGACCTCCATGCTTACTAGGCAGACGTCTTAACCGTTAGACTACCACACCACTAACGATTAAGGCGCCTTGGAATAGTCTATGTACGATTTCCCTCCACAACACAAACTTTAATTCAGCTTCTTTGTTCCAAAGATAATTGCCACTACTGCCAAGGCTCTCCATGCAGCGGAATAGCACCTCAGCAATGGACATGGTGGAACAATCCTGTTATGGTGATATAAATATCAATTAATATGAATAAATAATCCCTGAGACGGATTTACGTCTCAAATATGTCAAAGACATTATTGATAGATGTGAAGCATTCCAAGGCGCATTAATCGTTAGTGGTGTGGTAGTCTAACGGTTAAGACGTCTGCCTAGTAAGCATGGAGGTCCGGGTTCGATTCCCGGCCGCACCACAAATTTTAATTCAATGCTTCACATCTATCAATAATGTCTTTGACATATTTGAGACGTAAATCCGTCTCAGGCATTATTTATTCATATTAAAGGCTGAAGTTGTTATGAAGGGTATGGCACCATGTTTTCACCGAACCACAGTGATACGAAATTATGTAAAGTTCATTAAATACTCAAGGCGTAAAGAGAAAAATGTTTACATTTATTTTCTTTTATGTCAGCTGATCAGACGCTAAACTGTTCACGGAATATTAACAAATAATATATATATATATTTAATGTTTCTTTTATTTGTGGGACGACACAAGAAACGTCGTGGTAGGGTATATTATTAATACTATTTGCTTACATTACCCTCAAGGAAAGCGCTGAAAACACAAAAATATAGTTTTTATTCCCGTCCTTTTTGTTCTCTTTTTGGTCCACTTTAGGTTACGACAGTAACACTAGAAGTGGGCCTTTGCGATCACTTTTTGACAGCTCGAAATTTGAATAAATATCGGCTTAACCGTTCATCTGACACTAAAACTGACTAAACGAATTTATAGAGAAACAAAATCCCCACAACTTTGCTTTGATATATTGTTTGCATATCTCGCATCGTTTCATAGATATTTCAAAAAATAACGGCGATTTGACAGTGTCTGTCTGTCTGCCGGTCTGTACTCTTCTCAGTACCTCCTGATTTTTCACTTTGTCTAATCAAATGTTCAAATGGTAAATTTATCAGACTCACCTTCTGGGTTATTGGTCGGTAGTTTACAAACTACTTAAACTAATGTCAGCTAACCTAACCACGACACAAACACCCATGTACCAGGGGGGCACATCGTAGCACGGCACCCCAGTGCGCGTGCCTAAACAGCCGAGGTTCACTTTGTCCATCCAGCTTATTGTTTCCATTGTCCATATCTCAAAAGCCTCCACCCTGTCTTCCTTCCTCAACGAACACGTTTCGGCACCTTACAGAAGAACAGTCCATATGAAAATTTTTATTAACGTTTTCCTTCTATCTTCGTCCATATAACTGCAAAAATACTTATTTTCTCTAAGATTCTTGTTTTGCGATAGCTTTTCTGTTTTTAATTTCTGTGCTACTCTTCCAGTCTGATTCCATTATTAAATGTTTGTGAAACTATTGGACCAAACTGCTACGAATGTCATTCCCTATAATCATAAACTACTTAAAGTAACTTAAACTGATGACAAAACACACACACACACACACACACACACACACACACATACATGTTCGTTGGAGGACTCGAACCTCTGGCGGTTGCGACCTACCGGATCGTAGTATGATGCCTTAGACCTCGCTGAAATTCTCGCGCGGCTCAGATTCTATTCTGCTTCCAAGATATATAAAGCTTTGAACATGTTCTAATTCCTCTCCATTCGGTATTATCTTTACTTTTCCATTTCCTCCCAGTTATATTACTTTTCCTTTGCATTGACCTTAATTCCGTAATTTCTTCATCTAATTTTAATGGTATCCACTACGTTCTGTAATCATTTTTCATATTTTGTTAGAAGGACCATGTTGTTTGCAAAACTCAAACACTATATTCTTCTTCCTCCATTTTTTAGCCCCTTAACCTCTATTAAGCGATGGTCATTATATCTTGTGAGTATGTATTAAAGAGGGTAGGAGTCAGACAGCATCCGTGTCTTACTCCTTTTCCTAGTTCCAACTAGTTGGTACTTTCACTTGAAAGTTCACTGCATTCGTATTTAGCTATTGCATTTCCCATATAGGGTGTTTCACTAAGTGTGTTTGCCTCTGTAACTTATAAAATAATAGATGACGGGAAATTTTAATGCGGTAAGTCAACACAAGAAATGTTATACTTTCTGCGGGACTATGAACATAGTTTATTGTATCAGTTTCCAAAGAGTTACACCACACAGATATAATTTTTTAAATGGAACAATAGTTTTTTTTCTATCGTGTATTGGATTCGTTTAAGCCAGTTGCGTCCAAATCAATTTAAACTACATTCCTATCACTGTTAGTTTGGGAGCTACAACCCTTCAAAGTTCCGGGGGCGGAGGCTGCGATAGCGTAGCTGACTGGCCGAGTGGCTATCCCTTGGGGCACGGCCCACTGTCCCATGACCACCAGCCAGTCAGCTACGCTGTCGTAGACTTCGCCCCCTAAACTTTGAAGGGTTGTATCTCTCAAACTAACAGTGATAGGAATGTAGTTTAAACTGATTTGGGCGCAACTGGTTTCAACGAATTCATTGCACGATAGAAAAAACTATTGTTTCATTTAAAAAATTATATCTTTGTGGTGTAACTCTTTGGAAAATGATACAATAAACTATGTTCATAGCTCCGCAGAAAGTGTAACATTCCTTGTGTTGACCTACCGCATTAAAATTTAGCGTCACCTATTATTTTATAAGTTACAGAGGCAAACACACTTAGTGAAACATCCTGTATATATATATTCAAAATTTTATTTAATATTCCAGATTACAAACTTCCAGAAAGTGCTGACAAAGTGCAACTCTCTTCTTTTCCCCTTGGTAGTACGAGGGTTAGCAGTTGCGATAGCTCTACCTAAGTCGCACTGGAATGTCCATGCGTTCTGGAGCGTCATGTCGTGGTAAACGCGGTCGCTCCCGCCAGAGGTACGAGTCCTACCTTCAGTATTGGAATGGATGTAATTTCCTTAGTGTAAGTTAGTTTAAGTAGTTTGTAAACCTAGGAACCGATAACCAGAATGGTCCATTAGAACTAGAAACATCTGAACATTTCAGATGTGCCTAAATTCGAGTAATTCGAGTGTAATACGCGATTACATGAGCTATAAAGAACCACTGAAAGCTCCCAACGTAAAAAAACAGGTGATTAATACTCCAGTAGCCACCAGCAATTTCGTTTTACCCAGAATTATAAACGCTGCACTTGGCTGCGAATCCTTGCCACAATGCTCTTTTTTCGTTCGCCGTAACAAAATTTCTCAAACACGCCGGTGGTTAGGGAATCGCTTTGTACAGCGTCATTCTGTCTCGAGTGCAGCCGTGGAGAAGGGTGTTTGAGGGGGGGGGGGGGGAAGAGGGGGGAGGGGGGCCCCGTCGGCCCACCCCCTGTATTTTGTGTAGATCCCGCTTGCACAACGGAAGCTTTCAGCAAATCCGCCGACCAACCACCGGCCGCAATTATTGGATTGTCGGCGGAGAGAGTTTCTTTGTTCCTCAGTGGCGGACGCCGCCGTTGATGCAAATCTGCAGAAACATTTTCCTGGAAACTTTGTCCAAATTGTGGCGTGCCGAAAAGCTTGTGTTCTGTTTTAAAGTGTTTCGCTAAAGGGATTCAATGGAGTTGCTTCATTTTTTTTTTAATTGTTTTTTCACTCGCTGTGTGTGATACTGGAGACTCGGAAGTTAAACGCAGAATAGAACAGACACACTCGCAATTTCACTTCGGTATAGCGCAAGTTTGGGTATCGTATTCGATGGTATTCAGAGGTGTGAACAGCTTTTACAGAAGTGTAAGTTTTCCTAAGCGGATGCGAAAATTTTATTTCGCCATATTTTTAATCAAAACGTTGGCTACGTTCGATACAGAGGGAAAAGTTGGATCGGGATTACAATATTCATATTTAGGAATTTGCTATTTTGGACTCATAAATAACACCAATTAACCGTGGCGATAGAAAAAGCACTTTCGTAGCTCGCTTACTAAGGGGGATGGAGGGTAATTCTGCCCGCCATAATAATGATAATAATAGTAGTAATTTTTATTATTATTATTTCTCTAGTGTATTTTTCTACAGTTACAAATTGCATGAAATTCATTGTAATGGAAAGACCACCAGAGCTGCATTAAATATATTTTTATTCATTGCGGTTTTAAGCTTTTCCGGTTTTCATACGGCACGCAATAGCATGAAACATATTATTTATCAATTACGTGCTGTTATATGTAATTTTGTGTGTTATAACAACGATATTATTAATAAAAAATCTTTATAGTTATATAAAAATCTATAATTTAAATTTAATAAACAGAGCACTGGTAGTCATTTAATTACAATGCATTTCATTCAAATAATAATAAGAGTCAAACACATTAAGTATCTCGGCGACGTTTTTGAACCAACAGGAGTAGAGAAAATGGCACAAAAATCCGATTATAGAAAGCCAAGAAAGAATTCGGACTTGTTCAAAATATGTATAACAAAAAATTCCTGTGAAAAGGCACTGAAGTAATCAAAGCGACAGTCACATATAGAACTGGAAACTGAAATTTACAAGAAATTAAGAATGTAGAGAGAAATATTATTAGGAACGTTCTCAAATGTTTGTAAATCTATCGGACCAAATGCGTGGTCATCAGTCCGTAGCTTACAAACTACTTAGACTAAGATAAACTAACCTAAGTAAAACACATATACCCCTGCTCCAAGGAGGACTCGAACCTCCGACGGAGAGCTACCTCGCGGTCCACAACGAGGCGCCTTAGACCGCTCGGCTACTCAACCGTGGCAGGAATGTTCTGGGACCACGATACACACATGTTGGATACAGACTGCACACCATCGAGACAACTGAAACAGTATCAAACATCGAGAGTGGCATAAGAAAGTGACGAATTAAGTTTTATGGACAACTAGACAGATTACCTGGAAACAGGTTAAATAAAGGGCTGTTGGACTATGTCACACCATTTAAAACAACAATGCCCTGTGCAAATGAAACTAAGAAGGATCTGACAAAAGCAAAAACTGTAATAACAAATACGTCAGACAGGGACACATTCAGAAGAAAAATTGACATGTGAAAGTTATCCAGAGACGGGACCAAAACCATACCTATCAAAATGGGCCGAAGGAAGAAAGAGTACCTTCGGGAAAAAATTGAAGATATGTACGGAAAATAAGAAGAACCTTATGGAATATTGAAAATAATCTGCTTATCGCTCTCCCATTGGGACATTCGCTATTAATAATAATAATAATAATAATAATAATAATAATAATAACTAAGAAGTACTGAAATTGTAAATTCAAAGTATTTTGAAGTATTTAGTGATGAATTAGTGTTGTCTAGAACCTGCAAACGTCTTTTGGCACACTCCCACAAATAGCAACACACTCTCACTTAGCCTGTATTACCGAGAAGGTACCGCCTTGAGAATACATCAAAAATACTTCTGAAGCTACATTTATTTATTTGTACATGTGGCGTCTGTTCCGAAAGAGCAAACGTCACTTCTGATCCTACAGTTTTTATTGCTTTATATTGTAAGGTAACCCTTAAGGTAAGCCCTACCTTATAACGAGGAATTAGCTTCATTTTGAACATATTATACGTTTGAACCTGTTTATAGTGAATATGTAGTAACTAACTTCTTATGTGATTTAATTAATTATCGTGGTGCACAATGTATGTAGGTAACTTAATTGTGAACATTTTCTGTCATTTATTTATTATCTGTATTGTAATTGTTTATGTACATATTATTTTATTTTACTGTACTTTGTATGTTTTCTATATGACTGATTACTTGTTATGTTTAAATTAGTCAATGTAAAATATTTCTCTGTGAACAGTTGTCGATATGGCTCCTCAGGTCAGAGACTTTATCGTATAGCAGCGTTCCCCTGTGGGAGAGCAGGCAAGCAGCAGTATCTGCCGCCCCGTGACGTAGATCAGACGTTCGTACGCGGTCCGCGGAGTGCTCAGACAATATAAGTAATAAAGTTGAACAAAGTGAACGTTATAATTTGTTATAAGTGCAACGGTATGACAGTTTATGTGAAACCTGTGAACGTAAGTGAAGTAAGAATTGATTTTAATGAAACATTTATTCGCTCGTTCTGCTGAGGCAGAAATTCGTTATGTGTTCGGTAACCGTCCCAGACGTCCGAAACGCGGTAGCGTCATCGCGGACGCTAACAGTCGCGATTAATTACGTGATTCGCGAAGCATCACGGCGAACTGCTAGCAAGCTGCCAAAGGAGGAGCCACCATCAAAATGATTTCTGTATGAATTTGTGTATCATTTATATGACTGCGGAATACCACGTCGCTGGACTGACAAATAAGATAAGTTAAATGCTATTGGTTGTAATTCACTGTGAATGCATGTTTAAAATTTGTTAAAATACAAGAACATTAGACAGTACTTTTGCTATCTTATTTGAACAAATAATTAACCACTCATAATTAGTATGACAATCCTCAACAATGCATGAATAATATTTCTACAGAATTTTACAATCAAGTGAGTATCATTAATTGTTAGAGACTGAGATATTTGTTAATTACACTAATTGTCTTGCTTATTATTTTCGAAATTTAACTAAACCACTTGCATTAATCACGAGCTTAACGTAACCAACCACGAAATTAAGATCAGGTTTGTTATGTTGCTCAAACATTACAACAGCAGTCACTACATTTAATAACACGAAAAAAATAATAATTTTTTTTACCTCCACTCACACTTTTCTTCAATAAAATAAACACTTTTCACCCAAAACCCCCAACAAATATTTTCTTTCCTTACAATATTCACAGAATATATGACTTCAACTGCAAATGCCTACCAGCCGGGATTCGAACCCGGCCCTCAGTCTTTCTAGGCAGTTGCGCTGACTCCTACACCACTGGGGACACAGTGGTCACCGCACCTGCAACAACTACTTGCTCCTCGACGAAACAGAGTAAGTGAGCCATGAGAAAACGTTTCAGTTTGCACTCGAAAGTGCGTGAATTATCACTAAGATTTTTGAATTCTTCTGTCAGTTTAATGAAAATAGGCGCAGGCAAACTTCCGCCTCCTTTCTGCATAGGAGTCAAGGAGGTGTGGCGTTAATGTAGATTCGATTTCTGTCTATTATTAACTGGGGAAGAGTTGCCAACTCTTGGAAATAAGCTAATATCGCTAACAAAAACGGCATTAAAAGAAATTGTGCTGAGAGGCCATTGTCTGAAGTGCTAGGCTATTGAACTGTGGTTAACCAGGTATTCGCGAGCTTAATACCACCTGTTGCCGGAAACGCACGTTCTTGCGCCATAAGACCAGTTATAAAACAGAGGAGTTCTTTAAAAATAACACTATACGTCAAAATCGAATGAAATTAAGCGAGGTAGACCACTCTTTGTGTTGAACTATCACTTATTTCGGAAACTATTCTAATAGTAAATGACGCAGCATTTAGGCTTTGAACAATATATTGACCATGAAAGCCTCCAGTTTTGAACTGTTCAGAGTCAGTTGTAATAAGCCCATTAACGTTTTGTTGAATTACGGGCTACGGGCTGAGTCGTACTATGATTTAGCATCAATTTCTCTTATAGAAGATATGTATTGCACCTATTATTTCCTTCTGGGTTAGTATTACGAACGATGTCGTTCGTTACAATGCTGGTGTCATCAGCAAACAGTAATATTTTACAATTACTGTTATTCAAGTAGGCAAATCATTTAGGTAAATGAGAAACGACAGTGGCTCAGAACAGTCCCTTGGGGCACCACATCGTACCCCACCAAAGTGAGCCCTATTGTGACTGCTCATAATAGCCATTTTCAACACCTTCAGAATTTCCTTCTGAGGTCTGTAATTAAAGTAACACGTGAACCAGTTGTCCACCACTGCTCTTATTGCATTATGGCCCAACTTCTGAAATAATAAATTGTGATCAATGGTATCAAAACGCATTTCTTCAATCAATCAGTGATAATACGAGGGAGAGTTGGAGAGTAAGTTTTCCCTGTCGACTGTGGTCAGAGATGCGTATGAAAAGAAAAATGTAGAATGAGACAATGAAGATAAGACGTATCTTAATTTTTCTACGTAATTTCCAAGTATATTGAGACATTTGTCATATCGCTTTATAAACTTCAAAAAGCCTTCCAGAAGAAAAATAATAATAATAAGGGCGTTGCATATGGAAGAAGCGTTGAACGGCTTGTTTGACGTCAGCATTGCTTCAGCCAAGAGTCTCCTTCAAAGTCACTTGGTGCGAGGTCAGGACTGTATGACGGAAGGTGTAAGCACTTCCAACCAAGAGTTGGAATATGATTTTGCGTTGCCGTCGCCGAGTGTGGTATCTCATTGTTATCCAACAGCAGAACACCAGATTTGAGTAGGCCCGCCGCTTTTTCCGAATCACCACTTTCAATTTCGACAGAGTGGCACAGTAGGGGAGACCGGGGCACGTTGGCCACAGGGACAGGTTGGTCCAGCCCATACAATACACGCTATATCGTCCTAGGAATCAAACAGAAAGTAGGTAGCACTGTCCCTCTCCTTATACAGGGCCAACATCGTAGGTGGCGAAGTTTTGCACAAACTGTAGTCCTTATTTGTTTTTGGGTGTGTTTCAGTAAAATTTTCCTCGTCGGTAACCTCCCGATAGGCGCGCCTTCTAGGAGGTTCGCGCTTATTTTGCAGATATCTCTTGATAATAAACATTAAACAGACACGAACATCAATCTTGTATCTTAAAAGAGAAGGCTAACACAAAGAGGAGGATTTCTTACTCACCTACATTCCGAGAAAAGGATGCGAAATTTGTCGCCTCGTATCTGACGCATACGCGCGCCTGTCGGAAGGTTAATATGTATTATTTAAATTTTGCTTGCTTTTGTCGCAACGGGGTGAGTAGTATAATAAAAGCTCGTAGTTTAAGGATTATTCCTATATGACATACAGACTAATTGCTTCAGTGAGTTTATAAATAACATAATTTATTCTAAAGATGGTGATGGGGCAGGTTGGCTCATAGAGAACGGGGCACGATGGCCAGCTAAGACTAGCTGTCAAGTCCAATAGGACTATAATTTCTTAAAGTCAATAAAAGGTTTGTTCCCTTTAATTATAACAGCGTTCATAACTCTTCATTAAATTATTAACATAATTGTCGACGTTAAACTTCAGCCGTCAAGATATCGTTATATTCACGAGATAAAAGCGTTGAATAATCGCCAACCAGTAAATTTTATTTTAAACTGTGATCTGAGAAGTCATCATCTCGTTCATTTCCTTGTTTTCAAAACATGAGATACGGCTCTGGTTTAAACCAATGTTTTATTTGTAAAAATCATAAAAATGATACGAAATTTCGAAAAGAAAGTCCGAGGAATAGTAGAATGAAATTAACCAAATCAACTGCAGCAGGAGGCATTGGACGCAAAAAAGGGCAGGATGGTGATAATGATGACGACGAGGAAGAGGCACAATGCCTTTTTGAAATAGACAGAAAACTGGAGATCAAGGAATTCAGTTCAAGAACTGTAAGCGTCGGGCTGATCAGAGATGCCTGAAAAATGAAATCCGTGGACTATTTTATGAGTGTTAAAAGTATGCTGATCCTTTGGAGCTGGACATTGATTAAAGTTAACTGGTTTATATTAGAAAAACTATAAATCCTAATAATTTTAAGCTGTCCTGTTGTCGTAGTCCTCAACTTCAAGCATTTAAGTCAATACTCAACTTGATATTATGTACATTGAAGTATATTTATTGATAACTATTACTTTTATTTTGATTTCCTAAAGTTATACTTGTGTAACTTACCAAAAGGCTACATGGGTCAACGTGCCCCAGCCTCTGGGACAACTTACCCCGAGGTAGTGGCAGTTTGGCCCACTTGACAAATGTCCAGTAATTAATTTTTTTCTAATACTTTAACTGATATTTTCAAGCTTAATAACAGCCATCCAGGTTGAGTAAAGACCTATCTAAAATTTAACAATAATTTCAGAAATTTAAATATGTCAAGTAAATTAACATTCAGAAAAATAAAAAAAATAGTGCCAACGTACCCCGGTCTCCCTTACCACGTACCACTGACGGTTCAATCCTCCAAAAAGACCTGCAACAAAAATCCTGCCGCATCATATAAAACGGTGAGTAGCAATTTACCTGCTGACGGAATGCTTTTGAACTTCTTTCTGACATGTGATAACGGATGTTTCCACTCAATAGCCGTTAAACGCTTCTTCCGTATGCAACGCCAAACTTTTTCCTGGATAGCTTTTTTAAGCTTATAACGCGGCATGATAGAAGTCTCGATGTACTTGAAAATTGTGTAGAAAAATAAAGATATGTCTTATCTTTAATGACTCATTCTATTTTTACGCTTTCATGCAAAACTCTACCAACAGTCGACAGTGGAAACTTATTTTTCAACTCCCCGTTGTAAAATGTCTGAAGCGAAGCTAGATCCTGCATTTCTAACTGACAAATCAAAGTACATGACTGTGTGAGTGCCACTGCCGATGTTTTTCAGAGCATTTTGAACTTTAAATAAAATTACGAGTGTGAGTAAACTTACTTTAAAAAAAGTCATTAGCACAATAGTGAAGTGCTGCGCTACTTGAAAAGTAAACGTTGCGGCGGATTAGCCGTGCGCACTGGAGCGCCGTGATGCGGTGCGCGCGGCCGTTCGTCGTCAGGGGTTCGAGTATCCCCTCGGGGATGGGTGTTTGTGTTGTCCTTAGGTTAGTTTACCTTAGTTTAAGTGGTTTGTAAGCTAGGGACTAATAACCACGCAGTTGAGTCCGATAAATTTACAAACATTTGAACATTTTGAAAACTAAACAAATACTTAAAAGATGGCACAGAGTGAAAGTTTTGGTTGATTTGGTACGTTTCTACAGTTCTTTGGGAAAAAAAAACTTTAATAGTAGATTTAATGACATAAACCATTTTGACACTCATTTTTATATGTTTACAGCTCCTATTGCAGTGGGCGTCCTTAGTGAGCCCTGTGAAATTAAACTGTAGCTTACTGACTGCAGTGGAACTGTGGGCCGATGAAACAGTCGTACGACGTACAATATATTGAAATGTTTTGCAAGAACTTTCTTGGAGGACAGTTTCTACCAATTCCTTCGTATACTTGCGCAAGTATGCACCCTCTGTTACCGACCAAATAATTACGTGAAAGTGTTTTTCAACTATGAAGTTAAAAAAATTGAAGCTTAAGAGTAGTTCCCAGACGTTCATCTGTATAATGAAATATCTACGTTGAAAAGAAATCTCACGCTGAACATCGAGACGCCAGTAAAAAGGCAAATAAACACTACTGTGGAGTAACGGAAACGGTGTCCTTTATCTTTCATACGTAGCAGGGCAACTTTGAACTCAACTATTCTGTTTGAAAGTCCAGAAATAACAGCACATCACTAAGGAGTGATACAAACTGGTCTCAAATTCATATTGATACAGGTATCGAAAGAAATTGCAAAACTGTACATTTTGCCGCTTGATTGATGAAAGCGTGATGTTGCAGCGTAATTTCTTAGCGCATTTCGCAAGGATCGTAAATAGGGAAAGGGTTGGGGGGAGATGGCGACACTAGGGAATACGGTCATTGTGTACTCAGACCTGTTTTGAGCGGGTTGTGATGAGTCTTGGATATGTTGTACAGAGAACTGTTCTGATTTCTGTCTATTCATGTAAAAGCGTCAGAGACAGAAAAACATAGGCGACTCGCTCTATAGAGAATGCCTGTATCTGTAAAATTCCGGATATTTTTACCGAGTGTTGCGCAACGACTACTACGTTGGGCGTTCAAAGTTAGGTATTTCAGGTGTAATTCTGTATGAAACAAGACAGGAAGTTTTAATGGAATTTAACGTCAAAGGATGTCGTTCAAAAATTCCTGCCCGCGTAAATTTTTCCCCCTACTCGGTACCGCTTGTTCAGAACTTCCAGATTCCAACTGGTATTTGTGATGCAAACAACAACAAAATTGTAGAGTACCCCGCAACTATAATTAGGACTACTGACATGCAGCAGCACGGCGTTTACGGACACGGTACCGGAGAGCAGAGTTCGTTTAAATACACAAAAGTATATTTTTGTTCGTGGACCAGCTTTACTGTGAACCAAACGTACTTCCCTCTGAATCCATTTGCTGTAAATTAATGCTAAATTGAAGAACTTATTTTTGTGGAATCCACCACGCAGCATGGATACGTTGTCGAAATACTTGAAATTTTAACTGCAAGCAACAAAGGAAATAAACATCTGAAAGATATTTACGGATTATTGAGTTATTAATTTAATTGAGGTGGCCTAAATTAATATTGTCAGAGAAGTCTGCATTCTATATCCTATTTAGTAATATTCTTTGCCATGAAATCGGAACAGAATTCAATGTACCGACTGGATATGAAACTGTAAAGCCATGGTGGTCACGGTGAACTTCTTTTCTTTTTCTTCTATCTGGTCAGAGTCAGTATCTGCCCCTGCCTGTGTTTTACCGTTGTAAATCTCTGTCTTACCATTATAAAATCTATCTGGTACTTTCCGGTGTCTCCTGGTCTCTTCCACGTATACAACCATCTTTAATAATTCTTAAATCAGGTGATTGTTATGTTTAAATTATGTTCCGTGAAAAATTCTACCAGGCGGCTTCCTCTTTCATTCCTTTTGCCCAGTCCCTATTCGACTACTACTTTTTCTTCCCTTCCGTTTCGTACTACCGAATTCCAATTTCCCATCAAAATTAAGTTTTCCTCTCCCTCGTGTGAATAATATCCTACACTTCTTCATAAATTTCTTCGATCTCATCATTATCGGCAGAGCTATTTGGCATATAAACCTGTACTATTGTGGCCGGTGGTGGCTTCGTATCAATCTTGACTACGATAATGCGATCACTGTGGTGCTCATAGTGGTTGACCCGTATTTCTTTTTTCTTTTCCATCATTACACCTACTCTTGTAATACCCCCAAGTGATTTTGTATTTATAATCCTATACTGTACTGACCAGAAATCCTGTTCTTTCTACCAAACGTCACTAATACCCAATACATCTATCTTCAACCAATCCATTTCCCTTAAAATTTCTAACCTCCCTACTCGATTAAAGAATCTAATATTCCACGCTCCGATCGTAGAATGCCTGTTTTGTTCTTCTTGATGACGACATCCTCCTGAGTATTCCCTGCCCGGAGGTGCGAATGGGGGACTACGTTACCTCCGGAGTATTTTACCCGAGTGGATGCCATCATCATATATACATACAGTAGAATGCATGCCCTCGGGGAAAGTATCGGCTGTAGTTCCCCCATGCTTTTAACAGAATTCTTCATGGATCATTTACAAAATCTTTTTCATACAATAACACATCTACATGGATACTCTGCAAGTCGCATTGAGGTGAATGGAAGAGAGTTCAAAGAACCGCTTTTATGATTCTCTAAGTACTAGGCCGGGGAAAAAGAAATACCTAAATCTTACAATTTTCGATATGATTTCTCTTATTTTTTAATGATCACGCCTACTCGTGTAGGTGGGTGCCAACAAAATATATTCGCATTCGGAACGGAAAGTTGGTGAAAGAAATTTCGTAAATAGATCACGCCGCAATGAATAACGCCTTTCTTTTAATGGTTTCCACCCCAACTGGTGCATCATTTCCGTGACACTCTCCCCCTATACCGAGATGTTACCAAACGAGCTGACTTTCTCTGAACTTTCTCTACATAATTCATCAGTCCCACTTGGTGGCGATCCCACAATGGGCAGCAATCCTCCAAACTAGGACGCACAAGTGTGCGTCTTCTGTTCTGTCAATGAAACGTAGCATTTGGTTCTCCTTACCTACAATATTTCATGTGTGTTCTTTCCAATTTAAATAGTATCTAAATCATTTTACAGTTCCCTTTCTTTATCTTCTGGTGACATTACAAACCTATAAGTGACCGGATCATCTGCGAACAGTCTAACGGAGCTTCAACTTATTCAGGCCTCGTCTGTTTATTTTTCCACATTTCCGCAGTTTCTACGAATTTTAATCTACAATTCATAACGACTAACATAAGCTCAGAGTCTACATCTACCCCTGGATAGGTAATTTAAAATTCTGGTTTCGAATGCTAGGTCTTACCTATATTTATAAAAAATGAATGTATGTCCTCTGTGCGTTCTTATACCATTCATTCGATTGAAATGATACTTTGGCGAACTGTTCACCGTACGCCCACGAAGGTTTGTGACCCAAAAACAAATGAGTACGACATATAGCTCAGGAGATATGACGTCATAAATAATGAGAAGCCACTGCGTAAGAATACACAAATTTATGCATCAATTATTGGAAAATGGGAGTAGTTAGGGAACAACAACAAAGTTTGCATCGAATTTCGGACATTTATGAAGCGTTCTGTAACCGACCCGCCCCCCTCCACACAAAATGATGAAAAGAAGTCTACCGCTCACAACAGTTTCGCTGTAGATGCGTGAAACTGTCGCATTAGGCATGAACTTGTATCGAATAAACTTAGCATTACAGATTTGCATGTTACTATTTATTTTTGTCTGCATATCTCCCTTAATTCTCTTGCATCCAAAATTAAGCAATCTGTTTTCCTAATCTCTGTGTATATAAAAGCGAAAGGACACTCATTCACCCGGTGACTAAACACGACATCTCGAAAAGTACTTCACCTATGAAGCTAAAACTTGGCAGGAATGTAGTTTATGGATAGAAAATGTCAGCTAAGAAAGTATTTTGTGATAGGTGCATGGCGGAGCATACTTCTCCTAGAGACTCATGAAATCTACAGTTTCATTCCGACTTCGCGAAATTTCGCATACTTGACCTTCAAAACAAGAGGTAGATCATCGTCTACCTTAAGTTTCATACGGTGCATGGAGGAGCATACATTGCAACATAAAAATTGATCCCTAAATACCTTGGTCGCACCATAACTTGAAAACGGCTCGACCGATTTCACAGACCTTTTTTTCTTGTTATTCTAAAAAAAATGGTTGTATGCAATAATACTGAAACATTTGAGAACTTTTATCAATAATGAAAGGAGCAGCATTAGCCGTAAAATCTCTTGCTTTATTTAGGCAAATCGATTTCGGTTTTCCAAGAAACAATCTTCAGTGCTGTCAGCAAGTTCAAAACAGCATATTACTAAAATGTATAGTGACATTTACGTCTAACAAATCCCTTGACATAGTTAGATACATGTGATACTATCTGGTGTCATACAAAGTCAAACAGTTTCACTTTGTATGACACCAGATAGTATCACATGTATCTAACTATGTCAAGGCATTTGTTAGACGTAAATGTCACAATACATTTTACTAATATGCTGTTTTGAACTTGCTGACAGCACTGAAGATTGTTTCTTGGAAAACCGAAATCGATTTGTCTAAATAAAGCAAAAGATTTTACGGCTAATGTTGCTACTTTCATTACTGATAAAAGTGATTTTGTGGCCGTTGAGCACACCCATCCAGATAATGGAATCCAATTTAAATAATATTTGAGAACGGCAAAGTGCGTTTTTCAATGTGACCCTGCGTTTCTATTGCATTCAAATATACAGTTTTTTTTCCGATATTGATGAAAATTTGCACACTCCACCTTAAAAACAAGAGGAATGTCACTGTCTGTATAAAATTTCGTTCGGTGCATGGTGGAGAGTACTTAACTTACGGAAATTTACAAAATTTATAGTTTTGCTCCGATCTTTACGAATTTTTGCACACATGACCTTTAAACCAAGAGGAAGACCACTGGGTACATTAATGTTTGTATGGTACGTGACAGAGGGTACCTTACAGAAAACTTTGTCGAGAGAGGAAAAGGTAGACATGAGATAGATGGGAGAAAAAGAGATGGATACAGGGACAGGGAGGAAGGGAAGGTGGAGTACGACAGTGTAGGAGAGATAAACACCCAGGAAACGCCGGGTTTACGGCTAGTAGAAGGTGACATGAATAAGGAGGATCTCCCCTTCAGTTTATGTCAGCAAGTGCGGAAATAATAAGAACTGTTACATCCATAAGATGATCAATGTTTGAGTTTTTTTGGCATGAGAAATGCTAGGTTACTAATGGTAATATTTTCTTCACGATGAGGCAGAGACAGACGAGCTGTTAAGCCGTAAGAACGGTGCAGGTAAGATGTATCCGTGAAGCAGAGACTCTAAGCATTCAGTTATCTCCTTACTTTTTAGATCAGGATGGATCTGGTAACATTTTGTTTGTCACTTAATTGTTTGATATGTCTTGTAATTTACTTATATCTTAGTTAACACAGACATTCAAATGAGGAAGTATGTTCTATTTTTAATTATTATTTTGACGTGTCTTTCGCAAGTACAATAAGACTAAAATAATGATGTAATTTATTTATTTTTTATTTGTTTATTTATTTTTATTTTATTTTTATATATTTTTTTGTGTACAAAAAACTAAAACGATGATAATCATACGAAAGTAATTTCTTTGGAGTATGTAATGCAACTGAGGATACATTCACTGAAAATACTATTTTACTGTCATGTTCCAGACATTTGTTTCACTACGCCTCTTACAGCGTTTCCCGCTCCGTTTGATCTGAAAAGAAATTTCGATATACGGTATTCGACAAGGGCTCTTGCAAACACTTTGATTCGAGAAACGTCTTTGTCTACCTTTTCACAGTTGTCACTCATAAAAGGAATAAATGCACTCTGGTTTCAGCACAAAAGTATATCTCAGATATATAGATGGCATGGCAGTACGAGAAACGCGCCTTTATCGGAGCGTGTAACAGATTTCCAATCAGAAGCTGTCAGAACGGGGACTGGTGCGTGATGACCGGCCGTCAAACAGGCAAGACGGAGGGGCGTTCGGGCACGCCTCTTGCAGCCGCACTCGACCGGCCAAAGGAAACACGCGCTGGACCCAGGGCGAACCACTTCCTTATGTTCTTCTGATAGAGATTATCCGACTCACATCTGCCAGTTTTGTACCACACTATCGTCATGTATAGTTAACTTTTGAAGCGTGTACTAAAAAGTGCATATCTTTATCAGTACAGTGAGGAGACAAAACTCGTGGGAGAACGGTATATTCAGGTAAAGATGGCGTTAATATCTACAACTACATATTTACTACGTAAATATAATTTATTTTGTGTTGATTCATGCTTTCCCGATGGATTTCTTCTAAATATGGTTATCGGGCGGGACGTCGGATATTATTGTCGTAACTGCACAATATTTCGTCAGCACACCTGGCTGACATCTTCAGGTGCGATAGACATATTACTGGCCCGTGACCGACGAATTCCTATTTAGAGCATTCAAAGGAGGGAATGCGCATGCCTGAACGCGCCAATAACGGGGCCAATAGCGCGCAAGGACTCATTTTGGACAAATTCGTTTACGATGAACAGTTGCGATAGTTCTTTATTTATTTTTATTTGATATTTTAGTAGCAGGTTTAAAAGCTTTTCATTTAATTTATTGGGGCAGTCGGCGGCGGCGCTTGTCTTGTGGACAGTTCTGCGCGAGTGTCGAAATGTTTACCTCACTGTCCAACAGGTGGCGCAGCTGGCTCTTTCGTTTATGGATGCAGTACGAAAAATGTACAGTATGAGATATAGAATAATAAATAAAATGAAAATTAATAAGAAGGTTTTAAATCTGCTAATAAAAAATCAAATAAAAGTAAATAAAGAACTATCGCAACTGTTCATCGTAAACGAAACTTCCTGAAACCATTCCTTGTGCGCTATTGGCCACCGTTTTTGGCGCATTCACGCATGCGCATTGTCTTCTTTGAATGCTCTAAATAGGAATTCGTCGGTCACGGCAAGCAATGTGTCCATCGCACCTGAAGATGTCAGCCAGGTGTGCTGACGAAATATTCTGCACTTTTTTTTTTTTTTTTTTTTTTTTTTTTTTTTTTTTTTTTTTTTCAATAATATCCGACATCTCGCCCGAGAACCCTATTTAGATCATTTAATTTTATGGCAAAGGGTTCGTCAAAACGCATTCATTCATCCTTACCGTTCCGTTATCTATCAGTGCGCGGAAAAAGGATTACTGTCAGTTTTATATCTCATTTCTGTTGTTATTATAATCATTTCTCAATATGTAGGTGGTTCCTAACAAAATATTTTCGTATTCGGAGGAGGTGAAATAAATTTCGCAGACTGATCTGACTGTGAAGAATAACGCCTTCCTCTCGATGTATCCCACACAAACTTTGCACCATTTCCTGTCCTTCATTAAACAATTTCTATGTTCTCCGTCGGTCCCAGCTGGTGAAGAACCCACAATGCACAACAATACACCGAAGTACGACGGTCATGGGAGTATGGAATAGCTGGTAGAAGCCGACCTAGGGGAAGACCAGCTTGGGTTCAGGAGAAATGTAGCAAGACGGAAGGCAATACTCACTTTACGGCTTATCCTAGAAGATAGATTAAGAAAAGGCAAACCTACGTATCTAGCTTTTGTAGGCTTATGGCAATGTTGTTTAGAATAAACCCTTTCAAGTTCTGAAGCAAGCAGGAGTAAAATATAGGAAGCATAAGGTTATTTACAACTTGTACAAAACCAGACAGAGTTGAAGGGCATGAAAGGGATGCAGAGGTTGGGAAGGGAGTAAGACGGGGTTGCAGCCTTTCTACAATGTTATTCAATTTGTACATTGAGCAAGCTATAAAGGAAAGCAACGAGATATTTGGAGAAAGAAAGTTCAGGGTGAAGAATTAAAAAGATTCCGTTTTGCCGACGACATAGTAATGCTGTAAGAGACAGCAAAGTACCTGGAAGAGTAGTTGAACGGAATGGACAGTGTGCTGAAAGGTGCATATAGGATAAACATTAACAAGAGCAAAACTAGGGTAATGGAGTGCAGTCTAAGAAAATCAGGTGATGCTGAAGGAATTAGATTAAATAACGAAACAATAAATGAGGTAGATGAGATTTGTTACTTGGTTAGTAAAATAACAAATGATGGTCGCAGTACAGAGGAAGTTCTTTTTTAAGGCTTTGTGTGGAGTGGGGCCTTGAATGGGAGTGAAACATCGACGATAAACAGTGCGGACAGGAAGAGATTAGATGCTTTTGAAATGTGGTGCTACAGAAGAATAAGTTGCGTGGATCGCGTAACTAATGAGGAGATACTGAACAGTGTTGGGTACAAAAGGAATTTCTGCCATACCTTGACAAAAAGAAAGGATCGATTGGTAGGACACATTCTTAGACATCAAGTAATTGTGAATTTAGCGTTGGGGTAGAAACCGCAGAGGAAGACCAAGAGATGGGTACAGTAAGCAGATTCAGACAGATGTAGGTTGTCTTTCCTATGTGGAGATGAAGAGGCTTGCTCAGGATAGGGTATTGTGGAGAGCTGCATCAAACCAGTCTCCGAAGACCACAACAACAACAGCAGCAGGACAGTCAATTGACAAATGACCCTGTATAATGAAACGTGTGAAGTGATCCATATGAACACTGAAAGAAATCAGCTAAAATTCAGTTAGACTATAAATCAGTCAAATCTACAGGCCGTAAATTCAACTAAATCTCTAGGAATAACAATAACGAACAACTTAAATTGGAACGAACACACAGGAAATGTTGTAAGGGAGGCTAACGAAAGGCCAAGTTTCATTGGCAGAACGCTTAGAAGATGTAACAGTTCTACTAAAGAAACAGCCTACACAGTATATGTTCGCCCAATTTTTTTGGGTATTGTTACCCATTGTGAGATCCCACCAGGTGTGACCGACCGACGATTTGGAGAAAATTCAGAGAAGGGCAGCTTGTTTCATATCATCGTCATATAGGAGTGAGACCGTCACGGAAATGATGTACGATTTGTGGTGGAAATCATGAAAAGAAATTCTTTATTCGTTACGGTGAGATTTGTTTGAGGAAATTCTTTCACTAGCTTTCTCTTCCAAATGCGAACATACGTTGTTAGCACCAACTGGGAGATCGCAATAAAATAAGAGAAATCAGATGGAAAACGGAAATATTTAGGTGTCTCTTTCTCCCGCGCGCTGTTAGAGAATGGGGCGGTGGAGAAATATTATAAAAGCAATTTGCAATCAGTTACGACTTCACAGTACTAGGTTTAGATGGAATATCAAAGTGCGGCGAATGAAAATTTGTGCGCGGCCGGAATTAGAAACCGGGAGCTACTGCTTGCTAGGGAGACGCGTTGACCACTTCGCCACCGAGGACACAGTGACCAATTCGACTGCAGAGGACTCTTCCCTGCACGTCTCCCGCCACACCCAAATCTCCATTCGCGACGCCGTCCGTTTCCTATTACGAAGGTCTATTTCTTCTGTAATGCTCGCAGCCACAATTATTCCCCCTGAAGCGGGAGAACAGTATTGTGGCTGCGAGCATTACAGAACAAATAGGCTGTGATAATGTTAAATAGAAAGCGTGGCGAATGGAGATTTGGGTGTGGGGGGGAGACGTGCAGGGAAGAGTCCTCTGCAGTCGAATTGGTCACTGTGTCCTCGGTGACGGAGTAATCGACGCATCTGCCTACTAAGCAGAAGACCCTGGGTTCGATTCTCGGCCGGGTACAAGTTTTTGGAACCGCACTTTGGTATTACATCTAAACCTAGTACAGTGAAGCCATAACTGATCGCAAATTGCGATTTATTTCACTCAGTAAACTCTGTTACGTCGTCGAAAATATATAATTGTATTTTAAAAGCGACTCCCATAATCCTCTGCATGCACTTCAGTGTGAGTTGCGCGTATTTATGTAGTTGTAGATGTAGGGTAGGCAGTTTCTTTAGTTTCATTTATTGCATCTTTCTGCCATAGAAATCACGCCTTTGGTTTCCCTTCCTCACGATATTTTCGGAATGTTCTCTCCAATTAAAGTTGTCCGTTATTTTAATTCCTAGGCATTTAGTTGTATTTATGCACTAATTTAACTGACTGATAGCCTAATAGTAGGTTAACTGATTTCTATTAGCACTCATGTGGATGACTTCACAGTTTTATTTACGACTAGCTGTAAACCCGGCGTTGCCCGGGTGTTTATTTATTCTACACTCTCGTAGTCCACCTCCCCTTCCCTCTTCTATCTGAATTCTTCTCTTTCTTTCCCATGTCTCTGTTCGTTTTCACCTTTCCCTTTCTCGGCAATGTTTTTTGCAAGGCACCCTCTGTCATATACCATACGAACATGTATGTATCTTGTGACCTTCCTCTTGGTATAAGTGTCGTGTGTGCAAAAATTCCATATGATTTGAGAAACCCTATTAATTTTCTGAAAGTTCGTATGTTAAGTACCCTCCACCGCGCACAGAACGAAATTTTATACAAACAGTGATATTCCTCTTGTTTTTATGGTGAAGTGTGCAAAATTTCAGGAATATCGGAACAAAACTATAGATTTGTATGCAATAGAAACACATTGAAAAACGCATTTTGTTGTTCTCAAATTATCCAGTTTCTTTATACAACCTCTGTTCTGAAAATAATGAAACAAAAAAAAAATTATCTGTGAAATCAGTCGAGCCGTTCTCAATTTGTGGCGCTACCAACATACTTCGGGATCCGTTTTTATCTTGCAAGATACTCTCCCCATGCACCGTATGAAACTTTAGGTAGACGGTGATCTTCCCTTTGAAGGTCAAGCGGCAAAGTTTCGTGGAGGGCGGAATGAATCTGTAGATTTCTTCAGTATGTAGGAAAAGTATCCTCCACCATGTACCTTCATTCCGTCCTATCGCGAATACTTTCTTAGGTAACATCTTCTACCTTTAAAGTACATACCGCCAAAATTTCAGCTTCATAGGTGTAGTAGTGATAGAGATTTCGTGTTTAGTCAGTGAGTGAGTGACCTTTAGCTTTTATATGTATAGAGATATCTCCTGAATTATGGGTTCTACAAAGACATTATTTACCAGGTTCGTAAAGAGGAATATTAGGAAACTGCCTGTGAAATTTGTTGTAAATTGATTTGGTAGTAAAGACGTAGTAAATTAGAACCTCATGCTTTTAAGGGCGAAGTTTCAGGTATTTCAATGTCTTTGACATCATAGCACCTGAACTATATGTCGTAATACGATATTATTTCGAAGGTACATCCAGTGGTGCATATGTAAAGCGTTTGCAAAATACGCCGCGAATAGAGTTAGTAGGAAAGACGTAACAAATCAAAACGTCATGCGTGATGTGGCGGTTTCTCATTAACGTAATTGTTTATTACTCCATATCATGAACTGTGTGTCGTACTATGATAAAATTTCGTTCTCGCGTTACAATTAATAGTTTACGAGTAATAAATTGTAACGTCATGACAAATGCCGTAATTTTACTTCATGAACGCCGAAGAACTAGTAAGTGACAAACATTTTTTCCTATCATCATTTTGCATGGATTGTCAGCGAGAAAAAAAATCGCACTGACGTGTTTTACGGCCCACTTTAGATATGTATATTTATAAGTTTTTGCAAACATTTTGGACCAAAATAATAATCTAAATAATAAAAAATAATTAATCAGAATGTCTGAAATTCTTGTGGGAAAAAATTTTTAGATACTCGCGGGTTCAGAACCACTGACCTTCAGCGTCACAGTCCAACACATTGCCAACTACGCTACAGTTAACAGTTAGTAATTGCGTTCTTTTATCTCATAGTATTGATGGACGTTGTTAACTGATGCTAATATGGCATTTGTAGACATTAGTTTTCATTTATCGTACGAAGAACGACGTCTTTATGTTAATTCTTCAGTGCGCCATTGATTTGAAATGACAACGTGTAAGTTACAATAAGAAAATCATCAAATACGCAACGCAAGATGGTGTATGCCAGAGAGAGTTCTGGGCGAGGAATGTCACGTGACATCTGCGAACGGCTGTTTTCGGTAATTTAATGGAGGGTGTCAAAATATCTCAAATATCTCTCAAAAGATACGAGATATGCAAAAAAAAAACCATAAGGGAACAAAGGTGTAGAGAATTTTCTTTTCTACAAATTAGTTTATTCAATTTTAGCGTCAGATGAACGGTTTATTTGCAATTAAAATTATATTACAAACGGCTTTTTTTGTATTACTACCGTATTTTTGTCCGAAAAATTTTAAAATGGGAGGTTCCGGTCTCTGACGACCTACAATTATGTATGCAAAATTTGGTCGGCCCTATCTCAAAATCCTATTTTAGCTGATGTTTTCTACCTATGAACTACGTTCCTGCCAAATTTCAGCTTCCTAGGTGAAGTAGTTTTCGAGATTTCGTGTTTAGTCAGTGAGTGAGTGTCTTTTTCGATTTTATATACATAGAGATGAACTGCCAATTTTTGCACCATGCAGATATAGTACTTAAATTATTTTGATCTTCGAGTGGCTGTACTAAGCGATAAATGACAGCACCAATCGCAAATAGTCTAATAGAGCTGCTCATATTGTATCCTAAATCGTTTGTGAATATCCGGACATCAGAGGAGAACTCCAAAATATGATTTTGACGTTTTTATCGCATGTGGTTTGTAAAAGTCATACTGTGCATATAGGTTGAGAGTGTATAAAGGCAGCTTCACATTACCTTGTAGAGATAAAAGTGCAATTTCTCCTTAATATTTTATACAAACATTAATAAAGACAAAACTATACAAAGGTTGGTGGAAGGCGATAGAGAAATTACGGAAGTGCATAATTGTCTATATCACTTAATTTAGGCGTAACAAAACCCGAGCTACAGTTTCCTCTAAGTGCTCTTCAGTGAAGTTAGCAAAATCTCACTTACAATAGTTTACGTTTGACATCCGGATATAAGGAACAGTAGGGGCCCTGTAACACTTCTCTCTGAAAAGCCAAACATTACTTCCGTTTTATGTGAAAACTTCCAGTCAACTAGGTTACTACATACTGTGTCCTTCCTGACAGGATATCACGAATCCAATGGTACAACTGACACGTTATTTCAATTTCATTAGAAGCCAATTGTGAGATATAGTATCAAAAACCCTTCTGGAAATGTGGAAAATATTTGAGATCAGTGTTGTCGATTGCTGTGATTCATAAGGACAATACTTTTTAAATCCGTGTCCGATGTAGTTCATAACGTTCGAAATAAGTTCCAAAATCCTACTTCAAACTGACGAAACAAATATGGGACTTTCATTTTGCGGATCACTCCTGCTACCTTTCTTGAATATTGGAGTGACCTGCGTAACTTTCAAGTCTTTATGTATGGATCTTCCGCTGAGCGAACAATTGTATTTTATAACTTGATGTGCAGCTATTGCATCAGCAGATTCTTAGAGGAACCTAACTGGTAAACAATCTGGACAGGAAGACTTGCTTTTGTTGAATGATTTAAGTTCCTTCAATACACCAGGGATATCTACTTCTAAATCATGCATGCTGGCAGCTGCAGTTGATTTGAATTCTGCTGTATTTGCTTACTCTCCTTGGTGTAGGAATTTCGGAAAGCTGTGTTTAAGAATTATGCTTTAGCAGCAATTCAATCAGTTGCATCCCCATTTCTATCGCTTCGAGAAGGTATTGATTGTCCTTTGCCGCAAGTTATATGCGATGTTGTATATTTTTGTATATTGGTGATGACACTGAGTTGGTTTGACTTGATAATAGGCTCAGGTAAGCCCGAAACTAGTCGTCAATAAAAAGAAGCAGCTTTGTGCAACTTCGGCTATGTCTGAAATTATTAATAAAAATAGTAAGTCGCCTTCCGGAAACCATCCAACATATTGGAATTTCATTAATTTTTTTCATAAGCGTTAGTCTTTTTGAGAAAATGTTAGATTTAATAAACATAAAATACACAATCAGTATTTTTTATTTCAGTAATAAGCGACATCAGTTTAGAACCCAAACTTATCCTAACTAGTTTAAGATATTTACTTACAGTAAGTGATAAAGTTTCACCGATTGTAATGAGACAAGGAGCATCTTTCTGAATTGAATTCTGCATGAGATGCTGTTGATGTCTTCCTTGAAGAAGCCAAGGGCACATTATTGTCGTATTATTCCTTTGCCTACTACAAACAGTTGGAAGAGTGGTATCAAAATTACAGCCATATAGTTCACGTCAGAATGGTGATGGGGACGACATAACACCCATTCCCAAAGCAGATAAAATCTCTGGCCGGACCGGGAATCGAACCCAGGCTCCCTGTACGGCAATCCCCCCACGTTGACTATTAGACTTCTGAGCCGGTTGTTGAAACTTTCTAAACATATCTGATATGCTGCGGCGTCTCCTGACCGTTTAGACTGCCTGCACAACAGGCAGCTAAGATGGGCTGCTTAGTTTCCTTGCAACGCGCCCACACTAACACTAATCAAAACAACAACAACTTTCTACTAGACGGCTCTGTAAATGCGGCACTACTTTACGAGCAGCAGATAAATTTTATGGTAGGTTGGTTAGTTTCATTGGAATATTTGTTGGTGCAGTTCAAAAATCAAATGTTTGTAAATCTATCGGACCAAACTGCGTGATCATCAGTCCATAGCTTACAAACTACTTAAACCTAGGCAAACTAACCTAAGGACAACACACACACTCCCAGGCCCCAGGGAGGACTCGAACCTCCACGGCAAGCAACCGCGCGCTCCGCAGCGAGACGCTTTAGACCGCTCAGCTACTCCACCGCGGCTGTTGGTGCAGTCGTTTGTATATAGTGCCCTTATTATTCTACGTTTCCTTGTTTTACAAAACTTTATAAAGGGATAATATCATCCCGAAACTTGTCGTGCTGACATATATATTTTATTACTGACAACTGGTGCGAGAAGTACAGTAATAAGTAATGATGAGGAATTAAACGATAATAAAAGCGGAATTTTCGTTGAACGTAGAGGCATAGAACATTCCATTTCAGAAAATCGTTTGGGGATTCAGTATGAGGAGATTCCACAGGATCCTGAGTGTGCCGAGAATCCCCATTTTCATAGACGACATCTAACCACAGAGGACAGTGGCGTTTGGTTATAATGGTCGATGCTGTCAGACAAAGAACATCGCTTAACAAAACCACAGAGAGCATTCTGTGTTGTACGACGATCAATTCCGTAAGGCTGACCGCCTAGAAAGCCTTAACTAACAGCACGGTATCTCGTCTCGTGGAGGTACACCTGCTAAAACGAGGTTGATGCAGTGACTCAAGACGACATCTGGGGAATTGTAAATATACTAATAAGTAATTACATATTTTGGAAACATTTTTGTTTCACATTTTGGGCAACAGCACTCGTATTTAAATTTATATATAAAGAACAGTGTAGAGTGCAAAACATTTTTTTGACTGGTTTCGGTCTTCTTTTAGACCATCTTCAGCTCCGAAACTAGTCTAATAAAATAAATTTTTGCACTGTAGACCTTTATATATAAATGATAAATAATTGTTTGGTCTTCCGCCAATAGATAGCATAGGGACATAGCTGCCAGAGCTGCAACTGTGTATATTCTTTAATTGGGAATATTTATAACAGTAGCTCCGAATTTTTTTAAACACCAGGGACCATTTTAATTTCTTCATTGTCAATAGGAAACACAAGGGTGATAAAATTAGACTGTGTTACTTTAAAAATGAACTGTAATCAAAGTTTTTAACAGCATACGTTTTGACGTACTGTTATAAAAGAAACGTTTAGCAAAAATTAAATTCGGTTTGAAGAAATGTTATTTTAAAACTTCCGACTTATATTCAATTTCGGAAATAACAACTAAGGATAACACTGTTGCTCGAAGCTACACGCTTATCAACACTTACTTTACAGCGATTATTGGATCAGGTTTTTAGCACATAACTCTTGCTCACCGAAATAAGTCTTAAATCAAATAGTAACATAATGAAAGGTGATTTCAGGAATGTTATTGCATGATTTTGTGTTTTCACTACAAAACTGTCAACGAAGATGGATCGAAATTCGTTGTTACAGTATGTATCATTTAGGAATTCAATACACGATCACAATACTGGATGGCAAATGAATATATTTCAAATGGTATCAATGTTATCCACTTCTGGCATCACCAGTGAACGTATCAAGTTACCGTGGGATCACAGTACGATTCGACTGAGTGGCCACGAAAATTCTGGCCCGGTGGTTTGGCGTTAAAGCGCTCGAATGGAAACTGAAAGATCGCGTGTTCGAAACATGGCTGTTGCACTTGGTGGAAGCTTATAGAACCACGCCAGGTGGAGATCTCCTTGTCCTCTGGTCTGGTGTCTGGATATCAAAATCAGAGAACAGGCCGCGTGATAGTTGGCAAAGAAAGGGAACCAAGATTAGGTCATCCCCTCTTGGGGACCAGGCCTCCATCAGGGGAGAGGGGAAGAACTATCGCAGGAACATTGAGAAACAAGGGAACTGGCAGAAGGACCTATGCGCTACTGCCGAGTGTGCGGGCAAGATTAACAATGAAGCACTTTGATCCAAGCCTTGGATTGATACATTTTCTCACAGGCCATGGGCCACTATCCGGCTCACTGATGTTAATTTAGAAGAAGGGCGACACCTGGATGCTACTGTGGAGCTGAAGTAGGAACACCAGAACATGTCGTTTATGACTGCCCCACATACGACGATATAGCCACTAGTCTGAGAAGACAATTACTTGATTTGATACTTATTCTCTGATTCGACAAGCTGACTCCTTCAAAATTCTCAGTAGTCTTACAGAGACAATCTCCAAGAAGATCCGAGAAGACTATGTCAGGGAGCAGAGATAAGGTGCAGCCAACCCGGACTGTCCACACGACCGGCCATGCCGCCGCGGAGGGGGGGGGGGGTGACGGTGGACTGGTCTTCAGCTTGTTGGAATCCGCTGCCCTCCTGGACCAGGGGGATCCGGGCGACTACTGATGAAGACGTAGTTAGATATGTCAGTTTAAGTAGTACATTAACCCCTTGCACAATTATCTCGCACCTGCAGTGAGACACGTCTATTGAGTTTCGCTCGGCAGACACATGGCTGCAAGTATGTTTGTACAACACTGGCATAATTGTGACACTGCAGGAATTAGTAGATTAGCTCATCCTCCTAGTAGTTATTAGGTAATGTAGTACATGGAAGAAGCATTAATATAAAATGTAAAACACTCGCAACAGAAATGGACTTAAAAATTCTAGCAGAAAAACGTCCATTAATGTTTAGGTGATGGGTTGTATATATGATTATTAAAATAAAGAAATGAAAAAAGTTGCCGAAGTGGCATCCAATGTATTACATATATTGAAGTTTTAAGCCTTATACCGTTCGCAAACAAGTGGTGCGTGGCCCATGAGTTGGGATCCACTGTTTACACCCGTAATACTCGAGTTCGAAAGGGATCAAATTTGCAATGGGCGCGTAAGCATACACATACTCGTGGACGAGGTTTTGGAGGTCCACGCAGGACCGACCTTCACGAAGGGCAGCTGCGGTATATCGTATAGCTACTAGAGCACAGACAGTAGAGTATGTGACCCCAGAAGTGTCAGTATGGACAGTTCACAGCCGGATACTAACAGGACTGTGGTCATGGTCCGTTTCCCATTCATGCCTGTGCCATCAGAGAACCATTTGGAAGAGAGGATGCCGGGCTGTGGTCTTCAACGATGGAAACAGTTTCTCCCTTTACGAAACTGATGGCCGTTTTCGTGTAGACGGAGACCTGAAGAGAAGATTAGTCAAGTCACTGTGGTCCCACTCGAGGCCTTATAGTCTTGCGCGCGACAAGCTGTATGCCTGGTCCCGAGTTTGTGGAGGGAAGTAAGATCAGTGCTGTCAACAAGGCACTGTGAAAGCTAGTAGTGGCTCCATTACGGAGTGGACTGGTGTTGCAGCGAACTGACTGGGTTGTGTGGTCTATTGGAACCGAGAATTGGCTGTAAGCGTTTATGTTCAGCTGCTTCGATATGATATGCAGCCACTCATGAACTTCATTCCAAACAAAGCTGGAGTTGTTACGAACGGCATGACACCATGTTTCCACCGGACCACAGTGATTCGAAGCTACGTAAAGCTCATTACGCACCCAACGTGTAACGAGAAATATGTATGCCTTGTATTTTCTTTCATGTTAGTTGATCCGAGACTTAACTGTTTATGGAATACTAACGAATAATACTTAGGTTCAGACTTATATAAACCATCATTACAGTGGGTAATGCTATTATTTGCGTACATTCCCCTTAAGGAGAGTGCTAAAACACAGAAATCTAGCTTTTATTCCCTTCTTTTTTACCTTCCTTTTGGCCCACAGTAGTTTACGGCAATAACAATAAAAGTGGGCCTTTACGGTCGCCTTCTGACAGCTCGAAATGTAAATGAAAATAACGATTTAACCTTTCATCTGACACAAAAACTGACTAAAAGAATTTGTAGAGCAGAAAAGTATCTACAACTTTGTCCTGTTATGTTTTCCGCATATCTTGCATCGTTTTAGAGATATTTCCAAAAATAACGGCGATTTGACGATGTCCGTCTATAACGTGTTCCCACTTTTAAGGTCGAACCGTTCAACCGATTGGCACCAAATTTTACAGTCATAATAGGTGGCCGCCAGAGACCAGAACCTCGTTTTTCGAAATATTTCGGACAAAAATAGTTAGTAACACTAAAAAAAGGGGCGCATGTCATGACATTTTGACATAAGGAAATTTAACTACAAGTAAACCGTTAATGTAACACACAAAATAGAGTAAATGAATTTTTAGAAGAGTAAATTATCTACAATTTTTCTTTATTATGTTTTCACCAACTTTAGGTTACGGTAGTAACACTAAAAGTGGGCATTTGCGATCGCTTTTGACAGCTCGTATTTTAACTGAATGTAACGGCTTAACCGGTCATCTAACTCAAAAACTGACTAAAGGAATTTGTAAAGGAGAAAATTCTCTACAACTTCGCTCTGGTATGTTTTTTTGAATTACTTGCATAGTTTAAGAGATGTTTACAAAAATAACTGTGATTTGACAGCGGCACTTGAATTTACTTAAACCAGGCGCTCGGAATGTCACGTGACATTCCACGGCCAGAACTCGCTCTGGCATACGCCATCATTCTTCCTGCATTTTATTATTATAACTTACGTCTTGTCATTTCAAAGCAACGGAGCACTGAAGAATTAACGTCGGTCTAAGTACGATAAATTATGATCTACTGCCAAAAATTCCATATTATTACTTAACAACTGTCATAAATAGAACGAGTAGTGCAGTGGGCAGCGCGTTAGGTTGTGATGTATATGGTCGATACTTCGAAACCCACTGGTACCAGATTTTTATCATTTCTTTTTTCTCCTTGGCTGCTAAAAGGGTTTCGGGCACTCTTATTAATTAACTGGATCTAAGATGCGTTGTTTCAGTGTCTGTATAGTTTTTCTCTGGGGTCTTTGTTATCAGATTGTATCTCTAAAAACTACTCCATGGAATATTCTAAGAATTTCCTGTGTTTCAATCTCCTCGATTTTCGCCATTCCTTTGGTACTCGTGGACTCTGATTCGTAGAGAGCTTCTGGTAAGTCTACAGTGTTGTAGTGTCATAGTTTAGCGACCATGGAAATACATTTATTAATTTAGTGGGAACAGGTAAGTTTATAAGCTCTCTGTAATTCTGAGACTATTTCTTCGTTTGCTTTTGCATGATTTCTCCTAAATATTTAAACTCACTTACTTGTAAAATTTATCCCTGCTTATTTTTTATTGGGAGTTTGATGATGCGTACCAAAAAATTGTGTATTTCATGGCAGTTTTTCTAGTTCATTTTGTGCTTCCGTTTTTGTATTCGATAGTATGGCGATGTCGTCTGCGAAAGCGGTTTAATTTTATGGGTTACCTTTTCCTTATTTCTACCTAGTTGATTTCCTTCGACTGCTCTTTTCGGCCGGCTTCATTGGCCGATCGGTCTGTGGCGCGGTCTGAGGTTCGAATCGCCCATCGGGCATGAATGTTTGTGTCGTCTTTAGTATGAGCTACTTCATAAGTAGTTTGTAAGTTTAGGGTCTGATGACCCCGAAGTTAAGTGCCTTAAGCTTAAGAAACATTTGAACATTTTGAACTGCTCCTTTCCATGTACGAATACATTTCTCTAAGACTGCATTGAATAGGATGGGTGAGAGACCATCGCTTTGCCGGACGCCGGTTTTGATTTCAAAGAGCTCCGATAATTGTCCCATGAACTTGACTTTTGATTTAATGTGAGCGAGGGTCTCTTGGATTACATTTCGGGTTTTAAGATCAACCTTCATCTCTTTAAGGGTCTGGAAGAATGCGGCTTGGTCATTGGAGTCATAGGCTTTTTTGAAGTCTACAAATGTTACTATAGTATTTCTGCAGTGTCTTACGGATAGGATTATGCGCAGATTCCAAATCTGTTCGCTGCAGGAACGCTTGATATTCGTCGATTTGGGGGTCAATCTGTGGTTCCAGCCAGTTTAACAGGGCTTTGGAGAGAAATTTCTAGGTGACTGAGAGTAGGAAGATTCCTCTGTAGTTGATTGGATGTTTTATTTTTATTTTATTTTTTTTTTTTTTTCCTGTTTTGTGGGTGAATGAGAGCCGACTTCCAGTCTTACGAGATTTTTCCTTTGAGGCAACAGTTTTCAATAATTTTGTGGATTTCGGGTGTGATTTTTTTCACGATCCAGTTTCCAAATTACTGTTATCAGACCGTCATCATTGGGTGCTTTTGGTATTTCAATGATTTCATATAGGGTCGGTGGCTGTGAGTTTGCATTGGGCTCAGAAGTTTCGAAGTGCAATTTTTCTGGGGGACTTTCGCAGTTAAGATAATTAATGAAGTACTGAGCGAGAATTTCATAGTTCTTCTTCGTGTTTGTTTTCAAGGATCCATCTGTATTTTTTTTTTTTTTAAAGAGATTGGGTAGTTTGTATCCGCCCTTTTTTCACTGAGGGTTCTGTAGAAATTCAAAGGTTGTTTTTGGTGAAATCTTCCTGGAACTCTCTGAGACGGCAGTATTCGTAGATTCTTTTCTCCTTGCGAATAGTTTTTGAAGAAAGTTTCCCAATTTTCAGGTGATTTATGACTGTTAAAGTTTTTCCAGGCAAGGTCCTCTGCTCGATCGGTTCGTATTCACTTTGCGATCCACCACCTGTGTTTCCATTTACGTGGGGGTAGGCCTACTATTATTAGGTCTTTCATTTTCTGTGAAAGTTCCGTCCAATTGGTTTCTGCAGTCTTTCAGATATCTTGTGTGATTGTTTTCTTTTTTAATTTTGAGGTATTCTGGGTTTGTTCTGAAGTCCAGAAAAAATAAGCAGCCGAGCCAACTCAGCGAACAGACACTGTCCAGAGTACCTGTGAATCTCACACAGACGTGTCGACATACGTGCTAGATTTTACCGCCTTGGATATTTCATTTCCCCAGTACTAGGAGGCTTTCCCCTATCCGAAACTGGGGATTGGAGATCTAGTAACACCTCAAACGCTCTAGAATAAGAGATGAGGCGAAGAACAATTACTACATTATAAACGTTGCTCAAAGAAAAACTCATAAATCATTGGGCCTTATGTGCCCTCTAGTAAACTGCACGCAATTAAAAACATGTCCAGTAATCTTTGCATGTAACAAAAGCTATACAAGAAAAAACATACATTGTCAATCGATATAAGATATATCACTAAAAGTAAGAAATTTGACACCACAAACCTTTATATTCAACTTACATGTTCCACACTGTAATAACAAAGCACGTCGTTCAAATGTAAGCTAAATAAAATAATCTGTACTGCATTATGCATACATAAGCTTATATACAGAGACGTCACAGAAGGTTTGGCACGGCTGCTTCACTAAAAGAATATTAGTTTACCATTTCACTTGACACCTCTGGTAGTTGAAGCCGGAAAGATCCATCTCCTCCACGTTAATTTTAGCAAATAGAAGGAACATTTTTTTGTAAAATCATTAAATATGTTGCTCTGAAATATGGACTACATGTTCAGTGAATATTTCTCTAGAGAGTTGTAATGCCGTGTCAAGAAATATTTGTTGGGTTTTGTTATACAATTTTTAAACAGATGCTTACTTTGTTCTCTAAAGATTTGCACTTTTTTTCGCTATATATATCTTGAATTATACAATTTGTTTACAATTTGTTATAAAAATGAAGAAAATTAAGTAAACAATGTTGTGTATTAACTTCATTAATATACTGTTAACAATTTTTGAGAAAATGTTCCTTAAAGGTGAAACTTTAAAGTTACAGGAAATGGCTTCCAAAGTTTTTTTAATACATTCCTGCGCCATATGGTGGTTTATCAGCATCCTCTTCTTTTCTAAGTGTTAGTTTCCTTTTTAATGGTCGTTTCTTCCAATTTGCTGCATGTTGTAGGCTTTTGTCTCTTCTTCCTGCACCTCTTAGTCTTTCTTCAACAATTAGGCGCTTCGTGCAAATGGTGTAGTGTCCTGGTTGGGAACCTAAACGTATCAGCACATCACATTTGATAATTTTTTTATTCATTGTATCTTTACACTGCAACATACACTCTAAAGTGCAATGTTTTTATCTGTACAAACACTCTTTCGGGAATCCTAATCCATACTAAATTATTTACACTTACATATGGATTTTGTGTTTCCCATGTCAACACTTGTCCAAAAAACTTGGCTGTGATAAATGTCTGAATATGAGCTTAATTACATCAATTACAGAATTTGGGAAACAGTTTCTGTGAGCATGTTCTTTTCCTGATTGGTACTGAGATAATGAGTGGGGCACAGTCCATGTTGTCAGTGCTCATTTGTTGATGCAATATGAGAAAATAATGCCGATAATCCTATCCTCATATTCTCAATTCATCTTGTATTTTGCCTAATTGCACTCCCATAATACCTCTGCAATCTATCAATTTCTTCATCTATCAGTCTTCCTCTTCCTCCCCTTCTGGGATCCTACTGTCTGCTTTAGTTTGCGCAAGCGAGCCCCATGCGCTTCAGCAAATGTCCAATGCATTCCTGTTTCTTAATGTAAATTTCGTTGTAATAAGGTTTGAATTCCTCTACAGTATATATCACTGAGAATAACCATGTCCTATTTTGTGTCTCGTTTCCGTCGTAGGTGTCGGTGGCCGAGTAGAAAGACCAACACAGGAATAAAGAATGTACGCTTGTGCAGGTAGAAGGTGACCAGCCAATGGGACAGCAGAAACTAGAAACACTAGAGTAAATTAGAACGAGATATATATTTCTTAGAGACTTAGTAATACCTAACTTTTACATAGATCAGTACTGCAGAATGCTGATACATAGTTGAGCTAGAGGCCTGCCTAGTGCCTATCCGATAGCCAAGTCTTCACTGGTGCCTATCTGATTCCGAAGTGTTAGCTGGTTCCTATCTCAGTCCCAAGTGAACGATGTCGTTCAGTGGTGGCCACGAGCGGAGTTGTAGCAGAGGGCGCTCGTGGCTGACGTCGTAAGAACGCCGCCCCTTGCATGCATGGCGGCGCGCGGCGAAAGTAGGTGGCGCGCACTATAGACTTGTGCGACACAACAACCAAAAACCGTTAATTTTGTCAATTTCATCATTCCGGCTCCCCTTCTACATCTACATCTACATGGGATACTCTGCAAATCACACTTAAGTGCTTGGCAGAGGGTTCATCGAACCACCGTTATACTATATTACCTCCCATTCCATTCTCGAATAGCGCGCGGGAATAATGAACACCTGAATCTCTCCGTTCGGGCTCTGATTTCCCGTATTTTATTCTGATGATCTTTTCTACCTATGTAAGTGTCAGTCAACAATATATTTTCGCATTCAAAGGAGAATGTTGGCGATTGTAGTTTCGAAAGTAGCCCACCCTGCAGCGATAAGCGCCGTTGTTGTAATGATTCCCAACCCAGATCCTGTATCATTTGCGTAACACTGTCTCCCCTTTATCGTGACAATACGAAACGAGCCCATCTATGGACTCTTTCGATGTCTTCCGTCAAACCCATCTGATAAGAATCCCATACTCCATAAAAGGACGGATAAGCGTCTTCTTTAGTAGTTCTGTTGCATCTTTTAAGGGTTCTGCCAATAAAACGCAGTCTCTGGTTCGCCTTTCCCACGACATTATCTACGTGTTCTTTCCTAGTTAAGAAGTAATTGTAATTCTTAGGTATCTTGTGGAGTTTACGGCTTTCATATTTGATTGGTTTATCATGTCAACAAAGTTTAACGGATTTCTTTTCGTACTCATGTGGACGATTTCACACTTCTCATTATTTAGAGTCAATTGCCAATTCTTACACCATACTGAGATCTTATTCAAATCGTTCTGCAGTTGGTTTTGATCTTCAGATGATTTTACTAGACGGTAAATGACGGCGTCATTTGCAAACAACCTAAGAGTGCTACTTAGATTTCCCCCTAAATCGTTTATGTAAATAAGGAACAGCAGAGGACCAATAACACTACCCTGTGGAACGCCCGATATCGCCTCTGTTATAATCGATGCCTTACCATCGATTACTACAAACTGTGTCCTCTGACAGGAAATCCCCTATCCAATAGCAAATTTGGGGTGATATACCATAACCCCACTGCCATGAACCACAGACATTGCCGAGGTGGGTTGGCTTGCGTGCCTCAACGATACAGATAGCCGTACCGTAGGTGCAACCACAGTGGAGGGGTATCTGTGGAGAGACCAGACAAACGTGTGGTTCCTGAAGAGGGGCAGCAGCCTTTTCAGTAGTTACAGGGGCAACAGTCTGGATGATTGACTGAGCTGGCCTTGTAACATCAGCTAATGTGACTTTGCCACACAGCTACTGTGAACGGCTGAAAGCAAGGGGAAACTACAGCTGTTTCCTTTCTCGAGGACATGCAGCTCTACTGTATGAACATATGATGATGGCATCCTCTCGGGTAAAATATTCCGGAGGTATAATAGTCCCCCACTCGGATCTCCAGGCGGGGACTACTCAGGAGGATGTGATCATCAGGAAAGACAATACTGGCATTCTACGGGTCGGAGCGTGGAATGTTAGATCCCTTAATAAAGTACGAAAATTAGAAAATTTAAAAAGGGAAATGGATAGGTTGAAGTTAGATATAGTGGGGTTAGTGAAGTTTGGTGGCAGGATGAACAGGATTTCTGGTCAGGAGAGTACAGGATTATAAATACAAAATCAATTGGGGGTATCACAGGAGTAGGATTGACAATGAATAAGAATATAGGAATGCGGGTAAACTACTATGAGCAGCACAGTGATCGCATTATCATTGTCAAGATAGATACGAAGCCAACACCGACAAAAGTAGTACAGGTTTATATGACAACTAGCTCTGCCGATGAGAAAATCGAAGAAATATATGAGGAGCTAAAGGATATTATTCAGACAATTAAGGGAGAGGAAAACTTAATTTTTATGGGAGACTGGAATTCGGTAGTAGGACAAGGAAGGGAAGGGAAGATAGTAGGTGAATATGGTCTGGGCAAAAGGAATGAAGGAGGAAGCCGGCTGGTAGAATTTTGCACGGAACATAATTTAATTATAACAAATACCTGGTTTAAGAATCACAAAAGAAGGTTGTATACGTGGAAGGTACCAGGAGACACCGGGAGATAACAGATAGATTTTATAATGGTAAGACATAGATTTCGGAACTAGGTTTTAACTGTAAGACATACCCAGGGGCTGATATAGACTCTGACCATAACTTGTTAATTATGAACTGTAGACTGAAACTGAAGAAACTACAAAAAGGTAGGAAAATAAGGAGATGGGACCTGGATAAATTGAAGGAACCTGAGGTTCTTAAGAATTTCAGAGGGAGCTTTAGGCAACAATTGACAGAAACAGGGGAAAATAAAACAGTAGAGGAGGAATGGGTAAAATTGAAAGATGAAATAGTGAAGGTAGCAGAGGACAAAATAGGTAGGAAGGCAAGACCTACAAAAAATCCTTGGGTTTCACAGGAGATACTAAATTTAATGGATGAAAGGATAAAATATAAAAATGCAGTAAATGAAACAGGCAAAATGGTGTACAGACGACTAAGGAATGAGATTGACAGGAAGTGCAAAATGGCTAAGCAGGAGTGGCTAGAAGGCAAATGCAAGGATGTAGAAGAATGTATAAATAGGGGAAAATAGATACAGCCTACAGGAAAATAAAAGAAACATTTGGAGATAAGAAAAACAGCTCTATGAATATCAAGGACACTGATGGAAAAACAGTTCTCAGCAAAGAAGGGAAAGCTGAAAGGTGGGAAGAGTAAGGAATGAGATTGACAGGAAGTGCAAAATGACTAAGCAGGAGTGGCTAGAAGGCAAATGCAAGGATGTAGAAGAATGTATAAATAGGGGAAAATAGATACAGCCTACAGGAAAATAAAAGAAACATTTGGAGATAAGAAAAACAGCTCTATGAATATCAAGGACACTGATGGAAAACCAGTTCTCAGCAAAGAAGGGAAAGCTGAAAGGTGGGAAGAGTATATAGAGGGGCTCTACAAAGGAAATGAACTTCGAGACAATATTGTAGGAAGGGAAGAGGATGTAGATAAAGATGAAATAGGAGATACTGTACTGAGACAAGAATTTGACAGAGCCCTAAAAGACCTAAGTTGAAACAAGGCCCCTGGAGTAGATGATATTCCCTCAGAGCTACTGAAGTCTCTGGGAGAACCAGCCATGAGAAAATTGTTTCACCTGGAGTGTAAGATGTATGAGACAGGTGAAGTACCCTCAGACTTTAAGAAAAATGTTATAATCCCCATTCCAAAGAAAGCAGGTGCAGACAGGTGTGAAAACTACAGAACCATCAGTTTAATAAGTCATGGTTGCAAAATATTAACACGAATTATGTACAGATGGATGGAAAAGCTGATAGAAGCCGACCTCGGGGAAGATCAGTTTGGGTACAGGAGAAATGTAGGAACACGGGAGGCAATACTCTACGGCTTATCCTAGAAGATAGATTAAGAAAAGGCAAACCTACATTTCTAGCTTTTGTAGATTTGGAGAAGGCTTTTGAGAATGTTGATTGGAATAAACTCTTTCAAGTTCTGAAGCAAGCAGGAGTAAAATATAGGGAGCGTAAGGTTATTTACAACTTGTACAAAAACCAGACAGCGGTTGTCAGAGTTGAAGGGCATGAAAGGGATGCAGAGGTTGGAAAGGGAGTAAGACAGGGTTGTAATCTTTCTCCATTGTTATTCAATTTGTACATTGAGCAAGCTATAAAGGAAAGCAAGGAGAAATTTGGTGAAGGAATTAAAGTTCAGTGTGAAGAATTAAAAACATTGCGTTTTGCCGACGATATAGTAATTCTGTCAGATACAGGAAAAGACCTGGAAGAGCAATTGAACGGAATGGACAGGGTTCTGAAAGGTGGATATAAGATGAACATTAACAAGAGCAAAACTAGAGTAATGGAGTGTAGTGTAAGAAAATCAGGCGATGCTGAAAGAAGTAGATTGGGAAACGAAGCAATAAAGGAGGTAGATGAGTTTTGTTACTTGGGCAGTAAAATAACAAATGATGGTCGCAGTACAGAGGATATAAAATGCAAAAAGGCAACAGGTAGAAAAGCGTTCTGTAAAAAGAGAAATTTGTTAACATCGAATATTGATTTACGACTAAGGATGTCCTTTCTGAAGGCCTTTGTATGGAGTGTTGCCTTGTATGGGAGTGAGACATGGACGATAAATAGTGCGGACAGGTAGAGGATTGAGGCTTTTGAAATATGGTGCTACAGAAGAATGCTGAAGATTAAGTGGGTGGATCGAGTAACTAATGGGGAGGTACTGAACAGAATTGGGGAGAAAAGAAATTTTTGGCATACCTTGACTAAAAGAAGGGATAGTTTGGTAGGACACATTCTTAGACATCAAGGAATTGTGAATTTAGCATTGGAGGGAAGTGTGTGCGGTAAAAATCGCAGAGGAAGGCCAAGAGATGGATACAGTAAGTAGATTCAGACAGATGTAGGTTGCCGTTCTTATGTGGAGATGAAGAGGCTTGCTCAGGATAGGGTATGGTGGAGAGCTGCATCAAACCAGTCTCCGGACTGAAGACCACAACAACAACATATCATAACCACGCAATTTGATTAAAAGCCGTTTGTGAGGTCCGGTGTCAAAAGCGTTCTGGAAATCAAGGAATACGGAATCGATTTGCTAACCCTTGTCGATAGCACACATCACTTCGTGTGACTAATGAGCTAGTTGTGTTTCGCATCAACGATGTTTTCTAAATCCATGTTGTCCTTGGGCCAATAGATCATTGTCCGAGATAATTCATAATATTTGAATACAGGATATGTTCCAAAACCCTGCTGCAAATTGAAGTCAATGGGTTACTCCTACTTGCCGGCCGTGGTGGCCGAGGGTACTGAGGCGCTCCAGTCGCGGTCTGCACGGCCACTACGGTCGGGGTTCGAGTCCCCCCTCGGGCTTGGATATTTGTGCCGTCCTTAGGATTAGCTAGTTCATTAGTAGTTTGTAAGTTTAGGGACTGATGACGCCGTAGTTAAATCCCATAATTTCTACAAACATTTGAACACTTTGAACCTACCGCCTTTCGTGAATATACGTGTGACCTGAGCAACTTTCCAATCTTTTGGTACAGATCCTTCTTTGAGACAGCGGTTGTATATGGCTGTTAAGTAAGGAGCTATCGGTCAATAAGCATATGAAAGATTCAGCTGCTGCATAGAATACTGTAACGTTGTAACATTGGTGATTGCCATCACGTCGTGTGTCATTAGCCGACGAGAGGAGGTGGCAAATGTTACCCAATCCGCGAACAGGTGACGTAAACAAACAGGCGGCAGGCGGCAGGCAGCAGCCGGGTGTGTCGTAATCCGCTGTGTGCGGTATGAAAGAGGCGCGGTCGTGACGTGGGACGCGAGCAGGCCGCGCGTGAGCAGAATACCGCGCCGCCTCCCTTCGCGTCGCGCTGACGAGCTTCCGTCGCCGCCCCGCCCTGCCCACGCCGGAAGCCGCAGCTCGGCGCCGGCTCACACAGCCGCCGCTACCCCCCCCCCTCTCCCCAGCACCACAAGTGGGTCTGCGCAGGATCAGGAATGCGCAGCGTGGCGCAGTAATGAGGCAGCGGTACGGCGAAATACCTGCTTACCCCGAATTTGCGTCACCGTACAGACGCCAGGTGGGTAGCTCAAATAACTAATTTATATCAAGTAGCATTCCCTATTTAAATTCCGGTACCATACAAAACAACTTGGTACCTCGATATTTATGTATGATAAATTCGTCTTAGAAGATAGGCTAAGGAAAGGATAAACCTAGGTTTGGTAATTTACCGGGACTCGTGTACATCGAACGGAACGACAGCACAATCGATATATACGGCACTTCGACTCTCGCTCCGTTGTCGATGTTGTGAGAAGTGCGAGGCGGCAGATTTGAATTGAGATTTCGAATTGAGAAGAGTCGTGTTATTGCTTTCGTGTACGTCTGTGTCACTCCGTTGTTTGCAAAGTGTCCTTCGATGTTGACGTGGAAACTGTTGATCCCTCGTCTGAGTGATCCAGTGAAATCTTTAGAATTCTGCCGTGAATACGGATTACTGCCCGACGATACGCGAAGGAAATGTGTAGACTGTGGGAACGACGAGTGCGTCACATTGGTGAAAAGAGCAGAGAACATCGATTTCCCGTGGCAATTTATGTGCAGGAAATGCAGGAAGAGGACCAGCATAACTAAAAATACATGGTTCGAGATGTCAAAATTGAGTGTGGAACAGAGTATACTTATCGTGGCATCTTGGCTTCGCAATTACACTGTGGAAGAGGCAGCTTCTGAGTCCGGAGTGAACGTGAAGACAGTGGTCGACTATTTCAATTTCTGTAGAGAGGTGAAGGGAAAGTCATCGAAATTGACGAATCGCATATTGTGACTCGTAAATATGGAAAAGGACGAGTTCTAAAAAGTGGAAGCGAAAAAATTTGGGTTTTTGGTGGTATCGAACGCGAATCCAAAAAATGTTTCATATTGAGAGTACATTCAAGTGGAAAAGAGACTGTAGTTCCTCTTATTAAACATTTGGTCTTACCTGGTACAAGAGTAATTACTGACGGGTGACAGTCTTATCAGTGTCTCAATGAAGAGGGTTTCCAACATGTGTTTATAAATCATTCACTGGAATTTGTGTCGTCTGAGGACTCCTCAGTACATACACAGAATATAGATAGTCTGTGCAAATCTCTTAAATCTTCTATTAAAAAGGAATGGAGACCGGGAGATAACGATGACCTCTCTTTGCAGTTTCTGTATTTCCATAACTTGAAACTAAGTGGAAAATAATGTCGCGTGTAAAAAACTACCAGTTTTCTTAACACACATTGCGAAAGCGTATCCCGGCTACGGAAAGAAAGGATTGGCGCCACTTGTATGCAGCTCAGAACGAATGCGTGGTGAATAACGTAAGTGAAATTACTCTTTTCTTCATAGGTTAAATTTCACCGTATGTAAATATCACTTCTAGGTACTTTAGCTCAACGAATCTTGTCTTAATATACGTGCTATGCAAATATCTTTGATGTGGTGTTTCATTTTTAGTTCAAACATTGTCCGGAAGTGACATTTACGTACGCTAAAGCGGTACCGCGTAGTCTTAAGAAGGTTAGGTATAGGTTTAACGAGAAGTTATTTTTTTTTTTTGTATGTGAGGGCGCGAAGCACCCGAATCTCTGGTTCAGAAAGGTAGTATAGTACAACATTTATTCCTGCCATCTTAGTTTATCGACAGCGAAGCGAGAGTCCAAGTAGCCATATATATCGATAGTGCTGCCGTTCCTTGCGATGTACACGAGTCCTGGTAAATTACCCTACGTTTTTAGCGTTTGTCGATTTGGAGAAAGCTTTTGACAATGTCGACTGGAATACACTCTTCCAAATTGTGAAAGTAGCACGGGTAAAATATAGGGAGTGAAGAGTTATATTCAACCTATACAAATACCAGACAGCGGTTATTAGAGTCAAAGGTTAAGAAAGGGGCGCAGAGGTTGGGAAGGGAGTAAGACAGGGTTGTAGCCTTTCCCCAATATTGTTCAATCTGTACATTGAGCAGACAGTGAAGGAATGGAAGTAGAAATTTGGAGAGGGCATTAATGTGCAGGGGAAAAAAAAAAAAAAATGGCTATGGGAAGGAAAGCTTTTCTGAAGAAGCGATACTTGTAAACATCCAATATTAATTTAAATGTTAGGAAGTCCTTTCTCAAAGCATCTGTCTGGAGTGTAGCATTGTATGGGAGTGAAACGTGGACGATAAGGAGTTCAGATAAAAATATGATAGAACCTTTTGAAATATGGTGCTACAGACGAATGATGAAAATTAGATGGGTAGATCACGTAACTAATGAGGAGGTGCTAAACCGAATCGGGGAGAAAAGGAGTTTCTGGCATATCCTGACTAAGAGAAGGAATAGATTGGTAGGACACATTCTGAGACACAAGGAATTGTCAACTTAGCATTAGAAGGAATTGTGTGGGGTAAAAATCGTAGAGGGAGACCGAGGGACGAATATAGTAAGCAGATTGAAAATGATATAGGTTGCCGAACATATTCTCAGATGAAGAGACTTGCAAAGGACAGGGTAATGTGGAGAGCTGCATCAAACCATTCTGCGGACTGAAGACCACAACAACAACAACCTCGATCGTTAGGAATGATAAGGTTGGCCTGAGAAATTCGTCGAAAGGGAAGAGGAAGTAGAATCGAAAATTCAAATGTTTGTATAGTCTATGGGACTTAACTACGGGGTCATCAGTCCCTAAACTTACAAACTACTTATGAACTACTTACGAACTAGGACGGCACAAATATCCATGCCCGAGGGGGGATTCGAACCCCCGACCGTAGTGTCCGTGCAGACCGTGACTGGAGCGCCTCAGTCTCCTCGGCCACCGCGGCCGGCTGTAGAATCGAGGAATTCATTTTTCCAGACAGCAAAAAATTTTCTAAGGCGATTCACTGCCATTTGACTGAAATAATTCTTTATTCCACAACTTGTATTCGGGCCGGCCGCTGCCATTTGAACATTTGAACTTGTATTCGGCCTTAGGCGATCATCAAATGATAAAACTCTTCAGACAGGTTTTTTCTAAGTCACTGTCATGGCAAGAAAATCGTTAGGACATGTCGATAAGTCCATGTCATTAACATAAAATGGGTACAACATTGGACCCGCATGTTTTTTTTTTTTTTTTTTTTTTTTTTTTTTTAAATTATACAGATGTATATTCATTATAACGTTACAAAAGCTGGCTTTTGTAACGTTATAACGAATACACATCGCTATAAAGCTTGCTTTTCTAACGACATAACGAATACACATCTGTATAAAGCTTGCTCTTGTAACGCTATAACGAATACACGTCGGTGTAAAGCTTGCTTTAGTAACGTTATAACGAATACATATCTGTATAGTTATTTTGAACAAATATGCTGGTACAAATGTCATACTTATTTTATATTAATGAAATGGACTTATCGACTCGTCCTAACGATTTTATTGCCATGACTTACAAAGGGAGGCCGCCAATTGTGAAATTCAGATTTGATTCATACTGCGCATAATGAAAGCTCATGGCCAGATGTGTAATTTGGCAAAGCACCAAGATGCACTTCTCAGCCGTTGTCGAGAAAATCTACAGTTAAAAAAAGCCGTTGTGGTGAAATACTCTCTACGATCTCTACAAAGAGCAGTGCTGTACAGAGGCGTGGCGTAGGGCTGCTGGGCGCCGTGGCTCAGCGCGCCCGGTCAGAGGGCTCACCGCCCTCCGTTATAAAAAAGTTGAGCTAGGAACTCACCGAACGAAAACGAACAAAGACGATCAGCGTCCGCAACGAATAGAACTAACAATAGGGCAAAAAAAAAGGGGGGGGGGGGGGGGGGGTAAGCGCTTGGGTTGGTAATCCGAAGGTCGCCGGATCGAATCTCGCGACATGCAATTTTTTTATAATTTGTTTTTTGTAATTCAAATGTATACACACAAGACAATTAATAACATTTAATTAATAACATTTGATGTTCGAAGTCGCCAGTTTTTCCACGATGAACGACTTTCAAACAACTTATTACATGCAACGGGCGACTTCGAACATCAATATGTTTTCAGCAAACAAAGTTGTATTTCACAAATGTTATTAATTGTCTTCATAATGTTTACCACGTATAGTTAACGGAAGAAGTTTGAACGATATTCCGGAACGAATACGTATAGCGTAAGTCAAACCTCACGAACGAAAGAACAATTTTGCAGAATGTCAATCAGGTGTGTTTCCCAAGAGATAATTAAAAAAAAATTGTTCTTGTAAACACGCATCGTTTATCAGATGTGCTCGATGTCGTGCAGATTTCTGCTTTCCATATTTCTATAACTATCACTCTGGTTCGTGCGATATTTGAATTACAAATAATAATAATAATAAGTTGTATGCCGCGAGATTCGATCCGGCGACCTTTGGATTACCAACCCGAGCGCTTACCCCTACGCCACGTCTCTGTACAGGATAACTCATCGTAGAGAGTATTTCACCACAACGGCTTTTTTTAATTGTCGATTTTCTCGACAACGGCTGAGAAGTGTATCTTCATGCTTTGCCAAATTAAAACTTTGGCCATGAGCTTTCATTATGGGAAGTATGAATCGAATTTGAATTTCACAATTGGCGGCCTCCCCTTGTTAGATAAACCTGTCTGAAGAGTTTTATCACTTGATAATGGCCTAAGGCTGAAACCACGTTGTGGAAATAAGCAATTATTTCAGTCAAATGCAGTGAATTCCCTCAAAAAATTTTACATGACTGATGCCCAAGATACATGCAGAATCATAAGTAAATTAAAGATTACCAAATAAGAAATTAAGGCTACTGACTTTGCTAGGACATTCGCTATTAGATGAACTTTGGTGATCAACGAATACTTAATATTATTGCAATAGTAAGAACAAGAATATCAAATTAAAGAAAAGCCAAGGCGAAAACCTGAAGGGATTATAGGCACATTGCAAAGAACTACTTTACAATAACTAAGTTATTACTGTTAGAAAATGAGCATTTGAAAATTTATGCAATTTAAAAGGTACAGATAATGCTACGGCACCAAAAATACAAGCAATTTTTTACACCTACAGCATGTATTCTAGGTGACTAAGCATTTAATACAATGAGTAAATAAATATAAAATAAATAATTAGACCACAAAGGTTGCAATTAAAACAACAAGAATGCCCAAAACGGACTTAACACTAAATAAAATACAAACTGTCATGAAATCAGGAGAATATTTAAAGGTAACATAATTCATCAAGTAAGAGGCCAGATAACCTTAAGGACAGCTTAAAACAATAACTATTAATCCAGATGGACACAATTTTAAAACTAGAATTATAATTTAACAAATACATGAGGTACAGTCTTTGAAACAAGAAGGTAAAACCAAAACTTCAAACAGAAGAACAATTTAGCTCGTAAACCTGAACCTGATAGAGTAAGGTATATAACAGAAGAGCAATAAATTCTTAAAATGACAATGGACAAGAGACTGCATTTTAATAGCCAACAAAAAAATTTCACTGACTTGCCGTACTTAAAAAACCGACGGATTTGACTCTGTAACCACAACCTTACAATTTATTAAATAACCAGGAAATAAAAACCAATTTTAAAATACACTTTTAAGCAGATGGGCTACAATATCTCTTAAGTATGCCATTAGCTCAGGACTGGCTTGTCCATAGCTCCAACTAATTGCACATTTACAGTCTTTGTACGTACCCTGCAAGGCATAAACAAGATAGCACGCTGCCATGGGCCGAACAAGTTCCAAAGTCTCAAAATTTATGACAGGTGGCTGTCAACACGGTCGACATCGGTGATAAAAGGTTGCACTGTTTGCTTTACAGAAACTTGACAACATTAACCAGCGCATTCCAAGAATGCTGAATAGCGAAATGCACCAAAAGGAAATGCAGATGTTGTTGTTGTGGTCTTCAGACCGGAGACTGGTTTGATGCAGCTCTCCACAATACCCTATCCTGAGCAAGCATCTTCAACTCCAAATAAGAACGGCAACATACACTTGTCTTAATCTGCTAACTATATCCATTTCTTGATTTTCCTCTGCGGTTTTTACCCCAAACACTTCCCTCCAATGCTAAATTCACGATGCCTGGATGTCTAAGAATGTGTCCTACCAATCGATCCCTTCTTTTAGTCAAGGTATGCCAGAAATTCCTTTTCTCCCAAATTCTGTTCAGTAACTCCTCATTAGCTACGCGATCCGCCCACCTAATCTTCAACATTCTTCTGTAGCACCACATTTCAGAAGCCTCTATCCTCTTCCTGTCAGTCACGGTCTGCACGGCCACTACGGTCGGGGGTTCGAAATCCCCCACGGGCATGGATATTTGTGCCGTCCTTAGTTGTAGGTAGTTCATAAGTAGTTTGTAAGTTTAGGGACTGATAACCCCGTAGTTAAGTCCCTTAAGCTTAACAAACATTTGAACATTTTTTCTTCCTGTCCTCACTGTTTATTGTCCATGTTTCACTCCCATACAAGGCAACACTCCTCACAAATGCCTTCAGAAAAGACTTCCTTACGCTTAAATCAATAATCGAGTTACCAAGTTTCTCTTCTTCAAAACTCTTTTCTACCCATTGCCACTCTGCATTTTATATCCTCTGTACTGCGACCATCATTTGTTATTTTTCTGCCCAAGTAACAAAACTCATCTACCTTCTGTATTGTTTCGTTACCTAATCTAATTCCTTCAGCACCACATGATTTTCTTAGACTGCACTCCATTACCCTAGGTTTGCTCTTGTTAATGTTCATCTTATATGCACCATTCAGCACACTGTCTATTCCGTTCAACTGCTCTTCTAGTTCCTTTGCTCTCTACGACAGAATGACAATGCCATCGGCAAAACGCAATGTTTCTATTTCTTTACCCAGAACTTTAATGGAGATGATATGGAGAAAGAAAACCTGTCAACTACAACGGTCGGAGGGAAACATGCTGAACCGTAAAAATAAACGAGCGCAGCTGGGGAGCAGCAACTAGAACGCGAAGGGCACGGCGCCACCTTAAAGAAACGACTTGTTAAACACCCGTCAGTACCGATAACATTGCAAACGCAATACAAAACTGCAACCACAGGTACAACAGCGGTGCACAAAAAAAAAAAAAAAAAAAAAAAAAAAAAACAAAACTGGTGGACTCGAACTTAACTCTCAGATGCCAAGACAGATTCGCCGACATTCCTCACGGCAAACCGTCAATGAGCCGCACCATCACTCAAGTTGTCCAGCGTGTCTAGGCGCCGACTCAGGCAGGAGGAGAAACAGCTGTCCGGGACTGTCAAACCGCCACAGGCACGGGCGCGGGTGACGAAGAGCGCTGCTAGCGCCGCCGAGTCCAGCTACGACGCCAGTGACCAAAGTTACGGCGGAACATCAACGGAGGCAAGCCAAAGGCCTCCTGTTACTTACATCGTAATGAGATTTATCGTCTACAGAACTCGATTTGAATAGTTCCTGTGAAATATAATGCGTAGACTGGTTTTTTCCATTGATTGGGGTTACAAGCCATGCAGTAGTGTTTAAAAGAGAATTCTCGAAAATTGTAGAAAAGGTAATGTATAAAGTGTTTCAAAAATAATATACGTATTACAAAGTAGTATTTCATCCCTGCCAACGATCGATAAACCTTGGCTATTGTAGAAACTAATACATAGGTTAATAGATATTAGATTTGATGACAGTTTTCTTCTAGTTTGGTTGGTACTTCTATCTCACAGTTAGACTGGTCGTCAAGTAGTTGGCGACTTAGTATGTCTCAGCTGGGCTCCACAGTCACCGGATTTGACACTATCCGACTTCTTTCTGACAATGAAGCTGGAAAAGTAGAAGAACTGGAAGCATACTGCCATAACTTCAGTGACCGAGGACATGCTTATGTGAATATTGGAGTAATTTGAGTATCTGTGTTATATTTTTTTGTGTTGCTGATGAAGGACGTATTGAACATCTGTGATCGGAACTTTAGACGTTATTAGATATGTGTGTAAAATTTCATATTCGTATCTGATAAAGATTAATAAATATTTACATTCAAACTATGTATATCCATTTTGAAACACACTGTGCCGTCTCACCACATTAAACATATTGTCGAAAACACAGCTTGGATATTTCAAAAGTTCCGATATCGAGAACGCTATTTACCCCTATAGTGAAAATGTACTTCATTCATTAAACAATAAGTTACAAGCAGCGAGTATTTTTGTGATTTGTGAAAGGCTATTGCCTATGTGAACCACAGTTCAAATGTTTGTATATCTGGCGCAGATATGTACACCTCTGCACAATACCAGTGATGAGTATCAAAGGACGGACCCATGGAAAGAAATCTTAGAGAGCCTTCGTCGATTTTAAAATATACCCCTCCAAGCGGTAATGAAGTGATTTAAATAAACATTTTTGATCCCACTGCGAAGAAGAGCTCAGGTAGTTCCGGGATGCGTTGTAACCACATGAAACAATGTCTGTATTGGTACATACATCGATTTGGTTCCTAGACAAATTACTGTATGAAATTTTCTGCTGCTTTTGACGAATGTTATTTTTACAGAAATACATGATATTTTTCATTAATGCCTTGATTTTTAATGTTGAAAAAACTGTTGCATTGTTCTACATTTTTTTAAAAATTTTGTTTCTTTTATCTTATTTGTTAATCTCAAAAAAAAAAAAAAAAAACTCGTAAGTGTTCGTGAGAGACGCAATTCATTACGTAACAGAACCTTAGAAAGATGCAATACACAATCACAGGATCTTTCTGCATGACAGTGAAACAGATACCATCAAACTGAACACTAGTCACGTGTATTATCCACTATACATGGTATTTAAAATTGTAAAACAGAATTTACGAAAAGGACAGAATTAAAGACAGTAATAATTAAACTTCTCAATATAACAGTATTATGCTAAAATTAATGGGGTCGTGGAATAGGTAAAGCAATGTATGGTTGAGCAATCGTCATTAACGTAGTGCACCAAACACTTTTGTAGGTTGTAAATTACAATTTCGAAAGTGTCCTTCTTTCAGCATATGGCCTATTTACAGGGTGTCCAGAAAAGGGCTCTCTGATTTCAAAATTAAATATCTCGAAAACACAGATTGATAGAGGAATGCCGTAGGATTCCGAAGTGTTAACTGGTTCCTATCTCAGTCCCAAGTGAACGATGACGTTCAGTGGTGGCCACGAGAGGGATAGCAGCAGAGGGCGCTCGTGGCTGACGTCGTAAGAACGCCACGCCGTGCGTGCATGGCGGCGCGCGGCGAAAGTAGGTGGCGCGCACTTTAGACTTGTGCGACACCCCCCCCCCCCCCCAAACCGCCGCGTCGTCGTGGCGTAGGACTGAGGGCCACGGCGACGGCACTGGGAGGAGGGCCTGGGCGGGGGCGTTACTGGTAGGACGGGCGTCGTAGATGAGACTGGGATCGAGACACCGTCTGCGCCCCGGTATACACCTTGCGATCCCCCGGAAAACCCACCAAAACCTGAAAACCTGGGGAAGGGCGCACGCCTCCGCCCAGAGGGAGCAGGACATCTTCTTCTGAGGTGCGTGGCCCAGGCGGCGGGGGCACGCATGGACCCGGAGTTCTCGATGACGCTGCCAGGTGCGGCGGCGACGGAGGCGGAGAGGCGGACTAAGTAGGAGGCGCGTCTACCTCCATGGCGATCTCGTAGTCCGGGGACGCTGGGCCGGCGGCGAGCGATCTGGTTGTGCTCCCTGGCGGTGAACTGGGTCTGGAATCAAGAAACCCGAGACAGGATCGCGCGGCCTGTGCAGGCGCAATTGGTTTGTGTGGCGCCGCAGCTCCGACCCTGTGGAAGAACGTACAACATACATATTGCGACCGAGCACGCCTGGCAACCATGTCTTCTTCATACCAGCAAACACCCTGTACAGCACCGGCGTTGAAACATGAAAACGCGTAGCGCCATACGAACCGACTCTGTGCGGGGGAGGCTGCAGCAGGTGAAGGAGAGTGCGGTGACGGCGGCCGTGTAGCAGTTCGGCAGGCGAAGGGCCGTCACGTAGCATGCACCGATACGTAGACAGGAAAATTTGAAGAGCTTGCTGCCTGGAGTGCTGACCTTTCATCTTTTCCATGTGTGACTTGAATGTTCGAACGAAACGTTCTGCTTCACCATTGGACTGAGGGTGAAAAGGTGTGGTGGTGATATGCTGAATGCCATTCACACGACAAAACTGTTGAAATTCCGCACTAACGAACTGAGGTCCATTGTCATTGATTATAGTTTCAGGCAACCCTTCGATGCAAAACACTGATGTTAAGGCACTGATTGTACTAGATGCCGTCGTTGAGTTCATGGCAATCACGAAAGGAAACTTGCTGAAAGCGTCTACAACGATTAACCAGCGCGTATTCCAGAAAGGTCCGGCAAAGTCAATGTGTAAACGTTGCCATGGTCCTTTGGGGCGTGGCCAGTGTGAGAAACGTTGCGGAGGAGCCGCCTGATGCACCGCACAAACTGTACACTGTGACGTCATGCTCTCTATCTGGGCGTCCATACCAACCCAAGTACAATGACGTCTGGCCAAATTCTTTGTCCTAACAATACAACAATGACCTTGATGCAGAATGCGTAACACTTCTCGTTGCAGGGAACGAGGAACAATCACTTTTGTTTGGTCGTTGTCCATATGTAACAACAGAACACCCTGACTTAAAGATAATGCATAACGTCGTGCAAAATAACGTCGAACCAGAGATCGCTCAATGTCTTTGTCTCTGGCGGGCCAACCAAAGCGAACAAATCGTGCTACCACACTTAGGTCTGCATCCGCCGCTGTTTCCTGTGCAACCCGACGAGAGTTCAAAGGGAAATCTGCGACAGCGGAAGCATCTTTGGAGTCTATCTGACAACATGCCATTTCCGAAGAATCAAATGACACATCCTGGCCACCCGGAAGTCGTGAAAGTGTGTCCGCGTTGGCATGTTGAGTGGTAGGTCGGTACAAAATCTCATACTGATAATTGGACAATATCAAGGACCATCGCTGTAGGTTTTGTGACGTTCGTGGCGGAATTGGCTTTATGGGTGAGAACAACGACGTGAGAGGTTTGTGGTCTGTCAACAAATATAATTTTCTGCCATAAAGATAATGATGAAACTTTGTGACGCCATAAATGATTGCTAAGGCCTCCTTTTCTATCTCACTAATTCTGTTGCTTTGGCGTCAGTAGCTTGGATGCAAAGGCAATAGGACGATCGTGAGAACCAATACGATGTGACAATATTGCACCCAGACCGTATGACGAGGCATCAACTGCTAACACTGCAGGCTTCTATGGGTCAAAGGGAATCAAACATGCATCACTGAGTAGTGCAGACTTTAGTTTGTCAAAGGCAACTTGGCAATCTTTAGACCACACAAAAGGAACATTTTTCCTAAGTAAGCGATGCAGTGGAGCTGCAATCTGAAAAGCATTCTGAATAAACCTGAAATAATAGTTAAGCTTTCCCATTGCTGCTTGCAATTGGTGTACATTCGTAGGAGGAGGCAAGTCTTTGATTGCTCTAAGATGTGACTGTAAGGGATGAATTCCTTGGCATTAATCACATGGCATAGGTACTGTATTTCAGTTTGAAAAAACAAAGACTTTGCTTTATTACAGCGTAGACCTGCTGCAGTCCACTCTTTGAAAAGGCACTCCAGGTTTGCCAAATGTTCTTCAACTGTACGTCCAGATACCACATATCATCTAAATAGTTCGAGCAACACGGTACAGAAGCTGTCAGCTGTTCCAAAAAGCGCTGAAAAATAGCGGGGGCGGAAGAACTGCCAAAGGGAGGCGCTGAAATTGGAAAAGGCCCATTTGAGTATTAATGGCGAAAAATTTTTCTGACTCGTCATCCAGCGGAATCTGTAAGTATGCCCTTGGTAAATCAATCTTAGAAAGGAAGCGAGACTGTCCTAATTTGTCCATTAGTTCGTCAGGTCTGGACAGGACATAAGTGTCAACAATTGTTTGACCGTTCACTGTTGATCTGAAGTCCGCACAGAGACGAAGTTTTACTGACGGCTTGGGTATAATGATTAAAGGCGAGGCCCACCGACTCGCAGAAACAGGAGAAATCACCCCACTATCTTGCCACCGTTTTAGTTCTGCAGCAACGTTATCACGAAGAGCGATAGGCACTGGTCTAGCTTTACGAAATTTGGGTACTGCATTTTCTTTTAAAGTTACATGTGCCACGAAGTCTTTAGCACAACCCAGTTCCGGCGAAAACAAGTCACTATATTTTTCACACAATGCATTTATTTTGTCCTGAGGCACTACTGACGAAATTTGAAGCACATCTCTTTGAATTGATAAACCAAACAAGTCATCAGCATCTAGTCCAAAAATGTTCTGTGTAGATTTGGCCTCAAGAACTACAAAAGAAACTGTTTTTGTTACACCTTGAAAAGAGGCGAGCGGGCTACACGTTCCTAGCACGGGAATATTTTGACCTGTGTACGCAGTGAGCACTTGTTGAGACAGCGACAGTTTTGGCGAACCCAGCCGTTCATAAGTGACTTTATTTATTAATGTGACAGCGGAACCAGTATCAAGGTGAAATTTCAGTCTTATTTTCTATGCAAAGAGTCACAAAAAGGTTTTGCTTGTGGCGCTCGACAGGTGCAAGAATGTGGGCAACGTCTGTTACAGCTTGTTTGCTGCGCTTGCGTATGCGCGGGTTGCGTGTGGTAGGAAGCGGCGCAGAATCGGCACATAGATTAATAACACTGTCACTAGATGGCACTACAGCCATATCGGCGACCGCGCAATGCGAGGCTACTACAGATTCACTAACTACTGCACTTAACTTTTGAGTAACTACATCACGTCTACTGTCACTAGCTACACAGTACTGGGCACTACTACAATGAGAAGTTGCAGAAGGCACTAGGTTCACTACAGCATTGCACTGTACATTGTCTTTTTGCTTGTCCTGAACCCTTTTCCGTTGCACAATTTTACACACTCGACGGCGCTTGAGACGTGGCTCACTACATAGTTTTGCCGTAGGCGCAGAAAAATTGTCTTGCATTTGAGAATCACGAGAAACACTGTCCAAGTTCACAGCGTGTATGACATTTACAGCAAGAATTGTTCTTGCACTGTGTGAATCACTGTCTCTAACGGCACCATTCGTTAAAATATTGTTTTGCATACACACTGACTGAACATGTCCCGATTTGCCACATTGATAACAAATGGCGTTGCGGCTTGGGCATTGCACACGTTTGTGTCGAGATACATACTGGTGGCAAGACTTACGAACATTTTTCTGAAATGAATGTTGGCACCCGTTACTCAAATTACTATTTCTAACACGATGGGGTGACCTTTGTGTCGCACTTTTACACTGGCTACTGTTCACTGTCTGTTCAGCACGGCCGCTAAAATTTAAATAATCACTAGGGCTAATATGAGAACTACGGCTAGGAAAGCATCCGTTACGGTGCACTGAATTAACACTGTGGCTTTGCATTTCGACATCTGTTAAGTCAAAAGTATCATGCGCTTCAATAAGCTGCAGTACACTGTCTAATGAAGGGTCAGATTGTTTTAGAATTGCTGCCCTAATTCTGGGGTCGTGAATGTTCTGTGTTATAGCGTCTCTCAACATCACATCATTATACGAAAGTCCACAAGAGCAAGTAAATTTACATTTGCGGGTTAAGCCCTTCAACTAAGTAATCCACTGCTGGTGCGACTGTTCCGGTAATTTTTTTAGTCTGAAAAATCGGTATCGTGCAGCGGCCACAAGAACTTTTCTCTCATAATGAGCATTCAGTGCATCTACTATTGCATCAAATTCTAGATCGCGAGGAGATGCGTGGGGGAAAAGTTTCTGCAGTAACACAAAGGTTTGAGTGCCCACCACTGCTAATAACAGATGCTTAACCGTCTGACCTGTAATTTGATGAGCCGCGACGAGTTCTTGAAACTGTGCGAAATAATCACTCCATTCTTTCTCTCGTTCATTGTACTGGCGGAACATAGGGAGCAATGCAGCGACAGGTGTTGGCAGCTGATGTGACGGCTGTTGTTGTTGGTGGGCAGCTGTCTGCGCCGTCAACTGCGACACCACTTGCACTAGTTGCGTGATTTGCGCTGTCTGTAACTCAATGGTTTCCATTAAGTTTGGGTTCGGGGTAATGGCCATGCTGACCGATTAGGCGCCGCGTATACAAGTAACTTATAACAAAACACAAATGCAATGTGAAAGAGGATGCTCTGCAACAAAAAAAGTCCACAAAACACGTAACAAATGTGTTCCCCCAAAAATCTTATAATAAGGGTGGGTGGGTGGAAGCAATTTCTGCGTGCTCCGACTGCTGCTGTCTGGCTGCTGCAAGCAGGCTGGTCAACGGTTCTTCTATCGCTCCTTGTCGCCACTTTTGTGTCCCAGCCTTGTCACCACTTTTGTGTCTCGTTTCCGTCGTAAGTGTCGGTGGCCGAGTAGAATGAGACCGAAACAGGAATAAAGGAAGCACACTTGTGCAGGTAGGAGGTGACCAGCCAGTGGGACAGCAGAAACTAGAAACACTAGAGAAAATTAGAACGAGATATATATTGAACAGAATTTATACAATACTTAACTTTTACATAGGTCAGTACTGCAGAATGCTGATACATAGTTGAGCTAGAGGCCTGCCTAGAGCCTATCCGATAGCCAAGTCTTTACTGGTGCCTATCTGATTCCGAAGTGTTAACTGGTTCCTATCTCAGTCCCAAGTGAACGATGTCGTTCAGTGGTGGCCACGAGTGGGATAGCAGCAGAGGGCGCTCATGGCTGACGTCGTAAGAATGCCACACCATGCGTGCATGATGGCGCACGGCGAAAGTAGGTGGCGCGCACTTTAGACTTGTGCGACACCACAGCACTGTACGCTATACAGCTCATATCAGCATACATAAGTGAAATAATCGTATGAAAACACTCTTTGCAAACAGTCACATGACAATGTTTTCAAAATGTTCACCATTGGCACTACAGACGTGGCGCAAATGAAGAATGAAATTCGCCATTACATTTCGTAGTGTCCCAACCAAAAATGGATTCACATGCCACAGAGATCGCCGATTCAAGATCGCACAGCGTGGCGGGATGCTTCGTGTCGACCATGTCTTTCACTGTGCCCCACAAAAAAAAAAAAAAAGTCACAGGGAGTCAAATCCGGCGAATATGGACGCCAATCTATGCCTGCACCAGTAAATTTGGTATATTCCAAAGCAATGACTCGATTCCCGAAGTATTCATAAAGAAAGCGAAACACTTGTTCGGTCCAATGTGGTCGGGCTCCATCTTGCATAAACCATTCAGTACCTGGTCGATCCTCTAACGCTTGCTGTGTGGCGACAAATTGTTCCAAAACTGCAATGTAACGTGTATCAGTGACCGTTGCTCGAATGAAAAAAGTGCCAATAATACCTCTGCTGCATACTGCAGCCCACACAGTAACTTTAGGAGAATACAGGGGTTTCGCTTCACACCAATATGGCTTTCCGGAACCCAAAAATCGCCAGTTCTGCTTATTCACTTATCCATTCAGGTGGAAGTGTGCTTCATCTGTAAACCAGATGCAGCCAACATCAAATCCTTCACTATTAATCATTGGGAGCATCTGATTAACAAAGGCAACACTTTGTTGTACAGCTCGTACTGGTATGGCCTGGTGCGATTGAATTTTGAATGGAAACATGTGTAGACTTTTTCTCAGTATTTTCTGCGTACTGGAACGCTCCAAACTAGTCTAAGATGCAATTCTAAGGAAGGATGACATTGAATTTCGCTGAATAATTCCAAAAACTGTAACGATATTTTCAGGCGTAACTGCAGTTTGCTTGCGGCCAACAAGCCCCACTACATCATCAGTTACGCTGCCTGTTCGTTGAAATTTTGCGTACGAATGGTTTTCGCATCAGGTCCTTTTGAAACATTAAATCGTGCTTGGAAACTTCGCCTTGTTGCCGTAGATCTCGCTTCTAACCTATGGTACTCTAGCACCAGAAAAACGCGTTGTTCAATGGAGTACATGGTTTTAATCTCTTCCTTCGGTACCCTAACCTCCTTACACGTTCCAATAGTGGAACTAATGACTCTGGGCTTTGGATCACTATTTATACTAGGCAAAGAACAAAACTTTACTACCTTGAAGGGCTATGGTAGGCCCGCTGGATGGCGCTGCCATAGGTCAAACGAATATCAACAGCATTTTTTAAAAATAGGACCCCATTTTTATTACATATTGATCTAGTATTTTGCCAGTGTAGACGGTATTTTTTTTTTTTTTTTGTGGTTTTAGGGTGCACAACTTCTATGGTCATTAGCGCCCAGACAAGAACTTAGATTCACTAGAGCTCAAAAAATTTGGTGACTGTCAGAAAATCAAGAAAAGGCTAAAAACGAAAGATAAAAGACAATTAAAAGGGTTAAATATCCTTCGATAAGTTGGCCAATTTGATAAAACGCAAAACTCGAGCCGCTGCTCGTGTGTCATCAGCTAAAATTTCCTCCAGAGTAGACGGAAAGTGAAGGGCTACACGGAGATGATTAAAATTAACGCAAGTCAGTAAAACATGTCGCACTGTCAGCAGTGCACCGCAGGAGCACAGCGGTGCAGGGTCAGCGGATAGCAAGTGACGGTGGCTGAAACGGCAGTGACCGATCCGCAACCGGGCCAGGATGACCTCCTCCCGCCGAGAGGGGCGGGAATAGGTCCTCCAAGCGGTCGGGATCGGTTTTACAGTTCTCAATTTATTGTCCGTAAGTGAGAACCACGCACTTTGCCAGGTCGACACGATACTCCGGCGAAGAGCCCGTTGAACATCGTCCGCTGGGACGCAAAAGGCAGCCATGCGAGGCAAAAGAGCTGCTGCCTTGGCTGCTATGTCGGCGGTCACATTCCCGGGCACTCCCACGTGGCCAGGGACCCATAGGAAAGAAACGTGACAGCTGTCATCAGCTGGCAACTGGAGGGAGCGTTTGATCCGATACACGAGAGGATGTTTCGAGAAAGGGTCCTTAAGACTCTGCAGGGCACTAAGGGAGTCCGAACATATGGCATAGAAAGGTTGGCGGTGGCGACAGGTGTACAACACGGCCTGGTGGAGGGCAAAAAGCTCAGCCGTGAAACTCGAACACCGGTCAGGGAGCTTGTATTGGAACCGGTTGTCCCCGACGACGAAGGCAGATCCGACACCGGCAGTGCTCTTGGAACCATCAGTGTAAATAAATATGGCATTATCGAACCGCGGACGGAGTTCGACAAGCCTCGAGTGGTATATCAAATCCGGAGCGCTCTCCTTGGGGAGCGAACTAAGTTCGAGATGAGTGTGAACCTGGGCCTGATGCCACGGTGGCAATGGGCTTTCGCTCAACCGAAAGGTGGAAGGAAGGGTAAAATCGAGCCGCTGTAGTAGGCGGCGAAACCGAACTCCAGGTGGAAGCAAGGCAATCGCAGACAACTGATATTGGCGATCGAGCGAGTCGTCATAAAATAATCGGTAAGATGGATGGTTGGGCATCGACCGCAGGCGGCATGCGTACCGAGACAAAAGTATGTCACGCCGAGTGGTGAAGGGTAATACAGCAGCCTCGGCATACAGACTTTCAACAGGGCTAGTATAAAATGCACCGGACGCAAGACGTAAACCCCGATGGTGGATAGAGTTGAGACGGCGGAGAATCGACGGCCGTGCAGAAAAGTATACAAGGCTTCCATAGTCGAGCTTCGACTGAACAATGGCCTGGTAAAGGCGAAGCAGGACGGTACGACCCGCTCCCCATGACGTGCCACTGAGGACACGAAGAACGTTAAGGGATCGGGCACAACGGGCAGCCAGGTAGGACACGTGTGTGGACCAGCAAAGTTTACGATCCAACATGAGTCCCAAGAATTTCGTAGTCTCCACGAAAGGGAGAGCAACAGGGCCGAGATGTAGAGAAGGTGGAAGAAATTCCTTGTATCTTCAGAAGTTTATACACACAGTTTTCTCAGTGGAGAATCGGAAGCCGTTTGTGATGCTCCAGGAATATAGACGGTCAAGACAGCGTTGAAGAGAACGCTCCAAGAGACACGTCCGCTGGGCGCTACAATAAATTGCGAAATCGTCAACAAAAAGAGATCCGGAGACGTCAGCTGAAAGGAAATCCTCGATCGGATTGATTGCAATGGCAAACAGCGCCACACTCAAGACGGAGCCCTGTGGTACCACATTCTCCTGGCAAAAGGTATCTGACAAAACAGAGCCCACCCGTACCCAGAACTTGCGATCCGCCAAAAACGCTTGAATGAAAAGAGGAAGGCGGCCCCGAAGGCCCCATGTGTGCAATGTGCGGAGAAAAAAAATGTTCAAATGTTTGTTAAGCTTATGGGACTTAACTACGGGGTCATCAGTCCCTAAACTTACAAACTACTTATGAACTACTTACGAACTAGGACGGCACAAATATCCATGCCCGAGGGGGGATTCGAACCCCCGACCGTAGTGGCCGTGCTGACCGTGACTGGAGCGCCTCAGTCACCTCGGCCACCGCGGCCGGCGCAATGTGCGGAGAATGCCCGCTCTCCAACAGGTATCGTATGCCTTCTCCAAGTCGAAGAACACTGCTACTGTTTGACGCTTCTTTAGAAAGTTGTTCATTATGAAGGTCGACAACGTAACGAGTTGGTCAACAGCAGAGCGGTGTCGACGAAAACCGCATTGGATATTAGTCAGGAGGCGGCGAGATTCGAGGAGCCAGACCAACCGAGCGTTAACCATGCGTTCCATCACATTACAGACGCAGCTCGTCAGAGAAATGGGGCGATAACTGGAAGTAAGGTGTTTGTTCTTCCCTGGCTTGGGGATGGGGACAACAATAGCTTCACCCCAACTTGTGGGAACAAGACCTTCAGTCCATATGCGATTATAGGTATTAAGAAGAAAGCACTTGCCCGCAGGAGAGAGGTTCTTCAGCATCTCAATATGAATGGAATCGGGCCCGGGAGCAGAAGATCGGGACAGGGCGAGAGCACGGTCTAGCTCCTACATGGTGAAGGCGACGTTATAATTTTCCCGATTAAAAGAGTGGAAATAAGATGGCCGTGCCTCCTCTACCTGTTTGCGAGGGAGAAAGGCAGGGTGGTAATGGGCAGAGCTCGAAACCTCCGCAAAGAAACGGCCCAATGCGTTGGAAACAGCAGCGGGGTCCACGAGGACTGCGTTCTCCACGGTCAGGCCAGGAATCGGGGAGTGGACCTTGATGCCGGATAAACGTCGCAGGCCACCCCAAACAACGGTGGAGGGAGTAAAACGGTTAAAAGAACTAGTAAAAGCAGTCCAGCAAGCTTTCTTGCTGTCGTTTATGATACGACGACATTGCGCTCTCATACGTTGATAATTGATGCAATTCTCCAAAATTGGGTGGGGGCGGAAGGTGCGTAAAGCACGGCGCCGGGCTCTGAGCGCGTCGCGGCAGGCTGCAGTCCACCAAGGGACCTGGACACGATGTGGAGAAGAGGATGTACGAGGTATGGAACGTTTAGCAGCGGTGAGAATAACCTCTGTGAGGTAATCGACCTGACTGTAACATTTGGGAAAATTCTGATCGTGAAAAACAGCCACAGAAGAATAAAGCCCCCAGTTGGCTTTGGAAATGTTCCAACTGGTGGGACGAGGAGATGGGGAATGATGCAGGAAGTGGATGATACAAGGGAAATGGTCACTTGAGTGCGTGTCAGAAAGTGCATACCACTCAAACCGACCGGCAAGCTGAGGAGTGCATATTGCGAGGTCTATATGGGAGTAAGTGTGTGTTGTGTCAGAAAGGAAGGTCGGTGCACCGGTGTTGAGGCAGACAAGATCGAGGTGTTGGAGAAGGTCCACCAAAAGGGAGCCTCTCGGACAACGTGCCGGAGAGCCCAATAGGGGGTGGTGGGCATTAAAGTCGCCTACCAACACGAAAGGTGAAGGGAACTGGTCAACAAGGTGTAGCACATCTGCCCTAGTAAGGGCAGATGACGATGGCGAATAGATATTACAGAGGGAGAAGGTAAATGTGGATAAAGTGATGCGGACGGCAACTGCCTCTGGTGAGTGTGCAAGGAAATGGGATGGAAATAGACATCGTCCCGAAGGAGCATCAGAACCCCTCCATGGGCTGGGACACCTTCCACGGGTGGCACATCGAACCGCACAGAGGTGTAGTGTGGAAAGTCTGCACGACCACGTGGACGCAACTTAGTTTCCTGAAGGCAGACTAGAAGCGGGCAGTGCAATCGAAGGAGTAGTTTTAACTCCTCCCGATTAGAACGAATGCCGCGAATATTCCATTGAAGGAGCGCCATGATAAAAATGAGAGAAGAAATAAGGATAAAAACCAACTAGCAAGCGGGGTCACCTCGACGGCCGCTGAGGACCGGATTTCGAGGGAGCACTGCTATCGCTGTCCAGGGGCAAAGGGTCGTGGTCCATAGGTTCGACCGACGCGCCTGCCACCTCCCTGAGTTGATCAGGAGGGGCAGTTTCCACCGCTGGTAGAGGGCCGGGTGCCCGGCAGACGGAGCGACCCGGTGAAACAGAAGACGGCCGAGGCCGGCAACTGTTGTTGGACGGCGTGACGGATGGGTCACGCCTCGGCGGGGAAGGAGAGGAACTCTTTTTCTTGTCAGCTCTTCTGGAAGAGTGACGGCGGGAAGAGGCAGTTGACGGTTGGGAAGCCTGAGAACGCAGAAAATCCTCACGGACGGGTTCCTTTTTCAAGGTCCGGGCATCTTGTTTAGGTGCCCGCAGTTTACTAGAGGTTGACTGTACCTTAGAAGCAGCAGGAGGAAGCGGGGGCGTGGAACGGGCAATCTTCGGGCTGGCGGTTCGCACAACTGTGTCAGCGAAAGTGAAGTCACAAGTCTGGGTACTGGAATCCTTGGTAGGTCGAGTTGAGGTGAGGACCACCCGCTGGGAGGACAGTGGGCTTTCGACTCGCCAACAACTTTCGAGCGGCAGATGTCGATACCTTCTCCGTAACCCGAATTTGCTGGATTACCTTCTCATCCTTGTGTACAGGGCAGTCACGAGAGGAAGCCGCATGGTCACCGTTGCAGTTTAGGCAGTGAGGGGACGGAGGTGGGCAATCCCCCTCATGGGCGTCCCTACCACAAGTGACACAGTTTGCTGCATTTGGGCAATGTTCACGGGTATGGTTGTACCTGTGGCACTGAAAATAGCGCGTTGGGTTAGGTACATTAGGGCGGACGGAGATGACTTCATACCCTGCTTTGACCTTCGACGGGAGGTCAACTCTGTCGAACGTCAAAAACACAGTACGAGTCGGTGACAGTTGGTTATCGACCTTTTTCATTACCCTATGGACGGCTGTCACACCCTGGTCGGACATATAGGATTGGATGTCTTCATCAGACAACCCGTCAAGGGATCTCGTGAAGACTACCCCCCGTGACGAGTTGAGTGTGTGATGTGCTTCCACCTTGACAGGAAACGTGTGTAACAGTGTAGTCCGGAGTAGTTTCTGAGCTTGGAAGGCACTTTCCACTTCCAGCAACAATGTGCCATTGCGCTGACGTGAACAGGTTTTAACAGGGCCAGCAATTGCATCTACACCTTTCTGTATAACGAAAGGATTGACACAATTGAAATCCTTTCCGTCGGTGCGAGAGACAACAAGAAATTTAGGTACATTAGGCAGAGTCTTTTTTTGCTGAGGCGAATCTAACTTACGTTTCTGGGTCAACGTCACTAAAGAAGAGAAGGAAGTCATCGCGTAAGTGTCCCCCGTGATTACCGGCGTCTCCGATGGCGCGCTCCTTCCTAGTGGGGGCCCTCTCCGAGGGCTTACCCGCCTAAGGTGATTGTTCACACCTCAGGTCACACCTCCCGAGAACTGACGGAGGGACCAATCGGCACGTTCGGAAGGTACCAGCTCGGGTAATCACCCCTCCCTGGGCCTGGCCTTTACCAGGGGGTACGTACGTGCCCTACTTGTCTATCCGGGGCGGGGAATTACGCGTTACCCCGTCACCTACTACGCATGATAATGCGTGGGTCGGCCTTCAGACACGCACAGGGAGGAAAGAAGAAGAATAGAAGAAGTGAAGAGAAAGAAGGAAAGAAGTGTCTCAAACGCCGAGGCGGAGACTAATGAGGAGGAGAAGAAGGCTAGGAGAGTACAAGGAGAGAAAGACAGAAACAAAGGGTAAGAAAGGAAGGAACGAAGGAAGAAAAACGACAACAAGAACCACCGTAGCTCACGAAATATGCCCGTCTCCGGGCGAAGGCATAAACCGGGAGGGAAAGTGAAGCAGCCTGGGGCAGAAGAAAGGCTGCTCCAGCTCGGGGCCCCGTGCGCGCTACACACGTACCCACAAAAGAACTGTAGGCCCCCTGGGGGGAGACGGTATTTGCTTTGTGATGCATTACTCGTGTTAAACTGGCCCGTTTACCAATTGTAGAATAGGTGGATATGGTATTTATGTGTAACTATTGTGAACAAAATGCCCAACGAATCTGTGCTATGAATATTGATCGTTATCCTGGAAGACGTCCAAGTGACCGGACCTTTCGTCGGATAGTTACGTTATTTAAAGAGACAGGAAGTGTTCAGCACAAGTGAAATGTCAACCATGGCCTGCCACAAATGATGATGCCCAAGTAAGTGTTACAGCTGCAGTTGCGGCTAATCCGAACATCAGTAGCAGACAAATTGAGCGATAATCGGGAATCTCAAAAACGTCGGTGTTGAGAATTCTACATCAACATAAATTTCACCCGTACCATATTTCTATGCACCAGGATTTGCATGGCGAAGACTTTGGACGTCGTGTACAGTTTTGCCACCGAGCACAAAATAAATTACGGAACGATAAATTTTTTTTCGCGCGTTCTGTTTAATGCCGAAGCAACGGAAAATCCACGATGGCTGCGACAATTGGAACATCAGCGACCTTGGCGGGTTAATGTATGGTGTAGCATTATGGGAGGAAGAACAATTGGCCCCTATTTTATTGATTGCAATCTAAATAGTGTAATGTATGCTGATTTCTTACGTAATATTCTACCGATTTTACTACAAGATGTTTCACTGCATGACAGAATGGCGATGTACTTTCATGATGGATGTCCGGCACATGGCTCGCGTGCAGTTGAAGCGGTCCTAAATTGACTTTTTAATGACAGATGGATTGGTCGTAGAAGCACCACACCATCGCCCACACGTTCACTGTATTTTACATCCCCGGATTTCTTTCTATGGGGAAAATTGAAGGATATTTGTCATCGTGATTCACCGACAACGCCTGAAAACATGCGTCAGCGCATTGTTAGTGAATTTGAGAACATTACTGAAGGCGAACTACTCGCTGTTGAGAGGAATTTCGTTACGCATATTGCCAAATGCATTGAAGTTGAAGGACATCATTTTGAGCATTTATTGAAGTCATGAGGTAATTATAGGTAATCACGCACTAACAGCATACGTTCTCATAATGTGTGATAATTTCGCAAAAGCACATGTAACACATTGGAATAATTTAAATAAAGTTCAAACGTACCTATGTTCTGTGTTTTAATTTAAAAAGACCCACTGTACATTTAAAACTGTGCGCAATATGTTTGTGAATATTAGAGCGCCGTCTATCACAAAGTGACAAAACTGATCCAAATAAAACATTCATATTTATTTACGTACTAGACGAATATGTAATAAAATAGGAGTACTTATTTTCAAAAATGCAATTGACATCCTTTTCACCCATGGCAGCGCCATGTAGCGGGCCAACCATAGCGCCATCTCTTTTTCCCCCTTCGAGGTACAAAAGTTTTGTTCTGTGTAGTTTTTTCGTTTGATGCTTATTTTGTGAGATATTTGGCCCCATCACTACCAAAGGACCACCCTGTATATGTCAATAGTTGATACAAAATAGTTACACAGTTATATAGATGATGTCCTATGTATGTGGTCAGACGACATTCAAGTTACATACCTTAAAATAGAATCAAAAAATGTTCAAATGTTTGTATAGCTTATGGGACTTAACTATGTGGTCATCAGTCCCTAAACTTACAAACTCCTTATGAACTAGCTAACACTAAGGACGGCACCACCACCGGCCTAGGATCGCAAGATTGCTAGGCGATCGACAAAAGGCGATATATTATCGTTCTATTCTCGATTATAGGTCTTTGCAGCAAATTCGGACGTCCTGCCGTCGCCGCTGCCGGCCAGCTCCTGGAACGTCGCCGCCAACGCAGCTGCAGTGCCACCCAGCACCTGTAGGGCCGCCGCCGCCACTGCCGCCCAACACCTGCAGCACCGCCGCCGCCGCCGTCATAGCAGCACCAGCCTCAACTCCACCGCCATCGTTTATGCCCTGTCGTTGCTGTCGGCCTCTATTCCTCGCCCCAGACTGCACCCCTGCAGCGCGAGCCGCTCATGACGTCCTCATCGTCCCCACCTTCGACTTCTTCCTTCCCCTCCACAGTACCACTTCCACCACCAACTCATCTTCAACTTTCGTCGCCCTCTGCCCCCCGGCCATACAGCATCTATCATCCTCACTATCACCCCCCCCCTCGCCCTGACAACAATCACCTGGAGCCCCTCAAGCCTTCCCCAAACTCCCGCTCCATGTCATCTTATCCGCTTCTCCATCACATGAGGACTCCCTCCCTCTCTGGTCTACCTCCCCCTCACCGCCCCCTACAACACACCGGTTAATCCCGCTCGTGTAACACACCGCCGAGCCACAGTGGCAGATACGCCGCAGTCGTCCCCGTCCCCAACCCACCTTCCACCCCACCATCCACCTCCGATCGAAATCCTGCTGGATCCCATTTCCCTCCCGGACCCTCCTACCTATGCATCCGTCACCACCTTTGCTCCCGCTTCTGTACTTGACCCCACTGGCGTCATCCTCAAGCGCACCCAGAAACGAGGAAGTGCGGACCCTTCCCCCGCCTCCACCAAGTCCATGATAGCTCCCCCCCTCCCCCAACTCCTCCTCCCCCTCTGGCCGACCCTTTGGACATCGCTCCCATCCCCCCATACCACAAACCCGACCTGTTCACATATGTACTGTCCCATCCTGATCCCAGATTCCTCGAGCAGAAAAACCTCTCCATCCAAATCCGAAAACACTTCCCCTCCACCCCCATCTCCCAAATTATTCCACACTGAGACTCTGTCCTCCTGAAATCCCCCAGCCCCACCCTCCACACCGACATCCTCACCCGCATCCCCAAGGTCTTTTTGGCCCTCATGCCACCCTCACCCCCTACTATACAGCCTCCTCCGCCCATTAACCACCTCCTCCCCGCCGCCCTCCGACCCTCACTGCCGTAATCACAAGTCCTTTGATCATGGAGGAAGAGGTGTTGGAACAACTAAACTGCCACCCAGACATCTCCATCCGTTCCTCCAAGCGGATCCACAATGATTCCGGCCCCACCCGTTTGATGCGGCTCTTTACCGAAACCGCATCTTCCCTTGACCACCTCTTCCTTGAGGGTGCGCTGATCTACGATCGCCGCAACACCGTAGAACCCTCGAACCCTCCCGATCCACCCTGCAAGCCTACCGCTGCGCCAGGTGCCTCGTTTATAATGATCACCTGGCGCAGCACTGTAAAAACCCCCACTGTAAAGACTCCCACCTCCACAAACACTGCCAAAACCTTACCTCCCCTCCCACCTGCAACACCTGTGGCGGCCCCTACCCCACCTATTCTTACAAATGCAAATCTGTCCCTCCCCCTGCTCCCTCCAAACCTGAACTCACCGTCCCCATCCGTCCCACAGATCCTCCAATGCACCCGAATCAATCTTTGGTCCCTCCCCCCCCCCCCCCCCGCTGAAGATGTTATCCGGTTTGTACCTACCGTCCTCGCCAACATCCACCGTTTCCAACGTCCCCACACCCTCCACCAGATTGCACTGGCCGCCAGGTCTGTGTTCAATCTGGACACCTTTGCCACCTTCTCCTGTGCCCACTCCCACTTCGCCTTTTCCTGCCTAGAGACCCAAGTCTAAGGCTCCTCTCGTCCCACTCCATCCCCACCCCTCCTCCCCCCTCTCCAACCCTCCGTCTTCTCCCCTATTATGGCAGGCCCATCCTATACCCTCCTCTACCACAACATCCGCTCACTCCTGGCCAACAAGAACCTCTTCCTCCACACTCTTTCCCAACACCGTGTGGACGCCTTCCTGCTCAACGAGACCTTCCTCCAACCCTGCCGTCCCATCAACACAAATCCTTACCTTCTCCCCCGCACCAATAGACCCCTACCCCTAGCCTGAGGTGGAGTGGCGATCGGCCATCTACGACACCACCCCGTCCAGCTCCACCCTCTCCTCAATGACCCCACTGAACACCTGATTCTCAGCCTCTTTCTTTCCTCCCGCACTGTCACCATTGCTACTATCTACAATTGCCCCACCTCTCCCATCCTGTACACTTTCCTCTCCCATGTCTACTGCACCTTCCGGACTTATGTAATTGCTGCTGACCACAACCTCGTCACCAACTCGCTCTGGGGCGACGTCCTTCCCCTTCCCTGCCCAACCCGCCCCAAAAGCAACACCACACCAGATGCCGTTCTGGCATCTCCCAACCTCCTAGGGTGCATCACGGTGGACGTCCTTGACCTATTCGGCAGTGACCCCTGTCCTACTTACCTTTGACCACCGCCCCTGCGCTGCCCGCACTCCTCGTCCTATGCCCCCTCCCAAACTTGTCCACGATTATTCCCGTGCCGACTGGGATGCCTACCGTCGCTTCATTGACACCTCAGTCGCAAGCCACCCACTCCCCCTCCATACTCCCGCCTATATTGACCGTGCCTCCTCCTTCATCCAGCTGACCAATGCTGATGCGGTCCAAGCCCACGTCCCCATAAATCTCAAATCTTGAGAGGCACTATCGATCATACTCTGTTCAACAGCAATGAGAAACACATTGATGGGGCTATAATATCACTGACAATAACTGCAATAAAATGTGTATGGGCCAAACAGACAGTGCTATAGCATCGAGTCCGAATAAGCATGAACAAAGCTGGAGATTATATCAGAATTCCTAGGTCCACATCAGCATTCTAACGTAATTGCTTACTATCTGCTTAACTGTTAGGGTACAGTGACTGACAGTTAGAGACATTTAGGTTTCGTCGTCGAAACAGACTACTTACTTTTAGGGTTCTTCACAGCATCCCCTGAGGTGACACAGCATCTTTTACCATATTCGATCTTTGCATCTCATAAAAAATGCATGGCTTTATAGTCCAGTGTGGGGGGGGGGATCCCATCCTCTGTAGATTTTTGGTTTTACTGCCTAGACAAATCCTTGTGATATATGATAATAGTGTTTCAAATGTTTGTACAGCTTATGGGACTTAACTACGGGGTCATCAGTCCCTAAACTTACAAACTACTTATGAACTACTTACGAACTAGGACGACACAAATATCCATGCCCGAGGGGGACTCGAACCCCCGACCATAGTGGCCGTGCAGACCGTGACTGGAGCGCCTCAGTCCCCTCGGCCACTGCGACCGGCTATCATAATATTGTTAAGAATATAACAGTGCGTACAACAGTGCATTTCATGGGAGTACTAAAAGTAATTTGGAACTGTCCTGTTTTCTGATGATGAGAAGTGTTTCACAACGAATATAAACTGTTGTAAATTGCAGACAACAGTCTATCATCATATATCTGAGTCCATAGTCTCACCGAGTGGCTGGCTCATCCTCCATTAAACAAATGACTACCCAGCCACGTAAACATGCCTTTGTACCAAATATTTTCGCTCGGTTCCAAGCGCCATGTCAGGGACTGCACAGCCATTCACGCCGGGGTACGCTGTCGTAGCATCCGCCCCCTAAACTTTGAAGGGTTGTAGCTCCCAAACTAACAGTGATAGGAATGTAGTTTAAATTGATTTGGACGCAGCTGGTTTCAACGAATCCAATGCACGATAGAAAAACTATTGTTCCATTTAAAAAATTATATCTTCGTCATGTAACTCTTTGGAAAATGATACAATAAACTATGTTCATAGCTCCTCAGAAAGTGTAACATTTCTTGTGTTGACCTACCGCATTAAAATTTCCCGTCACCTATTATTTTATAAGTTACAGAGGCAAACACACTTAGTGAAACACACTAAGGAAAAACTAGTTAAATTGAAAACAGTATTTTTTTTAAAATAGATATAGGATTATAAAAAAAAGAAACCACAAAGATAACCTATGTTTATTTATTTCATATTATATTGATACGGTATGTTTCGCTGTAACAAATGCGATGGAGCAATGGCGGCTGTAGTTCGAACCCTTCGAATCAAAAAGTAACAAATACGATTGTTTAAAACTGCTGAAGAATTTATTTATGAAACGTTGTACTCTCTCTGTCAGTGTTACAGCATAATCTTTGTTATGCTTAAGGAATTTGACATTTTTTTCATTGTATTTTCTAATGAGATCCTCCCTAATCGTGGCGTAAATAGGTACGGAGAAACGAAAACAAATATCTTCCTTGTTCCAATGTAACTGGTTTCAATGGACAACCATCAGCGTGTTATACGGTGCATCAGAGCTTCTGCAAGAGAAGGACCGTCCATCAGAGGGCAGCTTGTAGCTTTCACTTTAAGTGAAGGCTGCTCGTGCGAAAAAGATATTTTATTGGAAGAGTGGAGAAGCTGCCCGACCGCCCCTACACGACTGAAGGGCTATGGAGCACGTGTCTGCGGTCCTGTCATCTCTTGAGATGAATCGATACTGCTGCATACGTATGGGGTTTACTCAACAGTATGAAATTGACACAGAGGCAACTTCGGTGGAAACCGGAGGCTGGGCAGGATGAATACTTTCGCATCCAATGAATAAAAATGCAATTCAGTATTCAGCAGCGTGAACGTTACAGTAGCTCATCTCTCACTGACAGCAATATAGAATCTATACCAGAAATAAGCTGCATGTAGGTCGCATTTTATGTACGTGGTTTCGTACCTAAGGAAACCCTTTATATTGCACGCATAGATATCTTGCCGTGAAGAAACAGCCGCGTGGTCTAAGGCGTTATGTTACTCTTTGCGCAGAAGCTCCCGTCGGAGGTTCGAGTTGAAATGTTAGTAAATATATGGGACCAAACTAATGTAGTCACCAGTCCCTAGGCTTACAAACTACTAACTGAAACTAATCGAAGGAATACACACACACACACCCATTCCAGAAGAGAGGACTCGAACCTGTGGTGAAAGCAGCCTCACGGTCCTTGACAAGGACCCTAGAACCGCTCTTCTATTCCCGCGCGGCTTAAAATTCAATAATTAGTCCTGTAATTTCTACAAGGCTAGCATTGACGATCGTTATAGAATGTGGATATGTTGAGATTCATCTCCCTAATAAAGCCCATTATAAGAATATCCTTTCGTTCGAAGAGGTCGTCCACTTTCACAGTTCGGAGTGATCGAGCATTGTCATTTACATAACAACCAAGGAAGAATACACACCAGAGAATATGCACGTTGGAATTGATTGAATTGTCATAATAACTCTCACTGTTATGTGTACCTTCTCAATGAATTATAATTAAATATACAAAAAAGTAATTTCATAATGTATAGGCAAACACCTAGTTAAATAACAGGAGCTTGAAATAAAAAAAATCGTATAACATATATTATTTTTATATACCTCATTTTACATTATCAGCATAATCTCTTTTCTGGTTTGTTGCGACAATTTGTTGTTCTGCCCCATCTTCTTCAATTGAAGGTCCGACAACCTACATGCAGATCTAATAGCTGTATAAATCATTCTATCTTACGTAAACATGATATGCCGCAAACTTGAAAACAATTCATCAAAAGTGGCAAAGCACAACGCTCAACTTGGTGACTGTACGCGATTTAATGGTATGAAAAGAGGATCTGCTTGATGTAGTGTACACTCTGAGACTTGCGGTGTGTCTCGCTGACCCACATTAGCGTGGTGTCTTCTGATATGTTAAGTATTTTCATTTTCAGTATGCTTTGACTCCAGAAAGGAAGACCATATTCACAGAGTTTTAAACTTAAGAGGAAGCTTAAGAATAATGTGAAATGAATAAAAGCTTAGATGTTAGATTCAGGTATGGGTTGAATCGATGGTAGTGATATTTGGAAAAGTTTGAAGACAAAAGTAGAACGAGTGTATAATTACTTAAATACCTCACATGTTAAGGATTAGTGTTTTGACTGCTTAGACGTAAGCAGTCCACACACTAATCCTGAACATGTGAGGTATTTTTCCATAAGAGCGGTCCAAACGTTAAGCTGTGAAGTCGCTATTTCTTTCCGCCTTCGAGGGTAGCGCGCCTGAATAGTTGTTTGTTTGTTTGTAAATTTATAGGACCAAACTGCGTGGTCATCAGTCCATAGCATACAAACTACTTAAACCTAGGTAAACTAACCTAAGGACAACACACACACACACACCCATGCCCCAGGGAGGACTCGAACCTCCACGGCGAGCAACCGCGCGCTCCGCCGCGAGACGCTTTAGACCGCTCGGCTACTCCACCGCGACCCTGAATAGTTGTCTGCTGGTTGTGAGACCACATCACGGTCGTAGCATTAGTATCGCCATTTTTCGTCACTGGTAAATTTTTCATTATTTATACAAAGCAGAAATTACGTATTTTTTCTAAAATTTAACGAAATCAATTACCATCTATGTAAATCAAAGTAATAAAGGCCTTAGAATAACATAGTCAAAACACCTTAATATACGGTAATCTTTTGTAAGAATATTAGTGCAAATAATACCCACAGTTTGGCTACTCTCTCTCTCTCTGTAAGTTTAGCCCTCTTGGAGTTCAGCTCTGAGTGAGTGCATTTATTGTAAACTGTGTTATTATGAAGAATATAGAAACGAGTGAGATTTTAAATTGTTTTAAAATCATTCATCAATTACAACCCTTCATCGCATAAATAATATCTTTGATTTTAAATAGATCACTAAATGTATCTGGAAGAATAATTTATCAGCTACGTAGTGAAAGGAAATTTACATAAATTTTAATGATAAAATCAGGCATAAACAATTTCTTTTGTAACTGCAATTAAAAAATAAATAAAATAAATATTTCAAATATGAAATTAGAAGCCCTTGAGAAAAAGAATCTTCATGTTCCATCATTAAAAAAGTCTTAAATTAACAAATAGGGCCAGAAAAAAGATAAACACGACGCAGTGTATGAAGTTAAATAAGCGACAGTATTTTATGGCGAAAAGACGATTACGCCAGTAAAGACGATTAAGAATGGAAAAGATCCACCGTGGTATAATAATAATGTTAGAAAGCAGCTGAGAACGCAAAGGCTGTTGCACACTCGATTGAAAAAAGAACACGCAAATGATGACAGGCAAAAGTTAGTAGAGATTCGTGCGTCTATAAAAAGATCGATGCTCGAAGCATACAATAATTATCACAGCCATACCTTAGCAAAAGATCTTTCCGAGAACCCGAAAAAATTATGGTCCTATGTAAAATCGATAAGCGGGTCAACGCCCACTGTCCAGTCACTCGTTTATCATTCCAGGGCAGAAATCTTTCACGCAGGAGGACCGCACGAATGTACCATCATTTGATCAACGTACTAATTCCGAAATGGGGGACATAGCAATAGGTATTTCCGGTGTAGAGAAGCAGCTGAGAGAGCTAAATGCGAAAAAGTCTGCTGGTCCGGATGGAATACCAGTTCGTTTTTACAAAGACTATTCTGCGGCATTGGCCCCCTATTTAGCTTGCATTTAGCGCGAACCTTTAATTCAGCGCAAAGTTCCTAGTGATTGGAAAAAAGCGCAGGTGACTCCCGTTTCTAAGAAAGGAAAGAGAACTCACCCACACAATTACAGGCCAATATCGTTAACATCAGTTTCATGTATAATTTTGGAGCATATTCTCAGTTCGAATATAGTAAATTTCCTTGAAACGGAAAAGCTTCTTTCCATGAATCAGCACGGGTTTAGGAAACATCGTTCATGTGAAACTCAGCTTGCCCTTTTCTCACATGACATCTTGCGAGTCATGGATGAAGGGCAACAGGCGGATTGTGTTTTTCTCGACTTCAAAAAGGCGTTCGACGCGGTGCCACACTGCTGACTGCTAACGAAGATACGAGCTTATGGAAGAGGTTCATAGATCTGTGACTGGCTGGAAGATTTCCTAAGTAATAGAACGCAGTACGTTGTTCTCGACGGTGAGTGTTCATCAGAGGTGTGTGTATTGTCAGGTGTGCCCCAGGGGAGTGTGATAGGACCGTTATTATTTTCTATCTAACTACATGATCTGATAGACAGAGTAAGTTGTAATTTGCGGCTGTTTGCTGATGATGCAGTGGTGTATGGGAGGATGTCGTCTGTAACTGACTGTAATAGCATACAGGACAGGACGACATAGACAAAATTCCTAGTTGGTGCGAAGAATGGCAGCTAGCTCTCAGTGTAGAAAAATGTAAGGTGATGCGCATGAGTAGAAAAAACAATCCCATACTGTTCGAATATAGCATTAGTAGTGAGCTTCTTGATGCTTTCGTGTCGTTCAAATATCTAGGCATAACATTGCAGAGCGATATGAAATGGAACGAACATGTGAGGACAGTTGTGAGTAAGGCGGACAGCCGACTTCGGTTTATTGGTAGAATTTTGGGAAGATGTACTTTACCTGTGAAGGAGAGCCCGTATAAAACGCTTGTACGACCACTTCTTGAGTATTGCTCAAGTGTTTGGGACCCTCAGCAGATCAGTTTTAAGGAAGACATAGAGGCGGTTCAGAGACGAGGAGCTAGATTTATTACCGGTAGGTTCGACCAATGCGCGAGTGTCACGGAAATGCTCCGGGAACTCGTATGGGGATCGCTGGAAGAAAGACGACGTTCTTTTCGTGAATTTCTGTTAAGTAAATTTAGAGGGCCGGAATTTGAAGCTGAGTGTAGTACCATCTTGCTGTCGCCTACTTACATTTCGCGTAAAGATCACAAAGACAAGATAAGAGAAATTAGGGCTCGTACGGAGGCATATAGGCACTCTTTTTTTCCTCGTTCAATTTGGGAGTGGAATAGGAAAGGAAATGACTAGTAGTGGTACAGTGTACCCTCCGCCACGCACCTTACGGTGAATTGCGGAGAATGTATGTAGATGTAGATGTATCAGGCATACCATCCTACATTTTCTATAGGCAAGCCAAGTAAAATTTGGAGCCTTTTCATCCATGAGGAATTACCACCAAACGAAAATCAATATAAAGAAGTTGTGGTACATGTATTGACAACCTCTTTGTCTCGCGGCATTTATGGAAGGTACGCGGGGCCTCGTGGAAGGCTGTACTGGGAGGCCCGTAGGCCGTGTGGTGGAGCAGGCCCGCCTAGTGGCGCACAACTTGTTAACGTCGTCCACGTCCGGATGACAGTTGCAAAGTGACTAATGGATGAAAATTTCCCACCTTAAGTTTTGGGATTATATATGTTGGCAACAATATATATATAAACATCTTTGTTGGGTCCGCAAGGATTATCTTTGGCGGCCGGTAGCCGGGGTATTCTCGGTGTTGCCGCGCCGTGAGTCGCAGAGTAGTGGCGGAGCGTGACAGTTGCACTGGAGCTCGCGGTGGACACAGCCCGGAGTTCTTGATGATGTTGCAAATTTTTTGGTAATTTACTTTAAATGTTTTTCGCATTGCGCAAAGTCGGTCATTTCCTTTTGTTTTATTCTATGTCACTTTCCATTCAGTAGGAACCTACACACAACCTTGATTATTTCGTGGCTCGTCACTGTGATTGTTGTAATAACATGGATAGGGCATTAACCAAACGTAATAATAAAAAAGCAGTTCCTTTCACTTTTTGACATTTTGATTTTTTATAATTAATCCTTTCCTGAGGGTGGGGCTGCATCCCTGTTTTAGAAACTGCCTCATTGCACGACTTCGCAATAATATGCATTTTCTTCATTTTTATAGTTTATGTTGATTTGATTTTTGATTTGATTTTTCCAGGGAAGCCAAAACAGTCTTGGTCTAACCCGCCACTGCCCGCACCGAAACTAAGTTTATTGTGTGGTATTGCTCCCTGTTTATCTAGTAAAGCCAACCAATGCCCTTGAGCAGAGCAAGGAGTCCCTTTACCAGTTCTTTATTAGACACAATTTCTTCGGGTGTAGTTGTCCCAAATGTTCTGTGCCTTTCACTCTCCAATGCAATGCATTCGAAGATTAGATGTGATGCAGTTTCATCACCGTCATCACAGATCCTACATTTAGGGTCCTCTTCTGTTATTCCCATTGTATGTATGTGTTTTTTTGAAATTCCTATGGCCTGTCAGCAATCCAACCATGAGTCTAATCTCTTTCCTGTTCAGGCCCAGGATTTCGGAGCTTCTTTTAAAACATGGGTTTGGCATAATTACCTTGCCGTGTTTTTGTTGGTAGACTTTGGTCCAATATTCTACGTGCTGTCTTTTGAGCCAGTTACGTAGCTCCAATTTGAGCATTGCCTTGGTGATTGTCAGGACAGGTTCCGGTCCAATAAATGGAGTCTCTGCCCCCATCCTGGCTAATCTGTCGGCATGTTCGTTGCCACTGATCCCCGAGTGGCCAGGGACCCACAATATACTCTATTGCTTTCCCCTAGCTCCACCAGAACCCTGTGACATTCTGCAACAATTTTAGACCTTGTTGCAGGAGCTGCCAGTGATCTCAGGGCTGCCTGGCTGTCTGAATAGATATAGATGCTACGATCTTTGTAGCACCTACGCAAATTCTCCTACACACACGCCCTGATGGCAATGATTTCGGCCTGGAATACTGAGGCCAGTTTTCCTAGAGAGATGACGCTCTCCAGTCTTGGCTGCACCCCATATACCCCGGCCCCAACACCTTAGTCGGATTTTGACCCGTCAGTGAACCGGACAATATCCCCCGTACGGTGTCGAACTATTTTCTCCCATTGCTCCCTACTTCCAATTGTTATATTGAAAGGCTTGTTGAAGCAGTATGGGGTTATAATATAGTCGGCTGGCATTTCCCCAACCTTTCCTATATTTACCTCACTCACTATTTTAGTGTGTGATTCTGGATATCCCGAAGATATCCAGTTGTTGCCAGCGGGTTGTTTGCACCACCCGCTGCCTCCATCTTGACCCGAAGGTGTAATGGGGGCATATCCAGCATGGTTTCATTACCAGCAGTTGGTGTGCTGCTAATTCCGCCTGTTATGGCTAAGCAGACTAATATCTGCACCTTACCAAGCTCCTTAGCAGCAACCTGCTGTTCTTCCTTCTTCCACCACACGACCGCCCCATAGGTGATCCTGGGTCTAATCACTGTGGTGTATATCCAGTGCATACCCTTGGGGCTCAGGCCCCAATTTTTGCCACAAGCTCTCCTGGTACTCACGAGAGTTAGTTTATGTTACTCGTATCGAATTTGCTGATAGCTAATTTTCTAATTTTCTTTAATATAGATTTCTTCAGTTTGATTGGTTTAATTTTGTTTGTGATTATTCTTGACGCTGTAAGTGATTGTAAGTTAATGGTAATTAAGTACATTGTAGCAAGTGGGTGACATGAACGATATGAAGTGAAGAATGTGAGCTGGTGTGTCGCGAGGTATCACTTCCCTTTTTACAACAAAATAATATTTCTTGCACGCATTCATTATTTGTGTATGCAGACTGATTGTATAGTAATACTAAGACAGAGCCAACAAGTACAACACAGTACGACATTCTGTTATTGTTTTCGTAAAGTGACTATCAGCCAACCAAGATTTTGCATCTTTTTAATCATTCTAATATTACAGTCAGATAGTGTAAGTTTCGAGGTTCCCAAACTTGCCTTACGTAGGTCAGCATTACGTTGCGCACTAATTGTTAAGGTACTTTCCTAGTAGTATTGCAGTCAGATCCATAATTTTAGTAGCCCGATACGATATTTCATTTTTGTTGACCCTGTTAGTACTGAAGTCAACACACTGTAATGTATATGGCCTGGAAAGTCTCGATTGTTTGGTTTTAATGAACCGTACTATACCGCAGTTGATCTTGGTATTATGCCCTAATATTTCATATTTATATTATATAAGCATCTTATGGCGCTTCTGGCTGGTCACATTAGTACTTCCATTACTTAGGTTTTTTAATGAACTAAATAAATTAATTCACTATTGAGAGTCGTAAACGTAATGTTGGACAGTGTGTTTGTTAATGAAATAGTTAACTAACAATATCTGAGTTCCTCTATAATGTATTGACCTTTATTTAATACTTTTCTGACTGTAGAATTGATTAGTTGCTTTGATTTAACAATTTCAAATAATGTAAACATATTTAATACTCGTTTGCACAGTGGTAGAGTGCCAGACTACAAATACTTTTTTTTATACTAACTGCTGTTTCATAGTGTATTTATTCCTTAAAGAAGTATCTATTCCCAGCTAAGATCTCAGTAAACACACAAACAAAAGGTATAAAAATAATTTAGAGAAGACTTAAATCACTTACCTAAGTCAAAAAGGGGTTTATGAGTCAGGAAGTAAAATTTCTAGTGAGTTCCGTGAAGAGCTTAAGTATCAGACGAATCACAGTTCAAAAAATTGTTTCAGAGGTTATTTATTGGTTAACTCTGTGTACTCAATGAGTCACTTAATAGGCCTAGAAAGTGTAGAGTTTAGGTTTAAATGCCCACCGCATTTCATTTATTATTCAGTTAAAACCGTTAGGTAATTCAGTAGCCTACTTTTATGTATGATCAATATATTAAAAGTGCACTGAAATATGTGTTATACAGATGTGGCCTAGAAAGTGTAGAGTTTAGGTTTAAATGCCCACCGCATTTCATTTATTATTCAGTTAAAACCGTTAGGTAATTCAGTAGCCTACTTTTATGTATGATCAATATATTAAAAGTGCACTTAAATATGTGTTATACAGATGTGTTCTAAGCATGTTTGTTATATTTTCTACTCACTTTTTGGTCTATGGAATCAAAAAAGGAATTCAAACAAAACAATTTATTTTCCCATTGCAAAAAAATAATCACAATGTAGCAAATTAACATATACTTATTTACAGAAGCAGCACAACGCTTCAGTTTTTTGTCTTTCTGGGCAAATTTAAAAAACTCTTTGCAATTTTAATCGGAATTAATTTCAATCATAAGCTCTGCCTTAATAAGTTCTAAGCTCCAGCTGTTTCTTTGATCTGTACACTTATTGTTCATTAGAGAAAAAACTCTCTCTGTGTGAGCATTTGACCCTGGAATACTTAATACAAAGCCTATGATTTTACTAAGGTTTGGGACAACAATTTGTTTTAATTTTAAATCTTTAAAAATTTTTACCCAACTTTCTTCTGTTGTTCCTGTTTTCACCATGCTGACAGCACTTTTTACACTAGAAAACTAACTCCTCATACAAAGCATTCTCATTTACAAAATCAGAAACAAATTCTTTAACTATGGCTTGTAACTCTCTGAAAGAAAGATCAGTTTCCAACTTTAATGGTAGAAGATAGTGAATAGGATTCGCATTAGATATATCAACATTTTTTGTTATGTATCTGTTTAGACAATGGTAGAAGTTAATATAATCATTTCTGACACATTTTGCAAAGTATGGGCTTAAACTGTTCAATAATTTTTCAGTGGTAGTACCAAAAAAACTATCTTCAATCCTTTGTTGAATTTTATTTCACACATCTTTCATCACTTCATAGCACTCCATGATGCAGAAATTGGAAGTTTCAAGAACTTTTCCAGACTGAACAAGTAAAGCACCTATGTTGAAAAGGAAATTTAGATATGCTGCTGTAACACATTCCTTTTAAGGATCTTAATCACTAAAAAACTTTTTTAATATTTTTGGAGAGTCATTTACACTCTTGAAGTAACTCTTGATTGGTAACCAGTTCTGGATTAGTCAGTCCACAGCACGTGTTAATGACAACCAACAGGTAAGAACATGACGAACGATCTCTAGCCACTCAGCATCAACAAATCTGAATAAGGTTAGCAACTCTTCTCTTTGCAGAGACAGGAAAGTGGCCATATATTTTCATAACAAGCATTTCAATGTCTACATCTAGAGCATCAAAAGCATATTTTGTGGCGTTATGTAGCAAGTGATTAGAGCAATTTGCTTTCACCAAATGCTTGTTGTATTCTTTAAGCAGTTTAAATACAGAATTGTGCTTTCCATAATTAACGTTTGCATTAGCAGCACAGTATGCAGTCACGTTCTTTACATCTAAATCATGTAAATCCAATGTAGACTTGATCAGGCTGAGAACAGCATTAGCTGTCTCATCAGCTTGTTCAATAAAGTTCAGAAGTCGATTATTTAATCCGCTTTCGGGATCAAAATACCTAACAACAATAGGGAACATCTTTCTGTTTTTTGTGGTTTGAAGCATAAGTTGCAACAGAAAATAAGTTACTTGATTTGGATGGATTTTTCACAATAGCTTCTGCCTTAGTTCGACCACATGACATCATATGAAAATCATGAAAAATATCCTTGGATAATTTATTTGCACAGTCCATAATTCTGTAGCTATTATTGTGTTTCACCGTATGAAAAATTGTTGCTAATTCACCTGCCAAGTTTTGCATTTCCTTGCTGGTGTCACCAAAATATTTTAATAAATTGGAGTTCGCCTTTACGTCTCTTTCATTCCTCTTATGTAGTTATGTAGAAGAATGTTGGATGCAGTCAGATTTACCGCCATGTGCGATGCTAACGTCACGCTTACGTAGCACACAATAAGCTCGATATACGTTGTTAGCCATGAGCTTTAACCACGAATATTGTTCCTCCCATAACTTCAAGTAAACACACAAGTATTTCATCTTCTTGCTTCGTGGAGATTTCAGATCTTCAATTTCACCGCGAGAGCACATAATGAGAACAAAATCACTTAGAAACCAAATGAAAATACACGAAAACGCTTCACAGTTAACAGTACGTATTACGGAAAAACCAAGTTAGCAGAAATCGAAACATTTGGCGGTGACTTCCATCAGTATCGATTGCTGACACGAACGTTAATCGAGAGTAGTATTGGTTATTGTAAAAAGTTTTCGAGGTATCTCGATAAAAGAATTTCAACTATCGATAGCACCTCTTGGATTATAAAAGCGATCACTGACGAAATATACGGGAGATACAGGCGGACAATAAGAGAGACGGGAGAATTTTAAAAAAGTCCTAGAATACGGGAGATCCCGTTCAATACGGGAGAGTTGGTTGCCCCACTTTGTAGGAAATAGAAAAATTAAGTAAAATGGAAACATTAGGCAATAACTTAACTAAAATCTTGTGTTATTAAAACCATTAGTTAAATTTCTTTACATATTAAACCTATAATCTTTAATAAGCGGTTTACAACGAGTCCAATAAGGTAAGTAAATTTTACTATAAGTTATAAGTGTTATGAGGTGGAAAAATTTAATAAATGTTTGTGTTTTAATGAGCATGTTATTTAGTAATTAAAACCCTTTAAACACATTTTGTTTCAGTTTTCTTAAAGCAGAAGTGGTTTAATGCTGTAAAAAGGAAAGACGAGTATGTGAAATAACTAAAATAAAAATAATAACGTAGAATAGTTTACTGCTTCTGCACTTTAGTCAGCTCTGGAGCCTAAACTGTAAGAGCTAGCTAGGGCAGTGTACATAGTATAGAAATGCTTAATTCACAAAGATCTTAAAAACTAAATAAAATACGCGAGAGGATGTGTCTAGCTTTTACGAGTGAACCACATATATAATTTTTATCTTCTAAAACTCTGGCGCCAAAAACCAGACAGCAGTTACTAGAGTCGAAGGCCAAGAAAGGGACACAATCTATACATTGAGCAAACAGTGAAGGAATGCAAGGAGAAACTGGGAGAAGGAATTAAAAATTCAGGGAAGAGATATAAAAACTTTGCGGTTTGCCGATGACATAGTAAATATATCAGAGACTGCAAAGGATATGGAAGAGCAGTTGCATGGAATGGAAAGTGTCTTGAAGAGAAGGTGTAAAGAGTAAAACGAGGATAACGGAATGTAATGTCAGAAAATCACGCGATGCTGAAGGAAACAGATTAAGTAATGAGACAATAAAAAGTAGTGGATGAGTTTTGTTATTTGGGGAGCAAGATAACTTCTGATGGCCGAAGTAGAGAAGATATAAAATCAATACTGGCTATAGGAAGAAAATTGTTTTTAAAGAAGGGAAACTTGTTAACATCCAATATTAATTTATATGTTAGTCCTTTCTGAAAGCATTCGTCTGGAGTGTAGCATTGTACGGGAGTGAAACGTGGACGATAAGGTGCTCAGACAAAAAGATGATAGAAGATTTTGAATGATGAAAATTAATGAGTAGATCACGTAACTAATGAAGAGGCGCTTAACCGAATTGGGGAGAAAAGGAGTTTCTAGCATGTTCTGACGAAGAGAAGGGATAGATTGGTGGGACATATTTTCAGACATCAAGGAATTGTAAACTTAGCATTACAATGAAGTGTGTGGGGTAAAAATCGTAGAGGGAGACAGAGGGGCGAATACAGTAAGCAAATTCAAAACGATGTAAGTTGCCGAACGTATTCTCAGATGAAGAGACTTGCACAGAAGAGAGTAGCGTGGAGAGCTGCATCAAACGTCTGCGGACTGAAGACCACAACAACAACGTCGTTTCCAGAATTATAACGAAGAAATTGATACAAATCGCTTCACGATACGTTCTGCATTTCTCGAGTTATAGAAGTTTAAAGATTACCCGTACAAAGCCGGGGCGGGTCAGCTAGTCAGTGATGAATTAAATAAAAAGTATTAAATCATGACTATTTAATACCTTAAATTGTATCCGGAATGAAAAAAAAAAATGTTTATCGAAATTGGTCACGGAGTACAAGGTGAGTGAGCAACGGAGTCTGTGCTCATTGGTGGGCAAGCTCGTTGAAAATAACGAGTAGATTAGAAAGCAATTTGAGACTTTAACTTTTCCCGGCGTAAGGAAAGTTCAAACATTGGTTTGGATTTTCCGCCGTATGCAAGACACCTGATTTTTTAGTTGTTCCCAAACATGTTTCAGCACATTTTGTGCTATCATCAGTGGGATGATTTATTTTGCCTGAAATTATGTTTACTGTACAATAGTCTTTACAGTTACTACTAGGTTCATTCGTTATTAAATTTTTACTTAGGTTATCTGACTATATAAACTATTTCATTTTAGTTAATATTAGGCCTAGATATATGAGTATCACATTTCTTACATACCTTTTTTTACATTAGGCTACATGAAACTCCTTAAAGAAGCCTACTTATTCGTTGTTTTTTTGGTACAAACTTGTCATCTGCAAACATAACAAACAGTTAACGATTTCTTGCTTTCTATTTTTCGGTCCGAGAAAAACGCGTTATTTCTGTATATTACTTACGATTCTTTTCCTTTTCTGTTGTAATTTGCTTGTTGCTGTTGGTTTGAATGTGTATGTCACTCGTTTTCCACGTTTTTCGTGCTATGCATTACGCCAGTGGCAATATTTGGCGTATGAATACAGCTGGAAGCTGTTCATTTGTTCTTTTGGTGTTTTGTTTTTGAAGAAGTTGCGCGCGAAATACGAGTGTTTACTGTTTGTGTCGTGTTATATTCGTCTGTTGATGGGGAATGTTGGAGTGAAAACAGTATTGTGGATGTGTGTACTTCTTGTTTGCATTTCGTATGTGCATATACACCTGGCTGTGTGTGTGTGTGTGTGTGTTTGTTGGTATTTTCGTTTTAATTTTTGTTTCTGAGGCGGATGTGATGTGTGTTAGTGGAGTGTTTATGTAGGTTTTTGTATGTGTCTGACAGGGATTAGGGATAGGAGTGAGTGATCAGAGTATTTTTATGAAGACTATTTGTACATCTCCTCTATTGTGCTAAATAGTGTGTTGTTGCAGAGTGAAGTGTATTCATTGAGTACAGTTTTTCCTTGTGCTATTGCGTTTTGTATGTGGTAGTTTTCCTCTATTGTCAATCTATGGTATAAACTATTGCTGGTCTTAAGAACTTTTAGGTCTTTCTCTATGTTTGTGGGGTGGTGATTTTCTGATATTAGATGGTCTGCAAAAGTTGAGTGAGAACTGTTACTTTTTAGTGCTCTTAAGTGTTCAGTGTATCTGGTTCTGAAATTCCTGCATGTTTGTCCCACATATACAGCCTGGCAGCAGTTACATGTTAATTGGTAGATGCCAGATTGGTTGTATTTGTCAATATTGCCTGGCTTTTGGGTCATTCTGTTTTGTATTGTGTTGTTTGTTCTGTACCCTATATTGAGTCCTTGTTTTTTTAATATGTTTCCTATTCTGTGTGTGGTTTTATTGTTGTATGTCATTATGTGCCATTTGTTGTTCCCTGTTTGTTGATTTTCTGTGCACTGTGTTTGGTTTGGCTGTGTTTGGGTGTTGTGGTTTTGTGTTGTCTGCTTCTGAATTTTGTTGTGTAATCTATCTATTCTCTTTGTGTTATAGCCATTCTCATGTGCGATTTGTTTTTATTGTGTTTAATTCTGTTGTGTAGTCTTTTTTATTCATGGGAACTCTGTTCAGTCTGTGAAGCATATATCTGAAGCTGGATTCTTTGTGTGTGATTGGATGATTAGAGTGATGATGTATGATTGTGCTGGTCACTGTTGGCTTTCTGTAAATGCTAAATTCATGTTTGTTGTTTCTCTTGTGTATTGTGAGGTCAAGGTAATTTAGTTTCTGATCTGTTTCTGTCTCCATGGTGAATTGTATGTGTGGATTGATGGTGTTTATGTCATTGTGCAGTTCGTTTATGCGTGTCTGTGGTTCATCTACTAGGCAAATTATGTCATCTACATATCTGTACCAATATTGTATCTTGTATTGTTTTGGCTTTACAATTTTGTCAAATATTTGTTTTTCAATGTGGTTCATGAATATGTTAGCAAGGAGGCCACTTATTGGTGATCCCATTGGTAGTCCTTCTTGTTGGGAATAGAATTTATTATTGAAACTGAAATAATTTTGTTCTGTGATAAGTATGTTGATATTTCTTGTATGTGTGCTGCAGGCATGTCTCCTTGTGACTGTAGGTGTCTTTCAATTATGTGGATGGTTTCTTGTGTTGGGATGTGTGTGTACATTGAAGTTACATCGAATGAGATTAGTGTTGCTGTGTCTGGTATTGTTTCATTTTTTAACTTCTCTATTAGATCATCTGAGTTTTTTAGGTTTCTATTTTCTGTGTATTTGTATGTTTTCTGTAGTAGACTGTGTGTTTGTTTGGCTAGGTGGAAAGTTGGTGAGTTTGTGCAAGCTATCACAGGGCGTATCGGGATCTGTGGTTTATGAAGTTTTAGTAATGATTTTAAAGTGGGAGCCTTGGGATTTTTTTGTATCATTCTTTTGATCTGCATATCAGTGAAAATTGAGTCTAAACTTTTCAAAGTCTTTTTTACATTTCTTTGATATCTGCTTGTTGGGTCACTTGAAAGTTCTGTGATGTTGTTGGTATGTATGAAATCCAGTGTTTTTTCAATGTAAATCTGCTTATTTATGATTATAAGTGTGTTGCCCTTATCTGCTCTGGTAAGGATAGCATTTTCTTGTTTCAGTTTTATTTGCAGTTTTCTGTGGGCTTTTTCCTCTGTAGTGGTTTCATTGTTTTGAATGCTGGTTCTGTTTTCTTTGATTATGTCTTTTATTTCCTTGGCTACAAGCTCTCTGGTTAGGTTGGCATTGAAGTTAGGTGTGTTTAGTCTTTCTTGTTGCTTTATGATGTGTTCGGTTTCTGTAATGATGTTTTCTATTGATTTTTGAGATACCTTAGTGTTTATGTTATGTTTCAGACCCTTTTCAAGTAGGCTGTTTTCCTGTTCACTTAGTGTTTTGTTTGTCATGTTGATCAACCTTTTGTAAAATGTGTGTTCGTTGTATTGATGTTGTGTTGTGTTGGATGCTTTCTGGTTTAACATTTTGGTAAGTTTCTTTTCTTGTGTTTTCTGTTTGTTCTCTATTATGGCCTCTGTGTATGTTCTAACCCTGTGTGCTAGTTCCTCAAAGAATGGCTGGTAGTTTACATGGTTTGCTAGTTCTAGGTGAAGTTGATATAGTTCAGTATTCAATTCCTGTTTTTTAGCATAAAGACATCGAATTTCTTCCCTTATCCACATGATTTCGGCTTTTCGTTTAGTGTGTTGTGCTGCAGATGACATGTTGTTGACAGTTACATTTACATAGTTAGGTACAATTTTGTTGGCCAGACATATATTATTGAATTTTATATTGAGCATAGTTTTTTGTAGTTTGATGTTTGTGTTCTGGAATCTGTTGAACAGCTTCGAGGGGAATACCTGGCTGGGCGTTGAAATAATCATCTTTTTGTTGCTGCTGTTCTTCTATCTTCCGTGCTTGCTTGGATAAATTGGTTTGGATTTTCCGCCGTATGCAAGACACCTGATTTTTTAGTTGTTCCCAAACATGTTTCAGCACATTTTGTGCTATCATCAGTGGGATGATTTATTTTGCCTGAAATTATGTTTACTGTACAATAGTCTTTACAGTTACTACTAGGTTCATTCGTTATTAAATTTTTACTCAGGTTATCTGACTATATAAACTATTTCATTTTAGTTAATATTAGGCCTAGATATATGAGTATCACATTTCTTACATACCTTTTTTTACATTAGGCTACATGAAACTCCTTAAAGAAGCCTACTTATTCGTTGTTTTTTTGGTACAAACTTGTCATCTGCAAACATAACAAACAGTTAACGATTTCTTGCTTTCTATTTTTCGGTCCGAGAAAAACGCGTTATTTCTGTATATTACTTACGATTCTTTTCCTTTTCTGTTGTAATTTGCTTGTTGCTGTTGGTTTGAATGTGTATGTCACTCGTTTGACCGAAAAATAGAAAGCAAGAAATCGTTAACTGTTTGTTATGTTTGCAGATGACAAGTTTGTACCAAAAAAACAACGAATAAGTAGGCTTCTTTAAGGAGTTTCATGTAGCCTAATGTAAAAAAAGGTATGTAAGAAATGTGATACTCATATATCTAGGCCTAATATTAACTAAAATGAAATAGTTTATATAGTCAGATAACCTAAGTAAAAATTTAATAACGAATGAACCTAGTAGTAACTGTAAAGACTATTGTACAGTAAACATAATTTCAGGCAAAATAAATCATCCCACTGATGATAGCACAAAATGTGCTGAAACATGTTTGGGAACAACTAAAAAATCAGGTGTCTTGCATACGGCGGAAAATCCAAACCAATTTATCCAAGCAAGCACGGAAGATAGAAGAACAGCAGCAACAAAAAGATGAATGTTCAAACAACTTACGGGTATGTTGCCGGGTGACGTCGTCGACAACCGCCGATATTTCGGCAGGAGAACACCCTGCCATTCTCAAGGCACAACTGCACTTAAGGAAGCAATGTGCAAACGTATTTAATACCTCGGTTTGCAAAGTGTAAACAAGGAAGATAACACACACAGTACAAGTCACAGCAGAGTCAACACAACCAGAGGTGACAAAACATCAAAAATATCGATAGTGACTTAATCAACAGGTGAGGCAACATTAATTTTATCCCTCTGTTTTTTGACGAGAGACAGTGCCGGATTCCAAGCAGAATTTAAAAAAACCACCATCTCTGTTTATAATGTCGCTTGCTAGTTTAATTTCAACAGCTTCCTTAATAACACTATCCCAATAGGTGGAGGTGCATGCCAGGATCTCCGTGTTGTTATATTCCATAGGATGACCGGTGTCAAGACAGTGCTCTGCAACAGCGGATTTGTTGGGCTGTTGTAAGCGCGTGTAACGTTTATGTTCAATACACCGGTCTTCCACAGTCCTGATTGTCTGACCAATATATGACATGCCACAACTGCAAGGAATACGATATACACCTGCCTTACGCAAACCAAGATCATCCTTTACGGACCCCAACAGGGCCTTTATCTTAGAAGGTGGTCGAAAAACACATTTCACATCATATTTCCGTAAAATACGACCAATCTTGTTGGAAATACTTCCTGCGTAAGGCAAAAAGGCCATAGATTTAGGTGCCACTTCATTACTATCGTCACTCACCCGTTGCACAGAAGGCTGATAGCGCAATGCACGTTTTATCTGTCTCTCACTATAACCGTTCTGACGAAAGGTCACCTCGAGATGGGACAACTCAGCTGACAAACTGTCAGGGTCTGAAATGACATGTGCCCTGTGAACCAAAGTACGAAGTACTCCTTCACGCTGAGCTGGATGGTGACAACTATCAGCTCGCAGATACAAATCTATAAACAGAATGTCCCAATGTACCATCAACCTTCCTTCTGACCAACACATCAAGGAAAGGAAGGCAGCCATTCTGTTCCACCTCCATTGTGAACTGAATATTCGGGTGGATTGAATTTAGGTGTTCCAAAAAACCATTTAAATTCTCACTACCATGAGGCCAAACAACAAAAGTGTCGTCTACATATCTGAGAAAACACGCAGGTTTGAGGAACGTGCTTTAGCGTCAGCGACTCTGAAACCTGCGTGTTTTCTCAGATATGTAGACGACACTTTTGTTGTTTGGCCTCATGGTAGTGAGAATTTAAATGGTTTTTTGGAACACCTAAATTCAATCCACCCGAATATTCAGTTCACAATGGAGGTGGAACAGAATGGCTGCCTTCCTTTCCTTGATGTGTTGGTCAGAAGGAAGGTTGATGGTACATTGGGACATTCTGTTTATAGGAAGCCTACTCACACAGATTTGTATCTGCGAGCTGATAGTTGTCACCATCCAGCTCAGCGTGAAGGAGTACTTCGTACTTTGGTTCACAGGGCACATGTCATTTCAGACCCTGACAGTTTGTCAGCTGAGTTGTCCCATCTCGAGGTGACCTTTCGTCAGAACGGTTATAGTGAGAGACAGATAAAACGTGCATTGCGCTATCAGCCTTCTGTGCAACGGGTGAGTGACGATAGTAATGAAGTGGCACCTAAATCTATGGCCTTTTTGCCTTACGCAGGAAGTATTTCCAACAAGATTGGTCGTATTTTACGGAAATATGATGTGAAATGTGTTTTTCGACCACCTTCTAAGATAAAGGCCCTGTTGGGGTCCGTAAAGGATGATCTTGGTTTGCGTAAGGCAGGTGTATATCGTATTCCTTGCAGTTGTGGCATGTCATATATTGGTCAGACAATCAGGACTGTGGAAGACCGGTGTATTGAACATAAACGTTACACGCGCTTACAACAGCCCAACAAATCCGCTGTTGCAGAGCACTGTCTTGACACCGGTCATCCTATGGAATATAACAACACGGAGATCCTGGCATGCACCTCCACCTATTGGGATAGTGTTATTAAGGAAGCTGTTGAAATTAAACTAGCAAGCGACGTTATAAACAGAGATGGTGGTTTTTTTTAAATTCTGCTTGGAATCCGGCACTGTCTCTCGTCAAAAAACAGAGGGATAAAATTAATGTTGCCTCACCTGTTGATTAAGTCACTATCGATATTTTTGATGTTTGGTCACTTCTGGTTGTGTTGACTCTGCTGTTACTTGTACTGTGTGTGTTATCTTCCTTGTTTACACTTTGCAAACCGAGATATTAATACCCTTGCACATTGCTTCCTTAAGTGCAGTTGTGACTTGAGAATGGCAGGGTGTTCTCCTGCCGAAATATCGGCGGTTGTCGACGACGTCACCCGGCAGCATACCCGTAAGTTGTTTGAACGTAGAAAGCAATTATGTATATTTTTACGACGTTAAAGCGTTCATTTAATGAAAGGTTCTACCGCTTTATTCTATCCAAATTTGTGAGAAAACCTGGGGAGCTATAAAAATGTTTAAATGAAATGAAAATTTCATTTCATTTTCTACAACTTTCTCGCTGACTAAAATTTCCTGACCACAAAACGAAAAAGTGCCAGGCGACTAACTTTTGAATATAATTTTAATTTGATATAAAAGTAATAGTTCCAATTATTATTTTTATACAAATACAAAATGTATTGTACATGTTAAGAACAGTGTTGCAGGAACAGGATAGAGGCTTTTGAAATGTGGTGCTTCAGATACTGCAAATTAGGTGGGTAGATCGCGTGACCAATGAAGAGGTTTTGAATAGAATTTGGGTGAAAAGGATCTTATGGCATACTTTGACTAAAAGAAGGGATCGATTGGTAGGACATACTTTTAGACATTGCGCAATCGTAAATTTAGCTTGGAGGGAAGTGTCTGGGGGAAAAATGGCAGAGAGAGACCAAATGGCGAATATAGTAAGCAGATTCCAATGGGTCTGGGTTGCCGTACTTATGAGGAGATGAAGAGGCTTGCTCAGGTGGAGAGCTGCATCAAACCAGTCTCCGGACGGAAGACCACAGCAACAATAACAAATTTAGTAGTATCATACATAGTACTAAGCCGTACGAACTAAGGCGCCTTGCTGTGGTGCGCACGGCCATTCACCGTCGGAGGTTCGAGTCCTTCCCCGGGCATGACTTGCGTGCGAGCCCGTGTTTGTGTTTGTGTGTGTGTGTGTGTGTGTGTGTGTGTGTGTGTGTGTGTTCCTAAGATTAGTTAAATAGTCTGAAGGAACTGAGATACCAACAGCAGATGTATAATAAAATATTTATTGTATCACAACCAGTTTCGGCATTCCACTATGCCATCTATGCTCCCTACATCGGAGCATAATATCCATTAAGTAGGGATATCTAAACTGGATTCGTGGACTTCTGTCTCTCCCACTAAGAGACAGAAGTCCAGGAATCCAGTTTTGATATCCCTATTTAATGGATATTATGCTCCGATGTAGGGACCTGAAGATGGCATAGTGGAATGCCGAAACTGGTTGTGATACAATAAATATTTTATTATACATACGGCTGTTGGTACCTCAGTTCCTTCATACTCTCGACCAGCCGCTGTCCCGTTTCCACCACCAATGATGGATTCAATAAATGTTCAAATGTTTGTAAATCAATCGGACCAAACTGCGTGGTCACCAGTCCGGAGCTTACAAACTACTTAAACCTAGGTAAACTAACCTAAGGACAAACACACACACCCATGCCCCAGGGAGGACTCGAACCTCCACGGCGAGTAACCGCGCGCTCCGCAGCGAGACGCTTTAGACCTGTCGGCTACTCCACCGCGGCTGGATTCAATAATACAGTTAAATAGTAAAAAGATAGGTCCCATAACTTTACAAACAAGCACTTAGTATTAAAACATACGTATATCTTAGAAATCAAGTCGTCGTTCGAGTAGATGTGGTAGTGCTTCAACCTCTGTTAATCATATTGACCTGTGACTCCCGGGATAATGCCTCCTTTCAGTCGGTATGAACAGATGACGAAAAAAGTAAACATGTAAACATTGCACGAGACACTTTACGCAGGGTATGAAAATCCCAGGGAGTAACCGAGGGACGGGTACGACAAACTTGCTGTTGGTGGCGCGTAATCCTTGTCTTCACAACAGCGGGTCCCTTTAGGGCTGTGAAGTTTGCAGGCGCGCTACTTAAAAATTAACCGGGGGCCGCCGCAATTTCCGACGGCCACTTTAGACAGCAGTTTCCGACCGCGACGGCAGTAAAAGAACGCCGGCGTAAACTGGGGGTGGCTGCACAACCGGAGGGCCAGGCGCGCCGCCAGCGCCCCTATGAATGAATAACTCAGCAGCGGTGGCCGCGGAGCTCAATCCCAGCGAGCGCTCAACACCTTCTGGGAGTCCGGCGACGGCTGCCACAGCGCTCCACACTTGCTGTCTGCCTCACTCAGCACTGACAGGGCAGCAATCGCCCAGAGTATTTTACTATTTGTGTTTTCCTGTCCGACGATCCGTTCCGATTCAAGCGCTAATTGGAAATTGGCGTATTTTGGCTGTCTCTGCTAAAATCCACTTTTCCCACTCAAGAATAATTCATTATTAAAATCTTACGTTCACTGAATGCTTTTCACTTTATTTCTTCTCTCTGGTTTAAATACCCTTTCCCAGCTCCTTCATACTCGAGCCACGGGCAATTAGACAGTCTGACCCATGAGTTACCAGACTTAGGCTAGTTTACACGACGACACTACGTTTCATGAAACTGCGCTACTGGTCAATGCGCATGCGCAGCAGGCCTTCGCGCAACTCGTTGAGGAAACTAAATAGTTTCGGCACGTTCCAACTTTGGCGAAACTGATTGCGCGTGTTTAAAGGTTAGGTTATGACCAATACAGAACAAAATACAACATATAGGGGGGACGGGAGAAAGAATTCGGTTTTTGAACATATATGCGTTGAGTAGATGTTTGTGCGATTTTAACGGCGTGTTAGAGCTCATCTGACAATTATTTGTGAAATTAAATACTGATGGGTTGACAATTAGTGAATTGCAGGCTAAAATACATCCAATTTGAAATACCTTAACAAACGAGGTATGGCAGTTGTGTATTTCGGAACACGGTACAAGTACTTAGAGACCAATATCTACTTGACAAGAAACGTAATGCAATTTGTAATTTCACTTCTGGTAACTATGCTTCACACATAACGGTAACTTGTTTCTTTATTGCATTACTAAACTGTTTAAAAGGAATGTTAACTGCTCTGGTGACATTCTAAGTTGATTAACATGACTTCTAGGGTCTTCAATCAATTTCTTTCAGCAAGGTCGCTAAGCAACCGAGCTGACGTCTTTTTTTAATCCAGCCACGAAACCTAAACACGTATCTTATTCTTTTTATGTTTAGTCTTATGCAGTGACTTCACACAGAGAAGCAATAGCTCTTACAGCTTCCAAAACTTTCATTCTACGGGGACTAAGGCACTCACAAAACAACGAAACTGAAATGTACAGCATTGGCGCCGTGTCTACAGACATACACGAAACTAGTTGCGCGCAATTCATTTCATGCACGGAGTTTCGCAACCTAGTGTCGTCGTGTAGACTAGCCTTAATTTATTCAGTCTTTATTGAATCCATCATTGGTGGTGGAAGCTGGCCAGGGGTTGGTCAAGAGTCTGAAGGAACTGAGGTACCAATTAAATAATTATTCACTTACAACCACTTTCGGCATTGCACTATGCCATCTTCAGGTCCCTACATCGGAGCATGATATCTAAAGTAGGGATACTAAACTGGAATCGTGGATTTCGTCTCTTAGTTGAAAAACCAACTAAGAGACGAAATTCACGATTCCAGTTTAGTATCTAGTTTAGTAGTATGTACCATCATTTGTTCAACGTACTAATTTCGAAATGGAGGACATAGTAATAGGTATTTCCGGTGTAGAGAAGCAGCTGAGAGAGCTAAATACGAAAAAGTCTGCTGGTCCGGATGGAATACCAGTTCGGTTTTACAAAGACTATTCTGCGGCATTGGTCCCCTACTTAGCTTGCATTTATCGCGAATCTTTAATTCAGCGCAAACTTCCCAGTGATTGGAAAAAAAAGCGCAGGTGACTCCCGTTTACAAGAAAGGAAAGAGAACTGACCCACACAATTACAGGCCAATATCGTTGACATCTGTTTCATGTAGGATTTTGGAACATATTCTCAGTTCGAATATACGAGGCGCGTCCAGAAAGTAAGTTCCGTTTCAATTTATCTCCACTGCAGCGCTGCGATTGCAGTTCCGCACATGCGCTGTAGACGATGTGTATCAAGGAGAAGAACGTGCGCCATTTGGAAATCGCTGTCAGTTAGGTACGCTATGTTGTGCTTGTTTGAAATGTCGGCGTTGATTGAAAATCCCGCCGCCTGTGAAATCAGGTCGGTGATTCGGTTTCTGAATGCGAGGAAAGTGAAACCAAGTGAAATTTATCGGCAAATTTGCGATGTTTACGGACCAAATGAGATGAGTGATTCGATGGTGAGAAGATGGGCCCTACAGTGATGATGTGAACGATGAAGAACGAAGTGGGCGTCCACCTTTCGTTACAGAACAACTGATTCAATTTCATCTGTTCCTACATCTCAAGTTTTCCTTGGCGGTTATCACTTCATCAATGACGACGAGCTGAAAGGAACTGTTTCCTACTGGTTGAAGACACAGGCGGCAGATTTCTATGAAGAAGGTATACAAATCCTGGTGCCACGCTATGACAAATGCCTGCAAAATTTCGGCAGTTATGTGGAAAACTAGTTTAAGAGTTGTAGAATTTTGTGCAATAAAAATTTCTTCTGCATCTGTGTACAATTTCATTTTATTACCAAACGGAACTTACTTTCTGGACGCGCCTCGTAGTAAATTTCCTTGACACGGAACAGCTTCTTTCTATGAATCGGCACGGGTTTAAGGAAACATCATTGATGTGAAACTTAGCTTTTCCTTTTCTCACATGACATCTTGCGAGCCATGGCTCAAGGGCAACAAGCGGATTGTGTTTTTCTTGACGTGGTGCCACACTGCAGACTGCTAACGAAGATACGAGCTTATGGAATAGGTACACAGATTTGTGACTGGCTGAAAGACTTCCATTGTAATAGAGCGCAGTACGTTGTTCTCGATGGCGAGTGCTCATCAGAGGCGAGTGTATAGTCAGGCGTGCCCCAGGGGAGAGTGATAGGACCTCTATTATTTTCTATCTATATAAATGATCTGATGGACAGAGTAAGTTGTAATTTGTGGCTGTTTGCTGATGATGCTGTGGTGTATGGGAGGTTGTCGTTTTTAACTGACTGTAGTAGCATACAGGATGACTTAGACAAAATTTCTAGTAGGTGCGAAAAATGGCAGCTAGCTCTCAATGTAGAAAAATGTAAGGTGAGTAGGAAAAACAATCCCATAATGTTCGAATACAGCATTACTAGTGAGCTTCTTGATGCTGTCACGTCGTTCACATATCTAGGCTTAACATTGCAGAGCGATATGAAATGGAACAAACATGTAAGGACAGTTGTGAGTAAACCGGACTGCCGACTTCGGTTTATTGGGAGAATTTTGGGAAGATGTACTTTACCTGTAAAGGAGACCCCGTATAAAACGCTTGTACGACCACTTCTTGAGTATTTCTCAAGTGTTTGGGACCCGCAGCAGATCAGTTTAAAGGAAGACATAGAGGCGGTTAAGAGGTGAGCAGCTAGGTTTGTTACTGGTAGGTTAGACCAATGCGCGAGTGTCACGGAAATGTTCCGGCAACTCAATTGGGGATCGCTGGAGGAAAGACGACGTTCTTTTAGTGAATTTATGTTGAGGAAATTTAGAGGGCCGCAATTTGAAGCTGAGTGTAGTACGATCTTGCTGCCTCCTATTTATATTTCGCGTGGTGATCACAAAGACAAGATAAGAGTAAGTAGGGCTCGTACGGAGGCATATAAGCATTCTTTTTTTCCTCGTTCTATCGAATGGAATAGGAAAGGAAATGCCCAGTAGTGGTTCAGTGTACCCTCCTCCACGCAACTTACGGTGAATTGCGGAGTATGTATGTAGATGTAGTCGTAGGTCATCATCCCAGGCCAGACGTTCTTTAAATTATCTTGAGACACAAGAAAGAACCAACAGTATAAAGAAAAGAGACTAATATCACCAAAACCATGGAAACTGGGCTGGGCAATCGGTGGCTTGAAGGAATTATTCCAAGGTACTCAGTGTCTAGCACAGTAAAATTTAACTAGCCATAAGGGCAGAAAACCCCCTTATTTTTAGATGTAATTCCTTTCTTTTCTGTTACATTCTTTTATACCATAACTAGCTGCGTAGGCTAGTTGGTCTGCACCAGTTGCTTTTTTTGCACCAGTTGTTTCTTTTTCAGTTGGCCAACAGACCAAATATTAATTTCCGTAGCTCTAGCCAGAAAATCGTCCCAATAGTAACGTATTTTCAAAAAGAATTTTTGATCCTCTGTTTGACCCTGTTAGTTGTTGAATTTTTACAAACACTGAAAAACGTATTTTTTAAATCTTGACCAAGAGTCCACATCGGAATTTCCAACCAAGTATGCAAATACAATTTTTTGTAATTCTGGGTTCAAAATTGGCGTAGTAGCAACGTATTTTCAAAAAATGTTTCATCCCCTATTTTACCCCTTAATTAATTTTCTGAAATTACCGAAACACGTGTCTTTTTAATTCTGACCAAGAAAACATATACCAATTTTTGTGGTTGTAGTTTCAAAATTGCGTTATTACAAAAGATTTGCGAAAAACATCCCCTCTCCAATTAAACCCCCTTGATGGTTGAATTTTCAAAAATACGGAAACACGTATTTTTTAAATCATAACGAACAATACAAATACCAATTTTTGTAGCTATAGCTTCAAAATTGTCTTGACAACAATGTGTTTTCGAAAAGAATTTTTGATCCCCTCTTTTACACCCTTAGTTGTTGAATTTCCAAAAATACCGAAGCACCTGTCTTTTTAATCCTGATCAAGAGTCCATATCCTAAGTTTCGTAGTTATTGCTTGAAATTTGAATTAACATCAACATTTTTTGAAAATCAATTTTTTGCGTTCTCTATTTTACCCCCTCATTGGTTGAATTTAAAAAAATGCCGAAATACGTCTTTTAAAGTCGAAGCCCGAATTCAAATCTGAAAATTTGTAGTTCTAACTAAAAAAATGCCTAAATAGCAACATATTATTTAAAACACGCCCGCTCTAATTTAACCCCGTTTATGATTGAATTTCCAAAAATACCGAAACAAGTATTTTTTAACGTCTAACCAACTATACAAATACCAATTTTTGCAGCTCTAGCTTCAAAATTGTATCAATAGCAACGTGTTTCCAAAAAGAATTTTTGATCTTCTATTTAACCCTCTTACTTATTGAATCTCCAAAAATACTAAAAATCATGGATTTTTAATCCTGACCAAGAATCCATATCCGAAGTTTCGTAGTTGTAGATTAAAATTTGAGTGAACAGCAACATATTTTTGAAAATTAACTTATTGCGTCACCTATTTTACCCCCTTATTTGTCGAATTTCAAACAATTCCGAAACACATGTATTTTAAATTCGTACCCTGAATTAAAATCCGAAATTTTTTAGTTCTAGCTTCAAAATAGCCTAAATAGCTACGTATTTTCAAAAAACGTTTCATCCCAAATTTCACCCCCTTCCGGACGGAATATCGAAAAATCGCTTCTTAAATGACGCCTACAAAGTAAGATAAACACCCTCCACAAATTTCAAGTTTCTATCTTCAGTGGTTTGGGCTGGGCGATGATGAGTCAGTCAGTCAGTCAGTTAGTCAATCGGGACACTTCCTTTAATATATAGAAGATTACAATTAACGAATTTCAGAATACATTGAATTTCTGTATGTTGAAACGTGTCCATAGAAAATGTAAATTGCTGAGTTTGTAAAAAATGTCTTACATTCTGCCTTCTGTTTTGTATCGAGTAACTTGCTTGCAAGAAAATGTATAATATTGCATCTACTGTGTGTATCGATATGTGTACAAAAATATGTGAAGTTGTGAAGTTTCATCTTTGGCAAAGATTATGTATCGCATAGCATTGTAGCCCTTGCAGAGAGTCAGAGTTGTGGTTCAACTCGCTTAGAGGGCAGTTTTGTTGTGTACATGGCTCCGATGTCGAGTAGAGGCTGCAGTGCCAGCAAAACTTCCAACATTTTGTAAGAATACAAGAAATTTAGTGTTGCAAATTGTAATCTCTTTGGAGGGCTACAGTCGAACAGTAGCTATCGCTGGCGTGCTACAGTCGCTACTGGGCGACAATGTTTGTGTATCAACTATCTTAGTTAAATTGCAGCTGCTTGGCACGCGTACACTGAAAGGTTTGCATTGGTTGTTTTTAGATCTAAATAAAAATTTTCAAAGATGTAACTTAAAAAATGCTTTCCTAATCAAGTATTTTGATGCAACTTGCCACCCCTTATTGCATCATTGACGACAGAATTCAAAACATGCCAAACACATTTTGGCCCACTTTAGGTTACGGTAGTAACACTAAATTGGCCCTTTGCGATCGTATTTTGACAGCTCGAAATTTAAACTAAAATAACGGCTTAACTATTCAGCTGACACGAAAATTGAATAACTGAATTTGTAGAGGAGAAAATTCTCTACAACTTTGCTCTCTTATGTTTCTTTCATACCTCTTAGTGTTTCAAAGATATTTGCTAAAATAACGGCAATTTTGGCATATATGTCTGTCTGTCTGTCCGTTTGTCTGTTTGCCCGTAACGTGTTCCCTGTTTTTAAGTCTAACCGTTCAACCGATCAGCACCAAATTTTACAGACATGATTGTAGGCCGACGGAGACAAAAACCTCCATTTTTCAAATTTTTGGACAAAAAATACGGTAGTAATACCAAAAAAGCCGTTTGTAATATAATTGTAATTGCAGCCGAACCGTTCATCTGACCTTGAATAATCTAATTGGTAGAGGAAAATTTTCTCTACCACTTAGCTCCCTTTTGTTTTTTTCATATCTCGTATCGTTTGAGACATATTTGCAAAAATAACGGAGATTTGACACCCTCCATTGAATTAACGAAGACCAGCCGTTCAGAGATGTCACGTGACATTCCTCGCCGAGAATTCTCTCTGGCATACGCCATCTTGCGTCGCGTATTTGATGATTTTCTTATTGTAACTTACACGTTGTCATTTCAAAGCAATGGCGCACTGAAGAATTAACAAGAACACATCGTTCTTCGTACGATAAATGATAATCTATTGTCTATTGTCAATTAGCATCAGTTAACAACGGCCATCAGTAGTATGAGATTAAAGAAATGATGTTTTGATTGATAGTCTTAGGTTAGTGGGCAAGGCGTGGGACTACGATGTTAAAGATCGGTGGTTCGGGACCCCCCACTACCTAAATTTTTTCCTTTCCTAAAAGGGTTTCAGACATTCTTGTTAATTAATTTTTTATTATTTAAATTATTATTTTGGTCCAAAATGTTTGCAAAAACTTATAAAAGTACAAATCTAAAGTGAGCCGTAAAACACGTCAGTGCGATTTTTTTTTTTTTTTTTTTTTTTTTAATTCTACCCATGGTTCTAAATCCAAATGTTCGCATTTCTCGCATCAAAATAGTCTTAGTAGCAACCTTAAAAGATTTTCCCTTATTTCACCTGCTCAATGGTTGAATTTGCAAAAATATCGAAACACGTGTTTATAAAATTCCAATCAAAAATCGAAATCCGGAGTTTTGTATTTCTTGCATCAAAATTGCCTGCAGAGCTACGTATTTTCAAAAAACCGTTCATCCCCTATTTCACCCCCTTAGAGATGGGAATACCGAAAAATTACTGATGCCTAAAGTGTAAGATAAAGGAGGTCTACAAATTTCACGTTTGTATCGTCCGCAGATTCACTTTTCGGCGCCGTTTTCTGTCTTTTGAAAACGGATCGAGAACGCGAAATTTATTTCTTACGTTTTGGCATCTTTCTTGGTAGTTTTACTTTTGAAACTGTACTTATTTTTCTTTATTCGTACCCTTGTTGCAGAAAAACAACTAAACAATGTGTATCACGCATTCAGGTAAGAATGGCGCTACGTATCTCAGCCGTACTACGCTTTGAAGCCATGGCCGCCATGACACTCCGACCAAAACACTGACAGTGTGTTATAGCTGTGTCTGTGTTTACAGTCGCTAATAGCATCGTATACGCATGTAACGTCCTCAAACTGTTTGTTTCAAGTTTATGTTTAAAATAAAATCTTGAAAAACGAAAGCGTTTCGCGTTTATTTTTTTTAAAAGCAATTGTTACTATAATATTACATATCAAAAACATGGGTTCTTTCTTTAGCTAATCTGACGAGTGTCAGAAAAAAAATTCGATTGAGTGAAACAACGCCAGATTTACGAGCACAGTGACGATAACTTTTCGTTGCGTAGTAAGTTTAATTAATATTGTATCTATGTTTTGCTTTCGATATCATTCTCTTAACAAAAATGAAATTTAGCTATATTTTAGTCGTTATTCATTCGTAAATAGTATGTTAAGTGCGGGAAATAACTTTTATCTTTACGAAATCGAAAACCATAAGAGAGAAAGAAGCTACATTACAAGTAAAGATGTTGTATAGATTCGTTCACAATAATAGTGGTAAAATCACACGTTAGCGAGGCAATTTATACATGAAATGGTATTTCCTTCGCTTTCGCGTCACAATCAGAAAGATTCGTACATATAACCATCACACAAGTCACCTTAACAGTGCAAAATTCTTCCAAAAACGAGGACAAGCATACGCAAACAAGGTAAAGACAGTAGCGATTTGGTCGGATCGAGATGGCTACCCTTGGCTTCACAGCTGTCGCGTCAGAGCGCCTCCGTTTATTCTTACCTCCATGGTATCACGCTCGCTATATATAACCTCTTTGCTATTATAGTGTCAAAAGTGATCGCTGCGCTTCAGTCCGAATTTTATATAAGCTGACGACTTTTCACCACTAAATCTTCCACCCTCTTATAGCTATCGACACGGAACTCGTATGGTGTACAACGGGAGACTACAACAACACAGATAGATCGTCCGTCGTGTGTAGTTTTTGCTGAAGCACAAGGTATTGTTCACACACGTAGAATTTTATATAAGTCGGTAACTTTTAACTCCCATACATTCCACCCCCTTATCGCCATCCACCGTCTACCAGCATCGTGCACAATGAGACTGACACCTACTAGCACATATGTTGCGGTGTGTATTTTTGGCTGCAGAGTGAAATATAGACACAAACTCCTCAATTATTATTTGTTTTAAGATGTCGTTGATTGTTGCTGGGCGCCGAGGCAGTGTACGTCCGCAGCTGAGAGAGTTGCATGCGTTTTTGGCAGTGGCTCAAGTTATTCCCGCCGACCGTCGCGTAAATGCATTCCGGTTGCGATTCCGGACAGAAAATGTTTCAGTGTGATCGTCCTCTGGTATTATCGTAGTTCCACGCAGTAAATCCGTGGTCGTATTTTGATAGGAGTAATATTTATCGTTCTGAATAAATTTGAAAGGTCGTTAGAATGTATCGGTAACTGTTATCAGTTAAAACATTCATTATCCGCATTGCTAAACACAGCTTTTTGAAATTCTTTCACCAAAGAACACGAAGTGAACACTCCAGAATTCGAACCAAGAACAGGTGCTAACCTGGGACATTTAGAAGTAGATGTTCCTGGTGTAGTAAAACAACTTGAGTCACTAAACAAAAACAAATCTTCCGTGCCAAATTTGATACGACTAGATTCCTCTAAGAATATGCTGATGCAATAGCTTCATACTTAGCTGTCATATACAACCGATCACTCAGGAAAGATCCGTACCCAAAGACTGGAAAGATGCCCAGGTCACTCCAATATTCAAGAAAGGTAATAGGAGTGATCCCCAGAATTAAAGGCCCATCTCATTGACGTCGATTTGCAGTAGGATTTTGGAACATACACTTCGTTCGAACATTAAGAACTACCTCGAAGAGAACGACCTATTAACCAATAGTCAACACGGATTCAGAAAGTACCGCTCTTTATTCACATGAAGTGATAAGTGCCATCGATAAGGGATCTCAAATCGATTCCATACTTCTGGATTTCCGGAAGGCTTTGTACCTCACAAGCGGCTTCTAACGAAATTGCGTGCTTATGGAATATCGCACCAATGGTGCGATTGGTTTCGCGATTTCCTACGAGAAAGGATGATAAATATATCAGAATTACCAGTAAAGGAAATAAAACGTAAACAGTGCTCAAATTCGTGCAGAATTGGTAGAAATGAAGGCGACTACAATATCTGTTGTAACAGTAAAAATGAGACTTACTGAAGCAAACGTGAAAGGTTGTGTCACAGCAAGAAAACCCATTCTAAGGCCTATAAACAGAAGAGACTTGAATGGGCTAGAAAACATCGTAATTGGATATCGGAAGAGTGGACAAAGGCGTTATACACCGACGAATCGAAGTACGAGATTTTTGGAACCAGAAGGCTACCTTCAGTTAAAACGGTGGAGGTTCTGTTGTGGTTTGGGGATGTTTTGCCAGAGTTGGCGACATTGTGAAAATAGTAGTATGTATGGATCAGAAGCAGTACCACCGTATATTTCAAAATCATACGTATCAAGGAAGTTAATAAATGCAGCAAGGAACATCTCTGGAATGTTGTTAAAGACGTGTGGAATCATATAGGTTCACGATACCTGCAAGAACTAATTGATCGCATGACACGAGTTTGTGAAACAGTCATTAAATCGAAAGGAGGATACTTGGTTGATAGTAAAATATAATTATTGTGATTGTACTATATATGTGTATAAAATATAATTACATTTTGTGAGGAATAACGTTTGTTTTGTATTGTAACTCTAAATCCCATCAAAAACATAAAATGAACAAAACTGAAAGTCTCGATACGAATTTCTTCCACTATAAAAAGTCGTGAGATCTGATGGGAAACCAAGTCGGTTATTTTAGTTAGTGTTCATGGAACCACATATTCGAAACCTTGTCATAATTTTTATCTTGTTATCAACCAACATCTGTAGCAACTATATCAAAATTATACATCTTTATTTCTATAATATAATGCCATGGCAATAGCACCTTAATATAATGACATAAGAATAAATCTAATGATCTGGCAAATTGGACCTCGTCATAATTTTTGGGTCCCAGCTTCGTCGCCACTTTTGTGTCTCGTTTCCGTCGTAGGTGTCTGTGGCCGAGTGGAATGAGACCGACACAAGAATAAATATAGCACGCTGGTGCAGGTACGGAGGGGAGCAGCCAGGAACAAGAAACACTCGAGGAAATATAGAACGAGATATATATTGCACAGAATTTGAACAATACTTAACTTTAACATAGTTCAGTACGGCAGAATGCTGATACATAGTTGAGCTAGAGGCCTGCCTAGTGCCTGTCCGATAGCCAAGTCTTCACTGGTGCCTATCTGATTTCGAAGGTCTTAACTGGTTTCTATATCAGTCCCAAGTGAACGATGTCGTTCAGTGGTGGTCACGAGCGGAGTTGTAACAGAGGGCGCTCGTGGCTCGTGGCTGTCATCTGCGGCGGCGACAGCGGCGGCGACGACTACGTCGGAGGTGCGTCGACGTCCATAGGGATCTCGTAGTCCGGGGACGAACGACGTGGCTGCGTTCCCTGGCGGTGAACTGGGTCTGGAATCAAGAAACCAGAGACAGGATCGCGCGGCTTGTGCAAGCGCAATTGGTTTGCGTGGCGCCGCATCTCCGACCCTGTGGAAGAACGTACAACATACATATTGCGACCGAGCACGCGCTGAATGATGCCTGGCAACCATGTCTTCTTCATACCAGCAAACACCCTGTACAGCACCGGCGTAGAAACCTGAAAACGCGTAGCGCCATACGAAACGACTCGGTGCGTGGGAGGCTGCAGCAGGTGAAGGAGAGTGCGGTGACGGCGGCCGTGTAGCAGCTCGGCAGGAGACGGGCCGTCACGTGGCATGCACCGATACGTAGTCAGGAAAATTTGAAGAGCTTACTGCCTGGAGTGCTGACCTTTCATCTTTTCCATGTGAGACTTGAATGTTCGAACGAAACGTTCTGCTTCACCATTGGACTGAGGGTGAAAAGGTGCGGTGGTGATATGCTGAATGCCATTCACGCGACAAAACTGTTGAAATTCCGCACTAAGAAACTGAGGTCCATTGTCACTGACTATAGTTTCAGGCAAGCCTTCGATGCGAAACACTGATGTTAAGGCACTGATTGTACTAGAAGCCGTCGTTGAGTTCATGGCAATCACGAAAGGAAACTTGCTGAAAGCGTCTACAACGATTAACCAGCGCGTATTCCAGATAGGTCCAGCAAAGTCAATGTGTAAACGTCGCCATGGTCCCTTGGGACGTGGCCAGTCTGGAAACGTTGCGGAGGAGCCGCCTGATGCTCCACACAAACTGTACACTGTGACGTCATGCTCTCTATCTGAGCGTCCATACCAACCCAGGTACAATGACGTCTGGCCAGTTGCTTTGTCCTAACGATACCCCAATGTCCTTGATGCAGGAGGCGTAATACTTCTCGTTGCAGGGAACGAGGAACAATCACTCTTGTTTGGTCGTTGTCCGTATGTAACAACAGAACACCCTGACTTAAAGATAATGCATGACGTTGTGCGAAATAACGTCGAACCAGAGGCCGCTCAATGTCTTTGGCTCTGGCAGGCCACTCTGATTGAACAAAACGTGCTACCACACTTAAGTCTGCATCCGCAGCTGTTTCCTGTGCAACCCGACGAGAGTTCAAAGGGAAATCTACGACAGCGGTAGCATCTCTGGAGTCTATCTGACAACATGCCATTTCCGAAGAATCAAACGACACATCCTAGCTAACCGGAAGTTGGGAAAGTGTGTCCGCGTTGGTGTGTTTAGTGGTAGGTCGGTACAAAATCTCATACTGATAATTAGACAGTATTAAGGACCATCTCTGAAGCTTTTGTGCCGTTCGTGGCGGAATTGGCTTTGTGGGTGAGAACAACGACGTGAGAGGCTTGTGGTCTGTCAACAAATAGAATTTTCTGCCATAGAGATAATGATGAAACTTTGTGACGCCGTAAATCATTGCTAAGGCCTCCTTTTCTATCTGACTGTAATTCTGTTGCGTCGGCGTCAGTAGCTTGGATGCAAAGGCAATAGGACGATCGTGAGAACCAATACGATGTGACAAACCTGCACCCACACCGTACGACGAGGCATCAACTGCTAGCACTACAGGCTTCTGTGGGTCAAAGGGAATCAAACATGCATCACTGAGTAGTGCAGACTTTAATTTGTCAAAGGCAACCTGGCAATCTTTGGACCATACAAAAGGAACATTCTTCCTACGTAAGTGATGCAGTGGAGCTGCAATCTGAGAGGCATTGGGAATAAATCTGAAATAGTAGTTAAGCTTTCCCATTACTGCTTGCAAGTCATGCACATTCTTAGGAGGAGGCAAGTCTTTGATTGCTCGAAGATGTGACTGTAAGGGATGGATTCCTTGGGCATTAATCACATGGCCTAGGTACTCTATTTCAGTTTGAAAAAACGAACACTTTGCTTTATTACAACGTAGACCTGCTGCAGTCAAAACTTTGAAAAGGCACTCCAGGTTTGCTAAATGTTCTTCAACTGTACGTCCGGATACCACAATATCATCTAAGTAGTTCGAGCAACACGGTACAGAAACTGTCAGCTGTTCCAAAAAGCGCTGAAAAATAGCGGGAGCGGAAGAACTGCCAAAGGGTAGGCGTTGAAATTGAAAAAGACCCATGTGAGTATTAATGACGAAAAACTTTTTCGACTCGTCATCAAGCGGAATCTGTAAGTATGCCTCTGCTAAATCAATCTTAGAAAAGAAGCGAGACTGTCCTAATTTGTCCATCAGTTCGTCAGGTCTGGGCAGAGGGTATGTGTCTAAAATTGTTTGACTGTTCACTGTTGATCTGAAGTCCGCACAGAGACG